>OZ030008.1:17800000-19022500 GCA_964023405.1 Apodemus agrarius
ATAAAGAAATAAAAATAACAAGACACATATGCGTGCGCGCGCGCGCGCACACACACACACACACACACACACACATACACACACACACACACACACACACACACACACACACACACACACCATGAAAACCCAAAATCAGAAACCATAATATATGAGCAAAGGATCAGTAAGACAAAAAATTGCCCAAACAGAGCAATATGAAGGAAAAGGTCTATAAAAAATACTATAGAGTGTTTGTTTTCTGCTGGCCATCTGCTGCTGAAAACGGAGCCTACCTTAAGTGTGATTAATATAGCCGATGAGAATCCACTGGAGAAAACTTCTTTTATCCTTTGTAAGCTGGTGGGGCTTCCACTGAAACATGACACTTCACCTACCCAACATCCATTTCCTGAGGAATCTATTGAACCTTGGTGCAGACTCAGTTTTCCTCCATTGTGTGGGCCTCCCTGCCTTCCTTTCTAGCTTATTCCCATTCCTCTACATCAGTCCCTAACACCTAGAAACACCTTCCACCAGGGACTTTCAGTGGCCACACTAGGCTAGGACTCAGGAAGATGAGTCACATTGTCTTCCCTTTCCTCCCTCACATCTCTCCACTCTCACCTTTAGCCCTGTAACAACCTGCTTGCAGTTGCCCAGCCATTCACTGAAGACTCTAAATCGTGGTATAGATCTAGGTATTCCCATAGCCACTCTCTCTCCAGATTATTATTCATTTTATTTTATGTGCATGTGTTTTACATGCATGTGTATATGTGCACCATGAGAGTTTCTAATATTGTGGAACTAGAAGAGGGCCTCATTGGATCACCCTAACCTGAAATTACAGATGGTTGTGAGTTGCTGCCAAGTGGGTGCTGGGAACCAAATTGAGACTTCTGGGAGAACAGCAAGTGTTTCTAACTACTGAGCCATCTCTGCAGACCTTTAGAATATTTTCTTATAGACCCTTAACCTCCAAGATATGCTAGATCATTATGAGATTGATAGACACAAAATGGTAAGCAGGGAATTCTAATAAGTTGTTGTTTGGGATTATTGTGTAATGTAATAATTCAAATCAAAGCTTTGCCAGAAGGAAGGAATGATTAAGGTTTCATATTTCCAAAGGAAGAGAGGGTACAAAGGCTTTGACATAGGAGCATGCCTATGTGATCCCAGAAACAGCACAGACTAGTGCAATTAGAGACCTGCAAAGATAAAGAGGAAGTTTTTAACAGTGGGCCTTATAGATTCTATAGGAACACTGCCTTTCACTCTAAGTTGGAAAGCAGAGAGGAGAGAAGAAGGTGGTAGTCATGAGCTTGGCATGTTTCTGGGAAGACTGGATAGACATTGATTTGAGAATAAATTCTCAGGGTTGCAGATGGAAGTAGGGAGAAGAGAGATTGCAATAACTGGATACAAAGATCCCAGGGGTTAGTTCAGAGATGGGGATGTAGAGCTAGAGGATGGGTGGGGCTGGGACTATACTGATGGAAGACAGCAGGCTTCCTTATGGAGTGGATACGGTTGCAAAGGACAGAGTAACTGTACATGAAGGAGGATCAACAGAGCTGTGATTGCACCTTTTACATCCGAGCTGAAGTGAACTAGCTATGCTGTTCAGTAAGGATTATCATGTAGTGTGTACATATCAGAGAGGATGAAGTCTCGGGCCTCATTCAAAAAGCAGGAAAATGAATCTCAACTCTCAATCGACTAGTTACTGTTTCTCTACATTTTTAAGAACATTTTTTCTTCCTCTATATTAATATGAGAATCCACTTTCATTAAATTCATCAGTGTAACACAATCACAGGTGAAGAGTTCATATGGAATACCAGCCATCTCTCTGTTGTCTAGTTCAGTGGTAGGCTAATCACAAGCTCACCAGTAGTAAATAGCTCCATCTCACCACAGGGATTTTCTAGAATTTTCTAGACCTGTTATCCTGTGTAGTCTTTGCAGAGCACAATAGACTTCCTCTTCTCAGAATCCTTCCCTGGCAGGTTTCCTCTTTCTGCCCTCAATCATCTTGTTTTGTTTTTTATTTATTTTTTATTTTTTATTAAATATATTCTTTATTTACATTTCAAATGCTTTCCCCTTTCCTGGTCTTCCCCTCCCAAAAGTCCCATAAGCCATCTTCCCTCCCCCTGTTCCCCAATCAACCTCATCCTGCTTCCCTGTCCTGGTAATCCCCTACACTGCTGCACTGAGCCTTTCCAAGACCAGGGGCCTCTCCTCCCTTTGATGTCCAGCAAGGCCATCCTCTCCTGCCGATGTGTCTGGAGCCATGTGTAACACCATGTGTACTATCTGGTTGATGTTTTTGTCTCTGGGAATTCTGGGAGTACTAGGTGGCTCATATCATTGATGGCTGTGGTGCTGCCCAGCTTCTGGGTGCAGGTGGGGCCCTGGCAGACCGTGTTCCAAGTGATCTTATACTCAGATGTTCTCTGTGCACCTGGCTGCACCTGTCTGCTCAGTCACAAGAGCAAAGATCCTCAATCATCTTATTGAAAACAGTTTTAGCGTTTGTTTAAGCCACCTGATTCTAAGTTCCCAATACCAGGAGCCAGGTTGCTCTCGAATGTGTAGCTGATATACTATAACTAATTAATAAGTATGGGATAACTTTGTATATAAAAGGCAGATGGGACAGTTGTTCATAGAGCTAGTCAGAAACCAAAAGATGATGCCACCTCCAACTCCCCATGGAGAGACACTCTCCCCAATTCTTCAGTGTCCCCTCAGTACTGTTTTGACTAGGCAAATAGAGACTAAAGCCCAGAATTTACAGAGTCTTGAAATAAAGGTTGGCTAACTAAAACATATTGTAAATTTCAGCTCTGTAGTTCCAAGTGACCTTTAATGTGGGGAATGAAATTGCAAAGGTAGATTCTGTTGGGGATTAAAGAACTCAGCTTGTTTCTTAGCCCATCTTGTTCAGTAGCACGAATCATTTATCACAGCTTTTTTTTTTTAGCTTTAAAGTTTGTGTATAGTTGCAGGCAAAGCATGGACTTTGGAAGGGAGAAAGACCATCTGAAATTACTCATTCCATTTTTTCTCACTTAACAGCCTTATGGTGATCTAATTTATGATCCGTAAAATTTACCCATTTAAAGTGTACAATCTCAACGACTTCCAGTGAATGGATAAAGTTGGGTAGCCATCACCCCAAACTATATTAAAATATATCTCCATCTGATCATAAGACCCCATGTGCCCGTATGCAGTTGATTCTTCTCTCCATTTTCAGTCCCAAACTCTCACTCATCTGATTTCGGTCCCTATAAATTTGTCTTTTCTTCACATTTCCTAAGAGTGGAATCAAACAATAGGTATCTTGTGGATCAGGTTTCTTTTATTCAGTTTAGTGCTTCTGAGCTTCTTCTGTGTAGGCTATATCAGGGGATTATGTTGTTGCTGCTGCTATAGATAACACTCTGTCCAGTGGCCATATGTGCCTCACATACTATTTGTCCAGTTGCTAGCCAATGGGCTTGTAGATTATTTTGTATTGTCACATCACAGCAAAAAGTTACATGCTTTTTTTTGTGTGTTCTTCTATGTCTTCATTTCTCATGGATAGAGTTCCAGGGATGGCATGTCTAGATAACTAGTAGTTTAATGTTGACTTTTAAAGGACTTCCAGACTTTTGTTCCCCAAATGGTGATACCATGTATGAAGATCCCAGCTTTCCCATCCTTGCTAAAAATTGTCTGTCCTTTGACCAATGACATTCTAGTGAGTGAATGGAGTAGCTTATCATTATTTTGATTTATACACCTCCTTATGTGATTAATGATGTTGATCATCTTTTCATTGGCTTATTAGTCATTAGTATTTCAAGTATCTGCATTTTTCAGTGGGCCGTTTGTCTTCTTATAGAACAGTAATGGATCATTATATGTATTGGACTTATGTCTTATGCATAAGAGTTAGAAATATTTTCTCTAAAGATATGACTTGTGTTTTAACTTGTAAAATAGTGTTTTAATCCCATTTTAAAAAATGTAATCTAATCACCACAGTTTATCTTCTTTCCCCAACAGCAGATCATTATTTTGGTAATACATTTATATATTATACCCCCAGTCTGAGGTCATGAAGATTTTCTTTTTTATCCTGTAAGTTTTATTGTATTAGCTCATCCATTTAGGTTTATAATCCAATTTCTGTTCTTGTGGGCAGTGTAAATTTAGATTTTTGCAAGTGGATATTCAATTGACCCAGCCTCATTTGCTGAAAAGGCTGTCTTATTACTGTTGAATTGTCTTTGTCAGGAATCAATGGATCCTAAATGTGGAATTTATTTCAGAATTTTCAATTCTCTTTTATTGATCCATATGCCTATCCTTCTGCCAGCTTCTAATGACATTGACTGTCATAATTTACAAAATCAGGAACTGTAAGCTCTGCAATATTGTTCTGAGTTTTTCCTAATTGTTTTGCCTGTTGTGGCCATTGCATTTATATATATATATATATACACACATACATATTTATGCATATATATCACATATTAGGTTTGCAAAGTCTCTGATGATTCTTGTGTTACTTGGTTTTCTATTTCTGTGGCAAAATACTGGAGATAAATAATTCAAAGGAGGAAGGTTTATTGTGACTTATAGTTTCAGGAATTTCAGTGCCTCTTCACTTAGCACTGTTGCTTCTGAGCCTCTGATGAAGCATGTGGCAGATGGCAGGAGACATGTCCTGAGCCAAAGGTGCGGAAGGCAGAGGCAGGGAAGGACCGAGGACAGGACATTCTCTTCCAGGACACACCCTGAGCATTGCACTTCTTCCTCTAGGCCTCAAGTTCCTACCACCTCTAATAACAGCGTCAGGTTACTTATCTCACAGTAGATCAGTCCACTAATGATGGCAGAATTCTCCTGATCCACTATCCTTCCCAAACTCTCACCCCTCAACTTCACTAGGTACCGAGCCTTTATAAACGAACCTCTGTGGACATCCCAGATCTGAAGGGTGAAATTAAGCTAGTGGTTACATTTAATATTCAGTTACATTTGGACAACAATGTAATTTTAACAATATGGACTATTTAATACATGAACGTGGAATCTCTATTTACTTATATATTCTTTAATTTTTTTCACTTTTAATTATCTAAATATTTTAAATATTTTGTTAATACTTTCTTAGCATTGTGATGTTGTTATGAGTAGCAATGTTTGGTTAATTTTATTTTCAGAATGCTTTTCTCCAGTGATGAAACTATCATCTATTTTTATTTTATTTTATATTGCAAATGAATATTTTAATTTTGTTGAAGTCATTTACTAGTTTTAGGTGGTTTATGTATGCATATAAAACCCTTTTAATTCTCTGCATATAAAATCCTAACATCTTTAAACAAAGCATATTCCTTCTTCCTTTCTGTATGTGGTGCTATAAATTAGATAATTACTAGTTAAATTTGCCCCGTTCTAAAAAATAAATTCTCTACTCTACTGTTGATCAGACTTCCTTACTTTAGAAGAAAATCGTTGAATCTTTTGCCCTTGAGTGTGATACTAACTTTACATGTTTCAGAGGTGACATTTATCAAGTTGAAAAATTCCTTTCTATCCCCTTTTCCTTTCTGTGGTATTTTTATCATAAATATGTATTATATTTTATCATTTTCTGCAACTGTTGAGATGATTATGGGATTTCTGACCTTTATTCTGTTAATGTGCTATACTGCATTCATTAAAGTTCCAATATTAAACCAACTGGCATTGCTGAAATAAATTTCATTAAGCTACAAGATAAAATCCTCTCTATATAGTAGTGGGTTCTATTTACCAATATTTGGTTATATATTCATCAGCAGTAATACTGTTGCCATTGTCTCGTATTGTAATATTTCTCTGGGCTTGTATAAGGCGGGCCCAGTCACAGTAGTTGTGTTTCTATGGTAGGTTACTTTAGACTGTCATTATGGGTGGATTCAGAAGTAGCTGTGAAATTAAGGAAGCATGCCTCAAGCATGCCTGGCCACCAAACGGGGGTGTGTCCAGGGAGAATTAATTGAGGAGGCCTTCCTAGAATGTGAAGGCTGCAGGTCTGGAAAACCAGCTGCTACAGGAATTCTCTCTCTTTGCTTCCTGGTTGCCATGATGTGAGCTTCTCTGTTCCACCATTCCCTCCCAGCCATGGGCGTCTGACACTTCTGAAATCATGACCGAAAGAATTAATCATATGTTCCAAAACTGCTTCTCAAGATCTGTCACAGTAGCAAAAGTCAGAGTAACAAAACTTCACTCACTCTTCTATTTTTTTAACATAGACTTGTGCAAATTACACATTCCTGAATATAGTTGCCCTATGGCCTGCTGGTCTCCTACTCTGGCTAACATGTCTTCTGTACTCACTTCCCTTTAACACATCCAGCTTTCTAGGGCTGATTATTTATCATGCAAAAGTAGGGATGCTTGAGCACATGAACTGTGGCAGTTGATCTGATAACTGAAGTGGCTATCTGTTGTCTGGTGGCTGTGGGCTACCATACATAGCATGGATACATTCGATAAAGAGAGCGTTCATGTCTTAGGCAGGGTGGATAGGGACAGTGTAATTTAAGTGTGCTGCCTAGGATGCTGTACAGTTAAAGTGTATGCATTATTTATTTCTAGACGTTTCCATTTTCAGATGAAAGCTGATCATGGGTAACTGAGATCATTTAAAGCAAAACCATGAATAAGAGAAACTAGCATATGTGCAATCCAATGAAGCTGGCTGCGGGATGAATATCTATAACGACTTCCCACTGTTGATTTTCTGTGCTAAGTTCATTCATGCAGGAAACAAAAAAAGAAGCTAAAAGATTCACTAACATTTTCCTAAATAATTGTGTTTTGGTAATTGGCTAGGGAAAATTCATTTTCTCTCTCACTTTCTAAGATTTATAGAATGCTATTGCATTTTTCTGAACAAAAATAATTGTTTTAAAATCCAAAATGTTTGGCGTGATAAGGCAAACAATTTTATTTTGAGTGAAAGGCACGACTAAAACTGAGGCTTCTGGAATCAGACTACATTCTCATCTTAGCTCAAAACCTCAAACAGCACCATCTGTGTGAGAGACTGAATACTTCATGCTTCAGTTTTCTGACTTTATCAGATGGAAGTGATGATATCTACCTGACAGAGTGTCTGTGAAGGTCAAATGAGATAATAACCAGAATTCACATATGCGAGAATTAGTAAGTGCTCAATAAATGGTTTCTCTAGATGAAGTCATCTTTTCAGCATGAGGTGTGGAGAGTTTGGAAAGAATGTTGACAAAGAACCAGGAAAGGAGAGCCTCACTCTCATTCACCAGTTAAAAGACGTTCCCCAGAAAGAATGACATTTGCTCTGGACTTTCTTGATTGGATGAGTAATTTTCAGAATGCAGAAATGTCAGGGAACACTGTGGGAAGATGGGAATAACATTGAAACCTGTGTGAGAAGCAAAATGTGGTGGCATTCACCAGTAATCTCAGATCTCTGGGAGCTGCTCTTGAAAGACTATGAATTGTGGGCCACCCTGGGCTACACAGTGTACTTCTCTCAAAGAAAGGAGGAAATGGAAAGTGAAGGAAGAGAGGGAGGGCAGAAACAAGGATCATTTTTAAAATCCCTTTCCAATTTTATTTGGTAAATATATTTATTTTTATTTGTTTTGTTTTCTCAGAACAGGTCTTACGTAGCCTAGGCTGTCCTTGAACTTGCTATGTAGCTGAGGCTTGCCTTGAATTGACTCACCTGTCTCAGCCTCCCAAGTGCCTGGATTGCAGGTGTGAGCCACTAGACCTAAAAATTAATTTCTTTCGCAAATACTTGGCTAAGAAGTTTTACGTTATCAAGGTATTATAAGGGATGAAGAAGAAGAGGTTTCAAATGTCAGAAGCTCACAGTCTCCAGATTCGCAGGAGCCAAGGCTGTAAAGCAAATCACAACACAGACGCTTCAATTGTGATACAAACACTTTAGAGGAAATAAAGCAAGACAATGACCTGAGATGTGACAGGCAAAGGCCTGTAGTTGTGAACTATACGTTAGTGAACTTGAGATACACCACCTTGGTAATTTTAAGTGATTGTGACTGCTAGAAGGGGGGTCCTCCTACTGGGTTAATAAACTGGTAAATGCTGGGATCACCTGGGTCTTATACAGTATATAGTCACTTCATGGCTATATAATAGAAGTATTCTGAAAGCTAAGATAATATTGATGCTGAGATCTCATTCTTACAGATTCTGGATCAGTTTGCCTGGGGTGGGGCCAAGGAATAATCTTTTCAAGTCTGTAGGTGATTATGTTGTGACACCATAGGTGAGAGCTACTGAGCTGAAAGGCCCCTTTGGAGTCTGAGATGACTTTTCCTTGGAAACTTCAGTGGTGGAAAAACCAAACTGACTTTATATGGTTACCATGTGATTCCACGATATGGTACTGGAAACAAAATCTGTTGAACAATACTGTGGTGTTTGAATATGCTTGGCCCAGGGAGTGGCACTATTAGGAGGTGTAGCCTTGGTAGAGTAGGTGTGGCCTTGTTAGAAGAAGTGTGTCGCTGTAGGGGTGGGCTTTGAGAGCCTCCTCCTTGCTGCCTGAGGATGCTGAGTTTTCTCCTGTTTGCCTTTGGAACAAAATGTAGAATTCTTATCTCCTCCAGTGCCATGCCTGCCTGGACACTGCTATACTTCCCACCATGGTGATAATGGACTTAACCATCAAACCTGTAAGCCAGCCACAATTAAATGTTGCCCTTTATAAGAGCTGCCTTGATCATGGTGTCCCTTCACAGCATTGGAAACACTAAGACAAATACCTCACCAGACTAGTACTCTGATTTCATCCATGTCCCAGTGTACAAATCTCCAGGTGTATAGATCTTCCTTAGTTTTTCGTTTGTTTGTTTTTTATAATATTAACAAAATACATAAAACTCGAAATAGAAAAGGAAGTAGATTTATTTCAGTATGAACCGATCAGGGTGAGAAGGAAACTGGTCATATCATTCTCATGAGAGAGAAGACATGAGGTATACCTGCAAGACAGTTTGCCAGTCCTTGCCTAGAGAAAGATGATGGCTCGGTGCCAGGTCATCTCCACTGTCTCCATTCTCTGTTTCAGAGATGACTTTGTATTCGAGTCAAGATTCAAGGCAGATTTCAGGAGCTAGTTGGCCAGCACGTTTATATAGGACTTTGTCTCAACAAAATCAGGTGGAAAGATATTGACAAAGACATTTAATG
This sequence comes from Apodemus agrarius, assembly GCA_964023405.1. Classification (NCBI taxonomy): domain Eukaryota; kingdom Metazoa; phylum Chordata; class Mammalia; order Rodentia; family Muridae; genus Apodemus; species Apodemus agrarius. Next base: position 17,809,247 of record OZ030008.1, read on the forward strand.
TCAACTTCTGACATCTACCTACATGTAAATATATGTGCATGTGCACATACATGAACAATACATATGCAACACACACACACACACACACACACACACACACACACACACACACTGGGAATTGGCCTGTTGCTATATATACAAATGCTAAATTCTGAACCCCAACATCTGGTTGCCCTCCAGATGGCTGTATCCTCCCATACACTTTGCTATGTAAACCTTGCTCCCCAACTTAAAGCTATTGGTTAATAAAAGGCTGAAGCTTGTGACTGGGAAATAGAGAGAGAGAGGCAGAACCTGAGACTCAAGAGAGGCATCTCACTAGAGACCGTGGGAAAGAAGAAGAAAAGAGGAGGGAGGGAGGGAGGGAGGGAGGGAGGGAGGGAGGGAGGGAGAGAGAGAGAGAGAGAGAGAGAGAGAGAGAGAGAGAGAGAGAGAGAAAGAGAGAGAGAACACATGCTGGGGGGAGGCCACCATGAGAGGAGATGGACCAGGAACATGCGTCCATAGAAGTGCTCTCTGAGGACAGACTCATGGAGCAGAAACATCCTGAGAAAGATTCAAACAGCAAGTAAAAAGGGAAAATAACAGGCTTTTATAAAGGGTAGCTAGAATAAAGATTTAATTAACACATACATTCATACATACATACATACATACATACGCACACACACACACATACACACACACAGAAGGAGATAGAGAGAGATGAATGAAAGTAGGAATACAAGTGTCTCTCTCTAAATCTTAGTGAAGCACACACACCTGTAATGCCAGCACATGGGTGGTAGATGTAAGAGGATCAAGAGGTTAAAGTCATTCTTAGCTATGTACTCAGTTTAAGACCAGCTCATACTACAGAAAACCCTGCATCCAAAAAGGGGGTGGAAGGAAGGAGGGAAGGAGGGAAAGGAGAAGAGAAGAGAAATGAGAGAAGGAAAGGGAAGGAGAGGGAAGAGAAGGAAAGGGAAAGGAAGGGAAGGGAAGAGAGGGGAGGAAGGAAAGAAGGAAGTGAAGAGAGGAGTAAATTACAACACCACCATTGTCCAGGCTCCAGGCTCCAGGCTCCAGGCTCTTCTCTCAGCATTGAATCAGTGTTTCATTTACACCATGTGGACGCTGTTTAAAAGTACCCTGTAGGGCATACTGCTGTTCCCTGTATATCTGTCATGTCCCCGTTCCTATGTGGTGCCAGTCTCCCAGGTGCTGTGTGCATTGATGTAATGATTCTCATGTGTGAGCTGCTTTGAAGAGCTGCTATTAGGCACCTAGGGACTCATTGTCTGACCCACATAAATAGTTGGGAAAGCCTGAGAATGCCCAGATCTAAAAACAGAATGCATCTGGAAGTTCAAAGGCTTTGGCTTCAGAGTTTGGAATATTGGGGTGGGACCAGTGTTTCAGGATTTCACCTGATAGCATGCCCCCGATTGACTCACCCACTTTTCCCTCCTGTTTCCCTCCCTTACCACTTCATTTTGGAACCATTTCTATAACACGCCATTTGACTTGGAGTCTGTCCCTGGAGTATGAATATGAGCTACCACATGTCTTTTTCTGGGAGAACACAGACCAAAATGTGCACCTGCCTAAAGTTGGGCAACATTCACCTGGGAACTGAAGCCTACTTTCCATCTGTTAGCTGAATCAACATCTCGGATGGGTATTACATCTGTCTGTAGGCATCTGCCCCATGTACAGAAAAGAACAGAAACGAGGCACTGGGATTTTTAATAATAGAAAGTTGACTGTGTCTCATCAGAAGAACTGGGTGAGAGATGTGAGGCACCATCAAAACTTTGGTATCAGAGACAGCAGGATGATCAAGAAGCCTCATTTCCTACAGCTTTTGAAGGAGTCCTGTAGGTTCTACCTCAACCTGTAGGAAGGTTTTAGAACCTGGCACAGAGTGGAATGCCCTTGCCTCCAATGGGAGGAGATGCTAAAGCAGAAAGTACACATTCTCCCTGATGTTATAGCAGCTACTTTATAATTAAAGTGGAGTTGGGACACAGCATAGTCTTCAGAGCCCTCATGGGGAGACATTCCCCCACCCTGGCAAGCTGTACAAAGTAAACACCATAAATGCCCACCTTCTCATTGGGAGAGACAGAAGCCAACATAGTTAGGAAACTGCATGCGTAAATGCATCTTGAACTACTTTAAATTCTTCTTCTCTTAAGACACCGAGATTTTCATATTAAAATGTTCCTTCTCCAACAGCCCTGCATAGTTCAGCACCACCTCTTCTTCGCCAAGGTTGGAGATATAACTTTGAAGTAGATGATTCTCCTTTAGGTATACGATTATCCTTCCCAGCGAAGTGAAAGCAGTGTGCGATTGACAGATGTGTTTTCAGGAGGACAGTGAGAACAGTTACTGTAGGATAGGGAAGCCCTCGCCACACTTCTGTTCCTCTTCTCCACCACTTCCCTTCTCTATGGAGTCACTATGATACCCTTTCTGCCCTGGTTGTTGAGCGGATGCTGGATGCACAGGCAGACAGATTCATCTGACAAAAAGGCTTATGGGTTTCTGGTGACACTTGCAGTTTCTGTCTGAATAGATAAGCTGCAGATGCAGAGGGCCTGTGGGAACTGCTGAATTTGCTCCAATGCAGTAATCCCATTCATATGTGTACCATATGTTGACTGCATAGCTTAACCTCCAAAATGCCCTCATTCCCTCCCTCTTTGTGGTCTCATATGAGCTGGGATACAAACTAAGCAGTTTAGGCCACAAACATTAAAAAAATGTTCTGGTGGCCCTTTGTGCATTACGTTGGTTTATAGGAAGAGAGCATTTTTTTTAAAGGAACTGAACTGTGAAGGAGGTATGAGCTGCTTTTGCTGAATTGACACTCATAGATCAGTGAACCTCTCAGGTTTATCCTTATTCCTTCAACCTGATTATCACAGATCTGCTTGTCAATTCAACCAAACTTAGCAGCCAGATGAGGGATGATGGGGCTAAGCCTGTGTGGATGCTCTACTTTCTTCCTACATTCTTGAATGAGTGAATAGCCAAAACCCAGCAATGGTGGGTTTTCTTAGTTCATCACAGCTATACTCTCAGGGCAATGATGGGCAGCACATGAAGCCAGGCCTGGACTAATCCTGATCCAGACCATCACAGGATGGTCAAGGATAATAGAAAGTGATTCTAAGAGGAAGGACTATCTCCTGAAGATCTCCAAAGGCTTTGGGGTCTCAGCTGAATAACCAAGGATGATGAAGGGATTCAATGTAAGATAAAAAGATTGTCTAAGCAACCAAGACAAAGGTATATTTGGGGACATTGTGAAAAACACAGAACAACCAGGGCAATGGTCCTATCTTGTGGACATTGTTAAGAACAGAGAAGATGAAGAACAGACTAGATTTTAGAGAACACAGACCTACAACTCTTTGCAAGTCCTATAGGGGTGAGTTAGTTGGAGACAGATTAGGATAGGAAGATTGAATAGAAGACATGTTACCTAAATCCAGTATTATTGGTATTGTTAGATTCTATTGCTAGGCACAGAAGGGAGCCTGAAAGACTGGAAACTTCCTATTTTTCTTTCCTTAATGATCAGAGCCCCTTGACTAAAGCACCATCATTAATCAAGATGTCATTAGTACTCTTAACAGATGCAAAGCTTTACTTAAAGGTGTTGTTACATGAAGAGCAATGTGGGTCTTGATGATTTTTTACATTCACCCCTCTACTCCTGTCCACATTTTCTAGCTTCGGGTTTTGTGCTAGTTGAAAGTGACTAAGTTTACCTGATAAACATGAGGGTTTTTCATTCAAGAAAGACTCCAGAGATAAGGATGGAATGAGTTTGAATCATCGTTTGTGCATCAACTGCCTTCAGCTCTTTATGGGCATAAAAGGCTCTCATAAACACAGCCACGTGGAAATTTTTTTCCACTATGCATGCTCATAAGCCACCCACCAAAATACTCAACCCCATCTATTTTATGTTGCTGTATATTCATTAATTAATCCATATAATGGGTAAGCATGATATGTGATGGGAGTATCAGAGGACAACTCAAGGGAGTCAACTTTCTCCTTCCATATTTACATGAGTTCCAGAGCTCAAGTCAGCAAGCATGCCAGCGAATGTCCTTATTCCCCTGAGCTATCTTACCAGTTCTAGGCATTACCTTAATTGTGAGACATTCGGGGACCACAGTTCCTCATTTGGATATTGTGATGCTCAGCTGCAGCATATGCATCCTGTCACACTGGCCACATTCACCCCTATGCACCCATGTGCACTCTGGATTCTCCTTCAAAGGTGTACATAAGACAACAGGCATGCACATGTCCACCCAAACTTCTTGCTCATCCAAGGATGGCATGCACTCATATGCATTCCTGCAGTCAGAGAAGATCAAGGACTATTTGCCCCATCAATGATGCTACATGTTCTTGGAAGGAGGTTCTTGGGAGGAGTTCCTTCACAGCCATCGTTCACCTTAATGAAGTTGTCTTGGCCTCTGTATCTTATGTTGCTTTGTAATCCAGTGTCCTTGAATGGATAAGATAACGGGAGGGCTGAAGCCTGTGCTACTCTTTTCCTTGAGTTTATGGCATGTTATGATTAAGCAATGGGCACAGCATCACAATCGCCTCGCTAATTAACATATTTTTCACACTCTTTGGGCAATTGGACTTCTGTCTTAGATCATGCACCTCAGAGTGCAATTGAATTCTTCTAAAAGATGTTCTAAAAGATGACACAGAGCATTTCAAGGGATAAGGAATTTTTATCCAATTCACAAACTTTTGAGTAACTTTCACAAAGGAAATCATACACTTGGCATATGGTTGATATTCAATAAAGGCTGTCATCTCTATGCACACGCTGGCACTTCCTCATATTCTTAGTTGAAGGGGATGATATGAGATTACTTGGCAGGCACTCCTGGGAATCACTGTTTACCCTGATTAAAGATTCTGAATCCATCCAGATTTGGCTTCATGCTTGCTTTCAACTTTAATTCAATCCACTTTTATTCATTTCAACAAATGTGCATTGATCACTTGCTTAGAGTCAGGCATGCTTCTGGCCACTGTATGTGTGTGATGGGGGAGGAGTAAAGTTATTCAGAGATAACTACATCACAATCTCACTTCTGTTCAGGATACAATAGAGCCAGAGAGGCACGTGTCCCATCTTATGCTTTTGTGAAATCAACTAGGCAGTGATGAATGTATTGGGAATAACTCACTTGGGAAAGATCTATACAGGCTTCATGGATTAAATATAAGAAAGACATGGGTATTATTGGAAGTCTGTTATAGGCAGAGGTGGCTAGCATTGATGTGTGTTTCAAGTCAAGGAAGCACAAGTGAATGATGGAGAGGGTGAGTCATAAGGATGTTTATATAACAGTTATGTGTCTGGAGCTCTTGAAATTAGTGGGCATTGTACAATGATCACTGAAAAGCAAGCTGGAATCCAAGCACAAAAGGCTTCAGTAGCCAGTAGCATGTAATTTGGACAAAAGAAAAACTATAAAAGTGCCTGAAGAGAGATGGTGGTGTATGACTGGAAGCAAAATGGATAGATAGAATGATTAGATGAATTAGAAGCAAAGAAACCAGTTGAGTCTAGGTGGGAAAGTGTCTGACATGAGCATTAGCAATGGGAAGAAGTAAGTTGCGGCAGGTTTGACACTGCTGAGTCCTGGGCCACAGAGCTTGTTGGCTGAGGCAGAGTGAGATCTAAGTAGGTGAGACCTGAAAATGAGCCAGATTCAGGATCTGGCCACCAGTCAGATGGTGGTCATATTCTTCATAAAAGTTATTCCACCTAGAAGGGGCATCAGGCTTATATAGATTTGGGCTGAGTTTGGGTGTGTCTTATGTGAACTAGCATTGGGATTTTTGCGCGAAAAAAGTTTTCTACAATCTGTGGGTTTAGAAATCTGAAAAGAGAGTAAGAATCCCCCCCCACCCTTGGAAGTGATATCTGTGCCTCCTCCCAGAGGAGTTATATACATATAATGAATGATACTGAAAATATCTGTGCGTAGAGTGACTCCTCTGGCTCTCTGCTTTCCTGTCCAGTGTTTACCAGCTGGTTGTCAAGGAGGAGCGACTTCAGAAGTCTCGGAGAGCAGCTGACATCATCGAGTGTTTCTCAGTTCCTGTGAGCTACCGGAATGCCTCCAACCTAGATTCTCTACACTACTTTGCTGCTGAGCTGAAGCCCTCCAACCTGCCTGTCACCCAGCCATTTACAGTGGGAGACAACAAGACCTACAATGGCTACTGGAACCCTCCCCTTTCCCCATTGAAGAGCTACAGCATCTACTTCCAGGCCCTCAGCAAAGCAAATGGAGTAAGTAGATCATTTCTTGGATTTTCCCCTTCTCAAGTGCAAACCTTTTATAGCAGAGTTTAGTAAACTAAGGTCCATGAGCCAAATCTAGCCCTCGTGATTTTTGAGATTTGAAAATAAGGTTTGTTTGTGTTTGCTTTATTTCTGTTATTTTGTTAAATTCTTGAGTTTTGTGTGGTCTTATTTTATTGCTACTATTTGTCTTGGTTTGTACATTACTGATAGGTGCTTTGATATATAAGAATAAAGTTGGAGAGTTATATTATAGAAACTGTATGTCATGAAGCCTAAAGCACTTATTTGTATGGTTTCTATGGAAAACCTTTTAAATGTGTATTAGAGTATGGAAAATGCACTATACAAGAAAAATCATATGGCCTGCATTGTGATTCCTGTGTCTGTAATTCTGGTGCCTATCGGTGCCTGGATGCAGGAGGAAGATGTTTTAGTTCACCCTTTGAATTGTGATCACTCTTATCACAGCCCCGAATCGCATTCAAAAATTTATTTTTTTTAATCTTACAAAAAAAACCGAACTGTTTTGTGTCAAGTATTTCCTTGATTCCATAGTTGTATCAATCAACATCACACATTCACAAGGCTGGGAAAATTCACAAAGGCAGTCCATCACCTTCCCATTCATTCATCCCCACCCACCCTAATACAATATGCCTCAGTTACTATTACCACATTAAGTCAAAGTTTGTCAGTGTTTATTTTTGAATGCCTCTAATGACAGAGTAGTTACTTTGCTTATTCATGGGGTGGCAATATGGGAATTGTGACTCTAAGAACGCTTTGCAATGTAATTATTTAATATTTATTTGGTGGTAGCTTCTTCCCTGTATTCTTTGATTATACTTTTTAAGGGATTTATAGAACCAATACAATATCCTTTAAGGTATTAGTTTTTATTGCATACAATCCTACCATCACCCACTTACACTCTCTTAAGTGGCACCCATTGGATCATCTTATCTGATAATACTTCATATAAGTCAGTATTTTCCTTTTCAAGGTGCCTTTATGAACATATTCCAGGTCCCATAATTTATTCATCACTATCATGGCCAAATTCCTATTCTTCATATTGTGGTTAGTATTTGCCCTTCAAGAGATTATAGATCTGTGAGGAAGCCTGAAGTCTGCTACATCATGCGGTGTCCCTACAGAAGCTACATGCTCACTGCAAACACTGAGACCAAGGCAAGATTGGCGGCAATACAGAACAGTTTATTCTGTCAGTGCCAATCACTGCCTGGGAAAATACCCTGGACCGAGGAACTAATTAACATTTAGAGTGTCCGCATGCCCATTTAAGTTCCTCTTTGATATTTCAGTTCTGCATTTATTACTGGTTCAAGCAACACTCCTCACTGAGAGTATAAAGCTACAAAGAGAAGCTGCCAGACTGCCTTCCACCTGTCCGTCTGGTCTCTGCTCTGTGCAAACCACTCTGATGTATTGAGCATGAAGACATAAACATGGACCAAAGCATCTGGGGGCCCCTCTTGCTTTCAGATCTCTGAATTCCATGCTGTCCAGTGCAGCACTTCAGCACAGCTCTCTGATAAGATGTGACTCTCTCTGCTCTCAGCACATAGGGAAGGATTACATTATATTTCCAGTGTGCTAATGAGGATGAGAGTCTATGCCTCACTCTTAAATTTCCACATCCCCACACAGATACTACTCAGGGAGCTAGCTATACATCAAGATTACTGGAGACTAATCCCAGGTGTTTTTCTAACCCAGGAACTACAAGTTTTGAAAGGAATGTCAGGTGATATGGAACATCCAATGGATGATTTTCTTCCCAAATATTACAGCAGAGTCCCCTCTCTGGAAGGTACAAGGCTTTGACACATAGGAAAAACAAATGAGATTCCAAGCTGTATTTGCCTTTGAGGCAGTTCCAAGAGGAGCAAAGCCGTGACCTGCCTGTACCTTCTACCCCCCATCATCCATTCTACCATTGTGGAATTAAAATTTCCAGCAAAGATAAACAGCATGAAGAGTATTGGATACATACATGCTTATGCAAGGTTGTCTGCGGGTGTGATTGTCCTCACGAAAACAAGGAAAGGAAAAGCAGGTAGATGCAGGCACTCAGAATGAGTTTTTCAGGTAAAGTGAAGGGTAAACATTACTTAAAATTACTGTCTTTAATATTAAGTTGTACTGGAAAAAATGAGCACAAAGATCATAGATTCAGACCAGCTATTCCTACTCCTACAGACCAGAAGACAGTCCAGTTAAATCAAGAGGGCTTCGGAGAATGATCAGACACATGCTCCAGCCTGCCATATTCATTGTTCTTGAGCAGATCCATCAGAAAGAATGCTCCTTGGTATACAGTACCACCTCCACGCCCTGCTTCTAATAAATCATTCAAAGAACAATTGACTGAGCAATGAATCAAAACAAAGAGATCAAGACTAGAGAAAATGGAATAAAAGACTCACAGTGAACAGGAAACTAATTAGACATTGCATTAATGCTAAGTAATCATTCCAAAATGCTTTACAAAACAGAAAGTTAATGCAAAAAAACAATTACTTTAAGAGGAGGCACACAATGTAAAAATTAACAGTTGTGAGCTGGGTCCAAAATTCACTGTCTTGTCAGCAAGAAACTAGGAGTGGGCTGGCGACTGAAATATGTGAACCAAAATCTCTAATTTTCTCCTGTAAGACAAGAGCAAATACATAATCATTATTTTATCTAGACATTGAGAATCTTTAAAGTGTAGTTCTTAAACACATGGGTAGACTTCTAATAATAGAAAATAAAATAGTAACAATATACAAAGAAACACAGGCAAGACAAAGGATATGATAGAGAAGCTTTCAGCAACTTGAATGGAAGAAGAAAACATTAGGCTTGGTGATGCAAAGATAAAATAGTGCTATTCAGTCATAAAATGAGACAATGGTTTTGGTCAAATGAAAAATAGAACCCAGTGAAATTCATCATTGCAAAATTTGATGCCAAAGATGCTTCAAAGCCTATGGAGAGAGACTAAAGCAAATTGGGAGAGAGGGGTGGAAAGTCACTTGTAACTAAATGGGTGTGGACCAGATTGAAAACTACCAGTCAATGTCGTTCCCCCCATACTACCTGCAAGTTTTATTAAGGACAAGCTGAGAGAATTTAGAATCCAGGAATCTTCATTTTTGTGGATATTAGGTCAGTATATCTGCTTAGTGGGTAATGGTAAATTCAGCCTTTAAAATCAGACTGCCTGCACTCAAAACCCTGGTGGCTGTGTGACTTTAATTAATCCATTAAAAACATTAGATACAATCTATCAATTAAAGGACCATCTATCAAACACACACTATCTGTCACAAAGGCAAAATAGAATCTGGAAAACTATAATGTTTACATTCTAATGGGGAAGAAACAAAAGTAAATCAGAGAAATGATGAAGTATTGTAGTTGTGTGGACTTATTAAGTGCTGATTATAGCAGGAAGGTAAAGATGGTTTGAAAGTTTTATAGTGATTATGAGTGCAGTATGCCCCCAAGCATGCCATAGAAAATTTGAACTTGGCATGCACAACAAGATTTTCAGAGTCTCTTCAGGTGATTGTATGTAGTTTGAGTTATCCACTGGTACTTAAGTTGAAATTTTTGCCTGATTAGTGATCACTGTTTGCCCTGTGGGGTTCTTACTGACAGCCAGGCAGATCCAGTTGGAGGAGCGCTGTCCTTAGTGCTGGAGAGGAGTCAGTGCCTACACTTAGAAGTCAGTCCATATTGTAACCATACATTTGGAATATAGCTATATAATGGCATTTTAGAGTTGGATAGAGTTTGAAGTGTCATATAATCTGGACCAAAAGAAGAAGAGAGGAAAGAAATATCCATCGAAGCATTCTCAGCAGGGTGTCCCCATGATTACTGCAATTCTATGGAGTGAAAGTTAGTGGATTTCTTTATGGGGCAGGTAAAATGATTAGAACTTTTTTCTTACATAACAGCCAGTTATTTCCTACTACTTCTCATCTCCTAGTCACTTTGATTGCCTTGAGAAAAACCAAATCTTTTTCTATCAAACTTTCAGAGGAGGTAATGTATAGTACCCACTACCCACCGCTGGCCACCCACCCACTTTCCTTGGTGCGTAACATGCAGCTCCTCTGATCCCTACATCTCTTTCATCATGCATTTTTGTTTTGTACCTTTAAAAGAGGCCTTCCAAACCGATGCTGTCTCAATTAGATTTTAACTACTTCTATCTTGAATGTTTCCTAAGAACTTATCAAATAATTCAAGATTTTTTTTTTTGCCCTTTAAAGTTGTGACACAATACTGTATCTCTCTTTTACTGACTGTTGGACTAAATGCTTCTAGGTTTTGGGCTTCATTTTCAATGTCCCATCCTCCAGGAATTGCTCTGCAAGCACCTAGAAGCTCATGCTAATAGTACCTGGTTAGCATCTTATTTTCTTTTATAACACCAGATACTTTTAAATTACACATATTTTTGTATACTGTATGCTTTTTCCATCATAGTGAGAGGACCCAGAGTGGGGAACCTAGTCTCAGATTTTGTGGCTATTGCTGTTGCTGTTTCTCTTTGATTCATTTGTTTTCATGTTTTGAGATGTCATTTGGAATTTTTGTGGTGTATTTCCCAGGCTATGTTTAATCTTAACCCTATAGCAGACACTCAAAGTCATTTAATTAATGGACTAATTGATATAGCATCAATTATTTCTTGATGTATGTGAGTCTCAGTTTCCTCATTTATGAGTTGAATTATTAATTCATTCTTAATACCTATCTCATTGGATACATAAACATATTTTGATAAAGGGCATTTAAAGTTATGTCACTATAGACTGAATTTCCATTTGCTCTGAAGTGAAAGTCGTGGTTTTAAGCCATTTAATCATGGACAGATGAACCCTAAAGGAACTTTCTCCCTCTCTGGTAGTTAGACTTTCCACCCAGATGTCTCCTTTCCCATGCTCCACAAGCCTGGACAGCCTTGGTTTCCTTCAGACCCTCCTAAGAACACCCAGTGTAGCTGTCTCTGTGATAAACAGCGGGTGGGTGCAGTTTTACATTGTTTTTCTCCCACTGTTCTCAGAATGAGTGCTGCTGAATCTATAGTTCTCTGCATCTCCACCACCATTATCCATGATTGTGAAGTTGAAAGGACCATAATTAAGGGTTGGATGCAAAACAAATGTGACAAATTCATGCAAATATCTATTAGAAGCCATGTTGGCTTGGGCGATGCTGGCATGCTTCTTCTGTTTACTTAAAGAGAAAACTCTTTCCTTGCCATTTTCTTTCTGCCATAGGGGGTGCATTTAACCTGAATGACATCTCTTACAGAACTCTGAGCTAAATAAGAAAAGCAAGAGGCAGGAGAGTGGCTGTTCTCTCTCGTTTTTCTCTCTTCCAGCTCTTGAACTCAATTGCCTCTTGAGAGCAGTAGGAAGGCAGGTGCTATGCTGAATAGATGACCATGTTTGTGGTATAAGCACATAATAATAGTAGGGATCATCGTGGTATGGCTGGGTTAGAGGGAAAATGTATGCCTCCAAATGAATTGAGAGACTGTATGTAGTTTTGCCCAGGCAATGGGAAAAGGATGTCTGCATGTGGTTGTGTTTTTCTGAGACTTGGTGGAATAGAAAGTACCGAGTTTTGAACATCTGGTAGACTTGGCTTTGAATGATGGCTCTTCTTAACTATCTGAAGATACGTTGTATGATTAATGATCTACATTTCAAAACTTTGGTGGAGAGGAAATGATACGAAGTATGTTTAAATCATCATGTAGCATCACAGGTGTGGGGTTTATTCTTTTCCCTTTTGCTGCTTTTAATTTCCTGAGGCAGGGGTATGGGTGGGTAGGACATCTTCCTTTAGTGTATCCCAGTCTGTCTGGTAGCATCCATTTAGAAGCATCCCTTGCTAACTCTAACTAATCCCTGGACTCTTGTTTGCATTCAGCTCTTTATCTGGACTCACACATGGCCTGCTCCAGGCTTCAGTCTTATTTTATCTTTTCATTCTTTGTTCCTAGTTTTCAGCCTGACATCAAACTCATTAAACAGTTTATTGTCCATTTGTTTTACACCTCACATTCTGATCCCTTAGTTGTTAATTATAAAACTGTCATATAGAAAATCACAGATGGACCATGGGATGAGCAAGACCCAAGTCCAAGTAGCTTAGGGTTGAGACCACATAGATACTCACATGGAAGTCAGTTGAATGCTCATTAGCATTAGCCTGTTTATATATCAACTCCTATGTTAGTTAAGATAAGCTAATTTTTCTAGAATAGTGGACAAAATCTCAGTAGATTACAAGAAAATATACTTCACATTTCTTCTTGTTATCCAAAACAAGCCAGCAGACGGCAGGAGAAATGGCTCAGTGGTTAGGAGCACTAGCTCCCCAGGGCTCAAGGTCAACCCTAACACTCACATGGTTCCTTACAAACATGTGTAACTCCAGTTACAAGGGATGATAAGATACCCTCTTCTGACTTCCATGCCATTGTTCACATGTGTTATTCATATATTCATATATTCATGCAAGCAAACATTCGTATGCAAAAAATAAAAATAAATACAATTTCTAAAATGGATCATCAGAAAGGAGATGATTCTCACAGGCACTCAACGTCTCAGGCTGGTGAATGGTCTATTCCAATATGGTCTTCAAGCTAGAGAAAGAGAAATGTGATGGGCAAGCATTACTTCTAGAAGTTTCCACACAAAATGTCACACAGAAATTTAAAAATCAGTTGGCTAATCACATGATCACACCTTCAAAAAACAATGATCCAGTGTCTGCTGGGCACATGCCTTGATGAGAACTGGAATATGTGAGATTATCCTTAGTGACTCCTATATATCCCTGTAATGACTAAGCTCTGCCCTCAAATCCTCATATAGCCAAGCCCAGGATCTATATACTCTCTTAGAGCATCTGTTCAGTCCCTCTGATAAGTATTCAGTGAGCACTTTCCACCACCAAGTACCTGCTATACCTCAGTCATGAAATAAGATGATTGTACCTCTACATGTTCTCACTGGGTCTCACAAAGTGGCTTTACGTTGATGGATGGACAGATGTATGTATGTATGTATGTATGTATGTATGTATGTAAGGGAAGGAAGGATGGAAGGAGGGAGGGAGGAAGAAAGGAATGAAAGAGGGAGGAAGGAAGGAAGGAAGGAAGGAAGGAAGGAAGGAAGGATTGCCACAGTATTCCCCTGGAATCCCACCTTTAATGACTTTAATGAATCCCTATAAAGAAATCTTGGTTTCAGATTTTCTCCCGATTCTTCTTGGAGATCTGATGAAGAGATACTTGTTCTCACAGTGTTGTCATCCAATGCCACTGGGAACCTTCAGGAAACCTTTGATGGTCTGCCATGCCCATCAGGGGTTGGGGATCCAGGAAATAGAAAGAAGCCTGGACCTGATGACCCCCTAGTAATACTTTTGTTACCATATTCCAATATCAGGAACATATTTCTAGTTTTTATTAAATCTATGACAGCCCTTTAGAAGTTAAACAGGCACCAAACGAGACATTTGGAATATAGGTTTCTAGCAGAACACTGGAAATCATCAGTCTGATACAGGGCCCTCTCTGGAAGCTGTTTCCAGAGCCTTGCTTCCCAGTTTGCCCGATGAAGCAGCTTTCTTCTAGATCTGACTAGATTCTGTTTACTGGGTCTCCCCTACCTTCTCTGGCATCTCTACCTCCGAGGCTCCTTTCTGTCCTTTGAGCTTTACCTCATGCTCTTAAGAACTCTCAACTTCTGTTAGTGCCCTTCTGGGGACTCCAACATCTCTCCTCAGGTAAGAAGAAAATTCCCTGAGTGTCACCTTGTACAAATACCAAGATGAGTTCTCCCAGGTTGCTAATTTATTTTCATATTCACTTACAGTTCCTACAGATTTTATTATCATGAGGCCTGAGGGAGTACGAGCTTTTCCTTTCCCATGCAAATATGCTTTAAATTCATTTGGAGAAGGAGATGAAGGTTACCCAAATGTTGACAGCTGATAATCTTGTCAGCTGTGCCTCCGGGCTTCAGTGCTCAGACCCAACATCCAATCCATCTTAAGGAAATTGCAGTCAAAGCTTCCATGTGGTAAGGTCTATACTTCCATTGGGTCCTACAAAGGAGGAGAATTGGGGAGCCTGGCCTAGCTGGCCCTTTAATAATGAAAAAGTAGAAAAACCTTTGGGCTTCGAAAAAAATGAATTCCTGCCTTTAAGAACTTGGTTGTATCACTTGTTATATACATGAGTGAGAATTTAAATGGCAAAGATGGGTCTTCTTGTCTGTCAAATGGGATAAGATGTACTCTCCTCGACTCATTGGGGTTTATGAAGGAAGTAATCAATAGGAATAATTCTTTGTGAATGCTCAAGGATCTTTCAAATCAAGATACAGATACAAAATTGAAACTATAAATATTCAGTGTATGTGTTGTTGTGTGGATTCAACATATATCCATATAAAATGTTTTATTTGGCTCATAAAATAGGTCAGTGGCTAATGGTGTCTGCCACCAAGTCTGATAACCTGAGTACAATCCACAGAATGCACAAAATAATGTAAAAATTTTAAATAAGTAATTAGATATTTTGCTTAATTGGTCAAAAAAACAGATAAGTGGTTCTATTCATATTTGTGTTTATTCTTTGAGAATTGTACGGAGAATTGTATACAATAAATATTTTATCATTTTTTTGTTCCCAACTCCTCCCAAGACTTTCCCCTCCCTGTATATGCATACACACATATATAAATGGACATATATGTATTCACACTGTTAGAAACGTTAAGATATCTTAAGAATCTTATAACAGAAGAAAGAAAATCATTGAATCATAAGTCTAATGTAGGGAGTTAATGAATCATCTTTACCATTTAAGTTCATGGGAAGCCAGGGCAATGAGCCTTATGTGGTGGGTCACATAGTTCTTCTTATATGATAGAAGCATCCTTTTCATATTAAGGAGGATTTTCACATATATATCTACATAAAGACCTGGAGGAGGAGACACTGGATGGCATCATAAGATATATTTTTTTGCTTGATTTTTCCTTCCATTTTCTCAAACCCTCAATTAGTTTTTTTCTATATCAATTCTCTGAAGTCTGAGGTTACAGTATTAGAATTTAATGGAGCCATTTGCACTCAAAGATTCTGTTTCTTGTGCTATAAAATGGCATTCATTCTCCTAATTAATGCTATTAAATAAGATTAATGGATTTCTAGGTTTGTCTCTTTTCAGAATTTTTGATGAACATTCTGAACATGGGCTTGCATAGATGGCCGGCAACTGGCTGTGTGACCTTAGGAAATGGTATATACACTCCAGTTGTCTTGTGTTGAAACCATTGGCATTCCTCGTATCAGCTCAAGGAGAATATTTGTAGATCTTAAACAGCATATGTGAAGAGTAGTGTTGGTGCTTAACATATATGACTTCCTGTCAGGCATCATTATTGGGCTGCCACAGATGTCATCTGAGAGACAGAATGGGGAGGTATTCTAACACAAAACTAGACAGAAATCTGGGACATTCAGTTTTAAAACTCACCAATCAAATTTGAATAGATTGTGGGCATGATGAGAGTATTTAGGAAGATAGACAAAACCAATCAGGGCCCAGGATGTACGAAGACATCACATGGACATCAGGCTCAAGAACAGGAAAGAAGAAGACAGCTTGCAAAGGAAAGATGGTTTACCGTATTTAAGAAGAATGGGGCCTGGGGACAAATCTCTTGCAGGCCCTTCTAGAGACTGAACATTTTACAACATGGCTTTCACCTTTGCAAACTCAAAACTTAATTTATCAGGTAACAAAGTAAAAAGATTGAAATAAAGCAAACCTGTAAGAAGTTAGCAACAGATAAGCAGTTTTTTATGTTTGTGTTTATTCTTTGAGAATTGTATATAATCAATTTTTATTCATTTTATTTCCTTTTCCCAACTCCTCCCAGATCTTGCCTTTCCCTTGTTACCCAAATTCATGTTTATTCTATCTAAAAGAGGGAGAGGAAGGGGTAGGGGGAGTGGTCAGGACAGGGAGAGGGAGAGGGAAAGAGAAAGACCCATAATCCGTGGAGTCTGTTTTGTGGCCACTTACTTCTGAGCATGGGCCCAGCCCTGGAATATGATCACTCCTTTGAAGATTATTGATTTCTCCTCCCAGCAGGTATAATTTATTGGCAAGGGGTGGGACTTTGCACTTACCTCCTCTGTGCTACAAGTTTGTCTGGTGAGAGCTTATGCAGGTCTAATGCATGCTGTCAGTCTCTGAGAATTCATATGTGCATCTACCCTTCTGTGCCTAGAAAACACTTTTGGTAAAGTTGTCCACCACCTCTTGTTCTTTCACCCTTCTTCCATATAAACCCTTGAGTCTAGAGGAGTATGATAAATACACCCGTCTCATCATGTGAACTCCCAAATTCCTGTATGTTGTCTAGTTGTGAAACTTGTGTTTACTGCAAAGTGAAGCTTCTCTGATAAAGGTTGAATGATGTACTGACCTCTGGGTATAGCAGTATGCCATTTGGACTCATTTATTGCTATGTTCACTTAGTGTATATATACACACACATATGTGTATATATATACACATATGTGTGTGTATACATGTGATGTATGTATAAAATATGTGTGTATACATGTGATGTGTATGTACACATGTGATGTATATCTGTATGTATATACATGTGATATATGTATATACATTTGATGTATGTCTGTGTGTATACATGTGATGTATGTACATGTGATGTATATATATGTGTGTATTTGTATACATGTGATGTATATCTGTGTCTCTGTGTGTGAGATAAATGTGGTCTGCTGTTCTATCATGGAAAAATTTCACCCTCAGCTTTCCTTTGCTTAGTGAAGTCCAGGCTGCCCAAGGCCTTTCATACCCCCTTCCTTGACCAGTCATCAACAATGTGCTTTGCTTTAAACTTCTCTGTAATCCACATTTTCTCAGCTCCCATGCCACCATTAAATCTCAGATGTCCTTCAGTGTCAACTGGAAAACTTTAACAAATTTCGACTTTTTCAAGTTCTCACTATCCTGATTTCTTATCTCAAAACCATCTTCCAGCCGCAGTCAGTAGTACAATGCGACGCTGTATTTCTATTGAGCAAGACCCAACTCTGAGCAGCCGCATATTCCAGAGTCAAAAGGCTGAGCTGCTGCTTCGACAAGGTCCCTCACAAAACTTCAGGATGTCCTGTGTGCTTGGGGCTCTCTTCACGCCGAGCCTCAGCTCTCTAAAGTGCCAAGTGTTACTGCAGCGAAGTCACAAGGAGTCCCTTAAAGTTGCCCCAAGTCGCCCACGTCATTCTTTTTTTTCTCTTTCTCCTAGTAGACACGGCCAGGCTTGTTCCCCTGTGCTGTCTTAAAGCACCTGCTGGCCCCGCAGTTAACATCCAAAGCTAATGAGAAGCTCTACTATAACAATTATCATAATAAATTGGCCTTTGATTACATCTGTCACTTGAGAATTTCAAAGACTTTACAAACATCAATTAGTAATTACAGCTCCCCGGATTGCCTTCAGAGCGAGGGGATCAGTAAGGTCAAGTGTGTGTTACACGGGGAAACATGAAGGGCAGCTCCAGCATAAGCTGGCTCGGATCGAGGGATCTCTGCCTCTTGATTGAAAACTTAGCCTCTCTCCATGATGCCCAGAGGAAACACACTTCTGACATCACAATTAGGGGAGAAAATTTATAGCCAATACATAGCCCCGAGTTTCTATTGTTGAGGAATGGGAAGTATGAACTATAGCCTCAGAAGACAGCTTATAGATTTGCCAGTTCCCTTCTTGTGGGAGGAAAAACAAACAATGGCTTCAACCCAGCCTCCCCCACTTCCAGCCCATACATAGGTTTGCTCTGGAAATTGTGTCTTCCTTTGTCTTATAAAGGCCCTACTGTTAAGGGGAGTTTGATGATGATGATGATGATGATGATGATGATGATGATGATGATGATGATGATGAGTCAACAGTCATTTACTATGGGCTTTCTCTCTGTCAGTGGATGATAAAGGAAAAACAGCCCTGTCCTCATGGAGCTTATAGTCCAGTAGAGTAAACAGTCGTGAAAACAAATGTGTGCAATAAACTGTTCCAGGAATCACATCAGAAGGCCTTGGAGGTAGACCGAGCAATGTTTGAATTTACCACTGAAGTCCATGTGGGTGGCTGTTTCCCAGGTAGGAAATGGAGTAGAAGAAGCTATATCCTAAACATACAGCATATAGACCAAAGTCTAAAGATGGAAGGACTCCCTGCTACACTTGTGAGATTTAGTGAGGTTGTCTGTGGGACGTGGGGAGAAGGCAAGGGACAGTTGGAGACTGCATAATGTGGGCCTAGCCTACCATGCTAAAAAGTACGGTTTTTTATTTGTTTGTTTTTGTTTTTGTTTTTTGTTTTTACCAATGAAAACAGGAAATTTTTGTAAGTATACTGGAGTAATCTCGGCATTAACTTGTTACAATCACACAGAGATATGTGTACCCCACGTTCAGGCACGTGTACATACAAACTCGTTATCTTGGTGAGAGGTGCAGAGGACATGGTTCTCATTTGACAGGTGCTATCATCATCTTGAAGAAAGTTGAAGAAATTTACTTGAGATCACTCTACCTAATGAGGCAGATATAGAATTTGAACACCAATTCTTCATTTTTTGGTGTCATGTCTAGTATGCTTAGGCATGATACCATGAATGGCAGGGATAGGGATGTCTCCCTTTTTTACAGCCTTTACATTCTAGTGGGCACCATGGAAGGTGACATCCATCCAGTATACAAAATAAGAATTTTATGCAGTAATATGTAAGAAATACAAAGGAAATACAGAATGATGTGATAACTGTATCTTCCAAAGTGGAATTGGCAAATCTAACAGTGTAGAGTCATTGCTGCTGTGGGTTTGCAGAGTGAGCACTGGACCCTTTGGGGAAGACAGCTGTTGTCTACACCAATCAAACTAATATGCACATGACAATGGAACCATCAGCTGAGGGCTCTTACCTTTAAATCTCTCTCTCTCTCTCTCTCTCTCTCTCTCTCTCTCTCTCTCTCTCTCTCTCTCTCCTCTCTCCCACCCCTCTTTTTGTGTTGTGTGTTGTATCCCTGCACAGTGGCAGAAGGCAAATTAGAACACATTCCTAAGACTAAAGTTGATGTCCAGTGTCTTCCTCTATCGCATTCACCATATTTGCTGAGGCCTTGGGAACTCAGAGCTTGCTGATTCAGGATAGCCTAGCTAACTAACTAGCTTAACCTAAGAACCTCTGTTTCTGCTTCTCAGGTGCTGGGCTTACAGGCAGCCTGCCACACTTGCTGGGCTTTTACACTGGCTCTAGAGATCTGAACTTCAGCCATGACACTTGAAGAATGAACACTTTATCCATTGAGCCACCCCTCTGGCCTTGATCGCCATTTTCCTTTTCGTCCTATAAGGCTGTTTCTGGCAGCTTTGACAGAAGTTCACAAGGCCTAATTTTTAAATATCCCAAATTTTATATAAAAAAGATGGTTCTCAGTACAGCCTTACCTTCTTTTTACCACAAGTTAAATTGATGTAATCTGTATCTCAAACATGTTTAAATACTTTTGGAGTTGCTTCTTTATATCGCGTGCCCAGTTTCAGAGAGTTTTACACCTTTTTTCAATCACTTTCCAAGTTATTTATACATCACAGAACTGAACTCTTCCTCTGGGTGATGCTGCAAGTTTCTCAGTTTGTTACTCATCATTTGACTTGACTTCAAGTGTTTTTGTCACAACAAATAAAATGTAATCCAATACATCATTTTGATTTATTTTCTAGCACTCAATACTGAGCTGTAATTAGAACGCCTTTTACATCCAGACACAAATGAGTCCACCTGTGGCTGCTTCGAAGTCCTATGTGGATTTTTGCTGATGGTTAGATTTTTGATGAATGATAACTAATTTCGAGTACTATGTAAAATATTATATTAGTTACTTCTCTCATTATTGTAACCAAGGACTTGACAAGAAACAAATTAAGGGAGAAACTAGTTATTGAGGTTTATGAGTTAAAGGGATATACTGGATGGTAGGAAAGAGTAGCAGCTTGGGGAGTGTGTGTGTGTGTGTGTGTGTGTGTGTGTGTGTGTGTAGTGTTCTGTAATGGGTCCTCACCTGTTGCAAAAAGAAGTTTTCTTGATGGGACAGGGCCATGGGGGTAGGGGGCATCGGGAACTAGGCCCATCTCTGGATATAAGGATAAATATTTAGAAAACAACAACCAATCAAATGCATAGTTGTGTAGCCCAGTACCAGAGGACACATCTACGAAATACTCTGCCACCTAAGGTTCAGAGAACAATGTTAAACCAGAAGGTAAGGGAGTTTGCTGTGAGAGCACATCTCCTAGTAATATCAGACACTATACACATAAAACCATCTTATTGAACAAGGATGCATCAGTAGACATACCAAAGTGGACTGGGAAGAGACCACCAGGCCTTTCCACTATACAGAGAACTTTGGACAACTAAGGTGTACGGAGAACCTATCTTAATGTTTTTAAAGTATTTTGCTAATGTGTTTTTATTGTGATTTCAGAGTTTTGTGTCCATCATTTTAGTCTTTATCAGTTGAATTGGTGTTTATATGGGGTGTCAGCTAGCAATCACAGTTCTGCCTTTACTTGGGCACATACAATTTTCTCAACATTATTCTTTGAAATAGCGGCCATCTCCATGATGCATAGTTTCAGAGATTTTGTCAAGATTTGACTGGTTGCAGATGTGTTTGTTTCTAGGATCTTAATTCTGTTCATTGACTTCTGCATGCATTTTTGTGCCAGTACCATATTGGTGTATTTATGATGTGTCTATTGTATGACTTCAGATTAGGTGTTGTGAGGCTTACAACTTTCTCATTTTTCCTTAGATTATTTTGGTTGTTTGATTTCTTCTCACTGCTACATGAACTTTAGGGTTTTTTCCGAGCTATACTAAGAATGCCATTGATTCTTTTAAAAAGAATAAGAATTGCATTGAATCTTCAAAGTGCTTAGAGTAATAAGACCTTTTTAGCAATGTTAATGCTTCCAACTCATAAATATAGGAAGTCTTTTCATTTTGTTTGTTTGTTTCTTCAGTTTCACCTGTGTTTTGTTACAGTGTAGATGTCTTTTACTTCCTTGGCTAAATGATTTCTGGTTTGGGAGTGCTTTCAAAGGAGACTGCCTTTTTAGATTTGTGAGTTTCTTTTTCAGCAAGCCAGCTGAGAAAAATGTTCCAAATGTGCGTGTTGGTTTTGTGTCCCTCCTTTTTCCTAATATCTGTGCTATTTCTAGCAGACCTTTACACATGAACAGTTCGGCACTTCCCTTTTCTATTTGTATGTCTTGTGTTTCATTCAATCTGATTTCTCTGCTAGCACTTTTAGTGTGATATTAAAGAGGAATGATGAAGGTACAGCCAGGAGGCAAATAATCCTAACTACTTAGGAGGCTAAGACTGAAAGATTACAAGTTCAAGACTCGAGTTAGCTACAGTGTGAGTTTAAGATCAACTTACTCAACTTAGAAAAATTCTTTCTCAAAATTTTAAAAGGAGAAAAGAAGCAAAAGTAATGTCGCTTCAAGGCAAAGCATTTGCCTAGCAAATCAGAAGTCTGGGTTCAGCTCCCAGTACCTGAAAAGAATTAAAGATGATTAGCCTAACTACTCATTAATTATTCAATACTTTAGAGAAAGAACATTTTCCTTTGCTGCCACTCAGTATGATATTGGCTATGGGTTTGTTATACTTAGTTTTATTTAGGTTTTTTTTTTCAATGAAGAGCCAGATTCTATACCTAATTTTTAAGGATTTTATCACAAAAGAGTATTGACTTTATCAAAGACTTTGGCGTTTTCTTGTTTATTTTTGCATCTTTTGAGATGAACATAGGATATTTTGTCCTACACAATAGTGTTTGTGTGGGTTTCATTTGTATAATTGAATCATCCTTGCATACCTAGGATAATCCCAATTCAGCCATGGTGGCTATCATTTTAAATGACCCATGGGACTCAATTTGCTACTATTTTGCTGAAAATTTTTTACTCTAGCTTCATTCAATGTTGGGGGAAATAATAAAAAAGTAGAACTGATGCATTCCCAAACTTGTTCCTCTAACTCTCTGTCCCAGTGGCCTGGCCAGCCATGCACTGGAGACTTGTGGAGATTCACTGGCCCTAAACTCCCAAAATCTGTCTAGTTCCCACTGGCAAGTCACTACCATGCTAATCCCATGCTACCAATAACCCACAGCCTTTGTGGAGTACCTCAGGCAAACCCATACTTGGCCACCATACCTTTCTCTCTTGAACCCAGACTAGCCGCTGCGTTCAGAAACAATGGTAACTCAATCTCTGGGCGCAACAATTAAAACCTAATCTTGTAAACCTTATTAAAATCTGATCCCTCTGGAGGCAGATCCTTGCAGATCCACCATGATACTAGGAAACTACAGCAGCTACATCTTATCCCTCTGCTGTCTGGTTCCAAAAGGAAGTCACTTTCTCTGCTTTCTCTCTTTCTCTGTCCAAAATGGAAGTCCAGCCTACTCTCCCAGTGATTGGCTCCTTTATTCATTAGGGGATTGGTTCACAAGTACAGCACCAGGACCATCTATAACAATTCAAGATGTTGATGAATGATTTTTCTTTCTGTACTTTTGTTGTTGTTGTTGTTGTTGTTGTTGTTGTTTTGTCCTTGTTTTTAGGATAATTAAAATCAAAATCAACAGGGAAACATCAGCATTAAAGTAAATGACACAATGAAAGGATCTTTGTAGCTCATCTTAGCCAATAGCTATACAACACACATTATTTTTATTAACACATGGGAAATATTTGATATTTTCCTCTACTCTTTAAATTATTTTACTTAAGTTTTAATATTCTTTGCCCTCCATTTAATATTACTTAGTTGACTTCTCCAGAACTCAATATATTCTTTCAATATATAGACTCAGACGTGACTTCCAGTAATCACTGAATTATTATTTTCTATCTAATATTCTCTGGCTAATAAGGGTTCCATAGGTACACATGTCGTATGTTCTTCATCATACTTTTAAGTCACTTTTTTTATAAACTCCTGATTTTTCTCTTTATCTCATTTTCATGGTCAGTTTTTTCTTCAAATGTTTATTAAGCTTCTCTCTCAGGATCTTTGACATTAATCACATTAATCATCCTTTCTGAGGTACTTTTGTGTCATTTTTCCTTCATTTCCTTTATGAGGTAAACTAACTCTCTTTGCATTTTCTCCCTCTGATTTCTGTGACATTTCTGCTTTTAACTTGTCTATTTCTAAACTACAGGGTTTTTTTTTTCTATAATATCCAGCTCATTGTAAAGCATTGCGTTGCTTCTGTTTTCTCTTTTGCCTGTTTCCTGGTGGGAACACTTCCATCATCTGGATATGGTTGCTTTATTACTTATTCAGGATTTTATTTTGTAGATTTAAAGTAGCTTACTAAATTTATTATTCAAACATTGAAATGACGTGATAGGGACATATAAGATTTAAAAGATAATGTATTCAGTGTGTATAAGGGGTATAGTTGTCCATAAATGTAGAGGTTACAGGACAATTTTCAGGAATCTGTTTTCTTCTTCCACCATGTAGATTTGTAGAATCAAATCATGTCATCAAGCTTGGCCACAAGTACTTTTACCCACTGAGCAATCTAGCCAATCTCTGCAGTATAGACTTACTGAGTGTTTACTTTGTACCATTGGTGTTAAAGTTTTATAGTCATTTGCTTACTTTTGAGATATTGTGCACTCTGTGATGACTTGTGTTGACAATCATAGACACATTTTATTCACGTTTATCTCCTACCATGTTGTCGACAGGGACTAATAATGCGGTACTAATAATGTCTGTTTGTTAATTTTGTTGAGATTGTAGCTATTGACTGTTTTTATTTTCCTGTGTTATTTCTGAAAACGGTGCGGGGATATTTGATGTTATATTGTTACTGATTTATTCACCTATTCACAGCCAATAGGAATGTATACGCATTTGGTTATAGAAAGTGATGTAACCAGAAAACACAATGATAAAATCATTTTTTAACTTAATAACTGAGTAGCAAGTTGATGTGAAGAAATTTAATTAAGACTGGTGGTAGATTATGTTTGGAATAGGTTTGATAGAGTGATTGAGTTAGACAGAATTGTTTTCAAGGTCCACATATTTCATTGTCAATATCTCAAGTATCTCAACCTCTGTGAGCCTACACATCAAGAGTAACAGTGCTAGAAACAACTATGAGAGTCACAGAGACTGAATGTTCAAAGATCATTGGTCTAGCAAAGGATAAATATCTGTCCAAAAGGTGAGAGTGGGGGTAGTAATGAGGAAAAATATAGACAGGTAAGAGCAAACCTGAAATACAGAGTAACCCAAAGGTCAAGAATATAAAAGAGGTCAGGGAAAGAGTGATCCATTGTAGCTAATGACGACAGGTCAAGGAAGACTGGGTTGGAACAGCAGCAATTAAAGATGAACTTGAGCTGCTCTTCCCCGACCTTAATTGGAGCCTTTGACTGAAGGAAGATACACAGAAAAAGTGAGCCAAAATGATGGAATCCCCTGAGGAAAACATTCAAGTGAAGATTTGAGAGCCTAAGCTTGGCTGTAAGTTTTCTGAAAGGCTAGCCTGAGACTTAGCAGTTTCCTCCCTAAGAGATGGACTCTGTGTTCTGCCTATTGCATGAAAAAAAAAAGCATAGCCTGATGCTATCCATGAAGACCTCACAAGGTGACATGGATAGTTTCCACCAAGCATAGTGCGTTAGCATAATCATCCCTCTGCAGCTCAAGACTTCTCTGAGCTTCACCCCAGTGACTAAGGGAACATAAACACTAGCACACATGCCCAGTAGTAAACTCAATCCAGTACCACTCTGGCCCTCTTACCAATTAAAAGGCATCTGTGAAGATCTGTATATGCTTGGGAGTGGCATTATTAGAAGGTGTGGCCCTGTTAAAGTAGGTGTGTCCTTGTTGGAGTAGGCATGTCACTATGAGTGTGGGCTTTAAGATCCTCATCCTAGCTGCTAGTATTCATCAGTATTCTGCTAGTAGCCTTCAGATGATAATGTAGAACATTCACCTCCTCCTGCACTATGTCTGCCCAAATGCTACCATGCTCCTAATTTGATGATAATGGACTGAATCGCTGAACCTGTAAACCAGCACCAATTAAATGTTGTCCTTATAAGAAGAGTTGCCTTGCTCATAGTGCCTGTTTACAGCAGTAAATCCCTAGCTAAGACTGCATCATTTCTGCCTTTTCCTCAAAGGAGTCTCCCTTACTACCTCTTTCTTAATTGTGCTGGGTTTTCCTAAGATTCTAGAGGCTATGTGCTTCCTTTGTCTTCTCTGACTCTCTGACTTCTCTCAGGTTCCTATGTCAAGTCAAAGCAGATTTCTTTTCATTGAAAACCACTTAGCCTGTTTGCTCTCTGCCATCTTTGTGTGCCTACATATGACTCAAAAAAGCAGATGAATGGCAAAAAGGTGGTTGCATACAGATGCCAAAGAAAAAAGGCCACTAACTTAAAGGTTATTTTGTATTTCAGTCTGGTTTGCCATCTGTGTAACCTTGAAAAATGTCATTTAATCTTATCTACCAAGAAAAAAAACAAAGGGGAGGGGGTGGATTGTAGTGTTCAAACTAGTAGTTGAACGATGGAAAGATAAAAAATATTCAGAGTTGTGTTTGAAGGGTGGAGTTGTTTTTTAAAATGTCCTTAGCATTTATTTCATGGAGTTGATCTCATAGAAGATAAACACCAGCTTAAGGATCAGAGCACTAGAGTCGTGGGGAGCCTAGGCTGAGGGTGAAGTCATCATTCAAGCCAGAAGCCCTATACTACATAGGTATGGAGTGGACAAGGGTGATGGTTGTAGGAAATGGAGCTCTGCATCCAGATAGAGCCATGCTGCCCATTGTATTCCTAGGGTAAGGGGATGCTGGATCAGGACCACTGCAGGACTCTGGTCCATCCCATTGCCATTCTCCAATCTCTTGGTTCGTATCTACCACCACCTTCCATCCTTGATCTCATTTCATTATTACCTTTAGTCAGTTCCCATATCCAATAGTTTTGACATGCTAAAAGTCTAACTGAAATTGGCCTTCTTCTTCTTTACATAAATCTTCAGCATTTACAGTATAGAGCAAAGGGCTATTTATAACTCCAGCTCACACCATGGCCCAGGTAATTCCTTGTGATGATGGCCTCTCCAGACTTCCTCATGTTTGCACTGAGCTCTTTGTTTTCCTACTTCCAATGCTCAGCACATCTCTTCTTGAGTCTGGACAACCCTCCTTGACAGCTCATATATCTGACTCCCACTTCTCTTCCAAGTGTCCAAATGAGTACTCTTTCAAAGCCTTAAAGCATCTTCCTTCCTGCCCACAGTCCACTTTGCTTTCTTTACACATAACAGCTTTTGCTCCTATTGCTTATGGCTACTGGCACTTAGATATTTACTTGTGGAGACAGCCGTTTGATATTTATCATCATCCCAGGTGTGTCCAGCCTACAAAGACACAAATCATGTCTCTTTTGTTTTTTGTTGTAGCTGTGGTACCCAGAACAAAGCCAGACACATAGTGATCATTCAGTAATCTTCTGCTGACGAAGTAATAAAGACAAAGGAATTGGGTGGGTTATTGGATCTTGGGTCTTAGAGGAAATGTAGGACATAAGCCAAAGTAGCTGGAAAAACTAAGGCAAGACTACAGACTGAAGATCAAGTTCTAACATACTAACTGAAGAAGTTAGAGAAGAGAAAGATTCAATATAGGGAGCTGAGAAAAGCATTTGAAAAGGATGCAGTCAGAGTTAAACCCTCATTATATTACATCAGGAAACTAATGGGATAATACAGTCAGAACTGCAAGCGTTATCTAATTTCCCAAGGCGCTTTGATCAGGGAGATGATGTATCTTAAACTTCTGGGTGGTGATAAACAGAAGTTACAGGCATGCTTGGATGCAATGGATATTTGTACTGAGATCTTATATTAGAGGGGCATCAGACAATTGCAATAAGCTGTTAAAGGGTGGAGGAGTGTATTATTGAGTAAGTTAGGCTTGGCTTACTAAAAAGAAAAATTATACAAAGAACATAAGCAGTGATGTAAACATGACTTGCATAAGACAAGGTCCTAGAGGGTGGGATCAAGAATCAAGGAGCTAGATTACTAGAAAGCAGAAATAGTACTGGGAGCCAAGGCCAGATCCAGTGTTTGAGAATGTCCTCAGGATGGTCTAGCTTCCTCACAAAAGGGGTCTTTTCCTATGTCATTTGATTTTGAGAACCACAGAGAGAGATGGTGGCTTGCTCAGTCTTACACAATTCTGGCAAAGCCTGAAGTAGAAGGGGAAGTCTCAACACAAGTATTGAAGTGAGATTGTTATAAATTTAACCCCAAGATGACATACACCTGTGTGCCAATTGTCAAGTCTACAGTAGGAAGGAAAGCAGAAGTGCTGTTTAAAAGGTGAGGAAAATGATGTGTGCTGCCAATACCAATTACAGACCCAGAGTATGTTATAGTAGAGCTAGAACAAAAGGTACTACGCCCTCCAGGTACTTATACAGTCTGAGCACAGCGAAAGAACTTACTTCCTGCTTGTTAATCTGATTGGGACTCTGAACATATGCACACTGACCAGACTGCCCATGTAATAGAATTTACAGTGTCCAGCACATCTCTGATTTGCTCATTGACAATCCAATCACCAAGAAGGTCAAGGGAATGATTCAGGGCTTTGTAATTCGTTACCTAATTCTAACCAACAAAGACAAATTGCTTATGGAATTAAAGCTGTCAGGAAAGTAGCAGAAAGTGAACATGTCAGCTTCCTGTTTGTGAAAGTCGGGAAGACTTAGCATATGTAGACATACACTCTACCGTATAGAAAGCAGACTTTGCCAAATGCAGAGTTGAAGGGGTTATATTAGGAAATGGCTTTGTTTGCTGGCTTGAAACGGTGAAGGAGAAAATGATTCTAGATAAAGTTAGAAAGACTCACAGGGAACAGGAAGCAAGAAACAGGGAGCAGGAATAGGAGATGGGACAAACCCTTTTACCTATCTGTGCTTCCCACCTACATTAATATACACTTCAAAAAATTCCCAAAGAAGTTGGGGTAATCTTTCCTTTCTTCAGAAAGGAAGAGCTGAGACAGCACCTGGAAGATACATCTGGGATGTTGGGGACATCTGAGATGTTGAGGACATTGAGTCCTTAGACATGGATACTGGTCATAAGTGTGCGCTAATGTATTGAAAAAATCTGTCAGATTGTATTTAAGATGTGTGTTTAAGATATATCTTTGTGTGTCATATCTAATTAACACTACAACAATTAAATTCCCTTCAGGACCTCTCTTCAGGCTCAGAATGACCCATCCGTTTCAATAACAATAGTGCTTTGCTTATGCTTTTAATATTTTCTTGTTAAAAATTTTATGTATAGGAATGTTTTCCCTGCATGTGTGTATGTGTACAGCATGTATGTCTGGTGTGGTCAGGAGCCAGAAGAGAGATCTGGATCCTGTGAAAGTGGCATTAAGAACATTGTGAATTTCTATATGGGTGCTTGGAGTTTAACCTGGGTCTTCTGCAGGACCAGCAAGAACTTTTAACCATTAAGCCATCACTCCAGACCCTCCCTTCTTAATATTTTCTGATGCCTACTACTCTGTAGTTTTGTTGTAACATGATCTAGTTCTAACAGCTTCTTCATGTTCTGTGTTGGCATGCCACCACTTCCTTTCTCATGTTTTCATAGCTAGATAAACACATTTCTCTTAGTTTTCACTTTGGATCAAACGTTTAAGCAGTAGGCTGTTCTCTACACTCAAGGTTATTTTCTGAGAGTACCTTCCTAGGTAGAAAGATTGAGTCAGATCTCTTTAAGGTTAAGATACATAGAGTGAGTCTCCCGCCTGTGTTCACAGAGGCAGAATCGTGAATATCGAAGACATTCTTAAGGAACTTGAACATCTGTGGGTTTGGTATCCATGGAGGTTCTGTACAATTTCTAGCTTAGATAGCAAAGGATGACTATATATTTTCAAATTACTCCAGCAATCTTGGCTTCATCCATCCTTCACCCACTGATACATGTAACTACCATGCATAAAAATGGCAAGTTTTCTTATATAACATTTTCAAAATCTTTTTCCTTTGCACCAATTTGAAGTTGATGAGGCTCTGACTCACATCTTGCACCTCTCCCACTCTTCAGTTTCTCAGAGGTGGTCAGTGTGATCCAACCCTTTGGAGGGTTCCAGTTCCCTGAGGGTCACACTTTCTCTAACTGTGTCAGGTTCTTTAAACTAAGCACAGAACTGAAAAATGACAGGAACTTAAGAACCATCCTCTTTCTCCAAATTTCAATAGCAAAATATTAGTATGTTAGCTTTACTTTCATGTACATGCCTTTTGGAGATCAGTTCTTCTTTTCTACATGCCATTTTGGCCATTTTTATTTCTATATTCTGGATATATTCCTTAATTTAGAATAATCTTTTTGAAAATATATATAATGAGGTTCCATTTTCATATGTAATCCTAAAAGGAATAACTCAGATATTTGAACCATGATTTATTGAACTCTTTAACACCTCGTTTTCCATCCTATAAAATTTAGTTATTTTTTTTCCACAGGGACAATTTCATAATGAGAAAAGAAACACTAATTCCAAAGAACAAGTCCTGTCAACCCAACTCTCTTCCTTTAAGAAGCACCTCAGATAAATAGGTTACGTAAATGCAGTAGAGGATCCATATCTGCAATGAACTTAACCATGATCTCAAGCCTCTACCATGTGGAAGCTACAAAGCATGAACACTTGAGATATTTACAATATCTGAATGCTTAAGCAGTCAGGTAAACCAAGATCTAGTTAGTTCAAAGACTCTGATGTCCAAGTGAATGTCAGTCATGGGGAGAGCTCGCCATGCATACTCTACTCCTGGCATTTTCCTAGTTACTACTGACTAATTATTTGTATTAAGTGTCAGAAAAAATGTTTTCCAACCATTGTTTGAGTGATAGAAATGAGATAGATTATCAGATTCAAAGATTAAAATAGGATAGAGTATTCATATCAGAGCAAAGAAGATAGAACCCATAGTGATAAATATGATTCTTTACTTGGGATGGGAGGTTGGCTGTGCTACTAGAAGCTCAATATAAATAATAAAAATACAATAGTCAGATAATGATATATGGACAAGAGTTAATAAAGACTGTTTTTCTGTTCTTGCTATTGTTCATTGAGAAACATAAAAGGGAAGGTATTCCAGGATGAACTTCAAAGGTGGCTCAGAAGACTTGAACTCTAATCTTTGAGAGGTTTGTTGATGAAGAGCATTTGTGATCTGACAATTATCTTTCAGTATTTCAAGCCTTTTCCTCTACAAGCAAGGGAAAACTTTCTGTGCAGCCAGGAGCTAGCATCAGGACAGCAGGACTTGATTATGGGGAGCCCTATTTGCGCTAAGAGACAAGTTGTAGTGTTTCAGGGGTTGCACACAGATGGAAAAGACTCTGCCAGCAACCATTTCTTCTCTGCTTCTGGGTATAAGATATGGAAGATTCCATTTCTCTTCTTCAGTGAAAGTGGGCGTAGCCATGTGACTAGTTCTAGCTAATGAGACAGAAGTAGAATTGAGAGTGTTCCTTTTGATTCAAAGTATTTGATTGCTAGAGTTTCCCTTTTCAGCATGGTTTTCTTTTGGATTAAAATGGATAGAACAATCACCTTGATCTCTCAGAGCAAGTATGTGATTTCCATGCCATGCCTCTCTATCCCATCCCTCAGACCCTGCCACACACATACATGGAACTGGTAGTCTGATAAAACCCTTTGCTGTTTTTATCCATGGAAGTCCGTGGGTTTATTGCTGCAATGCAACCTTTGTGACTGGATGGGCCCAAACACCTTCAAGGTAGAGTAGATCCTATATTAAGTCCTGGGTTCCTTACAGGTATTTGGTTTGGTATCTCATACCTTTGCCTTCCTTGCGTTTTCTTTCTTTGCTACATTGCCTTCAAACTGTAATTTAGTCAGCTGGGATTTCTGCTGCCTCCAGGACCTCCTGGGAAATGAGTTCCAGGAGAGAAGGCTAAGAAAATTCTCCTCATGAGCACACTTTGCTGTAACTCCACAGCATGCCAGCAAGGTCACAGATCTGTGGAACCAATTCACTTGGAAAACAGCTAAAAGTTCACTTGGTAAAGATTTTATAGACAGACTAACAGATACACAGATACACTGACACACATTCACATGACAAGCACATATATAGAGACAGAGAAACAAAAAGACAGAGGCTGACAAATACGAGAGAGAGAGAGAGAGAGAGAGAGAGAGAGAGAGAGAGAAAGAGAGAGAGTTTTAAAAGACTACAAAACCCATCAAAGATCTCAGGACCAAAGCAACTATTTGAAACATGTTATGATGTGATTCACAACACATGTCACACAGATTTGACTCTGGTCACATGTTCCTTCACTCTGTCCACATAGATGCCTTGCTACTTACAACAAAGTTTCCCAAGGAAGGCTTGGTTTCATCTGCTAATTCACACTTGAGAACAAAGAATGCTGTAAACTCTCAAATAACCACTAATAACTGCTTAACTTTCTGGGTGCTAGAATATTTATAAAGTACTTCTGCCTGACTGAAAGGTTGGGGAGGTAACAGGTACCATGAAACAAACAGAACAACATATGTTCCGAGCCTGAGAGGAAACAGAGAGCTGAAATTAAAAGGTGATCCCAATAGCGGGGGTGGGGTGGGGGGAATGAAAAGGACAAATTTTAAATTATAATTAAATACATATGAATATACACAATTCCCTAAGTATTTTTATATAATAATCCTTATATAATCAACAATTAATTAAGTGCTGTCTCATTCTTTTCCCCCCCTAGGAGACAAAAATCAACTGCGTGCGTCTGGCTACTAAAGGTAAGTTGACATGTCCTTGTCTGACTATAGCTGTTCTTCAGCGATACAACAGCTGCTCCTTGTGTTCATATAGGGAAGTTTAGGCAATCTTTAATACAAAAGGAAAGAATTGCATTTCTTGGGGTCATTTGTATCTACACCAGTATCTCCTAAGAATATGTGGATAGCATAGAGTTTAAAGCATAGTAAAATTGCCAAAGAAATATATTGGATGGATGGATGGATGGACACATAGGTAGGTAGGTAGGTAGGTAGGTAGGTAGGTAGGTAGATACATAGATACATAGATACATAGATAGACAGGACATTAATCAATGGAGTAATGAAAATGAAAGTAAAGTACTTTAAAATATTATTCTGATGTGTGTGTGTGTGTGTGTGTGTGTGTGTGTGTAGTTTCATTGTATTTGTGGTTATGTTTGTGTGGGTGGTTTTCTTTAAGCTTCTATATTAGCACTGTTGCTGAGGTTTTGTACTTTATTCAGTTGGTTCATGGTTCTCAAATATGAGGTGATTAGTATTGGCGCCTTTAAAACAAGCGAACAGACACTACATTGTTATGTCCTCCGCATTCCAACACTTATCCCCAAAACACGAAGGCTGCATTGTTCAGGCTCATCACTTTTGTTCTCCTAATTATAATTGAATTGCCTGGCTCTTTCAATTGGTACATGTTTCTGTTTATTACCTTTTTAAAAAAAAACCAAAATCAATGAATGGTTTGTTATCATTTAACCTATTACAAGGTTGAATAGTTAGAAATCAGGTTTATCTTTTTCTTACAGAATTGATATTTTCAACAAGAACTTCCCCCACCAATACACACGAAACAAAATTGGGTTTGGTTCTCTGCATTTATTCACTGCATACACAATTTCATAGTTTACTTCCAAGGGTATAAAATTTATAAATATAAGCATACGTATTATTGTAGCTATAATAGACAAAGGCAATGGCTCGAGTTTGTATATGTATGTATGCATGTGAATGTGTACAAGTAAAGAAGTCACATACATTTGGGTAGAAGGGGAGACACAGTGAGTGAGTGAGTGAGTGAGTGAGTGAGTGAGTGAGTGGATATAAAGAAAGACATAGAGAAAGAAACAGACTAGGCTAGAAAACATAACTAGCAAAGCACACTCTTTGACCTTGACTTCTTATAATGTTTCTAAGTTCTAAGAATTCAACTGTATGTACAGGCACCAAAGGCATGGTACAGAAAGAAGATGGAGCACTGGGACTCTTGGTGATAAGAAGTCATCAAGGCTGTCATGTCCCTAATTTGTTCCCTCTGAGGAACTCAAATGACTGTGGAAAGAGATAAAATGGTTTTCTTCTGGCAGGGGGATTAATGGTCTGCAGACAGAAGTGACACAAATCACATACCTTGCAGTCTTTGTCACTGAAGAAAACAGATAATGTAGAAGGAAGGACATCATCAGTTGGGTAGCACTGGGTCTCTAGACAACAATCAGGAAGCTGGGTGTCTGCCACCTCCCACTTAAATAGGCAGCCAGAGAGGAGAGAGAAGACAAAGAGAAAAAGCCTTCTCCAGGGAAACAATATCCCATGGCTTCTAGATACCTTTTCACTTTAGACAGGGAAGAGGCCAAGGTGATTGCTGTTCTTCCTGTGGCGTCTAAGGACACACTGAGATACAGATCCTTCCAAAGAGTAGTTTACTAGGTCTGTTTCACCTGAGAACTGGGAACATGAGACTTGAGAGGCAACAGGTACATGTAAGGGTGCTGGGATGATATGTAAAACTGTGCTTTCCTGCCAGTCTCAGGACCATAGTTCTCAGAAATATAGAGTGCTACTCTACTGGTTTCTCCAAAGATATGTTACTGGTCAGATGGAGAGCAATAAGGACATTATAAGAACTAGAACACATATGCACTCTATTTCTCCATAGTCCAACTGTGTCTTCTTCTGTGTGACCTTAGGATAGAAGCTTCCTTTAGTCAAGTATTTGCACAGGTAAAATGTGAGTGTGTAAAGCAGTAGAGATGCAAGAATGAGTGTGTGAATTCCCAGCTGACTAACCCCAGCTACTGTTCTTAAGGGCATTTCAGCATCCACATCCTGCTTCTGTACTATATATACTAAGATTTAGTACTTCTTCCCCCAAAATAGAGACTCCATTAGAACCTAGGAGAATGACCTAACACTGAGAAACAACCTATCACTGTTCAGGGAGCCATCCCTTATCAACACAGCTACAGAGAAAAAGGAGTCGAGAAGTACAACACTGAGGGTGAAGGAAGGAAATTCATGGTTGATTAGTGCCCACTCCATATCAGTCACTGCACTTGAAATATCCCAGAATCAACGAAAAGCAAATACTAAATCCATGTATTTCCCACAGGGCTTTGAAATGAAGGATAGATCATGAGTTATTCCTTTTTTACTACCTAGATCAAATTTCTTCTAGGTAGGATTTTGCTGTTAATATTTTTTTTAGCAGGGAAGAATTTGATCTCAGGCATCTTACAGCCGTCAACATTATAAAGTCCCAGAAATATGTCATCATTCTCTCTTTAACTATCCCCACCTTCTTCCATCCTGGTATCTTCCTTGGGGGCCTGCTGACAGACATACCATATTTGGAGAGAGACCACATGGCAGATACAAGATCAGTGCTCCCGTGATAAAATAACTTGCTGCCTTCTTGTTCATGACCTTGTGTTCTCTAGCTGTTGTCCATGGTCAGCTGTGTGAAGCCCATAGAGGCAGACAATTATCATGTATTTCAACCATAAGTACTCATTTGGAGTCATTTGGAATTGACCTTAAAACCATTACCTTTTGTGTGATATACCCACTGGCTCTAATGTGTGTCTCTTTGTGATCTCTGGAAGCAAAGCCTGAGGCAAAGATTTAGAAACATGTTCTAGTGATCTGTTCAGGGAGGTCTCTCAAAAGAAATCTGTAACTGGTTAAAAAAAAGTGTGATAGGATGAGCCTGAATCTTTTTTTTTTTACAGGAAGTGTCAGAGTAAGGCTAGATCTCCAGAGAGTACACATTTCTCTCCAGTTGTCTTGGCTCATATAGTAAGAAGACCTCCTAGTCTTTATTAGACTCTGGCTCTTCCATCTACCAGTCTCTTGGATAGTTACATAAAAAGTGACGCTGGTGAACTTAGACTAGATGCCAGAGAACATTTTGGTTGTAAACTCTTGGTCACATCCTGATTCTGCACAAACCTGAAATGAGACACTGCGTGCCAAGCTATGATCTTCTTCCTACTATCTCTAACTACCAAAGTTACATTACGCCCTCAGGTTGAGGGATAGCAAAATGCCACTAGAATTGTTCCAAGTGAGATAAATTCCAAAACATTTCAAATTCCTTTATAGACCACAGTCAAGCCCTGGTAATAGACCTGCTCAAAGTTGTGGAGAGAAAAATAGCAATAATGTGTAATGAAACATTGTTTTCGTTTTGGAAAAAAGTCTTTGAAAGGAAGGCAATAGAAACCCAGGAAGGCAAGATGATCAATTTAAATGTGTGCTTTAATTAGGTCTACACAAGAACAGGCCCATCAATAATTAGACATGGATGGAGGAGGATTGTGGGGGAGCTAATTTTCACTGCAGAACTTTTGGTTGTTACTGATAAGTTAAGGGGCAGGGGAACCATTGCCTTCAACTGGGTAGCACCTGGTAACCCAGTAGGCTCCAATGGACAGTTCCAATTCAGTGAACACACAGGTAATCCTGGCAAAACTAAATGGGTCACAAGATCAACTGAAATTTCACGAATCTTAGAAAGAAACTGTTCCAAGAGGGGGTTTGTGATGGGAGGGAGAGAAGAGAGGAAAGGATAAGTGACTAATTGGAATGCATTTCACGTGCGAAATAGTCAATGGACTAACTTAATTTTAAGTTGTGGTTGGTTTTCCTGAGGAGTTTATGGGAACTGGGAATGAGATACTTAGAATTTCAAATAAGAGATTAAACATCCATTATGACAGAAGCATCAGACATGATTGTAAATGACAGTCCCAACAGTAGCTGCTAAAGGAGATGTCCAAGTAACCAAATACATGCCCTTTGGGTTAGGACAGAAGAGGCCAGGTAGAAAATAGTCTCTGATCATGGTGTTCAGTTGCAAAAGTATAAGAAACAGTTTCTCTTTCAAAATCTGATGTTGTATTTATCCAAAAGCCCTGACTCAGTGACTCTCCTGGGCCCTCTTTGTAACCTTCTGAACCTCACTACTTTCTCTTCACCATCATCCTTTCTATCCTGCATTGTATGAGCCCTGATTCACTTTGAGCCTTTCTCAGGCTTCTCCCCTCTTACCCACTGTACAACACAGAGTTCCCCTCTTACCCACTTACCCCAACACATAGACTTTGTTCAATTAATTTTTAGAATCACATTTGTTTGTTTTGCGGTACGTAGGGTAGAGCTAACAAGTCAGAACACGTAGCAAGATCAAAGAACAGCTCGCAGGAGTTTATTCTCTTCATCTACTATAGGGGTTCCAGGGATCAAACTCAAATTTTTGGACTTAAAAGCAAATAGTCGAACAACAAAGCCTACTGAGTCTTCCTAGCTTTTGAAAAAAATACTATTTATGTAAACATAGAATATAGAAAATAAAAATTAAATAAAAAATACTATTTGTTTGTTTATTTATTTATTTATTTGTATGTGTGTTGGGGGTGGGTGTACACATGTGTGGGAAATATATATGTGCATGGTACATGCGTGAGAGTCAAAGAACAACTTAGTTCTCAAGTACCTTTCACCTTTTGTTTGAAACAAGAGCTCTCATTGGCTTGAAACTTTTTCATATAGGCTAGCATAGCTGTCTCACAAGCATTACCTGTCTCCCTCTTCTACATCACCAAGACTGGGATTACATCTGCATCACACTGGATATAGCTTTTCATCATAGATTGTAGGGATCTCAACTCAGGGTTTCATGTTTATAAGGCAAAAGACAGCACTTGAGTACCTCTTTTTAAATTCTTGAACTACTATATGAATTTACTTCCAACATTAGAGCCTGTTTTTCATCATGAACCACCATAAATATCTGGCCACCACAAGTATCAACATACAGACATTTTTAAATTGTAATGTGAATCTTACTTGATAAAGAAGACTATCCTGACCACAAAACAACATATATACACAAAATTTCCACTTTGGTTGTGGTATTCATCTCAGCTGATAAGCTTGTATGTGATTAATATTTACCATCCTGCTGGATGCCAAGTGATATAAGTGTCTGTTTTGATGATTGCTGTGTTTCCAGATCTTAGCACACACTGATGCTCAGTAAAATTTGTTGAACAAATATGCAGATGGATGGATGGATGGATGGATGGATGGATGGATGGATGGGTGACAGGTGGATGGTGCTTTGTTGGGTTAGTGGACAAATGGATAGATGAGTATTTCATGAATAGATGGATCATTAGATAGATGAATAGATAGAGAGCTCCTAAGTTATTATTCTTCCAAGCCCAATTTTTTAAAAGTGTAAACTCTTTACCGGGACTGTGCTCTCCGGAGGATAGAGTAAGATAATATAGGGGAACTATTCTGTGATCTACAATCCCCACTAGCAAAAAACACACATTAGTCTTGTGCTTCATGTAGACAAGAATTTCATACTCCTTCAGGAAGCTCCTTTCACTTTTGCCAGGAGTTCCTCTCAATTTTGGACACTTTAGTTGGAAAGAGCACTGTGTATTTGGCTTCTTATAATGCCTGCTAATCAGTCCTCAAAGTCACTTAGTCCTATCTAGCTATTTTCCTTTTAGGAATAGAATTGACTTCCTCAGACCCATTCTCCCAATCCCTTGTTCAAATAGGGTCAACAGGTCCACACTTTCCCATCTTCAGGCCTTCCAGCAGTTGGTTGTAACCACTCTAACTGCCGGCAAGTGGTAACACTCCCGCCAATGGCACCGGCCTTTGGGAGAATGCAGCTGGCTCTGCAGACTCCTGCTGGGTGTGCAGGAATGGCAGTTTGAAAAATCAGCTTTGATTTGATTTGCAAACTGAGCCGAGTCATTGAGACAAAATAAATCCGGAAACCCATAAAGCCATTTGCAGAGTTGCTTTGCAGAAGACAGCCACGGTTTTAATCTAGTAAACACTTTAACGATCCCATTAAAGTGCCCCCCTTGGAGTAGGTGCTGAAAATGAAGCCTCAGGGTAATGAAGCATGAGATATGGGGACAGTGTCACCAACAGCTAGCTCTGTCTTGCCCATTAAGGATGGTCTAAAACTATTGTCCAACCATGACAGGCAAGAGGTATGGTCAATGGCCTTTTGTAAACCTGCTGTCTTCTTGCAAATCTAAGCCTGAAGTGAGATATGTCATCGAGCATTTCTTTCTCCTCTCTCCATAATGGACCTTCACTGCCACAGGAACTGGCGGCTATAATAAATGGTCCTTCTTAAGAGAGACACATCCATTTTGTTGATGCTAAGACTAGGGTCCTGTGGTGGTAGGAGAGTGATATGTTCATAGCTTCTTTATCTACAGACGAACAAGCCACATGTGGTACAAGAAGCCAAGAGAGATGTGAAAATAGCATTGTCTGGGTAGGAAATTGCCAGCCACGCTAGTTCAACTCTACTTGAAAGGTTCTCTTACACATGAAGCATCCTGGGGAAGTTTTCTTGAAATCATGAGAATCAGATATAACTGGTGTCCTGTCTCCAAGTCTAGTTACTTGACATGGGACAAGCGACTTAGCATCTCAGAGCCTACTGCATTGTTTTTAAAGCAGATATCACTAATTCTATCATTCATCCAAGCATAGGATAGATTATAAACAAGGAGCTTCCATCCTTCCTTTGACTATACAGGTCTTTACTAGAGCTGCAGTCCTATGTAGATCTTGGGTCTCTGTAGAAGGCCACAGACAAGACTCTAGTAATTTCTCATGCTGTTCTAAATATCTCCCCTGTGTTAGATGGCCTCATATTAAGTGCAAAGTGAAGAAACTGAAAGGGTTCAGGCATGATGCTGTGCTTGGCCTTTAGCACTTGATATCTAAAAATCTTACACAGAAATTGTGTGTGTGTGTGTGTGTGTGTGTGTGTGTGGTGTGGTGTGTGTATGGTGCATCTAGACATGGAGATATATATATATTCTAGAATTTTCCTCATCTAATTGGTGTTTGACATGGGACTGTTCCTCTCTTCAAACTTGCCCAGTAGTAACAGAAGAGACCCTGGTACAAAGCACTCCCAAACCTAGCTATGGTAGCTGCACAGAGACATAATAAAGTATCAGTTGTAAGAGGGAAATCTGGAGTTATAGAGCACAGTGAGAAAATCTTGACTGTTGTTCAGTCTTTAAACTCTTTCAAACTATGTAGAAAGGACCTGAAGGTGTGAATTGGGAGGGTTGAGGCACAGCACTGACATTCTTCCCTAGCTGAGACTAAGGGTGAATATTTCTGGGTTTGGGCTTGTATAATAAAACAAATTCTCCTTGACATTTACCACTCTTTACTCTACCCTGGCTCCAGCTCGATCCTAAAATGCCAGATGGAATCATACAGCTTTTCCTGAGGGTTGTATGAAAATGAAAGACTCCATCACAAAGAATACCAGTAAACAACCTAAAGGGCTTGAAAAACCCCAACCCTTTCTTTAGTGTTTGTCTTCATGGAACAGCTAGCACATTGCTCTGGTCTTCTTTTCCTCTTCCTCCCCAGACCAGCTCAAATGGCATTCTTCTGTACATACCTTCTTTACAATCCCACTCATGAAGGCAAAAGCTGGTGCTACAGAGCCCAGGAAAACAAAAGCTAGTCCTGACTCTTGTCCTGTGAGCACATACCTGTGGAGTTTTAAACAATTCCACTCAACTAGAAGGAAGGTCTGGTGCAGACCTGCAATACCATGGGTGGCTTTAACTCTGCTTCCAAAGGACTTGTGTCTCTCTTAAAGGGAGAAGGAGGCAATTTAGACTTAAGATTCAGGAAAATTTTGAGTAGGCTAGAAATACAGATTAGAAATAAAGAGAATTTAAGCCTTATCAGTGGACTTTCAAACAGGAGAATGAAGGTCTTCAAAAACCAAGCCAACATCTGTACCAACAAAGTACCAGTGGCAGATCAAAGAAACCACTCAACACAAATTTAGCTAAGTGAGCCAGTGAGTTTATTACAATAACCAACACAAGTATAGGTAACTCAAAAGCAGCTGCATCACTACGAAGCTTACCTCTAGCCTGGATGATAACTCATGAGAGCTCTGTTCCTGGAGCTGTCTGTATGGTGCTGGTCAGAATCCTCGCCCCCAGCAAGCATTTCATCTCTTATAACCTGGGAGAGGAGTCATATGGATCTTGTTTCAGGAGCTTCCTAAGGTTTATAATTTTTGTTTTCTTGTTGAGTAATAACTAGTCTCTCTCTAGAAAGGACAGGATTCAATCAGGGGAATTAGCTCCACAACAGCCAGGCATAGGACTGTTTATGGAGATGTGTGGGGATGTGAGGCTCCAATATGATGATATGACTAAAGTATGGCCCTCATCCGGTAATGAATAAATGCTGGCCACTGTCACTGTCTCTACTCAAGAAGTGAACTTGTATAGGCTCAGAAGTATAATAAGCATAAAGTCTCCAGGAACACTACTCAGAGCTGACTCTATATCACTATTGAATTCTGTTCCTATCATTCACTGGCTAAGATAATACAATGGATCACTGGTAGAACTGTTTCATCTTCTACTTGATAACACTTCTCCATACCTGTTCTCTACTTATAATTGATAAGTAGTTTTGTTTGTTTGTTCCCAGGTTGTAACAGCCTTTGTATGTCTTCAGGGGTATTAGTTAAGACTTGAAATCTAGAGCAGGAAATATGGTGGATCCAGCAACACTCAGCTCTCTCCACTTTGTACTGAAGATAAGAAATTAGCTTGTCCTCAAGCTTGTCTGCTCCAGGGCCATAGGTAGACCAGCAACATCTCTCTATACTGGACATTCATTGCTTTCCAAGAGAAGAAACAGTCATAGGCATTCATAGGCACTCCATATTCTGGCCTCCTATTGCTTTACTTGCTCACAAACTGTCATTCACGGTTGCTTATGTATGTAAATACACCAAGCATATCCTGGGCAAAGATATCTGAGTCTGAAACCCTCCAGTTATAAGCCGCCACATGGGGGAGATCCAGTGATGCAGGAGAAAGGAACTTTCCACTTCTTCAAATGGGTTAGTCTGGGTAAGATAAACTTCATTGCAATAACAAATTATAACCAATAATCAGTAGCTTAATACCATAAATGCTTGGGTCATTTGTTTGTTTGTCTGTTTGTTTGTTTTGCTATATCATCTAGAACATAGTTGATCACTACAGGGGAATAGAAACCCTATAGATAAGTAACCTTGATCTTAAATATATCACTTAGACATTACTAATGTTTCCACTCCGTGCCCTTGATAAGAATTATTCCCTGATACAGCCTAACTTCAAGGTGACTTAGTCTCTTTTATACATCTCAGAAGTGATCAGGATGGGGAGATGAGTAGTATTTCTGGTTCCATGGATAGCTCCTATTTCCTTTCCCCTACTCCACTGAGATCCATAAACCACACCTCTCTTCTTCTCCACTCACAAGAGAAATACGATTTTGTCCCTTTGTTCTTATCCTTGCTAGCAGATCTTTCCTGCAGAGCTGTATCCCTGGAAGGCAAAGTGAGGGGCCTCCTCTGGGCCCTGCCAGCTAGACTAAGGCGTGTGCTGTTTTCTTTAAAAATGTTTTGTGAGGTACCCACTGTTACTTCTACTATTTGGGTTTTATGTACACAGTTAGGTGGTATTATTTCTTTATTAAGTAAAATTTTATATTGCTATGTGGCCCTATATTCTCTAGAGGTTACTAAGTTCTTCTTTGGGTTTGTATAGCACTAGATTCTAGGCAGGGAAAGGGACTTAGCTGATCTGAATCTCAATGCCAGCATGCACAGATTGATAACACCAATGCCACTTATTTCCCTGACCTAATATGAAAACATAACCAAGTAGTGCATACCAAGTACTCTGTGTCGTGCCCAGCTTGTGTTAAACACTCAGCAAATAGTGGGCACTGGAAGGGCTAACAAACACACATCGGAATACTGAAAGTCAGCTAAGATGAAAGTGATCCTGCCATGCCATTGGCGTAAGAAGGGCAATTCAAAATAAACAAAAAAGCAAACATACACAAAGCCACAGGACAAGCTTTCTCAGAGTGTATGGGTACAAAGCCAAGCTTTGAAACAGGAGAGAAAATCATCACAGAGAATGAATGGTATTAGGGTTGGTAAGATTTCAAGTCAAAGAAGTAGATATGCAGCTCGTCAGAGGAACAGTGCGAGGCATGCCGTACAAGGGATGGTCAGGAGCAGTTCTGAAGTGGAAAAAAAGCGCTAGGGTTGGACAGATGCCTCAGCATTAAATGAGCCTGCCTGCTCTCTGAGTCCCAGCATCCATGTCATGGTGGCCCACAATCACCTTCAGTGTCAGAGCCAAGGGGATGTGAGGCCTCTGGCCTCCAAAGGCAACTGCCCTTCTGCACTCAGACCTCCCTTATAAAGAAGTAATTTAAAATAGTAAATATAAATCTTTAAAAAAACCAGGAATATCATGCAAAGCCATTTATCCCTAAATAGAGCCTCATAGTGGTTCTCATTCTCTCTCTTTCCTCCCATCCCTCCTTCCTTCCCCCTTTCCTGAGACAGTGAGAGTCCTGACTGGAAGTGCTTAAGCAGACCCCTTTTACAGGAGAGTGTCCTAAATGCAGCCTAGGCAGTGGATGGAGAAGATAGACTGAGGCAGGAGCCAGGCTTCAGAAAGAACAGTTAGGAGGCTGCTGAAAGAGACCATGTAGGAGTAGGAATCATGTCTCCCCCCAGGCTTGTGTTTCTTTTACTGAATGTGAGGTCATCAGAGCCTTGTCTCACCTGCCTCATAGGGCTGGAGAGAAAATAGACTCAGAGAAAGCAGTCACTTAGAACGGAGGTTAGCAAACGTTCCTATAAAGGGTGAAGTAGTGAATATTTTCAATTTCGTAGGCCTCAAGGTATTTCTCACAGTTACCAGCTTTGTCACCAACACACACACACACACACACACACACACACACACACAAAGCAATCATAGAGATACTCACAAGTACATTTATATTAAAATAAAACTCTAGGGAGGAAAGATTTGAGTGCATATAATGATATAACATTCATATATGTTACAGTTTTTATCTCTTTGCTGCAATAAAAACACTCTGGCCAAAAGCAAAGGGTTTGTCTCAGCTTATAGGTTACAGTTCATCAGGGTGAAAGCCAAAGCAGGACCTTGAAGCAGAAATCATGGAAGAAATGCGGCTTGCCGGCAGGCTCACAGGTTCACGCTTAGCCACCATTCTGATATAGCCCACCTGCCTAAAGATGGCACTGCCCACAGTGGGCTGGGCCTCCTACATCAATAGCAATCAAGGCACCCCACCCCCACAGACATGCTTGTGGGCTGTTCTAATCTGAACAAGCCTACAGTTGAGACTCCTTTCACAGCTGCCATGCCGAAGTTGAGA
Source organism: Apodemus agrarius (assembly GCA_964023405.1). Classification (NCBI taxonomy): domain Eukaryota; kingdom Metazoa; phylum Chordata; class Mammalia; order Rodentia; family Muridae; genus Apodemus; species Apodemus agrarius. The sequence continues at coordinate 17,853,253 of OZ030008.1, forward strand.
GTTAAAGCTAACTAGAACACCGGAGCACCAAATCTTAGTCATATTTTCTCAACCAGTGGGGAAAAATAATCTAAGAACCATTCTTACTCTATACCCACATAAGAAATAGCATAGATACCAGACTTGACTCACAAACTGACCACTGACTTAGCAAGTGCTTTGAAAAGGACAAAATGCCATGTCTTTCAGGAAGGAACTTTGTGATCACTGTGTGTGGGTACTTAACTTTTATACTTGTCAATTATTGATCAAGCTTGGCCCTTGTATTGTTTTTGAAATGATTTTTTGTTTGTTTGTTTATCATTTGGTCAGAGGCATCCCATCACTCTCAATATTCTTCACAAGAATCGTATGCAGTTTTGCTGATAAACGACTGGGGAATATTGATGTCTATGACTACAGTGTAATGCTTGCTGGGACTTTGTGTCACTTTCTTTAGACACTTGGAGGGACAGGGACATTAAAGACAGACAAACTAGGCTTTGAATGCAGCCTCTGCTAGTTACTGTTTTTTGTGACCTTGAACAACTTATAAAAATTCTGAGTCATCATTCCTTCATTAATTCGTTCATTTACACAGCAAATATTCATCAAGTCCCTACTATGTGTCAGGAGCAATGGAAGGTCACAGAAATGCATCAATCAATGAGACAGAGCATTAACTTCTAGAAGACTGCAAGGTTAAGGAGAAGGCATCCACTCACAATATAGGGTTGCTACCATGGGAAGGGAGTATTAGGATGTTATGGAAGATGGAGGATGTGCATCTGCTGCAGATGCGGGACCCTTGAGGGAAGTTCCAAACTGATTCTTGAAAGGTTAGCAGTTGTCTGCCAGGGAAAGAGGCAGGAAGGAATGCATGCCATACAAATGACTATCCCAGGCATGCTCTATAGACAAGACGACAGGGGCTGTTCGTCATGGGAATGGGTTTACATGCTGGCAGCAGAGCAGAGAAGAAGGTGGGAAGGAATGAACCAGGCAAGGAAAGCTATGAACTCATCGTGATGGTCTGTGGCCATCAAGGGGTCCGAGGTTTACTTTAGAAGACAGTGAGAGTGATGGTGTGTTTCATTTAAATGGCAGGAACTTGGTGGGAGGGAGGAAAGAACAGAGACAGTGAGCCCACTTGAGGCTGTGTAAAAGGGTGGCTGGAGAAAGAACAAATGAGACTGGAGAGAGGAGAAAATCTGGAAGAGCTTGTCTGGAGTAGAATCAGTAAGAGCTGGTAAGTAGTTATAAATGGGACATAGGGTAGAAGAAAGGTAGAAGGTAGGCACCCTTACTAATAGGGTCGAAGGGTAGTCACCCTGGTTTCTACCAAGAGAAGCCGTGGGGGTGGTGGCTCCATTTACAAAGAAAAGAAAGACTGGGGGTTAAGCAGTTTGACTGGGAAGTGGCAGGTCCATTTGTAATACCCGGACCTTTCTGGTTGCCCTGTTGCTTAGGAACACTGTACACGAGGTACTTGGCAGAGTACCTGGCATGTCGTGGGCACTTGATAAATGGTGACGCTTACTCTTTTTTCATTTATAAAAATCTATTTCAGCCTCAGTTTTGGTAAATCATGGTGTTCTCTCATTCAGTGTGAGCTCGTTAGAGCCACAAGAGTTATGGTCTTGCTCATTGTACCACACGTTTTCATGTGTGTTTCTTTCTCTCCTTCTCTTCTGCATGCTGCCTGGGGATTGGCTTCCTTGTGGTCAGCACCAATGGGCAGCGCCCAGGTGACCCCGGGGACTCCACTCTGCCTCCTCACCACAGGTGATCACCAGAGCCCTGGGCAAGAGGGGGGGACTGGCAATGGCACGTGCTCTGTGGGTTCTCCAGGCCAGGTGTACTAGAGCTGAACTGACAGCGCCGTCATCACCTCTTCCCACCCACTACCTGACCACTCACCCATTCATCTATCTCACCACCATTACCTCCTCCTACCTATTCATACATCCCTCTATTCATCCATTTCCCCATCTTACCAAGGTTTAATAGATACCTACTACGTACCAGGCATTGTTCTAAGTATTGAGAATACAATATCAAGCAAAAGAGACAAATTCTGATGTCTTAGCTTATTGATCAAAGACTAAAAATAAATGGTCAATTTTCCTTAATGCTAAGGAGAGATGCATATGATATTCAAAACACATACACACACACCACACATACACATACTTATACACACACTACATATACATACCACATACACATACATGTACCATATATACACAGACACCAGACACATACACACACACCACACATAGGCACATACATACACGCATACATACATACACACCCCAAACACACACAGAGACACACATATACACATATACTACACACACACACATACACCCACATATACACACAGAATTCACACACACATATACCCCAAAAATTCACAGAGACACATACACAGACCCACACATACACACAGATACACACAAATACATTCATACTACACACACATGCATACATACCACACACAGTCACAGAGACACCATACATGTATACTCATATATACATTATACACACACAAAGACACACATATACACACATACACACAGAGACATATACATGCATACACTGTACATATATAAACATACACCCATATATATATGCATATGCATATACATATACATACATACACTATACACACAGTCACATATACATATACACAGCCCACACATATGTATATATATACACACATATACACATACATATACATACACATATATACCATACAGATACACAGACACATACACACACCCTACACACACATAAACACATGCACATACATGGACACATACACATACATACATACACACATACATACCACATAGACACATACATATCACACATACATGCACACACATACACACACATATACCACACAGGCACATACACATACATGCACACACACACACACACACACACACACACACATACACCACAAACGTAAACTGAGTTGTGGTCTGAGGGTGGGAGAGAGGTGACCTAACAGATCTGACTTTTAAGGAATGAGTAGGTTTGATCACAACCTCAGCTCTACTGATGGCCCCAATTCATCCTTTAAATGTGACTAGGCCCATATTTCCTTTTTGTTAAGAAGGAATAATAATACTTGCTTCTTAGGGAAAATTATTGGCATTATGGACTCTACATATTCAGATTCTTCTGAAATTGCATTCTAAATTAAACAAGATAATAAATGTCAAAGCTGGAATAGAAGGGCTCCACCTAGTGTAAGTATTTGCTTGGTGTAAATGAGAGCATTTTTTTTTATTCAAACGCAACAAAGGTAGAGTTTGTTTCAAATAAATAGACACAGTTATTCATAAGATAAAGAGCCCATCCATCAGAACCCAATGCCCTTTCAATACATGGAGAAGAAAGGTAACCCAAAACCAGCCTCTCTGTCTTTAGGATCCCCTTTTGACCAATAGATGGTTTTATGAGAGCTTTCATGCATTTACCTACCATTGTTCTCAAAGAAGGTTTTGGCTGTTGAGATCACTGACAGATTGGTCAGTTTATAGCAATGGGAAATAAAGCACAGCAGGCAAGGAAAATGTAAGCCCATTGAGCTTTACCCTCTTCCCAAACTCAATCATCATACTGACCCTGTGATGAAGATTCATGTGCATATTGTTCATTGAGAGATGTGCTTAGACAAAAGGGAGAGATAGACAGGGAAGGACAAAGTACACTGTGTAGCTTGAGTTAGTCAGAGCCCTGGGATGTCTCAGGAATGTGAATTGTTCCACAGGTTGGCCAATGGACTAATTATTGTGGGTTGCCATGGGTGTTGCACAGCCTTCTAGAGAAATGGATTCCTTCTCCAAAGTAGGAGGTACCTATGAGCCATTTACAGCCAGTATCTACAGTAGCGTGGAGTAAATACATCAATCATATAAAGGATATTTGGACAGAACCTCAGTAGCATCCACTGTGGACCTGTTTTGGCCCTGTTTTTGTGTTGCTGTAAAGCGCCACCTTTCAGCGTGTCCCTGGCAACCCTGTGAGCATCTCCTCTTAGCCACCTCTTGATTATAGAAACCTTACATACTGGGTAGGCTTATTTTACCTGGGAAACCAAGTATCATGGTTACTTCATGCTGTCATATTAAAGATTCCATTTAATAACCTTGAGGAATGCCCTGAACATTGGCAGAACACAGTAGGTCTTTGCAAAATTCCGGGTCCCACCCTTGTATAGATCAAGCCCACTAGGCCCACCCTCCCTCAAGATAGGCAGAAGTCACAAATAGACACAGGGGAGCATGCAGAAAGATGGCAAGAGAAAAGTGACTCTCACCACTGTCCCCAACTGGATTTATGGAGAAACAGTGCCTCCCCAGAGTGTGTATGAGCAATTCCACGAGTACTGCCATTGTTCTCTGAGCTCTATTCAAGTCAAGCAGTGAGATTATGTTTTCTTTAAACAGAGCCAATCCCATATCAGGCACATTTGTTCTTACCTCTCGCCTTCTGAGGCGTCTGAATGTTCCTCCTCTGACAGGTTTATTTTATTGCGCTCCATTTATTTCTACCCGTTTCCCAGCTTTGCTTGATAGGAAAGGTGCTGTGAGATTTTTTCCCCTCAGAGCAGGCTGTCCCTTTCAATGGCTTTTGTTAATGTCCATTCCCTGGTGGCAATAATAGCTGATGTAAATAATAACTGCCTGGGTCTGAATGATGGGGATATTGGCCTATACGTTCAGATGGCTGTTTCCATAGCAGCTCCAGCATGGAGAGATGCACAGCCATGTGGGGTAGTATGGATGCCCCAACCTTGGCAGTGGATGGAGCCTGCTTTCAGCTCTCAGCTCTGCCACTCTTTGGTCTGGTGGTCAGGGTAAGTTTCTCTTTATTAAGCTTCATCTCCTCATGTAGAGAGGAACCACACCCAATGCCAGGTTAATTAAAAGAACTGAGATTTGTGCTTGAGGGCCACTGCCCAGTTACTTCCCCAGGTGCTCCTGGACCATTAGCCTTCTTTTTGAGGAAATCCTGCTCTATACCCATGCTCCTGACCTTGGCATGGTTGATGTCTGAGGCTGGATCATTTTCTATGGCTGAGGTTTAACGTGTGCATTGTAGAATGTTTAGAGAATTCCCATTCTTTATCCACTAGACACCATTAGGATGTCAACCCCAATTGTCACAACCAAATATATCCAGGAAATCTCAAGTGTCCCCTAAGGGACAAAATAAACCTCTAGAAATAGCTTTTTAAAAGCTTTGGAGCAGCACTGTTCAATAAAAATAAAATTTTCGGTGGATATAATTTCTAATCTTGAAGTCCCATTATGAAAATAAAAGAAACTTGGAATTAACTTGAATAATATAATTTATTTCATTAAACATGCCCAAATACCATTTAATAAGTAATCAATATTTTACAAAACCATTAAATGGAAGATAGTTCACATTTTCATTTTTGTACTGTATGATATCTGCTATTTTTTACACTTAAGAGTGTGTCTCAGTTCAGATGCAAGGCGTTTAAACAGTTAAAAATGAAAGAAATACTAAGGTGATAAAAAATTTATGGGCAGAGAAGATAGCTTAGTCAATAAAGAGTCTACCATGCAAGGGTAAGGACTTGAATTGCTGTCCCCAGAATGGAGATGAGAAGCTGACTGGAAGAGCACACTCCTGTAATCCCAGCAGCAAAGGGTAGAGATGGGAAACTCCCTAAAGTTCCAGGGCCAGCTAGACTTGCTGAATCTAGGAACTTCAGATTCAACAGAGACTGTCGAACTTAACCACCATTAAGGAACACACCGGCATCAGCCTCCATACTCAATGTTAAATAAACCCATATAACTATACATTTTCACCTACACATATACACAAACTACATCACCGGGTACAGAGAGAGAGGGGGGGAAGGACAGAGGGAGAAGGGAAGGGGAGGGGAGGGGGAGAGAGATTACATGAAGCAAGTAAACATTCTTTAACTGCCTCCATTTTAATTTTTAAAGTAATTGAAAGAAAATAATCTTAAAATTCAGTTTCCTGACCTTATTTCAAGTTTGGCATGGTATACACACACATGGCTTTAGTGAATTCTAAACAGTGCAAATATAGTGGTGAAATGTTCCTTTATTATCTTGGCCCCTGCTTAGGGAGCATAGGAGCAAATGAACAGAGTCTAAGCTCTGCAATTTCTCCCTTCCTTTATGCCACACCCAAGGGGATGCTTCTCCATGTCCAGCAACGAAGCAAACACCTCCCAGACCAAGGCTGGACATTTTTCTCTAGAAGGCTGACCTGAAGCTACAAAGGACAAGTAACCACTCAGCTGACATGTCACCTGCAAGGCTTCAATCTAGTCCAGCCCTAGTCAGAAAGAACACGTCACCTCTTGCCCTTCTCTATCTCAGCAGGCCTTTGTGCCTCCAGGCCTAATTGAACATGGACTGTGTCCAGCCATAGACCAGAGTGGAGGGATTAAAGGTGATCCCTGATAACGCTTTGCCCTGACTGTCTCGGCCATGCTCAATGTCCCTTGTTAATTTTTCCACAAGAAGGACGTTAGCCCAGGCCTTCTTCTGAAGCCCAGAACATATTTATCAAAACTGGGCACCTTGATAAAAGCACCCAAACTTTATGCAGTCCAGATTCCTCACTTATGAAAGTGAAGCAGATGAGTTCCAGGCTGGCTAGAAAAATGGATATAATCCTAGCCAAAGTTCAAGGCTGAGAGGGTGCTGGTTAGATCTTTTGTAGCATTCATTTCTTTTCCATGTACCTCATGCTAAAGCTATTACTATTGTTCCATAATTAGGACCTTGCTATGTGACAAGATTCAGGTTTTAATAATACTCATTGGGATGCCCAGAAACAGCCCTTGGAATGGTGTTTTTTATGAATATCCTAAACCCAGATACAGAGAACTATGGGCTTTGGAACAAGTCTATGTGGGCAGAGAGGGGACAAGGAGACAGATGAGAAGCCTCCCAGAGTCACTGACTAGGCCCTGCAGTCTTAGAAGCCCAGAAGGCATGACACTCCTGCCCATGGAGCTCATAGCTCTGGTGGCAGCAAACAGATGGTGTGAGGGTAGAGGCTAGATGCAGAACCGGGTGAGGCTGTAAGCTGAACACTCACCACTCTTGGTGATGTTTGGTGGAGAGAGGAGGGGCAAGCTCTCGAGCAACCTTAGCCTTGAAGATGCGCCACAGAGAAGTAGCAGTTTTAGGGGCAGATGATATCAAGGAAGTCTGACAGTGTGATAAGAAGAACAGTAAAATGAATAATGGATGTCGCCTGCTTCCTATATGTTATGGGAAAAATGCTCAGCGCTTTACTCTTTTAGCACATGTAAAATTCCCCCAAATCACTACCAAGTAAAGTGATTTTCTGATTTTACAGATCAGACATCTAAAGTGTAGGTGACTGAAAAAAAAATCACAGAATTTGGAAAGGAGGGCACCAGGATTCAAAACCAGGCCTCTCTAGGCAGTCTCCACATTTATTGATCACACTGCCTGCCTGCCCATAACCCATCTTAGTAAACACCTAGGCTGAGCCACGCTCTGGGAGATGCCATAGCAGAGTGACTTAGGACTGCATCTCATGAAAAGCAACATGGTCTCAAAGTGGTTGCTCCATTTCTTTTTCAGCAGAACAGAAATATCAATATTGATTAGCTGTGAAGAGAACAAGGGAGATCATTGCCTTAGGCACATATTCATGTTATTGAAACCTAAATCCATTTTATAGATGAAGAAACAGAGACCCCGAAAGAGCCAGGCAAAGAGGCAAGCTATCCAGTGGCCAGACAACAGCTATCATCTGAATGAAAAAGAGGAAGGTAGATAATAACCATCAAGGCCTTGGGCTAGAAACTTTTGAAGAGCCAATCAGAATCTATAAACCCAGGCGCATAATGAAGCTGAGATCTAGCTTAAATTCTGGGCCCAATGGTACAGCAAGCTCGACACAGAACCTTTTTTAGCTCTGCCCTTAGGCCACTCATATGACTACAGGCTGATTCTATATAGAGAGGAGTACTCCAGAATAGTATCCATGGTCCATTCAAGACACAAGGCTGTTGGCCCTTCATTCTGGCTGCTATTGTCTGTTACCAACCTCTCAACTGAATCAGTAGACTTTGTCCAGATGAGTCAACTCACATTCCGTATAGAGTTCTACCCAGTAGCACTCAAATGATTATTCTGCCTTCAGAATGGCCATTAGTTGGGGAACCTCTGTGACTGAGGTTTTCATGGCCCGATTTCTTTTAATACTTATTTATTTTATGTATACAAATACAGACACACCTGAAGAAGTCATCAGATCCCGCTACAGATGGCTGTGAGTCACCAACCATATAGTTACTGGGAATTGAACTCAGGACCTCTGGAAAAGTAGCCAGTACTCAGCCTCTGAGCCATTTCTCCAGCTACGGCACAATTTTCATTCCTGGGGTATTTATTCCCTGTAGACCAAGAAGTCAAGGCACAGTCTTGGCCTCAAAGTGCCACCAAATTCAGATTCAGAAATCCAGTGTTATCCTTCTCCTCTCTCCTTCCCCATCTTTGCTACCTAATCCGTCACCACATCTGGCTGGTTCTGCCCCCAGGGTCCCTTTCCCCTTCCTCTCTGCAGTGCTCATGCCTGAAACTCCTGAAGTCTTACTTAAGTTAGTGCTACAGCTTCCTGGCTGGTATGGCTATCTTCACATTCCTCCTCTGTCAGTGCGTCCTCCCCACTGATGCCCAAGTGACCCTTCACACAGAAGTGACCCTTCAAATAGAAGAGTTTGGTCCTGATTAACGCCTACTCGAAACTTCCATTGTGCTGTAGGATAGTCTGCCTGCTTCTACCTTCTCCGAGCCTCCAGGCTTCCTCCTTTACAGTCTTTATCTCTTCCACACCGATCACATAAGCCTTTCTCACCTCCTGCCTTCCTTTGCTGGGATGTCCCCCTTCTGCAGTCTGGCTTCCTAACATGTAGGAGTTCTGAAAAGCCTATTGTCTCAGGCTGAATCTACAAGAAATAGCCAGCTGCCTTTAGCCAGGAGTAAGGGCTCCACTTGAACTTGGCATTCACCCATAGCACCAGCTTGGCTCGGATCTGCTTGAATTTTGTCAACCTTTCCCCCTTCCCAGCAACTATGCCAGTCTTTTTTCCCTTAGCTTTATAAACACATAATCAGATGAAATGATAAGAGGTTAATACTGTTAGAGCATGCGCTAGACACAGTGCACTGTGTCCGTTCTTCTGTCTTTCCTTCTTTCTTTATACAGTGACGTCTTAGATATAATACCTAACATGTCTTTTTCCAATTTTGTGAGGGCTATTGTGAGGGGCACTGGGCTTCCAGGCTACTAGAAACTCTACATGGCCCCGTCTACCAAGCCTCCCAAATGGCCTGGGCCTGGGCATACTAAGCCTAATGTCTGCCCTAGCTTTGCATGGGGCTAGCACAGAAGTCAGATATGAACAGAATCATGAGAGAAATATGATGTGTCCGCATGACCAGCACCAGCCACTCTCACCACTCTAGACCCGCTTCTACTCTCCTCAGCTCACCACTCTACTAGGAGAAGAGTTGTAGTCCCACTCATCCTTAGGGGAAGATGATAGATTTATTTTACTCCAACATGAACTGATTCAGTGTTTCCATTAAAAAGGAATGAAAGAAAGAAAAAAGAAAGAAAGAAAGAAAGAAAGAAGAAAGAAAGGAGGGAGGGAGGGAGGGAGGGAGGGAGGGAGGGAGGGAGGGAGGGAGGAAGGAAGGGAGAGAGAAAGAAAGAAAGAAAGAAAGGAAGGAAGGAAGGAAGGAAGGAAGGAAGGAAGAAAAGATACAAGGAAACAAAGAAAAAAGAAACAAAGAAACAAAGAAAGCTGTAATGCAAAGGCTAGAAAAAAAGCAAACACATTCATGGTAGATTTGACTGGAATCTCAACAATTGCTGCCCTGCCCCTTGCTGGTTTATTACCCTCGCTTGGGTTAGTTGAGCTAATCTGAATTCCACGCTGCATGTTTTCCAGCTCCTCTCTGATCCTGCCCACACTTCCTCTAATCCCTGCTATAGATTCCTCCCTCCCTTCGGGGTACCTTCTCTTTTTTCCTGGTCCTCTGATACCCACTCAAAACTGCGTGTTACAGAGGCGATATTTGGACTAAGCTGCCCCAGCTGGGCAGATCTTTTTCTCCTTTCCCACATCCTGCCCCCTCGGAGCCAGGTAATACAATCATCCCTTGAGGAATCAATTTGTCTGGAGTTGTTTAGAAAAAAAAATGAACTTGTTTTTGAATAAGAGCCTTGGGGAGCCTCAGTCCCCAGTGCTCCCTGCAATGTTATTCGGGCAGAAAGCCAGGACGCGTCCTTGCCAAAGGCCTATGTTTGGTTCAGACTATGTCTGAGCAAGAAATTCTCTTTTCTCATCTAGCATGCTGTCAGTAGGCCATGACCTCAGGCATTGTTTACCCTTTACCTAGTGAATTTCTAAGATCCTCATCCTGTCTATACCCCATCCCTGGGATGCTTGTAGCATTGTGACTCAACTAAGTTGTATGTCAAATTTTGTCTCTCAAAAGATCTGTTGAAGTGGCAAACCCCAGTAACTGCGAACATAAATTTATTCATAAAGTCCCCACAGATGTGATTTGTTAAAGCAAAGTCAGAAAGTGGGCCTTAAGCCAGTATGACAGAAGAGGGGAGCGTCATATGAAGACATACACACAGGTGGAGCAGTGTGACAAACACTGGCAGAGGCTGGAAATAGTACATCTTCAAGGCACGGAATGCCAGAACCGAAGACTAGCAGGAGCGGAGGAGAGGTGAGCTCTTCCTGGTTTCAGGGAAACATGGCTTTGGTGGCATGTTCATTTTGGACGTTTAGTCTCTGCAAGTGTAAGACTCCATATCGGTCGGTTTAAACCTCTCCGATTGCAGTCATTGTTAACAAGATCTTGGGAGTTCAAACGCTTGCCAACACAATGAACTTGAGCTTAGGGGCAGTAGTCTGTGGCTGAACCTCTAGTGTGATGCCTTCCCAGTAGAGAGACCTCAAAGAGACCACAGTATCAATATCTCAGACTGTCTCTGTGAGCTACCCGTCTCTCCTCTGTTGTACCTTCATTTGTTATACTATATATTTCTTCTACTAGTCTCCACTCCATGGCCCTGACCCTTACTTTTCTGGTATAGTTTTTATCTTCCATGATTTCTTAGTCATAGGATTCACTGCTGGCCTTCCCCTGGCTGAACCTTTGCTTTACAGTCAAGGCTTATGTCACCCTCTCCCCGTGTCCTGAGGTTAGAAACCCTGGGCACCATCCTTGGCTGGCTTTTGTATTCTGTCATATACTGCCCCTTGCTACACAGTTGCTTGAGCCTGTGCTCACCTGCACAGCAAGAGTTACACCCAGCTCACTGTGGTCAGGTGCTCTCTCATACCAGCTGCCTGGGAAAGTCCAAAGGGACTACTGCTTTGCTGCAGGGCATCCTAAGGAGTTTGTGTTCTCTCCTACATCTGTTCTTCACACTAGATTCTTAATCCCCAGTGCAGGCTGTGGGTGTTCCTGTTTGTGACAGCTAAGTGGCTTTGAACCACCCTGAGTTCCAGGCTTGATGCACAGATCTCTACAAGCAAGAGGCAGTTCTGTTGGTGTAGGGCTAGCTCAGACTCTCCATCTTCTTCAGTAGAGACAGCCTTGTAGAATCAGAGGACACCAGTATGGAGATAAGCGAGAGGGGGTTGTTGGATGGTGGCAGAGATGCCCACCATGTGTGTCAGACCACTGACATCATGTAGAAATCAAGCATGTTGTCTAGTTTTACAATGTCAGAAGTGTACATGTAGTCTTCCTGGACATATCTCTGTGTGAGCATTGTGTATGTGAGAGCTTTTCAGTTTACAAGTTCCTTTTCCAATAAGAAGCAAGTCACATGGTGGCAAGATTGGTTCTTCATTAATCCTCATGCTCAGCACCTCACAGTCATTGCTATCATTGCTATAACTAAAGCATCTCCCAGGTTAGGCCATATCCAGAGAATGTCCAGGATCACCCCTCTCAGGCTTAGTGCTGAATTCGTGCTAATGAGTATAATCCATTCAGAGGTCATGTGACTTGTCTAGTTCCATTGTCCTGGTTTAAATTTTGTTTCTGATCAAAGTCAAAGCCCAACTCTAGACATGGTTTGACCCCTCTCTATGAATGTAGACGGCCAGAGCCTAAATCTAAGCCAAAGGTGACTGCCTGACCCCTGCTTTGGATTTGGCCCCACCTCATTACACCCTGGTTGTTACCCTTGACTGTGGCTTGACCCTTATAAGCTCAGTTTACAAAGTGCATCTTCTTCCTGATTTTGGAGACAACTTTTGTCCCCCACTTTAGCTTCACTTACAGTCTTGTTCTGAAAGCAGATCAAATCCTTTCTCTAAATTTGTTTCTGGGCCCTGGCAGTGCACATAGGCTAGACCTCTCCAGTGCACGAAAGAGCAGATGAAATCATCAGGAGATAAAAAGGCATCTCCATCCCTTGCTCTCTCTACTAGGGGTATGTCAATCATGCCTGTATATAGAGTATGTTGCATATATCTACTTTTGAGTAAGTCAGGTGCTAAATTTTAATAGATGAAAAGTATTTTGTGCTAAAGGCATTTTCTTGCACCCAGAAGGGCATTTCTGTAAGGACCTCATTGCCCCATCTCAAAGAGCTACTTACAACCAAGTTGGAATTTGACCTATACAGAATATTCATTATGCAAAACCAAGTCCACCTAGAAACACAGAGTCAGGAGATCCATGGGGGGAAGCAGAATCAGCACTGGGGAATGATTTATTCGAGTGGCCAAAGGGCTTTCAAACAATCAATTAAAGTGATTCTCATCTCACACGGCGCTAACCTCCATTTAAGATGGAAAATGAGGGCACCTCTGTCAGCAATATTTAGCAGATTTAGTTGTATAGGCTATGATGAAGTCACTTCTAACCTCTTAGGACTGACTAGGTAATGCTGAGGGAGTGTGGGATATTAGAAATGTGTTATCTTCTTTACACTTAACTCAGGACTTATTAAATTACTTTCCGAAGCAACAGTAGAGCTATCTGTGAAAAACCCATGTCTCTGTGGTGTCTTTCAGCTACTTGGCCTTGACACCGAGTTAAGTCTCGGCTAAATGAAATTACTGTTATATGATGAATCGAGGCAATTTATTTATTACTTGCAAAACATCCTAGATGATGTCACTTGAAAGAAGCATGGAATAATCCATAAGTACTCCATTATCAACCCGATCCACATAGTGAGGTTTTGTTCTGTGATGTGGAAGACTGAGAAAGCAATTAAAAAAAAATTAGACAGCAACTTCAAAGAATGGGTGTGTTCAACTAAACTTGAACAAAACATGTCTCTCTGTGGAATTAACATGAGGCGCTTTGGTTGCTAAATATCAAGAAAGGTCTTGGCAAGAAAGCCCAGAGATTAATAATAAAACTAAACTCAGAGTATTAGGGACTTTGAAATGGTGGTTGATGTACAAGGGAAGTGAAAAGAATAAAAGAAGTTAAGTTGAAAAGGTCAAGTTTAAATATCACTTGAGCAAAGCCTGTATAATTTAGCTCATATAACAAGATTCACATGACATGTTCATCAATCCCTTAGATATTAGAATAAGGTGCGCTGGCTGGAGGGCACACAGAGAAGAGATTCCAGCAAAGGCGGGTATGAAATGGAATTGCTGGGAAGAGCAGGTGGCAGACCCAGCAGGGACAGATATAAATACCGATGGTGGGTATTTAGATAAAGATGGTTTTATGCAGCTGATTGAAATAGGATCCTTGATCTCCTTAATAGGAGTCTCCTTCTATCTTCTAGGTGTGTGAGAAAAAACAACCAGTCTTGCGCTGAGCAACCTCTACCCCCATTTAGGTGAGAAGTGGCAGAACAGCACAGCAGTTTAATGAGAAGGAGTCTGGCATCAGACTTGCAGATTTTGTGGGTGATGCTGCCAGCAGCTCTTATCTATTCCCCTTGAGCTTCACCACCTTTGAGAAGACTATGATAACAGAACCTGCTCCGTAGTGTTTCAGTGAGGATTAAAAGGGGAAATTACAGGTACCAGGCTTAAAACACGGTTGTAGTTTAAGCTCTGTCCTACAGTTTGTAGATAATTATATTAGTGTTATATGTGTGCTCTTGAATCCTGGTCCTCTCATGTAGCTGCCATACAAGCCAACCATGATCTCTCGACCGCAGCCCTGACTTTGCTAGAATCAAAATACGAGATGAAATATACGCATCCTGGTACCTCTCAAAAGCTGAAAAGAGTAGAGTCTGGGACCGTATGTTTATAAAAAACAAACAAACAAACAAACATATTGGCCCTTTGCCCATCTGATCTCTGATTGTCCTTCTATGTTGTCACGTTCTGCTCAGACACACAGATAGTCCCTGCATGCCTCCTCACCCAGACCACCATGCCAGTGACTTCTGGGTTTATCCCCAGTTAGAAAACCCCAGTTAGAGTTGGAAGAACGGAAGGAGGGAAAAGCTCCCTCAATTAGTTTCAGCTCCTCCTTTGTCCATGTTTGTGTCTGCCCCATGGCTCTAACTCCCCCAAAGCTCCCCCAAAGCTCTTACGATGTAGACTTGCCCTCTAACCTCTGGCTTATCTACTTCTCTATATCTCTCCTGTGTCCAGTGGTTAGTAGTGTCCTGATAATCCTCCTCTTGATTCACCAGGGTCTTCTGATCCTGAGTACATTTGCTCCCTTTAAAAGGCTTAGAGTTGTTTTCCTTTTCCTGGTTGACTGCAGACTGATGTAGATAGAGCCTGTACTGGTTTCTAAGTATCATTCCTCCCCTTTATGAATAGGAAGGGTTGGGAAACCTGCTTTAATCATCTTGTCTATATTTTTTCCTGTATCAACATCACACTCACTAGCAAAAAAAAAAAAAAAAAAAAAAAAATCTAAAATACACATCTTTTTCATTAAAAAAAAAAAAGTCAGCAATAGCATTTGTTTCTCCCCAGGCTTCTCGCTCCCCTCCTGTTCACTACAATTTCTACCCTCAAAGGCTGCCAAAGTAGTTCATGATCACAATTACAAATACTTTGAATGCTTTGGGATGCAATTTGTAAAGTCTAGAGGCTTGAATCTAATGAAGTAGCCAGATGCTCCCCTACAAAGTTGTTTCCTATCTTGGACTTCAATTCCATCTTAAAATACCCCATCGTTTAGAGAATTCGCTTCCAGCCAACTCAAGCGAATATATAGCGCATACCTGACTTTAGCAGAACCGGGAAGTTACCCAGCTTCCTTATCTGTTCCCTGTTGTCTCCACTTGGCAAAACATCCATAATCAGAGATGCCTGCTATGCTTAAAACCTTCCTTGGCATAGAGGTAGCAGCTCAGAGTCAGGGTTTCAAAGGTTTTCGCTGCTGGGTGCCAGATACACACAAAGCCAAAGGAAAGACAGAGAAACTCTTCAACAAAAGAAGTCATTAAGTAGACAGGGGTAAACTGCCAGCCCAGTAAGATTTGCCTGAGATAAGCCACACTGGGGATAATATGCCCTTGGATAGCTGAGAGGCCACTGTGTGTTTTAAAGAGCGCAGCTTTTAAGAACTGCATCCCCAAGAGCCAGCCTCCTTTCTTTACCATCAGCAATGATCACCAGCATGGGTTATGCATCCACTGGGATTTACTTGGGTTTTATCAATTGCAATTAGACGTTCTTCATCTGTGACTTCTATTTTTGCTGCATATCCTTACAGGGAAAATTCTCTGAAGTACAGCAATGAAATTGGGCCTGACGCCAGCACGAGTGCTTTGAGAGTGAATCATTAATCCCTTGTTGCCAAATTATGTTATTGCTGCCATTAAGTCATCCAGATGTAAGCCTGATAAGGGCCCTCCCTATATGAGCAGAGTCAAGTGCATCACTCCAGGGATGGGGACTCTGCTTGGCTTGATTCTAAGGACTTGGATAAAGCCAGGTAGCTGACTCCAAGGATTTGTGACTCTAGCCTCTGGTTCCCAAAGCTTACAGACATTCTGAAACTATTTCTCAAATCGTAGCATCAAGACACAGACAGAATGTGTGTGGTCCCTTAGACTTTGTCAAGCAATTTCACCTCCATGACTACACCTGATCCTGAGAAAAATCTTTGTGACTTTGGCATTTTCTCTCAATTTTTACAAATGAGATTATTATATCACATTGCGTTTCATTGATTTGGCCAAGGTCACCCAACTAGTTAGCCGTGGCATAAAATAGAAAGTCAAGGATTTCTGTTTGAGGCTCATTGCTTTGAGCCAGTAGCATAAAGCCAGAGCATTTCAACATCATATGAGGCAGAAAACTCATGGAGTCGCCTCTACTTGATAATGTATACACCGTGTCCGTGGAAAGCACCTTCTACTGTTGATGGTGTGCTTTCTGCCCTGTGAGTAACTTAAGAAGCGGGGAATAGATTGAATAGAAGTCCCAGAACTAAAAGAAGGACATATATCACCAAGAGTATGGATAGCACTAAAGTTAAGGAACACCAAAGTTAAGATGGGGAAGCCACGTGAACCTATAGTGAAAAGAGGGTCAGGGTCTAAGGAGCTTACTGGGTTTAACACAGGAGGGCTTTGTTAAACATCTAGGCTTTGAGGAAGTCAAATCAGGTAGGAAGGTAGGAGCCAGTAAACAAGGAAAGGCTACCTCTTCAGTGGCACTTGGGAATGATGACTATTTTCATCAAGTCACTGCTTTATGATGGAGCACCGCCCTTGTTTGGTAAGGAATCCCTGGTTAAAATCTGGATGAGAGAAACAGAGTTTTAGGGTCCAGTGAATAGTTCTTGTGTTATTCAGTCACTTCCCTGCTTTTGACCTCTTGAATTAAAGAGACCAAGCAGGGGGGTCATTCTTCTATAATGGCCTGTTATTGACCAGACAGCAAGAACTGGATCTCATCAGGATAGAATCTCTAGACAGAAGAGTTCTTATTCTGACTACTTTTGAGGTCAGTGTTATGTGGATTTTGCCATGCTCTTAATGCACACAGGGACTCTGTTAAAATGGAGCTGTTGTTTCCACAGGCCTAGGGTAGAGACTGTGAGTCTGAACTTTTAATAAGCTCCCAGGTGATGCTGGTATCCTGATTGTTGAATCACTTTCGAAGTATCAAGTCTCTTGGTTTATCTTCTCCCTAGAGATCTCTCTCATGTGGTTGAATGTACAGCTAGACAAAATTCATCTGAGATTTCAGAAGAGTACAGAGTAACATAGACCAGCCCTTCCCTTGCCAACAAAGGTCATAGAAATCCCTAGGGAAGATCAGAATGAGATAGTTGCTTGGTAACATTGTGAGACGGAGACAAACATGGCCCCTGGACTCACATAGAGAGGTCAAGTTGAGGGTAGGGAGTAGCTTCCAAGAAGCTTAGGATTGTAGCTGAGATTTCCAGAGTCAAGAATAGACAGCTAGAAACAAAAAGTTAGGTGTGGATTGGGTACTGAAGCTAGTGGGGGCTAAGACTCTAAGTCATCACAGCTTTGAGGAAAGAAAACAGGGAAAAGGCGAGTGACCGCTGCTTTGAGAAAACTAATGTAGCCTTTGGGAGTACTCAGGGCACAGAGGGAGCAGCTGGCTAGGGTACAAGGTCAATCCTGTAGCCTTGTGTTGGAGACAACTGAATTAGTAAGCTGAGTTCACAAGATTGTTTTTGATGACCACATCCCACAGGGGACTCAAGGAGAGCCTTAAAGCTTATCTAATTGGATAAATTGCCACCTGGTACCTTGTTGCCAATTCTACTTTATTTGGATTGTGTTCTTTTGGGTCCTGTGGAAGCCAAGGGTTCAGAGGATGCACCCAAGTCCCTTACATTCCTCCCAGTACCAGACTAAAAGGCAGAAGTCATCAGAGTCAGAAACTGAGTCTATTAGGGACTGAAATTGATGCTAAGCAATTCTCTGAAGAATTTCCAGTTCTGTCTCTTTGAATGCCCCTTTTGGATTTCTGGGGCACTGAGTCACATAGACAGTCTTTGATTTGCCAGCCTCAGTAGTGGCACCTGTAAAATGATGGTCATCTTGCTTGGTGGCTGTGTGAGAAGCCAGCCCTGATATGTTTCCCCATAAGTCCGATCTCAGCTCTTGTTCTGATCACCAATCATCTGCAGCGTCAGCCCTGAGCATGTAACTCTGACCAAACACAAGTGTCATTGGCCCTTCCCACATCCCCATCCTTCTTTTCTTCCACTTGAATCACCATGGATCTTATCTTTTGTCCAGAGTCATTCTCTGCATGTCTCTCATCTCTGAATTACCAATGCCCTCCCTTTATAAATAGTAAAGCAAATCCTTAGTTACTACTGCAAAATCTCTTAGAGAATGCTTAAGGGAAAGTTGAGTTTTCTGCATGTTCATGTTATACCTGAAGCCTGAATGGAGCAGACAAGCACAGTTGCTCCTGATAACCTCACCATGCAGTCTGTACTTTCCGCACTAAGGCCTTTTGTTTGAACTCACTGAACGTTTCTAATACAGGCTCTCACTTTTCGCATGACTACCTGGAATCTGGATGCTCTTCTGTGGTCCTCCAGCATGTCCCACTGGTTGGGCATGGTCACCACTGAAGGGGCTTCTATAATAACCTCTTGGTCTCTGACATCTACCACATCATGCAAACCAAAGCTCTGTGCCCACTCTTGTCATTTTTCTCTCCTTTCTTCCCCTTTCTCTGTTACCAATTTTCATAAGATTTATTTCAGCAACTATGGCTTTTATTACCATCCCGGAATCACCACTGCAGTTTCTTGAGTCTTTATGAGTCTTATCTTCCACCTGGATGCCTACAGTAGTCTGTCTCCAAGCTCATTGCTCCAAGCCACTTTGGCTCCCCATTGAAGCTGAGATGATACACGGGGACATAATTGTGACCACATTGTTCCCTCATGAACAGAGTTTAAATGTCTCTCTGTGTTTTCTGGGCTACAGAACAAAACTCATAGGCCACAGTGTCATGTGTAAATATTCCTGCTCCTCTCTCCAGCCTCTTTCTTAGCCTTATCTTTCTCTTTTTTAAAAAACCTCTTAAATACTACATTTCTGCCATATACCAGGCACCTTGCCACTCACACAGCCTGACCCAGGATGTTGGCTTTACTACCTCTTTGTACTAACTCACTTAGCATAAACTAAGTTAGTCTTACTAACTTTATACTTCAGTTGTCTAGCTACAGCCCCGCTGGTCATTCCTCCCAAGAGTGACTTATTTCCCTGTTCTGCTCTTTCTGAGGAGTCATGTGCCTCTCTGTCTAAAACCTTAACAAAGCTGAAAGTTGGTCATTATTAGCTTCTTGTTTGATTATGTTCTCATAGTTAGAAATGCCAGCGATTGCAGACTCCCTGGGAACAAAGACTGTGCCTGTTTTGCTCACCATGACATCTCCAGTTGCCTGCCACTAACGGAAGTTTGGAAATACCTAAGAAATGGGGTGTGAGTCTTGATAGACCAAGTAATAAGGATATTATACAGGAAGAGGCTCTCAGGGATCTCTACCTTGAGCTCCTATCCTCTAGAACAGGACATTGAAACAGGCACTAAGTAAAGTTTCAATTACGTCAAGAATTCAAAGGCTGAGAGCCAACCTTTTCTCTAAATATGAATATAAAGACTCTTAGTATTCGGAGAGCTTTGAATTTGGGGTGTCCTCTTTCCTTTGGGCTCAATACATTATAGTCTAGCTTTTTATTAGAAAACATAACTTAAGACTCATAAATGGGGGCTACTTAGGAGCCACACAGAATTAGCCCCACTCTGTAATGTCAGACTGCCCTGGCTAAAGACGTGTTGCTGATTCCAATATGAAGCAGCAAATCACTGGACCGCAGAACATCAGAACCTTGTCAGACAGCACTGGAGTTAGATGTTAGTTGGTCTTGCCTTTATCTGGTAGAAGAAATAAATAAAATATATCACCTTTAGCTACTTCTAGGAGAAGGATTTTTGACCCTACAGAGACTTTAGTTTGGTCCCAGCAAAAATATATCACCTTTAGCTTCTTCTAGGAGAAGGATTTTTGACCCTACAGAGACTTTAATTTGGTCCCAGCACTTGTACACTAAAGATGCATGACTGAATGAATAAATAAATAGTTCTGGCCTGTGTACTTCTGTCATACATAGTCATCACAGTGTCTGTGAGAAGAGTCCTTTGCTAGACACTGGCATTGCAGCAATGAAAGGGACACCACACCTACTCTCGAAGGCCTCCTATCCCCACCAAAGACACTCAGCTAAGTAAACCAACTTGCCAAAGTCAACTAAAGTTTGCGGAAAGTGCCTGGAGAGGATGTACTCTCTACACTCAGAAGCAAAAAAAATAGAAGAGCATCAGTGAGCTGGAGGCCTGCTTTTAAACATCCGTGAGTTTGAGGAATCAGATTTGAAATGTGAAAAGCAACATTTCAACTCAATGCTCAGCTGAGTTCTATGAAAACATGACTAAAAGCAAGAGAAAACTCAATTTAGTTCCATGAGGACAAATGTGTGTGGGCAGACATTATCCCTTTAGCCAAACACCAAACAACCACAAACATTTAGTGAGCCCCTATAATGAGTCAGGATCTGTGCTAACATGGGGAACAAAGATAAATGAGGTATAATTCTACCCCTGAGGAGCTTGCAGACCAGTGGAAAAGACAGATGTAAAAACAGGCAACTAATAATATCAGTACATTGTGTTAAGAGATATTGGGAGGTGTGTGCAAAGTGTTATAAAGTGTTATCAGAATTTGGAGGAGGAAACTCTGCCAGAGGCACAGGAGGCCGCAGAAGGTATATTGGCTGATGAAGGATGAACTGGTGCTGATGTTGCAGAAAAGTAGAGATGAGTTTGGGAAAAGGTGCTTCTGACTTCAAGCTGCCTCACAAAAAAATGTGATTCTAATGGAGAAATAAAGACAGCAGGAGAAAATTGCCCTAGGATGCTAGTAACCCATGGACCACTCTACAGAATGTCTGAAACAGGAAATTGCCCTCCATCCTTAGAAAACACAAGAAAAGGCTGGGCTCAGCTTTTCTTTGCTTACTTACTTTTGCTATGGAGAAACAGTCGGATTTTTTTTTTGAGCAAGGGGTTGAGAAACTAGGGATTTCAGGAGCTGAATTCAAGGTTTCTGACCACTGAGGCCTAACTTTGTACTCACCAAACCCCAGGGGACTCTCACTCTTAGCATCATCACCCATGAGACTTCTGGCAAGTCCTTTGGTTTTTGTCTCAATGTCTGCCTTTGGAACTGCTTGTGAGGATTGGGCCCTGAACCATCCATACAGGCTTACAGATACTATAAGTGGACACTTCCCAGTTTCCACTACCAGAGATGAGTCAACAAGTTAGCACATAGTATCTCATAATTGCCAAAATTTAAATTCATGTTCTCTGAACCCAAGCCAATTCACTTAAATCCAATATTATTTTTCTTCTGCTTGCTAAAAGAATAAAACAAAATGATCCCTTAGAACATGGTGGTTCTAATTGTGTTATCTTAGCATAAAACTATTATTTTCATTACATGATCTGAAACACAAACCCAAGAAGTGAATGATGGACTAAGGTTTGCGCTCTCATGGCATAACAGCACAAAGAAAAATATCTCATGTTCCCACACAGCAGGGATGGAACTACGGAAACTCTAATTGCTTAGCACATCAATTTCTTCATCTCTAAGAGGACATCATAGTAATTCTAACCTCTTAAGGGATTAATTTGCAATGGGGGTTAAATAGAACAATACATCTGAAGCTCTCAGCACAGTGCCTGGCACATGGTTAGCTTTAATAAATAGACACTGCTGTCACTTTCATTGTGGCCTGGTCATGTGTGAGCCTTTTCAACATCTTCCTCCTTCCCTTTTCCCCTCAAGGTGCCTCCACTCAGAATTCTAACACTGTGGAGCCGGAGAAGCAGGTTGACAACACGGTGAAGATGGCAGGCGTGATTGCTGGTCTCCTCATGTTCATCATCATCCTTCTGGGAGTGATGCTGACCATCAAAAGAAGGTGAGTCTCAACACTGCCGAGAAGATGCTGCTGACCCCAAGAGACCCCAGCACCACCATGGAGCCAGTCTGTTGCTCTATCAATTACTGCCCAGTAGAGCTCGTCCGATAGAACACTTGAGCTCCTTGTGCTAGTGTTTGAGAGATATGTGTTGCCTCTTTAGCAAGAGGCTTTGAGAAGGCCAGCTTCTAAGATGGTCAGTGATTCTTATGGCTTCCTTGTTGTGCCATAGAGTCTGGCTATGATGAAATAAGTCTTATTGCAATTAACTACTCTATGTGATTGTTCATGCTCTCAAGATGGTTGGGGAGCTCCAGGAATACAGATGAAGACAGGAAAGTAATGTTCCACCTTTCTTACCTGCATTTCCCTCTGTCCACTGGTTGAGAACAGCCTTCATGCTGCCTTCAACACCTGCAAAGGAGTGAGACACCAGAGACTTTCCTACTTAAGAATTATTCATACTCCATGTCTCACCAAACTGTCTCAACTCAATGTTACTGCTTAGTATTATCTTTCATCAGGACTTTTCACTGGGCACCTATGGGCAACTAATACAGTTTTTCTTATGTTGCATATATATTTATTTTCAATCACATTGTTAATAAGAGCACAGGTATCAATACTTCCTTTATTCCCAAGATTCAAACTCCCACACTCATCTTATGCTTAAGATCCAGTCATAGGATTGAAGACAATACCCAGGAATTGAGGAGAGGAATAAAAAAGTGCAAACTATGAGTGTGAGCTAGCATTATCATTAGGGATCATTATAAATTCCTCAAAACCAGGCCTTCTGAGCATCATCTTTCTTTAGTCTTTACCTGTAACTGTATTGACACACTTACTTCCATATATCTGGTTTCACTCTCAGGCTCCCATCATGGCCTCCATCTTTCCACTTTGCAGCCAAAGCTAAGAAGCCATCATCCATGTTAGAGGAAGAGCAATTCAAGCCCCATCTTTTTATAAAAAAAACTAGTAATTTCCATGTCTCTTAATTACACCCTGAGCCTGGAACTCTGGGTTTGGTTAGCTATGGAGTTGAGGACCACACCAATGAGCAGGATCAAGGAATTCCTTCCATCTTCAAGTTGCAAGACACTTTTGAAACTTGTTCATAAGAGGAACAAAATGCCCCCAAAGACAACCCCAGATTCTACTCAAAAAGTCATATGAGTACCAATGGGCAAAATATCGTAAATTAATATCCTCATTCCCAGCTGATGATGCAACAATGCCAGCTCTAGCATCTCAGCCATATAGTCATGAGTATGTCTTTGTTTGTCTCTCTTAAGCTTTGATTCAGCTAGTCTTCTTTCTGACCAGGGTATCTTCTTGTTAGAACTTGGCCTTTTATTAATATAATTTGTCTAATACCATAGTTTCTCTTCTAAAGTAATCAGTGGAATAGCCTACAAGTTAGGATTCTCAACCAATTATAGATTTTCCCATTGAAAAAAACTAGAGTGGAGGGAAGGTGCTATGTTATCACTGGGGATAAAGAGACTTCAGAGGGTTGACTTCATTGTTATCTCATCATCATTGATAAAATGTGGCTGTGCTATAAATCCCAGCCACTGATCATCAATCAACTGCTATTATTTGAGGTAGAGCATGCACTTTGAATTCTCTGGGGGTGGTAAGCATTTTGTACATATAAGATCACTGGAAGGTTCTTAGCCTTGCTGGTGTATTAGAGGCGGAGGTGAATCTGGGGTTGTCTACATAGAAAAAATGGCCAATTTAATGGAATTGAATATCTTTGATAGACCTGAAATTTTCTGATTCTTTGCCACTGATTTGTAAGTCAGATATGTACTTCCAATTTTGCTCTTTCTAAAGCCTGGCTTAACCTACGTCACTATCGACTGTGAGCTTGTGAAAAAAAAAAAAAAACTTCACTTCCTCCTCAGCAGCTATTTCTGAAATGTGTGATTTTTCTGGGAGAGAGGAAAGGGTGGCTTTCTGTTTCTCTGGAGAGAGCACATATAAAGAGAGTCTTCCCTGTAGACCTAACCTCTTCCGGGTATCTTTATCACCCCACATGTCTATAAAACTGTCAGACACAACCAACAGATATCACATGATCACCGATTCACGCCCCTCCTCCTGAGCAAATTTCAGCTTAGGGCTGCTGATTTGTACTTACATATGTTACATCTATGGACATATTTCTGCTGGTGGGTAAGAATATTTCACAGATGGGTAAAGTGGGGTTGGGGGTAAAGAAGAGTAGAGGAAAAAGAGGGACAAGGGGAGAGAAAGGAAGAGAGGAAAGGTAAGGCAGGGAAGGGAAAGAAAGAAGTTAAGCATGGATCTACTTCTTTCTACTAACCCACAGTGTTTCCCATGACTACAGATGCCTCGAGAACAAGGAAGGCCCTGGTAAACTCAGTCTTTCTGTAGGATTCTGTTGACTCCAGCCCAGTGTATCAATATGGAGACATTAGTCAATTTAGTCCACTACTAACCTGTTGTTAGTCAAAATGCTACTACCCATAACAAGCTGAAAGGGGGAAGTATTAAGGAACAGGAACCCTGAAATAATAAACAAATCAATCCACCTCAAGGTCCTTTCAGAGTTCCACTACCACTTACAGTTTCTCAGCCCAGGGGATCTCAGAGAATAACTACCTACTATATGACCTTCACTGGCTTGACCTTGCCAAAGACATACCCGAGTCAGCCATAGTCATAGACGCAGTAACTATCTGGTTTTTATTTTGTTTTACTTGGTTTGGTTTGGTTTCTGTTCCCTATATCTCTAAGTCCTGAATTGAGTCTGTCACAGATCTTTCAAGTCTATAGTTACAGCTGTGTCTCAATAAACATAGATGTCCCCAGATTCTGCCTCTCAGGGGTCCACCACCATTGATGGTAAAGCTCACTTGCCACTCTCCAGTCGGTCTTCTTGCTTGGAAGTTCCTCTGTTAGCAGAACTAGCCAGAGAATATATTTAAAGTGCAAAGAATATAAAGAGGGACTTAATGAAGAAATTAATTTGCATTTGGATGACTTAAGAAAAGAGAAAGGAAGTGAAATAGGAAGGAAAAAGTGAATAAAACTTGATAAATGTTTTATGATCATACCTTGGCCTTGTTTTATACTGGAGAGAGGGTTCTTTAAAGATAAAAGTCAAATACTGTTATCAATGGGTGGTTGAAATAAGATCTTTTATGGTTTCCAAAAGGCTCACATTAAAGTTTTAAATTATTTTTTAATCACTCTTGACTGATCTTCTTTGATTGTGGAGCATTATAATAATATGCCAATATAATAATAAGCATATATAATCTAGCCATTATGAACAGAAGACCCTAAGCTATTCTGACACAATTGGTTACCAATTAGGTTTTGGCTAGGCTCACTGAAATATATCCATCCTTTATTTTATCATGAGTGAATTACTCTTTTGCTTCTGGATTTACCAGTTCTAACTAGACTTCAGACTGTTCCAGAACGGATGGTCTAAGTAAGACACACACCATGCCATTACATAGGAACACATATCTCCCCCTTTTTTTTCTTTCTTTCCTGCCCAAGGTCCTGATGATGAGAAGCTTTCATTGATGACACATCTATGCAGTTCAAAGTTCATCTTACCCTTTACTTTCTTACTTTAGAATCCTTAGACTATCTCCTCCAAAGAAACAGGCAAGCAAGAGATTGTGAGGCTGCCTGGGCTGTTCCTTACCCAATACCATAGAGCACTGGATATTCTTGATGCAAATTAAGATAGAAAGCTCAAGTCTTTGTGCCTTACCCAATACAGCTTGATGGTTGAAGGTGTCATTAGCCAGTCCCATATGAGAACCTCTACAAATTAGTGTTTGTTGGTGCATAATATTCCATGCATATTCCACAAATTTCATGTAGTTCAGCATCAAGATGCTTTGGGATTCACTTTCTGGAACCTGAGCCTGTTATAGTTTCCTTTCTGTTGTTATTATTAAAACAAAACAAAACAAAAACAGTCTAACCAAAATAACTCAGGAAAAGAAAAGGGTTATATCAGTCTATAGGTTATAGCCTATCATTGAAGGCAATTAGGGCAGAAGCTCAAGCAGATTGTTGAAGTCATGCTTACAACCAAAAACACAGAAACAAAAGTAAAAATCAGCAAACCAAAACAGTAAGATAAAACATGCCAAAACTAAACCAAAACTCACTAAAAACGAAAACAAAAACATGGAGTTTGTTTTGTGTTGTGTCCAAATCTTACAAGAACTATTCAGACCTTGGTCCATATTACTTCATAAGGAATTAGAATGCCTTATACCAACAGGAATGCTCACTTCACACTGTACCAAATTTATTCCAAAACTATCATTAATGAGCTAACAGCAATTCTGTGAGTGACATTTACACACTGACCTAATTTCATCATTTTCCACTTAAATTTTGCAGTGTTGGGATTGTCATTGTCACCCTTCTAATGATTCTGTCTCATAGGACTGATGGCACTTCTGTTCTGCTCTTGTCTTGTTCTTAAAAATGGAAAGCGAAGCTCAAAGAGGTTATATGAGTTGGCCAATGCGCTGGGATATGTTTAGAAATAAATCTAGTCTGTTATTCCAGAGTTCAAGATGCTAATTTTCACCAGTCCTGAAAGACCAGTAGAAAGCAAGCCAACCATAGAGCAAGAAACAGAAGCACAGGTTCAAACACTACTTCCCCTCTCTTAATTTTGCTGTACTCAGGCTTTGGATATATCATTCTCCAGATGACACATTTCTTTGCCTACAAGAGTCTTATCATTGTCAAATGTTGATCCCCAAGTTCCTCTAAGTATGACTATCAAGTATGATGGCCTAGAATGTCTTCCCACATTCTAATTTTATCAAGCTGGCCCAATGACAGTCTATTGCATGCAACCAAGTCCCCATCCTGCCCATTCAAGTCTTCTTCTGTGCATTTATCACATAACCCAGTGCTAATCATTTTGCTGGTCTGAAGAAGGAAATTGCCCATGAGGGTAAGCGGCATCTGCTTTAGGCCTCTCTCACTAGTGTTGCCTTACACTGCATCATATATGCTCTTGGACATCCACTGGGTATTTCAGAGTCAAAGTAGAAGTCACTGTCTATCTGTCAACCAGCTTCCAATCTTAACTCTTCAACTCATTGAAAGGCATTTCTTACCCTATTGATCAAGCACATGGGGTTTGACCACCAAGAACTCTTCTAAGTCTGCATCTTTGCATTTGGATGGTCATGTATTCTCATTGCCCTTGTCTCTTCCAAGGTTGACCTCTAGTCTGTGGATCTTCTCACTAGCTTCCCTCACTCTGCCTTAACCCTTCCCTCCATGGTACCCAACATAGTGTTATGAATTTCAGCTCCTGCTCTCTGTTGTCTAAAACATCAATGGCTCATGAGGTGGGGTTGAGGGAGATGTTCAAGTTCAACTCCTTTGGAAAACAGTTCTGTGTAATTCTACATCCCAGATCACTGTGATTATTCAGGTCCCCTAGTATCACCATGACTCCTATACTTGTATTTGTGAACTGCCTTGTTCAAGGCTTGTGATTCTTGTATGATCAGATAGTACCTATAGAGAGGGCAGATTCTAAAGTCACTTTCTCCAGTAAACCTTTCCTGGCCTCCAATCTAGGTATAATCTCATCACAATCCAGATGTCCAATGAGAAGGTCCACCTCATGCTCTGATTCACCTTTGTCTCTGTCTCCTCCACCAGTTTACCAGCTCTCTATCCTGGTTCTCCCTTATCTCAAACATGCCTTGCAAATATTGGGAGTTTCTTACCAAAAAAAAATGAGTGGATTATCCCAGAATAATTAAAACAGATGAGGGCCAGCACTACTTTTAATGAGTATAAAATCATTAAGAATGTACAAACAAATGTAAGCATCCAGCATCGCTGATGTACCAAGACCTAATACAAATGAGGTAAGTTTGGAGGACTATTTAAAATAACTGTGGTCTGTGCCAACAGAGAACCACACTGTTTAGAAAGAAAAACAAAATACAAGCAAAAGAGTGAGAGAAACTGGACCAGCTAAGAGACACGGAGCATGTTATTGGGTAATTGTGTGTGTGTGTGTGTGTGTGTGTGTGTGTGTGTGTGTGAGAGAGAGAGAGAGAGAGAGAGAGAGAGAGAGAGAGAGAGAGAGAGAATATCATACAACTGAAACACAAAGAGTGTTAGAAAATTATGCCAAATCACATGACTATGTGACAGTACTGTGTCTCAAACTTAGGACATCTGATATTGAAGTTCATAATCTTTTCAAACTCTTAAATATTATTATCTACCCTGGATGAAATTGGGATGCTAAATTGTGTGGCATAATTTTGAAAGGGTCATTGAAGTGAGAAAAAACAAACAAACCAATGGAATATGTCATCTTGAACCTACCCTGGGCTAAACAGCTTCTTATACACTCAGTGAAGGACTCTCCAGCACCCCTTTTCTATTTGTGCTTATACCGAGTCTGGATGCTTAGAAGCCTGTTTCCATTTGCACACACTTAGTCACCTGTTGATGGGTATCTGAAGCATCCTTCACATTTCCCTCTTATTCCCCATCCCATGATCATTGTGAAGAAAGTCCCCCATGTCTCATCTTGACTATTTTTCTATCTTTAGTGGCCACTGTCCTTTTTCTCTCCAATTTTCTTCTCTGCACACAACTCTTATGATCCATCATTCATCTAGAAGAAGTATCTGTCCAGATGGCTTTTAGAGTTTTCTTATGACTTTTAGGACAGAGACAATGTCCCTTTTCAATATCATGACATTTGTACTTTACTAGCCACCCACTTAGGCCCCAAAACAATCCCATATACCTAGAAATATCCACTCACAAGCCTGGCTTCTCTGTGACTTTACAGTTCAAGCATGACAGATTCTAGACTGCCTTATCTGTCTTGTCTCAACATCTCCAGCTGTATGGTCCCACATCTCCCCGTGTTGTCATATAAGGCTCTGGAGAAAAATGTAATACAATGGTAGGTGACATGGGCTCTTGAACTAAAATGGCCTATATTCTAACACCTGCTGAGCCACTTTCCAGTTATGCAAATCTTGGAAAGTTGCTTCTTTGAACCTCACTTTCCTTGTCTGCATCATAAGGATAATAAAGTCTCATAGGGCTATTGTGGAGATCAAATAAGTAGTCCACATGATTTACTTAGAATAGTATCTTGTACATAAGTAATACCATACTGTTTAAGTTGTTGCTTTTTTTTGACATTTAACTTTCATTTGCTATTCTTTGAGAGTTTCACACAATGTGTTTTGATGACATTCAGCATTCCCTCCACTGTTCACACATCCAACACACCTTCCCTACCTACACAACTTTATATTCCCTTTGAATTCAAACACATCAAGTACGGTCAATGGTGCTCAGATACCCTTGCATATGTAGTCTTCTACTGGAGCACATTAGCCCATCGGGAACTATACCCTTAAAGAATACAAAATTGATTGTCCTCCCAGTATCCATCAACTGACAACATCTCCTTATCCAGGGCTTAGACTTTGTGCCCACTCCTCCCTCCATGCTGGGATTCTAGCTGGCTTGAGCTGCCTTGTGTCTTGTACATGCTCTGTCATCTGCTGTGCATGCAAATGTCCTGCTGCATCCACTGTCTGTCTAGTCATCTACCTCCTCTGGATCTTACAATACCTCTGCCAATTCGTCTGTGATGGTCTTACAGTAATATCTGATACATAAATGATTGCCTTCTATTTAGGTGCTAGCTATTATTATTGCCTCCTCTATAATTGTCTTGCCTGGCTTTCATATTAGACCAGGTGGGCTGGATTAGAATCTCATTTGTCTATTTAAAGTACTTGGCAGAGACAGGTATATCAAGTAGATTCTCAAGAAGTTTTTAAATTAATAATGAAATGATGTTTGAATAGATAATGAATGTGCTGTTGGATAGATGAGGGGAGAAGTGAGTGGGTTAATAGATGAATGGGTGGGTCTATGCCCTGAATGGATAGATAGAAGGATGGATTGTTCAGTGGATGGATGGATGGATGGATGGATGGATGGATGGATGGATGGATGGATGGATGGATGGATGGTTGTGTGGTTGGATGGATGGGTGGATGGATGGATAGGTAGATGGATAAGTTTATGGGCCAGATAGATGGGCATATTGCCATGTGTGGTTATATAGACAAGTCAGCACTGTTAAAATGATATAAAACAGAGAGAAACTTTACCCGAAGTCAGTTTCGTCAGCCAGCTAAAAAGGCGATTCTGCAGTATTTGATTTATTAAGTTTGGGATATTGTGTTTTTCTTTTTCCTTCCTAAGCACAGCTGTCTTTGTGTTCAAGAATTTTGGTTTCAGGCAATCTGTTATCTGCAATATCAGTGTATCCTTGTAAATTCAGACCTTCAGTAAATCTTCTTCAAGGTTTAAAGAATGCATACATGTAAACTCTGTCATGGTCACAGACAGAGTAAATGCCTGAGACTTTGCAGCTTGATTGAGAAATGATTGCCCATTATTAGAAGACCACACATCACAACCATTCTAGTTTTTTTGACAGTGGCTCAAAGACAGCACTAGTTTTGGTGACCTCCAAGATAACTCAGAACCAGTTTCTGGAATAGGCCATCTATGTTTGAATAGGAAGAAGGAAACATGTTGTTAGGAGGAGGCAGCCCCAAAGAAGTTAACCTTGAATGTTGAGAGCAGAAAATAAAGAGGACCAGAATATTGACCACAGTTTGCTCCTTAAGAGGAAGTGGCTGCAGATTTGGAAGAAACCCAGTCCAGGACAGGAGGTTTCCAGCATCTCCGTAGATGCAGAGTCTTTGAGGGGTGCCTTCTTAAATCCTTGGGCTTCTCAGTTAAAATTAATAGTAACATTTTCTGCTTTTGTAAGAAGATTCAAATACCTAAAGCATGGGGCATCATCAGGGCTGGTCTACCCCGTTTTCTTATGTCCTCAAGCACTGTAGGCTACATGGTGGTTAAGAACATGACCCTTGGAGAGATGATGTCATCAAATTTGCATACTGGTTGTGTCATCTTCACTACATTTGCCTCTGTTTCCTCTTCTGTAAAATGAAGGTGATAAGATCCTTCTCTTCAGACAGTTGTAAGGAATATATAAGTTAATCTGTGGTAAGGCTATAGGATAGTGCTGGTACCTAGTAAATGTTGTGTATACATTACTGATAAAACTATTTCCACTGTCTCCATTATCTTGGTGATGAAAGAAAGCGGCAACAAATTTTATATCTGTAGATGAGGTATGATATAAAACACCTTTCAGCTATCCTTAGCCTATTCCCCATATAGATTAGTATTAAGTAATAATAATTTAGATTAGCATAATTGCTGAAAAAGACTATATACTCTGTCTTATATTATTTGAATATAATCCAAATAGAGTAATCTGATATGAATGACCATATACCCATGATTGCTCTTAGGAATAAGTAGTCACTGCTTCCAGTGTTTGAGTTGAAGAAATTGGAACAAGGGACTACATAATTACTTGCTCCAGGCTACTCCACTGTAAATGGTAGTGCTGGCATGTTGTGGCTTCTTGTATTTCCATGACCCAAGAGCTATTTGATGTGTCTGTCATCTGTAGCAACAACTTAGTTCAAGGATCAGGAAACAGGTTGAGAGGAGGAGTCTGGTTGTCTAAAATGTCACAGTAAGCTGAAATTACAACACTAGCCTCTTGCTTCTCAAGTTGCTTGGCATATGTAGAACAATTAATCTATTTTATTGCTGTAGCAAAAGGCCTGAGATAGAGCAAGTTATACAGAAAACAAGCCTATTCCTCATGGTTCTGGGTACGTCCAGTGGCACGCTGCCAGCATCTGTTCTTCTTTGGCAAAGGGCCATCTTGCTGCAGCATCACATGGTAGGAGGGTACCATCCTGTAAACAGACTGGCTGTGTCTTCCTCTTCTTACAAAGCCACTAGTTCCAAAATGCCCCTGACCCTGATGTTTTCATCTCCATCTCCACCTCCATCTCCATCTCCATCTCCATCTCCATCACCTCCAGCAGGTCTCTGATTTCATCAGTACATGAGTTGCAGGGGAGGGGGGCGTTGGGGGGGCTCAAGTTACACTATCAGCTTCCAAGGAGACATTCAAGTCATAGCAAGAGATATCCAGATCCTGAGCTTCCTGCTTCTAAAGAACAGCATTTCCTGACACTGCACCAGCCATTGGTGATGCAGAAGAATGACCAGTGCCAACATGTATGGCTAGTGATTGAGGATTTGATGACTCACCATGAATTCACTCAATGTCCATCCATTACAGATCTTGGTCTTTCCATGTCATTCTTAAGGACCATTATTCATTTGGTCTAGGATTCTGAAAATCTTGGAGGGGGGAGCAGTGAGTGTCATTGGATCTAGCTCTGCTGTGATTCATTTTCCCTACCTCAGTTTTCTGAGAAAGCATGATGCTTCTCAGAAATGAAGCAGATGCTTCAGGCTTTCTTACCATTCACTTTTCTTCTGGACTTTTAGGGTTATTGGTTGGGGCTTTTATAGCCCTGCCTTGGGGGCTTTTGCTACTTCTGATGAGAAAGGTGGAAACCCTGAGCTCTGAATATGTATTCATATCTCTGTGGCTATAAAGACTGAATCTTCCCTTGACAAGCAAATGGGATAATAATTGCAATTAGTGCAATAATTCAAAAGGGGAGGGAAATAGTCTTGCTTACTCTGGAGGATATTTGGGAACTTGAATTTCCTAGCAGTTTTTCATAGTCCTCAAATGCATCACAATGTAGATAAATCTGCTATGAAATAAAAACATCCCTATTTATTTTCTTACAACATAAGATAAATTACACAAAGGGAATATAGTGGACATACATAAAAGTTTGTGATCGCTTGGAAGCCAAGAGCTGGTGGGGACATTTGGAAAAGTCTGAAGGCAGCGATTTTTCAAGCTTCCATTCAGAAGCCTGAGTTCTTAGCCATGTGAAATGTTATATTACATAAAATAGATACAAATGACAATTCCCTGGCTTTAGTGACTAGTAGGGGGCCAACAGACCCTCGTTTAAAATATGTCCCCTATGGTCTCTCTGAAGAATTCCTAGAATCTTGGAATACAGTTGGAAAATCACTGACAGTAAATAAAACATAAAGTCACAGAGTTTATTCGTTATGATCTGTTGAGAGTCAGAGTTAGAATGCTTCTTTTTCACTACATTGCTTCTTTATGATGATGTTAAACTTTGCCCTGGTCCTACTATGTAACAACCCTGAAAGTCTAATGATATAAAGAATTATTCTTTATTCTGCCTGGGTCTTCACTCTGGGTGAGGCATAAAGGAAATTGACATATTTCTGTTCTGTGACACTCATGGTCTTAGTTGAGAAAACTTGTTTGAATTCTAGCTTGGGCTGGAAGGACTGGAAAGTACCTTGTCATTTCTTTCTCTTTGTGTAATCCCAAAGCTCCTCCATGTGTTCTCTCAGGCGTGGCAGCTTTGGGAAAGTTGAATTTCTTACATGGAAATTTGGACATCCAATAGGGGGGTCCAGAAGAAAAGAAACTACAACACTTCTTTAAAAATAATAACAATCAAACAAAACTCCAAGCTTGGAAATCCCAGAGCAATCTTTCTACATTCTATGTGTCACTCAGGTCATCCATGAGTCATTACATGGGTGTAGATATTACACATAAGCCTGGGACATGGTGATGGCAGGAGAGCTATCCAGGATTCAGCCCAGATGTTGCCCTGCTTTTGCTGTGACCTCTTATAGAATAGATTTGGAGGTGATCTTTCCTGATGAAAGGTGCTACTGTGTCTGTGTTGCTGCTTGGATCCCAGGAACACTGGAATGTGGAAGGAAGTTTGGTAGCCTATTTCCAGGCTTCCCCAGAGAGCTTATCTAAGACCTTCAAAAAAATCCATAATTATAAGGAAGTTTGTTTGATCTGTCCATAAGGAAGGACTTTTAAATAGTACCAACAGCCAGCATGAAACTTGGCTTCCTCTGCATGAGGTGAAGCGTCTCTCTGTCAGAGGTGAAGGCTTGCTCACTTCTTCTGTCACTAATAGTAGATGTTTAAGAAGATGCATCTCCTTGAGGTCAGGGTTACTAATATGATATGCATTTCTAAGAATCATGATTTCATATAAATCTAATTCTTCTTTGTTTGTCTTTTCTTTTTCCCCCCTTTTGGACATTTCCTTCATCTGACTGCCCATCAATCTATAGAAGAAATGCTTATTCGTACTCCTATTACTTGTAAGTATCGAGCCGGTGATAATCACTTTGTACCCTGTAAGGCAGCCTGTAGCATGCACTTCCTCCTGCACCAACAATTGATTGTCTGTTGGTTTCTCATATCCACCTCTGTCTAGTCTTCTGTAGTCTGGAAGGTTTTTATTTTGTATGGATGCCTTTCTGCTTGGAAATGCTCTGTCATTGTACCTGTCTATTCTGTTTCTGTCATCCTGATTTTCCCTCGTACCTTTGAAGGTATGAGGGGTTAGTACTCCCTTTGTGAGTGTCAGTTTCTAACTGGAAGCACCTCAGTTCCAGCAGGAGGGGAAGGTAAGACAGAATCACAGATCTCAGGAACTTCTGGGTCCCTCTGTGCCTCTTCAGGGAAGAAGTAGTCCTGGGGACTTAAGGGATAGAAAGGAGTCCATTGGCTCTTTCCAAAGTACCAGGAAGACTGGTACTGACTTTATTCCAACCTAGCCTCGAGGATGACAGAAATATCCAAGGTCTTGGCTTTCCGCTGAAATTCCCTGTTTGGCTTTTAACATTAATTATACACTTCATCCATACATTTCGTTCACAGCTAATGATGGCTGCTGATTTATCAACTTTTTACACTTACTAAATAAAAGTGATTTTGACATCAAATCAGAGATTCCAAAACACTAGGAAAGGAGAAGAAACTTTAGATAATAGATTCTTGGTGAGGAAAATTTGGGAAAGCCACTGAAATACTCCCATATTCCCAACATGCATCTCTGGACTTGGAAAATGAGAAATATGAAATAGAGAAATATGAAAACCCATCACATATTCAGCTAGAAAAAGGATAGGACCAGAACTCAGAGTGTCAGACTCTTAGTCAACAGTATTGCCACCCATTTTAGGGCTTCCCTTACCTTTGGCAAACACAGTCTTCTGAGAAAGCCTGCTCTCACAATGACCTCTGCTGAAACCTCCCCAGGTAGAGATGAAGCCAGAAAAATGGATTCCTGACTCTTCCTGCTCAGGTGGTGTCAAGCTGCAAGCAGAGAAAATGATGCCACCACCATCATTCATAGAGGGACCAATGTCCTCCAATGCTACTACCGAAGCTATATCTTATCTGTTCATTTAGCAAACACACATTGAGTGTGCACACTGTATTCTAGTTAGAGAGAATGCAGAAATAGCAAGGACCTTCAACATCACCCTATGGTGCTCTTGCCTGTCTAAGGGATCAGCATGAACAAATAATAAAATACCATGTAGCAGTTCCCATTTATCACTACTCCAGTCAATCCTGGCAGTGGCAGCAACACACATTCCTCACTCCCCGCCCCAATGTTCTTGGTTCCCTAATGAAAACACACACACACACACACACACACACACACACACAAAACCTTTATATTTTAATATGCCTTTAGCAGCCCAATGGCCAGGCCACTTCCTAACCTCCATGTGGCTAACATACTCCTCTCTGATAATCCTGAGTTATTACTTACTAAAATCTATAGTCTATCATTGTTGTCCTAGACTCAGTGGAGGGGGGCTGTGGCTGCTCTTCTCTGACTCTTACATGTCAGCTCTCTCTCTCTCTCTGTTTTGTACCTCAGGTGTGATGTCTCCTCTCCTTCCCCAGCATGGTAGCTAACTCTTTTCCTGCTCCTTCCTCAGTCCCTTGCCCAGAAATCCTAAAGTCCTGCCTCTGTCTCTTCCCAGCAATTAGCCACTGGCAGCTTTATTTACCAATCAAAACTAACTGGGGCAAGGTGCCTCACTGTCTTATGTGTGGACGTGCAGATTTGGGGACCAAATTTATATGATATATGCACCACAACAATCAAATCCACAACAATACCAGTTAAAAATTATGTATAGTATAGAGACACCAAATTAAGTATAAGCTTATTAATGTGGATAGATATACTTACCAGTGGATTTAGAGGTAGATTTACCCAGTACTGGAGAAAGGAACATTTTGATTGGTTGGTCTGAATAGCATTTTCAAAGCTGTGGACATACAATACAATGTAGCTGTTGTGATAGAATGAGAAGGAGCTTTAGGTTTCATGTAGTTTTGGACTCAAGTCTTACCTTGGCAATGTTCCTAGACTCCAAGTCTCATTTTTCTGATACTAAAGGGAAATTTTACTTAATTCATAAACTTGCCTTGAAGAGAGAATGAGATGATTTGGTAAAGTATTTCTGCTCATGAAATATTAGTTTTCTTCCTAGTCCCTTTCAGAAAGAGGATGGGATTATGACAGTAATGATGGCCCCTGGGAGGTCCACTGATCTCACAAAGGTTCTTATGGAATCCACAGTGGGTATGTACACACAGTAACTAGCACAAAATCTGTATATATTTTCAATCTGTGGGTTAGCTGGTCTACGTGGCATATTTAGACATGGATTCTCTCTGTTCTGCACTGTGCCAGAACCTGTGAGAGTATCAAAGATTAAGCAATTAGAAGTATTAGAGACAGGTATTCAAATACTTGTAGCTCAAGTGCGATGATGAACAGCAGCCTTTCAATTGGTATGAACATGAAGTTCTATGTAATGTTTTTTAGAACATGAAACTCAACAAGACCTAGGACATGAAACTCATATGAGTTCTGGGAAGCATATGCATGTGCACAGGATATGATGGTTTTCTGATATTATTCATGCATTTATATTCATCAATCCCAAAGCACTTATTATATGTCACTGTAGAGAAGTCTCTACAATATTTGGCTTTCCAGAGAGATGCTGTAGGTAGCTCAGTTTTTCCTAGGGTATCATCTTTCCATACCTAACCTCCAGAAAATACTTGCCAGCATTGAGCCACTTGCACACCAAAGAGCCTGGACAGATAAGGAACACTTAATCTTTCTGAGTAGAAGAAACTACTAGTATGTAACAGGCATCTGTGCATAATTGGTTTACTAAGTCCTCATAAAAGTACAGTTTTGTAGGCAAGCCTTTCTAAGACACTCAGCAATGAATGGGATGGAGAATGGATTGAATTGGAAAGAGAAGCATCCATGGAAGGGAGAAATGGCTGGGAGAAAAGAACATAAATATGACCGTAGATATGTTAATTCGAGGAAGCTTGTAGAATTCTCTAGTAAATGCCCAGGAAATGTTGGGAATACAGAAGTAGAATCTAGGCAGGAGGAAGTTATTTGTAACCTTATTCTGAGGTTGTCAGTGGAGAAAATAGGGTGGGGCAATTAAAACTTGAGAAAGAATAGATGCAAACAGAATGAAGAACCAAGACTCCTGAACTGAACATCCTTAACAATTTATAGGCAGGGGTTAGGAGATGGATGCAGGATGACAAAGAAAATAGATAATAGAAGGGAAGAGGAGATGTTGCTACAGAAGGAGAAGTAACAAGCCAGAACAAATGCTACAAAGGACAGAGGTGCAAGGTGAGGGGACAGCCATGGTATTCCAATACCAGAAGTCACTTGTATGTGTTATGCCATAAATGGTGGGCATGAAAGAGGATGAAGATGCTGGAGATCAGGAAACTATGGAAAGTGATGTCTGGAGGCAAGCTGGTTGGAGACAAAGATCGGCCTAGAAGAACGATGGGTCTGGATCATTGGACTGAAAGAGACAAGGTGGAAGAAAAGAACAGAAAGGAAATGGCTCTACAAGATGGCTCACCAGGAGAAAATGCTCAGCCATAAGTCTGAGAACCCAAGATGGATTCTCCAAAAGGAGAAAGCCCACACCTGAAGTTTTCCTCTGATATCTATATGCATGCTCTTGTAAACAAATACATCTGTACTCTCACATGCACACATAAATAAAATAAAAATTAAAAATTAATAAAAATAGAAATCAGAAAAGTCTGAAAAACAGACAGACAGTGATGGTCTCTGCATTCCATACTCTAAGATCCCAACTGGAAGTCTTGAACCCCTGTTCTCCAGGACATAGACCAGCAATCTCAGCAACAGGAGGAACTTGTGGCAAATGCAGCATCTAGAACCCACGTAAGGTCCTGAATTAGAACCTGAACTATGGCCATGCCCTTTGCTGAATTGTGTTCATATTACACTTTAAGAAGCAATAAGCAAACCAGAAGCCCAGAAAAAAGATAATACTCACAGATCCTAGGAATCTAGAACACATTCTCTCTAAAATCTTCCAGAGAATCTATAAAGAAAACAAAACCTCTGGAGTGGTTTACTTAACCAATATTTACTATGAAATCAATGCTAATTCACTCAACAAATATTAATGAAGTGCCTACTATGTGCTAGACTCCTGTCAAGGTGTTAGGAATTTAGGAATAAGTACAAAATAGAAAAAACAGAAAAAGAAAGAAACACATTCACTCATGTAAAAATGTCTAGTAGGAGAGAGACCAAACAGTATATAGCAGAAAATGGGATGAATAGAAGCTAAGACAAAGATCAGTAAGACAACACAAGATAATACATAGAATGTAAGAAATAGTGGAACTTCTATAGCCTCAAAGCAAAACAGCTTTCAAGTATTCACCTTCATTGAAAGGACACACACACACACACACACACACACACACACACACACACGACCAAGGTTCTCAAGCATTTTCTCAAAGGGATCAAATAATAAATTTTTTAGTTTTCTTTTTGAAGTCTATAAACAATCATAGACAGTGTATGGCTTTCTTCTAATAGAAGCCACTAAACAATGCAACAAAACTATCAGGCACTGGGCCATTGTTTGCCAATCCCTGCCCTAGACTTCATGAGATTCATCCTGCTTTTCTGAGCTCCTGCTATGTGCAACAAACGATACTTGCTGTTAACCATGAAAAGTTGAATTTGGTACTCTCTCTACCAACTAACAAAGAGTGGAAATGAAAGGAACTTCCAGTTGATCCCTACTGTGTGTCAGGCTCATTTAGAACGAGCCTTTGTGAGACAGCAGTCATAGTCACAGCTTCATTTAGATGTCAGAACCCAGGCTCGAAGATGTTTTTATAACTCATAGGCCGAAAGCAAAGCAGTGGGGCCAGACTTTGAACTCCGGCCCACATGAACTCCAAGCTCTACCTGTTCTTCTCACCAAACCCCCATTCTTGGGGAGAGGGAATGGTTAGAACAATGCATGGGGAGCCTTTGCCCAGGGTTCAAAGGCAAGTTTGTCTACCTAGAAGGCCTGTGAAGAGAGTCAGAATGTACTAGGTTGCTGTCAGAGCTAATCAGGGGGGTGGTCTGATATTGGCCAAAACTATCTGTGACCAGGATAACAAAGGAGACAGTACAAGCAGAACTGTGAATCTGGAAACTCAGGGATGCAAAGAATTTAGGAGAGCATGCATGCTTGCATGCAACACACACACACACAAACACCCCAGTGGGAAGGGCATGTTTGGATGTCACACCTAAATCAGCATTCCTGATCTGCCTTCCCTATCAGTTTTCAATAATCCTGGGACCTCTGTGAGCCTCTGTCCCTTCATTTACAAGATGGTAATATGACAATGACTCCCCAGCATAATGAAAAAGTATATATATGTAGCATCACAAGATAATCAGTATCAGTAGGTATTTTATAAGTGAAGCCCTCATTCCTTCCATTCTAAGCTGACATAAATGCTCTACGGGATTCATATTTGCTTTTCTATATTAAAGCAGCTCTCAGCAACTTTAGCTGGTCACTGTTTGCCTTTGGATGGGCTATTAAGAGCTAGCATATGTCCACAGGTTAATTTACCTCAGAGTATGTGATAGGCACAGTGATTATTCTGAACAGGGACATTTTAGTCAAGTAAGTCTTTTAAAAAGTCACTAAGAATTTACTCACTCCAGTGGCCAGACGAGAGCTGTTTCTTAGGACATGTGCTTTGTGCAAATGTCACGGAGGTGGGAGATGGCTACCTACCTGGCCTGTCTCATGTATTATATGGGAGTCCTGGATTTTTCTTATATATTTCCTGTCTCCCAAATTTCAGTGAATCTAAGTTCTATATCCTTTCACAAGGTCTGGATAAAATGCTGCCTCATCCAAGAAGTTGTCCTTGATTATCTGACTCTTTAAGAATACCCCCACACACTTCTCTGCATTCCCATTGCACCAACTTTGTATGAAGGTCGGGAGAATGCATGTCTTCTGCTTGTTTCTGTTTTCAGAGGGTTATCTCTGTGGTCTCTGTTCCCCTGGCACATACAGTGAACCCCCTAGTAACCATACATAAATTGAATGAACAAGATGAAATCGAACAATGTAACAGCTAAAGTTAAAAATAAACATGGCATTATATTTTAATATTTTATATTTTCCTTACTTTTTAAGTCTAAGGCAATATTTTCTCCTATGGTTGCATCTGTGTAACCTAGACACATGATTGCCTTTACCTAGTGCTGGTTTCCTCGTGTGTCAAACAGGGTTTTAAAACACATAGTCAATAGAAAAATATCTGTAAAATACCAAGTTCTTGGTAGAGCCTTTACCAAGATATAAGAGGCCAGGTTCTTCTCCATGATGCCTATGCCTGTCTGCACTTCATAAATACCTGTTACAAATCAGGTATTCTTGCCACGGCATATTTAAGGAGGCATTTACAAATGATTATATCAAGAGATGCTCAAAAATCATTTTCTGTAATTCATCAGTCCCTTTGAATTAAGACAAGGAAAAAAAGAGGGGTAGAAAAAAGCCAGGCAAGACAATCAATACCAATTACCCAGCGCTGGCAGAAACCATGCTGACAAGTGAACAGCCAGGTAATCACAATCTAAGGCCAAAGCACCCTGAAGGCAACTGGTCTCCTCCAATGCTTTACCCTGTAGGCAAGACAAGGTCAGTACTTTCACTGATGATTCATAGGCCCAACCCCAATCTCTTTGAAAATATAGCTTTAAGTATGAATTGGGGATGAGGGATGTTCATAGTTGAACCCAGGACCTTACACATGCTAGGCAAGGGCATTGACACAAAGTAATCTCATCTTCCTCTTCACTCTTTTTTTTTTAATGAATCATTTTATTCATTTTGGTTTCAAATGATATCCTCCTTCCAAGTTACGCCTCCACAAAACCCCCCATCCTATCCCCTCTCTTCTCCTCCCCTTTGCCTTTACGTGGGTGGTCCTCCACCCTCACCATTCTTATGCTGGGGCATCAAGCATTCACAGGACCAAGGGCCTCCCCTCCACTCTGCTACATATATAGCTGGAGCCACGGCTCCCTCTGTGTGTACTCTTTGGTTGGTGGTTTAGTCTCTGGGAGCTGTGGGTGGTCCGGTTCCTTGATATTGTTCTTCCTATAGGGTTTCAATCCCCTTCAACTCCTTCTGTTTTTCCTCTATCTCTTCCATTGGGGTCCCTGTGCTCAGTCTGATGGTTGGCTATGAGTATCTGCATCTCTATTGATCAGGTGCTGGTAGAGCCTCTCAGGGAACAGCCATATGTGGGGCAGTCTCTGTATGGCCTTTCCTTCAGTCTCTGTTCCTTTTTTGTCCTTGTCTTTCCTTTGTACAGGAATATTTCTGGGTACAGAAAATGTGGTATATGTACACAAAGGAATACTACTCAGCAATTAAAAACAATGAATTCATGAAATTCTTAGGCAAATGGTTGGAACTGGAAAATATCATACTAGGTGAGGAAACTCATTCACAAAAGAACACACATGGATGCAGTCACTGATAAGTGGATATTAGCCCAGAAGCTCTGAATACCCAAAACACAACCCACATATCAAATCATTCCCAAGAAGAAGGAAGGAGAGGGCCTGGGTACTGGAAAGGCTTGATGCAGCATTGTAGGGGATTGTCAGAACAGAGAAATGGGAGGGGGTTGATTGGGGAATGGGCAGAGGGAAGAGGGCTTATAGGACTTAGGGGGTTGGGGAAAACGGGAAAGGGAAAATCATTTGGAATGTAAACAAAGAATATAGAAAATACCAGACACACTGAAACTATTAGGAAAGAAACTTGGGAAGACCCTGGAGGACATAAGCACAGGGGGAAAGTTCCTGAACAGAACACCAATAGCTTATGCACTAAGATCAAGAATTGACAAATGGGACCTCATAAAATTACAAAGTTTCTGCAAGGCAAAGGACACTGTCAGAAGGACAAAACGACAACCAACAAAATGGGAAAAGATCTTCACCAACCCCACATCCGACAGAGGGCTAATATCCAATATATACAAAGAACTCAAGAAGTTAGACCCCAAAGAACCAAATAACCCTATCAAAAAATGGGGTACAGAGCTAAACAAAGAATTTTCACCAGAAGAAATTCAGATGGCTGAGAAACACCTTAAGAGATGTT
This sequence comes from Apodemus agrarius, assembly GCA_964023405.1. Taxonomy (NCBI): domain Eukaryota; kingdom Metazoa; phylum Chordata; class Mammalia; order Rodentia; family Muridae; genus Apodemus; species Apodemus agrarius. Next base: position 17,895,751 of record OZ030008.1, read on the forward strand.
CAACATCACTAGTCATCAGAGAAATGCAAATCAAAACAACCCTGAGATTCCACCTCACACCAGTCAGAATGGCTAAGATTAAAAACTCAAGAGACAACAAATGCTGGCGAGGATGTGGAGAAAGAGGAACACTCCTCCACTGTTGGTGGGATTGCAAAATGATAAAACCGCTCTGGAAATCAGTGTGGCGGTTCCTCAGAAAATTGGGCATGTCCCTTCCATTGGACCCTGGCATACCACTCCTGGGCATATACCCAGAGGATTCCCCTGCATACAATAAAGACACATGCTCCACTATGTTTATAGCAGCCTTGTTTATAATAGCCAGAAATTGGAAGGAGCCCAAATATCCCTCAAAGGAGGAATGGATACAGAAAATGTGGTATATTTATACAATGGAATACTACTCAGCAATTAAAAATAATGAATTCCTGCAATTTGTAGGTAAATGGTTAGACCTGGAAAATATCATCCTGAGTGAGCTAACCCAATCACAAAAGAATACACATGAAATGCAATCACTGATAAGTGGATATTAATGAGCCCAGAAGCCCTAAATACTCAAGGCACAATTAGCAAGTCAAATGATTCCCAAGAAGAAAGGAGAGGACCCTGGGCCTGGAAAGATTGGATCCAGTTTTGTAGAGAAACTGTGGGGGGAGGGAGAATGATTGGGGAATAGTTGGGGGGGAGAGGACCTATGGGACATAGGGAGGGGGGAACTGGGAAAGGGGAAAGCCTTTGGAATGTAAACATTGAATATAGAAAATAAAAATTAAAAAAAAGAGATATTAAAAAAAAGAAAATAATTTTAAAAAATTTGACATAAATAATACAATAAATAATCTAAAAAAAAATTTGACATAAGTGGATGCCCCCATTCCTTAACTGCAGGCCGTGACTACTGGAGAGAGACCTACTGGAGTTGGTCTCTAAGGCAGGGTTGCATTAAGTTGTTAGCACTACATTTAAATCTGCAATCCTCCTATTTCAACCTCTAGAGTATTTGCCCTTATAGTCAGTCCTATGACACCGAAGCCTTCCTGGCTCAGAATTTGAATAGTAAAAAGCATCTTAGATTGGTATTTTGTATGATAGCTTTGAGAGAATTCTCCTGACGTCTTCAGCACTCCAGTGGATGGGTCCCTTCCATTGGATTGTGCCTTTGTCCCTACAGTGTTCTTCCTAGAATACTCCTGCCTTGTGTGCCTAGAAAGTTCCAATGCATGTAACAAGGGGCATCATGCTCTTATTGTGGCCTTCTGCACTTTCCAAGGCTCATGTCCATAGACTGGGCTCGCATCTTTATAACCCTCATCTCTCTTGCACTCACCTGTCAACTCAGTCATGATCTGCTTAGGTGACACTCTACTTGGAGCAGCTGCATGCCCATCTCCTATGATAGTGTTAAATATCCATTTTTTCATTGCCCTAAAAGTAGCTCAGTATGCAGAGCAATTCATACATCTTTAAGAGTGGCTATCTATGAAGGGTTTCCCTCCCTGCTGGTTTTTATCTCTATTGAGTTATATTATTCGATTAGGTATGAGTTGGTTAATATCCATTTTTATTTATTTTGGCATATGTTGATGGTAGGCTATCAGATCACCATGGGTTTTGTAATTTTATATTGAATTCCAACTAGAAACATTGTATTCAAGGTTGCATGTTACAATTATAAATGCATGAAATTAATGAGAGCTGTCAAAGTGAGATAGATATAACCGCAGTAGGCTAGATCATGTGTACAGATAAGTTTGGGGAGGGAGCATTATTGAAGGATGCTTTATTGTTTACACTATTGGATTAGAGTTGAACCGTATTAGTCATGAATACCAAACAGAGCCAGTCTATAAGCCAGAGGTCTGTCACTTTAATCAGGGAAAATACAAAATAACTATTTCTCCTCCAGAGAATTGGAAAAGATGTTTATTCCATTCTTTCACGTTTACACCTAAACATAAGCTTCCATGCCAACCAGGTATTGATGATGCCTTGAAGCGTAGAAACATCTGGCTAGGTTTCTAAATGTTTCTACTCTACAATGGGGTTTGAATGCTACAAAGATGATAAAGAAAAGTGTGTGGGTGGTGTGCTGACGGAGAGGAGTGTCTGAAGTGTGGATAGAGAGAATGTTCCCATGTAGTCAACTCCTGATTCCCTTTCTAGAAGGACGGACTTAGTCACCCAAAATAGAGGCTTCTGGACTGTCCTTTTCAGCACTTTCTATTTGGCGTTGCCCCTCCAGGTGTATCCAGTAGCTACATGGGGTATATAATAGTCAACACAGGGTTGTCAAAGCCACCCTGGATCCCATGGGGTTGCCTTAAGCTATCACTGTGACTACATCATTATTTGATTTCTTCCGCCCTCGTCTTGACAGGGTGAGCCTGTCAGTCTCCCTGAGTCTCATTGCAAAATGCTGTCTGCCACACTCCCATTGGCTCATATGTAATTTGGCCACTAAGAGACAAATGGGTTTAAGTGTGCTCTGTGCCTTTCCCTAGAGCATGCTTTCTTCATAGCCTATGAGCACCTTGTGAATCAGCCAATTAAGGTAATTCCTTCCTTTCTTCCTTGTTTAGTAGGTAGGCTCTAAAGAATCCTTCCTTAGGCAATTTTCTTCATAGGCATTTGTTATCTGTGCTGGTATGAAGACCATAGACCCATTGCTGTATAGCCCTACCTGAGACAGATCCAAATATATTCTAGATAAGACTATAGAAATGTCCTTTTGTTGACAGGACCCCATCAAACTACCAGGGACCCAAAACTTAGTCATAGTAACTCTTAATAATATGTCTCCAGAACAGAAGAAGCAAGTTTACTTCTGAAAACACTACATACAACATACCTCTTCAAAGAAAGACATATTTTGCAGATAGGGCCTTAGGAAAGATAGAACTGTGGGATGTACACACTGTAAATGCCTTTCTTTATATTTTAGCAGAGTGCTTTCAGTGGAAGGAAGTGCTTAAGTTAAGCCCTGAGATGTGTCTGCTGCTGGTAATGATCACATCTTGCTTGTGTGCAATGCTTTATCTCTACCAAAGTGCTTTTCCACTCAATATTTCCATGTCTGGTTGAGCTTGGGGGTATTTAGCAAGGCATTATGAGAGAGATGATAGAGCTGAGCATAAAAGAGCCCTGGGCATTCTGGCTCTGACATTTTAGAGACATCTTTAAGTCCATCTCTGGTTCCATTTCTCATCCATAAAATAGGAGTCACAGCATTATTTCAGTGCAGCTTTGGAAGGTGAGGCTTTCATTCAAAATCATTTACTAAGGAATTTCTTTCCTTTCTTTGATGATCTCATACATAAGTACTGAGTTTATATAATGTTTTCCCCTTCTTCTCCCCTCTCCAACTTTTCCAATCTCCCCTCTATCTCCTCTCAAACTCATGGACCATGTTGTTGTTGTTGTTGGTGGTGGTGGTGGTGGTGTTGTTGTTACTATTGGTGGTAGGGGGTGTGCATGTGTGTGTGTTAATGAACACTTATGAATTCACCTAGAGCTGTTGCTGTGTGTGTGTGTGTGTGTGTGTGTGTGTGTGTGTGTGTGTGTGTGTTAATGAACACTGCTGAATTCACTCAGAGTTGCTGTTATATACATGTGTGTGTTTAGGGCTGGCCACTTGCAATTGACAACTAATCAGGGGCTCATCTCTGGAGAAAACAAATTCTCCCTTTCTCAGCAACTTTAAATGCCTGGAACTCTTCATCTAGTGGGGAGTCTTACCCAGGTTGGTATAGTAACTGGTGTTGTTACTGTGCAGGTCTTGTTGGGCAACTTTGTTGGGATTTTTTTAATGTGGCTTCTCTGTCACAAAGAGAAGACAATATCTACCAAGTAATTTATTTGTGTCAGTTGCAGAGCTAAGTTCTGAGTGATTAGTAAAAATGCTGAATTCACTCAGAGTTGCTGCTATATACATGTGTGTGTCCCCTCTTTGGTGGAGTTTACAGTTAAAAAGGGTCACCAGCATGTCAACAAGTGGTTGTAAACTAATGTGCTAAGTACATGAAAGAGGAGTACTAAAGGTCTAAAGGGGAGGCAGTCATTGAAAGCGTGAGGAAAGTCCTTGTGCATTAAATAACCCAATGATGTCCTAGAAATATTTTTAATTAAAATAGAATTACATCACCTCCCTCCATCCCTTTTCTCCCTTACAGCACCTTCCAAATACCTGCCTTCAACCCCTTTCATGCCCATTCTCAAATTGAAAAAATGAATCAAAAAATGTTCTTTGTCTATTATAATTATGTATGTATTATGTATGTATATATGTATGTATGTATGTATGTATGTAGGTAGGTAGGTAGGTAGGTAGGTAGGTATTTGATCTCAGGGTTGACCATTCGTAGTGGATAACCATTGAGGGCCACATCCCTAGCAGAGGCCCTTTCTCTTCCTCCCAGTCATCATTACTTGCTGTAGTTCTTTGTCTAGGAATGGAACCCCATGAACATTTCCCTCTTACACATTAACATGTCTTTTGTTGTTGCCATGAACCCAACTTATTTGCATAGCCGTTTCTAGGAGAGACTGTTTCAAAGCAGATTTTCTAATATTCTGGCTTTTACAATTACTTTTCTTCTTGACCACACCATCTTCAAATACAGACAGAAACCAACACCTGTATTTTTCATAGCTGGTTTTGTTGCATCCTTGGGGTAAAAAAAGACTTTGCAAGGAAAATAAAAGAGAAATAAATAAATGGAGAAGAAAGGGGGATGAAAAGGTCAGAGAAAAAGTTTGAATCCTAGTTTTACTGCTTAGCAGCTATGAATCCCAGACCCCTGGATTTTAGTTTGCTTACCTGCCAATAGCACTGACAATCCTTGAATCAATGAGCTATGTTACAAGATTAAGTAGTAAACTACATATACAGGATGATTATCACTAGAAAATAGTGGAACTGTAGAATCAACAATTGTTGGGTATATTCAAGAGAGAAATATAGAGGAGCAAAGAATGTACAATTATTGTAGAGAGTGGTTCTTACACTTTATAAAAATTTCTCCTCTGAGAAATTTGTATAGGACACAAAATAACTTGCATCCATCCTCCCCTGGCATCCATCTGTGGTGACACCAACAAGAGAGATCAGGGACAAATTGGTGACTCTGGCCAGAAACATCAATTTAGGCAATGTTATTTAATTCTAGCAGACTCCATGTCTCAGTCGGCAGAAGAAAAAGCTGCAGCTGGCAGTTTCATTTCTGCCATGGATAATTGCAGATACATGTACTGAGATGTAGACTTTTTCTGTATGATCTAGCTGTCAAAACCTTCCATTAAAATGCAAGGCCCCACAAGTTAGGAGCATAGGGCCTTCATGTTCTCTTATGAAATGTCTCACCAGACACATCACCACCTTCCTGAGGACAGAGGCCCAGGTAAGTTGGTGCAAGGGTAGGAGCTCTAGAGAAAGGTAGGCAGTCACATAGAAAGGAAGTCAAACTGAAGACAACCTGAAAGAAGTATTTGAGATATTTGAATTCAACTAGTTGGTGAGTACATTGATATGGTAAAGTCCACTAGCTTATTTCTACCTGAAACCAGGGTTGAGGACCACCCCAAGTTGGAAAAGCTTGAGAATCCAAGATCTTGGAAGAAGGGAATTTGAAAAAGGAGAGGCATGACCTTTATTTAAGCAAAAACTTTCCATGAGCCTCTGGCTCTATAGAGTCACCAGTTAGAATGACTTTATTTGTGATGATAGATCCTGCATTTGACAAGCAAAGACTACAGAGGACAGGATATTTTATGGTACCATTTCCTTTTTAAAATTTGTTTCTTTGTCTGTTTGTTTGTTTGGGTCCATACAGGGTGAGGCATACACCTGTTGTGCCATGTGTGTAGAAATCAGAAGACAAGTTGTAGAAGCTGGCTCTCTCTTTCCACCATGTGGGTCTTGAGGCTAGAACTCAGGTTGTCAGCTTGTGGCAGGTGCTTTCTGCCCAAGAGCCATCTTGTCAACCTAACCATTTCCTTTTACACGTGTTGAGTAGACAACACTTGTGCTGTTCATAAATGAATAGAGGTCATTTAAGAAATGGCAATACTGTGCTGGGCACATATTTAAATTGTATGTAATTATTTGTTGACATGATATTTCTTATCATGGTCTGGGTACCAATATGAGGAAGAAATTCTCCTTGACCATGACTAGTCTCCTAGGAAACATGCTCTTCACATGTATCACTCCATCAGCATATCATACTGCTGAAATATGGGAGAGAGAGAGAGAGAGAGAGAGAGAGAGAGAGAGAGAGAGAGAGAGAAAGAGAAAGAGAAAGAGAGAGAGAGAGAGAGAATGGCTGAGCTGCTTTCTAAAGCAAGTTTTTTTTTTTATCCCAGTGGCTTTGAACCCCTGTTCAAAACATTCCAGTATGGGGAGTGTTGCATAAGTTACAACCACCCACGTGATTAGGTAGGAGCATGGAAAGCATAGTACCATAAAAACACTGTTGTTAATGGGAGACTTGAATCCTTGTAAAATGTGAAAATACAATTTTATTAAGCCTATAAACCAAATTGAGCCTCAAAACTAAATAAGGGTAGTTATGTTTCAGAAAACACCTTAACAACAATGTGCTTTTTAAAAAATAGAGCAAAGCCAAGAGAATCTTTGTGGTTTATTCTTTCTTCTTTACACCATTTATCATCTGTGCATCAACAGGATAAGAAGAGACCCTCTCATAAAAAAAAAAAATCTTATCTCCAATCTCAACTCTGAGAATAGAATTTTAGGCCATTGGGTTTTTTTCCTTTTTTCTTCCTTATCTTTTCTAAACACAAAAGGTACCATGAAGGAGTGGGACCTAAGGTGTTGTTTTGCTATGTTTGTTTGTTTCTGTTTTTTAAAAAAGAAACTTCATGGTGGATACTTTGACCAGATTACCATGGGTATGTTCCCAAGTAACTAGGATGGGGGAGGGGGGACATGCTCAGTATATTATACTTCTACAATCTCACCTTTCGTCATTTAAGGGTGTTACATATTGGTTTTGTTTGAACCAGTGAGGAGAGTAATAACCATACAGTAAACAGCCCTATGGTAAAAGGAACAAGTTTGGGTTTAGTGCTGGACATTAGCACTCCCTCCATCCCTCCCTCACTCAATTATTCTCTCTCTCCTTTCCTTCCCTCCTTCTTCCTTTCTTCCCATGTTTTGATACAGGGTCTTACTTTGTTGTCCAGGCTGACTTGGAGCCTTACCATCATCTAATCTAGGCCCCTGTTTCCTCATCTGTGAATTAAGAATAGTGATTCAAGTTTTAGACTCACAGTGCAGACTTACCAGGACAACATAAGATAATGTTATACAAGTACAGAGTCTGGGCCGCCTTTAAAATATTTTATTCATATTTTTATTTGATATATTCTTTATTTACATTTCAAATGATTTCCCCTTTCCTGGATCCCCCTCCACGAAAGTCCCATAAGCCCTCTTCCCTCCCCCTGTTCCCCAATCCACCCCTTCCCGCTTCTCTGTCCTGGTATTCCACTGCTGCACTGAGCCTTTCCAGGACCAGGGGCCTCCCCTTTCTTCTTCTTGGGCATCATTTGATTCGTGAATTGTGTCTTGGGCATTCCAAGCTACTAGGCTACCATCCACTTATTAGTGAGTGCATACCATGAATGTTCTTTTGTGATTGGGTTACCTCACTCAGGATGATATTCTCCAGTTTCATCCATTTGTCTAAGAATTTCATGAATTCATTGTTTTTAATGGCTGAATAAGTACTCCATTGTGTATATATACCACATTTTCTGTATCTATTCCTCCGTTGATGGACATCTGGGTTCTTTCCAGATTCTGGCTATTATAAATAGGGCTGCTATGAACATAGTGGAGCATGTATCCTTATAACATGCTGGGGAATCCTCTGGGTATATGCCCAGAAATGGTATAGTGGGGTCTTCTGGATTTTTAAATTAACTGACATCAAACAGTAAAAGTTATAGACATCAGGAAAGAACCATATGATGTCTTGGCACTTGGGAACCTTGTGTGTTGTTTAAATTAGTATAAACATGCCCATTCTCTTACAAATAGATTTTTTAAATGTGGAATACACACACCATCTATGTACTTTAAACTGAATATACTATATGTGTGTGTGTGTGTGTGTGTGTGTGTGTGTGTGTGTGTATGCTTATTATATTTTGGTTTCATCTCTACTTCCATTTTCAAGATTTAAAAACAATTATGTATTTGTGTGTCTGTTTCTCTCTGTTCTCATTCATATGTGTGTATCTAACCCCCGAAAGGCCATAAAAGGATGCCAAATATCCTGGTGCTTGGGTTGCAGATGGCAGTGAGCCACCTGCATGTAGGGACCAGAAACCAAATTTGGATCCTCTATAAGAGCAGCAAGTGCTTGTTGCTGCTGAGACATCTCTCCAGCCCCATTATGTCTACTATTACTTTGCAATTTACAAATGTCTTTCATATAGGTATTTCATGGAATCTTTATGTTAACCCAATGAGAAAATTCCATTTTAAATCTAAGAAAAAGGCAGGCCCAAAAAATAAAACTAAAAATAAATTTTAAAAATTTAAAAAAAGAAAAGGAAGGTTCACAAAACTGACCAGAGACATGGGCTTCCTGAAAAAGAGAACACAGGGATGCCATTACCAGTGCCATGATCTTACGCTGCATGTGAGATGCATGTGCCAAAGATTCTGAAAGAGACTTCTCTACATAGAAAGAACACCAACAAGAACCACAAGTTTTTTCCCTACAGAGCTGTTTAGGAGCCCAAGTCCAAAGATAAAATACAATGGATACAGTTCAAAATTGGGTCAGGTAAAAGTAACTATATCCTCAGATTATAATAGGAAAAGAAACAGACAGAAAACCACAGAAGAAATATTTTATGCCTTTAAATATACTCTCAGTATAAATGAGATAAGAACTTAAACAGAGAAATCATTTGTCTTCTTATAATTGGTATGAAATTTATAATCCACATTGGAAAAATAAGGGCAGAGATTAAGAGAGGAGAGGGGAGAAGTTGTTTTGTGATTGTTTTATAAACAGGCCTCTTGAGTCCCACTTTTAAATGTAATCTCTTAACACATTTTTTGTTTATACTAATGTCCTATAAAAAGGGTTGTGCCATGGAGAGATTTGATTTAAATTCATCTGTACCAGACATAGGAGTAACTGATTATAGAGTAGTCAAATGATGAACTTATTTAACATAATATGTCCCAGGTGATCTTTTCTGGGCAATTGAGGCTTGAAGAGTATTTTTTCCTTCTTTTAAATAAATACATGGTGGCAATTCCACGTGTTGAAAAGAGTCATTCTGGCTCTTGATTGGGGTTGCATAGGACTTCTCATTGACTATGTGAGCACTGCAGTCTTTATGACATCAAGTCTTTGGCCTAGAAATGCCATTTGCCACTTCATTTGGATGGGTCTCCTTCAATTCTCTTCTAGAAGGAAATAGGCTTATTAACTACACTACAAAGGGAAGTAGTCTGAGCAGCCACAAGATAACATAAATGTCTTGAACTCACAGGTATGCAGCCTGGACTTTAACTCATCATTCAGTCACCCTGGACTTGACCCCAATATGCAAGCTGGCCTACTTGTGAACCCACCATGTAGACAGCCTGGTCATGAACCCACCATGTAGATAGCCTGGTTATGAACCCACCATGTAGATAGCCTGGTTATGAACCCACCATGTAGACAGCCTGGTCATGAACCTACCATGTAGATAGCCTGGTCATGAACCCACCATGTAGATAGCCTGGTAATGAACCCACCATGTAGACAGCTTGGACTTGGACTTCCTAATCTCCTACTTCAGCTCCTGTAATATTTGGACTGCAGATTTCACTAACACCCCTAGCATCTTGCCTTTGTTTTGTTTTGAATCCCCCCTCTTTTTTTTACATAGTTTTTGATGTGTAGTCCTTTGTGTGACCTGTGGATTTATGCCTGAAGGTCTCATTCTTTCCATGCCATTACAAATGGCACTGGTGTTTCAAAATTCCTGTTCTCATTGTTGTTAGTATATAGGGATAAAACTGATTTCCATATTTTGAAAGACAATTATTCCAATTGATTTACCTTTCAAAAGACAAAGAAGAGTAAGTCTTAAGTGGAAAAATAACTTACTTCCCGTACAAAATAATTTCCCATGAAACATTGATTGGCAGACCCAAGCCAGATGTTTATCAAAGTGCCCAGGATAGGCCCAAAGAAAGTTCACATATTTGTGCCTTTCTATAGGCTGTGTTGCTCTGCAAATCAGACCCCATCCAGTGAGCAGTGGTTACAGTAATTGCAAGTGAGTGGTCGGTAGTTGAGATGTTAGGATTTGATCTCTGTGGGCCTGACTTTGGATCATGGTCCCTCCATGGACTAGACATCTAGTAATCATTTGCCTCCCCAGAACTTCATTTCCTTCCAACGTGGGCTATGAGGAGAGAGCACCCAGGGTCTGCCACAAGGAATAGTTCATTATTTATTTGCAAGAAGAAATATGCTAGGGAAAGCCAAAGAGCTTTCTGATACTGACGATTTAACAATGGGGCAGGCTGACTGTGAAGTAGTGAGCCTCCTGGTACAAGAGAATAAAGGACTCCCTATCTAGGATAGTAGAAGATACCCCAAGAGTAGCTCCAGGAGTGCTGGTGTATTATAATCCTCCCTCCTTGATGAAAGGAGAGCCAGTACCCAGGTCTCTCCAGTTCCCTACACATCTGACCCAGAATCACAAAGGGCTCAGAAGCAGTAGGGAGAAACCGTTTTTGGTTTGTTATTTGTTTTTATTTTTGTTTTTCTTTTTAAAAAAACAATCCAGACCAGACTTATCTTTCCATCAGCTGCAGTTTATGATTGCCCATTAAACTCAATTGCTTTCTCTGGAGGCTGGTGTTGGGACCCGTCATCTCTAGCTCAATGCCATCTATTCTTGCTTTCCCCAGGAGTGCAGACAGACAAGCCGCCTTCTTGGTGTACACTAATTAATTTATCTCATGCTTGTGATTTTACGGCGCTTAAGTGCTGGAGCATTTCTGTTTATTCTTCTCCCTGCAAAGCATCTCACAACAGCATAAAGACCATGAATCTCCATTGCAAGCCGCCGTCTGTCTTGGGCTGGAAAACAGCCTGCCGGCTGCCTGATGTCTTGCTGGCACTGTCTCTTCCAGCCAAAGTAACACGTCCATTAATTTATCCTTAATGACATTTTGACATACCAATCAGTTCATCAGATGTTCCTTTTGCAAGGCCTCTACTGCGCGGCCGAGCCAGGGTGCCAGGCCACCCCTGATGCATAATACATGAGACCGGCACACACTGCTCAGTGCCTTTAACAGACATGTCTGCCAGTCTAAGACTGCATGTTCCTAATGGCCCCTGCTCCCCGAGTGACCTGCACTGATGCCTTCAGGGCGGTTGTCTCTTGCACTGTGGCTTGCTGTGCTTCAAGGAAGCGGTGACAGGGCAGTGAAAGGGTCCTGTGTTCAAAAACATATTTGTGACATTGCTGTTTGGGGAGAAATAAGGTCAGAAAGCCTTTGCCACACTCACTGGACTGGAGAAGCACAAGTTCCAGTAATTTAAGTGGATCTGTGGCAATCCTAAGAGCCTGCGTTTCATCAGTATCCTGCTACTACTTAGAAATTAAAAAAAAATCACAAAGCTATGATGATACTAATGAATATCAAAAAAAGGAAAGGAAAGGAAAATTATCCTTAATGTCTTCGCTCTTCTATCAGCTGTACACGCAGATGTACTACCTCATGTTTGTAATCACTATGTAGACACGGTTTTATTTTTTAGTATTTTAACTTAATGCAATCCAGTTAGTGTTTTTTCCATGTTGTTACATAGTTTTCATCTTTAATGGCACTCCATCATTTTAATAGTTGCATAATATTCCATCCAGGGGATGTATTGTAATTTACTGAGCTGCCTCCCTATTGTTAGACATTTACGAGGCTGTAACGGATTGCGCGCTATTAAATAGAAGCTCCCGAGGAGGTGAAAGACACAGCAAGCTCTGAAGACTAAAGAATCGGGCTTCGAACCCACCTGTTCCCTTTACCCAGTTTATGAGTTTAGAATTAACCCTCTGGGACCCAGTATCTCTCAACAATAAAACAAAAAGACATAACCACCATTTCACAGTGCTATCAGGAAGCTTCAAGCTGTTTTTAAGGCACCAACCACACACAATAGAATCTATGAAAAATGAAAGTATTCCATTTAAACATAGGTACTACTGGTAGGAAAAATTCCCCACTCTGACCCCAAAATATTTGGACATGCTTCACAGATCTTTTCTGTTTTGAAAGCAGGTTTCACTGTGTAGTGCAGACCAACTTCCAATTGGAAAGTCTCCTGTGTGAGTCTCCCAAGGGCTGGAATTATAAATGTGTGCCAGCACACCCAGCCAGAGACACTTTTTAATGTTATATCTGAGAGTAATGGAGCCCCTGGCATCTAGAAGGTTGGGATCAAGGATGCTAACCAACATTATGTATTATCTAAAGTATCTGCAGTGCCACAGTTGATAGAAGTAGTGCGTATAGGAGCAAGAGTGGTTCAGAGTCACTTTATTGCACCTGTTATACCCTTTATTTTCACTATTGTCTATATTCCCTTAGAATAAAGTCTCAAGAAAGTAGAAGATCTAGCTTAAATGGTATTCATCCTTAAGCCCAGTGTCGGTGGGAGGGGCTAAGTGTGGTCCTAGGTCCTAAGAGAGGAAGAAGCACAGAGAAGCGGCACTTGCTCCTCTCCTGAGCAAGGAAGGGTGTCCTATAGATGAGTGCTTCTCAAAGGACAGTGCCTGGCAGCTTCTAGGAACTTGGGAATGTACAGATTTTTAGTTTTACCCTAGACTTACAAAATTCTAAAGCTCCAAGACTGGAGCCCAGCCCAAACATACTGAATGAGTGTGTGTGATGCATGCACACACTGTACAAGCTGAAGAATCCCTACTGTTCCCCTCTGTGGGACGAAGCCAGTTTCTACAAGAGTAAGAATGAGACAATCAAGTACAGGCACTCTGTACAGAACAGTGTTGAATATGAAGTTATGGGAAATTTCAAATATGGAAGTTCCATCCATCCATCCATCCATTCATCCATCCATCCATCCATCCATTTATATAACATAATTAAAGCACTTACAATATTGTGCTAAGTGCTGAACTAGGTGCTAGAGCACAGAAACACAAATAGAAACTAATGTGGGCTGCATCCCACCTATGCAGGGCACTGTGCTTCTGGAAGGGGCTATCAGCAGAGGGCATGGGTTCTTGCGGTTGGCATTGCTCAGTAAGAGACTGAGTATCTTCTGACTTGATATGACAATAGTCTCTAGGTAGGGTTGTGTGTGGGGTGAAGGCTCTAGGGACATTTCCAGTCCAGATATTCTAACATCTTACAACTTGAGTAAATAGAATCTGAACATCTGAGCACCTGTGGGAGTGTCTACCCTGGTGACTGATTTGGCTTGTTGTCATGTAAGCAAGATCTGCGCAAAGTGAGGGGGGACAAGAGAGGCGCAGACAGAAAAAACAATAGTTATCTTGGTTTCTTGGTGTGCTCCTGTCAGGGAGCAGATAAAAACCAAATGCAGGCTCAGCAGTTACCAACACTGGCAGCTCTTCCAGAGGTCCTAAATTTAGTTCCCAGTAACCACATGATGACTATCTATAAAGGGATTTGATATGTGGCTGTACATGTAGACAGAACACACCTATATTTAAATAAATACATAAATAATTTTTAAAAGGTTAAAACAAACAAAAAGCTGAGATAATGTCAAAAGAAGAGATATACCATTCTTGAAATGGATGATGGTGATGATAGCGATGGTGATGATGATGATGATGTATGTTTGTGAACATGTAGATACATGTGTGTATGAGGTTGTATGTGCATGTATGTAGAAGACCTGTCATTCCTCAGATGCTGTCCATTTTAGATATTTGTTTTCATTTTTCTTCTTCTTTTTTTTTGAGATTATAATTACATTAGTTCTCCCTTTCCTGGTCTCTCATTGGCCTGGAACTCACTTAGTAGACTACACTGGGTGGCCAACAAATTCCAGGCATTTACCTATTTCTGCCTCGAAGCACTGAGATTACAAGCATGGGCCTCTGTGTTGGCTTTCTCTTATTAACTGGGTTCTGGAGGATCGAACTCCACTCCTCCTGCTTGCAAGGCAAGCACTTTATCAACTGTGCTATCATCTCAGACACAAGTGACCATTTTTAATCAGTACAAGTCATTCAGTAGTTGAGAATATATATGATTATTCTACAGATAAGCAAACTCCCGTTACCCCCATGAAGATGGAGACTTTATCATGATCACATCGAGAGTTACAACCTAGGCAGTCCAGGGCTGAGGTCAATATTATTTCCATAGCACTAAAATTGGGGAGGTTGCCGCCCTAGCCCAGGACTATCCGAGCTCTGTGGCTTGAAAGCATTCGGGATGACACCCAGCATCTGAACCATGGATTCTGCTCTCATTTTCCTATGAAGAGCTGCTCCCCTCTCCATTGTTTATTATTCAACAAGCATCATCTATAAGGCATATTCTGTTGACGACACGTCCTGGTGTAAGTACTTGAAAATTCTTTATCACTGTATCTACCCTGGAGCAATAAGAGAATTCACAATATTTGACACTAGTTCACACATGAGGAGACTGAGTTACAGAGAAGTGAGAAAGTACCCAAGACTACAGAGCAAGTAAATGGTAGACTATGGTTTGAGCTTCAGCAGTCTGGCTTGAGAGTCCTTACTTTTCCCATTGGTCTGGGACAGTGTATCTGTCCATGTGCACATATGGAAGTGGCCCTTGTGTCTGCTGCATGTCCTCTGCTAGGCTGGATCTATCTGGGCCAAGTCAGGAGCCTGTCCATTGGGGTCTAACTGCACCTTAGGTAAAAGAAGAACCTGTTTCAGGAGAGATAGACATGGTAAAGAGAAACATGCAGATAGACTCACAGAGACAGCAGCACAGAGCACTAGATAGCAGAAGACTTGAGATGATAGGTGGTGGCCATGGTCCCTTGGGTATTCAAACCATAATAAGACCTACTGCTGCTGTTGCTGCTTACGTAACTTTGCCAACGTTGGAAAAGAGGGAACCTCTAACACAAAGAGAGGGGAAGGCCCCAAAGTCTCAGAATAGGTGCCTAACAGAGGCAGTGGGCAGACAGGATGCTCAGTGTAAGATGTGAACTCTCTGCAGAGATATGCATGTGCAGGTGTCTGTCTGGGAGGAAGGGAGCCAGATGAGAAAGCTGTATGCTTTGATTGACAGACTGACAACAACATTCTTAGCCTCCAGACACTTGCGTACCTGGGTTTGAATCACGGCTCTGCCTCTGGAAAGTTTGGGTATTTTTATGTGAATCTTTTTAAGTCTGTCTGCCCTGCTCCTTCATCCATGAGGTGTTGGCAATACCGCTGCTCACCATATAGTAATTATAGCTAAAGCCCCAATATACCATGCCTACATTCTTTGAGCAGTGCCTGGAATAAAAGAAGTCCAGTGCAAATGCTTATTAAATGAGCACGGTACGTGTATTATATATTTTATTATAATTGCATTTAGTTTCTTAAAGCTACTATGATAAAGTGCTGCATGCTGGATGGCTTAAAACAACTAGAATTTCTCCTCTGACCTGGGGATATGGCTCAACTAGTAAAGTTTTTGCTGCGTAGGCATAAGACCCTGAGTTTGGTCCCTAGAACCAACATGAATAAAGGAGGTGCTTGTTTGACTTGCCCTCTTTGCATTGCCAAGGTAGAGGCTAGCGACTCTCTGAGCTGATTGGCCAGCCAGCTTAGCTTCCTCAGCAAGCTCCAGGCTAATGACACACCCTGCCTGCAAAACCCGAGGTGGCTGATTCTTGAGAAAGAATGCCCATGTTGTCCTCAGCTTCCATACAGATCAAACACAATATATGTGTACCCACATAGACATACAAATACATAAAAATTAAATAAAATCAAATATCATTTAAGGATGGCTGGTGATCTGTTGTGTTCCTTGGCTAGAAGCTGCTACGTCACTCCAGTCTTCGCCTTGTTGTTATGTGGCATGGTAGCTTACTCACACAGTAGTCTGACAAGGAACTGGGCGTTGACACACTGTCTGCCACTATTGTGTGTGTGTTAACTCTTTCACCATCCCAGGCTGGGTATAAGAGATAAAGCTGTAATACACTATAACCCCTACACACACTCATGGCCTCAATTCATACTATTGACAGAGAGGAGGTAACTCAGCCTTTATTTCAGTTAGAAGAAATCTGAGTTAGTGGAGTTTGGGTTTTGAGGCTTTTATTTTGCTGTGTTTATAAGAGATTGGGTTGTGTAAAATGTGTGAATATGCTTTTATAAAAATTTCATTTTTACAATTTCATATTATATATATACATGCACACACATATATGTATGCATATGTGCACACACACATATATACACATATATAATCATATATAATGTGCTTTGCCCATATCACTGTCACCACCATTACCCTCTCTTACCTCTTCTCCCTCCTGCCAAACTACTAGTTCTTTGCAATAAGTTCCTCTCTGACTCTTGCCATTACTTTTAATGGCTGGCTTGCATGAGGATGGGTGGGGCGTTATTTACTTCGGAGGGAGGGGGGAAGCACTTGACCAATGCGTACACCACTGGAGGATTATGACTTCCTCCCTCCCCACAACAATTTACTGCCTCTCACTTTACAAAGAGGAATGGGGCCAGTGTTGAGGGGCTCAGCACTGAGCGGGCTGAGTCCACGCTCAGTCTTTGGGCTCTTTACGCCCCCTTCGGTGATGCTCTCTAAGCCTTGGGGAAGGCAAAATGGACACCTCAGTTAGGGACAAATGCTCAGTACTCTGCTCTTCTCATGGCTTTGATCCACTTTGATGCTTGATGAGTCTCTGAATTAACTGTTGTCACTTTCAACAGAAGCCTCTCTGACCAAGACTAGGAGAACCACAGGTCTACCTGTATAAAGATAAGTATTTAGCGGTCACTCTGTCACCTTGTCCGTCCAGCCAATCAACAGCCGTATGTTCACCCTGTGGCCTCTCTGACCTCCTTCTCATGTGCTGGTGATCAGGTTTACAGTGCTGGGCAGGAGTTCCCTTCTTGCACCAAACCTCAGCGCCAACCCGACAGCTGCCAGCCAGCCCTCTATCAGCCATCACTATTGTACCTGTGGCCACAAATTCCCTGGTAGGTTTAGTATTGCAGTGCACGGGGCTCACAGCTGGGTAAGACTATTGAGAGCTTTTATCCTCCAGCAGGTAGCCGGCTTTTTCCTCCTGGCATTATATGAAAGCTAGCCAGCGGGAAGGAAACTTCGAGCTCACTGTGTTTGATTTCACAGTGTCCTGTCATCAAAGTATGTGGTTCCCTCAGCATAGGGTAGTGTCACCTTATTTGCATCTCTAATCCCATCCCTAGAAGAGAGGTGGGAGAATGTTGGAACAGGTGTCTGAGTTTAAAGGCAGGAAGCAGGGACTAGGTTCTATGGCTCCTATGTGTGCTGTGTGCCTTGACTAAGAACCCTCTGTCCAGGCTTAGTAAGAGGGAGTCTCTTCTATGAAATGAGACTAGTGTAGTCCTCTTTCTGTTATGAGGGGCAATCTGTTATGTGGCCTATCACTGTACACTCTGTAAAGTGTGTGAAAAAGGCTTACTTTTAGTTGGTATGTAGCCACCTTTATGTCTCCTCCCTCCCTCCCTCTCTCTCTCTCTCTCTCTCTCTCTCTCTCTCTCTCTCTCTCTCTCTCTCTTCTTTGCATACTATGGGCTACAATACCTTCTTGCTTCAAGGTTCAAGTCTCTGAGAGTTACCAAGATATTCTGCCCAAAGATGCTACTGAAGGGTGGGTCAGAGACAAAGCCCTCTGGGAAGGAAAAAGTGCCTAGTCAGTGTCTTCCCAGGAGAGTGTATATGGCTGGTCATTTCCAG
Source organism: Apodemus agrarius (assembly GCA_964023405.1). Classification (NCBI taxonomy): domain Eukaryota; kingdom Metazoa; phylum Chordata; class Mammalia; order Rodentia; family Muridae; genus Apodemus; species Apodemus agrarius. Next base: position 17,913,749 of record OZ030008.1, read on the forward strand.
GAAACATCTTTAAAAAATGGAACTGCCAAGATTTCCAGTAATAATCTGGATGCTGCATGCTCCTGTTCCAAGACAAAAGGAGACAGGGGAGGGTGGAGGGTGGTGTACGACTCCCTCATTGCCTCTATTCCGAGAAAGTTTCCAGTCTGTGCTTGAACTCTTCTGGCAGTGGGGATCCTCATATCCCCAACAGGAACTGGAATGTACTCCTGTTTGTTTTCTTTTATCGGTTATCCTGTCTAGCACCCACAGGTATAAGGTAAATGCATATTAACTACTTGTCCAAAAACCTCATGAACAAAGGGGGGAAAATTATTTAGGAGAAGGATGAAGAAGTCTACAACAGGAGAGAGCACTTTTTTAGTTGGTTCAGACTAATGTCTTGAAACATTCTCCAGCTCTAGAAACACTGTGCAATAAGAGTTCTTAGGATTCTGTGTGCTCTCTTTTCTTCAGCTTTTAGTACCCCCTGCTGGTGAAATCCTGCGACCTAATTGACAAGAAGCACAAAACCAATAGAGAAATATTTGCAAGTTCAGAAAAGTCACTTGTACTTGAGTGTTAAAGGCCCTGAGGATCCATACCTTAATTAATGAGAAGACCACGACAGGAGTTGTGACTATTCTATGATGTTTGGGTGTTTTGTTTTGTTTTTTGATGTTCTGCAACTTGGGATAGTCTGTGGGATCTAAAGTTAACAACGACAGACAGACAGACAGACAGACAGACAGACAGACAGGCAGGCAGACAGATTTCTGTGAATGTTCCACTAATTCTGTCAATATTGTAAGAATGAAATACTGAGTTATTTACCCAAAATATTCCAAGGCACAAGCTGATGCCATGCAGGGCTCACTTTCCCTTTGCCTGTACTTATCTACTTTTGAAGTGGTTATAATTTGTACTTAGAGCAGGATAACCATCTTTTCTACACTCCAAATCATAGACTTTTTAAATGGAAATTTGTGCAACAAATTTACGGAGTGTGGGCTAGGTGCCAGGTCCTCAGCAAGAAATTGGAGTAGGTACATGGAGTCAAAAGCCCTTCTCCCAAGAGGTGCTTCCTAGGGTGAGAGTTGAGTGGCTGACACGGGAGTGGATGCAGGCTTAGCCAATATGGCGTGGATATGTAACCTTGCCTCCAGCCAGGGTTCAAACCAAGGGTTAACTCTCTCATAGGACCAAATATTTCTTCTCTGCATTCTCATCTCTGTGATTCTCTATGTCTGTACTTACCTGTCTAATGCTTGTCCTCATCTTTTATCTCTGGGTTTGTAGAGGGTCAAGGTGAAGAGGACAAGGCTTTCCTTACACTTACCAGAGCTTGATACATGTATGTGCTCAAATATCTGTTCAAGGAATAAGTCAGCCGGAGAGGAGAAAATTACAGTTCTGTTAGTGGAGTAGCAAAAAGCCTCAGAGAAGGTCTGACATTGGAATGACTTTCAACGATGAAGAGAGATGTCCAGTGGAAAAGAATAAGAAAACATCTAGGCCAAGGGTGTTGAGCAATGTAGGGTTGAGGGACATAATTCCTGTTTTCTAGGAGGTATGGATGGATAGGAAGCTAAGCTGAAGCCCAGTCCACATTTTAAAGATGTTGGATATTTTCAGATTTGAGTTTTCTCCAGAAGAGAAAAAAATAAAAGGGGAAAGATAAGTAAAATTCTTTGGTAGTAGCAGGAAGTATCAATTTTTTCCTGTTACTGGTATTAGTTGTAATTTTTAAATTTTGAATTTCAAAGGTTAGAGATAGATCTCTAGCTTTGAGTATGTGTTTACTTTTCTCTGTGCCTCTTCCATTTCCAACTTTAGGGCTGTGTTTATTGCCAAAACATTCGTATAAGCCGTCCATTACCAAAACATTGTCCATTACACTCGCACAGGACTCTATCACCAAAACATGCAGGAGGTTTCAGCCAGCCATAGCCTACATACCCAGGGCACTGCTATGGTTTGGAGGAGCCCCACCCAACCCCAAAGGAATGTATGTTAGTCCTGGGCCGAGTGCAATGTTACAAGGTGCTGTGGACAGGTAAGGTTTAGTGGAGGTCCTTAAGTTAAGGAGGGCATTTAAGACCTCAGCCTATGCAAATCATTTTGCTTCCTGGCTGAGAAGTTTGTTCTGCCTGCTATTAACATGTAAAATCTTCAACCCTTGCTAGAGTCAAAAAAGCAAGTGGGGTCACCCAGTCAATGACTAGTAAGAAACCTTTTCTGTTAAGAAGTTCATTGTCTCTGGTATTTTTTATGTAAAGGTAGCTAATATACATGTCATATAGCTGATGTTTATAGCTCAGTTTTTAATTTTTTTAAATACCTCCATGTTTTGGAGAGGTTCAGGATTTCTTTCCTTTTTTTTTTCTTTCTCTCTTTTCTTTTTTTATATAGGTATTTGGCTCAACCCAAATGTTTCTATAAAATGTTATTTTTCTAAGAAGCAGTGAGACCTCTTTTGAATATTATTATTCCTTTGGAGGCCGATGATTTGTGTTGAAGACAACTCTCTCTATATTATTCTACCCTGAATGGAATGAGATTGGCTGGAAGTTCTGCCCCGAAGGAAATATTAAAGCCTCTGATTCATACTCATTTGTAGTTCTCAAGTTAATTCTCTTATCAGATTCCCTTTTATTTCCTGCTGGGGCAATGTGAGCGGGCTTAGACAGAAGCAAAATATCTGCTGTCTATCCTTTCAAATTTATGATTAAGAAGGTCACATATACATTTTTAAACACACTGCTTTTTGATAATGGATGAAGAATAAAATTTTGAATGCCATCAGCTACAGAATTGTTCATTTGTCTTGTGTTGCTGTTCCCCTTGCTGTTGATTGACTGATGATGGTAGAAAGGGCCAGGCTGAGCAAGGCTTGGTTTCTTGTCATTCCACTGTCTACCTGAAGTAGTTCCACGGATACGACAGTCTGCCTGTGGCCAAACCATTCATGACCAAAAAATTGTGTTTCTTTTCTTGAGTGCAATTCCTTCCCCAGGCCAATTTTTAGGAATAAATGAATGAAGAAGTCCACTTTAGGCTGCACGGATCTTCAGATTATGGTGAAATGAGGAATTATAAAAGCTTTTTTCTTCTCAGTCCAGGTTCCAGTCTAGATCCAGGTTCCCTCTGTCCTTTCCTCTGCCATGTTTTCTACTGCAGGAATGTGTTCTTCAGGCTCTCCCTCAGAGGCCTCCTTTAACACCTGTAGCTTTTAATTAGATTCAGCTAATGAGAGCAGCTGTAGGAAACCAGAGAGGATGGAGAAAGAGGAGTCAGGGTATTGTGGCCCACGATTTCCTTTGTGTGCTCTTCTAGAACTGACTAGAAAATATCTACCCTTCTGGACTTTTCTTTGAAACTCTTAGGGATTCTGATTAGATCTTCACCTGCTTGTCTCTCTGGGGCCCTAGGTGGGAATGGTCTCTTGTCTTTCTGTTACATCATTCTGTCCTCAACAACCTTTTTGTTTTAACAGTCCTTTTTATAAACAAATACTTCTCAAATTATCTTCATTTAAAGGTGCCATCTGCCATTCTATATGGTCTACACCTACATATTAGACCTGTGTTCTTAGGAGGAGGCTGTCAATTGTGAGTTGGTCCCAGATAAATCCTTCTAAAATACTTCTCCATCTAGATTTATTTTTTCCTTCAATGCCCCTTGTGGGAGAGAGATGTCATTAACTATTGAAATGACCTATCTCATGATTAGGACATGGTTTCTATGTTAGTTTCGCCTCTTTAGGATGTTTGTTATTTCCAGGCTGGGACAAAAGTAGCAAAGGTTAAGGTTAAAGCCAAGCTCTGTAAAGACTAGAGCAGTAGACTCGGAGAATTGTCTTTGAGAGACTTATTTAGCCCATAGCTTTCTATCTGCTAAGAACATAACTATATTTAGATATATGTATGTTGGGAAAGCCCATAGGGACCACAAGCAAGGAAGGGTCATGATATTTTTTATCTTTTATGATATACCTAAGCCCCATCATTTAAAATTTAAGTGAAATAGATTGTTTAATCCATAAAAGAAGAAGCCTTTGACCTTTTCAGTCCCCCAGTGAGGAATCAAAGCCCCTGTCACTTGGTATAATTCAAAGACAGGTGGAATTCCACAATGGAACTGCTGGGAGCGGGTTGAGACATTAGAATGTGGTCAGCTGAATCAGCAAGGATTTCATAGCCATATCCATGTGGTCGCTGTCATTTATGTGCCCGGTACTGTGCTCTGTGTATTATATGTGCTGCCTCATTTAATCCTTATGTCTGGATGAAGCTACTCCTCATTGGGTAGAAAAGTTCTATGGTCAGAGAACAGTAAACCTGCAACAGAGGTAGGCTATAAATCCGTGTCTGTCTAATGCCAAAAAAAGGTTTAGCCTCAGTAGCTGGTGTCAGGATTACTAAGGGATCTTGGTGGCTACATCTTCAGGTAATTCAGATTTACTCCAAACTTCTATATACTATTATTATTATAAAGGCCTCCCTGGTTGTCTAGGACTATTTCTCCTATAGGAATGTTGATAAGTCGAGTCCATCTCTAGATTCTCTTTCTTTGAGCTAAAAGACTAATCTTTATCCTCACCTACCAACAACCCCTACTTCAGTTTACTGCTCTGTGGTAAGTTCTTTCATTAGCCAACCTTTGAGAAAGGCTGAACTGTATTCCTTATGAAATATCTAAGCCTTATCAGTTAAAAGGTAAGTAAATAGATTGTTTGGTCCAGAAAAAAGCCTTTGACTTTTTACCCTAGTGAGGAATAAAAGTCTCAATATCTTGTTATTATTTAAAAAAGTGTTAGAAATGGGACTGTTACAGAGGGAGGGGTGTTTAGTTGCATGAAAACAGAAGGAGCATCCTTATCTTTTCCTCCCTCTAAGAAAGTAGGGGATCCATCATAGAGTCTCTCCGATTTCCTATTATAGGCACAATTATATAACGTGCTCATTCTACAGATAAAACAACTTAAGTTGTATATTTCCTACTAAATTAAATGATTTATAGTTTCAGAATGGCTTGTGTTTACTTGACCCCGACATTGGAGAGCCAGACTTGCCTCTACTTTTATTGAATGAATTAAATAATGGTGCTGAGGATGCGGGGGTGAGGAAAGACAACAACCTACCTTCCCAGTCCTCTAATGCAACTAGAATCATCTGACTGTGATTTTTCCCTTGCACATGTCCCAAAGGAAGCTGGCTAAGAAGCAGAAGGAGACCCAGAGTGGAGCCCAGAGGGAGATGGGGCCTGTGGCCTCGACTGACAAGCCTTCAACCAAGCTCAGCACCAACCGCAATGATGAAGGCTTCTCCTCCAGCTCTCAGGATGTTAATGGATTCAGTAAGTCAAGCCAACTAAGGTGAATGGAGTATCCATGGTTAATTTTGGTCCAGGGGCCTCGCTTGTGGATCCTTTACAATGACCAAATTCAGGAAATCATGAAATCAGAATGCTTTCCTGAGATATCAGCAATCTTCTCCTTGGCAAAACTTTAGGGTAGCCCGACTTGATGTAAAAGGCATATTTAAGAATATAGGACTGGGGGTATAGTCCAGCCAATAAGCATGTCACATGAGCATCAAGGCCTGAGTTTGAATCCCCAGAACACAAAGAAAAAGTTAGTGAGGGTGGCATGTAGCAATCAGCTCAACACTGGGGAGATGGAGACAGGGTGATTCTGTAGGGTTTGGTGGCCAGACAGTCTAGCCTAATCATTGAGCTCCAAGTCTCATGAGACACCTTGTCTCAAAGATAAGATAAGGTAATGAATGACTGAAGTAATTATATTAACTGCTGATATTCACATACATATGCATGTACACAGTGCAAATATATGCAGATATCTATAAACCATATTTACCAAAAAAAAACAACCAACTCGAAACTATGCCTAAGCAGATATAATGGTAACAAGTCATCCTAAATAGTGATGTCAGGGAGTTAAAAATAAGAATAGTTACTAAGAAGAAGGAGGAGGAAGGGGAGGAGGAAAAGAAAGAGATGATTTTAAGGCAAAAAGAAAAAAAAGCAATACTGAGCTTACTGGCTGACAATTCTCAAAGCTATTTCACATTTCCTGTTCAATGTAGATAAGTCATGGAATGTTTCTGTCTCTGGCCCTAATAGTTCAGAAACTGAGGTTTAAAGAAACGATCTCTAAAATTGTAAGACTGTTGGGTTCCATGCTCATACTCGAAACTGTGTTCCCAAGCACAGTTTTATTAGGTCAAGACTATCCTCATCTTCATGAAGAGTTAATAAGGCGTCCTTGGTTAATATAAGTAGTTTAAATTCCATGGTTGGCCCATCCAAAAGAGAGCTCCATGGCTGGGTAGTTATAAGCCTGTTTGTTGAACAGACTTAAGAATGCTTCCTATTGCTCTACTTTTTCAACCATGCTATAAGCTAGTTCTTTCCTGGATCTGATAATAAGATAGTAAATTTTCACTATATATCTAATACATTATAGACAGAAGAAACCATATTTCATAAAGACTGCTTTAGATATGGTCTGTGTGGGAGATGGATAGTGACGAGAGCATGAGAGAATAAAGGAAACCAATAGAAATGTTTCGCCATCTCTGATGAAGACACACTGGCTTCATTTCTACCATCAGCCTATGAGACACTAGGGCTGATCTTACTTGGTAGGTGAGATATGTTTGCCTCAGCTTCCCAGAGTTACCTAGATCATTTCTCAAGGAACCAAGATCCTTAAGTTGGAGCACATCATTAAACTTGAAAGGTTTTCCAAGCAAAATGATAGATGAGAGACAAAGAAGAGCCTGAGAAGAAAAGAATACACATATCCTTTATATTTACCAATGATATTTTTTCAATATTGACATCTGGTTGCACTTTCTCTCACTGAACAGAAGTTTTTTGTTTTTTGGGTTTTTTTGTTTTTTGTTTTTTGTTTTTTGAGCTATTTAGATGTTGAGGTTTCTAGATCATTCCATCTCTAGAGATCTGGGTATGTGGTTCGTATAATGTAAAACAGCTCTTCATCATACTACAATAGAATTAGTCTTCTGTAAGAACTGTGATGTCATTCCAATGATATTGAAGATGCAAGTCCACATTTAAAGTTCCGGAGTGCCCCCAGAATATGCTGATTCTCTTGCTGTAAATCAGGATCCAGCCAAGGTGCTCATTTCCATTTGGTTTTCCTCAAGTCCCCTGACTTTATTTTTTCTTTGAGGATTCTTGACATTTTTCAAAAGTCTGAGGCAGTTGTTCCGTAGAGTGGTCCATGAGACAGAGTTGTCTGATTTTCCATCAGATATCATTTAAGTTAATCATTTTAGAAAAAGATGCACAACATAATGGTATTATTTACTGCTCTGAACTTTACCAATGGCCACATGATATCACTCTGCTCCCATTGACCATGTAAGTTTGAATACAACTTAAGGTTTCATAATGCTTTTAAGACAAAAATCTAAAAATATATTGATAATCTTATGAACAGAAATTTTAATTAATTTTAGATTAATTAAATTAGCACATTTTAGTTAATTTTAAATTAATTAAATTAACAAATTTTAATTAATTTTGCCTCTTCTTAGCAATAAGAGACAATCTATGGTCTGTTTAACCCTATAAATGGTCCATTACTGTCCTTAATCTGAGTGAATTACCCCTATTCATATATTTGACAGGATTAAGCATGGGTAGGCAGACATAGAACCAGAGGACCACAGAGGGGCTGGCTAGAACCTTGGTGTGTTCTTGAAGAAAGGTTGATCCTAAACTGCACTGAGCTGTCCCTGGATGTTCAACTTTGAGCATTGCAATTATTACCTTAAGAAGGACACTAGTTTTAGTTATTCATACCAAAACTCTCTTACACATCCAGGCGTGTGTGCACACTTTTTCCCTCTTCTAAAACTTCCCCAGGAAGATATCAGATGTTGAAAGATTATGGTCCAGCAAGCATGACAATCACTGTGACCCTGAAATTGCAGGTCTTTAGTCTGAAGCTTTCTAGTCATATGGGAAAACAACCTAGATCACACTGATTCCTTGGATTTCAAAGAGAAATACAACCACTGTTTTCATTGTGGATGAAAAGTTAGACCCTCAAGATAAAAACACTTCTTCACTAATGAAAAAGAAAGGGTAATAACCTTCATCAAGGTCTTCTGGGATGTTTAAAAGGTCAAAGCTAGTCTTCCCAAACAATCAGATGTCTACTGTCCATATCTTATATCTGTATTCATATGCATACATAAAGCCATATATACCCCTATGTATCTGTATATAGATATTCATTTTATTGATATTTTTTAAAAGACAGAAAAAAAGAGAAAAAAATTTCAATTGACTGGTTATATTCAATTATTATGAAATCATGCGTTTGTTTGAATCACTAAATATTTTAGAATTCTTTCTACACATCTAGTGTCTTCAGACTGCAGCTATAAGCATACTCTGGGGATTTTTTTTTCAATGCCCTAAAATGCATCAGGTAACGCTTAAAATGCCCTGTGGGACCACTGGGATGAGTTTTGAAGGGGGAATAAATGTAAGTAATGCTTACACTAGAGATGTAAAAATTGCTTCTAAAATCACCCTGATGTATGTAAAATTGAATCTATTTTCGTGACATTAGGGAAGTTGCTGTCTGGCTTCTGAATCGGTGTCTTTAAGAGCTACTGAGATTATGTGCAAAATCTGAAGCAGTGTGTGTGGAGGCGGGGGAGGGCAGGGAACATTCCTTACGTCGGGATAGATTATAGAAGGACATGCCTTGAGCAATTATTCCATTATCGTGCAGGTGGGCCCTACCTTTACTCAAATTCTGCCTCTTCCCACTTAGGTCAGTTTTCTGGTCTTGTCTATCACCAGTGACTGCTGTTTGGCAACATCTATTCAGTCAAGCCTCTCAATGTTGTATAGGAACAACGACCTCTGGGGCAGTAGGGTGACAGGGTTCTGTCAGATACGGGCTGTTACTGTGGAGTGCTTAGGCATTCTTTTAAAAGCTGTGCATTTCACATTTCAAGGACAAACAATGCACATTGTTTTCCATTTAAAGAAGAGCTGGCTTTTTCTTAGGTAATCTGATTTTGATCGTGGCTGCCTTGAATACTTGTAATTTTTTTTTTCCCTGTGATCTTTTGCTCATCTGGGATTGTTTTCTGGGTCTTTCTTCAAGTACACTCCTTACGCACCATGCTTATGTCTCCTTTTTTATCTTTTGTATTTATGTCTTCTCCTTGCTCATTTTCAGACTAAACAAGATGCTTCAAAACAAATCACAGTTGAATCACTAGGACATGGGGGCCTGGCTGGTCACCTTTCTCATAGTGCATTTAACTTCCTTTTCTTACTGGCTCCCATTAGTTAGCACCCCCTTGTAGATAGAATTATAGGAGATTGTGAACCACCTGATTTGGACACTGAGAAACAAACTCAGGGTTTTGGAGAGTAGCAAGCAAGCAAGCAAGCGCTTTTAACCACTGGTCCACCTCTCCAGCCTCCAGATAAATATTTCTATTTGTGCGACAAATTTCAACAGTAGACCCTTATTTTCATGTCATAGATCGCTTAGAGGTTTAATATTGTGCCTGTTCTACATGTAGGGAAACTGAAATCCAGAATACATACCGTTGACAAGTCAAAGTCAGGACACATTTTTTTTTCCTTGTAACAGTTAAAGCCTGTTTACCCAGTTCAGCCAAGAATTTAGGAACAGACTTAACAAGAGCACTCATAATAAAACAATAGTTAAAAAACCCCTAAGATCAGAAAATTATAAATAAGAACAAAGTCAAGCCAGTGGAATAAGATACTATAATTATATCATAATTAAATCTAAATATGCAGACTAGATCACACAGAGATCATCAGACATTGGACCATTAAGTACTCTGCTAAGTCAGGAGTAGTTTGAGAAATGTAGTTATAAATTGGGAACTCACACCACAAACAAACATTTTTTTCAAAATATACTTACTCTATTATTTTTATTTCTGCATATGTGAGTAAGTGTGTGCCTGCATGTGCGCGTGCGTGCGTGTGTGTGTGTGTGTGTGTGTGTGTGTGTGTGTGAGTGTGTGTGTGTGTGTGTGTGTGTGTGTGCGCGCGCGCGTGCATGCAGAAGCCTGCAGTATGTGCCTGTGCATGTGTGTGTGCACATGCAGGTGACTGCAGCAATTACTAATTTTTAAATATGGATCTGTCTCTGAATTTTCTGGTAGCAAACACTTGAGAAGGAGGATAGCTTGGGGGAGAGCCTACTATACACTGGATCTTTTGCTTTGTGTAAATCTTATTCTTAAGTTTCCTCAAAATTTTGTAAATTCTACACTACTTCCATTCTGGAAATGAAGAAGCCAAGTTTAGGAGAGCAAAGAGAGACATGCCCAAAGTCACGTGTCACAGAAGTAGTCGAGATGAGATTAGGAGCCAAACGGAGTCTTTTACCCTCAAACCAGAGCCATGACTTAGAGTTTGGTAGTTGCCAGCTTCACAGAGTGAGCTCTTTGGCACTCACGGAGGCAGACAGCACTATTCCCCAGTGACAGCGTGGGTAAATTTTCTACCATGTGAGCAACAGCTTCCACCACGTCTCAGTTGAACACAGATGCCTACATCTGGATAGTGACATGGAGCCAGTTAGATTGTCATGAGGTGCTGGGGTCTGTCATGATCATATAAGTCCAGCCTCACAGCGACCCTGCCCAGACCATATGTTTGTTACTGAACCCACTTGACTAACACATTCCTATATTAAAACATCTTCCTAAATTGGTGAAAGAATCATCAGAGAAATCTGCGTCCAACAGCACATAGTCTCCTTTCCAAATTGCATGTCTTTGTCTTTAATCTGTATCAATCCCTGTACATTGAAGCTGGGAGGGAAAGATACAAAGGCAAACAGAGCTGCAGAGTGGGAAGACTGTGCCTCCTCCCACCCCCTCTATTCATCCAAATGCCTGCATCAGGTGCACCTGCCCAGTGAATGCTCTCACAGACAGGTTCTGCAGGAATTGTCCCTCTAGGAGTTTCCTAGGAAAGCCAGACTCTACATCAATGGTCCCATATTCATTATTGTCATGCTGGAGCAATCTGAAAGAAGATACGAAAAAAGAATAAACAGGAATGGCTTCTGGTCTCTGGCCCCTGGCTCACAACAGGGTGGGGAAACAGAGCTCCAGACAATCAGCATCTTTGCTGTATGACTGTGTTGAAGCAACCTGCACAAAGGACTCCAGGGCTTGTTCCCTGTCTTTGTGACCAAAATACACCTAGGAGTACACTTCAAGGACAGAGATGAGCATTGTTTTCCATTTAAAGAAGCACTAACCTTTTCTTCAGTAATCTGATGTTGATCTTGCTGCCTTGCATATTGATAATTTTTCCCTACATTTTTTTTTGTCCCTTCTCTGGATGTTTCCTTGGCTGTTGTCCCTGCATATTGTGCTTATGTCTTCTTCACCTTGTGTATTCATCTGCCGTCTTCTCGCGGTTCATTTCAGACCAAACAGCAATGCCCCCGGAGCTGCTTTCTTCTGATGAGGAAGAGTGCCCCTGAACCCTGAGGCACATCCCTGTCGCTCAACAGACAGAACTCATAAAATTGTTTCTTTGGACACAAGTCAGGGAATGCTCAAGTTTGATTCTATCATAGGACGGTTGAGCAGAGATGGGGCGGGTGGCAGGCAGTGGCAGGCAAAATGCAGCCTGATTTACTTTAGAAATATGTTGTATAGCTAGAGAAATTGACATAGGGAAGATAGATCAGCACTTTAAAATGTTACAGAGGTTGGAGGGGGTTGTGGTAATCTCCCTGAGGTGAGCTGACTGCAGAAATGGGTCTTGGCCTTCTCTGGAGGTAACTATTGACTTAATGGTATATGATGCTGATAACTGTTAGTTCCACTGGGGACCTTATCTGGGTCTGTTGTTTTGCTGAATAATTTCATCTCTTGTGTCTAGACCACCATCATCATGGCTAGATAGAATTGTTACCCTGATGTTATAAATAACATCATCATTGTTATAGATAACCTAAAATCCTAAGCAAGGTTCCCGGGTCCTCTCTGGCTTCTTATAAGAAAACACTCTGGCCCATCAGATACTCAATTTATTTATATGAATTTATATGACAATTTATTTATATGAATGAATAAGTCAACGAATAAAGGATGGAATTGGAATTCATATGAAGATGTCTCTAATTCCAGAGCCTTATATATTCTCAGAGTGAATTTCATCTTCCATGAACCTGAAATCTGCCACTATAATTTCAGTTCTTTTATCTGCTTATGTACCTGTGTACCGATCAGTAGCCCAGTGCTGGCTTTGTCTGCCCTCTGGTGTTAGATAGGGTAATGAAATCAATCACCCTCACCCCATCTATCTCACTGTTAGACTGGAGTTTCTAGGTCTTGTTACAAGCTAAACAACTCCACTTCAGCCATCAGACCTCAGAATACATACCCCTATTGTCAACCTTCTCAAAACAGTTGACCCTTCTATTTATTGACCAATATTCATGGAGTCCAGTTCCCAAGATAACTATGACCCTCTACTTCCAGGCTAGGACATTCAGATAACCATAACCTCTACTCCAGGCTGGTACTTCAGAGAGCTGTCATCTCCTTCACACTGGATACCAAACTGGCATCCAGGATACACTGTTCATGTCTGAATTAATGTGCAAGAATCTACCACATGCTCACCTACTGTAAATACCATGATTCCAGTGAGGGCTGGCATATCTGGCCTATGTGAAAATGGCCTTTCAGACCCAACAGGAGGAAGAAGTGCTGTCTCATCTATGCCAAGCCCACCAAGCTATGTGCTACTCTGACGGTGTGAGTCAATGCCATCATTCGCTCTCCCGGGTCTGAAGTATCAAAAACAACAACAACAAATGCTGTTCAAACTTATGGTAATCATTGTTCTTAATGATATTGTGGCTGGAGAGAGGGCTTAGAAGTTAAAAAACACTTGCAGCTCTTGCAGAGGATCTGGGTTTGGTTCCCAATACTCACATGGTGGCTCACAACCACCATTGAGCCCCGTCCTATGGGATCCAGTGCCTTTTTCTGGCCTCTGTAGGCATCAGACATACCTACAGTACATATACATGCATGTAGGTAAAACACTCATATGCATGAAATAAGAACAAATAAACCCTTTAGAGATAATTAATGGTATGTTCATTTAAATGCTGAATACTTAATATTATGTTCTTAACATCATTAGCATATTGAGAGGATTAAATAAACATTGTAAACTGATGGTTTAAAGATGAGGAAAAAAGGCCTTAAAACAGAAATTAGTAGAGCTCCTAAAACTTCATAGCTTTAAATGATAGAGTTAGACCTAAAACATCGGTCTGTCTGGCATCTCTGTCCCCTAGCCAAAATCACTCCTTTATTCTGCCTTGTGGAAGATAGTCCTTATTATTGTCCAAGAAACTCAAGTCTGTCCTGTCTAGAAGTCCCTGATCTGTAGAGACTTTGGGTCTGATTAGTTTTGTGAGACATATTTTCACTTATTTACAACTTTATAAAGAAAAGAAAAGAAACTAGGGACCACAGACATTGAGCCATTCATTTAAAGGTAATGTCCCCAAGGCCTGGCTCTAAAGGAGCACCTCCAGCTGGGGTAGTGCCTAGGAAAATGACACTTCCAATATGCTTTCTAGGTGATTCAGATGAAGCTCAAGTAAAACCCACTAGCTCAAGGTAAAGCCAAGGTCTGTCAGACACCAAAGCTCCTGTGCCTCCTTTGTTAAGTTGCCTCTGATATTAACAAAATTGTAGGCTCTCTGGGTAGGAAGGCTCTGACTGCCTCTTCCCTGGAGTTTCCAGAGGACATTGCTGTCAAGGGATACTTGACCTGCAGGGTGCTAGCATGTGTCGGTACAGCCAAGGATACACCTTCCAAGGGTTCTATCTCAACCATGTGGGATTTTCCTCTCCAGCTTACCTGAACAGAGTCAGGATGGAAGGAGTGGAAATTTCCAAGGTGAAGCAACAATGACTCACAAGGCGAAAAGCAAGTGTTCAGCAGAGCCTCATGCAGAGGAATGCAAAAGAGAAGTGCACAAATTCTGTGCAGGAACAATTATCTTTTCTGGTTGCTCCAGGATTAAATTGAATCTGGGAGAAGAATTGAATGTTACAAGCTTGCCACCTCCAGTTTTATTGAATATTTTACAGGGATTATTGAATATTTTGCAATCATCCACTTGACTGACAGATAAAGGACACACTTATTAAACTCCTGGAAACCCAGAGTTGGGTGGAACTGTTTGCTCTTTGGAAGAAAGAAATGGGAATGTAAGTAGCCCTTAAGGAAGTGAACAAACCGTCCATCACAAACAGTATGGAGTTAGACTGTGGCAAGTTGCTCAGAAGAATTTTGAACAAAAATGGAAGTAACAGAATGAATAATAAAAATTAAGAAGTGTCTGAGATAATGTCTGATCCAGCCTTCTCATACTAGAAAGTGGAGAATTTGGTCTTGAGGGGGGGTGCTTTCCCTCAGATCATTTATTAAGTCACTAATGAGATTGGAAGTATTTTGGAAGCTGTGACCCTTCTAGCTCCTGTTTAATAGTTTCATTCAAAGAATTGAAATGCTGGGTATACTGTATAGCCATTAGTGGTTTGTCTTCTTGTAATTTCCACGTACATCCCCCTGTCCCCAATCTGATTTCTGCACAAATAGAACCTTCTCAAATTGAATTATCCTTTTCATCGCCTCGTTATGGGAATAGCTGAGGTGTTCCTTTAAATATTCATTGAATGCCGACTATAGGGGGAAATATTATAGGGATTGTAAAGATAAATAAGACAAGGTCTCTGCCTTCAAGGATATTAGTCTCCTCCATGAGGAGACTTGTAAGTAGATTCGTTTCAATAAATATGGTAAGTGATAGAGGAAACGCATGTAGTGTCCCAGGAACGACAATCAGAGGTTCAGCAGGTAATTAACTCTGCCTGAGTTAGCAACTGTTCATTCAAACTCCATGTAAGAGAGAACTTATCCCAGGTGAAAGGTACAACAGCTTATATGTGCCTAGAGTATCACAGGCTCAGAGCACAGTGCATTCTGCTAAAAGCATGTGGCCTGGGGTAAGACTGGACTGGTAGTTGGAATTTACTAAGGAAAGGAGGCGGGGCTCACATTATGGCCAGTTGAGTTCACATTCCAAGGAGGTTCTCCTTTCTGAAAGCTGAAAAGCTCTAGAGCCAGGTGACTTTGCCTTGTGCCGAATCCTGGCCTCACGGGCTCCGTGAGTTGTTCAGCATCATCTTTCCATTGCAGGAGTGTGAACCACAGTTCATCATCCATCGAGAGACCGTCACTGTCATTGTATGTTGGTGCAGCCAGTTCCTCCCAGTACCTTTTCAAAAGGACTTGGCTGAAGCGCCAAAGCTGACAATTTATGCTAGGCTGCTGCATCCCCAGAAGAAAATAGAATAGTCCTCCGCACTTCACAGGTGGTCCTGAATTATAACAGGGCACTTAGAAAGTGCTTCTTACAGTAATCAGGGATAAAGAAAAGATGCTGGAAATGTAAATATGTAGTTGCTAGGTAGCAGAATAAGCCAAGTCTTAGAGATTTTTTTTTCTCCTCAGCTCAAAGCGGTAGACTGGAAAAATTTAAAAGCATGGAGAATTCTACTGGCTAATGTTTTGTGAGTAATTACTGGCCAAAGCACTTCAAGTGGCCCATTTTGTATAATATTGGAAGCACTTGTGTGGTGCAGGTTAAAGAAATGGAGGCTCAAAGTTTCTCTGACTCTTACCATCTTTCAATCTCTCCTTTGCAATGATCTCTGAGGCTTGGAAAGAGGAGATGTGTTATGGTTGTCCACTTTAGACAGGAGCATTCTACTGTCTTCTATCCTTTGCACCTTAGCCAGTGTGAGTCTCTGTATTTGTCACCGTCTAGTGCTCTAAGAAATCTCTGACAAGGGTAGAGTGATGCATTTATCTATAGGTGTAACGGTTAATTATCATAATTTAGTCTAATTCTTTATCAATTTAGTAGAATAATAGTGAAAGGTTCTCCCCTAGGTAAGAGGCCCTGTCTACCCACAGGTTCTAACCCTAGTAATGGTGACACATAATGCATTTAACATTGTGGATTGGATCTTAAGTCAATCAAAAAGTAGTTACTCCTGTGACGTTCATGACACTACTGCACAGAGACATTTCTTGCCAGGCCAGTAATTACTGGAGGTCAGAGAGTTCACAGCTGGGTAATACTGGCAATTATTTTACACTGGTGGGAAGCATAGCACCTTCCAACACCCTAGAATCAATCCAGTAGCAATGAAGTTTCTGCATCAGAACCAACTTGATGTTTCTGTGTTCTGTTAGACCAGTGTATGGTGTCTTCAGTGAGTGGTTCTTAATGTCAAGTTCTAGAGGGTAACAAAAACCATTGACAATGGTCTGTAACGTTTGAAGGTTTGTGAGACTTCGCTGGCCGACAAACCAGTCGTGGCATTAAGCTTTTTATTTGTTAGCCTGTGGTATCTAGTAGGGGCAATGTCACCCTGTAATTGTTCTAGAGTAACTGTACTCAAAGTCTTTTGATATTTGAGTGTGTATGTCTGTGTGTGTGTGTGTGTGTGTGTGTGTGTGTGTCTGTGTCTGTGTCTGTGTGTGTGTGTGTGTGTATGTGGGTGTGTTCTACAGCAGTAAAGTTCCATCTGACTTCTTTGAAAGATCTTTAGAGTAAGTTATATGTCCATATTCCCTCCTCTACCCTGCCCTCTCAGATATGCCAGCAATCCCAGCACTGGACAACTGAGTGTGAAGGATCAAAAATTCAGGACTAGCCTCACCTATATAGCAAAATTGATACTGGCATGACATATATGATATCCTTGCTAAACAAAAATCTAGAATAAAACCAATTTAAAAAAAAAACGTATTCTGAACTTTCAATATATGTAGAACCCATGTGATTTCTCCATATCCACTGGCTCTCTTCATCTCTGCCTAAGTCATCATCATCCTCATCTCTAGCCTCAATAAAAGGTCATAGTGCATAAATAATACATAACAATAAATAATCTCTATACCCATCCTAATCTTTCTCTACTCCATTTTTCCCATAATAACCCAGGATGTCTTCTTAAGCTAAACATTAGGATAAGGACAAAAGGTAAGATCCTGAAGTTGTAAACTAGTCACCTCTCACATGCTGTCACATCTTACTCCCTTTTCTGTGAACTGCAGCTGTGCTGTCTTCTCTCACAGGATTTTATCCATGCCATCTCTCTATGTAGAAAGTGGTGGATGAACTAGAGCTCACAGGCCAAATCTAGCCCAAGGTATTGATTAATATAAATAAAGTTTTATGAGACCATATTCATTCCTGTTTTATATTTCTATCAGGGCTTTTATGCTGTGATAGTAGAGTTAATTAGTTGCCATAGAGACCACTTGACCCACAAAGCCTAAAATATTTGCTCCCTGACCCATGAGAAAATTCCAGCTCCTAATGGATTATTTTAGCTCTCTACTCATGAGTTGTTCCCATGTGTATTTTTTTTAATCTTCTTATTCCTTTATCCGACTTGTTCCCTTTTATCAGTGGAACCACTGAGTTACGCTTCCTCATTTTTACCCTGAAGGCCGACTACAGTTTTCAAACACATTTGTCTAAGGTCTGTTTTATGATAGTTCCAAGATGGGGGAAAGTGTTTCTAGTTTATTGCTCCCTTATTCCCATCCTGCAACGCAGTGTCTGTAACACAGCAGATACCCCAAACTCTTTCAACAAGTGGATGGATAGATAGGTAAGGATTAGGCAGAGAAACACTACGTGTTCAGAAAACTATAAGGCATATTTGGCATAGATAGTACCACATGAAGTTACACTATTTTCAACATCTTTAAGTGGATACAGGTGGAGAAAGAAATCAAAGGCTGTACCTTTGCCAGTCAGGTATTACCCACACCTTAGCCCCACAGGTGCTTCTGTCACCAATCCCAGCATTCTAATTCCCAAGGCCATTTTACACATTCATTTTCATTGTTCCTGACATTCTGGGAGTTTTTACTCAAAGGAGCCTTTGAAAGTCACTGATAGTCTGGCAGTGTATACAATCACCCCTCCAATCCCTTGAACAGTACGAGATCTAAACGAGAGGTCTTTAGAGCACATACAAATGGGCAAATCTAAGTTTGGCTGCTACCTGGCTCTGCCAATAGAGGAGGCAAGAGAAATAGCAAAGCAACATTTGTAACAGATTGGTTCTCACCTGTCTGGTTGGCTGCACACGTAGACATGGAGATATAGCTTATCTGAGGGAGTGACAATGAGCACCTGTTACACAGATCTGGTCCATGTAGTCATGGAGAGCCAGGTTCCCCACTTACTCTGAGAGCTACCGGCTTTCTATAATTAGTGTAACTTATATACAAGTTAAGTAGGAAGGCATTAGGCCCATGTTGGTTTCCTAGGTACTGAGAATGATTTGTGGATGGGATGAGATATCTAGGTGAGATGGACGCTTGCAGGAGATGTGAAGAGGTTCCATTGGTTAAGAAGAACACGGTGCAGGAATTGGGTTTTACAGAAACAAATGTTAAGGAAGTCAAGTTAGAAAAGGAGAAGAAAATGGCCACTTTCTTTATCACATCAAAATTTAATAGTAAGAAAAATAGCAGGCACTATACTTTGTTTGTGGTTTGATGAACCATGAGTTTGGACAGAGTACAAGGGATGTTTGCTTCTGTGTCGTGATGCTGGGCTGTCCTGAGTGTCCAGAAATGGCTATGACAGCTCCCCTTGGGCCATATGTCTAGCACTTCAGTTCTCTCTCAGGTAGCATCTGCTGGGGATGAAATGGCCAACAGGTCCAGTGTTTACATCTCTGATTCCTGGGCTGAAATGATCCAAGTATCTGAAGCCAGTTAATATTGTTCTTTTCCCATGCATCCGATGGGCTCCCTTATAGCATGGAGGGATCAGAGCCATCAGATGTCTTCTATCATAGCCAGCTTCCCCCGGAGAGAGTATTTCAGGAACATCTGGAAATGCCTATTATCTTTAAAATGAGGTCTATGTCCCAGCATCACTTTTGCTGGCTGTCATCACTGGGAGCAGTCATAGGCCAGCTTAACTTGAAGAGATTTGAAGGGCAGACTCTATTTCTCTACAAGAGAAATAGCATACACACACAGGAGGGAAAAACAATCAATGGTGTTAATTGCCATCTACTGTATAATGCGGCTTCTCTTGTGAGGTTTGAGACATACTAATCTGTAAGTTTAACAATAAATCATTAGGAGTTGGTTTAATACTATGCCCCATTAGTAACAAGCTGTCCCCTAGAACCTATGGCCAGTCTAGCCATGGGTTCTTGGCCTCAATAACTTGCCAGTTAACACACAGAGAATCACAACTGGTCAAAATGCAGGGAATGAGAGATTATGAAATGCTCAGCCCTAAATGGGATATCTGTGATGCTCACACTCCACCCAGTTTCTAGACTTGGGGATCATTCCAGAAGAATAAGCTGAAAGTTCATGGGAGGCAGAGGCAGTAGACAACTTCAAGAAAGCAGTGTTTTCCAGACACGGCAGGGCAGTTGCACATAGGAAGTCACAGAGAGTGGGACAGCATGCACAAGACCAGCACAAGCTCAAGCTAGAAAAATCCCAGCATATTCGGGGAGGTAGTTATCAAGTCCCATTGCTATCAGAAGGAGAGCTATTAGTATTGACAGCTTCCAGGAAAAAGGAGAATTCATTTTCTTTAAGGATATGGCATCCATAGGACAACCTTACTCTAGTGGATGGCCACTTATCCCAAGTATGAATCCAGAACAAATTAGACTGGATGAGTTAAAATAAAGAGAGTATGTGAGGTTAAGTGTGTATAGGATGAGGTGAGAGGGAGAGGGCAGAAATGATTAAGCTCAAAGAATCATATGCCCCCCCAAAAAAAAATTACTAAAAATATGTAGTTCTTAAAAGACTCAATGGTAGTCATCTTAGAGACAAACTAATATGCTATTCTAAAAGGAGAAAATTAATGCATGTGGGAAGGGGGTAGGAAGATGTCTGCTCTGGCTAAAAGTCAGTATGACCAATATCAATAGTTCACAATTTACCAGTCTCAACTTTTGTTGGTGTTAACTCCACTGTTACCAATAAATAGTTAGGTGAGGTATCTTCAGGTTTTCTGACTCTAGAAAGTTCTTTGTTCTCTCTTAAATTAGTTCCTTGAGGATAAATGTATAATTTCAAAGAGCAGCCCAGTGCTAGTGAGATGACTTAGCAGGTAAAAGTGCTTGGCACCAAATGTGATGACCTGAGATCTATTCATATGACCCCATGTTGGAACAAGAGAACCAACTCCACCAAGCTGTCTTCTGAGTTCCATTTGCCTCCTATGGCACACATACACACATATACACATACATGTACACACACATACATACATACATACATACACCACACACATGCACACACACCACATACAAACACACACATACGCATACATACCATACACACATGTCACACACATCACATGCAAACACACATACATACACCACACACACATATGTGCACACACACCACATAAAACACACACACACATACACACACACACTAAAGAAATATAATTAAAAATTTAAAAACAAGAGTCTAAAAACTTTTTTTCCTAGAGCTCCCAATGAAATACAAAGTGTGGGAAGTATTGTTTGTTTTTATGTTTGTGGTCTTTATCCTCCCTGAAGCAAAGCTCTCCCTGGTATTTTTTCAGTAATCTCATTCCAGTGGACACACAGTTGGAAACAGTTTGGCCTCTTGTAGTACTTGAACTATTAGTTCCTTGGTATTAAGTGGTAGGAGATGAGCACAGGCAAGTGAGCAATGGGTCATGTCTTAAAGAATATTAAAAAGTATTGAAATGCATTGATTTTTGCAAGGAGCTAAGGTAGATGTTAAAAATGGAGAGAAAGCTTTGCCATCAGTTTTGTAAAGGTCATCCTGGTGACTGTGAGGCAAATGTGCTGGAGGTAGAGTGGATGAATCTATGTAAGACAGGTCTTGGTTCTCCATAGAAACAAGGCTTCTAGGAAAGTACACAAAATATTGATGCACACCAGGACTTTTGTTACACACACACAGAGACACACACACACACATACATAGTACATACATACATACATACATACATATGTACGTACGGACATCCATCCATACATACATATATTCACACACACTCACACTCACACACACACACACACACACACACACACACACACACTTGGAGAATTACCAGCCAACACAAAAAACTGGAATGACCACCTCCTTAAAATAAAGGTGTAAGAGAGTGTTACATCCTTTTTTTTTCTTGTTAATTTATTTATTCACATTACATCCTAATCACAGCACCTTTCCCTCCTCTCCTCTGAGTCCCACCCTCACAATCCCCTCTCCCTATTACCTTATCCTCTTCTCCTCAGAGAAGGAGATACCTCCATGGGTACCAACCTGTCCTGACACATCAAGTCACAGTAGGACTAAAGACATCCTCTTCCACTGAAGCCCAACAAGGCAGCACACATAGGGGGAAAGGATCCAACAGCAGGTAACAGAGTCAGAGACAGCCCAACTTCAGTTGTTAGGGGACCCACATGAAGACCAAGCTGCACATCTGCTACATATGTGTAGGAGGCCTAGGTCTAACCCATGCATGCTTTTTGGTTGATGGTTCCATCTCTGTCACCTCCCCACACACACACCGTGGGCCCAGGTTAGTTGACTGCGTAGGTCTTCCTGTGGTGTCCTTGACACTTCCAGTTCACCCAGTCCTTCCCATCACTCTTCCACAAGACTCCACAAGCTTTGCCTGATGTTTGGCTGTGGGTCTCTGGAACTGTTTCCATCTGCTGCTGGATGAAGTCTCTCTGTATACAGTTATGCTAGGCTCCTATCTGCAAGCATAGCAGAGATTCATTAATAGTGTCAGAGGTTAGCTCTCTCCCATTGGATGAATCTCAGTCATTGGCTGACCATCCCTGCCATCTCCTCTCCATCTTTATCCCTGAGCATCTTGTAGGCAGGACAAATTTTGAGTCAAAGAATTTGTGGATGGGTTGGTGTCTTCTCTCTCCACTGGAAGTTCCACCTGGGTACAGAAGATGGTCACTTCAGTTTTCATCTCACAATCTGCTAAGAGTCTCAGCTAGGGTCACTCCTATAGAGTCCTGGGAGCCTCGCTGTCCCAGGTCTCTGGCTTGTCCTAGAGATGCCCCTCACTGATTTCCATTCTCTTTCCCAGCCCTCTTCCACTCCCATCCCCGATTTGATCCCCAGCCCTGGTTCCCTCTTCACTCCTCCTCCCCCATAGTTTCCCTTTCTCCATCCAGCTCTGATGTGTGTTTTATTTCCCATTCTGAGTGAGATTTAAGCATCCTTCCTCGAGCCCTCCTTGTTACTTAGCTTCTTTGGGTCTGTGGATTTCAGCATGGTTATCCTGTATTTTATGGCTAATGTCCACTTATAAGTGAATACATAACATGAATGTCTTTCTGGGTCTGGGTTACCTCACTCAGGATATTTTCTGTTTTTAAGCTCTGGGTATTGATTAGATCTTCTGCCTTGCTTCATATTTTCTTGGTTAATCGATAGCTTGAGAGCTTGATACCTGGAAGTCTTTGGACATGTTTGATTTAGCAATGAGTGTCATTATTCAGATAATATCTCATTGGGACAGTTCAGTTTTTGCTAGGTGAAAACCCCTTTTCATCTTCAAGGTCTTTGATCTGGGTTAGATGAAATTCCTTCTGATCTGCAGATGTGACAGAGGCTTAGAAAGTAAGAGACTCATTCCAGACTAGCAGAGTCACTCCTGTCCCTACTGCAGTGGGGACCCCAGTGGTGACTCTTCAACCAGCTGTGCCCTGACAGATACATCTACTTGCGGATCTGGTCTCTGGCTGTTGTCACTGTAACCTATCATTCTATCCTGTCAGTATCCTTTCAAGTTGATCTATCCTCACAGGTTTATCTAACAATTCAATATCATTACTATGCTTTATGAAAATACACTTGCCTAGCCTGTTCTGTAATATAAAGATGTAAATCTCATCATGTGTGCTCAATCAGCCCTCCCCACCCCAATCAATTCCCTATTGCTCTTAGAATAAAGTTTAAATGCATCTCATAGTATATAGAGACCCAGAGTGAGCTGAATTCTGTTTACATCTTGTGTGTGTGTGTGTGTGTATGTGCGCGCGCGTGCGCATGCGCACGCGCACGCACGCACATGCGTGCACATAAGCACAGGTATTTATGGATCACACATATTTATGGATATGTACGTGAGAGGAGATGCACATACATGTGAATACATACATGTAGAGACCAGAGGTCAATGTCAGGTATTTCTTTTCCAATCCACCTTATTCATTGATTGTCCTGACTGACTGCTCAGTTAGCCCCTGGGACTTGCTGGTCTCCCCACCCTTAACACTTGAGTTACAAAGGTATGCTACCATGCACAGCTCTTCTGTGTGGATGCTAAGGATCTAAACTCAGGTGCTCATTCATCCATAGTAGACAATTTACTGCCAGAGAATCCTCTTTGCCCCTTAAACCTTTGTCCAGAGGTAGGGCCTCTCATTGAACCTGTAGCTCACTAATTTTTCTAGACTTGGCCGCTTGACAAGCTCCAGGGATCTTCCTGTCTCTACTGTCCCAGGGCTGGGATTAGAGGAAGGTAGCACCACACCTATATCTGTTTCCATGGCTACTGAGAATCAAACTCGGGTCCTCATGCCTATGTGGCAAGCAAGCACGTTACCAGCTGAACATTTTCCAGCCCTGTTGACATCTTTCATTTTATCTCTAGCCACTGTCTGGCTTACTTAATACAGCCAAGAAGTATTAACGTTTCCCCCGTCCTTTGAAAACACACACATTTTTAACAACAAGGCTTCAGCAATGATGTTGCCTTTTTAAAGAATATTCTTCTCCCTTATCTTTTATTTTTTTAGCCACCGTTCCTCCTTCAGGTCTGTGATTAAATATCAACTTTGGAGGAGTTTTCTAAATATCTAATCTAAACAAGTTCTACTTTGTTATTTTCCGTTTTTAATTTTAATTAAAATCTAATGATATTGTTTGCCCTCATCCCTTTCTTACCTCCAACCCCTCCTCTGTCGTCTGCCTCCAATACCTCCCACTTCTCAAATGGGTGGCCTCTTTTTTTTTTTTTTTTTTTTTAGTTATTTTTATTTTCTATATTTTATGTTTACATTTCAAAGGCTTTCCCCTTTCCCAGTTCCCACCCACCATAGTTCCCATAGTTCTTCTCCCCCCCAACTATTCCCCAATCATTCCCCCTCCCCCCTCGGTTTCTTTACTAAACTGGATGCAATCTTTACATGCCCAGGGTCCTCTCCTTTCTTCTTCTTGGGAATCATTTGACTTGCTATTTGTGTCTTGAGTATTTAGTGCTTCTGGGCTCATTAATATCCACTTATCAGTGATTGCATTTCATGTGCATTCTTTTGTGATTGGGTTAGCTCACTCAGGATGATATTTTCCAGGTCTAACCATTTACCTACAAATTGCATGAATTCATTATTTTTAATTGCTGAGTAGTATTCCATTGTATAAATATACCACATTTTCTGTATCCATTCCTCCTTTGAGGGATATTTGGGCTCCTTCCAGTTTCTGGCTATTATAAACAAGGCTGCTATAAACATAGTGGAGCATGTGTCTTTATTGCATGTAGGGGAATCCTCTGGGTATATGCCCAGGAGTGGTATGCCAGGGTCCTCTGGAAGTGACATGCCCAATTTTCTGAGGAACCGCCAAACTGATTTCCAGAGTGGTTTTACCATTTTGCAATCCCACCAACAGTGGAGGAGTGTTCCTCTTTCTCCACATCCTCGCCAGCACTTGTTGTCTCTTGAGTTTTTAATCTTAGCCATTCTGACTGGTGTGAGGTGGAATCTCAGGGTTGTTTTGATTTGCATTTCCCTGATGACTAATGATGTTGAACATCTCTTAAGGTGTTTCTCGGCCATCCGAATTTCTTCTGGTGAAAATTCTTTTTTTAGCTCTGTGCCCCATTTTTTGATAGGGTTATTTGGTTCTTTGCGGTCTAACTTCTTGAGTTCTTTGTATATATTGGATATTAGCCCTCTGTCGGATGTGGGGTTGGTAAAGATCTTTTCCCACTTTGTTGGTTGCCGTTTTGTCCTTCTGACAGTGTCCTTTGCTTTGCAGAAACTTTGTAATTTTATGAGGTCCCATTTGTCGATTCTTGATCTTAGTGCGTACGCTATTGGTGTTCTGTTCAGGAACTTTTCCCCTGTGCCCAAGTCCTCCAGGGTCTTCCCAAGTTTCTTTTCTAATAGTTTCAGTGTGTCTGGTTTTATGTGGAGGTCCTTGATCCACTTGGAGTTGATCTTAGAGCAAAGAGATAAGAGTGGGTCAATTCGCATTCTTCTGCATGTTGACCTCCAGTTGAACCAGCACCATTTGTTGAAAAGGCTATCATTATTCCATCGGATGGTTGTGGCTCCTTTATCAAAGATCAAGTGACCATAAGTCTGTGGGTTAATTTCAGGGTCTTCAATCCTGTTCCATTGATCTGTTTGCCTGTTGCTATACCAATACCATGCAGTTTTTAACACAATTGCTCTGTAGTACTGCTTGAAGTCAGGGATATTGATTCCCCCAGAAGTCCTTTTATTGTTGAGAATAGTTTTAGCTATCCTGGGTTTTTTGTTGCTCCAGATGAATTTGAGAATTGCTCTTTCTAGATCTATGAAGAATTGAGTTGGGATTTTGATGGGGATTGCATTGAATCTGTATATTGCTTTTGGCAAGATGGGGTGGCCTCTTTTTATGTGTTTATTATTGTTATAGACAGACAGACTAAATATGTCAATATAACCCACTGAATCTGTTGGGTGTTGCTTGTGTGTGTATGATTTCAGGGCTGAGTAATTTGTATTGAATAACCAATTAGGGACTCTAGGCAGTCTTTAGTTTCTTGAAGTTCTTTCTCTAGATGTAGGACCCTCTAAGACTTAGCCTTTCACCTTACTGTAATTATTGGTACTATCATTGTTCAGGTCTTTTTTAGGCAGCCACGTTTTTGAGGTTCTATGAATCCCTGTCATTTCTAGAAAACACAATCTCACAGCAACTTCCTGGTCCTTTGGATCTTACAGTCATTCCATCTCCTCTTCCTGGTCCTTACGTGCAGGAGTTGTGTTATAAACATATATCCATGTTTATAACACATGGCTGCCCTCCTTCCCCTCGATCAGTTTATCTATGCCTTATGACCAGTTGTGGCTTTCTGTAATAATCTTTATTTGCTGCAAAGAAATGCTTTTTGATTTGATGTGACAGTATACTCATCTGTGAGGATGGGTTTTAGAATGCAATTAGGAATTTTACAGGTTTAGTAAAATAAGTTCTCCTCTAAGACCCGCGATGTCACTTACCCCAATAGTTGCCTCAGATTCTAGTACCAGACATGATTTCCTCTCTCTTTTGAGGATCAGTTAAACAGTGGTTGGTTCACACCCAGACACAAATTCTGCTATTACACCTTTAGGGATATCCTGCTATAATATTCATTCTTGTGGTTCACAGGCATCACAATCAGATAACGGTGCTGTCTGCATACTTTGCCTTTCAGTATATATCAGAAATGCCACATTTGAAAAGGCTTGTTTATTCTTCTAAATGTTTTGTGATTAATATCAGTATCTTTTTTGCCAGGAAAATCATAGGCATGTAGAATATTTACTTCTGCTTTGGCCACCACTGCATTCTTCGAGATTATGGTGGTACATGGTGTAGAATGAATAATAGATAATTATGTGTCCAGTGAATCTTTTCTTAATTTTGTAATCAAGATGGGCCATAGTGGTTCATTTTTAATCATTCAATATTCAAGCAATTGTTCTTATGCATTGCTAGAAATGTGACGGATTGATAACTGGAATTCTAAAGTTGTTCTTAGCTTTTAATCCTATACTGGAGGAAGGAGGATCAAAGAAGAGACCATTGTACTGGTCTAGAAAGGGCATCAGAGGGCTGGAGAGATGGATAAGTGGTTAAGAGCACTGACTGCTCTTCTGAAGGACCTGAGTTCAAATCCCAGCAACCACATGGTGGCTCACAACTATCCATAATGAGATCTGACACCCTCTTCTGGTGTGTCTGAAGACAGCTACAGTGTACTTACATATAACAATAAATAAAAAAATTAAAAAAATAAAAGAAAGAGCATCAGGTGCATTTTGTGTGTCCTTTCTTAGAAAGGTGTCATTCTGATATCTTTGGCTTTGCCATTAGTTCTGAAGGTCCCATGCCCAAACGATCATTTCCTTGGGTTCCATCACATAGAAACACTCTTCAGAACCACATTGTGGGCCCTATTGCTCCCTACCTGTGACCTCTTCCTGTGTCTTTTCCATGGTTTCAAATTGCTAATGTCTAATGCTTCCCCAGTCACAGATTTATGTTTTATATCTTTATTTATGTTTTATATCTTTCTTAATGCCTGGCATAATCTGAAAATTTATCTTCCCTTTCTGTATTAAGCAGTATATCTGGTTGTGTTTTATAAAGGCACTAACATTTATTGACTCCTAACTATATGCCAAGGACTATGCTCAATCCTGTTTATGTTATACTACATATTCTTCATCTGTGAGGTGGTGGTAACTACTGGAACTAAGCTTCTTTGGCAAGGGTAGAGATCCAGATTCAGACAATGTAACTTCCTTGGTGCCACATAGCTATCATGTGGCAAATTTGGTTTGAAAACTAATCTTTTGATTGCATATAATTCTGCTATTATAATGACCTCTTCTCCAGATAGTGATAAATAATCACATACTCTCCCAGGCCATTGAACCATGGCTCACTTATAACAGTGATGTCTTCAAATCCCAAAATACAGTCTATCCCTTACTCTATTTGTAAGAGTCCATATAACCTTTTAGATGCTGTTGACATGGTCTCATTCAACAATGTTTCTTGGGCACCTGTACACTACATACTAACATGTCATAGTTCCTGTACCACATCAGTTAATAACACAGAAATATATGATTGCTTTCCGAGTCTTTCTGAAGGCCACATTCCAGTTATGTCAGGACGTGAAGAGGGAATGAGAAACAGACAATTAAAGATGAATAAATTATGTGACACAATGGAAATGACAAACGCTCTGAAACTGTGGCACAGCCTGAGTGGCATTCAGATTAGTCACAAGTAGTCAGGGGTTTTGGTCTTGTAGAAGGTGGGATTTGACCAAAGATTTTAGAAGACAGGAGATGCGTCAGAAAAGCATCCCTGAGAGAAAATTCATAAACAAGTGTGCCTGATGTGTTGGCAGAAAATCCTGTCTTAGCTTTGAAGGTCTAGAGAACAAGGTTTTAATGATAAAAATGTTCAAAACTGTCTGAACTCATCAGTCCAGTGAGTGGAGCATTTGAGAAATATGGACTTCTCTGAATTCAGATATTTCCAAAAGACACTACTGGGAAAGGATTGAATCCATAATTCTTCCAAAGAACAACAAAGACACTGGGGGCAGAAAGCAACTCACCCAGGGTAGGACCATGAAGATCTCCCTGAGCTCCGCCTCCCTGTTAGGGTCTGACACTTCCGTTGCAGTCAGATTCAGTCTTCGTCCTGCTTGGCAAGGAGCCCAGCACACTGCTGTTAAGGACGCTGGCTGGTGTAGTCACTTCCATTGGTCTTTTCTGAACTTGTCTTTTATTGTTGTTCTTTTTTTTTATGACCCGAGATGTGCTGGGGGTTTAGTCACAATCCCAAGCCATTTATTTTTTAGTGTGGAAATTTATTAGGTAAGCTGTTGTTTAGCAAATTCAAATTCATCACATTACACTTTTTACTTAGTAGAATCACTTCATTAGTGCCTTATTACTGGAATTGACTGTCAATTATGTGGTTAATTCATTTACTTAAGAAATGAATTTTTTTAATCTGGGCAAAGTAATTCAAAACCCGTTGTTAACTCTTTAACGATTAAAGATTGCTGTCAATGCCAATTCATGTCATCAGGAAAATTACACATTTATTTCCCTTGAAATATCAGATGCTGGAAAAATGCCATGTAAACGTATAGAGATTGTAGCCTAGGACCTACTATAAATTAGAAACACAGACCAGGAGAACTAGCAAAGCTAAGCAAAATCAGCTAGAAGCTTTGCCTGTGCCCATTGGAATGAATTATTTTTATTGGATATATTCTTTTTTTTAATTTTTATTTTCTATATTCTATGTTTACATTCCAAAGGCTTTCCCCTTTCCCAGTTCCCCCCCTCCCTATGTCCCATATTTACATTTCATTTCCCTTTTTTTTTGGTTTCCCCACTCCCCCTAAGGTCCCACATGCCCTTTTCCCTCCCCCTGCTCCCTCATCCACCCCTTCCCACTTCCCTGTTCTGGTATTCCCCTACACTGATGCTTTGATCCTTTTTTTTTTAAAGTTTATAACTCTTTGTTGTTATTGTATCTTTGAGTTCTCACAAGAACATTGTGAGATAATTTTAAAGATATGTGATTGGCAGCCTCTAGGTTGACCCCAGTGATCCTTGCCATATATTCTGTCAGCGTATCATCCCCTTCCTGTGAGTGCAGGCCACATCTATGACTGGCTTCTAACGCATGGACAATGACATGATTAAACGATGAGATGTCACTTAGCTCTGACCATCAGTATTTGTTTGTCCTTGGGGAAAACCATCAGCTTTTGGTTGCTTGAGTTAAGTTTGGCTGCCATTGAACTATATCAAGCTTAACATTTTCATTTATGAAAGCAGAAAGGAAGCATAGTCAATTTTATGAGAAACTGTAGGACACTGTGCAGACAATTGTATTATTTCCTGGAAGTTCCTCAGTGGACTGTCCAGTCCCTTGCCACTCAAAGTGTGCCCTATAACTAGTATCCTCAGCATGAAGGGCAGCTGAAAATGCATATCCTTAAGCTACATGCCAGATCTACATAACCAGAATCATTTTATACTATCTCAGAGATATAAGGTTCAGGGAACATTAGTCTAACTCAAATTTTTAATCAAAACTAAGATTAAACAGATTAGAGGAAAAGTAGATAAACTAGTTAATCTACTAACTAGTAACTTCATCCAATTTTGGATGAAGAATCTAGTCTTGGAATTCCCAAACCGTTCTTTCTACTCTATCAAAGTGCTGTTGTCTATGTAGCTAACTGTAACCACAAACTCTGCCTAAGAATCCAGAATACAGTTTAAAGTGGACAAGAAAGTCTACCTCATCTTAAAGAGTTGTTATACAGTTACATTTTCTCTCCTGGGCAAGGTTAGTCATTTCATTTTCTCTCTTTCTTCCCCATCAATAAAAGGCAAAGTTACCTGTCAGACTGGATATTGTAAAACCTGTCAAAGTTGAAACTTTCTGGTTTAGCTAAATATTACTCTGTAACTATTTTGCATGCCTTTGTCTTATTACAATTTTGATGAATGAGAGAAAATAAGCCAGTTTCTTTAGATGAAAAGCATTACTTAGAAGTTTGTTGTTTCCTTCGTCCTATCAATGTGAGAGTTATGAAAGTTAGAGATAAAATAGACACACACACACACACACACACACACACACACACATACACACACTGCTGGGCTGAATTTTCAGTGTGTGCACAGTAACTTTAGGACCAATGAGAAACTTGAGATAATGTCTAGCCTAAGCTGACATCACACTGACATGAGAGATGGATGCTGAATCTGTATGTAACTAAACCCACATTTGGAACCCACATTCTTCATTTGGAAGAAGTGTACTTCTAGGTAAATGTGGCTTTCTCACTCCTTCACACTTTCTAGGACAAAAGAATTAGAAGCAAGGAGCCTAGGACAGTAGACAGCCCCTGCCATGTTTTTCAGCAAGTTAGAGGACAGCCCTTTCACAAAACAAGATGCTGGTGCCAAATCAGATCCCAGAGATACACTGGTGCACCAGGCATGTGGCATCTACTGTCACAGAGCTTACAGTCAGTTAAAGAATACAGATATGAGATAGCTTCACTGTCAGTCAGTCACTATTACTATTCATGAAGATGACATATGTCCACAGAGATACACTGTAATCCATGAATGTGATGCAATTGTCAGGATATAATGTTGGATCCTCATATGGAAACAGACAGCAGTGTCTTTCTTGATATCTTTATTCAGAAAAGGGGGAAAAAAGTAGATGATCATCACCTGAGTCTTCTGCTAATATTTTACTAGACTTATTTTGTCATCTATCTCCTTATCCATTAATCCATCTTGATTATATTATGCTTGTCAAAAAGAGTTTCAGACATCTGTACATTTCCTCTTTCTTCTGGTACTCAACTGTACATCACTCAGTCATCTATTTTTTTCCCTTTGAAATAACTTTTTACCAAAAATAGATTCTACTCTCAATCCCGACCAAAGTTTTCCATCCCTCCACCCCTCCTTGTTCCCTCCCATGTCCTTTCTTCCCCCAAATCCACTCCCACTCCATTTCCTTTTCAGAAAAGATCAGGCCTCCAAGAGACAACAGCCAGACAAGACAAAACAAGATATAATAAAGCAAAGTGCAAGCCCTCATATTGAAGCTAGATAAGGCAACCCAATAGGAGGAAACGAGTCACAAGAGCAAGCAAACAAGTCAGAGACAGACTCCTTCTCATTGTTCAGAGTCTCACAAGAACACCAAGCTAACAGCCAAAGCATATATGCAGAGGACCTGGTGTAGACCCAGGGCATCTTTGGAATTGTGAGCAAGCCATTTTCAGCCACTACGAGGGACAAGTGACAGTTAGGACCCTGGTCATGGAGAGAAGGAACCCTCTCTTCCTTCTCTGTCATATTAACAGAGACATGATGGTCAAACATGTCCCTGTCTTCAAAGACTTTTCTAATTGAAGCAACAGTTTCACATATCATTTTTCAATTATATAGAATTTCCTATGCAGATTGTCCAAGTTATCAACAGTCTATCTTAGTTACTTTTTTATCATTGTGCTAAGAAACCATGACCAAAGCAACAGAAGAAGAAAAAAATGTATTGGGCCTATGGTTTTAGAGAGTGAGTCCATGATCATAATGGCAGGGAACATGGAGCAGGCAGGTAGACATGGCACTGGGGAAGCAGCCGAGAGCTCACATCCTGATCCTCAAGCCTGAGGCAGAGGGACCTGAGAATGGTGTTGGCTGTTGAGACCTTAAAATCCACCCCTACTACCACACTTCCTCCAACCAGATCACGCCTCTTAATCCTTCCCAAATAGTTCCACTATTTGGAGACCAAACATTCAAATATATGAGCCCATGGGGGTGAGGGTGGTTTTCATGCAAAGCACAACACAGTCCTAGAGAATATAGGATCTCCCTGGGAGAATAAGTAGCTAAGGCTGTCCTGGGAGCAACAGTCTGGACCAAAGTAAGTAAGGCTACATGAATATTCCGTTTACTGTTTTTTTGATGCTGGTTGTTGTTCTGTCAAAAACAGCAATGACATCAGGTCCCATCTGCAGTCCCTTGTGAAGCTTCAATCAGTCCTTTTATCTATGACTCATTCCCTTCCTCATATAATCTCATTCTTACTTTATACATAAATGTTTCCTAAATACCACCCCCAAGTTGTCCTTTTGTGCTTACAGAAATATCAAAACTGCACAAATTACATGTCTTCATTACTTCTGCCTGGAGTAAATTACTGACCGAGATACATTTTTCAGATTTCCTTGCAGATTTTATTTGCACTAGCATGTCACAGCTACATACTGATGTTCCATAAATTCTCAGCAATATTCATCTTTCTGATGTTTAACAACCTAACACTTCTTCCTTCAACATACTCCAGTCTCCCCTGGTAAACCAAATTCTCCCCAAAGTCCAGTCCCTAACAGCCAATATTTTTACCACTTTTTGTCATTGGATTGTACAGCATTTTTGAATGGTATTTCATTGTCTGCTTTGGGGTACCTTTTTTTTTAGGTCAAAGTTCATGATTTTTTTCATGTCCATTATTTTCTAAAATAAATGACTCTGAAAGTAAAACTGAATAGAGCACATACAAGAATGCAACAGTAGACATATGTTACTAAAAGGACTCTTGTTCCCACTGAGCTAAAACATCTTAAAAGCCCACAATTATAGCCCTTCCTCTTTATGGTCCAACAATATGTTTGCAGGCTCCCAGAGCCAACCCTCAGCTTGATTCCTTATTTCCCAGTTAGAACACTAAGTGGTTAAGACCACAGAACACCCTTCCCATGGCTTTAGCTCACCAAACACCCTTCATTTGGGCTTCAATTATACTAAGTGTATAAAGTCCATGCTGCAGAACACAGGCATTCACTCTTCTGCTATTTCCCACTGACTTTCATGAAATTGTGACAAAAGGAGAAATCAAAGTTTTGAAAAAAAATACATAACAGTGAAACTCATTTGCCAAATGAAATCCTCTCGGGAAGTCTGTCTTTTAAAACATTTTATAAAGGCAGTTAGACCTGGTTGAAGCAGAGGTAGAAAATAACAGGGCATACGCGTGCACATGTGTGTACCTGCACACACACATGCATACGCATGTGCACACACACTTGCGCACACACATGTGCACAAAGCCCTTCCCTGTGTTCCAGTTCACTCTCATCCACAAAAGAACCTCTAAAGTGGGTCTGCTTTCCCAGTACTGTGTCAGCTATTACAACACCAAGTCTATACACTCATATTTTGCTTAGTTCTTACAGACCAGATGAGTGAAACTTCTTACTTGGATATCTACTCAAAACAAAACTAACAACCCCAACTGCCGATCACCCACACTAGTCAAGGCCAGTGGTCTTTAATCAGAAGAATGTGGGTCATTGGGGCACTGCTGTCAAATGAATGGCCAGCTGACTATTGTGGTCCCATAAAAGCCTACATTAGAGGGACACTGAGAGAGATGGGAACCCATCTGTGAGATCCTGACAACATGGAGTATTTCCCAAAAATACTTGTTTGTTTCCATTGTTGCTGCAGTCAGCAGCCCTTAGCGTAGACACAGGAAGGGGGCACCATGGCTGGTGTTCTTTTGAAGAATTAATAAACCCTTGAAACAGAACTGTCTCTGAGTCTGGATTACTGTCCATCCATTTCCTGACTAAATGTTCTACTATAACTGCAGGTTTCAGATTTGGGAGACACTGCAGGAAGGACATAGAGAAGCCTCATATCTGATGTCATCACTATACGTTACCCATACTGCCTGGCCCTGGCCTTGTCCACAAGAGTACTTATGTGTCCAGCATGGCTTCCCTTGGCCATTCCTCATTCACCAGCTAAGCATGTTCTATCACTCTAGCATTAGCTAACCAGTTCATCTGTTGTTTTCCCCCAATTCATCTTTTTTGTAAAGGTTTGTTACTAGTTTACTATTTTCAAAGCTAAAAGACAGATTTTCCTCTGCTTCAGCCTCTTTCCTGTTTCCTTAACATCTCCATATCCCATTACCGTCAGTTTTTTGATGTTTTATATACCTTCTACTTTCAGGGACTATATTTTTCATATCTAGAAGTTGGCTTTGTATTTTTCAAATCTGCCTCTCTTTGTTCTGTGTCTTGTATTATTACACGTTCTCCACCCCCTACCTTTAATCCATCCAAGTGTATTTATTTTATGGTGTCTACAATTGTTTTATTATTTTCAATTCTCCAGAGGCCTGTTTCTCAGCATCATGTCTCCAGCTTCTCCCTCACGGGATGAACTTGTCACCTTCTATATTTTATTTGTCTACTGTGAGTTTATCTTTAGTGAAGATGTTTTTCCAAGGTAACTAACTAATGTGTCTTAGATTATGAAAATGCCTCTACAGACTGCTTGCTCATTTGCCTGTAAGATTAGTGGTCTTGGGGTTTATAAATTAAATTCTAGGTTTACTGTAGTTCTATCACACAAATAACAAGTGTTTTGATATATGTGCATGTGCATGGTGTCTGTGCATGCACATGTATGCACACTCATGCATACCAGTCTCACTGACATGTGCACTCCCATATGTGATATGTGCTCTAGTGTGCATATGTGTAGAGGCAGAAGGAGGTTTTCACCTGTCCTGCTCTATCACAGCCTCTGCCTTATTCCCTTTAGACAGAATCTCTCACTGAACCTGACTGGCCTAGGCTGACTGCCAACAAGATCCAGAAATCTTCCCGCTCCTCTGTTCCTCCCAGTGTTAGGATGACAGCTATAAATAGCCATGCCAAGTTTTTACATAGGAATTGGGATCCACACTCAGCTCCTTGTGCTTGTGCATCAAGCTTGAGCTTATCTGAACAACCAAACCACGTATATATTTACCCCAGAGAATCATGTGATAGAACTTCAACCCAGGGCTTCCTTCATGTGGTGTTTGTTTGTATTTGAAACCAGTACTCTCTTCATTTTATATGCTGATCTCATTGACTTACCCAAATACAAATACAACATGTCTAGAGAAGTTGCACACTCTAATTAACAGCAGCAAATTAAAATATTACACATAGATTGTAATATATGAAAGATACAAGAAGTTTACATAGTTTTATTTCTCTTTATACTTTGGTTTTTACTGATAAAATTAGAATTTTAGTCATAAAATTTTGCAGTATATTTTTGTATGTTTTTTTCTCAAGATCATGATCTATTTTCATAGTCACCATGACTTTTATGCTCATATCTATATTTAACTGATTTTGTGTTGTTTAAGATATTGGTTCTTTTATGAGATGAATTCCTTAGTTCTTTTTGGTTTTATTTTGTTTGTTTCTATTTTATGGTTTTCCTGGAATTATGTGTTTTGCTTGTTTCTCACCTATCCAACCCTCTGGAAAAGAAACAACTGAAATAACTCTGGAATCTTGGTGTGTCAGAGAAGGCGTTTCTATAACCCTACAAATGAAAAGAACTTATTTCAGTATATAATCTTGGATCCATGCCTTTTTCCCTTCAAGAATTTTATGTAAATGACTTCTGGCATTTAAACCTGGGCAAAAGAAGATGCAATAATGCTGCTTCTTTTATTTTAGAAATTGTTGGGTGTTTGAGTTGGTTTGGTGTGTTTGTTTGTGTATGAGCCTTTCTACATTAATGATCACCTCTTGCTCTGCTCTCTTCTCTGGTAACACAATTATCTGCTGCCTACATATCTGTTTTCTTTTCCCTCAATGTGTCTCATTGTTTTTCTTACACATGAACACACATGAGTAGATGGTAAAGACAGAGAAAAGACATAGCCCATTGTTCTCCTTCCCTTGCGTTTTCACGTGGAAGTTTCTCAAAGCAATCCTCTCCAGTTTCTGCCAGCTCTTCCTTCTCATAAATTCCCGTGTTCTCCTTAACTTATCATGTTGTCTCATTGTCTTTTGGTTCCTCAACAATATTTTCTGTACTTCTAATAAAAGCTTTAAATTATGGTTGTAATTACACCCATCATAACAGGACTTGAACAATGACCTCACCAATAGACATGATGTTGTGGAAGGGGGTAGCTCATGGGTTTCTACCCCTAGACAAAGAACTATAGGTAGCTAGAAATGCTGAGAGCTGGAGAAAAATAGTCATTTTTGAGGGATAAGTGCCCAATGGTCACCCCATACCAAGTGACCAGCTCTGAAATAATATATATATGTATATATATATATATATACAAGGAACACTAAATTAACTGAATAGGTTGTGTTTATACATTTATGTATCTATACATTCATATAACTATTAAAGAAAAAGAGGCAATGAATTTGAGAAGGAGTGAGAAAGGAGAGCGCATGGAAGAAGGCAGAAGGAGAAAAGAGAAGATGAGAAATGATGTACTTATATTTTATTTATAAAAAATAAAAAAGTACTTAAGTTTTTTAATTATATGTAAATGGTTTTGTTTTATTCTTGGTCAATCTATTCATGTACAGATTAATGTCACTGGATGGACTAATTCAACACCTGGGACACCCACCGGTCAAGGGTAACTGGTCTTTTCCATTCTACCTCCCAGGAACAACATGGTCCAGCCTCCAGTTATCATTAGTTTATATCCAGGTTACTGTCCTTCAGCTCTTACAGCTAAAGGGAGCATATGGCTCTTGTTTTTCTTTGCCTGGCTTATTCCACTGAACATAAAGTCCTCCAAGTGCAGGCATTTTGCTGTAAAGGTGGCATTCCTGTCATCATGATGATGATGATCATCATCATTATTAATCTAAAACAATTAAACTTATAATATATTTTATCATATTCTTCCTCTTCTCCAAGTTCTTGCAGATCCTCTCTCTCCCTCCTACCTATGTAACTTTAAGTTCTTTCTAAAAATAAACAAAAATCCAATACAGCAACCAACAACCCCCTAAACTAAAAATCATTAAAACACTACACAAAAAAACAAAGTATAATCAAACAGAAGAGCTTGCATGCTTGCATGTGTGCATATGCAAGCACACACACACACACACACACACACACACACACACACTCACACACATGCACATAAACTGTGGATCCACTAAATGTTGGTCAACTGCTTCTGAATGTGAGGCCTGCCCTCCTGGAGTAGTTGATATACCTACCGAGTGCTACTCATTGGAGAAAACCGATCTTTCCAGGCATAAATAAATAAATAAATAAATAAATAAATAAATAAGTTATATCACAGTTTGGTTATTAACCTTTATCCTAGTGGCTAGGTTTTCATTCATTGATTGAAATAATATATAATAAAATACAATAGGATAAAACAAAAACCATCACATCAATATTGGACAGGACCAAGGGAAAGAATCCAAGAAAGGGCATAAGAATCATAGACCCACGTGTTTCCACACTCAGAAATCCCATAAAAACAGTAAACTGGAAGCCATGATATAAGCACAGAGGACCTGGTGCTGACCTGTGCAGGTCCTGTGCATGCTGCTGCCTCAGACTCTGAGTTTGTATGAGCTTTGCTCATGTTAATTGAGATCCATATTTTCTTGGTATCCTCCGTCCTCCCCTCTGGCTCTTACACTCTTCCTGCCTCCTCTTCCAAGGCTTTCCTGAGCTCTGAGGGGAGAGATTTGATGGAGGCATCTCATTTAAGGCTGAGTGTTCATTCTATAGTCTCTCATTCTCTATGTAGTGTTTGGCTGTGTGTCTCTAGTTCCGTGCCTATCTGCCCTAGGTGGAAGCTTCTCTGATGATGACTGAGTAAGGTTCTAATCTATGAGTGTAGCAGAATATCATTAGGAGTCATTTTATCACTACAGTTTTTCATACCAGTATTATTTGGTTTTACTTTGAGTTCCTAGGCTAACTAGTCTAGGGTTATAACTCACAGAGTAAGCCTTAAGTCCAATCAGACATTGGTTGGTTACTGCCACAAGCTTTGTGCCAACAATGCCCTAGCCTATCTTGCAGATAGTACACCATTATAGATAAAAAAGGTTTGTGGTTGTCTTGGTGTTTATGTTTCTTTTTTGGGAGCAGGCAGACTACCTTCTTGTACTAAACGTGCTGGAACACAGGGTTGAAGGCTCTCTGTAGGCATTAGCTCTATCGTGATCAATGAGATTTGTAGGTTCTATTTTCAGCAATGGGGTCTTGCTGTCAATGTGTGGACAGCAGTCTATAGTCTGGACAGCCTGAGTTGTTTGGGGATTCCCGTGGGACCCTTTTGGCCAATAACTTACTTAGATGGAATCCAATCGCAGTACTGGAAGTTTCGTTTGGTTACAAGAGATAGCCAGTTGAGACCCTGTCTCCTCCAATATTGGCGAATTCATTTACTTTGACTTCATATGTGTATAAATTTTAGGAAGTATCTACTATATTAAGTTTCCATGCTTACCTTCAAATCCCCTTATTTTTAGATGTCCCTCCCCCTATTTCCTCCCACAATCCCTTCTTCCCTCTTTCCTCTCCAGCCACCCTTCTGTTCATATCTATCTATTCTATGTACCTTTCCTAATGAGATCTAATTGTTCCCTCACATCCCTTACAATAGCAGCCTGTACTGCACATGTTCAATTGAAAAAAATAAAACAAGCCTGTGTCTTACTAATCTTGCCTTCCCTTTATTTATTCATATGCTCTCAAATTTGACTTTCTAAGATTTTTCTGAGATCTTAGAAATGTAGTTTCAAAATGTATTTTTGCTCTCTGTGATATAAGCTCATGTGCTCTAAATAGAAGAAGCCATGTCAGATTGACTTCAATGAAAACTTAGTGAATTGTCTAACAGTAATAGAAAAATGAGCATCAGAATAAGTTCCAGGTGGGTTTTCAGGACCCAAGTTCTTTTGGCTCTTTAAATGACATTTCATCTTACATCGGTGCCACCCCAAAGCTGGCTCCCATCATGAAGACATGACTATTTTAGAAGTTTTGCTCATCATACCCAGACATGATGGTATCCAACTGCAGAGACAGGTAGCTGGATTAGCCTTCTCAACTGTAAGAAGCTCCTAAGTCATTCCTCTAATTTCATTGACTGGTCCAGACTTACAAGGGGAATCCAGACACCCCAATGCCATAAAGAAATCAGGATGTTCTCATGGGGCTTGGAATAAGTTCCTGAGCTATATCAGGAAGGTGTAAGCATCCAAATTAACTTGGGGTCCCTAGCAGCCAGGAAAGCTCTTCAGCAAAGAGTAAACACAGGCTGCTATTCTTCTAAATAGTGTGAATTTTAAAAAAAAACATATAGAACATAAATTTTCTTACAGCTAGCTAACATGGTGTATTTTTCATGAGATTCCATTTCTGTCTCATTTGTGCTTATTTAATTTTAAAGAAAAGAGGAGTTTCTCTGGTATTTGTCAGTAAACACAGCAAGTACACTGCCATTGTTTTACCCTGGTGACTTTTGCGCTCCTTCTCTTGTGAGTTAAGCAGAAGCGATGGCCATTCTCAGCCCTCCCCCCACCCCCGTGCCAATGCATGAGCCTTGAGCCTTCAGTCTTGCCCTTGACACCAGTGCCAAAGGAGCAGTTCAAGTTTTCCCTCAGAGAAGGGGCATGGATTCTCATCAGAAAGAGCATCTCAGGGTCAGCATCTTGGATACAAGGGTGAGCTGGTTGGTTTATGTCAAACATTCCAATTTGGGGGTTTTGAAGAAGAGAGAACACCAGCTCAGGTCTTACTTCTCATTTGGTTGTTGGGGTCTTCAATTT
Organism: Apodemus agrarius; assembly: GCA_964023405.1. Taxonomy (NCBI): domain Eukaryota; kingdom Metazoa; phylum Chordata; class Mammalia; order Rodentia; family Muridae; genus Apodemus; species Apodemus agrarius. Next base: position 17,953,932 of record OZ030008.1, read on the forward strand.
CTCTGAGCCTGGAAAGAAAGTAAGAGAAGTTGAGATGTTTCTTTTCTGTTCTTAAGACCAGTGATTTTTTTTTAACCTTGAGGAACAAAGACTTTTGGTATGAGGTCTCCATTATGTCATAATCATTTCAGCTCCAAAAAACACATGCATACCAAGTAATATTCTGTCTGGTTAGTTTTAGATGTTTTTAATTCAATCCATTTGGTCAAATACATGAAACCAAGAAAAATACTTCAGTCTACCGGTACATTGAGTGATAGTAGTTCATCAACTGGGTATGAGATAGCCACATATAGTGAGTGTCCCTCCCTCATGCACCCATCCTAGAATAAATCTAGTACTCAAAAAAATAGACCATAATTTTGCATAATATGGCATCAAACCACAATTCTACTGCTTCATCTTCTGATTTAAAACATGCACACACACACACACACACACACACACACACACAACTTCCAACTCAAGGTGGTAGTCTGAACTGCCTGAAGCTGGAAAAATTATGTTGTACAAATGCAGAGATTCTAAAGGAATTTTGACAAAGTTTTTATCTTTGTGCACATGTTAAGTATGATAGTGCTATATTCACAGATACTCCTCCCAAGTTCTGGCACTTAGGTTGCTTGACAGACTTAGATTTCAGTTCTATTGTGAGTTTATCTTATGGTTGTATTGCTGTTTGGTGAGACAGGGGAAGGAAGAAAGCCATCTACTGCTGACCTGGTGCCACCTGGAGACTTTCTACAGTGGAATCCCATTTAACCTCTACAATGACCTTCTAGATGATAACAGACTGGAGATGGTGGTGGTGACATGTAATCATGGTCATCACCATCAGCAATTACAAACAAAAATGATAGGCTCTCTATAATTTCTTTGAGGTCTCATAGCTGCCAAGTTGTGAATTTCAAGGTTTTCTCAAACCCTGTGCTTTGACTCTCCTGTCTATTCCCACTGTACTGGTTCTGTCACACCCCCACAGTAAGCAGGTAATCCAGCCTCTTCCTCCTTTAACATTCTCTCCCCCCTGCTCAGACTCTGTGCTCCCAGCAAGCAGTCTAGATATTTGCCATCCAATCTCTCTGTTTTCCTGCCTTAAAGGGCACATGGATTTGAAAGGCATTTTGATAGATGAGATAAGAGACTGATAGTGGTATCAGAAATTACAGGAATTTGGTTGACTGGTTCAGACATTTTTGTCTTGGGTCTGTGAAGACTTGGTGAAAATTACTTGACTGTTTAAAGAGAACTATAAAAGCAGGAAAGGGCTATTAGGATACTGAAAGAGAGCTCCTGTTAGAGGGACCCAAACCAGGCAGTAGCAGTGGGAAAGGAAGTCAAAAGAAAGGAGAAAGAAGCTACTTTGCTGTATTAGTCTTTGTTGCTGTTGTTGTTGTTCATTGCTATAACAAAATACCTGAGGCTAGATATTTTATAAAGCAAATCAATTCATTTAACTCAGTTTTGGATGCTGAAAATCTCCTCTTCTCATTGCTGAGGGTCCCTTTGGCCCCCCTGACTATATTTATAGCATAACAGAAGGTATCATGACAGAAACATATGCACATGAGAAAGGAAGGCAGTGAAAGGATACAGGCCAGTTTTGCTCTCAATAACAACCCCTTTCCTGTATTGTAGTCACCAGGAGACTTTATCTCCTCTAAATATTGCCACATTGAAAACCATGTTTTCAACACAAGGACCTTGGGGGACCTCATTCAAACCATACATAAACTGCAACAGATGCCCCCTTCCCCCCAAAGACCACCCAGATCCCTTCTATTGTGTGAATTCTCATGTGCCAGTGGGACATTGTGCAGAATGTCATTAACACAGCTTCCTTTCTTTCACTTGGTAATAGGTATTGCTCCGAGCAGTTATCACCCTTTGTGTCTTTGAATCCTCACACTTATTTCTCCTGAATGGAGGAGAATGGGCAGAAACAGAGGCTCAGAAAATCTATCACTTGGCCAAGGTCACAGAATTGTGATTAGTCAACCCCGAGACCCCAGCCCTGTGCTGTCAGGACCCAAACTCATCATCTTTCAGGCTATAGACTCTGATCATTTCTGAAACAATTCTGCAAACATTTTAACCAAGACTAAAATGAAACGAACTCCACATGCTTGTGATTTTACATTGTACCTTCATTCATAATGAAGCCAAGCTTAGAAAATGACTAACTGCTGTCCAAATGCAGCTAGTTATGTTCAAAGTAATTGAAGTTACAGATGTGCGCCTTCAGTCGCATTGGCCACATTTTAAGTGTTCTGTAGCTACGGGTGGCAAGGAGCTGCCATGCTGAATGGTGAAACTATATTCCCCTTCCATCGTTGTACCAAGTTTTATTGCAGAGTACGCAGGCTAGAGCTGTCTTGCATAAGACCAATATCTCTTTATTTAGAGTTCACTCACCCTCTAAATAATCCCTCTTTAGGATTTTTATCTGGCTCTAGATAGGTCTGTGTGTACCTGCATTGTCTGACACAATAGCCATTAGTCACCAGTGTCTGCTGAGCCCTGGAAATATGACCAGCGTGACTGAAGCACTCCAGAAGTGTAAGGAACACACTAGACTTCAAATCTTTTCTACCAATAAAGAATATAACAGACAACATTAATATTTTTACACTGAGCATATGTTGAAATATTACTTTACATGTCTTAGGTTAAAAAGTACTGTTGAAATTAATGACCTATGTTCTTTCAAAAAAACCCTTATTTAATATTGCTACAAGAACAATTTCAATTATATCTGTGGCATGTCTAGTATTTCCTCTGGACAGGCTGCCGTAGATCCCTCCATCCATCTATGACTCCAAAGCACAGTTCTTTTCTCTTACTTTCTCTAGATCTTTGCTGCCCAATAGGTACCCATATGCCACATGTGGGTATTTCTTCTCTTTGTGGCTGTAAGTGAACACGTTCCTATCTGTCTGCAAAGGTGGGAGTGTGTGGGGTGAGGGGGTGTGTCTGCCTGTAGGAAGCCAGAGGTTGACAATGCATATCTTACTCTATCATTTCCACCATATTCTTTAAGACAGAATTTCTCATTAAACTTGAAGGTTGCCTACTTGCCTCCAGCCAGCCAGCATACTCCATCTATCTCTGCCTCCCCAGACCTGGGATTCCATAGGTATGGGCGCCTTGTCTGGCCTTTTTTTCTTTTTTAACATGGATTCTAAGGCGACCAGAGTCTGGACCTCACACTTATTCTGCAAGCGCTTTACTGAGTAAGGCATCTCTTGGACTCCTGCATACGGGTGCTTCCAGTGAACTTAATTGAAACTAAACAAAATTTGAAATTTAGCTCCTCTGTCACTAGCCACAGTAATGTCGCTCAGCAGCTACATGTAGTTAACAGCTACCATATTGCAAGGCACAGGGGGAAAATGTCTCCATTGTCACAGAAAGTTCTATCAGGTGGTACCAACATAGATTGTATACAGAGGTCTCAAGAGGCGTAGAGGTGAATGATGAAGGATGCAGCCGGTTTCCATGGCACCCAACCCTGCAGCACATAGTCCCCTCCATCTCCTAGGTACCTGTCCCTGCTTAGCCTGGCTAGATTGTGTACAACTTATCTCTTAATCTGTCTTCCTGCAAGGGCTTCCGTGTGTTTATCTCTACTGCAACACTCCTTCTCACCCCACCCACCCCACTGCTGCATCCTGTGTGTATGCACATGTGGCTAACTGGGTGCCTTGAATAGCACAGGTATGTAGGAAGTATTTGATAAGCCTCTGAAGTAGCGATGTCAATCAAATGATTGGAACACAGTGGCTGGAACTACAGGGAGATCTGGAAGGCTGGTGGCAGAATACAGGAGATGGGGGGGGGGGCTATGTCAGGATCCTATGGAGGAAAGGGGTTAACAGGAAGACAGAAGACTGCTGACCCAAATCTTTTCAGTGTGACCCAGAGCCTTCTTGAACCCACCTTACAAGCTTTCTACACAGTGATGAGAGAGTTCTTACAGGGCAATACACAGACTCGGGCAATGGCTACATAAGAAGTACAGAAGAAACCCCAAATATTATTTACATGATCCATAAATATGCAAGACCTATAAATGGGGAGTATGAAAATGAAGGTCTGATGAGAAGGGAGAGTGAGAGGTGGCCTCTCCCTGGGCCAGCTGGTTTGAGTTACATTTTATGGGCAGTGTGTGAATTCTGGCACCCTTGTTGAATTTGCGGCAGACTCGCACATTAGTTTTAGGGCTCCCTCTCGAACAGGAACATCATAACGCTTTTTAATTGGTGCTGATAAAAAACGTAGCATTACTTGTAGGTTCCTGAGAGAAGCGAGTTGTGAAATTGGGTTTTCATTAAACCTAATGACGGAAAATTAAGCATAGTGCGTCTGGCGAAATGGGGCATGCTAAAAGGCATCACTTCTGCATTATCGAAGGTTAATAAGGGAATAGGTGGGGTAGGCTGCATTGGAAAGGGGAGTCCAACTAGTTGGATTAATAAACCTTGAAAATCCCTTGGTTCCAAGTCCCCCTGGCATCATTAGTGCGTCGGCATCATCACAAACGTTGCAGCAATACAAGTGCTTACATTTCAAATGCGTCTATTTTCCATCCCTCTGTTGGTTTTGCTGACACCAAGTTTACAGTCTGTCTAGCAATGTGTTTAGGGGGAAATATCCATATTGATAGCCTTTTCAGTTTGGGAACGTTTGGCGTGTCACAAAGATTTGCCAGGTGCCAACTCTGCCAGGCAGCTGGTCTCCCATGCAGCCTGCAGCCTGAGTGCTTTAGAAAAGATGGGAGCAGGGCATATCTCTATGGTGTCCACATGGTGTCGTTTATGTGGAACACAAGGGTTCTAGGCATTGACTTGATGTCACCGTGAAGTGTGGCTTCTAGAAACTCACATCCAGATCCATCTCCATGTCTATCAGATAGTCACAGGGGTGATGCTCACTGGAAAGACACCTCCAGTCCATGACAGCTGGGACACCTAAGGGAGATAGCGTGGATCTTTAAAAGGTGGGACTCTTCTGCAGAACCTTCAGTGGCTTCACACTGGTCCTGGGTCCCCGTGGTCTCAGCCCTTCTGGATCTTCTTCTGCCACAGCATTGTCCCACAGCTTTTGTTTGTACCCGTGACTCTGCTTTTACCTAAATGTACCATCATCTCTCAAGCTCTGATCTTTTTGCTTCAGACAATTCTTGCCTATTTTCCCTTCTAGACCCTTTCATAAGTCTAACTCACAGTTACATGGGTATGACAGAGGAGGGACTCAACCCCATTATGTGCTAGGAATTACATTCAATCAGTGCTAGTAAAGATGTATCAACTTATTACCAAGCCAAGGGTGGGAAAGTAGGGAGTATTATTCTCAGTGCAGCCAGAAAGATTGTTTGTTTGTTTGTTTGTTTGTTTGTTGTTTCAGCATCTCACTTTGGCCTTTATCCCTATGTATGAACTTGTATCCTCAGTATCTTTCTATTGGATGATTGGGCTAATTCTGAAAGGCCAGCTCTTTTATCTACTCAGTGCACTAAAACAACTTGCTGAAACCATGGGAAACGCACAGATATTTCATCTACTAATGAGGTCTGACCTAATCAGTGTCTGAAGCACAGGCTCATCAAATCCACGACTTGTTCTCCCATGGAGATGATAGCCAGTGGAGTCAGACAGAAGGATAGAAAGTGAAGACTGTGTGTCCCTGACTTATCCATGACACAGATGAACACATGAGGGTAACCAAGACTCACATTTTCTCAGAACTGAGTGGTTTCACTGAATAGTAGACTTTGAATACTAATGCCAAGCCAAAAAGGAGTTAGGTAAGTGTAACCAATTGGTCATCTTGTGAGCCAGACATGTCTCTCCAGTATCCTTTCCTGTAAGGAACTGACTTTGATATCAATCACATAGGAGCAGATTGTGTTTTCCCATAGACTCTGTTTGATGGATTATTATGACAGGGGAGACAAACAAGCTGAAGGGGACATGGCTTTTAAAAAGACAAGTTGCAGAGAAATCTAGAATATACACTAAGTCTCTCAGGGAAAGACCATAACACAGGCTTCATGGATGTCTGCATGGGAGTCTCAATGTCTGAAAACATCTGGATATACCCATCATCTGCCACATCTGGAAGGCCTTATCTCTTGCATAGTACAAACAGAATGGCCCCAGGGCACAGACTGTCAGAGTATTGTGGAGGATATAAACATGCCAAGCGTAGATGGTTCTGGGAAAGAGAAATGGTTTCCAGAGCGACCAAACAACAGAAGGCATCTGAATCAGCTCAATGTGTAGAGAGATAGTTTATGAGGGAAAAGTCTAACTTTTTTTTTAAGATAGGAAGGGTCTAATATAGCCAAAGCTGTCTTCAAACTTGCTATTTAGTTTGGGGTGACTGAACTTCTTGTTCTCCTGTTTCCCCATTTTGGATATCTAGAAGAGCAAGCACTTGCAAACCAGGTATTATATAGTGCCAGCCAGGGACCAAGTTCAGGGCTTTGAGCATGCTCTGTGGACACTACCAGCTGAGGGAAAACCCCATTGCTATATCAAGGGGTGTGGGGTGGCATGCTAATGAGAGTCATAGCTGGTGAGAGTGAAGGAAAAAGTTTAGAGAACTCTACAATTTCAGATCAGGGGTATTTCAGGGTCAGTGATAGTAAGGGAGCATTTAGATGGTAGAAAGAAGGTAGCCTCTGTTACAGAACCCATTGCTGCAGAGAGACTGGAGGATTAGAATGCCTGCTCCTTCCTGGGTGTACAAGACTAGCTATACTTCCACCAAAGAAAACAAACTAAGAGAGAAATCAGTTTATAGATACAGATCTTCTGGCCAGGCACCTGAGACTCTCCTCATCTGCAGATAAGAAACTGAGCCTATATCTATGCCTGTAGTTTTCCAAACAAGAAGGTTCTCCCAAGACTTAGCCTGGCTTCTTTCCAGTTCTGGGATTGGCTGGTATTGGCTAAGGCATTCAAGAAGTCTAGAGACAGGCTAAGGACAGGCAAGGGATAGTCACTAAACTGTCACTTTGTCTTCAAGCAATCAATAATGAGTCCTTGAAGCTGAAATGAACCATGGATCCTTGCAAGCTCTGGCTTGTCATTTCACCATTCAAATCTGTGCACAAGGCCAAGTCAGGGAAGCAGTGCCTTTTGTCTCTCTAAACTTCTCTGACCAGTGGAGTGCACAGTTCGTCGAAGTGATAGTTTGTCCTGCTTCTTTTTCTTTGAAGCAGATGGCAGTCGTGGGGAGCTGTCACAGCCCACCCTCACCATTCAGACTCACCCCTACCGGACTTGCGACCCCGTAGAGATGAGCTATCCCAGAGACCAGTTCCAGCCTGCCATCCGGGTGGCGGACCTGCTTCAACACATCACCCAGATGAAGAGAGGCCAGGGCTACGGGTTCAAGGAGGAGTATGAGGTAAGAGCTTAGCATGTGGGAGGATTCCCCAGTAGCTCCTGGTTACTCTTGTCTTGCCTTTGACCATGAGCAACAATGAGGCTTGGGAGCATGGTGGTACCCCACCAAGCCCACTTAATCAGAACTTACATTTTAACTAGGATCTGGACATTAATTTCATAATTATTGATGCACATGGACACAGATCTATATGTGGAGTAAAAAACCTCAGGACAAGGTGTGTTGTTTATAAAGGCATATCCAATGTTATTGTAGTTGGATGAGCCCTTAGTCATTATAATTTGTCTTGAAGATTCAAATAGCATCACGAAAACTATGTACTTTATCAGAAAGGTGTATATATGGCCAAAGCCTAAACTACCTAGTCTGTGAACTTTAAATCTAAAATTCAAGAAGAGATATACAGATGTAATTGACCAATTTGGTACATTTCTTTTAGAACTTACATTTTAACTAGGACCTAGACATTACATTTCATAATTACCATGCTCCAAACCCCCTACGTTTTAGAGTCAAACCTTTCTTCACTGTGAAGATAGTCCTCTTCCCACATGTTATAGAAAAGCCAATAGTATCTGGCATGCCTCCTGTTTCCTACTCACTTTTTGCCTGATGTCCATGCTTCTGTGTGTTCTCACGGTGCTCCACAAAGGTATACAATGTAGTAACTGCTATTCCCTCTCTCTATACACCTGCATTCCTCCTGCATTGGTCATCCCTTTCCTCCCACAACCCTCTCACTCCCAGCATCTCCAGTACAAAAGCTATGAATACACATTGTAGTTATTTCAGGAGTTTGGTGTGTGCGCGGTGGGGGGTGGGGGGAGAAATGACAGACAACCACAGCAAAATATGGGCAGTGCCTAGGTCCAATATTATTATGGTATAGATTCCACACCATGCAGGCCCTTTAAGGTCTAATAACTATCTTCTCCTCCATCCCAAGTCTTCTTTAGTGCCTTTAAGCACCACCAGCAGCATGACTCCACATTTTCTTTGTTTTATTATACAAAACAACTTCTCTTCCTGCTGTCTTTGTCTGACTCCTTTTGTTTCAAATCTTACCTGCTAGATCTCACCTTTACAGAAAAAAAAAAAGTACAAAGGAAAAATCCATTAAGATGTTTTCCTCCAGCAAAGAGTAGCTCACTCCCTCCTCCCCAACCCATCCCCCAAAGTGGCAGTTCTCTTAGTGACAGTGGAGTCCCCATGCAGCAACTTCATTTCTTTCCTTTTTCTTTCTCTCTCCCTCTCTTCTTTCCCCAAACATCTCTTCAGCATCTTCTATGTGCCCTGTACTAAGTGGTACCCACTGGGTTTCCCTTTCTCATTTTCTGCCTCCTTCTTCCCTCTTCTCTCTTTCTTTCTTTCTATCACTTGTAATAATGACCCAGACACATTTTACTCAGTTCCACTGTATGCAGTGAAGGCTCCTAAGGTCATATCACCTCAGACTAAATTTATTCCTCAGACTTTATTCCTAGACAGGCTTACTGAGTACTATTACTGATATCATGAGAGAACATGAAATCATGCCAAACTTGTGGTCTAGATAACTGTGTGATCTTGGCAAATCACTTTGCTATCTCAGTTTTCAAAGTCTTCATTAGTTGAAGCATGTGCCTAAGTGGCTCCTAAGACCTATATATTCTTAAAATGTTATGGGAGCATAAAGCAGTGGAGGGGACCATGTTTGACATATTTTGAGGACCAAAACATTCATACCAGTAGATGTAATTACTCATTACATCTCAGGAGAACCAGCAGTTAATTTCAAATACAGTCTCGCTAAATACCATTTTAGCGTGCAGTCTATTCCATGAGCCTCTGAGATTCAAAAACCCATTGCTTCTTTTTAAAAATATCAGGACACTAGAAATTGAAGAACTGCTGAAGTAATTCAGTAGAGTTGGATGGTAAAATATCAGAATAGAACATTGCAATTTCTAAATATTTAATGTTAGCCTTGTTAAAAGTTGTAATTGATGGTGGGGGGTGGTTGGGGAATGGGCAGGGGGAAGAGGACTTATGGGACATATGGTGAGGGGGAACTGGGAAAGGGGAAAGCCTTTGGAATGTAAACAAAGAATGTAGAAAATAAATAAATAAAAAAAGAAAAAAACAGTGTAAATGGGGACAAATGTATATACATCAAAAAAAAAATATCAGGACACAAATTGGCAAAGGAAAATGGATTTGTTTACAGATTTTGTAAACCAAGGAGAAATGAACTCTTGGTTGAGGTCTTTTCCAAAGCATTGTTACCCGTTACCCTTTAACAGAAAAGATGAAGCAAAAGCCAGGAGGAATGCCTATATGTCTTAGGGTTTCTATTCCTGCACAAACTTCATGACCAAGAAGCAAGTTGGGGAGGAATGGGTTTATTGAGCTTACACTTCCACACAGCTGTTCATTACCAAAGGAAGTCAGGACTGGAACTCAAGCAGGTCAGGAAGCAGGAGCTGATGCAGAGGCCATGGAGGGATGTTCCTTACTGGCTTGCTTCCCCTGGCTTGCTCAACCTGCTCTCTTATAGAACCCAAGAATACCAGCCCAGAGATGGCACCACCCACAAGGGGCCCTCCCCCCTTGTTCACTAATTGAGAAAATGCCCCACAGCTGGATCTCATGGAGGCACTTCCCCAACTGAAGCTCCTTTCTCTGTGATAACTCCAGCCTGTGTCAAGTTGACATACAAAACCAGCCAGTACACTATGTTTGTGTAAGTTGCCAGGAAAGTGTGTTCTGATATGTCTTCCCAAGATGCAAGCTCCTCCTGCGGTTGGCACCAAGGCTGATTTGGCCTTTTCCACGCCCCCAACCTCCAGTCTGGAATTCATTGGGACCCATCATTTCAGGAGTTTAATTGCAAAAGGGACAGTACAAATTTTTCTTTCAAATATCTCCTCTCCTGCCAGGATAGTTACCAGACTACCAATTTTGGAGAAATATTGGAAAAATCACATCTGAGTCTTATTTCTTAAATGTAAGAATGGTCCTGAGTCTTGTATGTACGCTGATGCACAAGGACACAGATCTGTATGTGGAGTAAATACCTCAGGACAAGGTGTGTTGTTTATAAAGACTTGCCCAATGTTATTGGATGAACCCTTAGTCATTATAACTTGTCTTGATGTTTCAAATAGCATCACAAAAACTATGTACTTTATCAGAAAGGTATATATATGGTCAAAGCCTAAACTACCTAGTCTGTGAACTTTAAATCTAAAATTCAAGAAGAGAAATACAGATGCAATTGACCAATTTGGTACATTTTTTAGCAGCATATTTCTTCTAAAACATCCATCCCTGTATGCTAGTTATTACTTGGTTGGTTGGTTGGTTGGTTGGTTTGGTTTGGTTTGGCTTGGCTTGGTTTTAAATTTTTCTTTATATCTGTCAGCATCTCCCAAACCTTCTAGCAGGGAAAGAAACTTATTTTATATCAAAGAATACATGTTATTCCATCACTTGGGCCTCAACCATAAATCTGTCTAAGGAGGCCAGCCTCACCCTCAGTCAATTCAAATTGTATTACTAGGCTAGCCAGCATGCCTTGCTTCTGGTTATTAGCATTGTATGATTAACCATGAGCTAATTGGAAGACATTGTTGATTGAAATATCCTACTTTGTAGGGTGTGCTAGTCAAGTTTGTTAGAAAATGACTGTGATAAAAGAAAATGACTTTCTTTTATCATAAAGGCTCCTATGATTTCCAGAATCTTCATTTTGTACATGGATTAGAGATTTGCTTCAAGACTCAGTGTAGACATAAAACCCTGAGCCTCCAGGTTTGCTGTCACAGCTGCTGTGTGATGTCCTTGTCTGTCACCTTCCCATTCTTCTCTGCTTTTATATTTTTCATACCATGTGTGGATTTGACAAGCTGACATCTTGGAGACCATCAGCTTTAGCAGGCTGTGCCTTCGAAAACCAGTGCAGCTGCAGTCACTCCCAGATTCGTTCAGTAAATATTTATTGAGTATTTACTATTACCCAGGAGTAGTCCAGACATTTGGGATACAATAGTGAGTGAAACTAACCCACACCCTCATGAAGCATGCATTCTAGCAAGGGAAATAGAAAACAAACACAGGCTTAAACAATAAATAATTCACTGTTTGCTGTGTTACCAACTACCTCAAATATAAGCAACAGAAAACAATTGATTTATTGCAATAATTGGCTCTGTGGTTTGGGAGTTGAACAATGAACAAGAGGTACAGTGATCTCTTCTCTGTAATGCAAGGCTCCAAGGCTAGAGGCTGAAATAATCTACATCATCTTTATTCTGGTGTCTAATAACAGATTGTAGACATCATCTGAGGTCTCATTGGTAGTTTTCCACTGGAATCCCTCTAAGCAACCTGATGAGTAGCCTGGGATTCCTGGCAGAATAGTAACTTCCAAAACAGTTGGACTTTTTATATGGTGCCTCAGAGCTCCAAAGGCAAGCCTCTTACCTAACAAGGTGAAAATTGTATAACATTGGTAGCCTAGACTTTGATATTATATTGCATTGGATATGACCAAAGAAAAAGCTACCCTCCTTCTAAGTGTGGAGTGGAATTAAACTCCATTTCTTCATAGAAAAATCACATGCCAGCTCTAGAAGAGCACATAAGATAGTAGATAATGTGATTTCAGGGCAACATGGTTTTTTAGAAAAAGAGAAAATGGGGCAAGGACAGGAATAGAATGATCCAGGCTGAGAAATGCAGGCAGGACCAATATCAATTAAAGTAAAAAAAAAAATAGTCCTTAGGAAAGATAGTTTCAGAAGGAGGGATTTACACAGCAAGATGATAATAATCTGGCATGTACAAACAGGAGTAAAGAAAGCTGATCAATGTATAGGGAACATGTGCTAAGAATGAAATAATCAATTTGAAGAGATAAAGAGGGACCTGGTGCTTTTGTATATCATAGGTCAGTATAAAGAGTTTGGCTTTTACTCTGAATAAGCTTAAAGCTTACTACAGAGCTCTGAGAGCTACAAATGCTAATAGTCTGATTTTATGTTTAAAAACTCATTCTAGCTACTGTGTTGAGAATGGGACCCAGGGAGGCAAGGTAAGGCCACTGATGTGGTAACCCAGATGGGACAATGGTGACTCTGGCCAGGGCCAGCAGAGGAGTCCATAAGAAATGGTTGGGAAAACAAAAAAACAAAAAAAGAAAAAAAAAGAAATGGTTGGGTTCTGAATATGTCATAAAGGTAAAGCCAACAAGATGTCTTAATACAATGTCTTCGTAAATTAAAGGAATCAAGAATGAGGTCCTCAGATGTGTCAACAGACACAAGGACCTTGGACTCAGTCTTTTCACAGTCCCTCTTTAGAGAGACATAGAGTACTTTCCATAGGCTATTCACTGGACCCAGCTGTGGGGACAAAGGAGATGCAGTAACCATGACCCCATCTGTCGAGCCTGAGCTTATGATAAAGACAGACTTATGGACTAATAATTTTAATTGCAATATTCATTACATGGACAAAATGCTTCAATAAAAGAATACCCAGAATTATAGTGACCCATGTAGATAGGGCCTATTCAGCCTAGCCTGATAGTACATTTGTTAGTGATTTTAGTAAGTACACTAGTCTCAACCAAGTGTAAAGAAATAATAGTAATTGAAAATAGAGGAATGTTCTAGAGCAGGAGCTACAAGTGATGTCATGGGTGAATAGAAAGTGAATTGGGTTAGATGTACTATAAGTAACTTAATATATGAGACATAGGAAGGCACACGATGGGAGCTGGGGCTGAGGTTGTAGCAACTGCATGTCCAGGAATGGGTTAATATTTCATACACTAAGGAATTTATATTTCATTTTAGAGGTCATGGGGGCTATAGAGGGAAGAGAAATTTTCAAAGTAGGTTTTTACTTAAAAATTTGTATCAAAGAAAAAATACTAGAGGCAAGTAAGCAATCAGAGCAATCATTCTCTAAAAAGATGCGACTTCATGGCCCAAACCTGGAGGCTGGGCCCAGAGCCCAGGTCTCTCTCTCTCTCTCTCTCTCTCTCTCTCTCTCTCTCTCTCTCAATCTCTCTCTCTCTCTCTCTCTCTCTCTCTCTCTCTCTCTCTCTCTCTCACACACACACACACACACACACACACACACACACACTGCATGTAAAATGTAAAACTATAATAAAATCAATTTGTTCTCTTTGACATGAGTCTCTCAATATCCATCATTTAAGTTCCACTACTTGAAGTAATCCATAGATTGCCCTGCACTGTGAGTCAAATTTCCGGATTCATATCCTACCATTTTCATAAATATGAAAGTGACCGACATTAAGTCATTCCATGCCCCTGGGTTTCTTTTCTGTCCTTAAGCATTGAGGCCAAATAGGTTGGTCAGAGTGATCCAAGACCCCTTTTGTAGCTAATATTATGAGAGTCAAAATAAGAACCTATTGGCCAGACTAATTGGGGTTCCTTCTCATGGAAGTCTCTGCAGCTTCTTCCCCCATTGTTATATCACAGGATCTAGTTGATTAACCATAGTTCAAAGAACTCAAGAAGGACTAAGGCAAATTAACTTCACTCGCCACCATGCATATCCAGTTCTCAGCTGTGGTTTTTAATCTTGGCTTCAGGTTAGAATTACCTGGGAAAAAAATTTCAAAGCACCAGTGAACTGACCATATTTCAGACCAATTAAAACAAGACATACTGTGGTGGGACCAGAGATAAGTGCTCAACAAGCTTCCTAGTTGATTAAAATAGACTTCAAAAATTACTAGTCACCAGCCTCAGGAAAGTCTCCGAGTTTCCAGTGTGGGCCATACCTGTGTCTGCGGACCCTCACTATGCCTGCCTTATTGTCTGACCCTCAAATCTGCATGTGAGAGAACACAGCCACTTTCAATCAAAGGCTGTGTCATAGTCATGAACTACAGAGCCTCTTCTTCCCCATTCCCCTAACCCTCACCAAGATGACCCCACTTTTTCCCCAGTTAAAAACAAAGACTCCACACTATGCCAGAAAATGTGAACAGATGTTAGCTAGAGAGCTGGATTGTCTCTGTGCCCTGTAATCAGATGAGCAGAAGGGTAGCAGGTTTGGGGAAGATGAGGGGAAACAGGAAGAGGTGACTTTGTAACACAAGGAAGGGAAGAGCGTTAAACCCCGTCCAACCCAGACATCCTGTCACTGTAATGAATTGAATGAGCCCAGTAGGGCGACCAGAAGGTGTCTGGTTATCACAGCTCCATTAAGACTATTTAAGGGAACAAGGAACAGCTGTGTGGAATATGATGTCGTCTAATGACGAGCAAACATGTGTTCATTTTCCAGCTCTAGCCGGATGCACCCTGTGCACGGCTTTTGAGGGGAGAGGCCATCCTGCTTAGTCATCTGTGGGTGATGTCAGATAGGCAGCCTCCTAACGGAGCATAACCATGGCAGTGGAAGCTTCCTGAGGAGGGAAAGAGTGCACGCCAGACTGCTAACAGATGAACAGGACATCTTGTTCCTGGGGGTGGGGGGAGGGTAGTCCAGTTCCTTGATTTATAGATGAGAGAGGTTCTGGAGACAAGCATGAGGGATTAGTGGCAGATGCTCAAGTCATAAATGGGGAATCATGGTCATTCTTCTACTCTGCAAAATCATAATGACCCAAATGGAAGAGCCAGGCTCCCACCTGTTCATCTCACTCTCCTGGCAGAGTTAAAAGAGGAAGAAACTGAGCCAGATCCTAGAAGTGGTCAAAAGACATTGAACCCATTTGGTGTCAAACTTGGGAAAGAGCTCATGCACGTTAATGCTGTGAACTTAGTCCCTTTAGTTTATTTTTTATCACTCGGCTTATAATAATGTTCCTAACATAGCTGACGGAATTCGTTTATATTTGATATAGAAACCCTCCCAACAGACTGTGTGATTCCCATAGGATTCTGTAGAAAAGTTCTTGAACCGAAAATCAAGAAGTAGTCTTAGACTCTTTCCTGAGCGAATCCTAGTTCTATCTTCTGTGAAATGCTTGGCTGTCTTACAGTAATTTTTAAGTCTGATAGTATATGGCCTTTTCTAATCACTCATCAGAAACACCAACTGAATGCCAATGGTGTGCTTTGTGCTATTCCAGGCACTGGAGAGATAACTAGCCAGAAGAAAAAAAAACCCCGTGTTAACAAAGTTCATGACTTCAGCACAGAAGAGAATTCCATAGCTTAACTCTAGTTAAAACGCTTCAGAGCAGTGGTTCTCAAGCTTCCTAATGCTATGAGCCTTTAGTTCCTTCTATGGTATTGACCCCCAACTGTAAAATTATTTTTGTTGCTACTTCATAACTGTAATTTTGCTACAATTATGAATCATAAACAAATATCTTCTATGCAACCCCAAAAGAGGTTGTGAGTCATAGGTTGGGTAGAGGATCATGGATGTAAGCAGGGTAAGAAAGAGGCAGTCTTATGACTTTATTTGGGCTTCTTCTTACCTGTTTCTAAGATAAATAAGAAGTGTCACAAAGATGTCACACTAAGCTGAAGCAAAGTAGACTATGGGATAAACTATGTAGACAGTGTCTGTGTGTGTGTGTGTGTGTGTGTGTGTGTGTATCTGTGTGTGTCTCTGTCTATGTCTGTGTGTCTGTGTGTATCTGTGTGTGTCTTGTGTGTCTGTGTCTGTGTGTCTGTGTGTATGAGCATATATATGTGTGTCTCTGTATGTTTGTACCATGCCTGTGGAGGCCAGAAGAGGGTATCAGATCCTCTAGAACTACAGTTGTAGATGGTTGAGAGGTCCCTGTCCCTAGTACTTAGGTACTAAAAACTGAACTTGAGTCATCTGGAAAAACAGTACCTACTTTTTATCACTGAACTCTTACTCTGTCCCCACTACCAGAATAAGTAATGTTACAATCATCATCTCCCACAATTCATCCCTTCTAACCTGATGTTTAGGAAAGAGTCATTGACCCAGAAACAGCCTCCTAGATGCTCATGCATGGTATGTATAGTGGAGACAATGGACTTGGGAATGGCCAGAGAGGACATCTCTCAGCTCAGGATAAGGAGGCTGTGGTACAAGCTTCTCCACTGGGCTTGAAAATAAGGACAAAGTCTTATGCTTTTACCCCTCAAACATCTGCAAAGTAACATACGAATATGAAATATTTAATTGTACTAGGAAGTACAGGTAAGACTTAAGCAATTAACACGTTATATCCAAAATGCAACTCAAAACCAAAATGAGCTATTAGCCACCCCAGTTAGAATTACTCTTATCAAATGGCAAGAAACAGAGGTAGGGGTGGAGAGGTATCTTGGCAGTTAAGAATACTTACTGTTTTTACAGAACACCTATGATCAATTCTTTAGAACCACATAATTTCCAGTTCCAGGGCATCTGATGCCCTCTCCTGACCTCTGAGGGTACCAGGCATGGATATATGATATATATTTGCGTAAGCAAAATATTCATAAACATAAATTTTTATTTTAAGGTAGTAAATAAATGCTATTGGAGGATCTAAAAGAAGAGGAATTCACATATTGCTGGTGGACAGGTAAAAAGCACAGCCATTATGGAAAATAGTATAGAAGATCTTTAAATAGCTAGAAATATACTACCATATAATACAATGGCTCTACATTGAGTTATACATCAAAGGAATTTAAATCAGTACATAGAACAGACATCTTCACTCACAATAGCTAAGATATGGAATCAGCCTAAGGGGTTCATTGGCAGATAAATGATAAAAAAATGTGATATGCATACTCAATGAAATATTCATCCATATAAACGAGACTGTCATTTGCAGTAATATGCATGAACAGGAGACTATTACCTGAAGTGAAATAAGTCAGGCCTAGAAAGACAGATAGCACATGGTCTTACCTAAATGTAGAAACTAAAATACTTGTTTTAAGGAAGCAAAGACCGGAGCAGTGGTTACTAGAACCTGGGAAGGGTTTGGAGGACAGAAGAATGGAGAGAGGATGGTTTGTGGTTATTTGGGCACAGTTGGAAAGGAAGAACAGTTTTAAAATCTACAGTAGTGTGACTGTTTTGACAACAGTTGATTGTATATTTTAGAATAGCTCCTGAAGGTTTTGAATATTCCCAACACAAAGAAATGACATCTGTCTGAGGTGACAGATATGCTAATTTCCCAATCTGATCACTATGTATTGAATAGATGTATTGAACTGTCAGTGGATATGCCATAGATAGGCATAATTAGGAGGTGCCAATTAAACATAAGAATATAATTTTTTAAAAGAATAGCTCACCTCGAGAAAAAGATACTATATCTTACGGGAAGAAAGCAATGCAGAAAGAATCTCACCTGTGTGGGTGGTCTCTCAGGATGTGTGGAGCATCAGCCTTTAACTCTGAGGCTGAGTCCCCCCCAGGGCATTCGCTATGTGCACCTTCGTTGTTGCTTACAACAGTTCTCAAGTTTTAATGTATATCAGAAGCAGCGAGAGTTTAGAAAGGACACTGAGGCAGAGGGTCACTGATGCCAGATGCTATTTCATCAACTGAGGAAATGGTATTGTTGTAGATACTAGAGAAAGTAAAGCCAGGGAAACTGGAAGAGTATGGAGCAGGGAGAAAAAGTCATAAACTGAGCGTGACCAGCAGACCGGACCAGGCCATGAGAGGAATGGAAGCAGGGGATGGGAGGAAGGGGGAGAAAAAGAGAGGGACAGAGAGGACCAAGAAGAGAGAGAGAGAAGTCATAGCTGAAATGGCAGAATTATATGGGAATGAGAAGCTGGGGGAAGGAATCCTCTGAGCTGAAGAAGTTTAGGATAGGGGCTGGGTGAGAGGAGCCAGGATGCCAGCTTGGACTCTTCAACAGGTATCTGTGATGCTGAGAGAGCCTGGAGAGCAGCAGGAGCTTTGGTATGCCAATAGGCACTGCAGATAGCCATGTGGCTGGGTTCTTTTGAACCTGACAGCTCTGGGGCTCTCGGCATTAGCCACTTCCTTGGGAAATCTAGATGCCTATCAAAGTTTGAGAGCCACTGTCATAATAATTGTCACCTGAAAGAAATCTATGGGGTTTTTAAGCCTTGGTGTGTGTGTGTGTGTGTGTGTGTGTGTGTGTGTGTACACGCGCACGCGTGCGTGCATGCGTGCACATGCGTGCACATGCGTGCGCGCATGTCTAAGTAGACTCATTTTGTGCAGGTTTGTGTGCATGCGTTTGCAAGCCTATGGAAACCAGAGGTCAGCCTCTTGGGTGTTATTCCTCGGTATGTATTTCTGCCTTCTTTCTTGGCATAGAGTTTCTCACTAATCTGGAACTTAGTGATTTCATTCATCATCAGACCATCAAGCCCCAGAGATCCATTTGTCTCTGCGTGTCCAGCACTAAAAATATAAGCTTACCAAGACCAGCTCTTTTTTTTTTCACATAGGTTCTGAGGGTTGAACTTGGGTCCTCATGTTTGAGCAGTAAGCACTCTACCAAATTAGCTATTCCCCTAACCCATATCCTTTACTGTAACTTGAAGGTAAGATCCCACTGTATAACCCAGGCTGGCCTCAAACTCAATCCCCCTTGCCTCAAGGAGGAGTAGTACATGCAGTAGGAGTACATGCAGATTGTAATTGGGCCTTTTAAAGAGTGTTTTATGACTCTACACACAGACACACACTCAACCATTCTGACTTGATCCAAGTTCCCACGGCAGATGAATACCTGCATCTTTGTAACAATCTGATTTCCTACTTAGCTTCACCAGCAGAATTCATAAATTACCATCAAATATTTAGTGACATGGTATGCAATAATATTTGTTCTCATGATGCCATTCTGAGTAGCCATCACTAGTCATGCCCTCCTGCCTCCTCCATCCACATTTATAATCCCCAAGGCATATGCTTTCCAGCCACAGAATGGGTGGCATTTGTTAAAAGTTTAGCCTCTGCTAAAGCCACCACTAACTTACACAGCACCTCACCTCTAAGCACACTAGATTTAAGGAACACTGTGCTTGTGACAGTGTAGTTTTTTATACATCCATATTATGTACATTCTTTTGAAGGTAACAGTTAAGTATCTCAAGGCAGCTATGCCTTCTGCTGTTTCCAGTTGTGGGGCATTTTCTCAATTAGGGATCAAGGTGGGAGGGCCCCTAGTCTTGGGTTCTATAAGAGAGCAGGTTGAACAAGTGAGAAGAAAGACAGTAAGAAACATCCTTCCATGGCCTCTGCATCCACTCCTGCTTCCTGACCTGCTTGAGTTCCAGTCCTGACTTCGTTTGGTGATGAACAGTAATGTGGAAGTGTAAGCTGAATAAACCCTTTCCTCCCTAACTTGCTTCTTGGTCATGTTTGTGCAGGAATAGAAACCCTGACTAAGACATCTCATGAGCTCCCTCAGACTTCAGCAAATCAAGTATTGAATGAGTCAGTGAATAGACTAAGACTAGAATTTAGACTCCCAAGAGATAACAGGATTCTCCACTACCTGAAGCCTGTATCTTACCTAAAACTCAACTCACCCCAGCTTCCTAGAGCTGTTCCCATTTTAAAACTGAAGACCTATATCCCCCCAAATCCCTTTGATTTAAGAAAAACTGAGATGGTGTTGCCAGGAGTCTCCACCTTTATACTTATACTAATAACTTAGGTTTTTTTTCTTTGGTTGGGGGCACACAGTAAATTCAGAGAGAAAGCTATGAAGGCCTAGGATCAACCTTTGTATGGAGGGTGATGTAAATAGTCTGTAACCACCTTATGCCTCAGGCACTGGTCCAGATGTTGTGTGCATTACCTCAGGTAATTACTAATTGTCACAAAGCTCTGTGGAACATGCTTCTTCATTTTTTTATATTCAATAATTTATATTTTCATTTTGAGAATTCCCAATCTGTGTTTTAATGAATGCATAGAAGGATATAAGTACCAACAGGATCAGTATCCCTAAGGGGGAAGTAACAAAACTGTTCTTCCTGCTCCTGTAGGCTCTACCCCACCCCTCCTCTCCCATGAGGGGTGTATTTTTGCCTTAGTTTACAAAAACATCATTGAGTCTTAGGTGGGAAAATGACTTCCAGTGAAAATATTCAGGCATGGTAGTCAGCTTGCCTTTCTGCTTTTCCCCCATTCATGTGCATAGTTTAGTATGCTCAAAGCAGTTCTTGACAAGAAAGGTGACTGACAGGCCCTACTAAAATGGTTCATTCCTTTGTGAGGACTCTGGAAGTTTTCTTTCCATGGAATACAGTGGGAAGAGGAAGAAATCCTGATGGGCTGAACTGGTTATGGAGGAGGCAGGCTCTTGGCCATGCCCTGAAGCATCATCCAGGAACTGGCTGATCAGCAATCCTGGGGCCTGGTTTTGCTGCACCTCAGGGCATTTCACATCCAATTATCTCCTGGGATACAGGCAAGCCAAGGGAAATAAAGGAAGGGCTCACTGCTGACAGAAGCTGCTGGGTTAGTGGGACTGTGGGGAAATGAAGCAGGCTGGCACACCCCAGCATAGGATTGGAAGTGAGCTCTTCTCCGGAAACAGTGTTCTGAGGTCTCACTATTTGGGGCTTGGGTCCAAAGAAGGATTAAAAGAATTATAAAGCACCCTTTCAGCTAGTTGGACTAATTCAACTGGTAGAAGGGGAAAAAATTAGCCAAGCAATCATTAGGAATAATTCTTGCTTCTAAAAGAGGATTAAAACACCAAGCAGGAAAACAGACACAGGTCGCTCAGACTTACGGACTAAGTCAGCATTGACAAAGCCAAAGAAGAAATAGTCTGTGATCACGTGGTCTGAGCCTCCCACTGACACTGTGCCTTGGCTGGTGAGTCAAGAGAAGCGCACCTAGGGTAGGCACATCAATAATCATTTCATCATGAAATCCATCAGGCCTGTCAACAGATGGGAAGGGGAGGCTCCAGTGACAAGTGCTTTCTGCTGTTATCATGATGTGACAATGGTTGTGCTTCCTCCCAATGCATTCCTATGGACTTTGAGTAAAATTCACATTCTGCCTGTGATCTGAAGGCCTTTGCCGAGCCATACCTATGTGCCACTGATCCACAGAATGGATGTGTCTTGTTATTTGTACTGTGGAAAGCCTCCCTCGAGTTCTAGAATTCCATAATCTCATTCCACCTCAGGGCCTCAATACTTGCTCTTCCCTCAGCCTGGTGTGCCCCACCCAGTTCTTGCCATGGCTGACATTTGCTTATCATTCAGTATGAGGTCAAATATGTTATCCAAAGACTAACAGTAGCATGCACAGTTGAGAGAGTTGGGGAATACTGAATAGCTCGGGTGCTGTGTGACTTTTCCTAGGGACAAATGAACAAATTTATTAATCCCAGATAGATAACTAACAATAGACCAAAGAAATGATGATGGCAAGTCTAGCTTAGTGAATCATTAAGTTTATTGAGATTACTTCTGAGAGTATGGGTGAAGGTTTCCATACAGGAACATGTATGACCCAAAGATAACGGTATAATTAAAAAGTAATCCCACATTACATGGAATTGACTCACAGAAGCTCCACCCCTAGTTTTCCCCATAGGATTTATAGCCAACTTGACTGGCTGGAGAATCATCTCTCTCTAGCAAATATCATTGCTTATGTAACTTTGGAGAAGGACCTTGTGAATCCTCTAAGTTTCAGAAACTTCCTAAGACTTGTGAGATGTTTACTCCTTGAGCCTTGTAAAGTTTACTTCCTGAGTCTTAAAGATCTTCCCTCTAACTTTGAATGTTTCGATTGGGAAGAAATCACTATGCAGCTTGGAGAGGGTTGGGCCTCTCAGGAAAAGGATGTGAGAAAGGGCTCAAGAATGGGTTGTGCTCACTGAGATTATAGATGCTTTAAGCGAGCTCCAGATTGGGTGCTAGCTGTGGCGTTATTGGACAGTTTGATACATCTTAACTGAGAGAAGAATGTGTTTGACAGAGAGGCAGTGGGCATGCCTGTCAACTGGGATTGAGCGATGGTTAGCCTTTTTCTTTGTGGTCATGAACAATGCTCATATTTTTGTCTGTGTTTAGATGTGACTGAAGATAGGCCTTGCAATTGTCCCTTCCCATCATGACATTCAGAAGGGTTCTTGTCTCTGACTGGTTTCTGTGAAATCTTTTATGCTCAGCAGAAGAGCCCTGGGGCTCAGCTGTGAGTGCCAGGCCAGTTTGCCAGTATCAAGGTCTGCTTTTCTCCTTCTCAAATGTCACCTTTTCAAACAATCCTGCCCAAACCTCTCTATCTGAGTCATTCTTTATCTCTAGTGCACCCTGTTCATTGCCTTCAAAGCACACATTACAAACAGTAATCACTTGGATTGTCTGCATGGCATCTGCCTCTCCCCACAGTGACCATGGTTCATGAAATAGCATCGTTTGCATCTAGTGCCATCATTTCTAGAACCTAGTCTCGGATGCCCAGGGAGGAAGGAGGCATGCAGGAGAAAGACAGTCTCCCATGTTGCTGAGCAACTACTTTCCTGCCTCCAGACCTTACTTCCTGAGGTTATGCAATAATCTAGTTATTTTTTCCCCTCAAAAGACCTTTTCAAATCTGACTTTTGAGGATGTTGTGAATACTTAAGGCTCAGCTCTCCAGGGACAAGGACATCCTCAAACACATCTTTTGAACAAAATTTAAGTGACTGCCTTGGGAAAGGAACACGGGGGAAGAGCGGGAAATAGTTCTACACTCAGAGGGGAATGCAAAAGTAGGGCTTCACACTTTAAGGAGAAAGAACAAGAAAAGGGGGCCAGAGATTGATAATAGGGGAGTATAATGAGGTGGCAATTTTGCTTTCAAAAGAATGTGATTAGCTCCTAATGACTGCCACCATTCCCTGGTCAATCTACTGTAACTAGCCACTAATGTAAAAATAATGCCCCTGGCTCCTTCACTTTGAAGACTGAGATGAGTCTCCTTTTCATGCTTTTACCCCTCAGATTTGTTTTCTTGAAGAGATTATCTCTATTAGACTGCTGCTACCTAAGAAAGGAAACATATGGGTGATCAAAGTCTGCCAATTAGGAACAATTACCACCTCCTCTCGGGTGGTTCTATTAGGCACACCTTCTGTATTTGTCAACACCGTCGCACACACAACACACACATACACACTATCCCTGGTCTTCTTATGCCTTGCTAAAGGGAGACAGTGGATCAGGGTCTGTAGTGGGTGCCTGTGTGTATTTCCCCTGAGGAAGTAGCCCTCAATCATTAAAATTGTTATATTGGGCACAGGAGTGCCCTGGGATAGGTTTGGCTTAGCCATTCCCCAAGGCCATGACTTTAATGTTAAGCACTTGTTAGGATGGACCTTCATTGGACTTTGCAATGTTACAGTACAGAGGGTTTATGCCTATTCTGTTGGGCCCCAGAAGGCAAGCCAAGGCAAAGCACAGGGCTAGAGTAAGAAGAAATCCACCCAGTGATGCTGTTCCAAAGACAGGCAGGAAACTGCAACAGAGAGCCACCAGTCACTGAAGGTATCCCAGCAATTGATACTGAATCACCTGATCAGGTAGCTGCTTAAAGGCCACTGTGGGCACGGCAATTCTCAAGGTCACCAATGGCTCTGTAACTCCAAGATCTTGCCGTCCACAGGCACAGAAGTCACTGTGTTCATTTGTCATTTCATTCATGTCAAACTTGTCATTCTAACAATATGAAGTACAGTCTCAGCAGTGGGCCCTGGAAACAGAATTCAAAATGGAATGTTTTGATCCTTTCCCTGAAGAAGCCCATGGCCATGTTGGGAGGCAGGGTTTTAGGTTATTAGATGTCGAGTTGTCCTCGTGAAAATGTTTAGAATGACTGACTATCTGAAGACACAAAGAAGAAGGGCGAGCAGAAAGACCATGCAAAGAAGCTTGGACTGAGTCTTAAAGATACTTTGAGATTTTACGGGAGTGGGTGAGAACTTCAAGCAGAAAGAACATGCAGAAAGTCTCATGAATCTGAAGGACTTTGTACACAGCAAGATGTAAGGCTGAAAGGCCATTTGGGTTGAAGTCATAAAGAGCCAGCTAATGAAACAATTTGGAATTTATCCTGAAGACAATGAAAAGTGGAGCAATTGGGCCTGATCACCTTTTATAATGAGCACTCTGATTACAATGGAGGGTAAATAGAAGGAACAAAACCAAAGTCAGGGCACCAAAGTGAAGACTCATGGGAAACTGTCTCTGCAGGTAAACTTACCATTTTCACAAGAAATCCCATGGGAGCTTTAATCATTGCCAGTGTCTACAGTTTATCACAGACAGTGATCTAGCTGGTCTGGAACACCTTGGCCTTAAGAGATTGAAACCATCCCCAAGCATTATTAGTATGCAGGCATAAAAAGAACTTAATCTTAACTGTAACCTAAATTCTGACACATAGCAGCTACTAAACACATTTTTCATAAGATCTTTATGAAAATAGTCTGTCCTACCACCATGTTGAAATGAACAGTGAACTTTTATCATGAAGAATTTCAAATGGAAAACCTACTGCCCCAAAGATCAGCCTAAATATCATGAAAACAATGCTGTCATTAAGACCCTGACACACAGCCCTTCACCAGGCAGGCAGACTGGCAGGAGTGGGGCTACCTGGTCAGAAGGGTGGATGGGCTTGGACGCTGAGTTAGGCACAAGAGCAAGAAGCATCTGAGAGCTAAAGATAGCCTAAGTCAAGGGATACTTGGTACCAAAGAGGGCAATACTTGCCTTGCTTCCCCTTTTAAAAGCCTACCTAAGCTTTTTCTGCCACCATTTGCACCAGAGAGCCAGTCGGGAGACTCCACAGCCTTCTGTGCATTGCCCTCCAGGAGGGAGTGATCTCCCAGCAGGCTTTCACTTTTGATCTCAGAGGTGAGATCTCCACCTTCTCTCTGGAGGGGACCAGCTAGGAGCACACAGGGACTAAAATTAGTGGAGCAGCTGGGACAGAAATCTTCCCGCTGCCATTTGCACCAGGGAGCCAGGAGACTCCACAGCCTTCTGTGCATAGCCCGCCAGGAGAGAGAGATCTCTCAGCAGTGCTTTTACCTTTGAGCTCAAAGGAGTAAGGACACAAGCTTTACAGGTCCACAGGAGGAACAAACTCCAGCCAGAGACAAGAAAACCAACTAGCACCAGATAGAAAAAGGCAAACATAAGAACCCTACCAACAGAAACCAAGGCCACATGGCAACATCAGAACCCAGTTCTCCCACCATAGCAAGTCCTGGATACCCCAACACACCGCAAAAGCAAGAGTTGGATTTAAAATCGTATCTCATGATGCTGATAGAGAGCTTCAAGAAAGACTTAAATAACTCCCTTAAAGAAATGCAGGAGAACATCAATCAACAGGTAAAAGCCCTTAAAGAGGAAACACAAAAATCCCTTAAAGAAGTACAGGAGATCATGGGTCAACAGGCAGAAGCCCTTAAAGAAGAAAGACAAAAATCCATTAAAGAATTACAGGAAAACACAAACAATCAAGTGAAGGAACTGAACAAAACCATCCAGGATCTAAAAGTGGAAGCAGAAACAATAAAGAAATTACAAAGTGAGGCATCTCTGGAGATAGAAAACCTTGGAAAGAATTCAGGAGTCATAGATGCAAGCATCAACAACAGAATACAAAAGATAGAAGAAAGAACCTCAGGAGCTCAAGATACCATAGAAAACATTGACTCAACAGTCAAAGAAAATGCAAAATGCATAAAGCTGGTAACCCAAAACATCCAGGAACTCCAGGACACAATGAGAAGACCAAACCTAAGGATTATAGGTATAGACAAGAGTGAAGATTTACATCTTAAAGGCCCAATAAATATCTTCAACAAAATTGTAGAAGAAAACTTCCCTAACCTAGAGAAAGAGATGCCCATGAACATACAAGAAGCCTTCAGAACTCCAAACAGACTGGACCAGAACAGAAAATCCTCTTGGTACATAATAATCAAAACACCAAATTCACTAAACAAAGAAAGAAAAGCAGTAAGGGGAAAAGGGCAAGTAACTTAAAAGACAGACCTATCAGAATCATACCAGACTTCTCACCAGAGATGAGGAAAGCTAGAGGATCCTGGGCAGACTTCATATAGACCCTAAGAGAACACAAATGCTAGCCCAGGCTACTATACCCAGCAAAACTCTCAATGATCATAGATGGAGAAACCAAGATAGTCCATGATAAAACCCAATTTGCACAATATCTGTCCACAAATCTATCCCTACAAAGGATAATTGGTGAAAAATGCCAACACAAGGAAGATAACTACACCCTAGAAAAAGCAAGAAAGTAATCTTCCAACAAACCCAAAAGAAGATACCCACACAAACATAAAAATAACAAAAAAAAATAACAGGGAGCAACAATCACTATTCCTTAATATCTCTTAACAACAATGGGATCAACTCCCCAATAAAAAGACATAGACTAACAAAATATTTCTCATGTAAATCTTAAATTTTATCAGAAAATATTTGTAATTCACCTTTTAATTAATTTAGTAATTTCTCTTATGTCTACCATTTTATCTACATTATTTTTTATGATAATCTTCAATTTTAATATGTCCTATATACTTCCTCCATTTTATCAGAAATGTTTTCAATGTAAATCTTTGATTTTATCACAAATGTTTCTAATTCCAAGTTCAATTAATTTAGAGTATTTATATCAACCATTTTTATGTAAAATTTTCCATGAAAGAGTCAATTTTAACGTGTTTGTCTATTTATTTCTTGAATTTTACCAGAAATATTTTCCATGTAAATCTTCAACATTATCTGAAAATGTTTATAATTCCGCCTTCAATCAACTTAGAATTATCTTTATACCTATTATTTTATCTATATAATTTCCATGATAATCTTTAATTTTAACATGTTTTTCTATATATTTCTGCAATTTTATCAGAAATAGTTTCCATGTAAATCTTCAAGTTTATCAGAAAATGTTTATAATTCCACTTTTAATCAACTTAGGAATACTTTTATGCCCACCATTATTATAAAATTTTGCATGATAATCTTTAATTTTAACATGTTTTCTACATTTTTCTACAATTTTGTCAGAAATATTTTCCACATAAATCTTCAATTTTATCATAAAATGTTTCTATCCCATATTTCAATTAATTTAGCAATGTTTTACATGTCTACCACTTTACTCCCTAATTTTCTATTAAAATTGTCAAATTTAACGTGGTTATCTGAAATATTTTCCATGGAAATCTTTAATTTTTTCATAAAGTGTTTTTACTTCCCTTTACTTCCCTTTTCAATAATAATAATATAAAAAGCCTACCTAATGGTGTGATAAAACAAAGAACGACATTCTGAGCCAATTGTAGCTGAAAAGATAACAGAGCTTAACTGGAGAGCACAGCTTTGTACAGGAAGCCCAAGCTAAGGTCTTTCACCAGTGCCTTTTAGTGTTACAGGAGGGAGAGATGACAGACACCAGTTTTACATATCTACCCACTGCATATATGAAGTCCATGATCATGCTAGAAAAAAAAAAGGTCAGCAAACCATAGACACAAAGTAAATCCATATTTACAAACACCTATGCTTATGAATAAACATTTGCTGGAATACAGCCATGTCTGCATTTGTCTATGGCTGCAACTACTCTATAACCAGAGAACTGGGTGTGATTATAGGCTCTGGACAAATATGTATATAGATTTTCATGGATATATCTTGCAACTTACCCTTGCTATTAGAAGACCAACTAAAGTTGGCAAAGCCCATGTGGGACTTGAAGCAGGAAAAGTTCCACTGTGCACAAACACTGCTTTTTCATACCCAGTGGTCCTGCCTGCCTCTGAGACCATGACTCTGCTGAATGACTGAACTTTCTGGCTAATCTGTGAGGGCTAATTAGACCTAGTAAGGAATAGAGGGGTACATCTAAGCCTGACTTGCAAATTCTGTTTCCTAAGTGATGCAAGGACCATGGGCAGGATATTCAGCCTGTTCTCCTGTGGGGAAGAATATAGACCCTCATCAAAATAGGGTTTGTCCTGCATAGTATTGTAGGCTTGATAAAGCTGTTTTCACTCTCCATAGATGCTTATGGAAAGCATCTCATCTGCGAGGGGACTGGCTGCACATTCCCTTTGTTCTAGATCACTTGGCACTCAGCTGTCATAAACCATCCACAGGGATGTTCACCTGGCCATCAGTTACCTTACTGCCTCCCTCTTTAACTGCTAGATGACTTCTGTCTCCTGTCTCCCTTTAAGCTGTAAAGCTCTGTATCAAACTTCCTGGTCAACAGCTCAGCTTAGATATCTTAGAGGCAACTCAAAGTAGGGTACCATTATCATTTTTACTAATCTTAATATATTAAAGAGACACAGTACCCACTAATGAGCACTCTTCTAAGTCCATCATGTATCCAAAACTCAATGCTTAATCCCCACCCAATCCATCATGCTTCTTCATTTACTTCAGTATATGATATTCCTCCGGTTCGTCAAACAATCAACCTAGAAGCTTTCTTAAACAGTTCCTGTCTACAATACATGTGTTAGTGTCCTGTACAAATCCACACAGTCATGGTTCTCATGCATGCCCACCTGACGGCTTCCTCTGGTAAGCATCTATGCTTTGTTACTTGAGGGTTTCCTTAAGACCGAAGACTATCCACACTACCTACAAAGCTTGGCAGAAACTTGAGGGTTTTCTAACAGTTGTTCTCCAATAGAAATCAGAGAGAAACCCTGGATAAGCATTCCATCTCCCATCCAACTCTTTCTCCCCTTCTAGAACAAGAGCCCTGAACATGAGATGTGCTTGTGAATTAAGCCTCAGTTTTGCTCAGGGGTACAGTGGCATTCTGTCCTGTCAGCTTCATTCTTTCGATGGGCTGCTTCCCCCATTCTTCTAATCAGACTCTTTGATTACCTCCAAAACCAGCCACTTGTACTCAAAACCTTCTCTGCTTCTGCTTCTGCTTCTGCTTCTGCTTCTGCTTCTGCTTCTGCTTCTGCTTCTACTTCTGTGGCAACCTAAGTCAGAAACACTCAACTGAACAACCACCAAATAAATGCTTTCCTCGTGACCCCTTTACCTACTCTAACTGTCCAAATACCATCATGATATATGATTACAATAAGTTCATAGTCAATCACCCTACTTCTTCTAGCCTTCTGAGAGCCTGCATTCCACACAGGAACATTATAGCATATGAGATGACCTCCTTGTTCAGAGCCCTCCAATGATGCCCCAGCATACTCAGAACAACATTCTGTATTAACCAGAAACTTCAATGCTTGGGGGTCATCTGGATTCTCACATCCTCTCTGAAAGTTTCCAGCCTCCTGTTCTTCCCTCACTCTCACCTGTGAACATGGTCATCTGGTTGCTCACAGACCTTTGCACCTGCTCCTTTTCCTTAAAAAGCACTTCCTGATTTTCTCAATGAAACTGGCTTCTTTACCCTATCAAGGAATGAATTTGGATGTGAGTTTTTCACAGAGAACTTAGTAAATTGTAAGAAATTTCAATCCTCATTGCTATCCATTTACCCTGCTTTATTTCTTCATATCTTCATTATCTAATATTGGGTTTGATTTGTCCTTTGCTACATTGAATATTCTGGAGTTCTTGGCTGACACTATGCACTCTAATACCTAGAAAAGTATCTAAAACATATTAGGGAATCAATGTGTATCTGTTGAGTATATGAACGAATGAATGAATGAATGACTCCCTACTGGACTAGACTTTAAAGCTCATGATAGCCATGAGATATAACAATTCGAACCAATGAACAAACAAGGTAAGACCATGGGAGCCACCATTAAGGGACACATAGCCCTTTATACTGAATACCTCACAGTAGAGACATTTCCTGTTGTTGATTCATCTACACTTGAAGAGAGTTGCCATCTCAGACTATGCTAACCACTCTGTCTTTGCATTATAGGCCTTACCGGAGGGACAGACAGCTTCGTGGGACACAGCCAAGGAAGATGAAAATCGCAATAAGAATCGATACGGGAACATCATCTCCTGTAGGTGTCCTGGGACTTTCTATTTGTTAGATTTTTGGGAAACATGGGAGCAAAGAAGGTTTTCTTTTCTTGGGATTTGATATAAAATAGTCCTTATGTTTCCAGCTTTGGGTTAGTAGATTTTGACAGTGATCTCAGGAAGGGATGGATGGTGAGTCCCAAACCAAGTCAGTAACAATCCTAAGGGAGGAGCTAAGGGGAGAGGGATAGAGGGATTGCCACAAAACTGACTGTCACTCACTGATAACACATCTAGCACCTCCAGGTGATGACACAGACAGCTTGCAAAGTAGCAGACACTTTACCCCGGCCAAAGTATTGAGCCAGTGATCTGATGAGTTGCCTACTTCAGCCTTTCTGTGATCTAGTGTAGCCCAGCCGAGGCCTTTTGACATCTAGCCCACTGAGTAAGTAGCATTTCTTAAGATCTCAAAGTACCTCAGTTTGGGTAAAGAAAGGAGAAAGTGGGGAATCCTAAGAGACAAGTTATTTCTAGCACACTTCAAAGTTTTGTTTTAACTGTCTAGACATCACCATAGAAAAAAGCTGGAGAAAGAATAAGACATGGGCAGATTGTAAAGGAAGAAAGAGGCAGAAGTTTTCGCTTAGCTGTTTCCTGTGCTGATTTAGGAATGGGCTCTGAATAGTGGAACTAATCAGAAAACATTTATAATTTCTCTCTTGCTTGCAGACAGCAAGTTTTTTTTTTTCAAGTGAAGTGGCAGAAAGAGATATTCAGATAGTCAGCAAGCATGTATTAAGGCATGATGTATGGGCCTCTGCTGAATACTTCCTGTGCTGGGCATTGGAAAACACCTTTGTTCTGGGACAGGTGGCTATCCACTGTGACTTGTCACCACCACTGTCTGCTTCAGTGCATTGTCCAATGTCCTTGTCAGGTTGTGAGCTCAATAGGACCCACTGTCTAAAATAGGTTTCCAATACCCTGTTCCTAGGGATATTGCACAGATGTGTAAAAATGCCCAGAGAATAAGGAAGCAAGCCTGACTCATTGAAGACAGAAAGGCTCAGACCAGGGGACAGAAATCAAAATGAATGAGAGATATATAAAAGATAGGAGAAGCCTGCTCAGTCCTCACAGGACTCATCCTTACCTTGACCATCACCAACTGTCCCTTGGATCTTTCTTATCCTCTTCCTGTCTCCTCCATATCCAAGTGGCCCAAACTTTCTACCTATCTGATCCCTCGCAGGAGCCATGAAGATCTTCACTACGTGACTTAGATAATATCATTTTCCTATTAAAAGCTCCTCTGATGTTCATTTTCACTCTTGAGCTCTCCCCCTTGCAAAGCCTTTTCCAGACCCATTCATTTGGGCTCAGTCTCTCCTATCACGGGCTCCTCGGTAAGCTACACTGGCACAGTCCTCGATGGTCCCATGTCCTTCTATACCTCAAGGTCACCTTGACACAGTCCAGTTTCTCGATCAGAGTACCCTTCCCTTCTCTTTTTGACTTACTAATATCTACTTCTTCTCTGACTCTCAGCTATGGTCACTCTCTACGGGATTTTCTCTGACCCTAATCCCACTTCTCAGTCCCAGAGCAGTGTCTTCTGCTCACTTTGGCGTTGTTGTCATTTTACCTTGAGAGGCATTCGTCTGAGCCTGCTTGCTTGTCTCCCATAGCCGCTTCACAGCAGCAGAACCACAGCCATCTTGCATTTTTATTTCCCCAAATAGTCTATATGACAGATGTCTAAAAATAGGAACTGAATATAGGTGGATTCTGTAGGTCATGAGCATTGGGTTGTTCTCTGCTATGTCCCCAAACTGATAGCGAACACCTTGGAAAGACAGCTGGATGAAGCTGGAGCAAGCCCACAATGGAATGATAAGTCCCAAGACAGAAGACCAGAGAGAATGCAGAAGCTAGGAAGGAGAGAACACACCATTCCTGCTGAAGACCCCAGTTGAGAGTCAAGAATGCAGAAAGTGGCACGACTGGACTTGAGCTCCATTGCTGAGGTCACTTCCCAGGTCCTATATGCATATCACTTGCTGTATAGAATGGATACCAAATGCAGAATCATGTTAACAGGGATCAGGTACCCAGGGCGACTTCCTAGAAGGAAGCTGCAATCTAGCTGTGGATGCTATACATGTGAGCTTTTTTTGTTTATTTGGTTTGGTTTGGTTTGGTTTGGTTTATTTGTTTGTTTATTTGTATGTGTTTCACATACTTCATGGTTCTGCCCTGCCCTGTCCACATCTCTTTGACTAAACACGTTATCCAAAGTTGGGGAAGGATGCTATGCCCAAACCCAGGAGAGATAGTAAATAAGAAGAATCCACATGCTTGGGAGAAACCTCAGCCCTGAAACTCCAAGTTCCTCATCAGTCCATAGAAGGGCCTCTTCCACATCTCCTTTCAGATTTCCACAGAGCTCATACTGCAGTTGTTCACAGCAGCAGTGAGCTTCACAACAGTTTTCTGGGATGCCTTTCTCCCTGCCCCCCAGCCTTCCAGTGTTAACCTTTCTTCCTGCAGACATGTTTTGCTTTAGAATTCTTGCCTTATATCTACCCATAGAGAGAAAAAATACAGATGAAGAAAATTTAGGAACCTTAGTAGTATCCCCTTGGTGATTTAAAATGAACCCTAATCTCTTTTCTAATTGAGGTTCAGTAGCTCAATTAGAGCTGAATTAGGTCTAGTATATGTCTGTACTGAACCCAGCAGAGAGTCAGTTGAGGTAACCTGTGGATCCAAAGAGCAACACAAGACACAAAGGGGAACGCTGGGGTGGGGGATGAATACATCCTGAATTTTAATGAAACAGGTTAAAGAAAAACAGCCCTGAGACCTGGAAATTGTTCCTGCCCTTATATCTGTTCCTCCCAAAGGCCATGCCTGCCCAGCCTTGCTTGATAAACAGAAATATTATTGGCACAAGAAGAAAACCAGCTGTGATTAGCATCTTAAGGGATCCAGGTTCACAAAAGGCCAAAGTGGAGGTTGGAAGCCCAGGCCTTGGAGCACAGTAAAGATCAAAGGAAGAAAGGAAAAGGGCTGGGGCTGCCATCAAACAACAGTGAAAGAGAAACCTTGGTAAAAAGCTCTTTCTTCCCAATGATTTTATTTGGAATGTAGTAATGGAGACTGGCCTTCCCAGGGAGTAGAAATGGAAAGTAAACAGAGAATGACTGAGTGAAATGAGAACAAAGAGCCCTTTGCTTTCAGGTAGCTCCAGGGCAGAGGCCCATAAGCAAGAAGAAATTTCAATAGCAAAGCATCCCTCTTCCACTCCAGCCCTATGTGGACTGGCAGGAAGGAGATGACTACAGAAAAGGAAGGTCTCTCAAGGGCTGTAGATTCCATAAAATAGTACAGTCCTCTGATCAATCAGGATCCCAGCAGGAAATAGATGGGACCACCAGATAACATCCTTTAAGGAGAAGTAATGACAAGATTCTTCGTAAAAGGTGTAGTCTAGGAACAGAGATACTAGAAACCACCAAGGAGAGAGAAATCACCAGGACCTAGAGACAGAGGCTACCTGATCACAGGTATGTCCTCTGGTGGCAAATTCCCTGAGCCTGCTTTCTTGCCTCCGCCTACTCTTTGCATCTGCTAGCTGAACCCAGTCAGAGGAGGCCAGAGAGAGAGAGAGAGAGGTCAGGGCCAGTCCAGTGGCTCTCAAACTGTGGTCCCTGTTCAGGAGTAGAAGCATCACTTTGAAACTCATTGGAATTGCTAATGATCAGGTACCTCCCTGGACCTCCAGGATCAGAAGGCATGGGGACAGCACCCACCAGTCTTATTTAAACTCTCTAGTGATACTTTGAGAATCTCATATGGCCCTCAGAGACCAGCCTCCTAGACCATAGAGCCAGACAGAGAAAGTAAAACATGAACACTCACACTCATTTGCTGAGGCTCTTCCTTAAGCCTTAGGGGAAATCTTAGAAAAGTTGTGTTCTGGTGTATTGGAGTCTGGGACAGGAGGTCAGTAAGAGAAACAGGTTGTATGTTGTTTGTGTTCTGTCCATGAACTTCTGGTGATCTGTAGCAAGTCCCTTCCATTTCTCTGACCTGTTTCTCACCTATAAGATTAGATTCTGGGGCAGAAAAAAAGTACTAAAAATGAATGGAAATGAAATCTAAATCTGACATGGCCTTTAGAGTCATGGATTTTAGTGTAGAGCAGGGTAGCCTCTGAGTTTACAGGACAAGACATATGGTCCAAAGATGGATTGACATCACAGTTACACAATGAGTCTCTGGGACTGCCATGACCCAAGCGCTGATACATATGTCCTGCCAGGATGCCACATGCTTCTTGCCTAGGGATCTCCCCTTCATGAAACCACACCTATGCTTTCCAGGAGTATATGCTGCCAAGGGACTAACTTCATAACAGAGACTCTCTGTAGAATGGTGTTCTCTTCCTGAAGGGGTAAAGGTCACAATATGAAGCTCTTCCAAGAAGAGCTCAAGTTCAGGACAAGCCTAGAGGCTCTCATATACAACAGGATCCTCTAAAGCTTCCTGGGAAAAGAGCTAGGATGATATAATGGGACCCTGGTGTGTTGTTCCTGACTCTCAGCCTCTACTATGCTTTGTCCTTTCTGAGGGTGTTTCTTGGTAGGTCCTATTAGCTTTTCCTAGTACAGAAATCATTGGTATCCTGCCCCATCCCCCAGATTTCCCTGTTGTCCATGCCCCTAATTCTACTGAGAGCATCTATGTCTTTCTCAGAGGATGTGCTCTGGTCGCTGGACCTTCACTCTCTGTAGGACAGACCACTGTGCTAGGGAATTAAATGTCCTCAGCAATTGCCTTCAGCTGATGGCTGGTAAAAATGGACGTCTAAGTATCCTAGCTTCCTCTCTCTTAGGTTCACATTTCCTGTCTTCTCCCAGAGCTCTGCAATGGGGGCTTAGTCCTATTTGTCCAGTTCTGGGTGATACTCTCTTGCTGGGTTTCCTTCTTCCTGGTATTTCATGGAAATACCCTCCCAAATCACTAACTTAACTCTTCTACCTGATTCTCCTTCCTCAGTTCCTCCACAAAGGCCTCCTGGTGGGGCACTGCCTGGTAATGGGCTAAGGATGCAAAGAGTTGCAGTGGGAGCGACACTATCCTCTGCCCTCTCTGGGTACTCTTCCCTTCTCTACTTCCCCTTCCCCAGGGCTCTGCAATGGGAGCTGCCCAACTTTAGCTAGCAGCTAGCATGGATTCTGTCAAGACTGGGAGATACACAGAATGTATGTGTGTCCTTGTGTGGTGCCCAAGCTATACCTTCTGTGTCTCAATAAGGGTAATTCAATCAAGATTGAATGTTTAGACCTTTAGCTTCGATGAGGTACCCAGGCAGTCCCTGTGGGATTACCTGCCTCCTCCCTACCCACTCGCACAAGATGATAGCATTAACATTTCCAATACTTCTAGGAAATGGTTTTTTAGCTCCACAATTCATTGTAATGAGTCAAATCTCTTTTCTCTGAAAAATTGCACCTGTTTTTTTTTATACCCTTTGCAGTGCCCAGAAGACAGGAGGAAAGATTATAAAGTATGCAAATGATATTCTCTCCCAGCCCCACCTCTCTAAAGTGATTCTCTCTTGAAGCGGATGTGACTTGTGATAACTGATTTATTGAGTTCTGTCTAATGACAGAGAAAGGGAAAGGAAGCTGGGAGCTGTTTTTTAGTTAGAAATTGTGCAAAGGAGCAAACTGAACCTTATCCTCTGTAGTAGGTGTGGAATGACAAGATGAGAACAAGGGACCAGTGTTGGGGACTGAGATGTTGGTGGGAAGCAAGGGTTAGAGGGATGTGCAGGCAGTAGGTCTTGGGAGCCAGTTAAGTTTACCACTACATGAAGAATCTGTTAGCCTTATTCTGTATCTTGAGTGACAGAACTCCATGGAGCATTGAGTTTCTCATGCATGAAGTAAGGTGCACCATATACATATGAGTTACTTTTCTTTTAATCAAATGGCACAGTGTCCATGCAGTTTCCAGAATAGTTCATGGAACACCTTCCTCTCTGCGTTTAGATAAGTGCCTATCCCTTAACATCTGATACTGAGGAGTCTTTGGCTCAGTCCCAGGAGGGTCTCCTGGTTTTTCACAACAGAGAATAAGGTGAGCACTGTGGACAAGACTGTGCTGAATAACTGAACATTGAGATTTACATGCTAAAAACAGGGCATGCACCATCATCATGTGAAGAACTTACTAAGACATACCATGCCCAGTCTTGCTTGCAGTTTCTGCTTCAGAAAATCTGGAGCATTGTCCAAAGATCTATATTTCTAAGGATCACACTTGGAGATCCATTGATCTGTAATAATAATAAAGCCGATTTTCTATATGTTGATTCTTATAGAAAGTCAGACGCTATCTTTGGTTTCATATAGTCTCTGATACAAGTCTGCAGGAAAATATGGTTTTGAGGTTATAGTTGACTAAATGAAGGTTCAAGGAGCGTTATGACCCAAGCCAAGTGATATGATGATATAGTTGAAGAGTGGGGGAGTCTCGGGTCTGCTTTCACAACTCAGCCAATCCTTTAGCTCTCTTCTGATAGAGACAAGAACTATTTGTCAGTCTTGGGGCAGGACAGGCTGTGACTGTGGGTATGTTGAGGGTTCAGCCATGAGGAGAGGAAGAATTTGATTCTGATGATGCCTTAAATGAATATGTGCCTTAGCACATGTAAGGGGTCTGTGAGCAGAACCAACACAGTGTGAGCAACTTAAGGGTCCAGGTTATCAGAGCAGTGTGTGGAGAGGGAAAAATGGCAAGATGGTAGGTCCCAGGCAATCAGAGCATGTGTGGCTTTATGGGGTGTGATAAGAGTCTCTGTTAGTGATATGTACTCTAGCTGATTCCTGTCAGTGAACAAAAGCAAACATAATTTCAACATAATTTTAATATATCTTTCATTTGAAATTGGTGATCGTGGAATATTTATACCCCAGAAATCCATAGGCATGATATATCACAACTTTTTATCCCTTAGAGAGTTTATAAAACATTTATCAGCATACCATTGGTTCACCTAAAGCAATAAAGAAACAGATAGGTTGAAGGCGAGGTGATGCCCTTCCACCCCTGCAGCTGTGTTCATGAGACATCTCCAAGTCCTTCATATCCCCTCTCCCATCTACCTATGGCTATTTCTTTCCCACTCCTCATCTCCTCAGGGAACTTGGGGGATCCAGACTTCTGCACTTCTGTCTCCCCTCACAGTTGGAGAGCTTCTCCTCCTCCACATGACTCTTCAGAACTCTTCCCTTTTTCTTGATTCTCAAACACTGAATGCTAAATTAGCTTCTTTTCAAGCTTGCAAAATGTAGATAGAGCATAATGAAGACTCTGGGCTGCTTGTAAATTACCTTGTAGAAGCTCCTTCCCATCGTTGGCTGCCCCATCTTTCTCTATGTGCATGTGAGTAAACAGAATTTTCATCTTTCTAATTACATAAAGTTAGAAGAAGAAAGGGACACAGAATAATATTAGCATTTCCCAGAACAGATAAATAAACCATGAGGCCACTGCTACTCTTCACATTGCCTTTCTGGTAGACCTGGATCTGAATTGTGTCCTCTAAGGAACGAATACATCACTTTTGTCCTCTGAAGATAAACAGATTGCCTTTGGCAATGAAAAGATGGGGGAAATATCAGCTTTCTAGGTTGTCTCTATTGTCACCCACCATGTACCTCATATGCAGCCCCAAACCTCCATTTATTGAGTCCCTGCTATATGCCTGGCACTATCCTTTATTTCCTTAGGAGCAATTTTTAGCTTTATAGAGAGCTGGAGTGGCAGGTACAGAATTGTGTACCACTTATGTACTGTTTCCCCTTTCATCAACACTTCACATTAGTGTAAAACATTGGTTGCAGGTGATGGACCAACACTGGTTTGTTCTTAATAGTTCAAGTTCATAATTTGCATTAGGGTGTGCTTTGTGTGTTGTTCAGTTCCAGAAAATGCATATATTCCAATTATAGTATTTTATAGAATAATTTCCTTTCCCTAAACATACCCCTTGCTCAACCTATTTAAACTTTCTTCCTCCTCTTTTAAGTGTCTGCCAATGACTGAGGTTTTTATAGACTCCATGTTTTGTTTTTTTTTGTTTTGTTTTGTTTTGTTTTGTTTTGTTTTGTTTTTTCTGTTTTTTCCTGGGCCCCCGGGTCCCCCAGGCCCTCCTGCTGCACTGGTGTCATCTGCCATTTGGTGTTTTCCTGAGGAAGAAGAAGCTCAGTGTAGTTTTTACAGTTTGGCTTCTATCACCTAACAATATGGGTTTAAGTCTCTTCCATGTCTTTTATAACATGCGAGTTCATTTCTTTTTGTCACTGAATAATATTCCAGCATGTAGCTATATCACCCTTTACTTATCCAGTTCCCTTACTGAGGATATGTTTGGTTGTTTCCATGTCTTTACAATCATAACTAAATCCTCTGTAAACATTTGTGTTGAGTTTTTAATGTAGACATAAAATTACAGTACATTGTGTAAATACCAAAAGAAAAAAAGAAAAATGTAATCACTGGATTATGTGGTGAATGGATCCTTAATCTTGTATGAAAAGGTCCTACTGTGTGTTTTCACCAACAATGATACAAGCTTTGGCAAGTATTTGGTGGTATTGTGGTACATATTGTGTTATATATGTAATATTTCACTGTTTAAATTGGCAGCTCCATAGATCCTTGAGTCTTAGTGCTTTAATATGACCTGGAGAACACTCTGCTCTAACCTGGCTCTCTTCTCTGTCTTCCCTCTTACTCTTCTCCTTCACAATCAGTGATCCTAGAACAAAAGACTCTTCACAAACCAATCCCCACTGAACCTACTACAATGCTTTGCCTCTTTGGGGGTCCCCTCTTCCACAGTTTCATCTAAGAGAAAGACTTCCTTGATGCCCGTGGATGAAACCTTCCTCACTTTGAATTCCCCAGTCACATCTTAGTACACAGAGCTCTCTATCCCTTGCTTTCTATACCTTGATGTCCTGATTCTATGCATAATCATCTCCTTGAACAAATTGCACCAAATCCTCACTAGCTGTAACTCTTTCTTATTTCCTTCAACTAGGATGGCACATAGTAGATATTCAAGAAATATGTTCTTTTTTTTTTTCAATTCTTTTTTTTTAAATTTTTATTTTCTATATTCTATGTTTACATTCCAAAGGCTTTCCTTTTTCCCAGTTCCTCCCCACCATACGTCCCTTTTTTGTTTTTTTATTTTCTATATTCTATGTTTACATTCCAAAAGCTTTCCCCTTTCCCAGTTCCCCCCCTCCCTATGTCCCATAGGTCCTCTCCCCCGCAACTATTCCCCAATCATTCCCCCTCCCCCCACAGTTTCTCTACAAAACTGGATCCAATCTTTCCAGGCCCAGGGTCCTCTCCTTTCTTCTTGGGAATCATTTGACTTGCTAATTGTGCCTTGAGTATTTAGGGCTTCTGGGCTCATTAATATCCACTTATCAGTGATTGCATTTCATGTGTATTCTTTTGTGATTGGGTTAGCTCACTCAGGATGATATTTTCCAGGTCTAACCATTTACCTACAAATTGCATGAATTCATTATTTTTAATTGCTGAGTAGTATTCCATTGTATAAATATACCACATTTTCTGTATCCATTCCTCCTTTGAGGGATATTTGGGCTCCTTCCAATTTCTGGCTATTATAAACAAGGCTGCTATAAACATAGTGGAGCATGTGTCTTTATTGTATGCAGGGGAATCCTCTGGGTATATGCCCAGGAGTGGTATGCCAGGGTCCTCTGGAAGGAACATTGTTGGTAGACACCCTGACGAATTTAATCTTTAAGGATATTTGACTAGAAATAGTTTCTTTTGCTTTGTTTCTAATGATTTTTGCTTTTAGATATATCTATTTTTTTATTTTATGCATTTAAAAAATACCCTTTCAACATTTTAAACCAGAATCTGTGTTCCCACTGTTATGGTCTCCAGGCAAACATAATTCAGTAAGTAAGGAGATTTTGATCTCTCTCCTTAGCATAGCAGGCAATTCATCAGTCTTATAAATAAAAAAAGATTTTGAACCTCTAAGTCATTAATAAGAACATTGAATGGAAACAGAATATACATTTCCCTTTTTCTGAGGCTTTCAGATTCTGTAACTGCTGGTAATAGGACTTGATAGCCTAGGTTAGAATCATGTCTCAATCCTACTGGATGGCCATCCCCAAGAGGTACTGAGGGTTGGGGGTTAGGGAGCTTCACCTACACAGACTCCAGCAGATACTTCGAAGACTCTAAGATACTTGGAATTCCCCCAGGACAGTATATCTGTGTTGGTAGAACAGAGTGGAGCTTAGAGAGTAGCTATATAATTTGTCGAAGTGCTTAACCTCTGTGAGCCCTTGTTCCTTCCTGTAAAGGCAGAATCATAATAGCACATCAGTGTAACCATAGTAAGATGGAGAACTGTTTGAGGGGAAAGTGAATAAACTAATGGATTAGTATTGAAGACTTCTAAGGATTTCAGGAAAGTTTTAAGTTTAAACTCTCCTCACTCTATACCCACATCTCCATCCCATGCCCACTCAGAGTTGACTCCTACTCAATCCTCCTTCTAGTGGCTTCCACTGAAATTTTTCCTCCTTGGAGAATAGAAAAGGGGTATCAAGTATGGTAACTGCTGCCTGTTGATGCACATATGATTCTGAGCTAATAGATAGGAATCATGTCTTATACCAGCCCAGCCAAGGCTTGGTTTGCTCATAGCTGGACCAATCCATGGCCTTTCAGGAGATGTTGCATTGCAAAGGAGCTGATCCATGCAAGATGACTTCTTTGCAACCAGGGATTCTCTTCCTTGTGTCCAACTCCTGCCTGAGAGGTTCATGGTAGCGCCAGTCATAGCGAATTGTCCCAACTCTAGAGTTTGGAAAATGTCACTCCATGTTTCTGTTCATCTGGACCTGCAAGGGTAGGGATCCCTTATTGCTTTTCTAAATTGTCTCACTTCTTAAAAGTTTCTTCCATCACCCAGCTAACAACTTCTCCAGTTAGCCCCGACTGTGAATACTCAAAAGGTTTCTAGCTCCTAGGTGGAGCCCTTTGAATAGGAGCATGTTAACTCAGAGTTAGCAGGCCCCCAACTTTTCTATATCCCATTATTCAGTGGTCATATGGCCAGTTTTCATGAACTTCCATTTGCTCATTTGTAACAAGAACTAAGGACACCATTTTGTCTCTTTTCTGAGGTCACTGAGAGATTCACTTATATATTCACCAATACTCAATGAGTACCTCTTGTGTGCTAATCCCCTTTAGGGGCTCAAGGGATAGAACAAGAATCAAAGTAGCTAATGCACCTATCTCAAACTTGAGCAAATGAGTTCATAAAGTAAGTAGTACTGTAAATGTCCAAAAGGAAATGCCAGTTGTCCTCATTAACCCTAGGAGGACTTAGAATGTACATACCTCTCTATTCTGCTGACTGTGATCTCCATATCTGCTCTGGAGTATGATGTAATTGTTGCGGGTGAAGTATGCAGTAGATTCATAATGATCCAGGTAGCAGACTGAGCATCCTTCCTTCCCAGCAGACACAATCGAGATGTTCCTTAGCATGTGTATATTAGCATGTCAGAATTGACTTTAATTAATTGCAAAGGATTATCCAGCCTTTTCTGATGGACCATTTAAAGTGATTTTTAACTTGGTGTTATTTGAGGCAATCATGCTATTGACTAAAGCTAGTACATCTTGTTTACATCTAGATTGTGTTGAAAAGGCGCCTTTAGTAACATGAATTTTAGTTATTGATGACCTCTTTTCTAATTATTCAGTACTCAGTTTAATGATGTCATTGATAACAATATATCACCAACCACCTGTCTGTACCAGCAGACAAGTCAGCAGACAAGACTGTCTGTCACCTCTTGGCATCTCTACTTCCTCATGGTTAGATAGCATGAGAAATGGCATGGTACCTGGTATGCAGTAACTAATTGGAGGCAACTCTAAAGAAGAAAAATACTGACTTCTCACCTCGTAGCTACTCATCTACCACTGCCTGCTTTTTGTCCTCTCTACAGATGATCACTCCCGTGTGAGGCTGTTGGTGCTGGATGGAGACCCTCACTCAGACTACATCAATGCCAACTACATTGACGTGAGTATCTTGATGGAGCTAAACAGCTATGAGCTAGAGTTGACTGTCCAGGCTCAGAATCTAACTTACAGTCTGTCTTTAACCTGTCCACCAGAAGGTGGTCAAAATATGTCCAAAGTGATATATTTCATCCTTGGTTCGTATGATACAAGTTGATTATCAACCTATAGCTGCATCGGCTTTCAGGGCAGACTGGAGTTGTCTGCTCTCTGGAGCTCCAAGGTAACTGCTGCTCTTACATGTTCATCCCATGTATTAATTTGTATGCATCTGCCTATGAAGTCATTCATTTGAATGTACAACCACTGATGCAACAAATGTTCAGTTCTCATCATGTGTTAGATATTACAAGGCCTGTAAAGCTAAAAATGTCAGGGTGTCTACCCTCAAAAACACCAAAAGAGAGAGAGACAGGCTATGTACATCCATGGTAAACTAGGGTAAACAAGAATGTGATGATCATTATAGGTTCAGATAAAATACTGTGAGGATTCAGAGGTGGGGAATTATCACATCTTCTATCAGGAATGCAGAAAATGTTATGAGCCAAAGCTTCAAGTGTACGTAAACTTCAAAATCAAAGTGAGAGATGATGGACTTTTGGTTAGAGAACTGTTCTTGCCAAGAGGAAGACACCTGGAAAGAAATAAGTATCATCTCTGTCTTGGTAGTGGAGACAAAACACTGGAAAATGAGATTGGCATGAGATCCTTGATGGCTTAGGAGGTTGAACTCTGAAATCAAGAGAAAGCTGCTTTTCAAGGAGATGCTTGAGGGTATTTGACCATGGGGGATCCCATTCATTACCAACCTTTATAATTTATCTGCTACTGGAGGAAAGGTAGATCAGAGATAGGCGAACTTCTCTTCTCTCTGGAACTAACAACCAAGTAGGAGAGAAGCTGTCCCCACATTCCAGACACTACAGAGAAAGAGACTCAGATCAAACAGGAAGCTGAGAAGTGTGTGCACAGAAGTGGCCTACGAAAGAGCAATGGCTGCTTATACCAGGTGGACATCCCAGCATTGCTGATCCAAGTTGATGTCTCCGGGTCTCATGTCAGAGCCCAGAGATCTTGAAAAATGACTTAAGAGATTCCCACTGATCCCTCAGACTCTCAAATATATTTATAGACCAGCTATGAAGTATAGTCACACATCTTGTGAATTTTCTTATAACATAGCCTCAGCTAGATGGCTCATTAGTTCAACAAGTATTTCATGAGCCTTGAACCTGGCACTACCCCACACTTTACATAGAGTGAACACCCAGCCAGCAGTTACCAATCCAGCTTAGATTGGTTCAGTTCCTTTCTTTTCTCCTCTATCTTGATTATGGCTAAGTAGACATGTCAGACCTAAGGGTGACCATATAGAGCCATGCATGCCTGAGTTGCCAGAGCTTTCTGGCCTTCATTGTGTGAACGAAAACACCCAGTAAAATCACAGTCCTAAAGGTACTCTCAGTCATCTGTGGGTCTTCTGTCTCTTCATCCCCTTGAGCCTCTCTACTCTCTTTTGCTTTGTAAATGGTAGTGATTATGCAATTGTGATCAGGGACATAGTGTTCAGGGAAGGAGGAAGGATTTCTCAATAAGAGGGACTAAAAAGATACCCAGGGATGACTGGGAGAGGGAAACCAGGGAGCCTCTGCTCTATTCCTTCATGACCAATTTTCATCTATACTTCCAGCTTCCATCAGTTTGAGTTCCAGCTCCTTTCACACATCCTTAGATCCTGGACTCTTGTGATTTCTGACTTCCATTGTACCTCTAGAGGTTCTATGGACTGCTTATCTTAAGGTTGACCCATGATTCCTCTCTGCCATCATGCTTTCCTAGAACTGTAAAACCAATTCTCCATATTGTATTCTCTCTGTCCAAAATGCCCATGGTGCTTTCCTCTTCCCTACTGGGTCCTGCCTAACAAAGGACCTACTGTGTGATCAAGACCTTGGACTAGAGTCTCATCAGAGATTAAAAAGGGGGGGTAGTCTCTGTCTCTGTCACCCTTCAGATGATTCTACAAGGAGGAATTCAATTGTAAGCAGCTTGTCTCCAGCAACAATGTGTTGCTCCAAGCTTTCCTCTCTAATAATTTCACAACTACCAAGGCAACCTTCCACTCTGCTAGAAATACAGACTTTCCAGATAAGGATTCTGTTTGGTAAGGGGGGTCAGATGAGGAAAGAGACCTTCCCAGAACAGACCTGTCATACTGAAGTCTCAAGAGGGTGTCTGATGAAAAGCTTCTTGAAGGAGATGACTTCTCAGTCCTGCCTCAGAAAGTGAC
Source organism: Apodemus agrarius (assembly GCA_964023405.1). NCBI lineage: Eukaryota > Metazoa > Chordata > Mammalia > Rodentia > Muridae > Apodemus > Apodemus agrarius. Next base: position 17,998,764 of record OZ030008.1, read on the forward strand.
AAAAAAAGCCAGATATGCAAGAAAGGGTTATAGTAACCTAAGAATTAGTGATCGCTTCTCATGTATTAGTATGTCACCCTAAGCAGTAATTCAACCTCACTGGATAACTCTAAGTACCCATTGCCAGATGAGGAAGCTGGATCTCTCACGGTTATGTTACATATCCAGAATCACAGCCAAAGGTGGTAAGAGAGGAGGAGCTACAGTTTAAATCAGGAGTGCCAAACTGTTGTTTCCTCTAATAATAATATCAGTGGCAGCGGTGATAGCCTATTAGTGAGTCACTCCTGGCCCTATGATGTGTGCTTTAAGTGAACCAACGTATTAATACTTCTTAGTAACACTTCACTTGGTTCTTATCATTCACACTTAGCAGATGGGGAAACAGATTTAGAGAAATTGAAAAGTTTGTCTAATGCCATATAGCTGGACAGAACCTGACTATGAACCATAGCTGAGTGTCCCAACACAGTGCTCAATCTTCTGGTTCCACATTTACCCCTGACATCATCTCATAGCCTGCATTTAGTGGACACTCAGCACATGTTGATACGGGTTTGATTGGTTCCTTTCTTTTTTCCCCCACCTTGAATGTGGTCACATCATATTACAGTTCTAAGGATATAGCACATGCAGAGTCTCATGTACCCAAGTTGCCATATCTATATAGCATTTAATATCTAAATGGAAACTCCATAAACATGCTTTTTCTAGATACTTACTCAATTTACAGTACATGAAATGACTGACCACATGTAGAACAGAAAAATTTTCATGCCGTGTAGGCAACAAATGAAATTGCTTTAAATGCAAGTGATTCTATAGCCAGTCCTAATCAGGTCTGTGATTTCTGTCCTGTTATATCATTATGAAGTATTTTTGTTAGCCTTTAAAGACAGGAAACCGTGGATTGAAGTTAAGAGCACTGCCCTAGGTCACACAGCTAGACTTTAATTCTCTGCACAGCAAGTACACAGCACAGCCCCCTCCCTCACTTTATAAGAAGTTGACTGTACAGACAGGCCAAATGTCTCTACCACATGCTGTCCTAATAGGCAGTGTCAGGCCCCAAGCTGTGTCTCAGTGGTTAGCATCATGGACTAATGAGACATAGTCATGAAGCCCATCCTTGTTGGACCTGTTGAATACAGGCCATTCTGATAACTACCTTTTGTGACTATGAGTAAAGTATTTATTCATTCTGATAGCTGCATGATGTAATTTAAAAAAATGCTAGCCCGCAAGTATGTGGTAACTACTATAAAGTACCTATCAGGATTCCAAGAAGAAATAAGCTGGCCCGCATGTATCAACCAGGGAACATTTAATAAGAGCCTGAATAGTACTAAAGCAGATTAACCAACTGGACTGTGTGGGGGCATCCTTAAGGCTACAGATGGCAGAGATCTCAGGAGTTCTGTGGCTAGATAAGAAAGTGGTTATAAATGGAATAGATCTGTAAGGATAATATAAGGATCAGGCTGCCTTGCTCTTGCCAAGGAGAAGCCAGCCCTTGCTGATGTGCCAAAGAAGAAACCAAAAGGGTGTGTGCCCCAGCCTCCCACTCACCTCTAAGCTTTTTGCTTCCTCTGCTGGTTAGAAAATGCCCCATAGAACCCAGAAGACATGAGACCCTGCATTAATATGGCCATTTGACCAAACTGCTTTGGCTCCCGGCAGGTCGAATGTATACACCTGTCCAGGAGCTATCTGGATTCACTAATGAAACACACACACACACACACACACACACACACACACACACACGTCAGTTAATTTTTGATATGCCATGACTAGCTTAAAGGCTGGGCCCCCCCTTAAACCTTCCTCTGCTACCCCAGGCTCAATCTCGAATTCTCACATAGATGATTGGTTTTCTCTCCTGCAGCTTTTATGTCCCATCCTTCTCCCCCCTCCAACCCTGCCCCAAGTCATAGTGATTCTCTCCTTTCTTTCTCCCAGTTCCTAGCCCTTACAAATCTAAAGGTCCTGCCTTAGTCTTTCTGTCCAGCCATTGGCTACTGTCTCTTTATTGACCAATCAAAAACCAATTGGGGACAAGGACCTTCAGCATTTGGAAACACTGATTCCTGATGTTGGGGGCCAGATTAATTCAAAGCATTGAAAACAATCTCCAACATGGTGACCTCCTGTGGCACAGGGAAGAGTGTGGACAGGACAATGGGGAAAGCATGGGAACAAAAAGACACAGAACACAAGTCCCCTCTTATGATGTCACCAATATGGAGCAGGAAAAAGGAAAATCTCATTAATTGTGAGCCTACCTGAAATTCTAGTAGAATTATATTCCTGTGGTCTCCTGGGGATCGCTGATAACCAACAAATAGAGTCAAGGTGCTGGCAGGGTGGTATGAGCTATCTAGTCTTTGCTGCTTTACTCTGGTCTCCACCAGTCCAAAGACAAGAGCTGGCTGTTTGAACGAGAGTCCCTTCTCCACAATTGAATCTTGACAGTTTATTAAAATGACTCTTTTTGGATAATGAGCTGGACGAGGCCAACCCTGACGGAGCCTCTGGAGGCCGTGGCAGGCTGCTGTCTAAAACCAGACCACTGGCATGTTTGTTTGCACACCGGAAAATGTATTGGCCACTTGATTCTGTTATAAATTACAAGCCTGGAAATACCATAGCTGGGTCCACAGTAAGTAACAGATGCAGGAGTGCAGAGTGAGATAAATGTGTTTTGGATGCAAACCTCCTTCTGATTGTTCACAGACAGATGGAAGCGGGCCCAGTGCTGGTTTGCAGTCACTCTGTGTGCTATGTAGGTGGGACTTAAATGAACTGAAAGTTCTTTTAAGGTTAGGAAGTTTTCTGCACTCGCTCTTGGCAAAGCCCCAGAGGAGACCCATTTGAGCAATACATTTCCTTTTATCTCCTTTGCTGAAGAATCTTGTGGTTTGAATTTTTCTCCTCTGGGGACTCTGTGGGTTTCTGGAGTCCAGAGATGGTCTTTTTGCTTAGATGCAACACAAGGAAAGGCACGAGGCACACATGCTTTCAGTGGGGGGTAGCAGGGTTGGCAGCCAAGACAAACATTTCAGTGCTTGAGAGCATAGCCTGGAGCAAGCCAGGCCCAGCCCTGCCCTGTACTGTTGAACAACCAGAAGATGGGAGGAGATAGACAAGGGTATAAATGCAAGGGTATAAATGAATGAGCCAACTTGTCATTCATGATTTGAAGACAAGGAAGCCAAGGGGCTAGAGAGATGGTTCAGCTGGTAAAGTGCTTGCCATGAGAATCTGAGGTTAATCCCTAGCATTCACATATAAAAAAACAAACAAACAAACAAACAAAAAAAACACTGCTATAATCCGAGCACTGGGGGTAGGTGGCAGGTTCCATGGCCAGTCTAACCAAGTCAGCAATCTCCATGTTCACTGAGAAGAGTGATTGTTATAAACCTCTGAAATCAACCTCTGCTTCTGCACACTTTCACGCACATCTGCATGTGCCTCCACATACTTGTGCACACACATACAAACACATGCATACACAAAAAGGAAGCATGAAAAGCAAACTGGGAGTAGGGGAGAGAAGCAAACATAGATCAGATGAATGCTGCCTCAGACAGTGACTGGAAGTAAAGCAAAAGTCCAAGAGTAAGAGAAAAAAAACCCACCTCATTATACAGGAAAAGGCAAAGTGGCCTGGTGCTAAGTGTTCTAGACAAATGTTCCTACTGCTTCTGAGGAGGAGCTGTAAGTGGGGATAGGCAGATAGCTAAAGGCTCAAAATGAAAATTCAGGAATGCAGAGAGGCACAAACTGGAAGTTAATTAAACCATCACTTCCTCAGGGAACCTAAGATTCAAATCTAGGCAACTAAGTTGGTCTATGGTACATATAACCCACATATTGTGTCTTTCTGGTTGGTTTGTCATAGCTTGCTTATTTGCTATTTCCTCTGAACCTATACAGGCTTCTGGAGAATAGTTTCTATTTCTATAGAAGTCAGTTGTGTCAACTGAGTGTCCTCATCAAGTATATGGACCACTTGCAGTAATCATGGTATATGGTTAATCTAACCATGTAAGTTGGGCTTTTTCATTGCTGTAACGAAGTATCTGAGTAAGGAAATTTAAGTGGGGAAGTATTTATTTTGGCTCACAGTTTCAGAGGAGTCAATCAGTCTGCCTTAACAAGAGGGTGTGGCAGAGCACAACAGTTCACATCACAGCCAAAAAGCAGAGAAAGTAAATTATAGGAACAGAGCAGGATAGAACAAGATGGAGTCCCCAAGATCACTCTCCCAGTTCCACTGACTAGGCCTAGCCTCTTACTTTCCCCTTTCTCCCAATAAAATGATTACATTATAAATCTATCAGAAGACACTCCAAAATCTCTAGGGAAATAAATTCTGGCTTGCTTCTTTCTGGAAAACTTGAGACACCTCACCTCATCTTCTCTAACATAATTTTACAGTGTTTAAACTGAAATAGCTATTCACCAAACTTTGATTTCTAGGGACAGTTAACTGTAAGTGTAAAGTATATTCCACAACTGTCAACAACAATACATTCTAAGACTGTCCTGTAAAGTGCCTGCCACATGATCATTAGGATTAAGTTCAGACCCCTAGGATGCATGTGAAACCCGGGTGCATAGTGACTATCTATAATCCTAGCACTGGGTCAGGGGAGGAAAGTTGATAGGAATATGCTTCAACCTAACTAGACAGAGAACTTAAATGATTCACTGAAATCCAGGTTCATTCAGAGACCCTGTCTCCAAAAATTAGGCTGGAGAGCTATTAGGGAAGTCACCCAGTATCTTCCTTTTACCTTAATATGCATGTACACATATATTAAAAATTCATTCAAATGTGTACACACATATGCATACACACTTCATAAAACATTAAAATTTAACTGTGTATCTATCCACCCATCCATCTAGTCACTAAATGCTAATCATGTTTGATGATCTATACTAAACTTAAGCTTTTCTTCAATGTAATACACTAGAGACACTGTAACAAAGGAGGCCCTCCATCTGTTCCACTCCCAATGAAAAGACAGTATCATATATAACCTCTTCCCTCATGATTAGAATGTTATGAAGCACCGAGTTAGCTCCATGCCAGAGCACATCAGGGCTTAGGGGAGCATTCTGAAATAGCTAGGGAAATCACAAACTGGTCTTTGGATTAGTTCTTGGCTATCTGAGCTCACACTTCCACATTGTCCTCTCTGTACCCAGAACTTCCTATCACCAGACAGAAGCAATGGGGCATCCTTCCTAATCAATCTCTATCTCTCTCTGTCTCTCTGTCTCTGTCTCTGTCTCTGTCTCTCTCTCTCTCTCTCTCTCTCTCTCTCTCTCTCTCTCTCTCTCTCTGGCTCTCTCTCTCTCTGATTGTTAACACTAAACAATCAGAAAAGAACTGGCCTTTTCTGTTTCTTACTCCAGGGGCCCATGCTAGGCCTAGTATTGGGTCTGTATATGATTGTGGCTCAGAAAAGGCTTGTTGATGTTGCTGTGCACCATAAACCTGGAATGCCTTCCCACCTGTATTTTTGGGTTGCATAAGCATAAGAATTGCCTATGGAAAACCTGTTGGGCCCCTCATAGGTTGCCACAATAATAGCCAAGGTTAACTGTCTCCATGTTCTACATACATAGTCTTATATGGTCTTTAATACTCCTCTGAGATGCTATCCTTACTTTGCTTATGAGAATACCAGGTATCTGGAAGGAGATATGTATTGATGCTGTGTTGTTTTCAAGCTTTGAATGGAAACCCTTCAATGTGTTTTTCTCCTATTATCCAGGGGTACCACAGGCCCCGGCACTACATTGCAACCCAAGGTAAGTGTCTTGGAATGACTCTTAAGTCACTCTTGTTATCCTCAAGGATATCAGGGCAGAGGGATTTAAAAATAAAATCAGAGTAAGCCTTGCTATCCATTCGTTCTCTCTGTGTTTTCACAGAGCAACTTTCTCTGCTGGTGGCCTGGCTTCCCTTGAAGGAAGGGGATGAGCTTTTGCAGACAGAGAAGCCAGAGAGACAGGTCTGCTTGGCCTCCAGAAGTCCTTGAGGAGTAAGGAGATGACAATTCCAGCTTAGAATGGCAGTAGAAAGAGCTGTCACTAGGAAATATCAGTAAGAGATAAGAGACCATGTATGGGATGACCATAAGATAAAAGCCTCAATGGACCACCCAGCAGATGTAGCCAGTGCTTGTCTACAAAATAGATGCAGCCGGTTGCCCTAGAATGCAGTGTGGCAGTATGCTATCAGAAGGCTTAAAATTGATGATGCCTTTTAAAGCCTCCACGGGAGAAGCCCTGCAGATAATTACACATGTGGACCTTGACATATATAAAAAGCATTCTTCACAATGTTATCGTGTCATCTGCAATGGGAAAAAGTGGGAAAATCTTAAATGCCCAATAATAGATAGGTTGGTTAAATAACATACGGTGTCTCTATGTTGTAGAAAACTCTGTAACTGAAAAATACCATTTTTGAGGACATGAAAAAAAAAACACTTATGATAAACCTGGTACTTATTTCAGCAAATACATTTGTACACACAAAAACACAGAAAAAAATACTATTCAAGTTTTCTTTCAAATGCAGAAATTGTTTTTGTAATTTTAAAAATGATGAAGACCCAGGATATTAAGAGTTATTTCCTAGAAAATTGCTTTGAACTGTCAGATCCTATCTTCCTATCCTTGCTTTTCTGTCCTTTTTCCTTTTTTCTTTCTTTTATTATTATTTTTTAATTTTTTTTTTTTAGTTTTCTCTGTTTCAATCCTTCCTTTCCTGGTCAAGCTTCAGATGACTGTCTCTAGCATTTGTCAAACTGAAAACATTGCACCCTCTTGCTTTGGGCAGCTCCACCCTCCCTACCCTAACTCCCTTGCTAGCTCTCCTTGAGATCCTGCTGTCCCCTGAACACAATATGCACTATAGTCCAGATAAAGTGCTAAATCAGAAAAACGTAGAGCTGCTAGGTTGAGCATGAGGATGAGGATGAGGATGAGGATGAGGATGAGGATGAGGATGGAGAGCATGCTGCAGACCACAAGCACGTGACTTTTCTTATCTCTGCTGTGTTCTGCTGTGTCCAAAGACTCATCTCCAGGCTCTGTCTCAGCTACTTGGTATCCCCCTGGGGCTCCTCTGGCCTCACTCTTGCCCACCTGTATAGAACCATGATTAAACAGCCAGGAGAGACAAACCTTTCAGCAACCACTTTATATCTGCAGTCTCTAACCCCATCACCTTTTCTGTTACCAGGTCCAATGCAAGAGACCGTGAAGGACTTTTGGAGAATGATCTGGCAGGAAAACTCTGCCAGCATCGTCATGGTCACAAACCTTGTGGAAGTGGGCAGGGTAAGCCTCCCCCTTCAGTCATGTGGGCAGAGGGAGGTGGAGACAAATTCTGGGGCACCTGCTGCTTGTATTGTGCCACCAGCTTCCGTAGCATCACCACACCCTTACAGCAGCCTACAGGGATGGGGGATACCATTCCTTCTACCTCACATCTGAGCAGCGTTTCATTTTTTTCAGCCCTCCCATCCCACCTCTCTCCCTTCTCTGTTGACAATGTCATCTCATATATTTTGAGGAAATGAAAGCCATCAGATGTGAACTCTCTGGCCAACACGCTACAGACTTATACTCTTATTTGTATCAGCAACCATCTTCATATCCTTCCCTTCTGTCATCTGGTCTAGGCAAGAGAAGGGGCTGTTTTTGCTGACCCCCAAAGGTTGAATATTGGCCATTTTTTATGACAAAGTGCGATTGACAAACACTAAGTACCCACCTTTGATAGGTCACCCCTCGGAAGATGCTTTGAGAAGTCTCTGCAAGTCTTTGTTTGCCTACAGGACCTCCTTGTCTGTTAGCCCAACATTCCTTATCCATTAAAGAACCTGGTCTTGCCTGAAAGAAGAAAATAAACTTGTACTCTAGCAAAGACACCAGAGGGGCAGGGCAGGAAAGCAACCAGAAGTCCCTGAGAAGCAAGTAACATGTTCGGCTTTGAAGGGAGGAGGAAGGGACCTGTAACTAAGACGTATCATTGAAGGGAAGGAGCCAGGCAGGGCAGATCAGACATATTAATAGCATCAGGTGCAACCCACCAAGGCTCAGAGATTTTCACGTATTCCCTTTTCACTTGAAAAATAATACTGTTCCTTACCGCTGAATTATTTCCTTCAGCGTAGGAATATGCTCAGAAGGACAAAAACTACTAGCACATGAGTCACAAAACAAAAGTAGAGGTCATCAAACAGTCCACAGGATGGTAGGGATTGGGAGGGCAGATTGATGGGGATGAGGGGAAGATGGGAGAGGAAGAGTAATCTGAATAAATTATATTTATTACAAAATTGTCAGAAAAAAAACCCACAAAAATGATAAGACTATAAAATAAGTTAGAACCTTTTGAAAGCCAAACAAAAGTGCCTGCCCTGGCCCCACTTTTCTGCTTAGCCTCAAGGACTTACATGATGCTCTGTGTCTCCACTGGCTTCCCCTCCACCCACCTCAACGTCATCAGTCTCTTCCTTTCACCAGGCATGATATTGTCAACATGGCTCCCTTCCTGTTGACAAACCAGGCCTCCACATCTCTCTCTCTCTCTCTCTCTCTCTCTCTCTCTCTCTCTCTCTCTCTCTCTCTCTCTCTCTCTCTCTCTCTCTCTCCATATATCTTCTTTCAACAGCCTGTTCTTCCTCCCTTGCCTATGAACCCTCACTGTGGTTCTGCAGGGCTCAGGCCTCTGTCTCCCTCTCTGTTCTATCTCGGATTCGGTCCTAAGTTGTCCTTAGCAAGAGCTTGGGAAACGGGCTACTATTTCCAGTTTTACTCTTGTTCCTTTGATTGACTGTGGCCTGTGGGTGAATGGGCGGGCTGAACAGTTGATAGACTGATGTACAAATATCTAGGCTCAAAGGGCTCCCATAACAAGAAAGGACAAGTAAGTTCTTATGGCTAGTGTATTTGGATAAAGTGTGCTGGCCGCAGTGGTGGGGCAGAAGAAGCTATTTATTCTATCATACTGTATTGAAAGAGTGTGGAGATCACATTGCTAATCGTGGGTTGGAGCTAAGTGAGTCAGTATCCTTGAACATTCACCCTCTGACCCATTCTCCAGTTTTACAGATAAGGCATAGATGGGAAAGGGTGGATACTTGAATCAATCATTATAATCGCACTCTTGACTCTTATTTTAATACTTGAAATCCTGTTGATCAGACTGTCCCCACTATTCAGACTGCCCCCCACTGTTCAGACTGTCCCCCACTTCCAGCTGCTCTGACTCTTCAGCTGCTTCCCCAGGGAATAAGCCTTAGGCTGCAACTCTAGTAGATGACGGAATTTATCTATGCCCAGAATTTGAGCATTCTGGTCTGGCACACAGCACATTCCACATTTTGAAATGAATTCTCCTGATGCTGGATTGTGAATGGAAATCGGGCAACTTGGGAGAAAGAGCAGTTTCATAATGGAACTACTGATAGTGGCCAACACACACACACACACACACACACACACACACACACACACACACACACAGTTATATTTATGGCACAGCAATCACAAGGCAGTATTCCTGGTTATGAGTCAGACAGTCTGGGTTTGCTCCTCACTCCATTCCTTGCCAGCTGTTGACTTGGAACAATTTTCTCGGCTTCCCCATGTTTAAATCCTCACCTGCAGAATGTGGGGGAACATATTTTCTAAGGTTGTGGTGACATATAATTAACACCATGTAACGCAAATAAGTCATAGGCCATTTAATAGGTAATGCTAGACAAGGTAGGTATTGGCTCTCCTTAGCTGTAGGGGTCTGAGGCTCTTTCTAGAAGGTACTTAGCTCCAAGGGCTCAGAAACCAGCAATGCCCATTTGCCTCCAAACCCTGCCGCACACCGAGAGTTCCCCTAAGTGGGTTCCCAGGGATGCTAGCCTACAGGATGGCGAGTAAGCAGAGGGTTCCATGGTTCAATACGCTTGGGAAATGCTGTGTCCTCTGCCCCCGCTGGAGAGTCCTAAGATACTTTGAGATACTTACTAATAATATTAGCACTTTTAAGGAACTAAGCCACCTTACTTACCAAAGCAGCTTGTTTAACTTGTTGAAACAGCATTTCCCAAACTCATTTGACCACAAAAAACCTCTTTTTGTTTTGTTTTGTTTCTGTTTTCTTTTTGTTTTGTTTTGTTTTGTTTTGTTTTGTTTTGTTTTACTTTTGTTTTGTTTACCTAACACCTATTAGCACCCAGCGGAACACACTGTGGGAACTGCCACGCTAGGCCGTGCTGCGTCCCCCGGAATGGTAATAACGCTTTTGTTATTTTAAGGGGGAAACTATGATTTCTTTTTCTCTCTGTGGAACTTAAGAGTCAAACGTGGGAATGGCTTTCTATTAGCTTAGACACCTGCCGCTAGGGCAGAGTAGTGGTACATCTTCCCTTTGAGTTCAGAATTGTCTGTCTCTTCCCCCAACTAAGAGCCTTTCTCCTTCCAGGCCCCTGGGACCACATCTTTATAAGGACCCTCTCCTAATCATGTCTGCTTCTCCCTCCTTGCTGTTTCCCCGCCTGATTTCTCAACCTTGCTCAGATAATAATACTCAGTGGCTCCTCGCTGACACAGAAGGAAATGAACAAGTCACCAGTCTCCAGTATTATTATTCATCTGCCGAATGGAGATGATAAAAACCTCCCATCTTACCTAGTTCTTTCAGATGGCTTAGTATAGCAAGGCACTGGAAAACCACAAGGAGCCATAAGAGAAGATAGTGCTATTATTATAATGGCCCCAATGACTCTGGCAGTGAGTTAGGCCCTGCACAATTAATTAGCTGATTCCTGACTACTGAGTGCCCCAGGGGCTAAAATGCCTCCAAAGTCACCCTTGGGTTTATTTGAATGGGAAAAACCGAAGGAGGTGGCTTCTCCTCCTCGGCACTCTGTTGATGCATCTCCTCCCTATCCTCTCCCTGTCTTTCACTCGGCCACAGGTGAAGTGTGTCAGATACTGGCCAGATGACACAGAGGTCTATGGAGACATTAAAGTCACCCTAATAGAAACAGAGCCCCTGGCAGAATATGTCATCCGCACCTTCACAGTTCAGAAGGTAAGTTTCCCTTCCCATGGGAACTCCCTCTTTTAAGCCAATTGGTTGGTCTATTCATAGAGAGAGCCTAGAGAACAACTGATTTGTGCCCTGTTGGCATGAAACAGCAGAATAGATTTTGCAATGGATTCCTCAACTAGAGAGACAAACAGACTTCAACAGACAATGGAATGAACTAAGGATATGATACATTCTCATGAAAGCTATATGGTACCAAAGGATGAAGGCGAAAATGTAGAGAGCACAAGAGATTTAAATGTACCCCATTACATACCCCTAGAGCTAAAGTATTTGTAGAGAAAATTGGGACTGAGAAGGCACCAGTAGAGGGAAGGATGAGAGGAAAAGTATCCTTGGCCAAGGGTCAAAAAGATGTCCTGCAGAGAGCAGAAAGATGCCAGCATTTCCCAGGCTGGGAATCTAGTCTAGGACTGATCTCAACCAGGGGTGATTTGGTCCTCTAGTTGGTATTCGTCTAACTTCTCCTCTCCAATCATGTCAGATAATTCCTTCCTATACTTCCGTATAGTGGTTCTCAACCTGTGTAATACCATCAGAAATATCGGATGTTTACATTAAGATTTATAACTGTAGCAAAATTTCAGTTATGAAGTAGCAATGAAAATAACATTATGGTTGAGGGTTGCCCCAACATGAGGAACTGTTTTAAAGGGTTGCAGCATTAGGAAGCTTGAGAACTGCTGCCCTAGTAGAACTATCCATATAGAAGTCTTCCTTCCTCGGTGAGGTCAGGAGCTGTTCCAGGGGGCAGGAACTATGGCTTAAATCACCTCTTCAAAGGGCCTAGCACAGTCCAGGAAGAGATGACCCTTGGTGAGTATTACCTAACTATAGATGAAAAATAACATAGAGGTTTCCTAGCTCTGGCTAGGAAATGCTCTGATATCTGCTGAAGATATGCAAGCAAAATACTCATACACACAAATAAATAAATAAATAAATAAATAAATAACATTAATTCATTTTAAGACATCCTTCAAGAAATTACTGGTTTCATATTTTCTGAAAGCAACTGAGCATAGTTAATGTGAGTTAACACCCATTCACCCAGCAAGGGCCTCATCTCCCCCCCTGCTCCCCCCTCCATCCCATCCCTCCCCACCCCCCACCCCCACATCACACTGGGAAAGTAATGAAGGAAGCAGGTGAAGAAACAGAGGCCCCTTCTCTCCTCAGAAAGGCTACCATGAGATCCGAGAGCTCCGCCTCTTCCACTTTACCAGCTGGCCTGACCATGGTGTGCCCTGCTATGCCACTGGCCTTCTGGGCTTTGTTCGCCAGGTCAAGTTCCTCAATCCCCCAGAAGCCGGGCCCATCGTGGTCCATTGCAGGTGAGTCAAACCTTCATCCCAATTCCGTAATCAACAGGACCTCTGTAGATGTGCTCTGGGTGAGGGTGATACTGTCTTGTCCCAGGGCCTTGGGTTTTTGGCTTTAAGACTCCTCCTCCTATGGCCCAGAGCCTTTCCACCTTCTGAAGAGACCTGGATCCTGAGGTCCAACAACAACAACTGTAATGGTTAAGTTACTGTTACAGTTGTTACTCCAAGGGATACAATGGGGCTTAGCAACACCTGATATGCCTGCCATGTATATCTGCCCATGTTATTTCACTTCGCATCCAAGCTTGATAGGTGAACAATATTCTTATTACTCCCACTTTACAGATAGGGAAACTGAGGCACAGAGGTGGTAGAGAGAGCTGGGAAATGTCAAAGCTGGTATTGTTAACATGTTCTCTGGGGCTTCCTGGCAGCAACTTGACACGGGACACCTTGACATAAGTATGTGTCTCTCCACTCCTATTATTTTTAATATCAGTTGCAGGCCTGCAGGGTCCTTAATAAAGAGCAAGGAGCCAGCATCAGGCTCCCCTTATTACTGAGACGGGAAATTTTTAGCTTTGACCTAGAAAGTCACTTTGAACATAAGTGGCACTGGATCCTCCTAAATGGAGATGAAGTATTGTGTCAAGGGCATTTGGAATTGGAAGAAGGTAGATGTCCAGACCCGAAGGCCGCAGAGTCTGTATCCACCTCCTTCCCGATCCCCCTCCGTTTCAGTATGACCTTGGGCTCAGCACGGCTCCTTACACCTTGTACGATTCGGCCATCTCATCCTTCCAGGCAATGTCTGTGTCAATCAAGAGGCCAGAGGGGACTCTGCGAATGTCTCAGAGCCAGCCCTCCCCCCCTCAAATGGCATCCCTTTGTGTTCTCCACAGCAGTAGATACAAAACAAACCACACTTCACAGGTAAAAACTGAGAGTTTAGCCGAAACCTCTGAACTGTGAGCATCTGGCATGGATTCTCTTGCTTTCTCTCTCTCTCTCTCATTGCAAAGAGCAAAAGGTCTATTAGCATCTAAGCTTGCGATCTATCTCCCAACAGCAGCCAGAGATCAGGAGGGAGAGAGGGAGAGAAAGGCAAGCAGTCATGAGACCCTCTCCCACTTGCAGTCGTGGGTGTGGTGGTCTGTGCCTGCATCTCCATAGCAAGTCACTGTAAAGTATCTAAGCAGAATGGTACCATCTCCTGGGGCTGTTATGGTTTGGCTAATGTGCACTAAGTACCTGAAAGGATTCCAAACCACTCTCCCAGACTCTTACCATCATCCACACACCCCAGACAAAGCATAACAATCACTTTAGGACAGCAAGTGTCTTAGTAATCTTCCTATTCCTACTCTTAATCGTGGCATCCAGGGCATCATGGATGCTCGATATATATTCGTGGAGTATAAGTAGCCAGTCACAAAACTAAACAATTTACATGCATTATGCTTCCAAAATGTAATTTAATGCAATTTACATATGTTGTACTATTAATACTAAGAGGTATATGTCCTGTTTCATTTTATGAATGAGAATAGTGAAACCCAAAGAGATGAAGTCATTTACCCAAGGTCACACAGCTAGTAAGTAACAGAGCCAAGATTTAATCTCAGGATCTCAAATACCATGTGTTTAACTACTAGTTTATTCTAGAAAAACAAACAGAAAACAAAACACATACATGTGCATGTATACACACACACAAACACACACACAAACACACATACACATACATACACACACAAAGCTCAGTCTTTTCAAAACTTCTCCCAGGAGGCAGGAGCTGAAGCTCACTGACACCAGGCACCTTGTTCACTGATATTGGAGCCAAGATTCAAATCCAGTGATTCCAGTTCATTCCCATGAGTTAAGTGGACTGTGAGGCTTTGAGAAATGAATGAATGATTATCTATCTGTCTGTCTATCTATCTATACATCTATCTATATTTATAGCTACATACATACACATATATACATATACACATACATACATATATACATACACACACACACACACACACACACACACACACACACATATCCCTTCCCAAGCTCCAGAGCCAGTTTGTTCAATTCTTTTGAAAGGGTCTAGAGTTTCATGGAAACAGGTATTTTAATGCAAGACTAAGTCAGACTGCACACAGTTCAAACCATGGCAACTGCTTCCAAGGGTTTGGTTTCCAGGCCACCATTGATGTGGGCCCCAGCTGGCCATTGCTTCATGGCCAGTGTTGCTTTAGCATTTCATTGATTTCCACAATGTTAGACAAAGACATTTGTTTCCACAGGGTAAGTAAAGTGTGAAACCACCATCAAATGTAGGCTTCCTTCACAGTCTGTCCTGACTTCCTTTCCAAAGCTGTGCACAGTACAGGCCAGAGCTCTGTTATTCTGCCCTATTGTTTTAGAGATCAGAGATAATCTGGGAAGATCTGTTGTGTTCCAGGACGGTTTGTGAAATCCTCTTGCTGTTCTGTGTCTTGTCTGAGATTCTCCTGTTAAAGCTTGTCAGTAATGACAAACTGATTCTCTGTCGGGGAACCTGGTCCTGATGAGGGTCTCAAGGCTGTCAACTGCTCCAGTTTGATGTTGTGCTTGAGTCATGATCCTGAGGAAGCCATCACAAATGGGTCAACTGCAGGGCCTTGAACAGGAGACTCCAGATCTCCTCTCCACCTGTGACAGAGCTCAGAGATCTCTGGTCTCTGTCTATCCCACTCTCTGTAACCCAATAAAAGGAGAGAGAGAGAAAGGGGAAAGACAGGTTTACTAGGAAGGCTCCAGTATGCCAGGCACACTACACATCTTATTAAGAATGGTAGTAGAAATTCTAGACTGCCTCAGAGAACTCTCAGCTCTCCTATTTGCCAGCTCTATGACCTCAGGCTACAAGTTTTCTATGCCTCAGTTTCTCACCAATGAAATGGGATAAGAAACTTGCCTATCACCTCCTAGGGAAGTCCAAAGTCAAATTTGTACAATATTCTGTACAAAAAGTATGCCATAAGCATTTGTTATACATGTGCAGCAAAATAAACCCTGAAAACCACCTCCAATGGTAAACATTACTCTCCCATCTAATATGGGAAAATGTGGTCACTTGTTCAGCATAGCTTGGGAATGCTGGGGTCCCAACCATCATTCCATCTGCCTTCTGCAACCCCCTGCTTTTCAGCAAGACTTTTGAGATAGGGCCAAACGATAGGGGCCTTATCACCATAATCCATCCCAGCCCAAGATCTCTAACACACACCTAACTTCTCTTCCAGTGCTGGAGCCGGGAGGACAGGCTGCTTCATTGCCATTGACACCATGCTTGACATGGCTGAGAATGAAGGGGTTGTGGATATCTTCAACTGTGTGCGTGAGCTCCGGGCACAGAGGGTCAACCTGGTGCAGACAGAGGTTAGTCCTGGGGCACTGAGCCAGCTAGTTACCTAAAAACTTGACCAAAGAGAAGCACGGTAGGACAGAGGCTCATGATGGAGAAGTCCCGCAGAAGGAGACAGACCTGTACAACTATTGGTCCAGGGTGCCTAGATAACTGGCTATGGCGAGATGTCCAGACCAATGCTCTATGGTACAGGAACTTCTGGGAGCATTAACTGGTGAGTTCTCTGTCTCTACTGTCATCCAAGGAAGACTGAGTGACAGTTATTAGAGATGGTGTTTAAGCCTCGGATGAAGGAATGGAGAGGGAGAAGGAGTATTGATGCTTACAGAATGCCTGCTTGGTGTCAAGCACTCAGACAGACGTTAATAGAAATGGCTTGACTGACACAGTGATTTTTTTTAACACTGATTTATTTCATTTTGTGTGTCTAAGCGTTTTGTCTGCATATATGTAAGTGCACCACATGTGTACCTGGTGCTCACAGAGGTCAGATGATCCTGTAGGGTCTCCTAGAGCTGGAGTTACCATGGTTACAGAATACCATGTAGGTGCTGGGACCCAAACCCTGGTCTTCTGCAAGAGTAGCAAGTTCTCTTAACTACTGAGCCATCGCTTTAGCCCAAAGTTCTTGAGAACATTGGCTTGAGCTAAAGGCTGAAGCATCCTAGAGAGACACACATAATCCTTGCCTTCAAGGAAAGACAGACACCCAGGTTTCTTTCTGTCTAGCTGGAGAGCCCAATGCCTGAATACTACTAAGACTGTCCAAATTGTCACCTAAAATGAGCCAAGCAGTGCACATTCTTAGTATCTAGGATAGTTTCCCTGTTCTTCACAGCCCATGATACATCTCCTACTCACATCTCCATTCTAGCAGTGAATACAACATTGAGAAATTATATACCTAAGACTTCACTTTGATAAAGCCTAAGACCCAAGCTCTTTGACCTGAACCACTCTCTCTTGTCCCACTCCTGTATGCCTTGGGCTGTTGGACTTCCCCAGCAAGTCAACCTTTTGGTTCTATTAAGGTTGTAGATATCCCAGCAGATTTAGAACCCATGGGAACTGCACTGGTATCAACCCTGCAAAGGGACATACCCATGGCTTTAGGTACAGCAGTTCCTGCAGATGCTCACTGAAATTTTCATCACACTGGAATCTACTGCAGGTTCTGAGAGAGCCCACAGGCCAATTCTCAGGCCTATCTCACTAGAGCCAAGATAACTGTGCTGTGCTGTGCTGACTGTGCTCAATACTGTGCCTACCGAAGGTGATTGCTTTAGGCACAGTCAAAAACATGGCCTCACTGTCAAGCAGGGAAACAGTTAAATATAAATACATTGTGATACATCCCAATTAAAAAAAAACACTTTATTTAAAGGGGCCAAATTTTCATCAAAAAAAAGTCCCCCAAGAAACACTCTAAAGACCTAGAATTGATAATAAACATATGTTTCATAGATTTAAAAATAAACACTTTCTGGAAAGAAGAAAACATGAAGATAGAGAAAAGGAGAAGAATTTCATCAGAAGAGAAAAGTGGGTCCCAAGAAGCAGGATGGAGAGAATGGGACACAGATTTTAGGGTCAGACCCTGAGATGCAGCTTTTTAGCACAAGCTGTCTCTTTGGAGGAAAACCCAAGGCACTCTGTCTGTGGAGTGTAAAGTGGGACAGGACAGAACTAAATTAAGTGTAGTTTATTGTGCTATAACATCCGGAATCCAACCCTGCTGACAACTCTGAGACACAGTGTGGACCACGTTTCTCTAAACTGTCCCACAGAAGAAGAGAGGAACCTTGGGGGTTTATCCTGTCGTTTTGATTTTCCTAAGCATGAAGACTAAGTACCCTCTGGGAAGTGGGAAGAAAGCCCCCAGCAGAGAAGAGCAGTGTTTCTGCAGCTAGCAGCTTCGGGGTGAGAGCTGCCAATGTGAGTGGGAGCCCTGGAGCACCTGAAACGGCATGTGCTCACATTTCTCACCCTTATCAGTGACTCTGCCGTCCCATCGTATATGAGAGGAAAATGTACTGTATAGCTCAATCACTGTAAGACACTGGTGACTTAGACCTTTGGGTTGCAGGATAAAAACTAAGGATTCTGCAGAATAAATCATGTCTTTCTTTGTTGCTGCAAGAATCAGTCGATGTGAACAAATGCTCACAGGCAACTGTTCTTAACCAGAACTTTGTTCCCTTTTCACTGACCTTGCAGGAACAGTACGTGTTTGTGCATGATGCCATCCTGGAAGCATGCCTCTGTGGCAATACTGCTATCCCCGTGTGTGAGTTCCGCTCTCTCTACTACAACATCAGCAGGCTCGACCCACAGACCAACTCCAGCCAGATCAAAGATGAGTTTCAGGTATGGTCAAAGCCGATGTTCAGGGACTTGGTTGCTCTGAGTTGTCCGGACTAATTCCCACAGCTTGGGTCACTTACACAGCCGATACTTGCTTTTCACATCTCTGTAAGCATTGAAGGCCAAAAGCAAGCTACCAGCAAATCTAGTATCTGGGGAGAGCTCAGATTCGACTCTGGTTGGTGAGTGGCTATTTCCTTGCAGTTCCACATGGCATGCGTGTGTGTGTTTTCATATGGACACTGATCCTCAATTACTTCCCACAGAAGCTACATCCTCATATGCCCTGCTGGGAGCCGGGATAGCAGCATATGATGTGGGGATGAGGAAGGAAGTGTGTGTGTGTGTGTGTGTGCATGTGTGTGTGTGTGTTTCAATTTATAGCAATGTCCTAGGTAACTTCAAATGCATATACTTCAAATGCATATTATGAGCTTTTCTTGATGAGCCTGGTGTGTGTGTGTGTGTGTGTGTGTGTGTGTGTGTGTGTCTGCAGTGCCCAGCAGCTGTGGAAAGCTTTTCACACCATCAGATTGCACAGTCATTAGCAACTATTAACCAATCACTCAATGATGGCTGACACTTGTTTTTCCGCTGTGATTATGCTATTGAACTGAGGTCTTAGTTAATTCTTGTTGATGTTGTGGAATGGACAGAAGTTTATAAGCTGGTGTGAATTTCATGCTTCCTTGACTCTGGTGGGACTGTAGCCTCAGTGTTTTCTCCACAAATTCCATCGCGTGGATTCGGGAGGTTGTTGGGAATGAAGACTCTTGGGCCTCACCCAAAACCTACTGAATTACAACCTACAGTTTAACAGGATCTCTGCATGCTTAAGCCTTAAACCATCTCTTAGAGCATGGCTCAGACATTGCAGATCCACACCTTTGGAACCGGGATGTTCAAAAATGCAGCTCTGGTCTGAAAGGCCTGAATATGAATGAATGAGTAGAAGTCACTAAAGTCCTGGACCGAGCACTGAGTGAAAAGCTAGAGTTCAGCCCTTCATCCCATAGCTAAGACCACAACATGTCTGGGCAATTTGAACTTGGCATGAGGAAACAAGTAAATTCCAGGCTCATACTATTCTAGTCAGGCTGATATTTTAGGACTCCTTTAAAAAAGTTACCTTTATTGTCTCAGACCATACATAGCATGCCAAGCATCAGAGCAATGGAAAGCACACAACCCAGAACATTGCACATAGGATATAGTCTATTGGATGGGACAGATCTAACTGTGTGACACTTACTCTACAGAGCACAAGTGTTACAATTTTGTAGACCCCCCAAGACCTCTTATCCACCCTGAGCAGCACATCCTAGCATCCGTCCATTATCCATCCCTGTTAACACTGAGAAGAATCCTGATAAATAATTTCCTTCCTTCCAGGGCACTTCAAGTGGTATTTAACATTCATTCAACCCATTCTCCCCCCATATGCCCTTCTGGCTGGCCCTCCCTTAACGCTGTGCTAGCTCAGTTGAACAACAGTTCGAATGGTTGGCAGGTGTTGTCAGCCCATGGCTTAGCCTGTGTGTGGGCATGCTGCCCCTGCAGCCTTGGCATCTTGAAGGTGTCGCAAAGCTCCTGGCAAAGACTCTTAGCCCAGAAGTCCTATAGCAGCCAGCAAGATATAATAGAATATCACTGTTATGGGAAAAGCATGGGTTTGGGGAAAGAGGTGGCAGAGCCAAGCTTGGAGGATAGAAACAGATGAGTTAAGATAAACTGGGGTATCAATTCCCTCTGCTTAGATACAGTCTCCTCTACTCACCTTTGTACCCCACAGACACTCAACATCGTGACACCCCGTGTGCGGCCTGAAGACTGTAGCATTGGGCTCTTACCCCGGAACCATGATAAGAATCGGAGCATGGATGTCCTGCCTCTGGACCGCTGTCTACCCTTCCTCATCTCAGTAGATGGAGAGTCCAGCAACTACATCAATGCAGCACTGATGGATGTAAGCTGAGCCCTGGCAGGAAGCCCTTGGGAGCCATTACAGGCAAAGCTCTTTCCCAACCTGGAGATGGCTGAATCCAGAGCCCAACTGGCTACCTTGATTCTAACTAGTGGCTTCTGAGACCACAGTTCCCCTGAAGTCTTACGTTTAAACCCAGATACATTGTGTGCTTTTGTCTCTTTGGCTTAAAAAAAGGTAGACAGAACAGATCTCAAAAGCTGGGGGAAAAAAGATTCCTATAACAGCTCAAGTTGATGCTTCTATGTCTCACAAAAAAATGACTCTCAGGCGGGAGTTCAGTTCTCACAACACTCCTCATGCCAGGCCTTGGTCTAGGACCTTGGGAGACAAGATCTTGAAGTTCCTGCTGGTGTATCTCACATAGGTCTTCAGACAACTCCTGTGCCAAGGCAAAGAGGAAGATAGCACACAGTAGATGTTCAGTAAATGGCTGCTGGGCAGGGATTGGAAGTACTCAAAAGATAAAGAAGGGAAATGGGACATGTCCCAGATTTTCTTGCTAAGGTACCATCCGCTGCTTCCTCGGTGGCATGTCCCAGAAGAGAACTGTTCCCTACTGTGGTTTGAAATTAGGGAAGTGTTCTGCCCCAGTGTTCCCACGCCACTGCTGCATACTCCTCGCTCTCTGGGCACTTTCTGACTATCACAATTGCACCTTCAGGGTCTGCAGATGGTTGAAACAGTGTGCACCACAGGCATTCCAGTCTCACCCAGGAACTTTGCAGCAGGACAGACTAAGAGACTGAGGAAGATGTGCGCAGGGTATTCCAGACAGCTAGTGGCAAAGCCAGAGCTCCTCGCTTCCACGCTAGAATTCATTTATTGACCCTCCCATGATTGTTCGATCCACTGAGATATGAGCATCTTGGCTTCTAAGGCTCAAGACCACGTGCGCTATTGTCTGATTGGGGATGAGCAACTCCAGGTTCCACTCCTCACCTTTCCCCACTTTGAGGTCATGTTTGTACAGCTCACACAGTAGTCCCCCTATCTCATTTACAGACAATAGAGTCTTCACTTCCTGGATCAAGACCATTACTTCTCCAGCCTCTGATTGCCCCATGTGTTCTAAGTTTTGGAAAGAAAGAAGTAATCTAAGGTCAATTCCCAATTAAGCTCTCAAAAAGCCCACCCTGGCTTCAGCTCACAGGTGCTTATATTCTCCTGGCTGAGTATAGCTTAAGGCCTTTTAAGATCGCTTTCCCTCCCTCTCTCTCTCTCTCTCTCTCTCTCTCTCTCTCTATATATATATATATATATATATATATATATATATATATATACATATATATATATGTGTGTGTGTGTGTGTGTGTGTGTGTGTGTGTGTGTGTGTCTGAGTATAGCTTAAGACCTTTTAAGATCGCTTTCCCTCCCTCCCTCTCTCTCTCTCTCTCTCTCTCTCTCTCTATATATATATATATATATATATATATGTGTGTGTGTGTGTGTGTGTGTGTGTGTGTGTGTGTGTCTGTATGTATGTTGTCTCTGTCTCTGTGTGTCTCTCTATGTATCTGAGTCTATCTGTCTGCTTATCTCTTTCTCATCCTCTTTCTCTCTCTGAGTCTCTCTGTCTATCTCTGCCTCTGTGTCTGTATTTCTCTCTGTGTGTGCATGTGTGTATGTGTGTGTCTCTATCTATCTCTCTGTGAGTCTGTCTGCTTCTCTCTCTCTCTCTCTCTCTCTCTCTCTCTCTCTCTCTCTCTCTCTCTGAATCTATCTGTCTCTGTGTCTCTGTCTCTGTTTATGTCCCTCTGTCTCTGTGTGTATCTCTGTCCCCCCAATCTCTGTCACTCTCTGCAAGTCACCCCTATCATTATCCTCCACCTTCCCAGCATCCTCTCTCTGCCTTCCTCATCCAAGCAGGAATCAAGGAAGCTCCTGGCCTCTGCTTTGCAGGTTAGATGCTGCCTGGAGTCAAATGCCTTATGCCAAGTTCTGATTCTGAATTGTCCTCTTTTTGTCCACAGGGCATTTCTCCTGTGAGTCATCACTGAGGCCTTTGCCTTTCTTATATTAAAAAAAAAATTCCTTATCTGTATTCCAGCTCAGTCTGTGCATTATCTGGTAACCATAGCAGCTTTGCCTCTAGCAGAAAAAATATGAAGTCCTCTGGGTTAATTTTTAATGTTTCCCTCGGTAAAGGATGATGTTATCCATGAAATGGATTGCTGGCTGATCCCTGAAACCCTGCAGGAGCGCAGATCTCGAACATATTTTCAGATAAGACTTTGTCAGGCGTGCTGGCCTAATAGAGCATTTATCACAGAGACACGGAAAGCAAAGAAAACCAACATGCTCTCCATGTCGGGTTCTGGACTTGAGTTGTCTCATCCAGCACTGGAGTATTACTCTCCCCATTTTTTGGAGATCTACTGAGGGTAATGGTACTTGCATTATTTGCTCAAAGCCAATGGGCTTTGAGATAGTGGCACCAAAGACCTCAAGCCCCATGCCAGCTGTCTTGAAAGCCCAAGGTTTTAATTTAACTTAATTTTATTTTATGGGTGCAAAAGTTTTGCCTGAATCTATGTCTGTGCACCATGAGCATACCTGAACTGGTGACTACAGAGACCAGGAAAAGGGTGTGTGTGCCTGGTGCCTACAGCTCCCTGGAACTGGAATTACAGACCATTGTGAACCTCCATATGGGTGCTGGGAATTGAATTCGGGACCTATAGGAAAGCAGCCACTGCTATTAACTGCTGGGCCATCTCAATAGCCTTGGCCTTGTTTTAGATTTTTAAGTTGGAAATGGCTGAAAGGCCACACGGGCATAACCTTTAAGCTTGGAGACTTTTAAGGGGAAATACCCCAATGCCCCTTGTTAGACCATCCACTGGCCAAGAGAAGGCCCTGGGAAACAGGAATCCCTAGTGTGGACATTATCAACATGTCTACAAGGCCTTTCTGAGTCTCTGTCCTTCTCTTCCCACTTCCTTCTGACTTGTAACTAGCACAGCAGCTCTGACTCCCACCTAGACCAGCTACCTTGATAATTTTCAGGTTTCACAAGCTACCAATGAAGTGGAGACCCTACTCAATCTTTGCAAATATCTCCCCCTGGGGTATTATGTCACATGGGACCCAAGGAAGCTCCCAAGCTTACCCTGGGCTCCCCCCCAATCTCTGGGCCTCAGTGTCTTTGTCTGTAATACAAGGGCAAATGAATGTATTTACCAATGCTGGGTTGCCATCATTTCTAATGTGAAATGAATGTATTTACTGGTGCTAGGTTGTGATTGTGTCTATTGTGTGCCACCTAGCCTCATCACTGATGCTGAGGAAGAAAACCTACGTCAGGAATTGATCCACCTTGTAGTAAACTTGCTTACTAGGGTTTTTTTTTTTAAGATTTATATTTTATTAGTTTTGATTGTTTGTAGGTGTGTTCATACCTGCAAGGAGCATGCTCACATATTTGAGTGTGGTGCCTCTAGAGTCCAGAGGCATCAGATCCCTGGGAACTGGAGTACAAATAGTTGTGAACTGCCTGATGTGTGTGCTGGGTACCAAACTCAGGTACTCTGGAAGAGCAGCAAACACTCCCAACCACTGAGCAATCTCTTAGCCCTAATTACCAAGTGTTGTTGGTTTCTTTGTTTGTTTTCAATTTACATACCACATACATTGTATGACAGCCATCCCTTTTGATTTAAGTTTTGTTTTCCAGAAAAAAAAAAAAAAAGAGCTTTGAAACCATCTAGATTTACCAGTGTTTTATGCCCGACTCCCCACAATGATACTTAAAAATAAGAATAGATAACAAATGGGTGGATAGTGCTGGATGAATGACACATGGGTGAGTCATAATTTACGGGGGGGAGGGGTACAAAACTGGGCATAAAACTCAGGTCCACATGGTTCTGATGCCTGACTGCCACTACTGCCTCGTGGGCTAAAGGACACAATGTCACCTCTGGCCTAGCTAGCTCAGCTCTCAATCCATCCCAGAGACGGGAATGATCCCCGATATCAGGCCCCTCTGAAGCCATTGCTCCCCTCCTCGGCATCATAGGCACGGGAACGTGTGGGATCTCTGATACGACAAAAGGTGTTAGGGCCAGCAGCACAGTAAACCTGCATCCAGGATTTTTCATTTCATATTGTAATGATGATTTGCTGAGCTCCGAGACATAAATAATTTATTTGGATAATCCCTATCCTCATGACACTTGCCTAATGAAATGTCTTAGTTTGGAGGAGAATGTGTTCATTCCAAAGGAAGGTCCCCTTTTGCCGCCAGGGCACTGAGAGATAACAGAGCAGGCAGGTGCTGTGTAAAATCTGTTTGGCAGGCTCAGGGCCTCTGGCAGCCATCCCGGCCTCATCATGATCAGAATCTCACCGATGGGTATATATTTGACTAAACCTGTGTCGTTCTTTTGTCAGAGCCACAAGCAGCCTGCCGCCTTTGTGGTCACCCAGCACCCTCTACCCAACACTGTGGCAGACTTCTGGAGGCTGGTGTTTGATTATAATTGTTCATCTGTGGTGATGCTGAATGAGATGGACA
The DNA here is from genome assembly GCA_964023405.1 of Apodemus agrarius. Classification (NCBI taxonomy): domain Eukaryota; kingdom Metazoa; phylum Chordata; class Mammalia; order Rodentia; family Muridae; genus Apodemus; species Apodemus agrarius. The sequence continues at coordinate 18,023,514 of OZ030008.1, forward strand.
CTGCTCAGGTAGGAGGGGGGCTGTGGGGCTGTGGGGGTCCCAGTGGGTCACGATTGCAAGGAGACTCTACGATGGCCCACTGGTGGGCATTGTGTCAGACTGTGAATAGCAGACCATACCCATTCTCCTGCCTGCAAAGTCAAGGAGTCTCCCACTGAATCCTTCATTGACTTTGGTCTTTTTCTAAGTATACCAAAAACAAGCCCCTGCTGCTTAAGCCTTAGGCGCTAGTTAAAGTCTTACTCTAAATCATTCAGAGATCAGAAAACCAAGATCCCACACACAACACTAAACACCACCAGCTCCATGGGCTCCTCACCGTGTAGCCTCGACTGGTAGAACCTGGAGTCTGAACATGCCAATCTTTGCTCCCCGATCAGTGACATAAGTCTTGACTTTATGCCTTAACCCTTCTGAGTCTTTTATCTCCCACCATCATGTGCCAATATTTTCACACACCTAAGACATTGGACACTCTCTTGGGACAGCCTCTGAATAGATTATATGGGGTAGAGGAGATGAAGGTGGCCTTTCAGATTTTTGCCAGGCTGTCCTCTGTGCCTTGAAGGAAACCCAAAGTCATTTGATGCACTCTTGTGTGATTGCTGGCCTTGCACTGGCCTTGGGTGGGAACAGTGGTTTTTTTTTTTCTAAATGGGCTTGAGCTATGGTTTTAGCCTTCCAGGAGCTGCCAGTCTTGCTACAGAGACAGATGGGCAAGTTATCCCAGGCTCTCGTGGCTGGGCTATAATAGAGGTCAGCAGTGAAGTGCCATGTTGACCTAGAGCAGGGAGCAATTAATTCTATCCAGAGGGTGAGGAAAGACTTCAAAAGGAAGGTGATTTGGACCTTGAAGGGAGCAGGGAATATCTGGCCATACAGGGGACGAATGGCTGGGGAAAAGCTTCTACATAGAACAGCAGTGGCAAAGGCAAGGCAGACGGACATACAGACACTTGTTTGTAGCCAGCTTCAGTTCCAACTCCCTGGGTCTGTATCCAGACGGAAAGAATGAGGTGAGGCTAGAATAAGACAGCAGGGCTTAGACTGCAGAGGTTAGCTGTGCCAGGCTCGGGAGTCTCGGCCTGGAACTAAAGCACTGATAAAAATCAGACTGTTGTTTGTTAAGAGATAGGGTGCTTTCCACCAATGAAGCCTTCATGCAAACCCAGTGACTGAAGCAGAAATAAGTAGCCAGGATCTGAGCATGTTAAAGCAGGAGGTGGGGACCCAGAGCACCGCCCACACTGGTCTTTCATCTGCTCCTCGTAGCCCTTGGCTAATCAGCCACCTGAGTCCCTTTGCAGTATCCAGCGCAGAGGCTCCAGGATAATTAGAAAACCTTTGCTATCCATGGAGGGGGGTCCTAAAGGTTTCTAACTTGTGTTTTGAAAGTGGATTCTAGGACCAAAGAGCACAGACGTAAGAAATCAGAGACTGAGAAAGATGTGACTTATGTTCAGAGCCTGAGGGGTGGAAGATCTGAACAGAGGAGCTGGGAGGACAACTTGGGCTAGACGTGAAATCATTTCCAGTGTGAAGTCCGCACAACTCAGGGCGCAGCTGCATGTCAGTGTGGACGAGAAGTCACAGATGGTGGCAGGTGGCTTGTCTGGGTGATCAGACATCCAGGAAGCACCTGGCCAAAATGAAATTGCAGGAAGATGGGAGGGGCGAGCACGGGCAAGAGCAGAGTCGGGGGTAGAGGGGAGAGGTAAAATGAGTGTGTGTTGGAACACGCCCATGAGAGCTATCCAGAAGAGGTTTCCTCTTGTCACACAACCCATATTTGTTGAGCATCTGCTACTGCTATTTGCTGGAAGCTATTCTAGGTTCTTGGAATGTATCAGTGAACAACACAGACAAGGTGAAATGAGAATATTCCTGTCTCCCGTGCTCTCTCTATTCTAAAGGGGAGAGACTAACCATAAACAACAAATGCTCTATAAGGAATTCAATCATATAGTGAGACATGATGACAAGGAAGCATAAATGAATATTTTAAACCTGCATTGGGGCACAGATGTACTAGGGTAGTCAAGGAAGGGTTTGAGAATATGGGAACCCAGAGTCGAAGGAGGCTAGAGAGCGAGCCACATGTTCCTCCCAGGGAATAGTGTCTCTGGCAGAGGAAACAGTGCATCCAGAAAATACCTGATGCTCTCAAGGAGCAGCAGAGTAATCTGAGGCCAGAGCAGGGTGAGAGTCATGGTGATATGAGAAGTGTAACAGTGTTAACGTGCGATGGGTGACCTTAGTCACCACGGGGAGAACTTGGGGCTTCACTCTGCAAAGGATAGGGAGACACAGAAACACTTGGCAGGAAAGTGACATGATGGACTTTTAAAAGTACCCCTTTGTCTGCTGTGTTGAGAAGAGAGAGAAGGAGGTGGCGGTGGTTGCTCATAATAAAAGCAGAAAACACACGGAATGGCAACAAGAACGGTCAGGCAGAGGTGATGGTGGCTTGAGCTGGCTAGTAATATGCTATAGAGTCTACATGTATCTCAAAGGTAGGAAGACAAAACATGCTGTCTGGCTAAAGATAGGAGGTAAAGGATGATGTCAAAGTCTGGGTCCTGAAGAACTGGGGAGAGAGATAACAGTAGGAAACAAGGCAAATCTCCCTAAAAGAGAGTGCTAGAAATTTCTAGAATCAGAAATTATCACCACCTGCACTACTGTTTGGACAAGTAAGGTAACTCACCTTTATAAAGTGCAAGCAAGGTGGGACCTATAAAAGACCATTTGCACTCTTTAACTTTGTGGTTCAATGACCCAGCAAGTGACCATCATTCAGAAAGCTCTGGGTTCAATCCTCAACAGAAGGATGAAGGTCTGTCTGCTCTTCTCTTTATCCAACACCCACCCACCCTCCCACCCCACCCCCCCCTTTTAAATTGAAGCTTGGGAACAGAGTGAGGATTTCGAAGAAGCTTACTTTGGGACCTATAATATCAAGGTCAATGACTCTAGTTTGCTCTTTTAAAGAGTAGTCCTTGGTGAATGATAGATCTTTTAGCCCCAGATGTTGGCGCAGCCTTTGAAAACCAAGTCTCTGAATGTAAAAACATCAGGCTCAGAAGTACCCCCAAGATTGGCTGCTATACACAGCTGGCAAGCATCCCCTGAAACTGGCAGATGAGTAGAGCACTTATTGATATAAATATCACCACAGCAGCTGGGTGCCTTGCAAAAATAAACAGCGATAAAGCGTGAGCATCAGAAAGGCCGCCTTCGGCACCTGGAGGGGCGGGTCTTTGAAGTGGTATGAGCATCTGCCTGCTAGCATGCTCCTGCCAAGACAGCCCTACATGTGGGCCGGGCCAGCAAGGTGGACAGGTCTACTTAGGCCCTGGGCAGCTCTCAGTTGCTGCCAAGAAAACTAACAGCTCATCCTGTGGTTTGACTGTGACCACCTCTTGGAGGGTGGTCAAGCTACAGATGGGATGCAGGAAGATATGGATAAGGGGAAGATGCGAGCTCCTGGAAGCCCTTATTTCCATGTACTGCTGTGGAGATGAGCTCTAAATCCTATGCTCCTGCTTTGAATGGGCCATCTGCAGCCTCAGGATTGTTTTGCATAGCAGCTACCAATCAGAGACTTGGGATCCATGAGAGCTATTGATAAAAAGTCTCAAGCCTCTGCCTCCAGCCCCTGGAGTTGTTTCTAACTCTTTGACTCTGGGGGCTAGGAAGTAACTTGCTGGATAAAGTTCTTGCTTTGCAAGCATGAAGACCTGAGTTCCTATCCTCAGACTCATGTAAAGCCAGATGCAGTAGTATAATTCCAACATTCCAACCGAAAAATAGGAAGCAGAGACAGGAGAATCCCCAGAAGGAGTGGGCCAGTAAGCCTGGTGTATTTATTCATGGTGATCAACAAAAGACCCTGTCCCAGCCAAGATGGGTGATGAGGACCAACACTAGAGACTGTCCTCTGACCTCCACACTCTGTCACACACTTCCACTCAAAAGCCCCACGCATCAGTACACACTACATAGACATTTTTAAAAACTTTTATTTCACTTAGTTAAATTTAATTAAATCGTTCCTATATGTGTGCGGCAGTCTATCACTCTGTCTCTCTGTCTTTGTCTGAACACATGTATCACGGCTCACTTGTGAAAATCAGAGCACAGCCTGTAGAAGGCAGCTTACTTTCTACCTACCATGTTAGTTCCCAGGACCAATCTCAAGGTTTGTTGGAAACCTTTATCTGTAGAGCCAACTCGCCAGCTTATATAATTAAAAAAATAAAAAAATAAATAAAAAAGACTCTGAAACCCTATGGTCAACTAAGAAAGGCAAAGTCCTAGATACAACACCAACCATGGTTCCCCAGAGGCCCATAAGAGACCTTGCAAGAAAGGCCTTTTGTCATTTTTTTTAATTTATTTATTTTTTATTTTTATTGTTTTCTACATTCTTTGTTTACATTACAAATGATTTCCCCTTTCCCAGTTCCCCCCTCCCCATAAGTCCCATAAGAACTCTTCCCTCCGCCCCTTCCCCGATCAACCCCCTCCCACTTCTCTGTCCTGCAGGAAGGCTTTTTATAAAGACAGGGTCACAGTCTGAGGCCCAGGCTGGCCTGGGACTTGTGTCAGCCTTCCTGCTATGGCCTCCACAGTGCATGCATCACAGGTGTGAGACACCATAACCCAAAATACACCAGGAAGGCTCTTGCAGCTCGAGAAGGCTTCTGGTCTTTCTTGTGAAAAGGGTCATGAAGGAGTTGAGGAGGACAGGACCAGGCTAGTGTCTTTTTAGTTTTCATAAAATCCCAGAGGCCCATGTTTTCATCTTATTTCTTCCTCCCCTTTCTTTCTTTCTTTTTTTTTTAGCATATGTACTTATTTTATTAGTACTTTACTTGCACAAAAAAGTGGGCACCATTGTAACATCAACATGACATATTTGGATAATCAAACCATATTGCTATTCCGCATTCTCCCTAGCCTAACTGCAATGTCCATTCTTCTCTCCCTCCTACTTTCATGTCTTTTTTTATTTATTTAAATTTTTATTTTCTATATTCTATGTTTACATTCCAAAGGCTTTCCCCTTTCCCAGTGCCCCCCCACCATACGTCCCATAATTCCTCTCCCCCCCAACTATTCCCCAACTAAGCTCACGACCAGACCATAGTAGGCAGGAAAAGGGCATCAGAAAGAAACCTATTGTTGCTTGGGTATGTTCATGTTTGAACACTTGATCTCTATCTGGTAGTAGTAGTGGGAAAATAATGGAACTTTTAGGAGGAGGCACCTTGCTGGAGAAAGTGAATAAGAAGAGTCCTAACATTTTAATCTTCTTCCTGTTCATTTTCTACTTCTTGACTGCATCATGCATGTAGCCAGCTGCCTCCTATGCCTGTGGTTCCATGATTTCCCTGCTATGAGTCAAAATAAGCCCTTAAATTGCATCTTGTTTGGGGAGTTTGTAGCTGTGTGAAGAAAAGTCCTCCTGTGCGGCCATCACACACTATGTAGTGTTTAGAAAGCTTGGGATATTGTCTGTAGAAGGAGTAGGTTCTCTCTCAACCTACAAAGCACGCAACATGTGGTATCACGGTGAGTGGGATTGAGTTGGAGAAATAGTGTCTCAATCAGAGCCAGAATGAAGCAGGATGTGGAGGGACAAGAAGAAAGGCTTTCATCTGCTTGAGTGGCTTCCAGCCCAGAGAGAGGCTCTCAAAGGCCTTGTCAGTCATTCCTTCATCAACATAAGTTTATTGGAAGCTTATCATGGGCCAAGCACAGACCTAGACACAACAGAGGACCAAAGAGTCACCCAAACCTGTGGGTCCCCATGAGGCACCTATCATGAAAATGGAATTAATCCCTTGCACACTGCCTGAGATTAAGTAAAATCTCCCTCAGTTGAAATCAGCTCAGCATGAACCTTAAGTGGCCAAAAGACACAAAGCAAACCAATGGTAGAGATGTATTGTTGGGGGACAACATATCACAATGCTCTCGAGATCTGTGATGGTAGGAAGACTCAGCAAGAATGGCTACTTATCAATCAGATAAGATTTGGGGATCAAGGAGTTCCAACCTCAGTTCTGTTATCCCCACATTAATGAATACATGTCTTTCCAGTTTCCTTGAATGCTAGATTGCTTCAGAGTATTGGCCCTTTCTTCCTATCATGCTTGGTGCTAATACTAGGGAGCACCCTTCATCTCATTCAGATCTAAGAGATTTTGTATTTCACGTTGGCTTTCAACACTCCTCACGCTTGCCTCCTTGGGTATCACAGGGAGTTATTTTTCTTTTATTGTTCCATGGGCATTACTATCTCAGTTCTGTAGACCATGTGCAGATGTGACATATGACAAGCTCTAATCTGAACTTAAGGCCAGAGACTTGGGGCCCTCCATTCTAGACAACAAAATAATCCTCCTTCCACTTTGAAACATTTTAGATAGAGTTCTATGAACTTTCCTGCTAGCATTACTGACTGTGCTTTGGAAACCACTACTTCCTTCTTGTAGATCTGGAGGTTAAGGCCCAAGCAAAGAAGTGGTGTCCACAAGGACACTTGACCCATCAAAAACTTTTGCCCATGACCTCCTGCCAGGGATAATGAAGATGTCCATACTAGTTAAAGACATATTTCCCGGGCCTGGTGTCTGATCATCACCACAGAAGACAGGGGCATTTCCTTGCTGTAGAGCAAAAGCTCACAGCTGATGGAAGTTCAGTTGCCCACTTTTCAGACCTGATTGTAGAAATCCTGAGATCAGGTGATGCAAAGCCAGGAGGACAGGTGGAAGGAGGATGGGTCTATATGAGCCAATGTCTCTGGGGGGTGGGGGTGGGAGTTCCATGCAGGTGAAAGCTTCTGGGAGTGAGGGAGGTAAACACCAGCTTCTCAGGGGTGGAGGGGGGCAGAGAGCAAGGTGACATTTCAGAAATGTGTTTGCTGTCATTATGTCCACAAAACAAATATCAGGAATTGATTTACCCATGTGTCCACTACTTGAGGAAGCACAGCCTAACATCCCAGGCTTCTGCACCTCAGCCAGCTCAGGTCTGACTTTCCGAGATTCTGTGCCTCTAGCTTCCCAGAATAATGGAGGTGACACTGGATCAGGAATTCTTGGTCCTTCAATCTATGCCTGGTGCTCATGTAACCTTTTTTTTTTTCTAAATCCCTGGCATATTAATTTTCCCTCTGTGATGATCAATACTCTTAAACTGTGACCCAGAAAAAGATCCTTTTTTCCCCTTAAGTTTCTTTGGTCAGGATATTTTACTACAGAACAGAAAAGTAGCTAAGATATACCCCATCCCCTAAATTTGTTCCCTTTTCTGCAAAATTCAGCTCTTTCCCTCTCTGTAGCTCTTCTCTTTAAAACCTTCCCATAACCTGTCTCACACATACTGTGCTCCTGTCCGTAATGCCCTCACCCCTCCCCTTCCTTCCCAGGAGAAAATCCACGCACCATGCAGCAGTCGCTTCCTCACTTAGGGGGCTGTGGGAGGATGAGGTGTGTGGATGTCTTTTAATCACCATCCGGGTGTTTCTTTCTGTGTCCCCTGTACCTTTCATCCCTACTCCCACAGTCTCTCGTCTTTAACTGGCCACAGTGCCAAAGCCAATTATGTAATTCTATAGAATCTATTTAAAGAAATGTTATAATCACTACCCAGAATTTTAACACAAACTCTATTTCAGTTCTCTACTTAAATTCCACCTAATTCACTTCACTGTTCAGTGACCCATGGTTAGTCCTTCCCCCATCCCTACCCTGGAAGATCACAAGGACCTTGCAAACTAAAGTCATTCATTTCTGAGGCTGTGATATTACCTGCCCTTTCCTACTTATCAAAGGATTTTTAATTAACAAAAGGCATAACTAAGGTGTGCCAAAATATACTTTTAAATTGTTTTTTTTCCCAAAATAGACACATCTGCTAGCTTTCATTCAACTATCAGAACATGGTTATTATCGAGGTGACTAACAAGCTTTCAGATTCCAAGATGTTTAAGGAGAGAGGCTACCTCTGCCTTTGTCACATTTCATGCCTGAAATTGCAACCCCCAACAACCCCTTCCCCAGGACACCCTTTCATGGCCTTAACAGTGATTGAGATCACTAGGTGCTATAAGGTACAGCAGCTGGTCCAACACTGTCTATACTGCCTGCTTGACTTTTGCTGGGTTTAACTAATCAACAGACAACAGAAGTCCTCTGCCTTCTGGGAAGAAGTGTGAGCATTTCTAAATCATCAGACATGAGGCTGGCTGTCCTCTCCTAGAAACAGTCATGGGCCCTACCTATGTGCATCTGTAGTGGTGAGGTCCTCCCTTCTGGCAGCTTCACCCTCCCTAGACCACAGGGAAGGAAGAGGGGCAGGGAAGAACATCTGGTCCAAACTACAGACGTTTAACCAACCCATTTGGGAGCATATAGGTGTGTGTGTGTGTGCGTGTGTGCATGTGTACATGCACATGGAGAGGTCAGAGGTCAATGATGGTTGCCTTTATCAGTCTCTACTTCATTGTTTGTTTGTTTTGAGTCAGGGTTCCTCAGTGAACCTTAGGCTCATCACACACACATACACACACACACACACACACACACACACATACACACACACACACAAACACACTCAACATACACATACATACCAATAGTAATAAACAAAAATTAAAAGAAAGAAATAGAAGGTACTTCTTCTTTGACTTTTCCAAGTCTCTCTTGAGAAAACCATACATGCAGAATGGTTAGTTCCCCTGACCACAGTGATGCTTGTCTCCACAGCTACCCCAAGCTGACTCCAGGAATTTGTGCAATAAAGACAAGTCTTTGGGTATTAATTCCAAAGATAAACTTTCAAAAAGACTAAAACAGAAAGAAAAATAAAAACCTTTCCCTTTATCCATCTTGTCTTAAATAATGCTGCCTAATGGTGACAGTTCATGGGCCCAGACCTCTCACTGGAGACATCCCTCTTCAAGGAGACATTAACATGCATATCCCCTCATAATAAACTGTGGGAATTAAGAGACTTGGACAAGTTACCAAGAGAAAAACAATCAAAATGGAATCCTAGCTTTTCCTTTTTATAGGTGTAAATGGAGGTCATTGAAACTAGGAAAGGGACAACACAGAGGGAGGGTTTGAGGACCACAAGAGTGATAGAATACATGTGACTTATAGGCAAGAAGGAGGACTGTTGGGGGAGGACACCAGAGGGAGGAAGGAAACAGGGAAGAGAGAGAAGAAGAGGAGGCTTAACAAAATGAGTTATGTCTGAAAACACAGAAGGCAAGGAAGCCTGTTAATTCTTTGTTTGCTTAATTTGCATACAAAGTAACCAGCTAGTGTTTCCACTTAGTTTTCCTTGCTCACCAACCCCCATTGTCCCTACCCTCTCCCCTCCCCATTCCTACTATTCTGTCCCAGAGTTCTCCTTCGTCCTGTAAATTCTGTTAGCCTGCTCACACTACTTCTTAAAGCTCTATTTCTTTCTTCCTCTCCTGGACCCTTTCTAGCTTCCTGACCTCCTATTAGACTTACACACACACACACACACACACACACACACACTCACACACACACACACACACACACACACACACATATAAAATTAGGAACTAGAAGCTGAATATGAGAGAGCATAGCATTTGTCTTTCTTTGTATGCCACTTAAAAAGTAGCCTTGAGAAAAACAAAATAAAAAGAATTAAAAATATTTTTAAATGTAAAACCAAAGAAAGAAAGAAAAGAAAAGAAAACAATAAAAATCAAACAAAAAACAAAAACAAACAAACAAACAAAAAACCCTCATACAACAACAACAATAAAAACCAAGAGAAATGGGCCCAGGTGACAAAGCTCAGTGAAGAACTGGCTGGCATGACAATCCAGACCCCACAATGGCCATGGTGGGGGTGGGGGGGAAACTGAACTCTGAAAGTTGTTCTCTAAACTCTATAAGCAAGTGGCATGTGTACCTACACACTCCACACAGGCTCACACACACACACACACACACAGAGAGAGAGAGAGAGAGAGAGAGAGAGAGAGTAACAAATAACAATTAAAAGAGGGAAGTAGAATGCACTTCGATTGTGAACCCTAATGAATTTATTTCCCAGTTTTCCTGTGCTTCATACTCAGACCAAAATGGCGGCTTCCAGTCAAATGGAACCATGCATTGGGACACAAAGATGGTCTTAAGCTAAACCAAGAAGACATTTTGCTGATGAAAATCATCTGCAAGTCTGGAAGGGTCACTGGGAATAGAGCACTTGGCTTCTCTCCACTCTATCTCCTATTTCCTGTTTCATGATCATGTACGGCATGCTGGGCTGTGAGGAGACCCAGACCCTGATGATCCCTGGCAGCTCAGACACACATCTGCTCACACACTGCCCAGGCGAATGGCACCCACGGCTGCTGTTGTGGTCTCACAAATTAGGGAGCCCAAGTGAAAGGATGACACTGATTTTGGATTGGAAGGGTTCTGCAACCTTTTCCAGCCCTCTGGGCATTATGGGAAAGTGACCTGGAAAATCAAATGCAGAGAAGAGTCCTAAAATATAGGACTCTTGTTTGAGGCATTGTAGAACCTATTAGCTTGAGAAATTGGTCTGGAAATCTTATTAAAAGAGACAAATCATTCCACATTCTCCTCAGGCTAAAAATATTGGGGGTAATAGACTCTCCCCCGTGCCTCGGATCCATACGCCTCATGTCAGGATCACAGCTGAACTCTGGCAGGGCTAAATTCAATGCAGGCAATAAACGCAATTATTTTTTTTAAATGGGAAGTTCTGATTAATTCCAGTTTCTCTGGCCAGCCACGGACTTATCGGGACCAGTCCCTCATTACTGTGAAGGTTGTAAGGCAGAAGAGCCAGTGGCAAAGAGAAATGAAGTTCAAACTGTGGATCTGTCGTTACTGCACAGCTATGCAGCAGCTCTGGAGGCCCCTGTGACCAGCCCTCCTCCCCCAACCCAATATTCACATCCTTTCTCAACATGCTTGATTAACCCTTGATGGAGAGCTTAGGCAAGCGGAGGACCGATACCTTATGAATCTTTACTTGTGCATCTTTGTTACTTAGCAGGACATTCACCGTGAGAACTTTTGACTTTACAGTGTTAAGTAAATGATACATACTTGATAGAAGCTATATAAATTTTGATTTGCATGTCTTCCTTAGGCTGATGATATGCAGTACTCTCTGGTGATGCTTAGGCAATGGCAGTAAGCTGGAGGTCCCAGATACCCAGAATCCTGCAGAGAAACAACTAGCCCTTTACAGTATGCAGTACTTCATCATAAAGCCATGAAAGCCTGTAGGTTATATGTGCCAAATGACTGTTTTGCATCTCTGAGGATTGAGCATAGGGACTCCTGCATGTTAGGCAAGTAGTCTACCATTTATCTATATCCCCCATTCTGAATTTACTTTCTGTCTTATGATGTCATTACCCAATGATATATTGTGGAGCTGCAATCAACCCCATCACAAGCCAAGTAATATGTGAATGATAATAACCGTGCAATGGTAATAACTAGTCTACAATTGAATTATAAATGCAATAATGCCCTGCAGTGCCAAATAGGTATTCATTTCATGGCTGATACAGGACCAAAGGATTGATTTTTATGAATTATCTCCTTTATCCCCAAAACAAACTGAATAGAAAAAGAGATGCCCAAGATTGGTATGAAAGGCTAGACAGAAAATCTGTCTAAACTACTCAGTTCTGCAGCTGTAGGCCTGAGTGGCAGGACTCACAGACAATAAATGAACAGGATAACATCTAAGTGTCAAACTTTATTTTAAAAAAAAATTTGTGGGCTGGAGAGATGGCTCAGAGGTTAAGAGCTCTTCCAGAGGTCCTGAGTTCAATTGCCAGCAACCACATCTTGGCTCATAACCATCTATAATGAGATCTACTGCCCTCTTTTGGTCTGCAGACATATATGAAGGCAGAATACTATATACACCACAAATGAATAAAAACACTTTCATAAATTGTTTATTGATTGGCTATTGAACCATAGGTGCCAACCAGAGCTAAAGTTAAATGATGGTATCCCTAGGTGAGAACTTCTGGTTTCAACTGGGAAGAAGGCAGGGGACTCGATGTTTCCCTTTGGCATACCCCTTGTCCTATTCTTTATCATTCTAGCTCTGGATGGAGGAGAGAATTAAAAGCATCATGCCATATGACTCCCCAGAGTGAATTAACAGTTCGCTACCAGCAACAAAGGAGAGAGAAATTCTTCTCTCACAGGAAATCCCTGCCTCAGAGGAGGACACCACACTCATGGGTTACCTCAGTCAATATCTACAAGATGGCATGGGCGATGGTTGACCTCGCCCTGTGAGACAGTGCAGAACTGCTACTAGAAGCTTCAATGGGTCTTTATGAGGATCAACTATGCCTTCCCAATAACTCCCAGGTCACCTTTCTATCACATGGCCTCTCCCAGCACCAACAGCCTCCAAAATCCTGTGTCCCCAGTTGTCATCCTCCTGTGTGTCCCGAATCTAAGACAATGGCTAGGCAGGATCTGCCTCAATGCTCCTCAGAGACCAGGAATTTGAGGAAACATGCTTTGCCCCTCCCCAGACACCCAGACTCAAGTCACCCAACAAATAAATAAATAGAAAGGAATGAGGTAGCCAACCTCCTTGATGATGCTCATAAACTAAAGACCTACTATGGTCTGGGACCAGGGCTCCTCAGTGTCTCCAATGCTGTGTTGGATTGACAGGATTCTCAAGAAGTATTCTGTATATTATGGTATGCCTAGATGCATCCTAGCCTGTGCTCATAGCTGTTCTCATGGCTATGATGAACAAAACTGGCTTCAGACACTGAGGGACAGAAACAAATGGCCTCCAGCAACATTGACAGGTATATGCTCTTCTCCCCATTTAAAAGATGAGAAGAGCTGGGCAGTGGAGGTACACGCCTTTAATCCCAGAACTTGGGAGACAGAGGTAGACGAATTTCTGAGTTCAAGGCCATCCTGGTCTACACAGTGAGTTCCAGGACAGCCAGGGCTACACAGAGAAACCCTGTCTTGAAAAACCAAAATCAAACAAACAAACAAAACAAAAAACAAAACAAAACAAAACAAAACAAAACAAAACAAAAGCTGAGAAGACTGGGATCCAGAATATTAAGACATAGTTTGAAGTCAGCATAGCAAATATTTTTAAGCCTGCCTCTTTGGTCAAAGCTTTAACATTTTAGAAGCAAAGAAGTTAGACCTGTACCTCAATAGGAAAGCCACGTACAGTTTGCTTCCTAAGACTGGACTTTCCTGGTCATGTGTCCTACTCATAACAAGAAAGTCTTAGTGAAAAATAGCATTTAATATGCTCCCTTCTTTGCCCTCAGCCTTCTGTGACCTCTTATTTCGCTTCAGCTCTGTATGCAGTACTGGCCTGAGAAGACCTCCGGGTGTTATGGTCCTATTCAGGTGGAGTTTGTCTCTGCAGACATCGATGAGGACATCATCCACAGAATCTTCCGCATCTGTAACATGGCTCGGGTGAGTGTAGAAGCCACCACAGCTCGCTGTTCCCCTTCTTTGCAGAACAGATGGAGGTGGCTGGGAGAGGATCCCACTAAGCCCGCCAAGAGTCTGTGTTACTCTCCCCTGATAAGCTCTTCCTTGGGGAAGTGATGCCTTTGCCGATTCCAGAGCCAGCAATGGCTCCAGCACAGATAGATGCGCAGAGACCCATCCAGCTTGCCAGCTGCCTGTTTCCTGACACGCTAGCAACCATGTAGACAAAACTTCTCAGACATTAGCTCTTCCCACGCTGGCACATCACTCTGATACCCTTGAGTCAGGCCTTATGAGCTTTGGACAAGGTCCTACAAACACTGACATGGAAAAAATAGTCACTTTCAAAGGGATAGTTACTGATTAAATACTGGGTAGGAGAGAACACAATAACAGCCCATGAAACAATGACCAAGTATTGATCTCTACTGAGAACCTTGAGAAATGGTCCTCAATCACTGCCCTCAGAGTTTACCATCAAGTAAAAACATGAGATAAATTGTAAAAAAAAAAAAAAAAAAAAAAAAAAAAAAAAAATGAGCTTCAGAGAAAAGGACTTCTATTTCATAGAACAAAGAAAAGCATTGCTAAAGAAAGGGACATCGGAATGAGTTTGAAGACTGACAGGAGTTCTCAAGGTACAGAGAAAGTTAAGCAGTGTATACAGAGTCACGTGGTTAGGTACAAGGACACTTTGAGCCCATGGTGGCACAGCTGAGACCACACTCAATCTGACGTCTACTCTGTTACAGGACCTCCATCCCAGCCAACATCTGAAAGGTTTGTATCCTTAGGCACCCCTGGCAGAACAGCCCTAACCAATGCTCTGTTCTCAGCCACAGGATGGTTATCGTATTGTCCAGCACCTCCAGTACATTGGCTGGCCTGCATACCGGGACACGCCCCCCTCCAAGCGCTCTCTACTCAAAGTGGTCCGACGGCTGGAGAAATGGCAGGAGCAGTACGACGGAAGAGAGGGGCGCACTGTGGTCCACTGCCTGTGAGTGCTATGGTGCTAGGGTGATGGGTGACTGGAATGTCTGAAGGTGCTGCTGGTGGCCTAGCCAGTCTGAAGCATATCCAATAGTATCTTATCTCAACGTCCCTTATAATCCAATTGACAATGCATCCATAGGAATTAGAATCCTTTGATGAACTGAGGTGCCCGTTTTTTTTTTTTTTTCTAAACTATGGTTGCATGATGTGCTGCTGAAGCAGAACACAGTAGGCAGACTGCTTCCCAGTGCTCCCAACACAGAAATGAGTCCTCCCCTCTAAAAGCAGGTATGCGGATCATCCTGCTGGGCACAAGGAAGCTTGGGATAAAGCGGCTCCCATCCTTGTGTTGTTTCCTGAAGGAGAAGGCAAGGGACAGTGTTAGCTTAGCTTCATTTAAACCAGGCATTTAAGAATTAATCATTCCATCCCATCCATGGGGCAGAGACTATCATTTTGCAGTGAGAAAACTGAAAGTGTAGGGAACAGAGCAAGATGCAAAAGGGACTCAGTTGGAATCCACCAGGCTGTGAGCTAACGTGTTGTCTACTGTCCCACACTGTGTCTAAGAAGAGGGAAGGTTGGCAGGAGCATTCAGAGTGAGGGCCTCCTGGACAGGGTGAGAACGTCTTGGACTTGCCGTTGTGTCAGCCTCCTGGGCTATACCTTACCTTGTGCTTAATAGGAACAGGGACACAGAGCATGAGGAGAGGACACTACTGCAGTAGATGGCTTTTCAGGGTTTGGAATCTGTGTCTTTCTATGAGTGCAGTAAGCTCAAGACCAGTTACTGGGATGATCTTTGCTTCCTGGCTTAGGATGGGAACAGAAAAAAAAAAAAAAAAACCATTAGATGACCTTTGGTTTCCCCATCTGTCCACTGGATAAAGTAGATTATGTTTAGACCCTGCGGTGCTTAAACATAAAGCATTCAGAAAAAATATAATGTATCTGCCACCAGAGAGATTTAAAACCGCCGTCGCAGAAAATATACAAATATAAGTATAATTTCTTAAGAGCAGATGTCACAGACTCTTACTATGAAGAAGGGTTCTATGTGGAGTTCAGACCCATAGAATATCTGCGGCCATAAGAGACTTACATAGGATCTTAGATCTACAACTATCAACTTTGTAGAGAATCATTTGTGGGAAAGAGACTGAGAGGCACTTCCTCTTTAAAAATATTGTATTACAAAAAATATGATCTCTTTCTGGAGTAAGTGGAGGCATTAATTACCTTTCATTGACCTTGGAGTTGGCCTGTCTTTTACAAAGCTACTAATTGTTCACTTCCTTCCAGATAGGTGGCTCGTACATGTCAGGAGGGTCAGAACTTAGAGCAGGTTAAACACACATGGGCACACTCAGAGCTAAAACGTTCCCACCAGTAGAAACCTCTCTCTAAGGATACAGGCATGCACAGACTCTAGATATTGTGTGCGGTGCCTTCTCAGGGCAATGAGCAGTGGCAGACATGCCAAGCTCTCTCTAACTGTATCTCACAACTGGTTCCTAACCCTGACTCGCTCCAGTTTTTTTTTTTCCCCACCTATTATATACTCCCTCATTAGCACAGCACAATACCCATTCTTTGGGACTCCATAAGACCCTGAGATGATGAATTCTCTCACTTTGTCCTCTTGATCCTTGGATTCTTATTTCAAAAGATATGAACCCTCCTTGCTAGGAAGGCTTCTTACTCTCCAATGTTTTTTTTATTTCCTGGCCTATGAGGGAAGGGTGGTTGGTTGGTTGGGGGATTTTGGTTTTCACCCCTAACTCTCCTACCCTAGCCAACCAGGTCAAGTGTGTCATTCTACCAATAGAGATCTGGGCCTTCTTGGGGGCCCCAGACATCATAACAGTCACTGAAATTCAGGTACCCACCCATTAAGGGAGTATAATTTTCTCTACTTGACACATCTGGTTGTTAAGTTTCCTGTGGGTGAAACATCTGGAAGATTGACTAAGTGCTTTAGTGTCTGCCCAGATGTTCCTTAGACACAGACCATTACATAAAGTCATTAACTGCCTTTGGCAGCATGCCCAGGAGTTCAGAATCAGGTAGGTTCCTGAAGACGCTTGTTTCTGTAAGGATAATTTACAGCTTCAGAAAGAAGGAACAACCGAGGAATGGCCATTCCAAGAACATGCAGTCCTTACACCTAAAACAAGTAGGATTCTATTTAAAGAAGATTTACAAGGGGAGCCATGGAATTGGCCTGTTATTTCAGAAATACTGAGTTAATGTCCCAGGACCACAGCCCAAAGTCAGGGCTAGCTAGCCCAAGACTCATCAGTTATTATTGCCTTTATTAGAAGATAGGAAGAAATACTAATAAAACCACCTAGTAATGTCTGCTGTTTTCACTAGATGTCTGGTAGACCCAGAGTATCCTTTTGGGCATGGATGTAGGTATCACATGTACAAAGACACAATGCCACTCTACCTTAAAAAAGTAGATCAGCTGGGCAGTGGTGGTGCACGCCTTTAATCCAAGCACTTGGGAGGCAGAGGCAGGCAGATTTCTGAATTGAGGCCAGCCTGGTCTCCAGAGTGAATTCCAGGACAGCCAGGACTACACAGAGAAACCCTGTCTTGAAAAAACAAAAAAAAAAAGGAAAGAAAGAAAGGAAGAAAGGAAGAAAGAAAAGAAAGAAAGAAAGAAAGAGAGAGAGAGAGAGAGAGAGAGAGAGAGAGAAAGAGAGAAAGAGGAGAAAGAAGGAAGGGAGAGAGAGAGAGAGAGAGAGAGAGAGAGAGAGAGAGAGAGGATCAGAGTGCCCAGATTAAGCATAAAATGCTCATAGAGCTAAAAAAAAAAAAAATCAGTGTAACTAGACCCCCAAAAGTCACCAAGACTAACCTCTTAATTAGGTAAATGGGGAACTCATAACTCTAAGAAGTGTCTTTCCCAAAGTCAAAGAAGAGTCACCACCCTGATGAGATTTAAACCAAAACCCATGGCTCAGACTAAAGTATGCATGGCGGCCTAACTACACATTTGCTAGGACAGCTACTGCTTGCTCCCACAATGTAGCTTGAGGATCAACACACATCTGAGGAGAGGTCCTGGGAATTTGGCTCACCTGTTCACTCTGTGTTTAGAAATGGGGGAGGCCGCAGCGGAACCTTCTGTGCTATCTGCAGTGTGTGTGAGATGATCCAGCAGCAGAACATCATCGACGTGTTCCACATTGTGAAAACCCTCCGCAACAACAAATCCAACATGGTGGAGACGCTGGTGAGCATCCAGGAACCGTTATCCCACATCCAA
Organism: Apodemus agrarius; assembly: GCA_964023405.1. Lineage (NCBI taxonomy): Eukaryota > Metazoa > Chordata > Mammalia > Rodentia > Muridae > Apodemus > Apodemus agrarius. The sequence continues at coordinate 18,041,349 of OZ030008.1, forward strand.
AGTCCTCAGGTTCCCTGGACCTGAAAAATGTGACTCTACCTAGGCTATACCTTCGATAACTGGGTCTCATTTGAATACATATAGTCTGTGCTCCTTTTTCTTTCCAATCTTAGCAATTTCTCTTTCCTGCAGGGCAATCTAAATATTAATCCCAGCCCACCTACTTTGTTTTACTTTCTGCCTGCTCCCTAAGAAGAAGTCGTTAATTCAGACTTCAAGGAAAGAGTCTGAAATAGTAGTTTGTGAATTATGTTTTCAATTCAGCCCAAGCCTAATCTAATTCACTTATGCTAATATTTTACAAAATCAAACATTAAACTAGGATGCTTTGGATAAAGGATGGTAAAGCTGGTAGGAAGGCAGAGCCCAGATGTTAAGACCTGCTCTAATGGTAGAGAGGACCCTTACAAGGAACTTGACTATATGTCTTTTAAATGTATGAGAAGGTCTCACATGGGATGCGGCTCAAAGGCTGGGAGCAGCAACATCACCTGGGAGATGGTAAGGAATGCAGAATCCTGAGCTGCAACCCAAACAGACTGGGTCAGGATCTTCATTTCCAGAGCGTACCCCTACGCGGTCTGCACGAAGCTTATAGTCTGAGAAGCCTAAGTGTGTGATGGAGTAACCGAAAGGGAACAATCTCATTTGGGAACTCTGGGAAGTGTAGGTAGAATATGCATCAGTCAGGATGTTGAAGGATTTTCAGACATGGAATCTGGACAATTTCTCCTTGAGTTTTACTGTGTGTACAGCTAAAGTTTTCTCTAAAATCTGCGTCTCTAATCTAATGCATTTTTCCTCTCTCCCTCTCCCTCTCCCTCCCCCCCCTTTCTCTCTTTCTCTCATCTCCTTCTCCTCTCAGGAACAGTATAAATTTGTATATGAGGTGGCACTAGAATATTTAAGCTCCTTTTAGACTGACTGGATGTGGAACCTGCCAGAGTCCGGAGGCCGCTGCTGCTGCCCCTCTTTTTCTGTGACTGACAACGACTGGTCTCAGCTTGGGGGTGGCACACCTGCCCAGCTCCAGGAAGAAGACTGGTGGTCTCATGCTCTGCAGTAGACTCTGCTGCTTCTGGGGGGAGTCTGTAGCTGTGGGAGATGCTGTTCTGATGGAGACTAGCTTCCCTTCTACACCTGACAGCATCAAGCCCACAGAAGTCTATTCACAAGCAAGGCCCTGGACTTCTGATTCCCAGACCTCTTGCTTTTGTTTGTTCTGAGTTTGTTACTCTCATAGCAAGCTGACTGTGCAGGTGCTGGGGTGTGGAGAGCTGGTCAGTCCTTCGCTTACCATCCTTAGGAGTACCAGGGGTGGAAATCTTCTCCATATTATCTTACAAAAGATCATAGTTTGAGGGATCACTGGGTTATTGGTTCCTACGATCTCCCACAGGGATCTCTAGCCAATCTGAATCAGTGTGTCATCCGGATGCCTCCTAGGCCAAGCAGGAAGTCTTTTCATCTTATACCTAACCTACGCTGGGTGTGACACACTACTACCTTCTCCAGCCAGGCCTTGACCTTCTGTAATCACTCAGCAAACCTGTCGGATTTGCATTGCATTTCAGCAAAGGTTTCCTTTGCTCTTCCACAGTCTGGAGGGAGAGGAGGGCTCATAGGAAAAGTTATAGCACCTCTTTAATCTTTGTAGAAAGGGCCACTCTCCTGGGGCAGGGTTCTTGCTGACCTGTACAGTACAGCCCTGTGCTTCCTAGGTGGTACTTTCTGTGGAAAAGACAAACAAGAAAAGCTTTGAGTATTTTGCCAACTACATGTGAAAAGAAATTCTCATGAGAGTGTAAAATCCTGTATTCTCTTATGTCAAAAAGAAAAGAAAAAGAAAGAAAAGAAAAGGAAGGGAGCTTGAATGTGTAGCTGTAAGATTACTCTCTTGGACTTATATTTCCTGGCTATGCCCCTGAAAACCCCCGCTGTAGGATAACACAGCCATTGAACAAGTGAAGAGGGACCCCTGGAATCAGTCCCTGGTTTGGGACTGGGGAAATACAGCAACACCTTTATAATTTGTCTCTCTAAATTTGAACTCTTTAAAAAAAAAAAAAAGAATCCAGCTGCCATTTTGGAATTGGCTCCTGGGGCTCCAGCTTGGTTTATAATACAATGAGGAGGTTTAGACCTGGGGCCGAGCCTTGCTCAAAGCCTGAATAAATAAAGGGAAGGGAGAGAACATTTGTGAAGTGTTTCCTGCAAGCCAAGTGTCATGCTTAGCACCTTCCATGTGACATCTCATAGTCAGTAGCACCCCTAAGGACCCCTAGAGAGAGCTCTCCTCTGTCATCTCCATTTGGTAATTAAAGAGACCCGAGCACCTTCTTCAGTGATGGAATTCTGGGTTCCAAGGGAAGATAATGGCAATGAAGCCTCCTCACCATTTTCCTCCTGCTTTCTCAGCCAAGCAATTATTTTTATGGAGCCAAAATAAGGCTAGAAACTTCAGAGCAGAGGAGAGAGAGAGAGAGAGGAGAGAGAGAGAGAGAGAGAGAGAGAGAGAGAGAGAGAGAGAGATCTCCATGAGTAGAAATTTAATTCTTTCTTTCTGATACCAGTTCTTCTTGGTAGCCCAAACTTTCAGATATATTTTATTAACTCATTCCCAGTTCCCCGGGAAAGCTGGTCTTATCTAATTTCATCGTTGCTAAAAACAATTCTCATGCTCCCTCAGGCTACAAGGGAGCCAGCTTGGGAAGCTCTGTAGCCTGGGCTGAGTCACAACATCTGACAGCCTTAATAGCTAGGGGTCTAGGAAGGTCTATCTTGCAGACTGATCCAGTCGCCGTGTATGAGAGACACAGAATCCAATAAGGTACACATCTTGCCCTTCAGGCCCATTGTATTGTAGGGAAGCTGAGCCACATTGTAACAGTGGAACATACAAGCAGTCGAAGAGTACAGGCTTGAGAGTAGCTTGCTCTGCCTAGAGCTTCCTAGACAACATCTATTTCCAGTCAGGGCTCAACAGATAGAAAAGAAGAAAATGGAAATTCAAGCCAAGGGGGCCAACACGCACAATGGTAAAGGCAATTGAGACGGTATCTGGAGGGACAGATGGTGGGAGGTCAACCCAGCTAGAAGGTAGCAAGACAGGGATGGTTGGCAGGAAGGTAGCCAAAGCCAGGGAGGAAATAGAAAGGGCACAGTCACTGCCCTGCAGGCAATAGGAAGCTGGCTGAGTTCAATGGCTGTGCACTCAGTTTAGTTTTGGAGAAGGCTCTCTCTGGACCAGCAGGGCAGCCTCTTTTCTTTTCATCAGACACTGTGAAAATGTCCCCTCAGTGTGTGCTTTTAATATCTTGTGTGTGTGTGTGTGTGTGTGTGTGTGTGTGTGTGTGTGTGCTCATTATTTTGTTGCTGGAACAAAATATGGAGTGAATCATGAGACTGATCTCTTAAGTAAAACCCAGGGTCTCTGTTCTATCTACCATGGAGCAGTGTCAACAACCTTGGCCTACAAGGACAGAATATGAAAGGAAATCAGGGAGCCAGCTCCCATTGGTGGAAGCCCAGGAGCTGCCTAGAAGTCTAAGAACACCAGAGTTGATCAAGGAAGGCTGTCACTTTGGAGGTTCAAAAGGAACATCTCAAAGAAAAGGCAAGCAAAAGAATCCCATGAGTTACTGTTCTCCTTTGATGGGCCTCTTCCCAGGTATATTTGAGCATATCCCCAGGCCCTAGGCCCCACTGGTCTGTCTAGATACCTATGGTTCTAGTCTCCTATCTCTGAATGGTCTTCCCTGTAGCCTTCAGGAGTCTGTAGCATAGCCAATCAGCATGTTGCATGCAATTTCTTCAGATCTTGTCCACTTCCAACAGAGAGGGGATGGAGGGAAGAGGATTAACTACAAATCCTAAAATTCATTCTGCTGGGGAAAGAGTTGAAGAGCTGAGAGATAAAGATGACAGTGGTATCTGTCATTATAAATGGTGGGAATTTAAAGAATAACTCCAAGGGAAAGGAAATGTGTGGAAATTCAGGCCATGCTGAGGGAAGTCACCAAGGACTAATTCATACCCTTATTTTCTCACAATCCTACTGTCCTTAAAGAAGGTGATCTTAAAACAGTGCACACAAAAAGAAAGTGGGGTACATGGACAGAAATTACATTCTTCAGACCCCTGTGGAGGACACGCAGAAGAGCTTAGATGGCATGGGAAATGGTCCTAAGGAATTTAGATGATATTTTCTCCAGGAAATCTCCCAAGAAAACCCGCATTCCAAGAGTCTCTTCTCACCTAACCTACCTATAGGGTGGGATCATTTTGACATGGGCAAAGGAAAAATGTCAAAGTGAATCCTCACTTAGCTAATATTAACTGTTAGTCTCCAGTGGAATCCAAATGGAAAATGTATAAGGTACAAATGAAAACTGCCCCCTCTTGGGTGTGTTTATGGCCTAGATGGCTTCAGGTGGGATCACAGCTACATCTCAACCTCATGTTCTATTACCCCTCTGACATGATTATCATGGACAGGATACAGGCCTGTGAGCTTCTAGACAGCCACAACAGGTCCCTTTTATAGGAATGGAAGAGGCTGCTTCAGGTGACTCTCAGTGTGGGCTTTAGCAAAGACCAGCCAGATATCACCTACTCCATGGAACCAGTAGACTCAGTGCTGTGGACTCTAAAACATAAGCTCATTCTTCGGTGTTCTTATAAGATCTGTGATTATGGCCAGCATCACTTTACTGGTGAGTAAACAGATCCAAAGGGAGAACTCACTTGCCCATTTAAGCAAATTCGACCTGATTTTCTGACATAGAGACAAAATTCTTCCACCATAGTATCTGAGATTTTCCCGCATGATTACTCTTAGCAACAGAGACAAAAGCAAAACTAATGACACAGTAGATATTGGTAAAACACAGTACAGACAATGATAAGCTTCAAATTTCCTCTAGAGCCTCATGTTTAACATTCATGATATATTTGGATTCCATTTTCTAATTTATTCTTAGTAGTTTAAATATGACTGTATAAATATATTTTTAAAATCTGTCCTTTATCTCATGTATCTCTCAGATCAATCTTAGGGAATACTCTGACCAAGGCATGTTCCTTCCTCCTGAGGTTAATTCTAAATTCACATTCACACCAACTTACATTCCCCGAGGTGCATCTGTTGCTGTACAGGTATCCTGACTGTACTGCTCCTGAGGTTTGGTTAAGGTCTCTTCTTCTTATGGAGGGTTCTGCAAGGTGCCCACAAACAGACTAGAATAATGAGAACTTCCCTGCATGGCCTAAAACCCTAAAGACAGAGGAGAAGCCAGATGCAGATTTACTCAGAAGATCCTTGAATGCTGAACAGTGTCTGTTGTCTCTGTAGAGTTCTATGGCTTTTGATGTGGGAAGTCTTAGGACATTCTTCATGAATCTTAAACACCCTTCCCTTCACATAGCTCAACATAATCCCTGGATTCCTTTAACATTCAGCACTCCAGACAGATAGCACTAGGAAGTACAGACTACTATGGCACGGTATGCCATAGTAAGTAGGATAAGAACTTGTTCTTTGGTTTGAACTCTGGCTTAACCATTTCTTGAATGTAAAATATCAGGCCAAACAAGGCATGGCAAAGGAATCATACATACATCTCTGTCCAGGTTTAAAGGAGTTAACCTGGAAGGCTAGGGCAGGAAAACAAGAATTCAATTGAAACCCAGTGTCTACTTAGAAGCAAGGATGCTTATGGACTGTTGAGCTCAATGATAAATGCCATGGAGTAAGAATAAAGAAAGTCATCCCTCCTTAACCTGTAGCTGGCCATGCCTGCTATTCTAACAGGCCATCAGCACCAAGCTAAAGCAAGCTCAATACTGTAGTACTGTAGAAAGTATGTCTAGATCAAAGCTGAACATGAACAGGATGCTGATCCTATGCCACATGGTCAATAGACTATACTGAGCCAAGATCCCTAAGAAGGAGTTGCCAACCCAAACTAAAAGACGAGTCAAAAGATAAAACAGAAATAGCAATGTCCTCTCTAAGCCTTGATTTGCCTTTCTTTCCAATTGACCAATCAAAGTGAGGCCCTCTGTATCATTCTCATCAATTCTAACTCGAGTCAAATAAAACAGAAAAATAAGGTAAGTTCAGCCATAGACAACTGGAACTCAACCTTGTTTGCATAGTGCTATGTGCAGGTTTCCTTGTGTGAGGTTGTCCCTAGAGACCTATCAAAAATTATGAAATGCAAAGGCTTCCCTTTACTGAATGTGGGGGTCACCTTTGAAATCCTATCCTTTCTAAACAACAGAGAGAGAGCAAGAGTGAGAGTGGCAGAGAGAGAGAGAGAGAGAGAGAGAGAGAGAGAGAGAGAGAGAGAGAGAGAGGTAGAAAGTAGAAAGTGAGGTAGAAAGAATAGTTCTAAATCAAGTTTTCTCTGACACGTATATTAGAGTCATGGAGCTGATATACTGAGAAACACAGCACAAATGTCTCTGACACATCTATATATGAATAAGCTCTTTCAATTTCTTGGTAACCATGGATAGACTTTTACATGACAGTGACTGTGTAACTGTTTTGTGGAGACCAAGAACCATTCTTGCATATCTCCTGCCAATTTCTACAAGAGGTAGAAAAGCTACCAAAGGGGCCGAATTCACCCCTGAAATCCATACATGAATATTAGCGTCCAGCAGGTGGAGTCCATACCCACATACATGCCCCACCCCAGACCTAGCACCACTTTATCTAGCATGCATACACCTAAGAGCTTAGTGGTGGGACACTGCAGCTGGTACAGAGGATGGGCAAGAATTGGAAAGGGAGACAACCCACTAGAAAGGACTTCAGAAGGTGATTAACCATGGGGCTTCCTTCTGGATCTGAGAGCCATACTAGATGATATAATGCTGACCCTGGTTCTTTGTTGGAATGTTTAAAGAATGAAGGGTAAGAGTCTTAGAATATCAGACAGCAAAGTGATGGTATGAGACCTGGGCATTCAGGGTATCTAATGTAGGTTGTGATTGTACAATGAGAACCATTTCTAGAGCCTTTGTGAGCAGAACGGTGTTAGTTTGGGGGAAAAATCAGTCTCCTAAAGGGACAGGCAGAATACTAGCATGTGCAGAGTCAAGCATAGTTTGCTACCCTGGTTACTCCTATGAGCGGTGCTAAGGTGGATGAGGAAACTTAGTACCTGTAAGAAAAACCTGAGAGCTGGGGAGGAGAGCTGACTGTTTGAGTGGCTTCCCAGCAGAAGCCAGGCATCCCCATCTCCTGGCCTAATGCAAAGAAGCAGCAGAGCAGAGCTAGACCCCAGGCCACTTTCACTCTCAGTGGCTGAGTCCTTGAGACATGAAAGTCACATTTGAACTGGTACCTCCAAACTGCAAAACAAATAGGTAGATCATGCTTGGTTTTTCTACTCAAACCATCTCCTTATGTCAATCAAAAGGCAGCTCCAGCTGCATCTCCTAACCTCCTAGTATGCAGGATGGTTAGCGCCAGTCACAGGCAGTAGCTCTTTGGCCATACATTTGATGCTCACTGCCATCACTGAGAAGGGCAGCCAGCACCCAGACTCCCTGGCCACCAAGGCCCTCAAGGACAGACAGAACCAACAAACATCCAGGCAGGAGTCAAAACAAGGCTTCGCTTCATGCATGTTATCTCCAAAGGTTAATTCAGTCCTCACTCCCTACTCAAGGCCTGTAGGAAACGATTTCAAAAGCACAGTGATTCTGTTGACACCTGCTCGTAATCATTCCCAGTACATATGTTTTATCACCAACTGGTTCTTGGGCTAGCCTAGGCTAACTCATTATTGTAATCAGGCTCAAAAAATACATTCTCCCTCCTTCACTCTACATCTGAGTAGCCAATTAAAGTCACAGTTGTAGCCTCTGCGGTTGCCTTGGCTACAGGGCACTATACTGGTACACTTCTCCAGGACCTCATCATGGCGTTCCCAGTCTACACCAGGGAAGCTGACATTTTCATTCTCCAGTGGCATATGATCTCACATGAGACCAAAGTCTCCACAATATCTGAAGTCTCCACAAGTCCCAATGGCCTGCACTTGTACAGTTTGGGTGTTTGATAGATAAAGCACGTATGAGAAGAGAAAACAAAATAAATCAACTTCAGCAAAAAGAAAGCCAGCACTGTGCTGTCAATGTCTTTTCCCCCTTTCCCCTTTTTATTTCCAGTTCTAGCTTCAAAAAGCAGAAGGTAAATAATGTCAGGTCAATGAATATCAGATATATTTTTTGACTGTACATTAAAGTGACGTGTAATCTTTTTACACCTGCAAGTCCATCTTATTTATTCTTGTAAATGTTCCCTGACAATGTTTGTAATATGGCTGTGTTTAAAAAAAAATCTATACAATAAAGCTGTGACCCTGAGATTCATGTTTTCCTAAGATATTTATGCTCGTGTCTTCCTGGGAGTAAGGGGAGATGAAAAGGGTAGAGATTGAAGTCCAAGAATGAAAGCTCCTCCTATCAGCTAGGTTCTTCTTATTCATTTACTTAATCTTCCCAACCATAGCACAAGATGCACATACTATTCCCTCTCTGATGACTGAAAAATGAAATTCAGAAATATCAAGGAATTTTTCCGTACTGGTGAAAGATATCTAAAGCAGTGTATATGTGAGTCTGGTTCAGAGTACTGGCATTACACTCAATGGGACTTTTACTAAGCATTTTAAAATACTTTTTGTCTCTCTGAATGTGTATGCTCTGTGTGTGCATCCACATGTGTGTGTTCATATGCTATAGTGCACATGTAAAGGACACAGGACAACTTCAGGTTTTTCCTTTTACCTTGTTTGAGCTACAGTCTCTTGTTACTCACCCCTGCAAATACCAGGAGAGCTGGCCCGAGGGCCTCCAGAGAGTCTCTTGTCTCCACCTTCCACTCGCCATCAGCCCACCTAGATAGCACATGTGCATTTCTGCATCCAGATGTGAGCTCCAGGCAGCCACATTGAGGTCCTCATACTTTTCATGACAAGCGCTTTTACTCACTGAGTCGTCTTCTTAGTCTTGGACACACATTTTCAAGCTCCTACAGGATCACAACTTCAGGATCTGTCCATTAACAAACTTATTCATGTGTACCAGCTAGCTACAGCTACATCATCATCAACAACAATAACAACATTAACAACAACAAAGCCCCTCAGTGATATAAGTCTGATTCAGATGATACTCCAACACAGCCTGGTTCTCTTATATGTTCACTGTTCTGGAGTTCTGCTCACCCCAGGTACATGGGCTGGTATGGCCATGTGCCTTGTGCCCCTTATCTGCCTCCCCCAACCTTAGCATATCATTCTCATGGTGGTGACAGGTGCATGAGAGAGAAAGTGTGATTATGTATTTTGGCCCAGTCTTTGCTTGTAAGAAATGGGCACATAGCATCTTATGAACAAAGTTAGCTCTGTGAAATGCTTAGTATCAGGAATGGGGGTCCCTCCTCTTGCTATAGGCCTCCCTTGTCAATTTTCCCAAAAGGTCTTGTGATCAGCCAGCACACCAATGGTGCACCTGTTAAATCTAATCTCAAAGCCATTCACATCACTCAGCTCACTTGGAGGATACACAAACATGCCAGGTTAGTGGTGGTTAATAACTGTCCTCTACCGATCGCAGCACATGCTAAAGTTGGCCAAACATTATTTTATATTGGGTTTGGTTTTTTTTTTTTTTGAGATTGTATTTGCATCGCAACATTTCTTCCTTCACTTTCCCACATCCAAATCTTCCCTCACACCTCCCACTGCTCTCTTTCATGGTCTCTTTTGTTCATCAATAGTTATTGCCTGTTATTTATGTATTCATATATTCATGTATATTCCTAAATATAAACTCTTAACATCCATATAACATCATCTGTATGAATTTTCAGGGTTGATCATTTTGCACTGGACAACCTAGCTGTGCTTTTTCCTGGGGAGGACATGCATTGCTTAAAATGCTATTACTGTTAGAGTGGTTTGGGGAGGAGAACCCAGGGGTAAAGGGGACAAACCAGCTCAAAGCAGTGAGACTAGTAACCTCTGAGTTGGATATGTCTTCTCTACCTTTTTTAACAGAGCAGAAGAAAAAATGGATACCCTCTTTGGAGTTTACTGAGACCCAGTTTCTTTGAATGTATCCAGATATAAGCATGAACTCTCATGTTTGTCTAGACACAAGTCATGGGTCTAGAATTTATGGTATGTTTGGTCCTTCTTCAGCTTTGGTGACATGGCAGGGCTTCCACAAGACACCTGCCAAAGCCCCAGAGCCTAAAACATTATTCCTCCCTGAGCAGGAAACCTGCTATCCTGCCAGTGTCCTTGCCACTATGTCCTTGGTCATGTTAATCTCATTTATTCTTCTGCCTACAATTATTTTTTGGAGGTCCAATATGTAACAGATAACACTGAGAAAAGAAAATTACAAGAATGAAAATGTATATATAATATATAATAGCAAAAACACACTGGGTCATAATGACTTTCTTTCCAAAGAGCTAATGCCTTTGAGAATGGTTTTTAAAAAAAAAAAATCATACACACTTGCTTGCCAGAACTAAATGCACATAAATGAGGGCATAAGGCAAAGTTCCCATTTAAAAGTATTTGTTATTGTTTTGTCATTCCAGATCTTTCTACACACAAACACAGTTAGATATAATTTCCTATGTATTTGGCCTCAAGCTGTATATTTATGAACCTTGCCCTTGACATCCTCACAGTACTCTTGAACTGGAGGCTAAGCTAGCCTGGGTATATCAAAGCCAGACATTCCTATATGGTCCTAGAGAAGCAGACCCAGCTCTAGGGCCTGTGTTAACACTAAAGAACACCCTCTCCTGTCTGCTTTAGGCCTGAAGAAAGGCAGACACTAGAGACACATTATGTGTCTCTTATCTGAACCCTCTAAAGCAGCTGTTCTCAACCGGTGGGTCGCAAGCCCCACAGGGGTAACATATTGGAGATCCTGCATATCAGATGTTTGCATTATGATTCCTAACAACACAATAATTGCAGTTAAGAAGTAGCAATAAAATAATTTTATGGATGGGTGTCACCACAGCATGAAGAACTGTATTAAAGGGTCATAACATTAGGAAAGTTGAAAACCATTATTCTAAAGATTCCTTAGTCTTCAAAATAGTTCCACAAGCTAAGGACCAGACACTAAAAGTATGAGCCCATGGAGAATAGTCCATATTCAAAATATATACATATACATAATTGGAATAATTTCAAGAGAAGTGGAGATGTTTAGAGACAATAAATTAAATATATAATCCATTAAAATCTATCAGAATTTTATCAGTAATTATCAGTTCATCACAGGTAACAAAAGGCTCTGATTTATAAATTTCTATGTTCTCTAAATTTTATGTTTCTTTCAGATTCAGAAAAGCCAATTGTGTAAAAAGTGGAGAGAAAAGTACATAAGAAAATGCAGGCAGAATAGATAAGATGATTTTAAAAAATGGTGGCCAACCCAAAACACCTGCTATATACCTGAGCCAAAGTAAAGCCAAAAACTTGGTATTTTAATCCAAAACAAGAATATGGTCAATTAGTCAAACTATGTCCAAAGGAGAAAATTAAGCCAGTTGCTCAGCATAAAAAAAAAGTGGTAAAAGCATTCCTCTTACAGAGCCTGGACAAAATAAGTTTCATGAGAAACTCCCTTAACTAATAACAGCCTCAACAGACAACAATGCTTTCTCCCTCTCTGGAGGCTGATGGTCTCATCCATTGCACGAAGAAGCTCTCAACTGAAGGGCCAAAATGAAAGGGTCCAGCTACCCATTTCTTGGCAAAGTCAGACCTAAGCAAGGTTTCTGCCTTGCAGAATCTTGAGTATTATACTCTCTGAGCACATCAGAGCTCTTCTCTTTGAGTGTCCATGAGCTAGATGGAAGCTTTTATCCCAGACAATTACCAGCAAAGTAGCTATTCTGAGCTGTTGGGTAAATTTGGAACCTGGCTTTAAGAGCCAGCTGAGCAAAGGGACTTAGCACCTCTTTGTGAGTGGTGGAGAGTCTCAACAGCCAGATGTGTGCACATCAAAAGCAAAAGCGCCCCTCAATGAAGGTGAGGGAGGAAGAAGGGCCATGCGGCCTTGTGCAGGGTTGTGATAAGGACTAGCACCATCTTAGCCCACTCTCCTCTCACACGCACAGTCCAGACTGCAAACCTGTGACCACACCTGGCAGCCACAACATTGTGTAAACCCAAGAGGAATTTCCCCCTGATTATAAGACACAAGAGACACAAATGAGAATCGTAATGAGGGGTTGATGCAAAATCAAGTTGGTTTTTTTTTTAACCTACAAGATGCAAGAGAAATGAAAAGTGGATGCAGTGGTTCAGCCCTGCCAGGTGCATATTCCAGATGTTCCCTGCTCGCTCAAAAAGTTGGTCAATGGTCCATTTCTATTTCCTGAGAGAAAAGGATTACATTAGGAAAAAAGACAGAATGGCAGGAAGAAGTGTGTAACAGTGCATGCTGGGGATTTTATCTTCCAGATTTCCTGTCTTTGTGTTGCACCACAGAGGGAGACAGGGAGAGGTGGGATACCACCAGCTGAATGAGTACTAGACTATGTCCAGAAAAGCAAGCACCTTACTACAATACATTACTTCGTGTTCTCTCAAACTTAGCTGTTAACCATTGGTGTGGTGGCCATTTCCAAGGAGATTTCATCAGAATTCCTCTCTGGTTTCTTTAATCACGTTCTAAAATACTTGCTAACTTCCTCACCATAATCTGGTGCTCTAAGACCAAGGACACTCACCTAGCACTAATATGCCATCAAAACATACAGAGGAGAGAATGTCCTGTGTTAATTCATCTTCTCTGTCTCAATCCTCTCAACCTTCCCTGATATGGAAATGCTATTCCCAAATATTAATATACACTGTCTCGGGCTTTGCTTTTAGGGAAATACCATCTAGGAAAGTAGATTCAAGCGGTGCACAATCTCCCATTCTCAGCTGATAATCTGCCAACACCCATGGAGGGCTGCCAAGTATTCAGTTAAGCTTTTAATCAAGTGTTAGTGTAAAGCTACTCGAGTGGAAGAGGTTTTACAGAGTCCCTGGTTTATCCTGGATATCACACAGTTGATTTGCTTCTCAGATTTAGGGAAAAAAAAGCATCCTACCATCTCTGATTTTGCTGTAAAGAGTTAGCAAACCTTTCCAGTAGAGAACAAAGGGGCAGGAAGGGTGTTCTTTATAGAAACCCATTTTGGGTTAGACAGCACAATGAGATGGTTAGCGTGGGGATGAGTCTGCAATGTTAGAATCCAGATTCCATGCAAGATTCTGCAGCTATACTTATGCCCAGCCACCTCCTCCTCCTCCTCCTCCTCCTCCTCCTCCTCCTCCTCCTCCTCCTCCTCCTCCTCCTCCTCCTCCTCCTTCTGCTCCTCCTGCTCTTCATCCTCCTCCTGGAAGGACACAGGTCCTGACAAACTTGGAGGGCAGAGTGGGCAGCCAGCTTGTGATGAGGACATTATGTAAAGGCGTAAAGTGATACCATGCAGTTTCCATACAACACTGAACACAGATATGAATATCATCAATGTGTGTGAGGCCAAGGAGCCAGCACCTCAGCTAAGCACCCCGACCATTTCTAAGCCGGCACAGAAAAGGGAACAGCAAATGTTAACTTCTCATTCCCTTTCCTTCTGTTTCCGACATGATGCTCTCCAGCAACTGTAAACACTGCACAGACTCAGTACATTTGTAAGTGTGGACCAACAGGAAAGCATCATCAGACATTTGAAAAGACACAGGAGTATAAAAGCAAAGGCTCACTGGGAAGAATCAGTGTGTGTGTCTGACTATGAAATCAAGTCCCTGATAAAAGTCTGATGCAGGAAACACCAGATTTGATGGCTAAATCTAAGAACTATTTTTTTGGTTATTATTGTCTTTAATGAAATAAATTGCTGAAAAAATCTAATCAAGATAAAAAGATAAATATTCAAAATTAGGAAACAGAAATGGATATAATAGCAAAAGAGGAAATTATACAGCTTTATTAAGGGACATTATAAGCAATTCTAGGTAGTAAATGTGAACATTGCGATTGATTGGATTATTTTGGAAATGCATGAATATTACCTAAATTCACTCAACAACTAGAAAATCCAAGTAAATCCATTATCAGAGGGAAGATGTTTTAATTGATAATTATGCTTTAAAATATATAATAGCAGATGTTTATAAATGAGTTCAATCAAGCTTTCAAACAAAAAAATATGCAATACATACTATTCCAAAATATGAACAAAAGCTCCACAATGACTGAGCAAAAATAGAATAGCAAGTCTATCTCTGTGTCTCTCTCTCACTGTTTCTCTGTCTCTCTCTGTGTGTCACTCTCTCACAGAGAGAGAGAGAGCACATCTAGACTAATTTATAAATGAAAAGCGTTTTGCTAAATTTCATTGATTACATTCAGCTGACTTTTAAAGGAAATGTACCATGCCTAACTGTATGCCAGAAATTTAAAAATAGCTCAATATTAAGAGTCTATAAGAAAAGGAAGAAGACATAGAATCACCTTCATAAATTGAAAAGGCATTTCACAAAATTTAATATTGATTCTTGATTAAATAGCCGGAGCAAGGTAATAATGGTAGGACATTGTGTTAGTATAAGAGTTAAACTCCTGAATCATGGGCAGTGCAAGGGTTCACCTCTGCTCCCTTCTTTATGCAGCAAAGAGAAAGATCATGGTTCCTTCTGTCATTCCTACTAGTTAAGGCCAGATGCCAAGTCCTGGCCAATGAGCATAAGTAGAATTGATGTGTCCCAGTTTTATGCCAGAATGGGTTTCCTAGCTGGTGAGAGAGAGTGCCCCCAGCGTTTTCCTTCCCTGCCTCATAAACCAAGGGAGCACGAAGTTGTAGGTGGTCCAGGAGTAGAATGGGTGAGTGGTGGATCACTGAATGACCACATGCAGGACAATCACATCTGGAAGTTAACCGCCAGAACTTCTGTGATCCTTCACCATTAAGCATTTGATACTAAAAACTGCCCCAACAAATAGTAAATATATCAAAGAATGAAGAAAATTTAATGGTATTTCTATTGAAGTCATGCATACCTGTGTCTTTTACTATTTCTTTTTATTTTGGGGTATTTTTGTCTATATAGTGAAATTTCAGCAAGTAAAACTATAAGACATTGGTAATACAGTGAATGCTGGGTAACAAATTAGCCCCAACCATTTTTATTTTAGTCATGACCTGTATAGCCCAGGAATTCAGATGGCGTTCATCAGACCATGCCCACTTAGGCTTTGTTATACAGTCAGGTGTCAGTTAAGTCGGAAGTCATCTTTGAATCATTTAAATCATGTCTGGTAGTTGTCAAAAAATAACAGATGAAGGTGGCAGCGGTGAACACCGACTGTTGCCTGGGAGAGCAATCAAAGTGGCCTCTCCAGAATGAATGTCTTAGTGTCGCCAAACTCATTACATTACCCCTCGATTCATTCGGAAAGACTAGCCTAACATGTTCTGGTAAAATTAGTAATATATATTTAATTCGGCTTCAATCAAACTCATATGAATCTTTTAGTAGATATCTGTAAAAATAATTTTTAAATTATCTGAACAAATGAACAGGTGAGAACCACCAAATAATTTTTAAATGAGCTACAATGGTGAAGATCATGTGATACCATTACAGGGACACAGTTTAGTCAATTCCATGGAGCTCCCTTGTCACATTCAATGGCAGAAAGCTGTGTTGACATTTATCAATGTATAATAGGAATAAAACTTGTTTTATGTTGTCAAGTATCCATTGATCAAAGGCTCGGGAAAATTAGAAGGGGAAAGTCTTTTATAAATTAGCATATCAGAATTTTGTTGCCTTCTGGGTTTAATTTGATTCAGGGCATTTTACTGTATCCAATGTATCCATTAATGCTAGTATTTAAGACTGAAATGTTCACATTATTCCTTGTCCTGACTTTTAATTACACAAATGGCACATGAATACATTCTCTCTGTGAAACAATTAGAACTTGTGTGATAAATTTAAGCCTTATCTAGCCACCAACTCCAGTCCCCAGCACCTCTCCCTGCAGAAACAGAAGGATCTCTGGTCTATCCTCCTTTTGTTGGCTTTTCCCTTCTCCAAATAATTTGACAATAGACTGACCCCAGCTCATTGCCGGAGGCATCTGATCCAGTGCCAATAAATGGTGTGTTCCTGGCTGAGAATACGCAAATCAAAGATGGAAGTAAGTTAAGACTTACTGTAATATTGTTAGTTAGTGGGCTTGGAAAAGAAAATGATTAAAGCTTCCCCCAGGACTTACACATCACTCCACAAGTTACAGCCAACAGGTTCTGTGCAAGATAAGAAGCCAAGCAAAGAAATCTTCCTCAGAGGTGACTCCATCTGTCTTTTTGAAAGTAGCCTTGGAGAGCAATCAGCCATCACTAATGCCTCCAAGAAGGGCCCACGGGGACACCCAGTCAGCTTTGGCATTCAGTTCCCCAGAGATGACTAAAGCTGCCCCAGGGTCATTGAATAAGCATGAGCTAAAGGCTCCTCAGAGAGTCACCATATGTCCTAACAGACTGTGGCTACCTACAGAGGGGAAATGTGCTAAGACAATTCATGTCCTGCTTGTCAGAACCAGAAAGACAGTGGTCTGGTCACAAGAGCAAAGGGAGCCAGGAGAGATATATACTTTCACTGAGAGAAAAATGTGGCCAATTCTCCTTACCTCTGCAACTGGAGAAATGAAACACCTGAAGGTGTTTTCTTTGAATATATTAAGAGGCATATTCAAAACTCCTTGGAAGATTTAATATTTGCATCTACATTTTAAATCAGGGCATCAGAGTTTATTCTCTGCCAATACCAGGAGAAAGGCCTGTCTCTGAAGCAAAATGTTCACAGGGTCTGAGGATGCAAACTGTGCTGCCTATAGAAGTTACAATTGCTCTCTTGATTAAATTCAAGGCCTGATCTCCAGAACAGAATTCATGCCTGGTACTATAAACACAGTCAAAACCCTATGCTAGGGAAGTCATAGGCCTGAAGGGAGAACATACTGATATTATTTTTCTAACGGTCATGTCAAACCGCTTCTAAATATTTGTGTTTATATCCCATAGACGTGTATTATTCCCAACTTTGCAGTGGGTAGTGGAAACGTGGGGATGTACTGCTATCCAAAGTGCTGAGTATGTTTACCCATGAGTGCTCAGCTGTAGAAAGGACATCTGTATCTACACTCAGCCCCGCCCCCCCCAAGCCGAGTTGCAGGAAACATTGAAGAAGAGAGAGCAGAAAGGATGCAAAAGCCAGAGAATGCAGAGGAGTGCTTCAAAAGATTGTTCTCTGGACACGACATGGCTGCTGTAAACATGAACTCACAGCAGCAGTGATTACCTGTGCAAGACCAAACCAGTTAAAAATTCCAACATGGAAGACAGACACTCCTGTTGACACACCCATAGCTAAAGTGCTATTGGCAGCCGATGGCTGCTCAGGTATCAAAGTCAATATTTTCTTTAGGATTATGGCTACTGGATGGTTGGCCTTACCTCATGGATGACCCTATTTATGGGCATATGGGCAGTAGAAATTAGACGCAGTGGGTTACAGAATAATAAGTAAATAAGCCAGCAGGTTGGGAGAGAGATGTGATTAGGGAATCCTGAGGGGAGATGAAGGGAGCAGTAGGGGATGGATATGATCAAGATACATTAAATACATAAATTTCATACATGTATGTATCAAATTTTTAAGCAATATGTTTTTGAAGTCATAATTCACCAGGAAGTAGTCATACTGACTCATATAAGCCCAGTCTAAATGGTCTGAAATCAGATGTTGATCAATGATGGCTGAAGAATGGAATGAGATTGTAGTATTCTACACTGGAGCATGATTACCAAAGAGTCAATCAAATAAACTTTCTAGAAACCATGGCCCACTACAGGAAAGAGAAGAGCCCTCAAGGTATGCCTGCCTTTAGTAAAACAGGAAAAGTGGAGCTTCTCTGTGGGCCCCAGCCAGAAATCAAACCAATTGTAGCTTAAGAGGCCAAGGTATTTTGTATGTAAGAAATAGCCTCCATAGAGGTCACAGGAAGGAGAATTAAATGCATATAATGTGAGAGATCCAGTTATCACAGTCTCAACTCTACAAGTCAGTGGGTCAGTGGAGGACCCACTCCAGAGATGCACTCATCGCCCTGCCTAAGCACCCCAGAACGGTAACTTCCAACCTTTAGAGAGATGGACTAACAGCTAAGAATTGGTTCTGGTATCCCCCCAAGACTTCAGAAGGAAAGAAGAAAAGGAGAGGTCATAAAGAAAAGGAGGGTGGGAGGATGGGAGGTAGGGGAAAAGAGGGAAGGAAAGGGAAGGAGGGAGGGGAAAGGACAGAAGAAGGGGAAGAGAGACTGATTAGAAAGAAGGGGAGGAGAAAAGACACTTCATATAAAGAGATGGAGAGAGGACTGCCTGAATTGTATTAATCCCTCTTATCCATTCCATGGCACAAAGCTACCAGTCTTATGTGATAAAAACAAAAGGGACTCAGATCCATGAAGGACAACTCTAGCCTTTCAAATTATCCCTACCTGCTCTTTGTAATTTCCAACCTAGTCTACTAGAAAGTCCTTCTTGCCCAGGAATCACAAAACCTAAATTCCTGTGACAGGTCTATTGTGATGGGTCCATTTCCTAAGGGCTCTTGGGGACTGACTTTCTCTATGTAAAATTTGAGAATAATAATTTCCATCTCATCAGGTAAAAAGTCTCAGGCTACATAACAAACAAATATATTTGGAAAGCTGTAAATTTTTGAAAATGTGAATTAATACTTTCACTAGACTATCAGAATTAAGGGATAGGCCACGACCAAAAATACTTGGCATAAATGACTTAAGGGAGAAAAGATTTATTCTGGCTTGTGCTTTCAGAGGTTTTAGTCTATCATGACAGAGAGGGCCTGGTGCTGAAGAACAGTCATTATAGACAAAAAACTGAGAACAGAGAAAGGGAATACAGAAAAGGATCAGGGAGAGATACAACTCCCAACAACACAGGTCCAGTGACCTACCCCTTCCACCTGCCAATAATGCCAGCACATTATGAATCCATCAAAGGATAGATATATCCTCCAGCTCAAAGCCTGCATGATCTCACTGTCTCTGGAAAGCCCTTCATAGGTACATCCAAAGGTATCCATTATTAATATGCTAGGCATTTCTCAGGTCAATCATGATGCCAATCAGATTTACCCTCAAAAGAGGACAAAGATCACGAAGACCACTCCTTCTTCTATGAAGAGGAAAAGAGAAGTTTTATTGCATTTTCCAAGAATTAGAAGACTTTACAACTGTTCAAACATTACTCAGTAAAGCAGGAGCATCACCACAATATGCTCAAGAGAACCAGGCACTAACACCCAGGTCTGAAGCTCCTGGGCCTTGGTTTTCTTGTTTGAAAGTTTCTATTTCCTTCGTGTGCCCCACCTTATACTTCCCTTGTTGGGGCAACAGAGCATATGAGCCAAGGGACTTTAATCCAGACACACTTAAGTTCCACTCTGCTCCAGTAGCAGACTCTGGGTGTCCTTTGTCATCCTCTCCTCCTTTCTGCTGGATTTATTATATCCGATCTCAAAATTACCATTAGTGAAGGTCAAAATAGCCACATAGGATAATTTCACAGGCTTTGGATGAATGGAATGCTGGACTTCCTGTTGGGCGCTCCCACTTCTCAGCGTTGGACCAGCTTCGTGCATCCCAGCATCTCTTCCCCGAGGTTGACTTGAGGCTCCTCAAGTCCCACGTTTAAGCACATTACATTGTCAGGCTGGGGGCGGGGCTCAAGCTCCTTTCTATCTTCCATTCCATCTTCTATCATTTCATTCCATCCACACAGCCTCTGTGAAAGGCAGGGCAGTGCAAGTATTGGGTAGTAGAAGAAGCTAGACAATCAAGAATTCAGAGAATCTGCTACTGGCTTCCTGTGTGACCTGGTGCAGCAGCATCTCCCTCACTGGAATCATCATCTAGAAAAGAGGATACTGGATAAGATCAGATTCTCTTCATTTTAGATACCCAGGTCCACTCTATTAAGTCTTGGGAGCTCTCTGGGCATTGGGACCCTTTAGCTCTTCCCCAGGTGAGGCTTGTTCAAGAACTACCCTTCTGGGTTATTTGAAGACTCTCCTGCTCCAAGTTTTACTAACTCTGAAGAAGTATGGGAATCCTTGTGAGCCTCCCATGCAGAGAGACAAAGGAAGGGAGCTTCTAGAAATGGGTGTTAGGGCTCATTAGGCCTTGTTGGGGGGACAGTCTGTCCAGTCAGTTTCTACCCCCTGCAGATAGAAAGATGCCTAGACTCTTATCAGGGCCCAGCTGGGAGGCCATTTAGTTTGGAGAATGATTTCCTCTAGGTACCTCTAGGAAGCTTCTTTCGCTGATCCTGGGAACTGAGGCTTTTCATTTTAATTAGCAAAATCTTATGACTGCTTTTGGAAATGAGCCTCTGTTCTCATTTCCTCCACAGACTCTGTCAGCCGAGATGGGGAAAGAGGGGATGAGAAGGTGACATGGGAGCTGTTATCTGGTGTAATTTCAGGGCTGGCAGGGGGCTCAGAGGATGGGAGAGTGGCTGAGATTGCAAAGGAACCAAATCATGCACTTAAAGAAATGGCTTTGTGGCTTCAGGACGTGGTGACTCGGGTTAGTAACTCCATAGGACTGCCTTGTGCAATGGAAAAGATTAAGTGATAGGTCCAGCTAGCTACAGGAACCCAGTAGGTAGATACATCATATCTTGAGCCTTCTCAGAGGAGGGTAGGGGTACACTTTCCGAAGAAATAGCTATATATGGAGATAAACAGAGGATGGTTTTTATCTAATGCATATTTTATTAGTCTGGGTGCTTATAAAACAAGAACAAGGGCTCTTTGGTCATCTCATTAGCTCTTGGTTCATTGGAGAGAAGCAGCTTTACTGAGGTGCTATATATCAGTGGTCATGGGCTGCCCTTCTCTGGTGTTTAGCAGGAGGGCAAGCCCACGTGTTTGACTTGGTCTCAAAAGCCAACACTTGCTTTGACATGAGAGCTAGGCAGTATATTTGCTAGAACTTGTAGATTCTCTTGGAGTGTCTCTGCTTGCTAATCTTTCCAAAACCAAAGGAAATCTTGTCCTGATGAGGACTACAAATAAATAAACAAACAAACAAATAAGGAAAATTCGGTGGAATGTTAATAAGCAATTAGTCAACATAGAGGGACCATATGGAAGGCCTGTTTCAGGGTGTTGATAACTTGGAATTCAAATGATCAAGCAGTGGAGGTGGCTTCATGTGTAAGAGTGCTTGCTGCACAGAGATGAGTACCTGAGTTCAAACCCCAAGACTCAAATAAAGAGTTTAGAGAAGCCAAAGGTTATATGGACATGAAATCAATCTGGCACTATGTGGGAATAGAAACCAGAAGATTACTATAGCTCTCTCTCCAGCAGCCTAGCTCCAGCTTCAGAATATATATTGTCTCAAAGAAATAGAATTAACCATGACAGGACACATGATATCATCCTTGGGCCTCCACATATGGGTATGTATTCTACACACACACACACACACACACACACACACACACTCACACTTTAAGAAGGGATTCACATAATCAAAATCTATACAAGGGAAGATGAGAGGCCACTCTAGGCCACAGTCTATGGTGTGATTCACAAATCCAGTCACACTGAACTATCTGTTCCTCCCACAGGAACTACTTATCACAAAACCATACAACACCCAACTGCTATGTCTGCCACTCTCTAATTCCAGTTGTACCCACTTCTCTACTTTACTCTTCAGGTGCCCACACCTCAGGGCTAAATGATACCCTGTTTCAGGATTCAGGCTACTCAATTGAACATCCATGCATGGGTATTGTTTTTGCTAGTACCACCTTTATGTTGAGGGGGAGGCAGACCTCAAGATAAATAGCTTTATAATTACCAGCAAAATTATCCAAAAGGTTAATGCTTAAAAAGAGAGATTAAGGGGCCAGGAGCCTGCAAAGAAAATTCTCAGAAGAGTCAAATGACTGAGATGGGATTTAAGAAACTGAACAAAGCCAAGAATGAATAGGGAAAGGCCATATGGGAAACCTACAGGGACCTTCCCTAGGAAGCTTTCTGTCCTTCCCTGTGCCAGGCACTATGTAGGGTGACCATATGTCCTGGTTGACCTGGGATAGCTCCCATATATGTTGGTTATCCAGAGTTTAGCATTTGTCCTAAATATGTCCCAATTTGGATGAAAGATTGTGCTGCAATAGTATAAGTGATATTACATTTATCAAACTTCGTCATTACATTTGTGCAATTCTCCATCTCATGTGCTTGTGTGTGAGAAAGCGCACACGCGTGTGCACACACACATACACACACTCACCTATACACAGGGTTATGTCGTTCTTATGGCACAGAGTTTCTTTTGCATTCATCTTTCGCTGCCAGTTTACTGCACAGACCTGGCATTAATCCACAGATATTTGGTAGCTGTTTCCTGACTAAGTATATAAACAACAGGAAAAATGCCTCTTAAAATTCTGACACCGTAATCCCAGTTGTCTATATCCCATGCCTCTACAGTGCTCCCAAAGCATCTTGGTGCATATTTTGAGTTTGTCTAAGGGCCAGGAGATCTGAAGTATTTTTTCCATAGTCTGACTTGGTCCCAGAAGTTGACAGAAGTATCATCTCATTAGAGGCTATTTGAATAGAAATTATAGCCTTGTTCTTGGAGCATGGACTTGAGAGCACTTCATAAGACAATCAACGCTAAATATCTGAAGAGGAACTCCCTTATTGGCTTCTAAAAGCCCATCTCAGGTCAAAGTAACCTAAATTCCTCTCAATACAATTAAAACTTCAATAGGTTGGGAGAAACAACAAGCTTCCAAGAACATGAGGACCTTAAAGGAATGATAAATAGCACTACCGGAGGTCCAAAAGGGCCGAGGGGGAGGGTAGGCAATTATCCATGGTACCATAAAGCATATGGAGTACAGAGCCACCCAGGCTAGAGGGGGAATAGTCAGCTAGCCGCCCACTCAAGAGAGAAGGAAGCAAGCGCAGAGCAGTCAGCTTCCTTCGGGTTCCCCCTTGTACTTTTCTGTCCTTTCTGGTTCAACAGAGGGTCAGAAATAGGCGTGGGCTCATGGGCTCCATCACGCGGGCTTCCATACTTTGTTGATAACTGTTCTTCCTGGATGTACTTTCTTCTTTGTGTACCTCCTTCCTGTCTCTCCTCCATTACACACACACACACACACACACACACACACACACACAGGAGATGGGAAGAGAGGGAGAGACAGAAACAGAGAAGGACCAAGAGATACAGAGAGACAGAGAGATACACAGAAAGAAGTATTACTTTGTCTAACTTCTCAAGCCATGTCCAGAAGTCAAACCAGGAACATGAGTATGTGGTGTGGCCAGAGGAAAAGGAAGCCAAGTGACTCAAGTTGTCAGGGTAGGCTGCTCTTTTAGAGTTTCCTTCCAAGGAGGAAAGCATTCCTCTTCCTCTTTGACCCAGTGCTCAGGCTTTCAAATCCTTGTTTGCTGTGAAGAAAAACAAAACAAAGCAAAACAAACAAATAACAAAAAGTCCTCTGATCTGTCTATAATTTCTTGCAGTTCCATTCCCTTTTGTTTTCTCAACTCTGAGAAACTTAAAGCCACAATAAAAATCAAGTCCTCACCATATCAATGTTTCAAAGCATTGAGAACAAGAGATCACATCATCTAACAAATGCATGAATGTAAAACAAAAATGGAAGGAGGTGATAGTCCCATGGTTGATCTTGTGAAAGCATCATAAGAATAACAGGAAGCAGAGGTTTCAGTGTTTTGGGTTTTTTTTTTCTTAAATTCTTTACAGAAAAATGAAAGATTATCAAAGGATGGAGATCTAAGAGCCTTAGTTCATTCCCATCTTTGGCAACATGTGCCATGAAAGGCTCAGGAAAAGAGCTGGTGTGGATGGATGCTTCTCCAAAGCATCCTTTGCCACAGTCTAAGTGTCTAGGTGACTTTTGAGGAAGGAGAAAGAGGGAGACAGACCATGTCTTTTCTTCAGACAAGTCCCTGCCAAGTGATGTGCCTCGATGCACAGTTGTCCACAGAAGCAAGCTATAGCCCCTGACTCAGAGGACCTCTATAACTTTTATTTGTTTGGGGTCTTTGCTTTAGTTTTGTTTTAAGATAGGGCCTCCTGTAGCCTAATCTGGTTTCAGCTTTTTATAGAGCTGAGGCTGGCCTTGAACTCTCAACTTCCCTGCCTCTGGCTCCCCGAGATTGCAGGTATGTACCACCATGTCCATATTCAGCATCTCTTCTGCCTCTCTTCTCACCCACCTCACCTCCTGAAGGAACCAATACATTAGAAGCTATCCTCTGAAGAGGCTAGAATTCCAAAGAGGGAGGGAGAATGTGGATAGAGGCAGAAAGGAGGGATAAGATGAGGGAAAGGAGGAACAAGACATGAATAATTTGACCTTCCTCTAACTATCCCATCAACTTAGATCACACAAAGGACCTACATAGACCCTTATCTAAGCATATCTCTACCACCAACACCAATAGAGAAACGGAAGATTCCATAGAACTCAATCAAAGACAGCTAACCAGAATAATCTCGCCCACCCCCCACCAATGTTGACATGCTATGAGGCTAACATGGAGAAAATTCCACTCAATTCATTGGTACTGTTGGGCAGTGGCTTAGCAATTCCATTTTATGAAATTATTATCTCTTTAAAGTATAAAATACCTCCTGACAAGTTCTGATTTTCTTAAAATAAGCTAATTTTTAAACCAGACAATAGCTTTTGCTCCAAAATAACATAAACTAGTTCTTCAAAACAGGTGTTTGTGACCAGCCTGGCTCTTCCCAACATCACCCCAGTGAGTGCAGGACACCAGAATGGGAAGACAAGAAGTTGTTCTCTGGCTTCCCCTACTGTGCCACCTGCTCCAGGCCATAAGGCCCCTCTGCCTGGGTTCTCACTCATCCTAACAGAAATTACAGTTTTAAGCCATGAGAACTATTTTCCAAGGTATGTACCTATATTCAATACCTCTCGGTAGCCACCAAGTTCAGGAACTTGTTCATCAGTGACCTACGGTTCAGTGATCTTCATCATATTCATGGATAAGAGACTGAGCCCTAACTTCAGACCCCAGACCTGTGTCCCAAAATGATTCATACATGTGCCGGAAGACTTATCACTTCTTCTCCAGACACCTCATGAATTTGTCTCCTTTATCATGCAAATCATCGTGAAGTAAGACAAAGATGAGGTCTCATTCTGTTATCTTTCCCAAATGTCAGAATAGATGCTGTTTATTTAAATAGATGTTAAATAAATGTCCATTAAATCCATGAAGGAAAAATTGAATGAATGGATGAATAAATGAGTGAGTGAGTGAGTGAATGAATGAATGAATGAATGAAGTAAACTGGTTGGCCAAGTAAAAAATAGTTGGCCTGTCCTGGTCTTCCACTAACAGGGTGATAACTCAAGGCATGGGAACAGAACTGTCCATCACTCATGTCTACTCCCAGGAGCTTCAAGCTCTCCTTCCTGTGACTTATCAATATTCCTGCCATTGAGCTTAACTGTAGAGTGGACGGCTCCTCCAGAGTTAAATGACAGGCAATTGAAAACTAATGAGGTGAGAAATGTTCCCACTGTGACTGCACTGGTTTCCACAGCTAAGCTTGTCACACCTCTGGTATTCCAGGAAAGGTCTCCTGAGGTCCTCCAAATGAAGAGGTGGTAGCAAGGTAGAAAAACAGCAAACACTTAGGTTTTAGAAAAAGGCCAGCACTCTCTCCTTCCTGTATGTTGTTGTGGCACTGCCATCCTACCAGCAGAAAGTGGTAGCCTATGGTGCCCCTCCAGCTGTACTCCATGATTAATGATCCAAGAAATTCTCAAAATCACAGAGTATGAATTCTACTCCAGATTCTCTGGCTGTGAGAAGCAGAATCTGGATTTAAAAAAAAAAATGTATTCAACTCAGGTGACAGATGCTGACAAGGATGTGGAGAAAGAGGAGCACTCCTCCATTGCTGGTGAGATTACAAACGGATACAAACACTCTGGAAATCAGTCTGGTGGTTCCTCAGAAAATTAGACATAGTGACTACCTAAGGACCCAGCTTCACCACTCCTGGGTGTATATCCAAAATATGTTCCAACATATAACAAGGACACATGCTCCACTATGTTCGTAGCAGCCTTATTTATAATAGCCAGAAGCTGTAAACAACCCAGATGTCCCTCAACAGAGGAATGGATACAGAAACTGTGGTACATTTACACAATGGAGTACTACTCAGCTATTAAAAACAATGATTTCTTGAAATTCACAGGCAAATGAATGGAACTAGAAAATATCACAAAAGAACACACATGGTTTGTACTCACTGATAAATGGATATTAGGGGGAAAAAAGTTTGGAATACCCATGATACAACTTACAGACCATATGAAACTCAATAAACACCAAAGTGTGGAGGCTTCAGCTTAGAAGGGGAAACAAAATAATCATGAGAGGTAGAGGGAGGAAGGGACCTGGGAGGGAGGGGAGGAGAGGAAAAAAGGAGGCAGGATCAGGTGTGGGAGGAGGCGGGGTAAATGTACAGAGGGTCCGAAAATTGAACAGATATGTTTAGTAATGGCGGATGGGGAACTCGGGGTAGCTAACAGAAAGTCCCAGATGCCAGGAAAGCAAGAGGCTCCCAGGACCCAGTGGGGATGACATTAGCTGAAACACCCAACAAAGGGGAGAGACAGCCTATAGAGACCATATCCAGAGGTTAGGCATGGTTAAGGGATGGGGCTATCTCCGCCCTTCTCAAAAATTTTAAACCAGAATTGTTCCTGTTTAAAAGGCCAGCACTCTCTCTGGCCTTTTAAGGGACAAAGAATGGAGCAGAGACTGAAGGAAAGGCCATCCAGTGACTGCACCACCTGGGGATCCATCCCATAATCAGCCACCAAACACAGTCACTATTGCTGATGCCAAGAAGTGCTTGCCGACAGGAGCTTGATATAGCTGTATCCTGAGAGTCTCTGCCAGAGCCTGACCAATACAGATGAGGATGCTAGCAGCCAACCATCGGGCTGAGTACAGGGACCCCAAAGGAGGGGTTAAGGGAAGGAGTGTAGGAGCGGAAAGAGATTGCAACCCCATGGGAAGAACAACAATATCAACCAATGAGACCCCCCCAGAGTTCCCAGGGACTAAACCATCAACCAAAGAATACACATGGAGGGACCCATGGCTCCAGCTGCATATGTAGCAGAGGATGGCCTTATCTGGCATCAATGGGAGGAGAGGCCCTTGGTCCTGTGATGGCTCAGTGCCCCAGCATAAGAGAATGCTAAGGCAGGAGCACCCTCACAGAAGCAAGGGGAGGGGGTGGGATAGGGGTTTGTGGAGGGGAAACCAGGAAAGGGAATAACATTTGAAAAGTAAATAAATAAAATAACTAATAAAAATTTTTTAAAAAGAAAAAGGAAAAGATCGCAGCTGACATAATTATTCCCAGGGTCAAAGCTCTGACTTAAACGTTGGTAAACTATGCTCTAAAGCCATAAGCAGCTCACTACTTACTTTGGAAAATGAGGGTTCATGAGCACATAACCATACCCCCTTCGTTCTGCCTGTGGCTTTTTTCTCCCTGCAGGGGCAGAGTTGACTATGACCCCCAAATGCTAGAATACTTTTTTTTTTCACATTTGCAAGTTCTTTTTTTTTTTTTAGTTATTTTTATTTTCTATATTCTATGTTTACATTTCAAAGGCTTTCCCCTTTCCCAGTTCCCACCCACCATAGTTCCCATAGTTCTTCTCCCCCCCAACTATTCCCCAATCATTCCCCCTCCCCCCTCAGTTTCTTTACTAAACTGGATGCAATCTTTACAGGCCCAGGGTCCTCTCCTTTCTTCTTCTTGGGAATCATTTGACTTGCTATTTGTGTCTTGAGTATTTAGTGCTTCTGGGCTCATTAATATCCACTTATCAGTGATTGCATTTCATGTGCATTCTTTTGTGATTGGGTTAGCTCACTCAGGATGATATTTTCCAGGTCTAACCATTTACCTACAAATTGCATGAATTCATTATTTTTAATTGCTGAGTAGTATTCCATTGTATAAATATACCACATTTTCTGTATCCATTCCTCCTTTGAGGGATATTTGGGCTCCTTCCAATTTCTGGCTATTATAAACAAGGCTGCTATAAACATAGTGGAGCATGTGTCTTTATTGCATGTAGGGGAATCCTCTGGGTATATGCCCAGGAGTGGTATGCCAGGGTCCTCTGGAAGTGCCATGCCCAATTTTCTGAGGAACCGCCAAACTGATTTCCAGAGTGGTTTTACCATTTTGCAATCCCACCAACAGTGGAGGAGTGTTCCTCTTTCTCCACATCCTCGCCAGCACTTGTTGTCTCTTGAGTTTTTAATCTTAGCCATTTGTGGCTCTTTATAGATAGCTCTTCTACCCATTGTTCTAAAACAAAACCGGGCTTAGCCAGATCTAGAGTTAAAGCCACAAACTCAACACTGTCCTTTGACGATGAGGGAGTTCATCATCCCTTATACAGAAAGCCGGGACTGCCAGGACTAAGAGCTCGGGCTCCTGTAGATAGCACCATGTGTGATTGACAGGCAGAGCTGCAAGGTAAGGACCTGAGGTTGAGGTCCCCTGGGGTGGTCTCATTTGAACAATAGGCTCTTGTTCTCCACCTAATGCCCTGGTAAGGAACGTGGAGGCTCACAAGGATGAGTCAGTCAGCCCTCTTGGTTTACTTTGGTACTATTATTTGGTTTGTCTTGGTGGTTTTCTTTTTCTTTAAAAATGTTTATTGGTTTGAGAATTTTAGACATGCATAAGAATTGTTGCTGGAAATCTCCAACCCAAATATGCCCTGGCTATGAAAATACAACTCAATTAATATGAATACAAACTGTGTACTTAGATTGGGCAGATCTTACCAAGACACTACCATCTTCCCCATCTATGACTTCCCCCTCATAACTTGTGGTTTCTCCAGGCCACGTGCTTCTGCTCCGCTTTCCTTCTATCTCCTCCTCTGTCATCCTCTCTCTCTCTCTCTCTCTCTCTCTCTCTCTCTCTCTCTCTCTCTCCTCTCTCCTAACTTTCAGCTCTATCTTCCCTTCATCTGCCCAATCACAGGCTCTCACCTTTATTTGACAAATGAAGGTGAAGAGAGTTTACAGAAAATCACCTGAGTGCTGGCTCAGTCCTTGTTAGAAGCCCCTCCCAGGAGAATGGAATTAGCATAAAATTACAAATAGCCCAGGGCTATCTACAACAGATAAAGTAGTATAACTGAGGCAGTGGTGGTGCATAACTTTAATCCCAGCATTTGGGAGGCAGAGGCAGGCGGATTTCTGAGTTCAAGGCCAACTGGTCTACCCAGTGAGTTCCAGAACAGCCAGGGCAATACAGAGAAACCCTGTCTGGGGAAAAAAAAAAAAAAAGTCTACTTCGCATTACCTCTCCCCCAATCCCCCTGTCTCACCACCAGTCCCTCTCAACTTCATGTGTTCTTTATTTTTTAACTCACCAAGTATACTTAGTGCTGCCTGTATGTTCCTGGGCAAAGGGACATCTTCTAGATCATGGGCAGCCTCTGGGAGTGGAGGTGGGGCTCATCTTTAAAGGAAACTGACTGTCCTGTTCCTAGCAGCCACCAATGGCAGTAGCTTCTCTACATATGAAGAGTCCATCACCCCCATGCTGGGATTTTTGTGTGGCTTGATCTTGTGTCCTGTCCTAGCCTGTGTGAGTTCCTGTCTGCAACTACTCTGCTATGTCTGCAAAGCACTGTTTCAGTGAATCCATCATCCACAGCCTCTGACTCTTGCTCTTTCTACTCCCTCTTCTGAGATGACCCTTGCAAGGAGGGTGTGATACAGACATCCTATTTAGGGCTGAGGCTTCTTGGTTTTTTTAAATGTCTACACCCCTACCTCTGTCAACAAACAACTACAAAATGGTGTGAGAGAGGAGAGGGAAACAGACTTGTGGGGGAAGGGGGCGGCAATTCAGAAGTCCAGAGGCTTCAAAATTCAAAATTAAGAAACTAGAATTATTAATGCTGGGCTACAGCCAGGGTGCCCGAGGACATAGATCACCCAAGATCATCTGCCTTGTCAATCACTCTGTGGACCTGAGCAAGACCTCTTCTTCTCTTGGAAGGACACCATCTGCCCTCTGCTTAGAAGACAGAGCTGGCAGTGTGACAGTATTCTCACAGAAGACAAGGACCCCCCAGCCTAGCAGATCCAGAGTGGCTAGCTGTGCGTTTGGGAGGTTGAGCCCGCCGCCGCCGCCGCCCTGCTCAAAGCCCCTCAGGAGACCATCTGTGCGAGGTCTGGTCTGTGCCCAGCCTTCCGTGCCCATCAGGGTGCATTATCCCAGATGTTCGGGGCAAACTGCAGTCAACACCAGGAGTCCAGGCAGATTTGCATTACTTAAAAAAGACTTGAAACACACACACACACATGTGTCAATCAGTGTAATCTGTTCAGCTGGCAAATGAAACCAGGCCTCAGGGAAATCCCAGATCAAACATATCCACCAGGAGCCAAACAATCTGGGGGCTTTGTCTGAGATAGCTGTTGGTGCCAAGCTGGGGTCATGTGGCCTCCCAGAAGCGTCCTACACTAGGTCACTGGAAAGGAAAGCAACTCTCTATGTGAGGAAAAACTCTGACTCTTGATTCCGATATAGTATCGAAGCACACTTTAGTTTGTACACATGAGCCAGTCAGTCTCGGGTCTGTATGGAAACCCTCGGGGATGAAGGGGGCATTTCATCTCCGGCTTCCCTCTCCTCTGTTCTCTAAATTCAAAAGTAAGTTTACCACCAGTCCTCAAAGTCACAGAAAGTCACCATGACTGCTGGGTATCTCTGGCCCTCACAATCTACCCTCCCAGGGTCCCAGTGGACCTCAAAAATTCCCTGAAGAAGAGTGGGACAGTGACACAGTGAGAGCCACGCCCTTCAAAGCAAGGCGGGGGTGAATTCATGCAATCCGTTTCCCTCTGTACTTTCATTTACCGTTCCCATATGGGGCTGCTGAGGTTACCATACCAACAGACTTACGGCCCCAATATTGCATC
The DNA here is from genome assembly GCA_964023405.1 of Apodemus agrarius. Lineage (NCBI taxonomy): Eukaryota > Metazoa > Chordata > Mammalia > Rodentia > Muridae > Apodemus > Apodemus agrarius. Next base: position 18,072,596 of record OZ030008.1, read on the forward strand.
TTAGCATCTCAGCTTGCAGGAACCTGAATCAATCCCCCTCCCACTCCATCTCACTGGCGCTCAGACCCCGCCCACTTTTGATCCACAAGTGACAAGCGGGGCTGGTTGTGCCAGGTCTCCGGCGATGCAGAGATAGGATCAAGCGCATTTCTCAGCGTCTTGTAAATAATCTCAGAGCCTCTCCTGTGCGGCGCATTTGCAGCAGCTAGGCGAGCTATCGTTCTCCATTTACTTCTCGCCAGGTGGCATAGATGAGGGCTTTTCTCCGCCTAGTTGAGCTGGTGCTTCTCAATAGGGAGGGCTATCTTCATAAATTTGTGTTTTTGGATCACCCACAGCTCAAAGCCCTGCTTTTGGTGTGTCAGTAATAACTGGCAGGTCTCTCTCAGGAGCACAGTGACTCAATCACGGACACAGTAGGTCTTGCTCTAAGCACAGCATCACGGCTCAGCCCACACTCTCCTCTGTGATTCAGGACCGTGAACATCATCTGCTCCACCCGGGGCTCCAGTCACTGCCCCCTAAATGTCTCTTTGTGTGATTAACTAGACAACTAAGTTCAACTTACAACTAGAAATAGACAAATTCCTTAAAAAAAAAAAAAAAGGAAATCACGGGATGCTGGGAGCCAGAGGCCACATTGTGTTGAAGATGCAAAAAAAAAAAAAAAAAAAAAAAAAAAAAAGTCGATTAAGAAAATATCTAGTTGGTAGCAGCAGGCTTGCCTGTAAGTGTGAGGGCTGGAGCTTGATGCCAAAATCCTACACAAAAGAAAGAGATAAAAAACAGGAATGATGATGTGTGCTGTGTGCCAGTTACCCCACCACTGGAGAGACAGACAGACTGGTCCATCGGGCCCACTGGCCAGCTTGTTTAAGCTGAATTGGAAGCCCTAGACTGCTGAAAGGCCTGTCCCAAAACAAAACAGTAAAAAGAAGCTGAGGAATGACGCCCAAGTTTGCCCACACAGGAACATACACAGGAACATGTGTCCCCCCCCACACACACACACACACGTGCGCGCACACAGATTTTAGGTGAGGTGTACACCACCAAGACTCCATGTCTAATAAGGGAGACTGCTCAACAGCGCACAGAGCTCAGAGACACTGAAAGTACAAATCACAGAGAGCCTTCTTTAATTCAAAGCTGAGCCCTCCCCTTCCCAGATTTGTGTGTGACCTAAGGCTATCAGACAGTCAGTATTCCAATCAGAAAATATGACATAGGAGTTCCTTTTTTATCACAAAATATCAAACAACTAAAGAGGGTTGCTTTAGCTCCCATTTCAGAGGATGTGGGCTAGTAAGGTTGGAAAGGCAGATAGAGCAGCAAATTCATTATCAGGACAGGGAAGAAGAAATGGGGAATGTCCGGTACCTCTGGCGTTGTCTTTTAATTCCATGAAGGACCCTGTCCCAAGGAAAGAGCCACCCACAGTCAGGACAGTCTTTCTCCCTCAGACATCCAGAAACATTCCCACTGACACACACAGAAGGTGTACCTCAGTCTCTCCGAAATCCAGTCAGGCTGGTAACAGAGACTGCCCATTACCTCCCCAGAGAGCTTAAAACTCCTGCTTGGATGACAATGGGTGTTTGCAAAAGATCCCAGTCCTCTGAAGGGAGATCAGGTGTCCCAAGAACCAGAAGCTGCATCTTCTAGAGGTTAATGAAACGGGAGGTTTCTCTCCTGCTCATAGGACAGCTGTTGAAATGGCAAAGGGACATGCTGAGACTCACACAGTGGTAGTGAGAAAGGGTTATTCAGGGTGTTCATTAAACACTCTTGGAGTTCTCAGAGAGTTCAGTGAGGGGATACACACTGGGCCTGCAAATGGCAAGCCAAGCCGTCCACTCCATGTGGACCTACAACGTGAGTCTGCCTGAGCGCATGCTGGTGGAGAACACGAAGGAGTCTGAGTTATAATGAGGACCTAGAAGGAGCACCACACAGGGAGCACAACCTGCCTTCTGCTGTGTGCTTGTCAACTTGTTCTCTGAGAGCCAGCCTTCCTTCCCTTCCCTTTCTTTAGGATAAGATCACCCTGGTTCCTTCTAGGTTTCTCCTCAGCTCAGAAATCTCAAGTAGAGAATCTCAAAACCCCAGTGGGATACTGGTGGTACTTGTGAAAAGTATGTTTTTGAGTCCTAAAATGTTTATCTTGTGACCAGTCATTGGTAGTTTCAGCAAAGTCCCCTAGAGCTCACTCTGAGGAATAGCCCGAGGAAAGAGAAGCATCATTATTTTGGGTTGGGGAGTGGCAAGTAGGCCCTGGGGGTAGTTTTTTTTAGAGGTTGTGTTTTACAAAAGAAAGTTCATATTTCCTTTCTGAAGTCTGTATATGGAACTTGCCTTAAGCCTAGCAAAAATTGTTTAGATGCTAACAGAGGGTCTTGTGGTTTAATTACAAACAGATAACGGATTCCATATAAGCCTTCTACAATCAAGACCCATTTGTCTCTAAGGGAACCAAAAGATATATGCACTGTCTTCTGGATGGTAGCTGTGGCAGTTTGAATATGCTTGGAAGTGAAACTATTAGGATGTGTAGTGCCAGTAGGTGTGACCTTGTTAGAGGAAGAGAGTAGCTGTGAGAATGGGCTTTGAAGTCCTATGCTCACACTCTGCCCAATGCAGAAGAGTCCTCTCCTTGCTGCCTTTGGATTGAGATGTAGAAGTTTCAGCTCTTTCTCCAGCACTGTGTCTGACTGTAGGCTGCCATGCTTCCTGCTATGACAGTGATGGACTGAATCTCTAAAACTGCAAGCCAGTCCCAATTCAGTGTTGACCTTTGTAAGAGTTGTCTTGGTCATGGTATCTCTTTACAGCAACAAAACACTAGGACAGTGGTCATGATTTTTCTGAGCATTTATTATATTTAGGCAACTTCAATATGCATTGTTAAGTGTAAACCTTGGGAAAAGTTAGTAGCCATTATCATGTGTTTGGTTCAAAGAAGTCAAGGCTCTTCAAACTATGCTGTACACATGTATGGAAGTGTCACAATGAAACCAATTACTTATTATTGAAATGCCATAAGAAAGGGGATGCAGTGAAAAGTCTAATCCAAAGCCACAGAGAAAAAGGGTGGTCTCCTTACAGTTGGCTGGGGGACAAACTACATGCCCTAAACCTTAGTAGCATTTTGTTACATGTTATTTGTCATGTACTCTAAAAAGAAAGGGAAAGTGGATAATATGTGCTCCTTGATGGTTGAGGTTTTCGCTGGGAACTCTGAAAGGCAAAAGATTAGATAGCTACTGGTTGGTATCATCTTGATTTATGTGTCTGGTGTTAATTATGATAAGACAGTCAGCCAGAACTCCTATACATGAACTATTCATGTGTCCTGAATTCCTTCACAACATGGTATCCTTGGCCTTCCAACACAATGGCACAAGGCACAAAATAGGAGTGTCTCAGAAGATCCAGGAAAGGGAATTAATTATTAATTAATTAATTAATTAATTACCACATAGCTTTCTATTCATCCCACCCTGCTAGTCAACCTGTCACTAAGATCAATCATGATTCAAAGAGAAGGAATATGGACCCCACCTATCAGTGGAAGGAGCATCAGAGAATCCAGAGGAATGTCTTAAAATGTAGACATGACAAAGGCAAATTCTGAACCTACAAGAAGTGTTGACTTTCCACCAAGAAAACACTAGGCTCTGATTTTTTGTGATTCCTTCTAGGTCTTTTCTTAAGCCCCTTCATTGTGTTCCAATTCTCTTCAGTGCTTGCAGAAGTTCGTTGTTGTTGTTGTTGTTGTTGCTGCTGCTGTTGTTTGGTGTTTTGTAAGGAAGGGCTGCATAGCTTGAAACTCTGGGCTACAAACTACATAATCCAATGGGTGAATCAGCTATCTATCCTATATCCTATAGTGTTCTTCCTCTGGGCCAACTGGAGAGAACATTGAAATTCCCATTCCCATCTTTTGCAGAGCAAGCCTTGAACAACTATATACATTGAGACAGGAATAAGAGAGCTTTACACATGTCAGAAAGAGTCCTAGAAATAGTCATCATATAAAATGTGAAGCTGGATGTTAGCCCAAAATCTCAAAATAAACAAGTTACAATTCACCCAGCACAGGAAGCTTAAGAAGAAGGAGGACTTAAGTGACGGTGCTTTGGTTCCTCTAAGAAAGGGAACAAAATACTCACAGGAGTAATAAGAGAGATAATGTGTGGAGCAGAAACTGAAGTAAAGGCCACTCAAAGACTGCCCTACCTGGGAATTCATCCTATAAACAGTCAATAATCCCAGACACTACTATGGATGACAAGAAGTATATACCAAAAGGAGCATGACATGATTGTCTCTGGAGGGGCCCTGCCAGAGCTTTACAAATACAGAGGCAGAAGCTACCAACCAACTATTGGACTGGGCATGGGGTCCCCAATGGAGGAGCTGGAGGATGGTCCAGAGGAGCTGAAGGGGTTTACATCCCCATGGGAAGAACAATGACTTTGGCTACCCAGATGCCCAAGACTCCCAGGGACTGAACCATCAACCAAGGGACACATATGGTTCCAGCCAAAAATGTGGCAGAGGAAGGCCTTGTTGGGCATCAGTGGGAGGAATGGTCCTTGGTCAGGTAAAGGCTCAACAGAGGCCCCAACAAAGGGAAAATGGGGTTTGGGGGGAGGAGGTCGGAGTGTGCCAGGTGGAGGGGCATATACGTGGAGGCAGGGGGAGGGAGGAAGGGTTTGGGGTCTTTGGGGAGGGGAGAAATTGGGAAAGGTTTTACCATTGGCAATGTAAATGAAGATGATATTCAATTAAAAAAAGAAGGAAAAATGTGAAGCTGTTCCTCAATATATAAAGATAACAGCCACAAGTTTGCAGCACTGCAAAGGTCCCACTGTCATCCAGAAAAAAATGATTGGCAAATTTCCCCTGTGAGCCTCCAAGCATAACTGCTTAGTGAAAGCCTGGAGTTTTAGGATTCTGTTTATGTTCAGAACTAGAGGGTGTGGATTTTCATACCCTAAGCTTACAGTAAGCTGATGGATCCCAATGTTGACACTTAGACACACTGAGAAGTTATAAAGGCTAGCAGATGCCTGCTTTGGGAGGTCATGCTACCTGTGCACATTAGCTTTCCACAGAGAATGAACAAAGGCAGCCAGATTGTCATGGAATGGTCCAAGTAGGGCTGGCCATGTAATCAGGATATCTGACAAGCTGGATGGAAGGGGCTGGCAGTCTGCCTTTGAAAGTCCTGGATATAGAAGCTGGCAAGTTCTGGAACAGCTGGGGCAACCACACCCCAGAAGTAGTACACATCCTCAACCAATACATGCTTGTTCCTTTTGGCATTATAGTGGGAGAGGACTGGACTGGGTTTAGTACCCCCTTCCACATCACTTCTCACACAATGGCTGCATTTAGGAACATCACCCAGTGAGCTATACAAGATCATGTCCACTTCTGATCCCAGTGGAATTATATAGCTAAGACAGTATTGTGTGCTTAAAGCAAACACCACTGGGCTATGTTGACCCCAACAAGTTACTTGTCTACATGAAACTTCTATTTTCAGACTGAAGAACCTTGGCAGAGCTGAAGTAAGAATTACTCGAGATGATATAAGTCAATGTCTGGCATACATGTGCCAATTTTATGTGACACACTGACAGTATTAGGTGCCCTATATCATCACAGAGAATGCTGGGACCCAGTTACCATGGATGCCCTGGAGCAAATGAGGAACTCTATCAGAGAAGTGCTAGGTCCCTCAGGCACACTTCTGTGGCTGCAGGCAGATACAGGAATACTGTGGCCCCCTTCCATACCACCCCTTACACACTTACACACACACTTTCATGTGACACCCTTTTTGATGTGTACATGTAACCAGTAATGTTCTGCCTCAACCTAGCAAAACAAATTGATCAAGAATCAATCAATATAGGTTCTAATTATGGGACCCAAGCTGAACAAATGGTAGGGGGGATAAAGAAGGAAGAACAGGCCCTTGATGGGTGCCTGTAATGAGGTGTCACTGGTCCCCACTGTAAGTCACTTATAAACATGACCTCACATCTGCAGCTGTCAGCATCCCCACTAGAGCTTAATGAGCTACTCTTTCCTGCCCTGGGGTTAATGTCAAAAGCTGATCATGTTCTCTGCTGAGAGAGGTGATGCCTGACGGTTGGTGAGTTTCATCTACAAATAACCCCATTCTCTCAGGAAATGCATTTCCCCCAAACTCCTGGCAAGGCATGCACTGGCTTTCCCATCTGAGCCCCAATGCCCACCAAGCGCATTACAGCATTCACCACCTGTAGCCTCTTCCCTAGCTCACTTGGGTGGATAAAAAGATTAGCCAGGCCTGACTCTAAAGCTTTATTCCAGAATAAAATGATTAAGACAGGAGACTCAGCATCTGCCTCTTCATGGCTGGCTCTTCTGTCACTTTTCACAGTCCGAGTGACAGCTATGTAATCCTCAGATAGCCCATCTGAGAATTGGGAACAATAATAGTGCTGGGGAAAACAAACAAACAAACCATCTTTCCCCACGGAGAGACACTGCGCTGAATGGTTCCACACTGACCCCAACTAGCTGAAACAGAAGCAGGTGAACTCAGAACAAGAGACCTTCTCAAGACCTAACAAAAGATTCTTGATCCACCAATAAGCAGTGAGAATTGATCAGTGGGTTCATTTTTGGCCAGTCCTTAATGTAAACTGCAATTCTTCATTCTTTCTGAGCACATGACACCCTGTTCCTCTGTTGAGTTTTGTAGCAGAGAACCACTCTACGGCATTGCTTCCTCCCCTTGGCTGTTAAGTACATGAACTCCATGTATGGTCTTCATCTTTCCATTGACAGTTTATCCTTTTTAAAACATCATTTGCTGATAGGGAGGATAATGACTTCCTTGAGATGTCCTCATCCCCCAGATCAGTTAGATTATTGACAAAAAGAAAAAGTAGATTAAGTTTGCTAATACGATTACAGAGACCACAGTGAATGGTCCAAGTGGGCCCAGTGCAGTCATGGTCATCTTTAAAAGATAAAGAAGCAAAGAGGGAAGATGGATTTGAAGGTAGAAAACGAGCAAGTTAAGTTGTAGGCAGCTTCTAGAAGCTGGAGAAGGTGAGGAAATGTGCCTTCCCCTTTACCTTCTAGAAAAGAAGACAGACTCCTCACTCCTTGATGAAAACTACATCAGACTCCTGCCCCTAGATTGTCAATATAATAAATTCATGTAGCTGTAAGCCACCATGACTGTGGCAATTTGTCATAGTAGTGGTAAGAGAGAAATACAAGCACATCTCTTGTTGGGGGCTCTATAAGGATATATAGAGTTCTTACAGGTAAATTCTTACAGGTAAGCTCTTATAGATAAGTTTATACAGGTAAAGACATGTGGTGACACATGTCTTTAATCCCACTACCCAGAAAGTAGAAGCAGGCAGAACTCTGTGAATTTGATACTAGCCTGGTCTACAGAGTGAGTTACAGACCAGATAGGTCTGGCTCTATCTATAGTGAGACTCTGTTTTCAAAATGGGGGGAGGAATTACAATAGTAATTTTTTATCAGCTCTCCATTATAGAGCTATCTATCTCCTTCCTGCTTGTGACCATTCCCAAAGCTTAACTATGGCCAGCCGAGTTGGAGAAACAAGAGCTGACCTTTATGAGTGTTTCCCATAACTAAGCACTAGGCAGGGCACCATGACCAGCACCTGGCGTGTTCTTTCAGATGGCATATGTCTGGAATGACTTCATCTGGAAAACCAGAGCAAGCTTGAGTGTAAAGTGGTCATCAAATCCCAGTTACAAGTCACCAGCCATTTGGGGGCATCCATTCCCAGTGCCCAGCTCTTCTCAAACATAAGCTTTTTCATAGTAGCTATCTGCCAAGGACGCTGAAGAGCCCAGCCTCTGTTCTTTCCAGGCTCCCAAGCTCTTGGCCCACTCCTCATCCTGGAAATCAAACACTCTATGTGGTCCTTGTTCATCTGGCTCTTAGTTCATTGTGACCTCCCTAGAAATGAGGACAACAGCTGTTTACCCCTCTGTCCTAGTGCCTGGTTCTGACATGTGGATCTCAGTAAGACTTTGTTACATGAAGGAGGGGTGAGATTACAAATCAGTTTTATTTGTTTCTCTAAAATGATGATCTCTCCAAAACAAGGCTAAGCAGGTTGGGCCTCTTCCATTGCTCGCCCTTGGCCCAGCCCTATCCACTGCAGTCAGATCTGATTTCTCTAGCAACTGCTACTGGAGCTTAAAGCAAATCTCATTAAACTTCTTAATGATGAATAAATCAATTATCCCACTTTGGCTTGTCCAGTGGTAAAGATAAAGCTAGACTATGCTGTGATAACAAATTAATCCTGAAGTCAGTGGCTTAGCGGAGCAGATGTCCATTTCTCGGTTCCAATGCGTGACCATAGTGGCCCAGCAAAAGAGCTCTGCTCCAGATAGTCACCTAGAGATCCAACATGAGAGGAGCTTCAGCATCTTGCAGCTGAATGGCCTGGAGCAAGCGACCTTTTATGTGACCACAGAAGGGAAAAATGAGAGCACAATAGGTCTTACCCCGTTCTACTCTGCTCTATATTTTAGCCCAGAAGTGGTACAGCTTATCTCTACATATAGTCCATTAGCTAAAGATGATTACATATTTCATATAATTGCAAAGAAAGCTGAGAAACAAGTATTCTTATGGACCCATCAGGCAGAAAAAGTGATCGATATCATCTACTGAAGGAATGCCTCCTTAAAGGAACATCCTGTCTAGAACAGGATGTCCAAGAATACAATAGAGAAACATTAGTATGGCTTTAGTTTACAAATTAAGATTCTTGAGCTAGAGACATAGCTCCATTAGTAGGTTGTTTGCCTAACATGTACAAGGCCATGTGATTAACTGCTAGCATTTCATAACCAGGCATGGAGGTAGTCATCTACAGACTTCATATGTGGGAGGTGAAGGAAACAGAATCAGGACGCCATGGCCATTCTCACTACATTGAAAGTTTGAGAGTAGCCTGAACTACAGGAGACACTAATTTAAAAAGACAAAAACAAAACAAAACAACAGCAAAATAAAATAAATACCCCTCATACTCTTGAAGTGAGTATATAGTCCAGTGGAAGGGTACTCACCTAGCTTCAGACCCTGGATTCCATCCTCAGCATCAGAATGATTCGGAGTCTTCATTTTTTACTTCCCCAGACTCTGGCTTGATTTGGTAAGACTTAGGAGCAAGCTTAGACAGTTTTTGCACATTTCCCATGTACTGCAGGTGCTCTTTGTACATACTATGAGAAGCAATGTATAATGACTGGGTCCAGCCAGACGAGCCATTCCCTTTTAAGATAGGTAGAGTTCTGGAGTGGTCCCTCTGAACTCTCTGAAGGCATGTGCTCACATATAGATTTCTCTGAAAGGCAGTGAACTGGGGTAACCTAGAACTGCCTGCTTGGCTAGGTTCTGTTTTAGATATGATTAAAGGGCAAGTGCAGCCGAAGACGTGTGAGCTCTGTTACAGAGGAAACTGTAGCCCTGTGGTGTTGCCCATCCACCATGCAGGTACGTGTTCAGTTGGGGGGACTGTGGTGCCAGACAAAGTTTGAGTGTGCGGTAGCCACTTCCTCCAAATTGAAACATTCTCTCCTGGAGAGAGAGGGGTGGCTATCAAGACCCAGGAAGTGAATAAAACTTACAAGGCCCAGGAAGACCCTGAAACCTACACAATGCTCAAAAGCCTTCTCTCCAGAGTTACAAAAGCAATTGCTGCAGAGAGGAGACTCTGCCTGGCGGAGCTGTCTAAAACTGGGCAGAAACGCTGGGCGTGCAGCACTTGTGAACCTTCACCCAAGCAAGCTGTGGTTTTTTATGGGATGCCTACTTCTGAGTTATTTGTGCCCCTGTCCCTTGACCTATACTCCTACAAGGAACTACCAATAAACTCACTAATTGACCAAGTAAAATGTAGAATCATTTCATTGTTCTGCGATTAATGCCTTATCTGGGGTCAACAGTCATCTGTCCAAATCTCTCCAGGAAAAATCACATAGCAACAAGCTTCTAGGAATCAGAATATAATCCATAAGAGCATAAAGATTTAAAAAAATATTTTGTCCCTAAGGTTGCTGGCAACGGATTCATAAGATAATGCACCAGAGCAGAGGTACATTATCGCATGCAACCTATAAAGAAGCATTTACCTGTGCAGCATCTGGTCTGCAATAGAACAGGTCTGATGAGCGCCTAGCAGCCAAAGTAAGCAAGATTCCAAGGATCACACAGAAGACGGAGGGGACTGTGAACTATTATTGAGAGATGAGATGAAGAAAGAGGAGTCAGGCTGAGGAACACCCAGAGAGGGCGCGGGAGCACTTGGGAAGAGCATGAAGGATACTGAGAAAAAGGACATTTAGTTTATTGGGTGTTTTGCTACATGGATGTAACTGTACTAATCTTTATGAAACACGCTGGGATCACCAATGCTTGGTAGGGTAGCTTTTCTTTGTAAATCTTATATTAAGAATAGAAAGATACATCAGGTGGTCCTTAGCGAGTCATGTGGAAGAGTGGAGGATAGAATTGAGCAAACCAGAAGGGTCAAGGACACCACAAGAAGACCTACAAAATCAACTAACCTGGGCCCATTGGGGCTCAGAGACGGAACCACCAACCAAAAGAGTATGCAGGGCCTGGACCTAGGCCCCCTACACATTTGCAGCTTGGTCTTTATGTGGGTTCCCTAACAAGTGGAGCAGGGGCTGTCTTGGACTCCCCACTAGATCACCTTCCCCTACCTGGACATGGCTGGGCCTCAGCAGGAGACCTGCTGCTGTGACTTGATGTACCTGGGTGGGGTAGTACCCAAGGGGGGCTTCCTGTTCTCTGAGCAGAAGGGGAGAGTGTAATGAGGGAGGGACTTGTGAGATTGGGAGGAGAGGGCTGCAATCAGAATGGAAAGTGAATAAAAAACATAAACAAAAACAAACAAACAAATAAAACAGAAAGCCAATTCAAGTAAGCCATTCTCCCAGCTTTGTGCCGGATACTCAGTAGTCTACAGGCATTGGACTTAAAAATAATGCCCAAAGAACTGCTGCCCTCGATGTAGAGGTAGCGGAGAGCAGCACCTGGCAGGACTGTGACACGGCCATCAGCGGTACAGGATGGGACATTTGAGAATTGCTGATGAATGCAAGTCAAGTGGTACCTAGGAGCTCCCCTAATGTCAGAGTAGGGGCATAGAGGGTGTACAGAGGCAGAAAGATCATCTGGAGTATAACATGTAAACAAGTGGGCATAGGCATAAAGTAGTAGTAACAGTGATCATGAATAATAAAAGCATGTAGACCTACTATGTGTGCACAAGCACTTGACATATATTAATTTATCCTCCAAATAATGCATGATATGGTTATATTTTTACTTCTCTTTTATGGAAACCTGAGCCCAGAAAGAGTGAATTACTCAAGGTTATGCAGCCTGCACTGGCAGAGGCATGATTTGAATTTAGGCAGCATGCCTTCAAGGTCTATGTTCTAAACCACTGCCCTTTAATATATGTAAAAGTGTTTTACTAAATAAATTGTAAAGTGCTGAACGATGCAATGTATCACTAGGCTCCTGGCTGTCTAGACAAGGTATTAAAGCAGAAGAAAGTAAGGAAAAACAAGTAAGAACTGAAAATGCAATTTAAAGAAATTGCTACTTAACCCATGACCTCCCCCTAGGTGGGAAGAAACATACATCATGCCCAGCATCCCAGCCATGCTTCCCAGCAACAAATGCTGACTTAGGTGCTTCTCTATTGCAGACAACAAACATCAGTCAGTCCTTAGAAGTATCTAAAAACCAGACCCAAGCTCATTGTTAAAGCCAGAACATTACAGAGCTGGACAGAGGAGATAAGAATGGCGGTGTATGGAATCATACTTGGTAGGGCTCATTCAGCACTAATGGATGATACAGTCTCAGTTTAAGGGAACAAAGAGCCAAGAGCTACACAGATATGAGTGGAAGATGCACTCAGAACAAAATGTTGACATACCGAGAAACTGGGATTCTTGACATAATTAGACACATGAACATCGGTCCCAAATAGTCTAACCAAATCCATAGTTTTACCCACCGGAAATGCCCTAGTACCAGATGCAACTGAAAACTCCTCTTCCAACTGACTAGGGTTCAAAGGTCAAAGCAAAGAAGGGTTTCATTGCACTACACCCAGAACAGGGCCCAGTAGAGCTGCTCTCTGTGATCCTATGTCTCTGCCAGGCATGGGAGATAGCTACGCAGCATGTGAAGCAAACATTCCTGATTTCTGTGTCTACATTTAGTCTTTGTTGACATATTTATGTCAAATCTTGATCATCACACTTTCCTACAATTTCGGATGTTTTCTTCTAAACACATTAAATTAAACACATGTTATTGCTAAGAAACTGAGTTCTAGATTTAATCTATTTTGTATGCATTTCCTAAAATATCTGGATGACATCTCATCATGAACTGCAAAACTGGCCCTTATGGTTTTCCTGTGCAGACCACAAGACAAAGCAAACTAGACTTCCTGGGGGCCACCATTGGAGATGGTGACCCCTCTCCACTCATATCACAAATAGGCATCCTTGTATTCAGTAGACATTGGGACCCCCAGAAAAGCCAAAAGGGGAATTTTTCAAATTAAAGTAATTTTAGTTAAGGAGATCCCAAATTACCCTACTTAGACTAGAAAATACACTAGCACCCTATCCATATCAATCTCTCTACATGTGAGGCTGAGGACAGACACCCTATTCATCTAAAGTGGCTCTACTAAAGGATGGAACTTGATCCTAGTGACATAGGTTGTCCTCATGGTTAGGCTTGAAGGTGGTTCTTGTGACATATTAAGATGAAGCACCATGCACCAATCCTTAAGAAAATACAAGGCAAAGTGCCAGACACATAATCAGTGAATAAGAGTTTAAGAATTTGTTGTATAAGAGGATCAGAGACTGGATCCTAGAACTAATGTAGAAAGTTTAACATAGTCATATGCATTGCTGTAACCCAAAAATTGCAAAGAGGCAGAGACAGAAGGCTCACAGGAGTTTGCTGGCTACCAGTCTAGGGTTCAGTAACAGACCCTGTCTCAAGGGAATGAGGCAGAAGGTGATAGAACAGGACATCTCTGGCCTCCACACATTCACACACACATGTGCGCGCGCGCGCACACACACACACACAGATATACACATAAAACAGACACACAGAGACACATACACATATACCTGTGTATATACTATACTCACACATATGTATATAGATACACAATGAAAGAGGGAGGGAAGAAAGGAAGGAGGGAGGGGGAAAAGGAAGGAAGGAGGAAAGAAGGGAGAAAGGAAGGAAGGAAGGAAGGAAGGAAGGAAGGAAGGAAGGAAGGAAGAAAAGAGAGTGTAAAACAAAGTAAAACCATGAAACACAGAACATGGAAAGATCAAAAGCAAACCTTGGAAAAGATAAAGATGGGGAAGAACTCAAGCACTAATATGCTATCCATGGGTGTATACATTAATGCAACCATTATAAAGTTTGAAATTTAAATTAAATTAAATTGCCATAAGAACCTGACCTCTAAAAGGCTCTGCAGCTTCCCAAAATAGCACCAGCCAGCCAGGGAATAATCACACAGAACTTGAGACTAAGAGAGGCAGCTAAAAATTCAAACCATGAATTGCAAGGTATACACCTTTTCTCTTAGCCTATCTCCCTACATGGAAGGCCTCATTACTGAGATGCCTGTCTGTCCTCACCCACTCCTCTCCCAGCCCCTGGATGGCCACCGACACTTGATAGCCACATTTAGGTATAGAGGGTTTACACAAGAACAGGGGTCTTATAAAGAGGGCTGGGGGTGTAGATATACAGGGATCCCATGTGACACTCCAAACTGTTACCTAGGTCTGATGTACTCTGTCTCTGGGTGGAACAGGGATAGAAGAGAACTTCCATGTGGACTCATACCACACCTGGACTGGGCTATGGGGGTCAGTTTCACACCCGTGTCTTCTTTAATGCTCAGTGCTGCATAATGTCCTTGTTCCTGCTCACAGACAGGATTGAAGAGGCAAGGAGACAGGAGAGAATGCTTGCCATAGCTGGTGCAGAAAACTTAGAGATTCCAACGCTCTGTCATTTATAAGTAGAAATTGTTATACTATGAGTAAGGAGTTAAGTCTAATTTGTTTCTCCTATATGGACATATGAAATCTGTTCCATTTACCTATGATGAGGACTTGGTAAGGAAAAAGAGAAAACTTGCAAGGAACGACCCCTTCAGGTTTGCAAAGTTGTCACAAATGGGTAATCACATGCTCTGTGACCCAAAGTTACCTCAAATAAGGATTCAAGCTGGGGAAGCATTTATTTATCTTTGTTGACTTGTTTAAAACCTCTTCCTGAATGGCAGAGAGAATCTAAGAGCCATAGGCTGGAGATCACCGGAATGGAATACTGTCTCCTGGGCATGACAGGACCACTGTTTACATGAACTCACAGCAGCCATGCTGGCCCACATGAATCCTACACAAGATCAATCCATTCTAGCACGGGGGGCCAAAGGGGAATCAAGAGTCTATGGACAATACAAATTGCACACAGTGGTTATTTTTTTAAGGGTGAGATGAAATTGAGGAGAAAGGATGAGGGAAGAGTTAAGGGAAAGTGTTGGGTGTATATAATCAAAAAGATTGAATCCTCAGAGATTTAGTAAAAAAAAAAAATCTTTTAAAACATGTAATAAGTGAATAAACACCTTCTTCATGGTTTTCAAGGTACTCCTAGACATATCTAGAGATGTAGGGTTTTTCTACTGTCTGTTCCCAGGGGACTTTGTGGGTCTTGTCACTTTCATTGGCTCTACTGGCTCTGGCTCCAGACCTTTTAACTGGGCCTTATCCCTGGACTTTCTGCTTTTCCACCTCCTTCCTCCTGAGTTCTTACTCAGCAGTAAATCGATTCCAGGCCTGGACCTCTCGTCCTTCATTTGAATGCTCTTCAGGATTCCTGTGGGTGGTGACATCTAAGCCCAATCCTGATCCTCTGTGCTAAGCCCTGTTGTGGGTCAGTGGAGCAGAAAGGGTGCCAGATGTAGACTCAGACATGCCCAGGAAGAATGCTGAGCACAGCCACTCACCATCATGGATGAGTTAGTTACCTTCACTGAGCCTCAGCTGCCCCATCCATACAATGGGATTAATCATAGTTACCCCACCACTGTGAAAATGACATAGGATGAAGGGCATGCCTACTGTATAACACGCTCAATAAACCTCAGCTATGAATGTTATCAAAGGCGCTAAAACATTATGCCCAAAATCAACTTTGGGAGGAAAAGGTTTATTTAGCTTCCAAGTTGGAACTCTTCATCAGTGAAAGCCAAGGCTGGAGCCTGGAGAAAGAGTTGAAGCAGAAGCCATGGAATAATGCTACTTCCTGACTTGTGCCTCATGGATCAATCAGCCTGTTTTCATATATCACCCAAACCACCTGCCCAGGGATGGGCTGAGACCTTCCCATATCAATCATTTATCAAGAAAATTCCCCCACAGAATTGCCTATGTGCCAATGTGATGGAGACATTTTCTCAGGGTAAGCCCCCTCTTTCAAGATGGCCCTGACTTGTATCAAATTGGCAAAAAGAAATTAACCAGAATGTTGTCAAAACACAGAGAGGTACAGGCGGTGTAGGTTCCTGGACCTAGCCCAGAAATCATCTACAGATGATTTCTATATGTATCAAAAGCTACAGGACCAAAACGAAATTCTAACACCAGAAACAAGCTTCAAACAATGTAGACAGGAGCTAGAGCCTAAGTTTTTCTGTCTTCATCACTATGCTGAGACAATATTATGTTCAATACCACTGCTCAGAAGGCTCATGTGGATTGAGTTCCAGTTACTCACAGCTCTCTTTTTCCTCCATTCCTTGTCATACCTGCTACTCCTGGCCAGGCAGCCAATGCTTTGACAAAGAACCACCATGAAACTACGGGCTTCATTCCAGCTTAAGGGAGGCATAAAAGCAACCCGTTCTGTGATCTCCCACTAGGAAAAGGATATAGTCAAACTCAAGCACCATCAATTTTTACTGAGTGTCTATTTTGTATCAGGCACTCTGCCAGGTACAATAATACCCAGTTCCTATTGGCAGAACTCACCAAGCAGGGGAAAGTAGAAAACATAACTACAAGCTCAAGGCTGCCCCAAGAATCTACATAGAGTCTATGGGAGGGGAGCTATGTCAGAAACAGGACTGATAAACTAGGCTGAGGGGTAGACAGACTCTAGCTGAGCAGTGGGGAGGGGAGGTCTGTGTCTTATCATCTGTTGGAGCCGCTACCTGAAATGATAGATGTTTATACTATGGTTAAAACTGACCCAAACTTCTGGCTCTTGGGAGCTAGGATTGAGCTCTATTTTAGAAACAGCCTAGAATTTAGACCATCATAGGACTAAAATCCCACTCTTAATTAGCCTCTCATTACTAAGATTGCTTCATTTCTGTGGAGCTCAGTCATTTGCAGTCAACATTTTATACTTCTGATTGTCATGCAGATTAAATGAAACCAGTGGCATGTCAATACACAGTAACTGAACCCCAGAGTTAATGGAAATCTACACTGAGGGGTCACTGCTGATGAAAATACATACATTGTCTTCACTGGCTTCTCCTGTCCCCAGTAGCATACCGAGCTCTTCTGAGATGCATTAGAGCTGGGTTTTTAATGTGGTGACTAGAAACCAAGAGTCCACCTAACCTCTAAACCCTAATTTAAAATGTAGGATTATCACCATTTCATTGAACCTTCATCCCTGAGCCAGCTCCAGAGTCCCTAAAGGTCCAAGCAGGTTAGAATTCAAGGAACTCCTGATACACTAAGTTGTCACATGACAATAGATCTTGAGTAAACTGAATGCTCACTGTCAGTGTCAGAAAACTCTAAAGATACACATTGGTCCTACTATCTCTAAAGATATACATAGTCATACTATCTCTTTTGACGTAATAAATATGAACCAAAACACAGTAGTATTCTCAAATAATCTACATCTTTAAGAATGTTTCAGTATAACAGATTACCCAGCATTAAGCCATCTAAATTATCTAAAGCAATCCTGTCTGTTAATATATACCTCAGACACATAATTTGGGGCGGTGATGGGGGTCATTTGGAAGGCTACCTTGCTGAATACCTACAGATTGAGATTGAGAATGTCGTTCTCCTTAGTAAAGTTCTATGTCCTGGAAAGAATCCCACAAAAGGACCCTTATTATAGTGAGGGTCACAACCTTCAACCAAAGATTCAGTCTTCCAAAATTAGAATAACAAAAGCAAAGATGAGCCCCTCCCATGGAATGTCATGGATCTGAATAGTAGGGTTCATTCTTAGTGGTCATTAGTCATTGCTATTAACAGATATGCTGACGATATATCGACTATCTCTCTGTGGGGTATACACACATGAAGAATATGTAACCTTAGTGCAGTAGACAGCTTTTGACATGGTCCCTGACGATATGTTATTTATTCTTTTGTAATGTTTTTATATAAGCCCCTCTCCCCTTGATTGTGGGCAAGATCTGATATCTTGCTTCTAATAAATAAAATACAACAAACAGGTTGAATGCCACTTCTGAAATTAAGTTACAAAAACCATGAGACTCATTCCTCTCTCTTCTCCCATTTCTTCTGTCCGCCCATTCCCCTTCTCCCCCCCCCACCTCCATTTCCTTAGAATCAGTCCTCACTCTAGTTCTTTTGTGGTTACTCTGACATAGCAGCTAGAGAGGTCCCCACAGCAGAGAACTGAGGTCAGGATGATCCTAGTCAGTCACTAGCAAGAACCTGACACCCTCAGCCCCAACACCCTAAGAAGAAATGAGTGTCCCTGAGAACTATGATTGACCCTAAGCCTCTCTGATTTCTGAATCTTCCTTCTTAACCTCTGCATTATAACCATAACTAGGCCACAAAGGACATCGTGGCATTTTACAAGTTGCTTAAAAGAGGGCAAAGGTCCACTTGAGACTCATTTTTCACATTCATGACATGAATTACTGCCATTTCACGAAGACCCCTCCTAAGTTATGCCAGAGCCTGGGTGGAGCACAGTGTCCGATAAGTCTTCAGCGAGCCCCGTAATCATGCAATAAACTGCATGCATTGCATTTTATTATAACATTTAGTGACAATAAAGAATGATTGGAGGAAGAATAACATAAAAATCCCAAAGCAGAGAGGAGTGTAGCCTTGAAATCAATTGCAGGGAGGGGGGATAAATTTATAGACCTAAAGATTCTGGAAGTCTAAAGACTTTTCAGATACTTGATCTTCATGTATTTTCACTCAGATGGCCTACTGAATCTCTGAAAAGAGATGTCATAGGACAAGTCTGACCTGCAACTGAACAAACACCTCATGGTAAAGTTGTCTACTTCTGAAGCCTCATGTCTCCCCTCTCTGTACACATCTAGATACATGTTGCAAGGGGCTGGGAAATTTGGAGCAGTTTAACTGAGTAGTTCTGGTGAAAGATATTTCTGTACAGTCAAGAGAGCCAGGATCTGCAGTCACTGGTAGACTCCACTGGATGTGAAGAGCCAACTTCTGGGCTTATTCTAGTAGTTGTGGATGCTTTGTTTCCTCGTGGGCTACTTCATCACTGTCCCTTGGAGGCATAAGGCTGTACTCAACAGAGGAAAAGGAAAAGAATGGAGAAAGAGAAAAAGAAGATAGAGGATAGGTAGATGGATAGGCAGACAGACAGATAAATGATAGATAGATAGATAGATAGATAGATAGATAGATAGATGATAGATAATAGATGATATAGAGAACAGAAAGACAAATGAAAGATAGATGATAGATAGATTAATAAACAGGTAGATAGATAACAGAAAGATAGACAAATGATAGATAGATAGATAGATAGATAGATAGATGGATGATAAATAGTAAGTAGATAGATGATAGATGATAATTAGATAGATAGTAAGTAGATAGACAGACAGATGATAGACTGGCAACTTGAATTCAATCCTTAGATAGCCCATATTGTAAGGACAGGCATATTCATGTAATTCTTCCTCTGACTTCCAACCAGGTACTATAAAACATGTGTGTACACATATGTGTGTACATGCATGAGTATGTACACACAGATACACACACACACACATGCATGCATGCATACACTTGCACACACAAGCACAGTGTTATAAAGATGCTTGTTGAATTAATGGATAAACTTGCCAAAGAATGTAGCTTAAAAAAAAAAAAACAGCAGCTATTTTTTTCTTTCCCTTGTGCTCAGTTATTTATAAGGTGCTTTCACTTAAAGACTCTCACATTTTTATAACAACATTGTAGCAAGGTAAAATATCTCATTATCCAACTTTGCAAACAATTGAATGTTATCAAAGTTTAATTCTCTGTTCAAAGTCATGTGCAGAGTTAGTAGTGTAGCTGGGTGTAGACCTGGACCTCCAGAACCTGATCATTTATGTGCAAAAAAATTAGTTGTTTCACGAGATTCATGGTTAGCTTCATTCTCAAGTTCCTACACTTCTGAGCTTCTCATATGGTAAATCAACAATTAAATGAGCAGCATGCGGTCCCTGGTGCTAGAGTCAGCTCATAAAAAAAATCCTTTTTCCGCGTGCTGATTAGTCAGAGAAATCTTGGTGTCTGTGACAGCTCAGATAGGGGGCCCAGAAGGTGCTATAAAGACTCAGGTTGGATCCACACCTGTCCATCCTGAAGAAATCCTCAGCTGTCATTGTAGACTAGCTTCCTGTATTTCCTTTTTCATAATAGCTCTGCTGAGGTTGTTACCAAATTGGTTTATCATCTGTAAAATGAGCTGGAAATGCTCTCACCTTGAGAAAAAGCACTCTGGTCTAACTCTGAATTCCCAACATCTAACAACCAGTGCCTGGTGGTTATTTGCTCTGAAGATCTTCCAATGAGTACTCTTTGAAATACCTCCTAGATCTAGCATTAAAACACACTGACAGCAAGGACAGAAACAGAAAATTAAAAGAGGTAAAACACCTCAGTGGGGATACCTGGCTAAGGTAAACAGTAGATCCTGTGATCAGCAGTTATGTCCCTTCATAATCTATGGTGATAATGACAAGTCACCAGTAGAACAAACACTAATTCCTATGGTTTCCTATCCCATACCTGGGGCTCAGAGTGACATCCTGACTCCAACAGGCTTCAATATCCTTGTCCCTGGGGTTTCAGTGCCTGTAGGATTTGTGAGTTCTCTTGGTTCTGTTTCATTCTATACTTGCAAATTCTCTCTGCATCTTCAATATCCTGGTATCTGTACTGCAACTTAAGCCTTAGCTTTCACAAAATTCACACATGGTGTCTGTCCTCAGGAACTCCATGCTACTCATTGCTTGGTCTCATTTGTCTTCTGGAGCCCTTGCAGAAGCCTCTAAGATTCCACAACTATTGCAATTTGTATGACTTCAAAGCCGGCATCCTGTGGCTGCTAATGCCATGTTCTGCTACCATGTTGAGGTATATGTCCTCATATATCTTTCACCATAGCTGTAGCAGCCTCTGTGTTCCTTAGAGATCGGACCTGAACACATTCCTGTGAGAGAGTATGTTCAAGCACAGAACCTCTGGGGCAGACGTGCTGGCATTCTGCCTTCTAATGAGTTTTCATTTTTACACCAGAAAGCCTTTCCACGAGTGGGGTCTTACTCTCAACGCATCTTCCTATTGTCCCAGTGCAGAGTGAATCGCTTCTATTGAGCCACACAAATATCTTTAACAATTAGCAGAGCTTTGTTTACAGTCGCTTCTCCCCCAGTGTAAAGTCACTGATTTCCAGGCCAAAATGTTTGTTTTCCACCTCTTTCTGTTCCACTTTCTGTTCTTTCTCCCTGAAAACCTGGCTAAAGGCAATGAGCAGCCACCACTCCACAAGCTGAATACTACGCTGTATTGAAAATTCTTCTATCGAAAAATGTCAGTCCATTGCCTAATTCAGCCTCACTCAGGTTCTAGAGGCAAATGCACCAGATGCTTTTACACAAAGTATTAGCTCAGTTCCTATTAGAGTTCATCTCTCTCTCTCTCTCTCTCTCTCTCTCTCTCTCTCTCTCTCTCTCTCTCTCTCTGTAACTTCATGAGTCTGACCTTTTCTGTCCACCTTTCTACAGGCATTATCATTTGAAGGGCTCATTAGACTCTGCTTATTATACTGTATGTTTTTTTTCTAGCCCAGATCTCAAAACTCTTCCATATTTCCCTGCAAAATTGTCCCAAAGGTATCAGCCACATGGTCAGGTTTATCACAGTAATAACCCTTCTGGGTGCCTTTGTTTCAGTTAGTTCTTGTTACCATTGCTATAACTAAATAGTTGGTAAGGAATGACCTAAGGGAGGACTGACTGATTGTGACTCATGGTTTGAGGAACACAATCTGTCATGCAAATGAAGACATGGCAGAAATCCTGGTGGGCTGTGTCTGAGGCCACAGCAGTGTGAAGCCCCTTTTTTTTTTTATATCTTGGCAGATAAGGGAACAGAGAGTTCAGACTGGAACTGGTACTTATATACAAGCCATAAGTTCCTCGCCCCAGTGAACCGTTTCCTCTGCCAGCCCCCACCTCCTAAAGGTACCACAGCCTTCCAAAACATTGCCACCATCTGCAGAGGTCTTTTCACAATTAACCCACAGCAACCAGTGTAGACTGAATGAGTGGCTAGAAGTTTATGACAGATGGAATGTCCTACGAAGGAGAATAGATTTGGAAAGACATTCTAAGTCTATGATGATGGAGACCATTGGGGGTTTTAATCAAAGTCCACAGATTCCTAAGTACTAGAGAAATAGTGGGAGTGAGTCTGAGCATCAAACCAAGGAAAGAGGAGAAAATGTTTCAGCACAGATGAAAGAGATATTTTTTAAAAGAGGCTGTCATCTTGTGAAGAAAATCTAAACAAGTTGAGGATATTACTTTAATGTTCTCAAAATTCCAGTCCTACTAGGAAAATAATCTTTTGATCTCATCTGTTTTCTATGATAGAACACACCTCATTCAAAAATAAACAAAAATAATAAATCACGTAGAAGGAAAATATTACTAAAATGAATTGACCAGTGGCTTACCTTGTTGAACTTCATTAAGTTAAAGGTACCTTAGCTAGGTAACTTGGATGAGATGGCTGTGGTCATGAATGGATGTGATCATATGCAGCAATATAATTGAAATAAAGTTTGGAGAATGTTCTGCACCCACACAAAAGAACTTCAAATACTCTGCTTCTGCCATTGTTTTTGTCATATCTCAAACATACAGCATTCAAGAGATACGTCTTACTGCTTTCAAATGGTTTGCTTACAGGAAACTGGGTCCTATCATCCCTTCTAACTTCTTTCTTCTAGTCTCCAGGTTAGAAATTTATTCTCACCAAAACTGTGCTTAACATCCGATATAAGACACTGGCTGAAGAGCTGAGGTCCCTTTGCATCAGGACGTGGTTTATCTATTGAGGTGCACAAATGTGATGACATCAGGTTTTGCCGTGTTGGTAGAGAGCAATTCATTTTTATTCTCTTGGAGTTAAGATCTATTCTAGATGAGTGAAGTTGCTAGGCAACCCATTTCCAGATAAACAAAGTCCCAGATAATCTTACCATGGTAGACAATTAAGGGAAACCTGGACAATTTTAAACAAAGTCCCTTGAGTTCCCAATCCACACCCAAATGACTAATACCTGGATGTGAGGTCAGCTTTTTTAGGATATATGTTCATGAGTTTCTCTCTCTTGGGTAGAAAGTATACATGCATGGCTGACATGATTTCTTACACCTCTGTGAACTATGCTTAGTTATTGAACAATAAAGATCAGCTTTGTTTCTAGTCAGAGTTTATGCTCATCCAAGCTCTTGCAAGAGAACTGAGCAGAGGAGATGCTGGACAGCCGTAGCCTGGACCAGCTTGCTGATATGTAACTCTATTACAGAGACACTACAGAAGTCTCCCCAAAGTACAGCAATGCTTTGAGATGGATGGAAGAGCAAAGGCTGCTGGGGTTCCAGCTGTGTGCCAGGCACTAGGCCAGATGCTCTAATATCAATTACCACATTTATAATATCTATATGGCAGAGACCATTAGCTGGATTTTACAGATGAGACTCTCAGGGAAATTAGTGGAATGTGTAAGGTTGTGTTGCCAGAATTGGACCGACCTGGAGCTATAATCCACATTTCATATTTGAAGCTCAATGTTCTTTCCATTTTATATAACACCCCGAGGAACCTGAAAATTTCACACCCTGGTAGGAATCAAACTGGATGTAGGGGGATCATTAGCATGGTCCCATCATTCCCTTCTAGAGTGTGGCTTCTAGTCTTCTAAAGAGACCGACAGGTCTTCCTTCAGCATTTGAAATCCAGGCCTCTCTACCTGGTTTCTCTCATTTCCCATTAACATTTCCACTTCCCCTTTCTGAATCAACCAACAACAAAAAATATTCCCACTCACAACCCTTCAAATCACTTCCTCTATGACTGCCTTTGGTGCTTGCATTGACCTCAATAAGGAGCGTTATCTCAAAGTGGGAGAGATGATCCCATGGTCAAAAGCACTGGCTGTTCTTCCAGAGAACCTGCATTTGACTGCCTGCTCACAACTATCTGTAAGTCCAGTTTCAGGGAATCCATTATTGTCTTCTGGCCTCCATGGGCACCTGGCATGAACACATGCAGGCAAAACATCCATACATAAGATAAAAATAAATAAATCATAAAAGGAACAGTCACGTCCCTCTCCTCTGTCCATCTGAGCCGGAGATCCACCCCCTCCTCTTTCTGCCTCCAAATCTCCCTTTAAACACAGTTTGAGAACAACTGATTAAGTGCACTCTCTAGCTTTTTGGATTTTTGGAAAAGCCATAGACTCTAAATTCAGGAAAAACTGGGTCTGTCCCATCATAATAATACCCACCTGTCTAATGTTAAATGAACCATTACATTTGAACTTGTCTCTTTAACTATAAAACAGATGATGCCAAGCTGGTGATGGTGCTCAGCGGAGAAAACCAACAGATCCACCACAAGTTGACCTCTGACCTTCACACACCCATATGACACACACATGAAATAATCAACCTCCCTGAGTTAGATCCTAGCGATAGCATCTCAGTCAGTCACTGGGATTCTCTCAGTCTCCATCTGCCAACTATAATCTGACAGCTGTCCCTATAGAGCTGGGAAGACTGAAGCAAGGAGAAATATGTATAAACCGCTCTGCAGACTGTCTTCAGATCATAATTCCTCAACAAATGTTAATTTTTCTTCTTGTTTCCTACCTACCTTGCCAGGTGGGTGCTGCAATAATTAAAACAAAAGACCTTGGGCTAGCAATGTGTTGAAGCTGGCTTGTCTTTGCTTATGGTAATCCATTTATTCAGTGTTAGCAACTTTGCAAACAGACGGATGGCTCGTTAGGAACTTGAAATCAGCTATGATGTAAACGTTTCACTACAGAAACCAACAAACGAAGGGGCTGGAGAGATGGCTATGCGGTTCAGAAAGGTGAATGCTCTTCTAGAAGATCCAAAATCAGTTCCAGGAACCTATACAAGAGGAGTTACAACCAGTAACTCCAGATCCAGGGGTCCTAATATCTTTCTTTAGCCTCTGTCAGGGAGAGGGATGCTGGGATGTTGTTCTTTTACCATCTCCCCTGAATATATTCACAATGACCAGAACATAGCCATGTCTGCTTCTGGAACACAGTAAATACTCTGTGAGTGTGTGTGAGTGTGTGTGTGTGTGTGTGTGTGTGTGTGTGGTGGAAAGGCACACATTGTGCCATATGAATTATCTTCAGACTATTTTCTCTGATCCCAGTCTCCTACAGTAATTCCTGTCATAATTCATTCCTCCACCAATTCCCTACCTGTGCTAAAGCAGCCCCACTCTCCTTCTCACCTTACTAATGAAAGGGCACCATCTAGTGTCCAAAGTAGCAATCCCTTGTCTCAGTAAGACTGTCTCCACCACTACAGGGGGCAGTACAAAATACCATCTGAACACCAAGTCTTGCCCTCCACCGACTTTACATATAAAGTTTCATTATCAAGCAGCATATTTAAGCATTGAACAAATGCTCTATGACTCTTTCTACACTGTCACATCAGTTGAGAAGTTGTCATAGAAATTGTAGGATCTGGAATGCCTAATGTTTTTTACTATATTTTTACCATTATTATGTTACCTCAACCTACAGTACTCTCAAGTAAGCTGTCTTTATATCGGCCTACCTGTGTGCTCAGACCTCAGCATCTTCAGATTTTTGGCTCCATCACAAGTGATTTTCCACTGTTGCACAGATAGCTTCAACCCCAAATCTCCACCATAAGCAATACTACCGGGAAGGGATGTCATTTCAACACAAAACCACGGAGTTGTCCCTAAGGTAAAGAACTGACCCGGGCACCAGAAGAAAAATGCTCTCAGAGAGTCCACTGTCCCCTGGCTGTGTTATTTGGGGCAAGGCAATTAGTGCTCCCGAAGCAGGCTTCTTCATCTGTTAGGTGGGTCTTAACAGCATCGTTTGCCTCCCTGGGTTGTTGTGGAAACAAATGAGACCATTTATTAGCTAGCCTTTCAAGAGCTACAAAAACAAGTTCAGTAATGTTAGCTTTTATTACCTATATTGCCAAGGGTGGGGTATATGACTCTCCTTATTAATTACCTAAGGCTCTGAGAGCACATGAGTTCTTACTCTGAATGTGTTTCTGATGCAGCTCCAACAATCCAGCTCTGCTCCTAAATTCTACATGTGCCCTTCCAATATGAGGGCCTCCTAGTCTGCACCAGAGGATTAAGTGTGGCTAGAGGCAAATGTATGCAAGAATGAAATGTGGGACATCCTAGAATAGGCTCTCTTTGGTTGCATGGTAGATTAGGAGCTGAGGCCAGGGAAGAAGATCATAGCAGTTAATAGGGATGAAGGCTTTCTCCATACCAGGCCAGGTGAAGTGTCCCTGGTGAATTCCCCTAGCAGGAATGAAGAAACAAAGTCCCTATCCGTAATGGTGGGAATATGCCCCTTGGGGGTGCGGCTTGCTTTTCTGAAGATCACGCCCAGATATTGCTACTACAGTCTCTAGGTCCTTGTCTCCTACAATCTAGAAGAGTGCTCCCCAGTATAGGTGTCTTAGTCAGGGTTTTACTGCTGTGAACAGACACCATGGCCAATGCAAGTTTTATAAAAGGCAACATTTAATTGGGGCTGGCTTACAGGCTCAGAGGTTCAGTCCATTGTCATCAAGGCAGAAACATGGCAGCATCCAGGCAGATATGGTGCAGGAGGAGCTGAGAGTTCTACATCTTCATCTGAAGGCTGCTAGTGGAAGACTGACTTCCAGGCAGCCAGAGTGAGGGCCTTAAGCCCACACCCACAGTGACACACCTACTCCAACAAGGCCACACCTCTTAATAGGGTCACTTCCTGGGCCAATCATATACAAACCATCACATTCCACTCCCTGGCCCCCATAGGCTTGTTCAAGCATGAGTCTATGGGGGCCATACTTAAACATAGCATAATGCAAAATGCATTTAGTCCAACTTCAAAAGTCCCTGTACTCTATAGCAGTCTCAACAGTGTTAAAAGTCCAAAGTCCAAGGTCTCTTCTGCGATTCATTCAACCACTTAACTGTAATCCTCCAAGCAAGACAGGTAACCAGCTGGGCAAAGTCCAAACTCTGCATCTCCATGTCTGATGGCAAAGCAGTCTTCAGACTTCAGATATCCAACTCCTTTTCATCCCTGTTGACTGCAACTAGGTTCTTTCTCCTGGGCTTAATCCACTCCCTGTTAGCAGCTTTCCTTAGCAGGCATCCTATGGCTCTGGCATCTTTAACATTGGGGTCCCCAAGTAAATTTCAGCTTCACAGCTTCTTGTTCCAATGTCTGAGATCCACACATGACCTTCTGTGCATCTCCAAAGAGCTGGTGTCAGCTCTCCAATTCTCCAACTCTGCCCACTGTAGCACTCTAAGTTCAGGTTGATCCACTCCACTGCCACTGCTGTTCTTGGTGGTCATCCCATGGTAGTGGCATCTCCAATACACTAGGGTCTTCCACTGTAACTATGCTTCACCAAAACCTCTCATAGGCTCTATTCATTGTACCAAGCCTCAACACCTTTGCATGATCTCTTCAGTCCTGGGCTGTCAATTACAACTGAGGGTACACTTTCACCAATGGCCTTCCATGGCCTTTCACAGTAACAAGCCTCAACTGTTCTTCATGATGCCTTCATGCCTTCAAAACCAGTACCACCTGGATGATTCTTACACGTTACCAAGTACAGCTGCAGCATGAGGTACACTTGGCTATCTCTGGAATACAGCTTCTCTGTGCTCTCAGAAAACACTTCCCAGATTTCACCTTAGTGATGCTGATCTTTTCTTAGTCACCACTAATTTCTTAACTCCAGCTAACCAGCATCAATTGCCCAGTAGTCTCCTTATCCTCTTGAATATAAAGCCAGAGACACATGGCCAAAGCCCCTGAGTTCTGCTGTTTGCAGGAGCTGGAACATTGACCCCCTAGTTTTATTATGTTATCACTAGCTTCCTTTTTCCCAGCTCCTTCGCTGCCTAAGTTGGCTGTTCTGAATCTTGCTTCATAGACTGACCTTGAACACAGAGATCTGAATGCCTGTCTCCTAAACACTGGGATTAAAGGTGTAGTCCACAAAGCCTGGATTTAAGTTTTTCTTCACCTAGAATTTGCTCTGTTCTAGACTGGCCTTGAACTCAGAGATCTGCTTATCTTTGCCTCCTGGGATTAATAGCTTGTACCACCAAGCCTGGACCTAAATTTAGCTGGGTAGAATCTTGCCCCAAGGTCACCACTCCCTTAATTCAATTTAATATCCTTGAACTCAGCACCATTTCACTTCCTGGAGTGCCTTTAATACTCAAACTATATATTTTGTACTTTTCCTTTCTCAGCTTGCTATGTTTGTTCAAAATTCTCTTCATCAGACTTAATCATAGAACAAAGTCTTTGTTGGGCCTTTGCAGATGAAATTAATATGAATTTCTTTACCTTAGTCCTAGGCAGTCTCTTCAGACAATGACAAAACGCAGCTGTGTTCTTCACCAAAACATCACAAAAACAGTCTCTCAGCCACATATTAAAATTCTTCCCCATTGAAACCTCTTGGGCCATCAGGCCTACACAGTTCAAATGACCCTCAGCACCACTGTCTTCCATATTCCTACTAGTCTGGTCCATTAAGCCCCACTTAAAGGATTCCGTGGCTTTCCAAATCCAGAGTCCCAAAATCCACATTCTTCCGAACAAAAGCATGGTCAGGCTTATCACAGCAATACCCCACTCCCTGGTACCAACTTCTGTCTTAGTCAGGGTTTTACTGCTGTGAACAGACACCATGACCAATGCAAGTTTTATAAAAGGCAACATTTAATTGAGGCTGTCTTACAGGCTCAGAGGTTCAGTCCATTGTCATCAAGGGAGAAACATGGCAGCATCCAGGCAGATATGGTGCAGGAGGAGCTGAGAGTTCTACATCTTTATCTGAAGGCTGCTAGTGGAAGACTGACTTCCAGGCAGCCAGGGTGAGGGCCTTAAGCCCACACCCACAGTGACACACCTACTCCAACAGGGCCACACCTCCTAAAAGGTTCACTTCCTGGGCCAATCATATACAAACCATCACAAAAGGGCAGAATTTTTTCTCCTTTCTGTCTATTACCTTTTGCTCATTCCAAATCCCTAGTCCTTGCTCCTTTCATTCCTTGCACACACACACACACACACACACACACACACATACACACACACACACACACACACACACACACACACTGTATTGAAGGGATATTGGTGTTCACTGTATCACACACCTTTAAGTAGCTCACCCATATTCCCTCACTACCTCTCCCCGATGCTCATATGCACACACCAGATGATTACTGACTGCAGATAATCGTGACTCATCCTGCTGGACCTTGTGGACACATGACACGTGTTGAAATTCACTCTGCTTGGCAGTGACTGGTGGCAACTGGTTGATAAATGCCTCTGTTCTTTGATCTCCGTGAGAATAATTCCAAACAGCATTGCACACTCTCTCCCATGGGTGTTTCAGATGAGCAAGCCCCTACTTCCCACTGCAGGAACCTGCCCAATGACACCTTGGCTTCCTTTCAGCTCCCATTTCAACATGACTTCCCAAGATGGCCACCCAAGTAAGTTGCTATCACTCACTCCTCTTGTGACATGCATCGGGGTGTCCAGTGTCCAGCTAAGCTACTTACTGTACAACAAACTCTCCTGTGAGAAACTCACAATGAAGAGAAGGAAATCAAGGTCCACGTGGTAGCCTCTATCACCCAGAGTGCTTCTGGCTCCTGGCCAGTCTTGTCCTTCCAGCTCCCATGATTCCCCACTCCCTCACTATTCTTGAGCCACATGAGAACCTTTGCTGTTCCTGCACTGTGCCAAGCTCTCTCTGACCCTTGACCCTTGTCTCTTGTTCTCTGCTTAAAAGACCCTTGTCCCTTTATTTCTCTCAGGCAAACTCTCAACTTTCATGTCTTAGCCTAAATGCCACATCTTCCGAGAAGCCACTCCTAATCATGTCACCTGAGCTGTCTCCCTTCATCCCCACTATTCCATCTGAATATTTCCTTCATTTGCTGATTTAATCGCCTTCATAACAATTCATAATTATGGGCTCTGTTGTTTGTTTACTTCTTTAATGACTATCTTCTTCCCTAATGTGGGCAGAGACGCAGTCTGCTTGATTTACTTTCAAATCCCAATGCTAAACAGTGTACATGGCAGATAATAGGCATGTAATGAATATTTGTGACATCAGTGGATGAAGCTCTCGGCCAGTACTTCTTGCTTTCCATTGGTCCTATTTGTGTGCTCGCCTTGCCCTAACCAAATACTCACGTATGTGAATAGATTCTCTGTGGGGCTGTGACCATATATTCCTCTCCCAAAGAACTTTAAAGTGATCAATTAATCAAATTCTATTTGTTGAGAGGACAAACGGACGAAGAAAGATGAATAATTCAGACATTGCAAGACTATGTTGCTCTAGTGCTGAGGCACGAGGGTGGAACAGAAACTCCCTTGGCATCTTAATTTCAGCATCCATACAGTAAGGACAGGAAGCTGTCTCCAATTCACACAGCAGATGATTTCCTGTATAAAGGTCCCTACGAACAGCAAAGTGCTACACAAAAATCTTAATGCCCGTGAGAGTTTGTGGATTGCCATAAAATCTCCAGCCATTGACAAAGCAAATGGCAAAAGGAAAAAATAAAATGCTAAGGTTTGAGAGTATGCCGACAGTTCCTAACCGTGTTTGGTGTGTTGCATGTTCCCCAGTACACTGGAGGCAGGAAGCCAGAACAGGAGCTGTCTGAACCAATTGAGCCCTTTAATTGCCTACAGCTGGATTCACTCAGCCAGTCTCCTGATGGGTTAATTCAGGACAGTGGACAACACCAGGAATCCAAGCAGGCCCTAAAATAGACCCCAGGGATCTATCCTTATCCTGTGTAGGATATAACCCTTGAGGAGCCATGTAGTAGAATGAAGAAAAGGGCAGTGGCAACTGTAGCTGCCCTTGCTTTTGTGCTCAGTGAATCCAGACAAGGCTGCAGTTTGTGATGTGGAGAACCTAGATAGATACATGAATCTTTGACACTCAGTCACCAGACACATTAATTTCAGAACACAAATGCACAAGTACAGAAGTCAGGGAGAACTCAAAAGCCTCCTGAAGTGGAGGCTCATGGGTCTCTCAGCCTGAGAGACTCAATTAGAAGGGCAAGCAGGGCTTTTGGTACCCAGTAATCCCAAGTGTATATCTCTCTTCCAGATCATATTAGCTGTGTGATTGCAGTGACTACTTAAACCTCTCTGATATCATATTTCCCAACTACACTATGAAGGTAACACGACCTTTGTTGTGGCTTTATCGAATCGGTAATCATTATTAATTTGTTGTCCTGAATTTTTCACTCTCCACATCTTTGCCAGGGCCTCCTCAGGAGCAGGCATTCCCCTTTTTATTAGGGTGTGACTTGCTTGCCTAGTGACTTATAAATAGAAACGCAGTCCACATGGTGGGAACGCAATCTGGCAGACTGACAAGAGGAGGAGCAAGATATGACCCAGAGCCAAACCAACCAGCCCAAGCAGGAGTTCCCAGTGGGAAGCAATGCTCTTCTAGCCAGCCAAACCCTACCCAATACACAGATGATATAAGCGACACTGAGCGCTGGGGTGGTTTGTTATACACCACTAGCTAACAGACTCAACAGCTAAAAATGTACCTACTTTTCTGCTTTTGCATGCAAACTGCATTAGATCATGTGTGTACCTTTGAGCAAAGTATCTGATGCAGATAGAAATCCAAGTCCTTGGAGGCTCTTTCTTCCCACCCCTCAAGGTAAGGTCTATATGGTGACTGTGCCCCCCCCTTCTGCCTTCTCTTGCTGCTCCCAGTTTCTGCTTGGAGATGCCCTCAATGATTAGAAGGAGAGGAGTGTTCTCCTCCCTTATTTTGTGTGCCTGGTGCCAATTAAATCAAATTTATGGAATTTACTCTGGTTCGTAATTATCCTGGGAAATTTATTTTGACCTGTTTATGAAGCTTCTTTGCCGTCCTCCTCTCCCCACCCCCATCTCTCCTAGCTGTGGGGCAGAATTATGACAGCAGAGTCTCCATTGCAAAGGAGAGAAGCTAATGCATTATTTATTTCTTTGTATTTGTATTTATGAAGACAGGAAAGGGATTTCAGGCCATCCAAATCTTATTAGAAAGAAGGGAAGTAGCATGGATTTGGTTTCCTGGGCTGCCATAACTTTACTATCATCATGTTCAAAAATGAAGCTAATTGTATTCCTCGGGTTCACATCGATCCTACAAGGCCACATGGCTCATTAGTTAATCCTGCTGTTTATGTATCCTTCATTTTCTATGATGATGGTGATAACACACAGGGGTGCTGAGGATGGAATACTTGGTTCAAAAACTATTTCCGTCAGTATTGTGTGAGATCATGTATCTGCTTCTCTAACCCTCCCCATAGACTCAGTTTTCTTATATATTATGTGAGAGTAATGATTGGCCACCTTGTACACCAATACGGTCAAAATGGGAAGTTCTGAGGTGTTCAGAGATGGTTAAAGGCTTGCTCTGAGTTTCCTGTGGGTATCCATTACTGAGAATAAACATAACTGGAGCAGTCTTATGTCAGTCTCGGAAAATTATGCTTAAGTGGACTATGAACAGAGAGCTATGGAGGAAAAGAGAATTCAGCCAGTGCAGTCAAGGATGTGAAATCAAAGAGGCCTTCTAGAGGAGAGACACTTAAACTGGGTTTTTGTCTCCTATTTGTTCTCACACCTGAAGGAATGATTGTGAAGTCCCCAAAGCCCACAAAGTTCCCCATGTCCAGAATAAATGAGGAGGGCTTAAAAGGGCCAAGAGGACAGACAGCTCATAGTCATTAATCCCCTAGGGTGAGTCCTATGTATTGTCACAGCCTTTCTTACTGGATCTTCATAAACAGGTAAGGTCACTTTCACACAAGGAAATAGAACCTCAGAGAGACTGACCTGCCCAGAATCCCAAAACTAGCAAATATGTAGAAACTGGTATTGAAAACTGAATTTCCTGGTAACTGTTATGTCTCTCTCTGCTCTATTCCTTCATACATTTTTGAAATGAAAACAATGAAGAAGGAGGAGAAGGAGGAGGAGGAGGAGGAGGAGGAGGAGGAGGAGGAGGAGGAAGAAGAAGAAGAAGAAGAAGAAGAAGAAGAAGAAGAAGAAGAAGAAGAAGAAGAAGAAGAAGTAGTAGTAGTAGTAGTAGTAGTAGTAGTTCTGGTTTCTATTCTGTCTTACATTTCTGGACTGCCCTTAGTATGTAATCTTTAAGTGAGTCAAAAATCAGAGTCAGAAGTGAGACTACATTTCTGAAGTTTTTAGGCTTTTTTTTTTCTCAGCAATTCTATCATCCTTCAAAAAATCCACCCAAAGTCCATAGTGACGACATCTTAGATCGAGGTTCCTCTCAGTTAGGTTGAAATTTTATTTATTGTGAATCCAAGAGTATAAAAAAATGAATTCTTGATTTCTTCTGTCCTTAAACTTGGAACAGAAAACATTAGATAGCACCAAAATAATGTAGCAAAGATGTGAATACATTTAACCTTTAAATTATAACACATACAAATAGAGGGAAGGAAAGGGGAAGAAAGAGAATCAGAAAGGAAATAAAATAGAGGAGAGTTATGGAAGAGACCACAGAAAGAAGAAGAAGCTGGGCC
The DNA here is from genome assembly GCA_964023405.1 of Apodemus agrarius. Taxonomy (NCBI): domain Eukaryota; kingdom Metazoa; phylum Chordata; class Mammalia; order Rodentia; family Muridae; genus Apodemus; species Apodemus agrarius. The sequence goes on from OZ030008.1 coordinate 18,106,018, forward strand.
AGCCAGCAGGCAAGAACTATTTCATAAAAAAACAGACTCAAAGAGGAAACAGACAAAGGCAAAAGGGCAAGGTGGGAGAGCTATAAAAGAGAACTCTTTTTTTTAATTCGATATATTCTTTATTTACATTTTCAAATTATTTCCCCTTTCCTGGCTCCTCCCTCCCCGAAAGTCCCATAAGCCCTCTTCCCTCCCCCGTTCCCCCATCCACCCCTTCCCACTTCCCTGTTCTGGTATTCCCCTACACCGCTGCACTGAGCCTTTCTAGAACCAGGGACCACTCTTTCCTTCTTCTTGGACATCATTTGATATGAGGATTGTGTCTAGGGTATTCCAAGCTTCTAGGCTAATATTCACTTCTCAGTGAGTGCATACCATGAGTGTTCTTTTGAGACTGAACCCAGATGTCCTTCAACAGAGGAATGGATACAAAAAATGTGGTATTTTTTTGTACAATGGAGTACTATTCAGCCATTAGAAACAATGAATTCATGAAATTCTTAGACAAAAGAGAAATCTTAATCAAGGTTAACCAAAAAACAGAACCAATAGTGATGTGGAAACAGCAATAGTGAAAAAGATAATCATGTATATGGAGTCCCATGTGACCTGGTCAGTGGTAGAACTCAGTACAAATGTAATGCCTTGGAACTAAGGACTCTGATGTCTAAGGTCAAGAGACAATGGGGGTCGCACACACATCAAGAAAACTAAGCAAAATTACTAAGCCAGGTCAGCCAGTGGACCGGGTCTCAAGGGAGGGAATGAAGATTGAAAAGAAAAAGACAATTAGACAAAACTATAACATGACTTCAGCCAGTGCTGAGGCTGAAGCAGCTTTATTTTTTCTCCCGGTCTGCTTTTATATCATTCCAGGTACATCCAAAAATGATGGTCAGTTCTTAGATCAAAGACAAAGTAACAAGCAAAGTAATAAACAAAGAGATCACACAAGGTAGTAATCAAGCAAAGCAGTAAACAAAGCCCCTTGGTTCCAGTTTCTATTATTCTTATCTGAGCCTATTTACTTCCTTTTCTGAGCAAGTGACAAATACCAAATTTTTAGAAGCAGCACCAAAACTCTCAACAGCACACTTCACCTTTCCTCCACCTTTGTAGCTCAACAAACTGGAGAAATCCAAGTTCATCAGTTTAGATACTCTTTCCTTAGTCCACAGTTGAAACACTAATTAGTCTCTTCCAGAAGTGCCCTCGCACATACAGAAATTATCTTATGGAGGAACCTAAACATACTATATCTCAGTCAGGATGATATAAAATTATCAAAAGTAGAATGCTGCTAAGAAAGAACATAGAAAAGTCCAGAGGTGTTGGAAGTGAGAGAGGGGGAGGAGAGGAGTGAAGTTCAGCAAGTTATCAGATCCAGAGTGAGGCTCCACTTGGCCACAGTTTTAAATTGATTGTCCCATAATCCCAAGTCCTAGTTTTCTACCATTCTGCACCTTAAAGAACTTCAATATAGCAGGACATCCTACCCAGAGGAAAATTATTCTCAGGACAAACATAAGCATCTCTCTGAAAACTGAGTGAGATAAGATTCAGCACCGAGGCTTTCCCTGTTTGCTATTTTAGGGTGTTACTAGGAAATCATTTGCTTTGAATTCTATACAATCTCTAGAAAGCCAAGTCCAATGCACCAGCTCTCTGAAAGGCCTTTAATGTCTACAATATTGGCAATAACTCAGCAAAATCAGTTCTTAGGTAGATAGGAATGTAGACATATAATTTTTACAATCTACTGTATTTTAACAAGGGTTAAACCTCCCCTCTAGTCCACCAACTACCAGAGGTAATGGAAAAGAAAGGTTATTAGGATATAGAGGAAGTGGACCTGTTTGGAAATAGTTCTTTGGGGTGATTCCAATCTTCGTTGTTCTCAATCCAGTCTACTAGCAAACACCACACACGAATCGGCAGCTGCAGTCCAGTCCACTCAGCAGACACCACACATGAATCAGCAAGGGCAGTTCAATCCAGAAGAAACCATGAGGCTTGCTAATCAACAAGAAGACACAGGAACCTCACAAGAAGTTCTTTGGTGAGTTTCCCTCTATGAGTCACCACAAGTGAAGCTCAGCAACATAATGTAAGGCAAACCAATACATGTGTGTCATTAATGAAGACTAGCAAGACAGAGCAAGGTGAACCAACGCTCAAGCTCCCACTTTCTGTGGGGTCACATTTATATTTTTCTGAACATCATACATTTTTTTCATGTGTTTGCTATATCCAAACATCCTTTCACCCGTATCTGCTTCAGCAAAACATTCTTTCACCTGTCTACCCCAGCAAAACATCATTATAACCTAACTGAGTCTCCAAAGAAACCAGAAATTTCTACTTTAGAAGATACTGAAGAGAAGAATAACAGGAACAAGTGGTGTTCCTGAAATCCAGGAGTCTTTCTATATGAACAGAGACCTCTGGCCACACAGACTGACTAAGCCAGAGCCAGCTCAGAGTTTCCCTTGAATTTTTCTTTCCTCCCAAAGCCTTAGCTCTTGTAGTCATCTAGTATAGGAGCTGAAGACCAGAGAAGATGAAGTTGTCTGGTCTGCCCCCCTACATTGTGGGCTCGGTGGCTTCCAAGGCCCCACTTGGTAATCTTAAATATCTGTTTCCTCGCACTTGAAGGGACAGTGCAAGAGAACTTGAGAGAAGTTCTTGTCTGTTCATGTCCCCCAGACTCTTCACCCATGAAGCAACCAGTCAAGGTCAGGCTGCATCCTTGGGCAAAATTATGAGGAGTACCAGAGGTCTGGAATCTTCAGTACTGCCAAAGACCCCCATGTACACAGTACAGCATCATTAGAATGTGGCCAATACCGCAAGTATCCTTAGGCATTCCCCTTCATTTTACTACCCAAAGGAAGAGAGAAGAGTAGGGAGGGAGAGAAAAGGGGAGAAAGAGAAGAAGGAAGGAAGGAAAGAATGGAGCATCAAACAAACAAATGAACCAGTATTATGTTAATTTAATGACATAAAATTGAAGTTATGAAAAAATGTATAAAAGTTTTAAGAATTAATGTTGCAAGTTTCATCCAAGATTCCCACCTGTGAGCTTATGCTTTGGATGTTGGTATTATGCTGAAGGTTGTGGACCATTTCATAGGTAGGGCTTATGTCTTCTTTGTTCCATCTTCCTGTTGCTGTGACAAAATACCCTGACAAAAGCAACGGGAGAAACAGTTTCTTTGGGCTCACATTTCCACATTACAGTCCACCTTAGTGGGGATAAAAGAAACACACTTCCACATTATAGTCCATCATACATGAGGTAAATGATTTGCAGGGAAACCACTGGACTAGACTGTTCCGTGGTTAGAAAGTTTGTGGAGAGAACAAACTTCTGAGCTGCCTCAGAAAATAGAAGAGTGGGTAGGGAAAGCCTTGTCAGTTTTATTGGGACAGGTAAAGGAGAGCTAGCCATGTTAGCCTAGGGGTTAGCATGGGAACCTTGAACTGCTGTAGACTATTCAGGTTAATCAGGAACTACATGCCCTCTACCTGAGATAGCTTGTTGGGCTCAGATAAGATAATTTGACTTTCCAGATATATGGGAACCCACCTCAGGCCATTCCTGAGGAATGCTGAGTTTAGGTTTCTGTTGACACAATAACCATCCTTACCCTTTACCTAGTTGGAGTCCTGCCTGGGTTGGGCCTGGGCCTTTATTTCAGGACATTGTCAGCAATATTGCCTTTGGGGGAGCATTTGTGAGCCTACAGTGGGAAAGTCACAAAGCAGGAGCTTGAGGAAGCAGGTCACATCAAATCCAAACTCAGGGACAAAGAGCAATGATTGTATGTGTGACCATGTTTAGCTTGCGTTCTCTACCTCATACAGTGCAGAATCCCTTAACTAGGGGATGATCCTGCCCATAAATAAGATGAGTCCTCCCACATCAATTAATTAATCAAAGTAATTCTGCACAAGCATTTTCAGAGGCTGATCTCCCAGGTGTTTCTAGATTTTAACAAATCTACAATTATTAGTACTAATCATTATAGCCTGTCTGATGGGAATGGGCTACTAGAATGACTCTGAAAATCATACTGGGCCCCAGGTTCTGACCCAATGTCTCTTCTATTTGGCTAGTACCACTTAAGGGGACCCCTCAACATGTTCCTGCCACCACCCACTCCACCATGCCTTCCCTTCCAATATGGAAAGTGTTTGACAAAATAATCCCTTCTCTCAAGTTGTCTTTCAGACATTTTGGTCATAGTCACAAGAAGAAAAACTCACTACTGTTTCAGAGTCCCTCAGTAGATAATTACCACATTTTTCCTTCTCCTAGGAGGTGAGTGTTAATTAATAAGTAGCCCTCTGCCTCCTGTTGTGTGTTAACCTACATGTCTGCACATGTATCAGTTTAGGGGTGGATTTTTGTGGGTGTTTGGTTATGTTCTATAATTCTCTCAGTTGCTTTTGGTATTTATCAATGTAACTTCCCAGGCTTTCTCTTAATGCATGCCAGCATATAGAGTTTCCCTTTATTATCTTTAGTTATTGCAATAATGTGATGACTAAATAGACCGTTTCCAGTCTCTCACTATGAGGAGCCATTGTAAATTGAGTGGTCCTAGTGCATGTGTCTGACTCAAAAGTTCAAGCATTTCCTTTATATCTTGGAAATCTGCTAAGACCGTTTTCTAGCTGAGGTCTACAAAGGGGAGAAGCATTTCAATATAACATGAAATGTTAGAAAGAAAAGGCTTTGAGGAGTTAAGGATCCTGAAGGCAAGACTAGACTGTTCTAGGACCCCATGCCCACTGGAACTATACATTTCAACACCACCAAGCTAGTTCGAAAGGCTGGGGTCTTTATAACTCTCTAGTAAGTAGGTAGACATAGTTTAAAGACAAAGGAGACAAGACAATGATCAATGGTAGGGTCGCCAGAAGGCATCCAACAGAGGGCAGTAGGAGGCCCACTGAGCTTAGTCTACATGCCTCAACCTCAGTCCTGGCTTCCCAATCTACCACTTGTGCAATTTCATATAGAAAGATGGACTCCATATCTTCTACCATAAAGGCTTCTAATGACAACCAATTAGACAAAATACCTAATACCCATGATCATAATGAGCATTTCCTGGGCTCCTGTTATGTGTCAGGAATTCTATTAAATATTTCTCCTGGATCATATACCTTGAAACTCTCAAAACCCCTATGAAGAAGGCCCTATTTTTGTTCTCATTTTACAATAAACTGAGACACAAAAAAATTAAAGCCTTGCCCTAAGTCACACACCAGGTAAATGACAAAGTCTGGTATTGAATTTAGGCATCTTGGCTCAGAACTTAAACTCCTGGTCATAGGAAAGATTTGTGGGTGCCCTGACATGAGCATGCACTTCCCACACAGACCAGAGTAGGGCACTAGAGGTAAGTGGTCCAAAAAGTCACTACAGAGTCTCACTAGAATGTGCTGGACCCTAGGAACTGCAGAATTTCCAGGCTGAGTCTCCAAGGTTGTACTGTCAGGCTCCTCTGCCATGGGCCTTTCACTACAGCTATGCTGCTCCGGTGTTGGCCAGAATCAGTTCTTGGTGCCTGCAAAGTCCTAATGGGTGCACACTAAGGATAATTTGCACCATTTATCACCCTTGCTTCCAGAAGGAGACAGCTCTAGTTGGAGATTTAAACAAGCTGTTTCTCTGCAGAAACTAGAGCTGGTGACACAGTCAGCCTTGCTAAGAGTCTGGGTGGGAGAGGCAGAGCTAAGGATCTGGCAAGTTTTCTGATGACAGAAAAAAAAAATGGAGAGAGGAGAAGAAGGGAAAGAAAAGAATTAAATTAAAAGGGCAGATAATGGAAAATAGCCACTGAGTTGTTGGAAGGCAGAGGAGGGCAGTGTGTCAGGAAAGTTTTTCCTCAAATGGAACTCTCTGAATCCCTTTGGGGAGTCTGATGCTTATAGATAAATGAAAGATAGATAGATAGATAGATAGATAGATAGATAGATAGATAGACAGACAGACAGACTACTGACTACTACTGGTCTAAGCAAAACTTATGAAGAGGTATGAGCTATGCTCCAGCGCTGCTGGCAGCTCCAAGGCCTTTCTTAAAGTCATACTAGGCTTGCCTTCCTCAAATCACTAACCCTATAGCCTCTTTGCTGCTCTTCCCTGGAAACTGTTCCTGAAGACATCTCCTATAATCAAATTCTTACCCTGCGGTCTGCTTCTGGGAACCCAGCCTACGATGCCAATGAGCCATAAATAGAACAGTTATCTTCTGGTCTTATCTGTACAAACCCACATATGTTCATTCCTCCATGTCTTTAACATGTAGAGGAAATGTTATGTGACAACCAGGAACACCTGCTGGACTCTGAGGTAAGGGAGAAAAAAAAAACTTACCATGGCTGAACTGTTGGAATGCTGTATTTATTTGTTATGACAGCTACTGTCACCCACTAAAAATAGAGGCTGAAATACCCTCATTGAGGTCTATGGTGGGTGACCCACAATTGAGGAATCCAGGCACACCCCTGGGTTGGCCCCCAAGTAGCCCCAGAAGTTTGGACCTGTAAGTTTAAGGTACCTGTTACAGAATAACACAATTGAAGACTTCCCCAAACAGCATCAGAATTCCCAACAGATAACCCTGAGGAATCTCCTAAAGGTCTGGAATAGAAGGCCCTTCACAAAGCAATTGGTCTAATGCCTTTATAACAAGGACAAAGATTATTGTTAATATAGAGGCCATTTATTATTGGTCTCTTTCTCTAGACTCTATGGAAAATGACCCTTGCTCTATGGAAAGACATAACATTTGTTGTGGAGAAGATGGAAAAGAGGAGACTGAGAGAAAAGAATATCAGGGATCACTGCAAGGGGAATAATATTCACAAAGAGAACTCCACAGAGTTGGCAAGTCAGGAAGAGAAACAGAAGAACTGTGTGACTAGATGTTAGGAAGAGTTCAAAGAGGTTGGTAGTGGACACAGAAAAAGAGCCCCCAGAGTGGCATGCCCTAGTAGGCAAAACACTAAAGAGGGTGAGTAAAAAAAAAAACCATGAGTTCAGAGGCAGCTTGAGTCAACTTTGTGCTTGCCATGAAGGCTCATGTTTATAATCCCTGTTCTTGGAAGGTGGAGGCAGGAGAATTGCTATGAATTTTGAGTCAACCTGAGTTGCAGAATGAGATTTTGTCTCAAGAAAAACACTTATTTTCTGGTTGGGTTCGAAGCCTGTTCTAGGAGAGAGAACTCATGCCTGGTACTATAAACCTGGTCAAAAGCCCATTGCTATGGAGGTCATAGGCCCCATGGAGGGGAGCACACTGCTATTGTCTTACTGAACAGGCATGTTGCAAACTGCCTTCTAAGTACTGTGCTTATAACAATGGAAGAGTGGCCTCAGTCTTCAAGGCAGTGTCTTTCTGCAATGGGCAGCAGTCAGTGCAGACTCCCAACTGGTCAGAGTGCTGTGATCACATGACTTCGGGTGCTCGTTTCTAAATGAGACATGTATAGAGAGCCCTACAAGGCTCAGAGAACATGGCAGAAGGGGTGGGCAAAAAGAATACATAAGCCATAGGATTGGAAGGAGTACTAGACAACACTGACTGCTTCCAGACATGACGTGGTCTTTGCACTCATGAGCTCACAGCAGTTAGAACGTTTTCTGTGAAGGATTAAGTCAGCCAGGGATTTCAGTATGGGTTGACGAAGGCTCAGGATATTTCGTCCCTAACTCAGGAGTTACTAGCAACTGATGATGGCTAGGGGAGAGACAGTCATCCTTTTTTTTTTTTTTTCAGAGATGTGACCTCAAGGAAGTTGCAAATATTTGTGCAGGTAGTGCTAATTGGGATTGCTGATACACACACACATACACACACACACACACACACACACACACACACACACACACGTATTCTTGAGAGGATGTGAAGGTAGTAGGGAAATTGTTGGAAAAGCCTACGGAAATTAGGAAGGGGAATTTGGGGATCAACATGATCAGGAAACATTGAATACATATATGAAGTTGTCAAATGATAAATAAATATTGTGTTTTAAAGAGCAGGAAGCATGTGCAGCTGCCTTCTGAGTGCCAGTGACAATAGAGGCAGGAATTTGAAGTGGTTTTTTTTTTTTTTTTTTTTTTTTACAGTCTCATGATCTTCTCTACAGTGATGATGGTCTCATCACTGGCATTTCCTCAAGAGACAAGGGAAGACTTGAAATGTCCGTGTTGGACTGTTTCCAGGAACCTAGCACCACGTGCAGCTGGTCCATTTAGCCCCGGAGAGTTCTAGTCAGTTTCAAGGGTCTCCAAGATTCTGTAGCAGAGTCCAGCATGCTTCTGTCCATTTCCATGATTGAAAGCATGACGAATATTTCATCCCAGCAAATTCTGAGCCTCTGTGATGAAACCTAATAACCATTTTTCACTAACCAATTTTGTACCCCTAAGCTGTCCGCATATGCCTCTAGCACATACCGTCATTGCATGTCTGTCAAGTTAACTGATAATTTTCTGCTGCTTAACTTAATTGTAAAGTTTTCAAAAATAAACATTGTTTTAAATATATTTATATATTTTTGTATATTATAATTTAAATATATAAAATGTAAATATATTTTAAAACACATTTTAACTATTTCAGTTAAATTAATACATTAAATATATTATATATATGTGTATATTTGTATATATATTTGAAGTGTATGTGTATGTGTGACTGAGGATATTTATGTGTACCACATGCCAGAAGAAGTCCATGGAAGTCAGAAGAAAACCCCACATCCCCTGGGACTGGAGTTACAGGTGTTTGTGAGCCACCATGCAGGTGCTGAAAATTGAACCAGAGTCATCTGTGGAAACCATAAGTGCTCTTACCTTCTGAGCCATCTCTCCATCCCCAAGTATTGCCTTTTCCATCCTTACCTATCTGTCTTGCACCCAATAAATGTAAATATTTCTGTCGTGTCCATCACTCTCTGTCTAGTCACCAGAGCCTAGTGCCTTTAAGAGTATCTGATTCATGACAGATGCCTGGTAAATGTTTGCTGAGGGAATGAATGAATCCGTCTATCTATCAAATTTGAGTTGATAATACTCATAGTCCTGGGTAAGGCAGGTCATAGAATGCTTCATTACTCTTCAGGTTTTCCTCCTAACATTCATCTTTGCGATGAAATTGCCCTGTGCTTACAGGTGGGACCAATTTTAAACAATGACACACCGAGCTGAGAAAGACAAAGAATGAGCAAGCAAGCCGAGCAGAAGCGGCTCCTTCTCTCTCCTGAGTCCCCACAAAAGCCCCAGTGACAGATACCTCACATTTCTGTGCCAAATGCAAATCTAACATTTCAATTCAGAAAACACACTCTCGTGTAAGGAGGGCAAGACAGTGAGTCTGGAATCAGAGATTCCCGCTCCTCTGGTCACCAGCACAAAGGCCTTTCAGTCAAGGGATATGACACCACTAAACCTATGTTCCCTCATGAGTAAAATGAGCATGACAGCGTCTCTCCCTTATAGGAGATGTGTGAAGCTTTAGTAGAGGCAATCTTTGTTTAAAAAAAAAAAAAAAAAAAAAAAAAAGACCCAATATGAGTTGTGACTCAAAGGATGTTCTTTCCTTCTCAAGATATGCATGATAGCCAAAGAAAGAAACCGTATTCTGAGATTTTCTGTCTTGCAGTGAGAAAAGCTTTATAGGTCCCACTGGCATTCGGTTTCATCAGAGGAAAGAACAGGACCATTCATACACTCATTAGCCCCAACTGTCTCCTCTGTAGCTCCTCCCTCATTCAGTGAAGGTGATGAGAACAGATGGGGGAGGCCTTTGTGCTGTTTGCCTGGTTGCTTCTCACAGTAATGAGGGAAGGATAGTTTCATCCACTTATGGTAATTGGAAATTTTACAGTTGTGACTTGATCTGTAACAGAAGCAAAATGTACTGTTTCTGTGCCTTTTATTTTTACAGGGAGTGGCAGGAAAAATTAAATTAAATAGTTAGAGAAGGTTAAAGGCAAATGCTCTTCTATAGGGACTGACATAATTTTCAATAATTTGGTTTCAGACGAAATGTTACCGATAAAGCTGGAGACATTTCTGTTCTGAAGTGACCACCTCCTCAGATTTTGTCTGACCACATCATGCAACTGTTACAACAGCAAATGCTTAGGAAGCACAGACCTGCTGCTGGAGCGAAGAATCTAATTGTTGCTCTAGGAAAATGGTGTGTTACAATTATAAAGCATGTCAAAATACAACATTCTTGCAGTAGTAGTTACATTTCATGGGTTTCTAAATATCTTTCATAATATTTAAATAGTTGGAGTGTGAGACTAAGCCACTTCAAAAGGTAAGTTTTCCTGCAGCCACAATATCCCTTCATACAAAGCCTGTGCAATGGTCTGGTTCTAAAACTCATCTATTAGAATAGGGGGAGAGACTAAATCAACACTGTAAATAGATTTAATTCAGATTTTTCTCTTGAATTAAGTTATTTGGATATTTCTGTGAGGTAAATGATCAAGGGATCAGAATGACCTGGATAATTACTGTCATTCCTGAAATCATTCTGCCAAAGCTCGCCTAATCCACTGGCCCTCAAGATTTTGTGAAAGAGACCCTTTTGAAAAATCAAAACAATGAGAATAATATTTTCCACAGGGTTAGTGCCTCATACATTGGAAGAGGTCAATGACTAACTTACAAAACTAAAAACAGAAAAATTCTTAGACCTAGAAGAAACTATATATTCCATAATACCTAAGTAAAGAATTTCAAGTCATAAAAAAATACTTCCAATAACATTTTATCTTTTTCCCTGACCTCAAGCAGTACTACAGAGCAATTGTGTTAAAAACTGCATGGTATTGGTACAGTGACAGGCAAGTAGGTCAATGGAGTAGAATTGAAGACGCAGAAATTAACCCACAGAATTATGGTCACTTGATCTTTGATAAAGGAGCTACAACCATCCAGTGGAAAAAAGATAACCTCTTCAACAAATGGTGCTGGTTCAACTGGAGGTCAGCATGCAGAAGAATGCAAATTGATCCACTCTTATCTCCTTGTACTAAGATCAACTCCAAGTGGATCAAGGACCTCCACATAAAACCAGACACACTGAAACTAATAGAAAAGAAACTGGGGAAGACCCTGGAAGACATGGGCACAGGGGGAAAGTTCCTGAACAGAACACCAATAGCTTATGCTCTAAGATCAAGAATTGACCAATGGGACCTCATAAAATTACAAAGTTTTTGTAAAGCAAAGGACACGGTCAGAAGGACAAAACAGCAACCAACTAATTTGGAAAAGATCTTCGCCAACCCCACATCCGACAGAGGGCTAATATCCAATATATACAAAAAACCCAAGAAGTTAGACTCCAGAGAACCAAATAACCCTATTAAAAATGGGGTACAGGGCTAAACAAAGAATTTTCAGCTGAAGAAATTCGGATGGCTGAGAAGTACCTTAAGAGATGTTCAACATCACTACTCATCAGGGAAATGCAAATCAAATAACCCTGAGATTCCAACTCACACCAGTCAGGATGGCTAAGATTAAAAACTCAAGAGACAGTAGGTATTGGCAAGGATGTGGAGAAAGAGGAATACTCCCCCACTGTTGGTGGGATTGCAAGATGGTACAACCACTCTGAAAATCAGTCTGGTGGTTCCTCAGAAAATTGGGCATGACACTTCCAGAGGACCCTGTCATACCACTCCTGGGCATATACCCAGAGGATTCCCCTGCATGCTACAAAGACACATGCTCCACTATGTTCATAGCAGCCTTATTTATAATAGCCAGAAGCTGGAAAGAACCCAGATGTCCCTCAATGGAGGAATGGATACAGAAAATGGGGTATATTTATACAATGGAATACTACTCAACAATTAAAAACAATGAATTCATGAAATTTGTAGGCAAATGGTTGGAACTGGAAAATATCATAGTAAGTGAGCTAACCCAATCACAAAAGAATACACATGAAATGCAATCACTGATAAGTGGATATTAATTAGCCCAGAAGCTCTGAATACTCAAGACACAATTAGCAAATTATATTATTCCCAAGAAGAAGGAAGGAGAGGGCTCTGGTCCTGAAAAGACTTGATCCAGTATTGCTCGGGAGTACCAGAACAAAGAAATGGGGGCAGGGGGTGATTGGGGAATGGGAGGAGGGAAGAAGACTTATGGGACCTATGGAGAAGGGGGAACTGGGAAAGGGGAAAGCATTTGGAATGTAAACAAAGAATATAGAAAATAAAAACAAAAAACAAAAAAATATTTATCTTTTATTGAAATGATCACAGTATGAAACATAGATCATAATATCTATGTTTATAGTAGAGAACACAAAAGGTTCCTAAAGGGGGAGTGTTTTGTTCAGAGTTGAACAATAGTAAGTAATTAATGTCTAGATCTCTCTTTACTACATTATGCTTTCAATGAAGTGTTTCTGAGGATAGAATTGAGAACCAGTGATTCCAATAAGATGACACTAGATGGCAAGTTGGTGTGCTGGCCTAGGTATTGTCCTGTCTCAACATGGCTTAACAATTAGCATCAAGCCCTGCAAATGCCCAGAGCCCCATCAAATGATGCAGATGCTCATCGAGATCTGCCCATCATTGCCCTGGACTGATTTCCTACAAAGGTAAGTCCAGGACCTGTCTTCATAGACAGCAGTGACAGGCTGTTTAATGAGAAATACCTGATTTCAAAATGTGTCCCCAGGAAACTTAGTGGCCCTGTGAATCTCTGTAGGCCTTATAGTAGACAGGTGAAGTCTCTGACTTTGTCTATTTACACTAACTCGAGGCTAGAAACTCAAAAGGATGGAGAGTGAATGAGTTACTCTGGAATCTTTAAAATGGTGAATTAAGATAACCTGGGGCTTAGGATGATTCCATAAAGTTCTTGCTGCAAAGGCATGGGAACCTGAGTTCAGATCCTCCATACTCACAGGAAACACCAGGAAGGATAACAAGTGCCTATAATCCCAGCCCTAGAGAGATAAGGATGGGAGTATTCTTGGAGCTGGCTGGCCAGCTAGTCTAGCCAATTGTAAAGTCCCAGTTCAGTGAGATCCAATGACTCTAAAAATAAGATGAAGAGAGACTCAGAGGGCACTATTGTCAACCTTTGTCCTCCACATCATAGTCACATGCACATACTTGTGCACATATACACAGGGTGAGATCATACATACACACACACACACACACACACACACACACACAAGCGCATATTCACACACCCTTACACACACACACACACACACACACACACACACAAAAGTGCATGTTCACACACCCTTACACACACACACACACACACAAAGACACACAAATATTCTACTGAGTTACAGTTTTTCTTTAATGATGATGTAAGTATCAAAAGCCACTGATATGTTCTATTAACCTGAAATGGAGTTTGCATTATATATATGTATATATACATATACACAGACACATGTATCTGTATATGTGTAGGTGTAGGTGTATGTATATATATATATATGTGTATGTATGTATGTATGTATTTGCATTTCCTATTTCTTCTGATGTAAGATATTAAATTCTCTCTAACTTCTCCAGAGTCCTGTGAGGTTCAAACAATGCTCCCAAGCACACATGCATGAAAGAGAGAATATATCAGCGTGAAACTAGACAGCTGGGCTTAAAGAACAGAAAGATTCTTCAGACTTCAGAACTGAAACAAGAACCATTCTAAAACAGGAGAGAGGTAAGAGGGCCTGGGAAGAAAGGGAGTTGGGCCATTGATCCAAGGCCCTGGTCACTGAACATTAATCCCATTCATGGAATGCTCTGCTGCAGGAACCAGTGAAAGAAAGGTGTGGTCAAGGAAAAAGACAGCAAAAAGAAAGTAGTTGAATACAGGCATGGGGAAAGAGACCAGTGAACCTCTGGGCAAAACTAAACAGTGTCTTCATGAAATAATCTCAGTAAGGCTGATGAGTCTGGTGGTAACAGCTTCAATGTGAGACTCATCATTTGTAGTCAGCTGTGACCAGCAGGTCAAAGGGCATGCTCATAGAGAGCTAGTCCCAATGTCTTGCACCAGGTGGCTAATTACACTCAATGTCAGGGTAAATATTAAAATTCTAATGGACCACACAAATTGGAAGAAAATTTAAGAAGAGTTGGTGCATGCAGGGGAAATTCAAAAGACAACTTACTTTAGACTTGAGGCAAAGAGGGGGTGAGACACGGCACAGCAGGACCAAAGGCCAAAACGTAGAAACAAATACAAACACCGCATCGGAAGGCAGAAACGTTCCTAGATGCCACAGAGTGACTTAAACTCATAGACTGTCAAGTTGGATTTTATAACTAGCCCAGCTATAAGATATTTAAAACCGAAATGCTTAAAGCTCAAGGATGGAAGTTTGATAATAAAGACGCAAAACAGATTCCCCAAGCAAGCGAGAGGGTAGTGTGCTCTTTTAATATCAGATGAAATCCCTTTCAAGGTAAAAAGCATTAAGAATAAAGAGAACTATTATAAAAAAAATTGCAAGAAGGGCATTTACACACACGAAAAAAAATCCAATTCTAAAACAAGTTGCAAAGTATGCGATTAACAAAATTAATAGCCTGAGAGAAGATATTTACAGCCCATACAGCTGATAACTAGAATCTAGAATCAATAAGATAAAAACAAACAGCACAAAATGTGATGATGCAGATATGAATGACAAAGTAACAAAACCCCAGAAAGTCTATAAACATTAAAAAAAGAAAGGGGGGAAAAAGGAAAAGACTTGCCACTGGGGAAAAAAAAGAATGTAAAATTTAGAAGAAAAAAAGCACAACTGTGCATTTATTAGGTTTGTAGAAGCTTTAAGGTTTGACAATGGCAAATTCTGTTGAGGATGAAATGAGTATCCTCAAAGCCTTGGCAGTGGAGATGGGAAGGTAGCTGCCGTTCCCTTGGGAGAATAGTCCAGCAACACTCAGCACACTTGAAGATGTATCTGCTGTGCATAGAGCCATTGTGCTTGTCCACAGTCAGCCTCAAGCTACTATTACTGTGTGCCCAAGGACACATTCAGTGCTCAATGTTGCAATTTACATAATAAAGTGCAAACAACCTAAATATTTCTCAGTAGAAGAACAGATAAACTATGTTTATTCACACAACATTAGAAGTATAAAGGGCTAGCTTATATGAATCAAATGGGTAAGTCTGAAAAATATATGATATTGAGTGAGCAAGAAACAGCTTGCTGCAATTGATATGTGTGGTGGAATACCATATATGCAAATTTTTGAAACACAAAGAACACTCGTTTATACCATTGAAGGATTCATACATATGGATAGAGGCACTGGCTCAGGAAGAGATGATTCTGGAGAGTCGGGGACAGAGACTGCAGGGAAGACATGAGGAGAGCAAGTATGTCTGTAATGGGTTGTGTCTTTTGTTTAAAAGTTCTTAAGTAAAGGCTGGGAAGATGACTCAGTATGCAAAGTGTTTGCCTTACAAGCATAAAAGACCTGAGTCTGATCCCCAGAACCCAGACAGGGTGACATTATTTGTAATCCCAGAACTAGGAAGGCAGGGAATTACAGGTTCCTAGAACTGGATGACCAAACAGCTTAGCCTACCTGGTGAGTTCTAGACCAGTGAGAGACTCTTTTAAAAACAGAGAGAGGAGAGGAGAGGAGAGGAGAGGAGAGGAGAGGAGAGGAGAGGAGAGGAGAGGAGAGGAGAGGAGAGGAGAGGAGAGGAGAGGAGAGGAGAGGAGAGGAGATTTCACAGTCCCAGTCTGGTGGTGCAGCACTATAGTCACTCACTATGGAGGCCGAAGCAGGAAGGTCACCATGTTCAAAGCCTACCTAGACCATAGTGGTCAGTGGCTTCAGGAGTTAAGGAAATGATGCTCACCTCTCAGGGACCCTGACAGTAACTGGAGGCAGCTTGCATAACAACCTTCAAACCATGGTCCAAGAACAATAGACCTGGCCCTCCAATGGGAGAAATCCAGGGAGAACTCACCTAGATCTGACTGCAAACTCTCAGTGCAGCCTGTGGTATAGAGTTACTGCAATTCTAGACAGAAAGAAGCACACGGGGTAAGGCTGAGCCATTTTCAAGACAAGCATAAGAAAATACATTAGATTCTCACAGACAACAATAATTTTGGGTTTTGCTCAAGTCTGTGCTTCACATTGGTGAAAGCTGTTTGTTGAGATGAGAGTGCAGAGACTGATCCAGCCTTAGATCAGTTGCTCAAGTTCTCACGTCCAAGGAAGCAAAGCCAAACTTCAGGCCCAGTCCCCCTAGTCAAATCCACTGCCCAACTACTACAGTTCTTTTAATTTGCTTGATATGGATGCCATTTTAAAGAACATCTTTGTTACTTTTCTAGTTGCTGGGACAAAATGGCTGTCAAAAGCAACTTCAAGAGGGAAGGCCTTATTTGGGCTCACAGTTTGAAAATGCAGTCCATTATGGCCCGGAAACCATGACTGCAGGAGTGTGAAGCCACTAGTCACATTGCATCCAGCCTGGATGCACAGAGATAAAGCTGGCACTTGGCTTCCTTTCTCTTTTATATTTGGTGTAAAACACCAGTTCACAAAACAATGCAATCCACATTTATACGGGTCCTCCTACCTCCATTAACCGCATGTAGAAACTTTGTCATAGACACAGCCAAAGATGTGTCACCTAAGTAATTCTATGGGCTTGATTTAAAAAATACACTAATCCTAACGCCATCACCAAGAAATTGTTACTGACAAATCTTTGATATTTTTACCCCAGACTCTAGCTGTAATTCTGACTCGTTTACAAGACACACCCAGAGTCCACGATTTTGGCTGGGCATTCAGCCCCTCAACTTCTGTGAGTGTTGGTGGCTAGCGGTTCATAGCTGTCACACCTGAAGTAACTAGTGAACAATTTCCTTCATGGTCCCCCAAGTCTAAGTCTCTGGTTAGACTTGGCTCTGCTTAAAGGGAACCCCATTCTGACAACCACTGGGTTTTAATTATCCTAAAGCCTGGGGTTTTGATCAAGTGCTTGGTGAAGATGGGATAGGCCATTTTGGCAGCCAAATCCCAAGCAATCTCCAGCACTTGCCTATCAATATGGTCCTGTGGTTTTCTATTTTTTTATATCCTTACAATAACTCGTTAGGAAGTGCTAAAAGCCATGTTTCCTGGGTCTAAAAGCCTATTACTTTATATATTTCTCTGTTATCGTGTATTTATACAATCATTAAGGCACTGAAGGAAAACATGCATTATTCAGTTAAATTTTACTGCATTTTATGATAGTAAAGTATGTGCTGTAGTCGAAGTCTTAATTTAAGGATTCATGGAGGTTTTGAACTTATTGATTATCATATTCCCTCCATTCTAAGGCATATAATTTAATGTTTTTGAAAGTATTAGAATCAATGAATACATTTGGTGAATGTTTTTGCTCTTGTCACACTCCCCTGAAAAGCTATTAAATGTTTTTTTATTCATCCACATGAACTCTAGAATCACCTCACTGAATTTCAAGACATAGACCCCCATGAATAAAATTGAGGATAAAATTAAGTCAAGCCTATAAATTAATTTGGGGAAAATGACATTTTTATAACATTGAGTGTCCTTAAGCAGTAATACGGTATGCCTCTCCGTTTATTCAAGTTTCTCTGTATTTCTCCCAATTGATCACTGTCACTTTCTCAAAATCATATAATCCTTATTAAAGTTAGCATTCGCATCTACATGATTAATGGAAATCTGAGCTCTTTTTCCATTATATTTTTCAGCTAGGTTGTTAGTATATATAAAAGCTGCTTTTAGTGCTTCTTAAATATTCAACTGTCGTGCACAATCACTTCCTTGTCGCTGCTTTTGTTGTCTGTTGTTCGTGCACCAGTAATTGTGTCATGTGCAAAGATAGTCATTTGCTCTATATTCTATTTCTGACCCATGTCTTATTATATTGACCATAGCATCTATAACATGTTAATTGGTTAGCTAATTAGTTAGTTAGTTAGTTAGTTAGTTAGTTAGTTAGTTAGTTCTTATGTTACTTATTTCATGTCTGTGTGAGCCTGTGGGTATATGTATGTGTATAGGTTCCCACTTACCCCAGTGAATAGGTCAGAAGACAATTTGTGGGTGTGGAATCTCTATTTCCAAAATATGTGGCTCCAGGGGAGTAGACTCAGGTTGTCAGACTTGGTGGCAGTCACTTTTGCCCACTATGCCATCTTGCTCATGTAGCATCTATAAAATGTTAAATGGAAATAGCAGGAATGATTATGAATGAGCCTGAACTTTCACTCCTAAGTGGGGAGCTGAACACTTAACACAGATATTTTAACATGTTATTTAAAACAGGCATGGCTTTAGTAAGTAAGGCACCAGTGGTGGGCTCAATACAGTATCAAATACAACTTAGACCTTCCTTAAGTCAGACTCAGGATGATATGAGGAAGGTGATTTCACACTCTGGAGGAAGAAGACCTGGAGTTCAACGTCAGCCCTGAGGTTCACTTTAGCTTTGGCCAACTCAGCCAGTCTTGCTCATCTTCTGTTTCTTAACTGTAAGATACTGACATTGATAACTCATCTGCCCTGGTTAATTCAGTTTGTATTAAGTGTCTAACACACTGGAGATCACACAATGGGTAGCAATTTCTCAGCCTTGCCCAAACACACCTGTTGCCATGCCCAAACACACCTGTTGCCAGGCCCATCATTCTTTTAACATACCAATAGACTTAATCTGCTAGCATTATATTTAGAGTTGATCCTGCATTTTTAATTTTAATTTTTGTGAGATTTTATACATGAATACTATGTTTGCATCAGTTCCAGCCTTCTCTCCATCTCCCCACTTCAACCTCTCCATCATTTCCTCCACTCTCAAATTTATAACTTCTTCTGTAATTTTTACACATACACACACACACACACACACACACACACACACCCTGATGAATCCACTCAGTATTCCTTGTATGTGTGTAGAGCTGACCACTCAGGATAACTTGTGCAGAATATAAGAAAGCTCTGTGTTTCCTCTATTCAAATCCTCTAGAAGATAACAATGCCCAAGTCATACCCATTGATGTGTAAACCACATGCAAACATTGCATATGGGATGCGTTCACAAATCTACCTAGATTCAAAGCACATGACAACTTATTTCCAACACTTGCTCAAGGCCAATGACCATCACTGTGGACACTTGTGATGTACCAGATTTGTGCTAAGCAATCCTTGGTCATCATTTAACATGATCATCACAAAGACACTGTGAAAAGGAAATTACTCTCTTCAAATGAAATGAAGCTAAAAATGGACATCCTGCCTAAGGTTGCATCCTGCCTAGTATTTGGTGGTACAAGCAAAAGCTGACTCCAGAAGAAATCTTCCCTTAGATTGCTGAAGAATGATTTATTTACATGACCACCAACCCTATACAGCAGGTATAAGGGTCCTTTTTTTTCTCTACAATTTTGCCAGCATTTAGTATTTTTACAAATAGCCATTCTAACTGAGGTAAGAGAATTTTATTACAGTTATAATTTGTATTTCTCGGTTGGTTAATGATATTGAGCATTTTCCCATATGTTTATTGGATACTCAGACTTCTTCTTTGGAGAAATATCTGTTCAAAGCTATCCGACTTCCAGGGATATGTCCAAAGGACATAAATCTAGCCCATCTCATGTCTGCTCTGACATTATTCTCAATAGCAAAAATATGGAACAAACCTAGACATTCAATAAGAGATGAACAGGCAAAGACTATATAAGTACAAATGGAAAATGAAATAGTATTCACCCACAATGAAGAATGAGATCTTATCAACAAAATGTCCTTTCATCAAGTAAATTGGACTGGAGGATATCATGTTAAATAAAATAAGCCGAATATCAAAGACAAGTGTGCATATTCCTTTCCTTATGCACAAGTTAAGCAAAGTCTACCTGGATGTACAGTTTGAGAATGGTACTGTGGTTAGAGTGGGAAAAGGAGGCATACTGTATTTGATCAGTATGTGTGTGGTTATGCAGGTGTTGAAATACGAAACTCAACTCTGATGTATGGTTACTATATATTAATCAACAATGTAGAAGATGGTACTTTCAGGGACCATTAATTTTATTACTATGAGGAGATTCTCTGAACGTGGAGAGTACCGGAAAGCATGAACAGAAGGCTGTCCTGAGTGTGCAGTTGGCCCTGTTCTCACCTCACTGCACCTGCCATTTGCAATGGATACCTTCTCTCCTTCTGGAAGGCCACAAGAGGAAGGGTGCCAGCCATCTCGGTGGGAAAGTGGAGAATGATGCTATTTTCAAATACCAAAATAAATTCTCTCATATGCTAATCAGTGGTGTCTCTGTGAAAAAACAACAACTGGCTTATTTCTTTATTCATTTTTAATAATTGATAGTGCTCTACAAACAATGTGCTCCTTAAAATGAGCAAACATATTAGAATTAGGTAGTATATAATAAAACTTGACATATAAATCTCTAAATACATATTTTGTTCTTTTTATCCCAGTCCTAATGTGTGCATTTATGCTAACTCTCTCTTTTTCTAATTTATACTTGCCAGACTTAATTATTCTATTGTCATTTACAGAAAACATTTCAGGTTTCCATATCAATTCTATTTTCTGTTTTCTGAATAACTTCTGCTTTTTTCTGTACTGTTTTCTTCCCCCTGGTTCATTTGAATCAGTTTAGAATCTTTTTACTTTAATAATTAACACTTGTATACTCTATTCTGTTGGAATTGAAAATAGTAAAAATTACTTTCATACACCTATAACTTCAGCCATTTCTAAGAGTTTTAAAATATAGAAATGCCATTTTCCTAATGTCCAAAATAATGTATAATCACAATGTTGATATTTTTCTTGGCTCTAAAAATATGAGAGATTTGTTTTTCGGGGCTTGGGACTTTTATTGGTGCTCCATCCTAACTTTATTTTTACTTCATCCCCATCACAGAACCTGACCAGAGCCTTTCCGACAGCCTCCTCGGCACGTTCTTTTTGTAAGGTACTATATAGGTGAGTTGCTGGTAAATACTCCAGGAAAAAAGAAGAGAAATTTCTAGCTCCATTTTTAAACACAAAATAATCTAAATTCACTAAAACAAGGATCAGTGTTATTATCATCCATTTTCTCCTCTGCCATTTGCCAAAAACCTGTACAATGGCTCCTTGGCTGTGGTGTTTGGTTACAGAGGATGAGTTGTTCAGTTTCTGCTGTCTTCACATCTAAAGAATGCACTCTATGTGCATCTGTGGTAATTCTGGATCACATAGCAAAGCAAATCCACACCCACAAGACCCTGGACAGCAAGGAACTAGCCAGCTCTCCTGAGACTGGAACAACATCTTCATACCCATTTTCTTAGGTTTTCCAGAGACACATGCCTCAGAGTCAGCAGGAAGTAGCTTAAGATCATGACAACTTAATTCCTGCTCCACCATCACCTCTTTCTAATTTTCCCTTTTTTAATTAAATTAAAATATGGGGGTTGCTGGCATTCCTTCTAGGCTCTGCCCCACAGTTACCTGGCAACAGCCAGGTATGCCTGACTCACTATAAAAGGGGCTGCTTGCCCCCTCCTAACTCTCTTCTCTTCTTGTCTCTTGCTCCTGCTCCCTTACCCTCTTCCCCCTCTCTCCCCATAACCACTCCCCCTCTCTTTCCTCATGCTCAAGGCCTGCCTCTACTCCTCTACTCTGTCTCCCTCTCCCTCTCCCTCTCCCTCTCCCTCTCCCTCTCCCTCTCCCTCTCCCTCTCCCTCTCCCTCTCCCTCTCCCTCTCCCTCTCCCTCTCCCTCTCCCTCTCCCTCTCCCTCTCCCTCTCCCTCTCCTTCTTCCTCTCCCTCTCTCTACTATACTGTCATGTGGCTGGTCCCTCAGGGGGAAGGGATGCCTCAGCATTGGCCTGAAGAGGCACCCCCTTCCCCCACACCATACTGTGCCTCCACCAAACATATTTCTGGCTTCTTTTTCTTTTTATAAAACACAACAATGTTGACCCAGATCAGATAAATAACCCCCCAGAAGGGGGGTTAAATGCTTCTCCCCTTTCCTTTAATTCATTTACAAGACCTAAGAGCTCACACATTAATAGGAATAGTGGAACACGGTTCAGGAGGGACTCCTAACATTTGTTGAAAGCCAAGCAACAGCGAAAAATTAGTTTTTGCTCCTCCACTCCACTCCTTCCTCAAGTTCGTCTGTGTAATTTATCCTAGCACTCACTTATTTTGTGAAGGCCAGCTCCGATGGGTCAGGTAAACTAAGAAGGGCCACGTGTGGAGTCAGTGACTGGTCACTTAGAGGCTTTTCTCTGAGGGAACAGAGCTTGATTCACTGGGGGCCAGGACTCCCTGTGATTGGCAAGAAAGTCTCTGAACTCTTAAATTCTATGGGGATCATTGAAAAGGGGGGAATAAAAATCACAACACACACACACACACACACACACACACACACACACTGAGTAGATGAAGCGAGACAAGATGCAACAACTTCACACATACATGCATACATACATATACATTCACATTCACACATTAGGTGGTGGAGCAAAGCTTCAGACATTTGGAGCGTGGAGCAAGCTTCAACAAGCAGGCGCCAACAAACTCCACATACACACACATACACACATATATGTCCAAACAAGTTGACTCCAACAACCTTTATTTTTTTCACAGTCTTTTTTTATGCCATCTAAGTCAAAGTTCTCTCTATAGGAAAAAGATTACCTCATAGCCACAAGTTGCATATTCTCTAAATCACCTCAAAAATGTATTTTTCAAAAACAGAATAAAATCACTACACAAAAGGAAATTACAACAGGATTATTGATTATGTATTCTTTTGAAACATACCTAACCGAATATTTCTTATCTATCTTTCTCTCCACAAATCATCATAACCCCAAAGCAATAATTCTCTTGTCATTGATTAACAAAATTTAAGCAAGGCAGTATAGTAGCAAGCTTTTTCCTATGTTCAGCTAATGACAATTTGTATTTACCAGGACATAGATCATCATCTGTCTATTTTACATCTTATTTTTGAAGGTTTGTTCAGCTATCTAATCATCTATTCTCTATCCCTATACTAGAATGATTTACTCTTTATTCATAACCGTCTTTTCATGATGCACACCAAAACCTGTGGCCACATCCCTAGATCACAAGCTCCAGGAACTCAGACCCAACCTAGAATGAAATGATTTTCAGTCATTAGCTTTCCTCAAACCTACTTTTCCTCTTCCAAAACAATTACATGCTCATAACACATGGAATCTTACTGTATTCCTTTTCTAACCTATGCAGCCTCTACTATTCTACAAGGAGGGGGCACATTCTAATCTTCCTTCTAACTTTGTTATATCTTTCTGGCAAAACAATCTAATTTACCTCCTAAACTTTCTACCAACTACCCCAACTTTCTAAAACTATTTAAATCAAATCATAAAATCCATAAAATCATTAATTCATCTAAACAATATTATTTTATTGTACATAGATAAACAAGATTATTGTTGATCTGCAGGAAAATTGCCCAATAGAGTGGCCTATCTCCCAGGTAGTAATCACACTAGGCTATAGGCAGTGAGGGTCTCTCCACACTCAATCACACCATGCCAGCTATATAAAGAATGTAGCAATGCCCAACATGAGAAGGCACAGCAGTAGCAAGAATCCTAGGACGAGGACCCTGGGGCTGTGCCTTTTCAAGCTACACCCAGCACAGCTGTGCAAAATGGAGGGTCATCTGCAGGAAGCTCGCTTGCCTGCTACAGCTCCTTGTGCATGTCGTCTGCCACTTAATTATTACATTTTGTGTCATAATTACCAGCTCTGGGGTAGCCTCATTCTATGTGTGTACGCTGACCGCTAATATGCTGTTCACTTGGCTGTGTGTCCATACCCCAATAGAGATCCATGTTCATCTTGAGTAACAGTGATGTCTTAACTTCCATCGCCACAGTAAAGAGTATTCAGTCCTCACCTGAAGGATAAGCAAGGAAGTACACTGGATAACTACATCCTGGCCAGCTGGGATTGGCAGGCCCCTAAGCTCACTCACCAGAGACTGTGGATATGGCTGAACAGCATAAGGTTGGAACAGGTAAGGACTGATGACGACGGGACGTGGGGTAATATCAGGAGAGCTGCTTTCTGAAATAAGCCTAAGGATCTCAGAGCAGACATTACAGGCTACAGTATGTGCCGTGAAGATAAGCAGGAAGACAAGGGGGCAGACACAGACTCTGGAGGACAGAACACTACATTGCCTTGATTAGCATCAACCATGAGATTCCTGAGAAGGAATGTTTAAAAAAAATCAGAGCCAGGGTAGACGTGAAGCAGACCCTCCCTGAGTGTTTTACTACATTGGCACCATTGAAATGAATTGTGGAAAGAATGCTAGGGCTAATCCCATCAGTGCTTCGTCAGAAATCCCTCGCCCCTAAATTACCCCAGGTGAGTCAGATTTGAAATTTCACAGACACATCCCTTCAGAACCAGCTCATCACTCCTGTCTGAGGTCTTGGACTACTGCCCTTCTTTGAGCACAGTTTCTTTGGTGGTGAGGAGGATAATAGCACCTGCGTCCCAGGGCTTTGTAGAGGATTGATCCGAATATGAAGAGTCAAACCCAGCAGAATCACTCAATAAATGTTGGTTTCCACCCCGCCTTCACAGAATACCTTGTAAGCCTAATGAGGGCGAGATGGGAATGCTTACTTAACAATTTAGTGTGAGGCAGGTCTGGTGAGCAGACGTGTATTCCTGATTTCATTATGTGCCAGGAGATGAAAACGAACAGCCCCGCAGTCACGCCCCATCCCTTGCAGCTAGCTGCCGCTCTGCTGAGGGATTTACGTTCTGCGTGATTAGGCCTGAAATGGACAGGAAGGTTTATTGTGCTAGGCTGGCAGGCCGTGGAGTAGCAAATTGATAAAGATGCCGGGGTCAGTGGCAAGCTGGGTGGTTCCTAATTTATAGCAAGGTATCCAGTTCCATTACTCAGCCCCCTCCTCCCTGCTCCTACCTCCCTACCCTTGCAGACCCTTCTGTGCCCTCTCCTGACAAATGGGGACTTATTTATGAGAAAGAAAAAAATTTGCTGATAAAAATGAGTCATGAGCCAAGCCTATGGCAAGGAAATTCCCAGGGAAGCAACATGTGGTAATTTGACTCAACAAATACCTTGGCTACCCAATGCCAGGCATTGGAATGTCAAAGATGAAAGCACGGGTTCAATATAGTCTTAGCTCCTAGACACTAACCTCTTTGTCTCCTGTGTGTCAGGGTGAAGGAGAATACATGTTCCTGCCTCCCAGATAGTAGATGCTCAATTTTTAAAAAGTAGCATTTATTATCATTGTTGACTACTTAGGTTCCTAGTTTCCAAACCTTGGCACCAGCCTTTCTCTTTTCAATGTGTGTGTGTGTGTGTGTGTGTGTGTGTGTGTGTGTGTGTGTTCACATGTGTCAACCTTGAGTGCCAATCCTCAGGAGCCATTCATCTTTATCTTTAACATAGTCTCTCATTGGGACCTGAAGCTCATCGATTAGGCTAAGTTGGCTGCTTAGGAAGTCGCAGCTTTCCCTTGTCAGCAGAGCAGACATCACACCTGGCTTTAAAAACAAAAAATCTGGGGTACTTCATTGAACTTGGGTCCTCACTCTTCTGTGGCAAGCACTTTACTGACTATCCTATCTCACTTTTCTGGATTGTTTTTAGTTGATATTTTATTTCCTTTTTGATAATTTTTTATACACATATACAATGTCTTGTGAATGTATCCACACACATCCCCAGTACCTTCCCGTGCACGCTTCCTACTCCAGAGTCTCCAGCTCCTCTTACTAATTAGCCTCCCTCCTCCCATGAGTTTGCTTTTGTTCATTTGTCTGGGGGAGCCACACAAGCGGCTGAGCTGCTGTAGGTTCATGTCTACTGTGGTCTGTGGCATCCCACAGACAGTCTTTGTAGAACTCTTCATCCTCCTCCTGGTCTTTACCCGCTATGTTCTATGGACTTTGAAAGAGGTGACACAGATTCTAACTCAGGCCTGACCATTCAACAGTCACTTCCATATGGTACTTTGAGCAGTTATAAGTCTTTGTACTAACTATAGTCCACTGTAAAAAGAAGCTTGTCTGGCCAAGGCAGAGAGCTGGTCTGAGGGTACAAATATAAATATTTAGTAGGCAATTTGACTACGTGTCCATTTAACATAATACCAGTTGTAAGTACCTCCCCCGGGTGTGGGCTATGAGCACCCCATCACAGTTTTGTTTTACCAAGTTTTGCCTTACTAGTTATCCATTCCTTCTCATGGAGAAGACCTCAAACCAATCAGAAAGCAGTTGGTTGGCCTCAAAACAGGCACACCACTATTGCACCAAAAGGTGCATTTTACTTAGAGGGTCAGCATTATTAAGCACAGGTCTGTAGCTAGGCAAGACCACTGATGCCTTTTCTCTTCAAGTGGCCTACATAGCATCTTCCAGCACGATGAATGCTAGAATAAGATTCTAGCCTAGTGTCAGACTGATTTATCTATGTGCCATATCCAGCGTGTGTAGTGTCTTCCGCAATAGAGTCTTACTGGATAATTCTAGCAATAGCATCTGTTGTTTGGGGGACCCTCTTGGGGCTTCATGACTGACAGTTCTTAGAGAGATATCTCACTCCTGGCACTGAATATTTGTTTAGAAAATCAAAAACAAACAAATATATATGGCCTCTGGGCACAAGATTATCCACTCTGTGGAAGGTAGCATCTTTTTTTTTTTTTTCAGAAACCCTGCCCAAGAGACTACTCTAAGGCCCTAAATGCTAAAGATAATTTACTAAAGATTCCTCAGTGTCTCTCAGGGCAACTATGCTGGCTAGTTTTATGTCAGCTCAACACAATCTAGAGCTATCTGAAAGAAGGGAACCTCAATTAAGCACGTGCCTCCATAAGATCTGACTGTAAGACTGATTGACAGGGGAGGGCCCAGCCCATTGTGAGTGGTGCCATCCCTGTTCAAGTGGTCCTGGGGTCTATAAGAAACCAAGCTGAGCAAGCAATGGGGAGTAAGCCAGTAAGTCACACCCCTTCATGACCTCACCATCAGCTCCTACCTCCTGGTTCCTGCCCTGCTTGAGTTCCTGCCCTAACTTCCCTCATTGATGGATAAGCTGAAATAAAGCCTTTCCTCCCCCAAGTTACTTTGGTAATGGTGTTTTATCATAGCAATAGCATAGCATAGCATAGCATAGCATAGCATAGCATAGCATAGCATAGCATAGCATAGCATAGCGTAGCATAGCATCACATAGCAATAAAACAACAGCTGTCCAAGTTCATCTCCTCTTCAGTCAAAGAGAGATGATGTGGAAGAGAGATAAATAAAGAACAATTCACTGAAAGACTCCTATGTGTCAAACAAGATGGCAGCCTTTTCACTGGGCACCCTGCTTGTAGACTCACTGTTTCCTAGAATCAGACATTTCAAATATAGTCCTGATCTTACTATGACCTCCATTAAAATCCCCACACTTTTTAAGAGTTGCTATATGAAAGAATCTTCAGTCTCTCTGGTTCCAAGGCCATCTCCCTCTCACCTCCTCCATCCATCTAGATCACACTTGTCCCAAGGAATCAACAATCTCACACACTCTGCTTTTGCTCACATAAGTTCATATTAAAATTGTTTTGAGTTTTCTCATTAATTTACGAAGGACTGACATCTTGAAGCTATCGATTAACACATTCTATCCTAGGACCACACTATATCTCTTTATTGATTCCAGCCTTCTTCATGACATTCAACAATATGATTTGCCTTCATATAAACCTGGTACATTTCTAGTTAATGCTCAATAGTTTTTTCCCTCTTTTTGACATTATTGTTACTAAAATGAATCAGATCTTTCACATATCACATTTTCTAATTATATGTTTCTGGTCAATAGAAATGCTATTTTCTCTTCGTGTTCATCTTACATCCAGCAATCTTATTGAACTCTCCTTGTCACATCAAATATCTTCAGGTGAGTCTCATGAATTTTCTAAACAGCCAGCCAGCCATCTATAAATCATGACTTTTTGGTTCCGGCAAGTATGCTGAATTCATCATAAAGATATTGAGGCATTTCTTCAGATCCAGAAGCTCATTAACAAATAGTGTCAGAGGCTCAAATGTTATGAGGATGTATCACTGCCAATGAACCTCAGGTCATTGCTTTATGGTAATTTGTTTAGCTGTATCTCTGTTAAAGGTTATAATGCTTCCCTTGTTTACCTCAAATGGTTTATGCGTTAAGACATCAATTGAAAGTATCTTTATGTAAAAACATATGAATGTACTTAAGTAATACTATTATGTTACTAGGAAATGTCCTTTCACACTTTTCTACGTGTATGCTGTGCAGTGCTCAGCTCCGTGTACCTTCTCCCAATTCCTGTTCTCCAATTTCCTATTCCCAATCAATTTCTCTTATTTATTTCCTTTTGTTTGTTTAGATTTTTTATCTTTTAGTTGTTCAGTTGCTTAGTTTTGTTTAGTTCTTTTATTTGTTTAGAATTCAGCCAGAACCATCTATACGAATCTGATTTTTAAACTTATCATCAGAAGGGTTGTATACTCACAAGATAAGTATTTCTCAAAATTATATACAAATTCAAACAATATAAAACAAATTTTTTTCACTCAACATTGATATGCAGATGTGTTGGTATATATACCTGTAGTCTCTTTCTATTATTTTTTACAATTATAGAAGAAATTATATACATATTATATATTACATATTTTATATATATATACATATATATATACCATCTAACTACTAGTATAACCAGTAGTCATCTCAATTCTAAACAATTCTTTCTCTTTCCCTTTTTAGTCAATGCCCTAACTACACCATTAGCATAATTTTACCTTTTCTAAGACATTATACAAATGAAATCATATAAAACATAATATTTTGAATCTTCTCTAGTATTTATCTTTGTTTTTTCTTGTCATACTGCTTTGGCCAGGCTGCCATTGGAAGTCTATCAGTTTGCTTGTGCCTATCTCATTAGACTTCAAGAGTCTAAATAATAGGGGTAGTGACTCCAACAACTAGCCAACCTTTTGTCAGTGTACATACTTACTATATGTGTTTGCATATATAAAGAAACTGGTGTTAAAGGCTGGGATTCCTGTAGACCTACCTTATAAGCTTCCCATAACACCAAGACATTTCCTCAGGGAAGAAACTGCCTCAAGAGCCTGACTGGTTCATGGGCCTGGGAAGAAGTATTCCAGGCCTCATTAATTAACTTGTCAAGAGTCAGGGAAAGCTCCACCTATTACAGGCTTACTGTGCCACATGGAACTGTCAGTCTCTAATTAGAATTAATTAGCTAATGTGAGTTTCAGATTTGGAAGACAAGAAGCTCTGTCTGTGTGTTCATTTGGTGTTAATTATCAAGGAAATCTGTTTCAACCTAAAGACTTGCTCAAAGCACTGAGACTATCCTTCCCACGCAGACCCCAGGAGGTAACTGATGGGATGCTGGCTGACAGTCAACAGGGCTCCCTTGAGACAAGATCTTGAAGGAGAGAAGAGCTCTCTTGGGATTTCCAAGACAGGATTCTAGTTCAACAAACAAAAGAAGATCAAATTAGAAAAGGCTGAGGCTTAAATTGCCCAAAAGACATAGTAGAAGGGCACCCAAAACAAGCACTTGACACATCCTTTTAAGGAGTCCCAACACAAGACATAACTTCACCCCAGACTATGAGGAATGACTGCTTCTTATATTTACCAAGAAGGAAGTATAATAAAAGAAATGTATTTTCTCTTTTTATAAGAGAAATGTATTAAAATTCAGTGATCAATATAAGATATTATACTGTATGTGTCAGGGGTTCCTGTCCCCCCAGTTGTTCAGACTGACCTCCCATAATGTGTGAGATTTTCACAATCACTGATGCCAACTCTATGTCTCATCTGAGTAATGATGCAGTATCTAAATGTTCATGGCTCCCAGAAAGACCTGAATTTTTGGTTTTAGCTATGACCATGAAGGAGGAACTGGTTGGCAAAGCATACCTGACAGGAACCTGGAGACAGAAGTGATCACATGAGTTCAGAGTTCCAAATGGCCAAAGAAGAGGTTGTTCAGACATCCTGCAACATAAAGATACTTAGAGGATCCTGACGAAGGCGGTGGCCTAGAGGATGGCTTGGGACAGTTCTCAAGGCCTCAGTCTGACCACTTATGACCCCAGGGAACAAAGAGTGGCCCCTATAAGGAGATCTCATCTGAGTCTTGGGTTTCATGAATGGGGAAGGTAAAGCCTCAAAGAGCGGGGCTAAAACTGTGTTCAAAACATGATACAGTCGTGGGGCCACTTGCAGCTAAGAATGAGGTGATGAAGGTACATGCGCAAGTCTTAGGCAGATAGCTCCATTTTCCAGCCCTCCCACCTCCCTATCCTTTCCGACTCTGCTGAGCACCAGCAGCATAGGTTCTGTGGAATATACCCACAGCTCCTGCTCTCTCAGTTTTGACAAGGTTTAGATGCACTGAATAATCTAGAATAGATATGGAAAGATAGACACTAGGAAGGACAGTGAAGATTCCCCCACCATGGAGTCTAGTTGAAGTCTCCTGCCAACTATGGCTCAGGAATTCCGGCACATCGTTTAGGTATATGCCCAGTAGTGGTATAGTTGGGTCGTCAGGTAGTACTATGTCCAGTTTTCTGAGGAACCGCCAGACTGATTTCCAGAGGGGTTGTACCAGCTTGCAATCCCACCAGCAATGGAGGAGTGTTCTTCTTTCTCCACATCCTCAACAGCATCTGCTATTACCTGAGTTTTTGATCTTAGCTATTCTGACTGGTGTGAGGTGGAATCTCAGGGTCATTTTGATTTGCTATACCACTTCTGGGCATATACCCAGAGGATTCCCCACCATGCAATAAGGACACATGTTCCACTATGTTCATAGCAGCCTTATTTATAATAGTTAGAAGCTGGAAAGAACCCAGATGTCCCTCAATGGAGGAATGGATACAGAAAATGTGGTATATTTACACAATGGAATACTACTCAGCAATTAAAAACAACGAATTCATGAAATTTTTAGGCAAATTGTTGGAACTGGAAAATATCATACTAAGTGAGGTAACTCATTCACAAAAGAACACACATGGAATGCAGTCACAGATAAGTGGAGTGTATTAGGCCAGAAGCTCAGAATACCCAAAACACAACCCACATATCAAATCATTCCCAAGAAGAAGGAAGGAGGTGGCCTGGGTCCTGGAAAGGCTTAATGCAGCATTGTAGGGGATTGCCAGGACAGAGGAGGGGAGGGGGTTGATTGGGGAACTGGCAGAGGGAAGAGGACTTAGGGGACTTAGGGGGAGAGGGGAACTGGGAAAGGGAAAATCACTTGGAATGTAAACAAAGAATATAGAAAATTTTTTAAAAAAAGAACTTTTGCAATTTTATGAGGTCCCATTTGTTGATGTGTTGATCTTAGAGCATAAGCCATTGGTATTCTGTTCAGAAAATGTTCCCCTGTACCCTCATGTTCAAGGCTCTTCCCTACTTCTCTTCTCTTAGATTCAGTATATCTGGTTTTATGTGGAGTTCCTTGATCCACTTGTACTTGAGCTTTGTACAAAGAGATAAAAATGGATTAATTTGCATACCCAAAAGATACTCCAACATATAACAAGGACACATGCTCCACTATGTTTATAGCAGCCTTATTTATAATAGCCAGAAGCTAGAAACAACCCAGATGTCCTTCAACAGAAGAATGGATATAGAAAATGTGCTACATTTAAACTATGGAGTACTATTCAGCTATTAAAATCAGTGACTTCATGAAATCGCAGACAAGTAGATGTAACTAGAAAATATCATCCTGAGTAAGGTAACCCAGACCCAAAAGAACACACATGGTATGTATTTACTGATAAGTGGATATTAGCCCAAAAGCGTACAACGCCCATGATTCAACCCACAGACCATATGGAGCTTAGGAGGAATGAAGTCCAGGGTGTGGATACTTCAGTCCTCCACTAAGGTGGGAATAGGATGATTGTGGGAAGTATAGGGAAGGGAGACCTGGGAGGGAGAGAGGCGGGGGAGGAAATGGGGGGGCAGTATTGGGTACTGGAGGGGACAGGAGAGAGGTACAGAGCATCAGGAAATCGAACAAAAATGTGTAGGGGGGATAAGAAATGAAGAATAGCCACTGGAGGGTCCTAGACACACGGGGAAATGAGAGGCTCTCAAGACTCAATAGGGATACTTTTAGCAGAGAATGGGAGATAGAACCTGTAGAGACTACCTCCAGTAGACACAGACCTCAGTGGAGGGATGGGGCCACACACCCATCTCAAGGTTTTTAACCCAGAAGAACAGGGACAAAAAAATGGAGCAGAGACTAAAAGAACGGCCAACTGGGTCTGCCTCACCTGGGGATCCATCCTGCCTGCAGTGTCCACCAACTCTGACACTGTTGCTGTTGCCCAGAGGCACTTGCTGACAGGAACCTGGTGTGGCTGCTCCTTGAGAGGTTTAGCCAGCAACTAACCAATGCAGATATGCATGCAACTATCAGACTGAGCTCAGGGACCCTGGTGGGAGAGCTGGTGGAAGGACTGGTGGAGCTGAGGGGATTTCCAACCCAATAGGAAGAACAGCAACAACTGACTAGACAACCCAGTGCTCCCAGGCACTAGACCACCAACCAAGGAGTGTACAGGGAGGGATCCAGAGCTCCAGATACATAGGTAGCAAAGAATGGCCTTGTCTGACATCAATAGGAGAGGAGGCCCTTGGTCCTGTAGAGGTTTGATGCCCCAGCGTAGGGGGGATGGTGGAAGGGTGGGGCGGGGAGAGACTGGGTGGTTAGGGGAGCACCCTCATAAAAGCAAAGGGAAGGGAGGAGAGGGAGGTTGTGGGAATGGGGGACTTGTGGAGGGGTAACCTAGAAGTGGGATATCATTTGATATGTAAACAAATGTAGCCGGGCGGTGGTGGCGCACGCCTGTAATCCCAGCACTTGGGAGGCAGAGGCAGGCGGATTTCTGAGTTCGAGGCCAGCCTGGTCTACAGAGTGAGTTCCAGGACAGCCGGAACTACACAGAGAAACCCTGTCTCGAAAAAACCAAAAAAAAAAAAAAAAAAAAAAAACCAAATGTAATGATTAATTTAAAAAAAGAATTCCAGCACAATTAGCACCTGTTGTTGAAATTGCCAATATAGAGACAATATTTTTTTTATACAGGGAGGTTTGAAATAAGAATATTAAAATAGCAATGAGTCACGTTTAAAGCCTAAGTCTATCTGACCTTCAAGGGTAGCCCTTCCTCCTTTCCTGTAACCTTTGCTGGAAGCCTGTCATTTTCTAGGAATCGCACCAGAACCCTTAGTTACAGTAAACATGCCTTAATTCTTATATCACCCCTTAACCCATGGTTTTACTATATAAGATTGTGGTCCTATCCAAGACACACCAGAAACCATCCTCTAATAGCACTGACCAAAGAGGGGGCAGTCTTAGTAACTTATTGAGATTTAACTGAGAGCCACCAAAACCAAATTTCAGCCACTGAAAAATTATTTGTATGAGGATTGCTAAGACGTGCAATCAGCTCTCTCTCTCTCTCTCACTCTCTCTCTCTCTCTCTCGCTCTCGCTCTCGCTCTCGCTCTCTCTAGCACACATTCATTCTTAGGTGTGTCTAATCACTTTCTAAAGCACCTGTCTATTAACCCCAGCAATTCATTTCTTTATAAACTCCAGCTAGGCTTCATACTGGCTCATCCTAAAAGTCTTTTCTGCAACCAAGTCAGGAGTCCCAGCTTGACTTGAATAGAGGTCTCTGAAAAGAAGCCCTTAGGCAGCTGCAGCCAGCAATGTGGAGCTATGACTCTAACAGGAGAAGAAAGTAAAGGCATTTGTTTTTGAGCTCCATCTCTGCTGGACCAGAGGAGTCCTGACAGCACCCAGCCCGCAGCTCTGCCAGACAGTCCTCTCCTAACACTGGGGGACTCCTTATTCTTCCCGCCGCAGTGTGATAATGGCAGCTTCTACAGAGACTAAGGACCTCCTGATAATTTCCCCTCAGTTGGCCTGCCCTTTCATAAATGTCCCTTCATTACACTCTCTGCTGCTCCTCTTAGTGCACCTGTTTTCTGTGAGGACCATGATGGATGCTAGACAAATGGGACAGTAGGGATAAATGGCATACAGCAGAGTACCAAGCTCCTGGTCAGGAAGCACCTAAACAGCAGAGTCGGATATATGTGGCTCCCTTCTGGGGAGTGCAGGTGGACAAAAGTTCAGGGAAAGCCAGAGGAATCAGGTCCCATTTCCAGTACACGCTAAAGTACTGTAATGATGAGTGTTGCCAACTTAACATGATCTAAATCACCTAGGAAACAAACTTCTAGGTATGCCTGTAAGGAATTGTTTGGATCAGTTTAACCTCATTGGGCATGTTTATGAGAGAGTCTCTTAATTCAGTTAATCGAGGTGGGAAGACCCACACTAAATGTTATACCATGGGGGTTCCAGGCTGAATCAAGGGAGCTGAGCCCCAGCATTCACTGCCTTGTCTTTTCTGACTTTGGATGTAATGAAAGCATCTCTCTCGAGCTCCTGCTGTTGTAACTTCTCTGCTATGATGGATCATACCCTGGAACTGTGAGCCAAAATAAACTGAGTTGCTTTCCTTGGTGTATTTTATCACAGCAACAGAAGTAGCTAATACAAATGCCAGAGTCAAGTTTACAGATGAGTAGCCTCAAACTTGGAAAGCTGGTAGGATTTGCACCATGGTGTGTTTATGTGTGTATGTGTGTTGTATGTGTGTGCATGCATGCATGATTTGTGTTTGTGCATGTTTATGTATGTGTTATATATGTGTGTGTGTGCATGTGTGTGTTGCATGTGCATGTGTGTATGCATGTCTTATGTGTGTATGTATATGTGCATGCATGTAGGCTTGTGGTGTGTGTGTGTGTGTGTGTGTGTGTGTGTGTGTGCGTGCGTGCACGCACGCACTGATCAAGAGGTTAAATCTCCTTTGGCTTCAGGAGAAATTCTTTCCTCTTCTCTCCTTCTTCTTCTTCTTCTTCTTCTTCTTCTTCTTCTTCTTCTTCTTCTTCTTTCTCTCTCTCTCTCTCTCTCACCTATCTCTGCCTCTGTGTCTCTGTGTCTGTGTCTTTGTTCCAATTCTCTTTCTTCCTCTCTCTCCCTCTCCCTTTAACACAACTCTCTGTGCCTGTCTCCGAAGAGCTTTTCACTTCAATTTAATTTTCTGCAGTTACTTTTTTTTTTTTGCAGGTTCGTAATCACTTCTTTGCTTTATCTTTCTTTTTTATTGAATATAATCTTCATTTACATTGCAAATGCTCACTTTTAAATTTGCCCTAGCTTTTTGTATTCCAAGTCCAGTGGGACAATGGCTCTGTCCTTGGTTCTGGAACCCTGACTTCATGCATACAATCCCCTCCTCCTCCTACCTCCTTCCAATCTTGGATGGGTCTTAGATCACCTATTCTCCACCTCTTCTTGAGCATTATCATCTCCGACCTCTATCTGTTGCTACCTTCCATCCAGGATGTGACCACATCTCATATGTTGACGGAGACCCCCAGTACATTCACTCTCCACCCTATTAAGGGCATCAGAGTCAGGCACAAACAGGTTGCTTCTGTCCCCACTAGGGAGTGAAGGCTGATGCTCCCTTTGGTGATATGCCTTTGTCTCTTGACTCCTATAAAATTCCTGTGAGTGAGGCATCATCCACTCGCCATGAACTGGAACAGCAGGACCATAGAAAGCACCTCCAGCCATGCTCCCCATTTGTCATTGGGTAAAGTTTGCAGAATTTTCTTTAAAAGTTCCATAGCCATGCATGGGGCTTTAGCTTTCTTTTTGGGTTTCTCCTGGGCCAAACTAGCAGTGTGTATACCCAAATTATGGTTTCTTCTAAAAAGATCCAATGAGCCTAGGGACATATACATAAAATACAGTGGGTCTCTTAGGGTTTCTATTGTTATGCTAAAACACCACTACCAAATCAATTTGGGGAGGGAAGGGCTTATTACATCTCCACATCACTCACTGTCCATTATCCAAGGAAGTCAGGGCAAGAACCTGGAAGTAGCAACTGAAGCAAAAGCCATGGATGAGTGCTGCTTACTGGCTCACTCCTTGGGTTTGTTCAGTCTGCTTTCTTACATAAACCAGGACTACCTGCCAAGCGGTGGCCCCATCCATAAAGAACTAGGCCTCCCACACTAATTATTAATTGAGAAAATGCCCCCACAGGATTGTCAAGGCCACTCTAGTGGAGACATTTTCTCAACTGAGGCTCTCTTCCCAAATGACTCTAACTTGCATCAAGTTGAAAACAAAAGAAAACAAAACAACAACAACAACAACAACAACAACAACCTAACCAGGACAATGGAGTAAGGAAAATGTAAAAGTCTTACAAAAACAGTATGAGACAGGAACTACTTCTATTTATGTTCAGAATGTTCTTTCTAACCATTAGATAAGGAGTTTTCCTAGCAGAAACCTAAATGGAGTGAGTTCCCTGTTACTAAAGATTTTCAAATACAGACATTGATGATGGGTTGTATGAATCCACCAGGAATGGTCTTCTCAGTTTTAAGCTGAGGGGGCTGCAATAAGAGATTGCTGTACATCTTTCTGACTATATCATATTTTTTGTTGTTGTCTTCTGTTTAGCTCTGTAAAACACAATCCACTCCCACAATCTACAGAAAATTATTTTGAAATGGTCCTAGAAGCCAGTAGATATACCAATGACTATAATACAGTCACTAGTTCTACATACATAACCATAATCCTCCCCACCTTCAAAAGGGCAGCTCCTTATCTTGTATCTATCTTGACTGACTCCATCCACCCAGTAACAAACCAGAAACCTACAGTCTTCAGGTTTCTGAGTCCTCACTCTTTGTCATTGCCCAGACCTGGCTAGTCACTAAGTCCTGTGCATTCTACCTACATAATCCCTCCTATCTGAACTTCCTTCCCTGGCCCTAATGTCTCTGTCACAATTATTAGATACCCTCCTACCCAATTTTTCAATTCCTGTTGCACATACCACCTGCCAAGGTTAAAATCCCCCCAAACACAAAGTGTACATTCCACATCCCTCCCTCAATTCAAAAAACCTACAGTGGCTCCCTGGAAAATATCATCCTAAGTGAGTTAGCCCAATCACAAAAGAATACACATGAAATGCAATCACTGATAAGTGGATATTAATGAGTCCAAAAGCTCTGAATACTCAAGGCACAATTAGCAAATCAAAAGATTCCCAAGAAGAAAGAAGGAGAGGACCCTGGTCCTGAAAAGACTGGATCCAGTTTTGTAGGAGAGTATCAGAACAGAGAAATGGGGGGGGGGGTGATTGGGGAATGGGCTGGGCGGAGGGAAGAGGATTTATGGGACATATGGTGAGGGGGGGACTGGGAAAGGGGAAAGCCTTTGGAATGTAAACAAAAAATATAGAAAATAAAAAAATATCAAAAAAAAAAAAAAAGAAAAGAAAAAGAAAAAGAAAACCCGCACAGGCTTCCCAACATGCCCTACAAGGCTATGCCTATCTGAACTCCTATATATCTGTTGACGATCAAGACAGATGCTGACAACATGGTACCTAACTGCCAGCTCTTGCACCAAGTTCTGTGTAAAGTATCGGCAGCATCTCCAGTCTGGGTTCAGTGAATTCATCATACCCACAGATGTCCCCATTCATTTCTTGCCTTCTAGAAACTTGAAATATTCTTGAATGTTTTGAATCATAACCTAGGGTTATGTTCTAACCTAGGGTTTCTAGAACAGATCTGGCTTTACTGAGCAGGTAAGAGTTAACATATAATTATCACATCAAACGATAGGCATCTGGGGCTAGACTTGACTGCTTGTGCAGTCAAGATATGCTCTGGCTGGATGAGCATTATTCCTGACTTCAGATTTTATTTTCTTTATACACTGAAGGTGATGCTCTATCCATGGACACTTTCATTTACAGACAGGAGGTAGGCTACAGTGAGCATGCTGACAGTACTGACTCTGGAATCACAATGATCTGCACTCAGCTCCTCTAGACTCCCTTCTGTTTATAAGTCACACTAGCTCTCTCAGGCTGAGGAGCCTCATCTATTAAAAATGACTACAGTATGCCCTCCCTTCAGACTGTAGCTGCAAAAAATCAAATCAAATAATCCAAAGGAAGACCTGCTAAATAACAATGCTCATCAAACTTTCATCATTTTTTATTATTATTTCAGTACACAGATTTATGTGTGCTTGCTTGTCCCTCCCCTAAATTTAGCTTCCCGAAGGGCAGGGCCAGTGGCTTACATCATCACCCACCTAGCAGTGCAGTCATAACCACTGCAGTTCTGCAAGGATGGATCAGTCAAGAAACGTGATCAAACAGTGGCCTACTTGCAGTAAGTACACGATAATTGTTAACTCTTAATGGTCTGGTCTGTTCGGTCAATATGAATGGAAGTATGGAAAGTTGTAAGCAATATTCCCTAATGAGTGTCTGGAAGAACCGAAGGTCCCTGATGTCTCCAGTAGCTGATGGGAGAAACAATGGCTGGCCTGGAGTCAAGGGAGAGGCTTCCTGTCTGGCTCTCTGCGCACGCTGCCAGGGAACTTCAGGCATCTATCTCACTTTGCTCTGCGGAGCTCTGTTAATTGAAAATAGTCAAGAGCTTTGGAGGAGACTCCATCTTGAGACAGTTCACTCTAAAGCCCACGGCTTTGGATGGACCAGCTTTCTAGGTCTGGGGTGTATAACCCACAAAGTACATAGACCATGTCGACATACTTGCAACTTGAATGAAAGGGATGTGATATTATATGCATCAATTAGGATTAAATGAATGGAGGTGTGAAAACTAATGACAGTTCTTCTCATTGTAAGCATATGGCATTTCTTCTGAGAGATTTACCTGGGGATGCCAAGCTCAAGAGTTAAGCTGTCAAGGTATGGTCCCTCAACCAGACTGGCAATATCAGCATCACCTGTGTCTTAGTTGGGGTTTTACTGCTGTGAACAGACTTGCATGAACTTGCATGACCAATGCAAGTTTTATAAAAGACAACATTTAATTGGGGCTGGCTTACAGGTTCAGAGGTTCAGTCCATTGTCATCAAGGCAGAAACATGGCAGCATCCAGGCAGGCATTGTGCAGGAGGAGCTGAGAGTTCTACATCTTCATCTGAAGGCTGATAGTGGAAGACTGACTTCCAGGCAACTAGGGTAAGGATCTTAAGCCCATACCCACAATGACACACCCACTCCAACAAGGCCACACCTCCT
Organism: Apodemus agrarius; assembly: GCA_964023405.1. NCBI lineage: Eukaryota > Metazoa > Chordata > Mammalia > Rodentia > Muridae > Apodemus > Apodemus agrarius. The sequence continues at coordinate 18,145,470 of OZ030008.1, forward strand.
AACAGGGTCACTCCCTGGGCCAATTATATACGAACCATAACATTCTACTCCCTGGCCCCCATAGGCTTGTTCAAAAATGAGTCTATGGAGGCCATAGTTAAACATAACATAATGCAAAATACATTTAGTCCAACTTCAAAAGTCACTGTAGTCTATAGCTGTCTCAACAGTGTCAAAAGTCCAAAGTTCAAGGTTTCTTTTGAGATTCATCTAATCACTTAACTGTAATCCCCCAAGCAAGACAGAAAACCAACTGGGCAAAGTCCAAACTCTGCATCTCCATGTCTGATGGCAAAGCAGTCTTCAGATATCTAACTCCTTTTTCATCTTTGTTGACTGCAACAAGGTTCTTTCTCCTGGGCTTGTTCCACTCCCTGTTAGCAGCTTTCCTTGGCAGGCATCCTATGGCTCTGGCATCTTTAACATCTTGGAGTCCCCATGTCAATATCAGCTTTACAGCTTCTTGTTCCAATGTCTGAGATCCACACATGAGCTTCTGTGCATCTCCAAAGAGCTAGTGTCACTTCTCCTGCTCTGCCCTCTGTAGCACTCTAAGTTCAGGTTGATCCACTCTGCTGCCACTGTTGTTCTTGGTGGTCATCCCATGGTACTGGCATCTCCAATGCACTAGGATCTTCCACTGCAACTATGCTTCACCAAAACCTCTCATAGGCTTTCTTCATGGTACCAAGCCTCAACACCTTTGCATGACCCCTTCAGTCCTGGGCAGTCAACTGCAAATGAGGCTGCACTTTCACCAATGGCCTTCCATGACCTCTCATAGTGCCAAACCTCAGCTGTTCTTCATGATGCCTTCATGCCTTCAAAACCAGTACTACCTGGATGATTCTTACACATTACCAAGTACAGCTGCAGCATGAGGTACAACCTTGGCTATTCCTGGAATACAGCTTCTTTGTGCTCTCAGAAAACACTTCCCAGAAGATTTCACCTAAGTGATGCTGGTCTTAATCACCTCTAATTTCTTAGCTCCAGCTAACCAGCATCAATTGTCCCAGGAGTCTCCTTCTCTGTGGCCAGAGACACATGGCCAAAGATGCTGAGTTCTGCTGCTTGCAGGAGCTGGAACATTGGCCCCCTTGTTCTATTACATTATCACTAGCTTCCTTTTTCCCAGCTCCTTCACTGCCTAAGTTGGCTGTCCTAGATCTTGCTCCACAGAATGACTTTGAACTCAGAAATCTGCATGCCTGTCTCCTCAACACTGGGATTAAAGGTGTGATCTGCCAAGCCTGGATTTAAGTTTTAATTCACCTAGAATTTTCTCTGTTCTAGGCTGGCCTTAAACTCGGAGATCTGCTTATCTTTGCCTTCTGGGATTAAAGGCTTGTTCTACCAAGCCTGGACCTAAATTTATCTGGGTGGAATCTTGCCCCAAGGTCACCACTCCCTTAATTCAATTTAATATCCTTGAATTCAGCTCCATTTCACTTCCTGGGGTCCCTTAATACTCAAACTTTATATTTTGAACTTTCCCTTTCTCAACTTGCTATGTTTGTTCAAAATTCTCTTCATCAGACTTAACCAGAGAACAAATCTTTGTTGGGCTTATTTTTGAGACTTCCTTTGCAGATGCAATTAATATAAATCTCTTTACCTTAGCCTTAGGCAGTCTCTTCAGACAGTGGCAAAAAGCAGCCTTGTTCTTCACCAAAATATCACATAAACAGTCTCTCGGGCACATACTAAAGTTCTTCTCCACTGAAACCTCTTGGGCCATCAGGCCTACACAGTTCAAATGACCCTCAGCACCACTGTCTTCCATATTCCTACTAGGCTGGCCCATAAATCCCCACTTAAAGCCACATTCCCAAAATCCACATTCTTCCAAACAAAAGCATGGTCATGCCTATCACAGCAATACCCCACTTCTGGTACCAACTTCTGTCTTAGGGTTTTACTGCTGTGAACAGAATTGCATGAACTTGCATGACCAATGCAAGTTTTATAAAAGGCAACATTTAATTGGGGCTTGCTTACAGGCTCAGAGGTTTAGTCCATTTTCATCAAGGCAGAAACATGGCAGCATCCAGGCAGACATGGTACAGGAGGACCTGAGAGTTCTACATCTTCATCTGAAGGCTGCTAGTGGAAGACTGATTTCCAGGCAACTAGGGTAATGATCTTAAGCCCAGACCCACAGTGACACACCCACTCCAACAAGGCCACACCTCCTAACAGGATCACTCCCTGGGCCAATCATATACAAACCATAACAACCTGGGACTTGACAGAAACACAAACTCCCCAACACCATACAAAAACCTACTGAACCAGAAGCCCTAAGGATGAGGCTTAGCTACCTGAATTTATTGAAGACCTCTAGGCACTTTAAAACTTCAGCTATGGGGGGCTGGAGCGATGGCTCAGTGGTTAAGAGCACAGACTGCTCTTCCAAAGGTCCTGAGTTCAAATCCCAGCAACCACATGGTGGCTCACAACCATGCTCTTCTGGGGTATCTGAAGACAGCTACAGAGTACTTACATATAATAAATAAATAAATCTTAAAAAACTTCAGCTATGGAATACTTAGTGATAAAGCAATGAACAGCATCCATTCAGCTGAGGCTGCTGGACCAATGAGTCTGGAAGTCTGGACTCAGGTCTTGATGCTAATACTTACTAAGGACCCATAGCCTCCATTTCCTCTTCACCTAATAGACATTACATCACACACACACACACACACACACACACACACACACACTATGCTTCTCCCTCCTGGAAGACTACAAGACCACCAAAGATGACTATCAGGAGTTAAAAGATGAATAAAATAATACCTAAACCTCACATGGAGTACTATGAATTCATGCTGCCAACAGATTGCATATTTCCCCTCCCCACTAGTCAAACTATTATTTTCCTATTTCTCAGTAAACATTCAAAGGTCTCTGGTTCCTTTGATTACCTCTTTGCAGTTCTGACAACTTTATCCTGGTGCTTTGAAACTTTCCTATGGCACATGAAGTAGTCAGGTATCCTGTTAAAACACAGATTCTGATTCTTGGATTTAAAGTAAGAACTGAGATTCTGTGTGTCTAAACAGGCATGGTTGCTGGTGGTGTTGACTTGTGAACCATGCTCAGAGCAGTAAGGATCTGACCAAGCTGTCCAGATTCTACATGATAAATCCCTAAGACTTCTGTTGTATAGTTTTTATTTTATAACTTCTGCAAAGACTCTACAGACATGATAAAGAATCTGGGAAACAATGAGCGTTCTTAAGGTGCACAATACTTCAATAGGTCTGGTACAAAATGACCTACATTCCAACTATGAAAAATGGCAGGTGGAGTGGTTTGGGGAGGACATAATTGGCCAGATTATTGTGGAGAGCATCATCTTCAGAAAGTGACCGTCACTGATTTGTAACACAGAGAGGAAGCAGCAGGTGGGTAGAGGATGGAGTGTACAATGGGACCTGGGTACACATGAGTGCCCTGGCTTCAGTTGCTTGTAGATCATCAGACTGCATATATACAAGTAGCCATTTTGGTATCTGGGTCTGGACTTCATCATAAGATCTGTGCTACAGTCTGAAATGTGGAGGTCATGTGCATGCAGGAGTCAAGTAGATGGGTAGAAAAGGAGCCTACATTCTGTGGACAGCAGGGTACATACAAGGCCCATGCTTGCCTGTGCAACCTAAACTTCTGTAGTCTCATGTTCCTTATACTCATCTCTCCCCATTATGGCCCATCCTGGTGTTCTGTATGGCTATAGTCTGGAGGAGAACTTAAATATCCATCCCCTCACTGGAAAATATAGATCGAGATTTTGAAAGCAATTGAGTCTAGGTACAAACCTCAGCTCTGCCACCCATTAGCTGTGTGACCTCAAGGTTGTTGACTCACTTCTCTAGCCTCTAGTTTGTTATCTGTACAATAAGAACAATAATATCTATGCAGATAGAGAGGGGGGACTCCATATAATGTGTGTAGACATTTGATGTGCTTCCATTACACCCAGTTGGTATACTGGACATGTGTTCTCTTCTGCATTTCACCTTATCGCTGTCTCCAGACCAAGAATTAAATGATTAATGGTACCCAATCTCAACCTCTGACCTTCACCTGCATGCATATACACTACACCTGTATATTCATCTATACATATGTACATACACACACATGCAAACATACACATGTACATACACACCACAAAGAAACCATGCAATTTTCTTCTTTTTCCCATGATGTCTGAATTTCTTCCTAGTTGAGTTAAACATTTATTTAAGTCTTCTTTTTAACTCAGCTTCTTTCAGAAGTCAGGGTGCATGGTCTACAGATAAATCCAAATAGCCTCTGCATTTACCAAGGTCAGTCTCCATTTGTCTAAGAGCAGAGACCCATCCAGGAGTTGTGTGTAGAGACTGCCTCTAGGGATGCTGCTGTAGAGATTTCCCTGGAGTCTAACAGACCTCATAGGTCAATGCTGTTGTTACTGGCTTCATGCAGTCTCCTGCTCATCAGACAAGCACCTACTGAGGACAAAACACTAGTCTTCAGTTCTTGATATTGCATTGTGTTCCAGAGAACCAAAAAGGAACTCACAGCAATGAGAAAAAAATAGGTATGTTTAGACAACAAAGCTAATGGTATCTCCCTTCCCTATCCCTCTGGTTTTCCCCATTTACTTTAGATCTATCTGAGCTGGGTCTTCAGCTGCCCACCAGATATACCAAAGCTACTATTCTTCCAAGACCTGTGGAGCTCTCAGTACTAGAAATTGTCTCATGCTTTTGGTAGCCATCCACTACCAAAAGTTAGTGATTCCACTAACTGGAAGACAAAGCAACTGGTTCACAACTTGATTGTTCAAATTTAACAGCATTTAGCCCGAGTACCAGTTCATAAGAGATAGAGAGAGGTAGAGACAGTGTTTGTTTATTAATAATGTACCAGCTGTAATTTTCAGGCCACGATCATCATGCTTGTTCCATTCCCTTGCTTTCTACCATATGGCCTCTTTCTACCCTGAAGCTTCACAGAAGAATTTGCAAAGACCTAAGCATTTTCCTCCAAATGTTAAGAAACACACAGTCTACAGATCCCCATAGCAACTTAAAAGAGTTTGAAGTTACATATGTGTATGGTTATTTGACTAAAATTTGTCCTCTCCTCTGGACTGTGAACTCCATTAGAACAGAGTTGGTGCTTATGGGCACCACCATAGGCCCTCAATATCTACAGAAAGACTGAATGGATGAAAGAGTGGAACTTCTACAGGCCTTGTCTCTTTCTACACTAAGCCACAGTCGTGTTAAGAGCTACTAGAGCAGAGCCTGGGAAGATTTGGGGGTAGATGGGGACTTAGACCAACTATGATCATCTGGCTCATGAAGGTCAACAGCCAGAACCTTGTGACCTGAGGGGTCTGTGAATCGTGACTTCCTCAGAATCCAAGTCAACGGTCCCAGTGTAGACAGAAGCTCATGTCATACACAGAATCTGGCATTAGCCATCAGACATATTCCCTAGGACCAGCAACTAGTTATGCTTCTGTCAGCTCCTCAGATGAAATCACACTTGAGCTTACCAATGCTTGGCAGATCATATCAGGATCTCTCTATTCCAAAATGGCAGGCAGTGTGATCATAATGTGGGGTCAAAATCAGACCAGAACAGGGAGATAAGAGGACCAGGCAAGAGAAAACATTAGTACCCATTGCCGAGTGTTCTACTCATGGCCTCTCACCCTAAACCACAACACTGCCCAACTTTCGGCAGCCCACATCTTTGCTGTCTGGATCTCTCATATTACAAATTTCACTTGCGCCCATCTAAGTGGCAGATCTGTCGGTGAGAGAAAGAAGTTAGCATGTGTGTGACAACTCCAGGTACCATGGGCTCTATTGTCCCATATTTTGTGGGCTCCCTTCCCTCTGTATTTCCCTTTCCATTCCTTCCATTACTTCCTGAAGTCAACTCTCAGTTAAACCATCCCCACTGGTATCTTTGCTTCTACATCTCCTTATGGAAAAGTCTAAACTAGTACAGCACTGAATGCTGTGACAGTACGAAGACCTGAGATAGGGAGACAGATGGTGGGGTTGGTGTTTCACAGAGCTGGGACAGAATTCAGGAGATGGAAACAGGGGAAGTGAGACAGCCAGCTGGGAACAAGCGGGAGGGAGTTCCTGAACCAGCCTGAGGAGTGTAGTTTTATCAGAAGGGTAATTCCCATCGTTTCCTGGAAACCATGTTTCAGAAAAGCTCTTGGAGCCAGAATGGACCTTCTAACACTGCCCCTCACCAATATGAGAGCGCCCCCCTCCCACAGCAGCCCCATGTCTATCTAAATGTTTAAATAGACTGAGCTCTCACTTGCTTACCATGATGAACTATTGGCCAGGTCTGGCAACTAGTAACTTCTAGAAAATGCTAAAAATATCCTCCCTACTTCTTAGAAGGAGTTAATTGCCCTTCCGCTTGAATTGTCTCAGTGTGCAAACTATCTCCTTCCTAGGCCCTGTCTTCTCCAGGCTCAGGCTCTCTCATTCATTCTCCATGTGTATAGGACAAAGGTACTTGACCTGCCCCACCCAAGCCCTAGCCTATCAATGTATGCATCCCTCTCAGATATGGGAATAATATTCCAAATGACATCCAACCATTATCCTTGGGCAAAAAAAAAATTTTTTTCTATGGTCTTCCAATCTCTGGCTCCAGAGTCCAACACAGTAACACTCATCACAATCCTGCCAAACAGGAAGCTGTCAAGTCAAACACTTTCCACTACCTTGTTCACGAATTCAATTATTCATTAGGTGCCTTTCATTGCAAGACACTGTTTGGTTTAATGCAGGATATTGATCTGTGTGTTTTCTTTAAATCCTTTCCTTTATAGAGTTTATATTCAGTAGCAGGAGTCCACAAGCTCCTCCAAATCTAACCTGCTGCCTATTCGGGTAAAGTTTTATTACTACATCACTATGCCTATCTGCTTCCATGCTATTGAGGAGCTGAGACTGAGCCTACAATAGCTCTCAAGGCTGAGCATGTTTATTTTGTCTTTTTTATTTTTTTCCTTTTTTGTGTTATTTTCTATATTCTTTGTTTACATTCCAAAGGCTTTCCCCTTTCCAGTTCCCCCCACCCCTCACCATATGTCCCATAAGGCTGAGCATGTTAACTGTCTCCTTCCTCACAGAAAAGGATTGCCATCCCTTGTCTAAAGCTTCAGTTGGGACTTTAGCTTGAGATGTAGCAGGGATGAGAAAAGTTCACACCCACCCACCCACTCTTCTAGGCCTAGTGCTCTCGAATCCCTATTATAAACGAGATGATGGCTGGAACACTGAAGATCCCAGAATATTCCCACTAGGGATCCTGAGATGAGTAGTCACAGAGAATTCCCTCACAGAATATCCTAGAGGGTATATGACATTCAATGCTTCTTGCTGGGCCCCTGGTACAGAGGCGAACCAGACTGCTAAAAAATCTTTATGTCCATTAATTTTTCACTCTAGCTGCATATAAGGCAATAAATAAATGAACAAAGCATATGGTTTGGGGTCATAGTAGATTCTATGTAAAAAGGTAAAGAGGAGCTGGGAATCCTTGCAGCACTTACAACCTGGCTCCACAGTCCCCTCCCTGCACCTGCTCTCGATACACGTGGCAGCCCTAATGTGGATGCTATCCTGGTAAATGCCATCTGTTGGGCTGGGCTTTTTGTCCCAGGCTACTGAGTTGCGGGCAGGGACTGATCTTGATCAGCCACAGGGGCGTGATCCCCAGGGACAGGACTGACATCACTAGCTTGTGAACGTGGGTACCTACTGATAAGCAGCGGAATGTACGCCTTGTGTATCTTCTCACCTCTTTCTTTCAAAGCAGAACTAGAGATAGGCATGTGGGCCTAACACTTTAAAGGGATCTTTGCTGCTTCGTTTAACTAACGTATTTTTCCACATAAGTTCCTCTGCTCAAGCATTCTTTCTAATTACCATTTTCCTTTTACAGTATGTTGTGTAGCACTGCACAGAAGTAAGCTCATGGTGAGCAAAGACTCCCCGGGTGGCAGGGAAAATAAGGCCTGGCTATTAGGGGGCTCAGTGAAGCGGCAGCTTCTACATCTTCCCTGCAGGAGGGAAAAACAGCCCAGAAACTGCATCACACCAGGCCAGAGCCAGCTCAGTAGGACCTGGCCCTGAGATTGCTTTGTAAGGTTGAGAAATACCACTGGCTTTGCAGGGTATGGAACTGTCTTTCCATAAGCCTGGAAAGTTCTAGAAATCTTTAAAGTTCTTCTGGGGATTGAGGTGCAACCACCTGTCCCATGAAGATCTGAGTTCCTTGTGTGCACTTTGTGTCAACTTGACAAATATACAGGGAAGTATCTCTTATGAGATACTTTCAAAACTTAGACGCACAGTGTGCCTATGTCAAGCCTTTAGAACAGCCTGATGGGTGCTCCAAGCACCACCTCCATTTATCCACTCATCCATCCCTCCCAGAGTCCAGAAAGAAGTGGTCAGAGTTCAGTGGTGTCCCAGAGATTGAGATGAACAAGATGAAGGGGGCAGGACTTACCAGAAACACAGTACAGCATGGGATATGGAGGAGGTAAAGGGCCAGTGTCTTGCATTGCTCTGGGTGAAGATGGAGTTTGTGGAGATCAGAAACTAAGTAGAGGAGGTTTGCAGTGGCAGAGAATGGACCACAGGAAGCTTTGGAAAGTCGTTAGGATGCATTGTCTGTGACTATCCCAACGTTTAGGAAGCTGGGACTCAGGGGAAGCCTTGAGGTGTTTGAGGAGTCTCCGGTTGTGACATGGGCTACCCAAGCATCTATTCTCACAGTTCAGACCTGGTTCTCAGAGATCAACGAGAGATTAGCAGATCCCCGGGGCTATAGGCACAAGTGTGTTTGCACAGGATCATTAATCAATCCAAACTCAGGCATCTGGGCTGGGAACATGACCTCATGAGTAACATCTGTGTTGCACAAACGTGAGGACCCGCGTTCACGCCCTCATATGTTAGTTACTTCTCTGTTGTGATGCTGTCCTGTGACATGCTTCCTCCAAGGCCATACCTCTTAAGCCTCCCACAAAAGTGCCACCAACTGGGGAACCAAGTGTAGAAATGTCCGAGACTGTGGGGGCATTTTTAATTCAAACCACCATACCGAGCAGCTACTTAAAACCTAGGGATGATAGTCTTTGCCTGTGATTCTACTACTGGGGCATGGGGAACGAAGATTTTCCAGGCTTTTCTGGCCAGCCAACCTGCTTGAAACAGTGAGCATCAGGCTCAGTAAGAGACTCTGTCTTAACAACAACAGCAAAAAGATAAATATTAGAATAATGAAGCAAGATAATATAGATCTCTGGCCACGATGCTTGTGCATGCGTGCACGTGCACATACATACACACACACACACACACACACACACACACATGCACGCACACACGCAGGCATGCACATGTACAAACACATGTGCACACAGGTACATACATGTACCTGTACACACACACACACACATATATAAGCACATACATGAATACACCACATATATTAAAGACAAGAAAGCCCAGGGCTCTAAACTGACTCTATCCCTCTGCTTGAAAGGAAAACGGAGCCCATCTGATAGGCCATACTTTATTCTTCTGTGTACACAGCAATTTACATAGATATTCTTATAGATCCAGATATATGTGTAGTTGTGCACAAAGATCCCCGGTGATAGCCAAACTCCACCCTGAGTGTTTTATAGATATTAACTCACATCCTCACTGCAACTGGGTGGTCGACTACCATCATTAAACTTAAAATTAAGGCAACTTAGAGAGGCCAGATAGCTTGCTTACAGATTCACAACTATTACATGACAAAGCTGGAACTCAGACCCAGACAGTCTGGCTCCCAGCTTTTTGCTTTCTTGCTTTGTTTACTTGTTGACTTTTGGAGTACTTAGGGTTCCAACTCAGGATCTCGCCTATACTTAGCAAGCATTCTGCCATGGTTCTACACTCTCGGCTTACTTTTTTACTTTTTAACTTTGGAGACAAGGCCTCAGTAAGTTGCAGGGGCTTGCATTTCAGATCCTCCTGCTTCAGCCTTCTGAGGAGCTGGGTTTGAAGGCCTGTCCTGCCCAGCCCAGCAGTCTGCACTCTTAACTACTGTTGCCTTGATGTTCCCTAGGACAGTGGGACAAACTGGAGAAATATCCCTGGGCCCGAGCCTGGCTGGGCTCTCAGGAGAGGGCCATGTCTGCACAGGCAGCCCCTTCACTTAACTTCAAACCCAGATCCCTGCTTCAGCCTTTGTGCTGATTCGGAGACCACATGTTGTGGCTAAGGGCAGTCCTCTGGCACAGCAGCAGGGACTGGAGTTGTTGGCAACAGGACAGCAGCTGAGGCTGCTTCAGTGTGGGCCGCCTCCTCCTGCTGTATTGGCTCCTTCTAAAATAGATTCTTCTATTGCAAACACCTCCACTTGCCGCTTGCTGCTCGTCTTTCAGCAGCACATCCGCTGTGTTTCCCTGTCATCGTGAGCTGCCACGTGGAATCACACAGACGCTCTAACTCCGTGGGACGGGACGCAGCAATCCCCTGAGAGAGAGCTTCCGGTTCCTCTATAAATACTCAGTTCTCTGACTGAATTCTTCTTGAAAGGTGAGCCTCCGATCACAGGCTGCCCAGCCACTAATTTCTGCATTTCGATCACGGTTTTGGGTAGAGCTAGGAAGAGTCTGTGGCTAACCATGTCACCTCACCCTTCTACTTTACAAATGATGTGGCTAGGGCTCGGAGAGGGAGCTGGGTTTGGCTGAGAACCCACAGCCAATCAGTGGCAGTTCTAGGACTGAAACATAAGCCATTGAACATGGCAAGATAGGGGTTAATAAAAGCAGTCATAATCATCAGTTACATTTTAGAAAACTTAAGCTCTCTTCTTCATGCGGACACATGTGGGTGACTATCTCTGCTCACCAGAAAGGATGCTCCTCTTCAAAGCTATCTGTCTGCCTAACCTGGAATGTCAAGCTTCATCCCATAAGACTCAAATCAAAGGCCAGTGATGACATTTGGAGAATATCCACCGACAACAACAAGCAGGTGAGGGAGATGACTCATTCGTAAGGTCCTTGCCACACAAGCACAGGGACCTGAGTTTGAATCCCCTGAGTTTGTCTTTCCCAGCTGTGTGAAAAGACCAGAGTGGTGATTTGTCTATAAATCTAGAGCTGGGAAAGCAGAGACAAGTGGATCCCCGGGACTTGTGGCCAGACAACCTCACTGAATCAGCAAGCTCCAAGCCAGTGAAAAACTCTGTCTCAAAAAGTAAAACGGAGAGCAACTGAGGAAAACACCCAGTGTCATCCTCTGGCCTCTGCACACACAAAATGCACACCTACACAAACATGCACACACACACACACACACACACACACACACAGATGCACACAGACACACACCCAGCAACGAGTGCTTATTCGAGACTCTTGTGTCAATTCTGCAGTTGCTCCAGGGCTGAGTCTGTAGTTATAGTCCTCCATCTCTTTTGAGGCAACTGTTCCCCTTTGGGATCGCTGAAGCAGGTTGGAATTCCACCAGCTACAGTGAAATACTTCCCCAGGAAGGAGGGCAATAATCTATGTATGGTGCTGCACACCTGTAATCCCAACCTTCAGGAGGTTGAGGCTGGAGAATTTTGAGTTTAAGGGCAGCCAGGGCTATAAACCAAAAACCCTGTCTTAAAACATCGAAGCCAAAAGCTAGCAATGCTCAGTATCCACACTGAAAGTCCCATAAAACACATTTCACCTAGCCTTCCATGTTACTAATCGAGAAGCTAAGACTCAGGGAAGGAAAGTGACTTACCCAAGGCACATTCCTTTGAGACAGAAATGATGTCTAGACAGGTATGTACAGTCTAAATAAACCTAATATTAACATCAGCCTCTGTATAAATGCTGCATAGCTTGTCTTACTGTTTTCTTAAATAAAAATTCTCACATCCGATGAGAGGTAGCAATAAATGTTCAGGACACCAACAATTTGCCCTCCTCATCCTCCATTGTCTGACTGCATTCTTAATTCTGCTTGCACATCAGACAGAAGCTGCAGGGATGCTTTACACACAGTCATGATCCCAGGCTCCACCAGAGCGAATGGATCAAGTCCCAGGGAACAGAGCCCTGACATCTGTGTTTGTTCAAAGCTGCACAAGTGATTCTAACAGAAGGCCAGGAATAAGACAGGCAGGTTCTCCTGATAGCCAAGAATCATACCCACGGATCTGAGCCATTACAACCGAAATGGAATGTAACTGATTGCATTATGTGAGCATTAAAGGCTTAATTCTAATACAATTAAAATACGAAGCTGAGAGGGTATGAAAGATTTCTGAGCACAGGGGCTTTTTCTGCATCATACCCAGTATCCAGAACAAGCTTAGAGCATCTTTATGTGCCATTGTTTGCAAAGAACACATTAAACCAAATGTCTAGTTACTAATACCACATCTCACCAAGTGAAAAATGCATTGCCCAAGTGTCTGAAAGACTGCTTGCCCTTGTTACTGAGGCTTAAGGAAAATAGATAATGAGTAAAAATTCTGAGTGAATTAGTCCTCCCGTGTGGTCTTTCCATCCTTTATCTCCAGTTCTTTCTCTGAAAATCCAAGTTGACCTTGGATTAAACATGAAGTCTAAGTCCACAGGTCGAAGATTTTTGTTGTTGTTGATCCTAGTTCCATGTCTGTTTCATGAGATAAAATACTTTGACCAAAAGCAACAGAGAGGAAGAAAGAGTTATTTGGTGTAAAATTTTAGCTTATAGTTCCGTCCCTGAGGGGAAGTCAAGACAAGAACTCACACAGCTCCTCTAACATCACATCTACAGTCAGGAACAGAGAGAAACTAATAGATTCCTGCTGCCTGCTTGGTTGCTTCTAGCTTTGTTTTTGTTTTATGTAGTTCAGAACTCCTGCCTAAGGAGTGGCACCACCCACAAAGGGCTGGGCAGTTCTACATTAATTAAGAGTTATGAGAATCCCCCACAGACATGCCCACAGGCCAATCTGACCTGCACACACTCTCATTCAGAATTCTGGTTGTGACCAGTAGACATCTGAAACTAACCAACAAATTTTCATTTCTGTGTTATTTTGTGTTGAACCTAGGACCTCTCACTTGCTTATCAAGCATTCCTACTGAGTTCTAGCCTTGTGCCTAGTCAAAATTATTCCAAAGGATAATAAGTTCATGCAGTCAGGAAGTCATAAGGAAATACTTAAATCGGGAGTCTATAAAATTTCAAATAACTATACCTTGGATTCCATCACTCAAACCCAACCAGATATTGGCCCCTGGATGCCAGGAATCCAAGAGTATCTCTGAAAGTGAAAATTCAACAACAAATGTGCTGGTGAGAGGAGTACAGGCGCTTCAGCCCATGTGGTTAGAAATAGAAGATGAGTAGGTGGAGACATGACTTAAGAGCACTGACTGCTCTTCCAGGGGTCCTGGGTTCAACTCTCAGCAACAACATGGTGGCTCACAACCATCTGAAATGGGATCCGATACCCTCTTCTGGTGTGTCTGAAGCCAGCCACAGGGCACTCATATACATAAGATAAATAAATAAAAATAGACGATGATAAGGGTTGGGGTTTCCCTTGGCACGAGAAGAGCCAGCTCTATTTCCTAGGGGGGAGAAGAGAGGTTGAAATTAGCAATGGTTAGGAGTTGAGTGCTTTTCCACTCTGTCCTCTGTGTACTTTCCACAGTCGTCGCCTGCCGCTGAATTCACCCTTATCCCAAGCACACTGACAAGCACTGACAATTATCCCCATTTTGAAGATGAGGAAAGCCATCTTCAGAATGCTGGAGACTATCTCATGATCCCACAAGATTTGAGTAGATGTAGCCGGAATTCAATTCAGGCCCTTTTCTAAGTAAGGAGTAATGTCTCCCCCCTGGAGAGACATAGCTATGCTGGGATAGCTACAAAGAAAAGCCAAAGGGGAAGTAACAGAATTTTTTGTCTGTTTTTGTAGAAATTGGGAATACCTCTGACCACTGGATTACTTATCAAAAACTAGAACTCCTTAAGGCTAGTCTATCACAAATATTTCAGCATCTCCTATTCAAAAACAGCAGCAAAGAGGCTATATGGGATGTCGGTATTTAATCACCTGTCTGGTGCTACCTTTCTCCAATCACTGGTCATTCTCCTATCCCATTCTTTCAAATCATTGACTTGTCATCTTTACTCTTCTGAGTTTCTCGTCCATCTTCCTTCCACCAGGAGCCAAGGGTTGATCTCTGCTATCTTGCGGCTCAATCTGCTGTGCATCAGAGCCAGACAAGTAAAACTGCCAAGCAGATTTGCCAATACAGAAAGGGGAAATCAAGAAAAACTATGTTTATTTGCTGGACCCTGGGTTAAGAGTTTAGGTTCATTATACCAATCCATCTTCATGATAAACCTTAGGAGTATAGACTTCCCTCCACCAATAAGAAAGGAGGAGTGAGAAAATTAGGAAACCTGGCCAAAGTCATAGAGTATCAGATCCAGGCCTGGAAACCTTCCCTAAACCTGGCAGCCATTGTTTTTCCCAGAGTGCAATGCATCTGCAAGAGGGAGGGAGACCAACTGGACTGGTTGGTGAGTAAGCAAAGCCAAGGTATACAAAGTTTGGTTATTAGGATTTTGGAAATGGTTCAGACTAAAGTCCAAGGTATCTGTCATGATAGGAACACAATGTTGCACTCAAATTGGAATTTTGAAAACACTTAACTAAAGAGACCATTTCCAAAGGATGTAGGCAGGATGAAAGATGACAACAACAACAACAAAAAAAAAAACTGAACGCATAACTGGAGGTGTAGTGACGAGTAGGAGCTCTCACCTACATTGGCCTAGAATGAGAAAGAAGAGGTGGAAATGACTAGAAACTGGAGGCAGTGGAGCACATAGAGAGGCACCTACCCATGTTCTCTTCTTTCCCATAATCCAGTGCTGGCAAGGGTCTGATGAACCCATGAAGAAGTCAGAATGACAGGACCCTCCATATGGGCAGCCTCCCAGGCAAGTTATGTGGGAGGGGTGGGTCAGAGTAGCACAGGTAAGGAATCCACCCTTCAGTTTCAAAAGGAAAAAAGAATCATAGGAACTCTGGCAGGAAGGTGCTGACCCGGGGTTGCAGGCGCAGGCGATCATGGGAAGCCTGCTGAGATCACAGGATGATTCTCCTCTCGGGCTCAGAGCTCACTCTGTGCTTACAATTCAGCTGTTTGGAAATTCATTTTTCTGCTCAACACCTGATACCACCCCTGCCCTTTCACAATGCCATTCTGCCTTTCCTCCTTCCTGTTCTCCAAAAATATAATTGGGAGTGGTTAGAGAGATTACTTGGTAGTTAAGAGTACATGCTGTTCTTACAGAGGTCCAGATTCAGGTTTTAGCACCCATACCAGGTGACTGCCAACCACTTCTAACACCAATTCCAGAGGATCCAACACCCTCTCTTGGCCTCCACAGGTCCTGCATACACATGGTGTACAGACATACAAAGAGAGAAATAATAATAATAATAATAATAATAATAATAATGAAACAGAGTAGTTATAAGCAGAGGTTTTAGCTTCCTTTAAATCTTGGCTTTGTTTTTCACCAGTTGTGTGATCTGGAAAAAAAACTCATGAACATATCTCTGTGTCCATTTTCTCATTAGTAAAACTACAGTAAGATGACAATTATTATCTAACTTGACAAAATTATCCTAATACTCCACTCCCATTTCTTGCTTTTAGAAGAACTTCTAATCTTGTGATTTAATAGGGACTGATATATAACTCAAAAAGTATTATTTTAATTTAGTAAAATTTGAAAAAAAATAGCTTCAACTTAGCAAACTGAGTTCTCTGAATGTCAATTCTTTTTAGTTATAAAAAATCAAGGTGAGTGCATTTACTTCACCCTCCTGCTAAGGTTTATGAGGGTCAAATGCATCCCAGACAAATGTTCACAGTCCAGCCCTCCCACATTGTTAAACAAATCAATCCAAACAAAGGAAGTCTACCTTAAATACTGTATATGTTCAATAAAATTTAACACATTTCAAAGTTATTTTAAGGAAACCTTAAAACTGAAGATGTCCATGGATAACATTGTACCCAGCACAGACTAAGAGCTTGAAAAGTATTAGCAATTATCACCATCATCACACTCCTTCACATGAGCTGTGAGCTAAAGAATCCTCTGCAGTGTCCATGAGTTCTAACAATGACCCATACAGAGATGCACCAGTCGCTCTGGCCAAGTATAAGGAGATGTGCTAATGGAGAAGAAGTCACCTTGTAAGAGGGGTTCCAACTGCAGCCATAGATCAAAAGGAAGCCAGAGGCAGAGAACTGTGAGTTAAGGCAGGAGATACACAGTATAACTTGAAGGATGTTAACTGGGGCAAATAACAAAGGACCGACCCCAGATCCCCAGATCCCCAGATCCCTCCACAGCTACAGGTAAGGAATATTGATCAAACCCAAGCTGTATCCATAGAGTTCAGCTAGCAAGGAACCTGGAAATTTGTACCCTGCAGACAAGCAGTCTTTCCCTGAGCAGTGAGAAGATGTGCTTCTGGACTTCTGGTTGTCTGCTCACAGCATCAGCAGAGTCTATTTGCATAGGAGTCACTTCATTTGCATAAAACACTGCAGGAGCCAATGATAACAGAATGACCTAAGCAATAAGCAGACTTAAGAGTCAAAACTGTAAGAATTGTTATCACACAGGCTAGGAGTTCTGTACAATTGGTTTGTCCACAGGGAAATAGGTGTGCAATATCCCTAACTTGACTTGTAAGGCAGACATAGGAGAGCCCTCTGCTGGAGAAGATATCTGAGAGGCAGGTTGTGAGCAGAAGAAAAGCAACTGCAGAGTAGAATCAGTGCTTTGGTTTAGAGTGAGGTGATCCCCTCCCCGATGGTCTCCTGTGTTTGAATGCTTGCTCCTTAGCAGAAAGGCTTTGGAACCTTAGCATATAGAGCCTCACTGTAATAAGGTCAACTTGGGGCAGGGCAAGCCTTGAGCCTTCATGATGTAGACCCACTTCCTGTCTGCTCTCTGCTTCCTGGCCGTGAACACTGTGCACAGCTACTTCACATCTGTGCAGCCAAGCCACCCCACCAAGGTGAGCTGCACCCACTCAAACAACAAGTCAGATATTGCTTTCTTACTTTAACTTGGTTTTTGGTTAGTTGGGTGAGTGGGTGGGTGGGTGGGTGGGTGAGTGAGTTTATTTTGGGGATGAAGGTGGGAGGAGTTATTAGGTATTTGGTCATTGCAACAATAAAAATAGCAACACAGCCAGAAAGGACGTGATCTCAAACCACACCAGCCTGATGAATCATAGGAGAAACAAAGCAAGAGGGACAGCAGGCTCCAGTCCACAGGTGTGTTAAGGAATCCCAGAGGCATGCTGCTGTGTCACGCTTCTGCCACTCTTCGCTTCTGCCACTCTTCTGTCATGCTTCTGTCACTCGCTTTGGTTAGTCTCTACCTTCTGTTATGGCTGACAACAATAAGAGCTTACTCCACTAAGAGACAAGTCACCTTTCAGATACAAGGATTGCATCTGACACTCAAACCACCCCATATGGCAAATAAGTCATTTAAAACATAATGATGCCTGGACTCAGAGAGCTTAACCAGCTGGCTAAGATGATGCAACTGATGGAAAGATCTAGAACAGAACCTTTCCCTCTTACTCTGAAATAAATCTCTCATAGTTCCATGAGGAGGGCAAGCAGAACAAGCCAGGCCCTGGTCTCTTAAGAGAAGGTGATGCCTCAAATCTGTATCAGTCATTCACATTTTAGAATGATAGATTTCCCAAGCCAGTCTTGGGAATAAAACATACAGGTGCCCTAGAAAGGTACAATAAGGCTCCACCAAGGGGTGGAACCCAAGCACCATAGTGACCATGGAAAAGAATTTCCTCCTACAGAATTCCCCCTTCTTTGGGACTCATGGGGCAAGGCATTGAAAATTCAGTGGGTACTAAAATGCTGTGACACTCTTCCAGGTGTCCTGAGTACCTGGGCATTGATGTCCCCATTCTAGCATGAAGAGGGAGTCAATAAATATGGGTGCAGATAAGAATGTGAATTAATATGGTGGTCAAGATGGTTAATTGGATGAAGGTGCTTGCCACATAATCCCCAAGACTCACATGGTAGAAAGAGAGAACCAACTGATTCAAGTTGTCTACATACGTGCCCTGGCATGGATGTACCCACACAAGTGCACACACATGAAAAAACATGTCACTGTTAATTAGCTATTCATTTAGTTAATGCAATAAAAATAGATTTGAAAAGAACACGAATAGAGGCGATCTTGTAAAGATGGAGACATGTCACAGTGGGGCAGAGAGCTTTAATCTGACAGAGTGAGCTAGGGAGATGGCTCAGTTGGTAAACTGCCTGCTATACAAGCATAAGATCTGAATTTTGATCCCAGGCTTCTATGTAAAATGCTCAATGCCCCATAGGTTTGTAATTGAAATACAGGAAGGAAGAGGATCCCAGAGCTTGCTGGCCAGCCAGTCTTGCTGACCTAGGTGTGTGTTGGGCTCAGCGAGAGACCTTGTCTCAAAAAACAATGGAGAGTAATAAAGTAATACACTTAACTTAGGCTCCAGCTTCCACTTGGATAAGCACTTATATATTTGTATGTAAACACACATTCATACCCTACACAAAGAAAGAAAGAAAAATGGTGGATGTGGGGAGAAAGGCAGAGGCAAGCAGTAGCTGGGACTTTGGGTTTTGAGCTCTTGGAATGTCTCCTGAAAACATGACCCTTGGGCAATCCTTAAACAAAGAGATGCCTAACTCTGATTGGTTGAAGAACAACATCAAGGCCCAGGTGGTCATGGAAGAACAGTGACATCACTGGTCATGCTTAGAAAGCACCAAGTCACCATAGTCTATCATTCCACAATCAGAAAATGTTACAATGAACTCTGTCTCACAGGTAAGGAAACTGAGGAACCAAGGTTATGTGATTTTTTTCCAAAGAGCAGATAAATACCAGAAGATGTTTGTGAGTAGTTGGATTTTTCCAGGGAGTTATGCACCTTCCCTGAGCTACCTGGGACAATACAACCAAAAAGACAAGAGCTAAATTAGGAGTCACTGGAAGACGTTTTCCAGAATATGTTCAGGACCCTGGCTCCTACCACTGGGGTCAATTCCAAGGATGCAGCTGAATGGTAGCACCAAAAGGCTGATGTTTAGCACCTAACTCTCCAGAAGTCCCCACTCATTAAGCATTTGGCATTGCATGGAAGGGGTGCATGGGAGGCCAGTAGTATGTCTGCCTCCAATCACATCATCTTGGTTGTGTGATAGAGTTATGAACAAGGAAGCCACATTCATGGGGTGTGTATATTAGGCCTATTTTGGTCTTACTATCCCATAGCATAATGCAAGAGTCTTAACCTTAATTCAGGCACTGTGAACTTCAAACTATTAGAAAATAAAATAGTCTGAATCCAAAGATTCTGGGACAAGATCTCACTACCACAAACTAAAGGGGAAGCTGTAAGGGCTGGGGAGATGCCCTATTTAATAAAGCAAGGAGAGGCAGAGACAGGTGGATTCCTGGAATTTGCTACCCAGCCTATTTGGTGAATCCCAGGCTAGTGAGAAACCCTGTCTCAAAAAAAAGTAAGGTTCCTTGGAAGCACCTGAGAAACAACAGCCAGCTGAGGTCATCTTCCAGACTCTGCATACACACATGTATTCTCTCTCTCTCTCTCTCTCTCTCTCTCTCTCTCTCTCTCTCTCTCTCACACACACACACACACACACACACACACAAGTATGTACAAACACACACATGCACATACTAGACACAGCAAGAAGGGAGCAATTTGCTCCCTCCTCGCAGGCTTTGTCTCTAGGATGTCATCAGCAAGCCAAAGCCCAGATCCCCTGTTCCCCTTACCCTCTGCCCCCCCCTTGTTTTCATTTAATGAGCACATGTCACATCACAGCATTACAAGAGTTGAACAGATGCTGGGGAATGGGAAGGAAGAAGAAGCAAGAAGGGGAGAGGAGGAAACATGGAGCCCTCTGAGGTGAGAGGAAAGGACATTCCAAATCCTGTAATGTCACTACAACAGATGGAGCAAACATGCCCCCAAACATATGACAACAACCCAACATGGCATAGGACAGAAAAGATCTAGTCACAATTTAGAGGCAGCTCAGAGCCAGCAACAGTCTTTACTGGGAAAAAGCAAAAGTGCTTTTGGGGACTGAGTCATAAATGGGGAGGGGGAGTTTATCGGGTAAGGAGGAAGGGCAGCATTTGGGCAGAGAAAGTGACATATGCAAAATGCCAATTAGTGAAAGGCCCATTCTATGCAGATTTAGATGCCTTCAGAACTGGAGAAGTGACAAGGCCTTATGTCTCCCCCAAAGTTGGAATCCTAGAGCTACTGGTGGGGCCCAAACTTCGCTGTTTCCTTTCACATGCTAGGTCTGCCACATCTGCCCTAGCACATGATTTGGCTTTGGCTTTGGCTTTGTGCCAGACTCTGATTACCCCAGCCACCACTGTCATGAAGGGTCATTAGTTCACAGCCTTTTGGCTGAGCCTTTACTGTTTTAATCTTGTCTCCCTGACTCTGAGTTCCCCATCCATTCCATTCCCATACTCATCCATTCCTAATGGCCCTTTATTTTCTAATGCATTTTTCAAAGGATCTTTCTTAACTCAAGGTAAGCCAGGAATACTTGGTCCAGCTAAATCTAAGAGAACCCACCAAAAGTCAAACAAGAAGTGAAGTTGACCAGCAAGGACCATAAAACTGAGGCCCAGTTCTTTGTAAACGATAGACACATTTTATTTATTTCTCACACGTACTCATTCACCACTGTTATGGGCCACTTCACTCTGAGCCCATCTTCACACTGGGTGCAGGGCAGCAGATGGTCCACAAATGACACCAGTGTGTTGTCTCCGTAGAAGACAACTGTTCATCAAATATTTATGCAAATAAACATGAAGCCACAATCTGTAATAAGTACAAGGAAGAAAATGTGAAGGGAGCTCTGTGTGGTTGCAATAGTCCTGAAAGCAATTGTGGAAGACATCCAAGGACATTGGAGCAATTGAGCTGAGACGCTGAGTGTTATAACCAGATCCGAGTGAGCAAAGGAGCGCTGTCCTATATCATGCCCTGTGGGAAAAGCTTTCTAGTGACGTGAGAACTGGCAGAAGATCCTAAGCTGGTAGTCATAGTTTGTAAAGGCTGGCATGAAAAACAGGGATGGTGGCCCAGTCAGTAAACTGCCTGTCTTGAAAGCACAAGGGTCTGAGTTTGATCTCCAGACTCCATATATCTAAGCCAGGCATGGTGATACACACTTAAAATTCCATCACTGAAGACATAGCAACAGTTGGATGCCTGGTTTTGCTGGCCAGCGACCCTATTTGGTGAGTCCCAGGCCAGTGAGTATCAAAAGCAACAGAGTAGAAGGTACTTGAGGAAGAACACCTGAGGTTGTCTTCTGGCTTCCATATGCACACATATGTGCATATGTGCATGAATATACATAAACACACCAGACCCCACACACACACACATACATTCACTCACTCACATATTCACATGCATAAGAACATTCAGTCAAGCACAAGGCGAACATTTATAGTTTACCTAAACTTTTAAGTATTCAAAAATATGTATAAATTCACAACCAGGGCCTTTCAAGATGCTACCCTCTGAGTTCTGAAAATGAAGAATGAAGCAAATATTACCTGGTTTCTGTGCACTCAGGCCGAACATGGCTTTGCTCGGCACCTGGCTGGCCCCTCTCTGTTCCGTGTCAGATGAGATGATACAGCTGAGGCTCCCAGGTTGCAGCTTTGGATCCTAGGAAACAGGCTTTCATTGGCCGTGTATTTCACAGCATCCTTGGCTCCTGCAGGAGCTTAGGTTAGCATTGAAGTCTGGGCCAGAGGCTGAGCAGGGATGCTGGAAGCACATTTTGGCCTGTGACGGACAAATTAGCCCATGTGCTTTTCTATAGACAATGGTTAAAAGTGAGACCCTGGCGAGCAGTGCAGACTTTGTCTAAGACCCAAGCAAATCAATCCTTTCTCATTTGTTCTTTCTAAGCTTCCATTTCACCACCTGGGAAACTGGAATAATAATGGTGGTTCTCGCCTACCTTATCTCAGCTCCTGCTGCGCTGATGCTAGATAATAAACAACTTCCAAATCTCCATGGTTTGCATCAACAAGCATTTATTCCTTGCAGGTGCATGGAGCTGGCTGTGCTTCAGGCCATAGGCTGAGTTTGGGCTTTTCCATGTGTTTCTCAGTTTGAGATAAAATGAAGAAGTTATCTGGAGTATGCTTCTCCCATGGCCAGTGTCAGACTGAGCACAAAATGTTTCTCATAGAACTGTGTGTTTGAATACTTTGTCCCCAAGTGGTGACATTGTTTGGTGAGAGTGCAGAACCTTTAGGAGGATGGGTATAGCTGCAGGAAGTTGGTCACTGCTGGTGGCACAAGTTTGAGAGGCTACAGCATGGCCACATCCTCAATCCAAGGTCTTTCTGCTTTCTGGTACACCAAGATATGAGAGGGTCATGGCAACCTCACTGCTGCCAACCTCACTGCTGCCGGGAGCTTCACTGTGCCTTCTCCATCATGATGAACTGAACCCTCTCAAACTGTGAGCCAAAGTAAATCTTTCTTCCCTTAAGTTATTTGGGCCAGGCATTTTGTTACACTAAGACAGCCAGTCACAGGAGCGTAATGTAACCTACCGCCCATGTAACCTGAGAACTTTCAAAGTGTTTGACTGGGTGTAGAGATGGGTAGGGAGATGGCTCAATGTTTAAGAGCCCTTGCTGCTATTGTAGAAGATCCACATTTAGTTCTTAGCACCCATACACCAGTATATAATCATTTTTAACCCACTTCCATGGGCTCCAATGTTCTCTTCTGACTGGACACCAGGCACACATACGGTTCACCTCCAAACATGAAACAAAATACAAATACACACAGAATAAAAATAAGTTTTTTTTTTAATTTTTGACTAGACATATGATATGTTATATCTACTCAGATCTCAGTAGCCCAAATAAATCTCATGGCCAAATCTACATTCTGTGGTCCTATCCACATGGTAACCATGGAAGCAGCAAGAAGGTATGATGGTGTTGATTTCTGCAAAGAGTAGGAAGTAAGGAAGTAATACTTATTCAATTTTCTTCCCTGCCTCTGGTGATGGCTAAAAACTATGACTGTGAATTTTTGACACTTGACAAGGATGTTCCGAGTCCTTTCCCCTTAAATCTGGATCAATAATCTTGACTTAATTGTGACCAGTAGAATGCTGTAAAATTGATGTGGGACTTCAAAGGCAGGACCAGTAAAGATCATATAACTTCTAGTTGGGTTTGTTAGAAGGTTTACTTTGGAGGAGCCATATAAGGCACTGTGTAAGAGCTTGACAATGCTACCCTTCTTAGGAAGCCACATGTAGACACTGTGACTAACAGCACAGCAGTGACTACCCATCCATGCCTGGTGGAGCCAAAACCCATCTCACACCTGACTGCCATCACTGCAGAGTCCAAGTGAGAACATTTGATTTTTGCCCAGATTCTTGACCCAGGTTGCTTTAGGTCTCTAAGTATCTCATCTAATCTTAGTACACAGATGAGGCCATGTTGATGTCATTGTTTTATACTCTGAAATTCTGATGTCCACCCATCAGACATAAGTGTTAGAACATGCTACCAAGGGCGTGTATGCCCAGGGAGCAATCAAATACCTCTTCCTCCCCACTCCCTTCATCACTTTTCCCTCTTTAATGACCAGTGTCATGAGAAAGCCCATGCATTTGTTCATGCCTGTGTCCCAGTCCCAATCATCCTGTCTTCATCATTCTGGTCCTACTGTCATAACGCTTACAGCTCTTTGAAGACAGACTATGTCTGACTTCAGGACATGAAGTGCTCAGGACAAATCCTGGCACAGAAGAGCATGGACATTTCCCATTTTTGTTTCTTGTCCACTCAACAACCATTCTCTACCTATATGGACTACCCATAGCCCTTTGGGCCTCTGCTTCTGTCTGGCTTTCACCAAGGAGGCGTCCCAGCATGGGACCAGAGAAAGGAGTTGGAGCAGAGTTAGTATTCATCACCACAACTCCTTCTCTACAAGTCTGATGAGAGCCCAGCTCCTCACCCACCAACTGCCTCTCTCCCTCCATGATGCTCAGCATCCCTTACCTTTTATTGTCTCCCCTTCCCTTGGGTCTTTTGTTTTGCTTATGCATTACTAATGCCTTCATAACAGCCCTTGCATCCTTTCCTTCTTGAATTAATCTAGTTGGGATGTGCAGCTAGCATCAGCATCCCTGGAGTGATACAGAGCAACCAGAGAACAGCAGCTGGATCCATAGTTTCAGGTCATAAGGTCTGGGATCACAGGTTTCCTTGAACACATGGGAGGACGGACTAAAAGGTAATGGAGGCCATAGTGCATCTAGCAAGCTCTGTCAGTGAGCCATTAAACTGCTGAATTGTCCCTACTCAGAAGCTGTCAAACTTCCATCCAAGGCTTCATTAGGGGCAGAACCACCTACTCCCTGACATTCCTGTGACAGGGAGCATTTCAATTAGAGCCACAAGAGTCTTCGAGGACCTGACACACCTAACAGCAATAGCCTAGCAGTTCCCTGAGGACTCTCAGGCCAGCCTGCTCTCAACCCCTTTTCCCACCCACTCCAGCAGCCCTCTCCAGGCCTCCACAATCCTCTGGCCCTCAGGTAGTCAGTGCTTCAGACTGCCCACCCTAGAATCTCCCAAAGCTTACACAGAAGGGGTGAGATCAGCATTGGGGCTGAACCCTTCAGAGCCGTGGTTAGATCCCTTTGGTGACTCCTATTTACTGTGAGGCCCAGATGTCACTTGAGCACTATATGAGCCCCTTCTGGAGCCCCTTCTGGTCCCCCAACTGAGCCTTCTGACCGGTCTTAGAAAAGCAGCCTTAAAGACAGTAAATTTTGAAAATCTCCAGGAGGTTGTCCAAGACAAGCAGGAGAACACATCTCAGTTTTTAGAATGCCTCACAAAGGTTTTATTAAAATACAGTAATCTGGACCCTGAAGATCCAGAAGGTACTTTTTTTTCCAGAGCTACCCAGATATAAAAGCTAAACTTAGATGCTTGGAGAGGGGGCCCCTAACTCCACAGGTAGAAGTCTTGGCACTGGCTTTCAAAGTGTACCATGAGAGGGATGAGAAAGCCCAAAAAACGAAAATTCACATGCTGGCAAAGGCTGCCCGGCCAGCACCAGCTCCAGCTTCTACCCTGAACCCCTGGCCTTCCAAGGCTCAGGAACCACCAGCTCCCCACTATAGATGTGGTCAGCAAGGTCACTGGGTGAGGGCTTACCCTACCCCCCTGGAAGCCAAGAAGACCGTGTCCTAAGTGCCGTCAGGGGGTACATTGGGCTGTCCATTGCCATCATGTCATGCAGAACAGAGGGCCATTCTGTCTAGGTACTCCTCCAGCTGACCTCCTAGGCTTGGCTACGGATGACTGAAGGGGCCGGAACTCCCTCGACCTGACCACGCCCATCATGCGCAGGAAGCTCCAGGTAGCCATCATGGTATGTGGGCGGCCCATCTCCTTCCTCTTGGTCACGGGCCACTTACTCAGTCCTGATGGAGTTTGGGGGACCCACTTCACCTTCGCGTTTTTCTATCATCGAGGTAGGAGGACAACCTTATCTTCCTCATCAGACCCCACCACTTAGTTGCATTTTTAGGGGTGTGCCCCTCACCCATTCCTTTTTGGTAGTGCTGACTTGTCCTGTTCCCTTATTGGGATGGGATCTTTTAGCTAACTTGGGAGCCTCTATTTCCTTTGCTCCCCCCACTCTCCTGAACCCAAGCTCACCAGCAGTTCCTCTGCCCCTCCTTCTAGCCAGTCAACCTACTAATACTAACAGGTTATTTCCTTTACCAGCTTCTCAGGTGGACCCCAGAGTCGGGGACATCCAGAACCCCTCTGTTGGTAAGCATCATTCTCCTGTTGTCATCCAGTTACTCTACCAGGTATATCAGCCAAGCTCAATACCCCCCCCTTCTCTCCAGAGCCTCAGGGGACTTAAACCTATCATTTCTGACCTCTTAAGGAAAAAACTCCTTTGCCCCACTTCTTCCCCCTACAACACCCCTATACTAGCAGATAAGAAACCTAATGGTGCCTATCTCCTGGTTCAAGATCTCGGGTGTATTAATTCTGCAGTGGTCCCCCTCCATCCTGTTGTAGCTAACCCCTACACACTTCTTTCTACTATTCTCCTCAGGAACTTTTCATTTCTCAGCCCTAGATCTCAAGGACGCATTTTCTGGGTGTCCCTCTCGACACCCAGTCTCAGAACATATTTGCCTTTACCTGGACAGATCCTGACACCCACTATTTTCTACCCAACTTGCCTGGACTGTTCTGCCTCAGGGATTCCGGGAAAACCCACACCTATTTGGTCAGGCTCTGGCTTCTGACTTACTCTCTTTATCTCTCCCTAAATCTAAGATTCTTCTTTATGTAGACAATGTCCTTCTCTGTAGCTCGTCTCTAGAGATTAGCCAAGCTGACACCTGTGCTCTTCTAAATTTCCTTTCTAGTCAAGGCTATAGGGTCTTACCTTCTAAAGTCCAACTGTCCACTCCTCAGGTTACCTATTTGGAACTAACAATTACCCCAACCCACAAGACTATTACCTTAGATAGAAAGAATCTGATTCAGTCTCTAACTGTTCCTTCTACAAAGGAAGAGATTTAATCATTCCTAGGAATGGCTAGCTTTTTACATTCCTGGGTTCCTTCCTTTTCCCTCCTTTCTTGACCTTTATATGAAGCAGCGTTAGGCCCCACCCACGAACTGCTTCTCAAACCTGTTACCAAGCCCTTTCAGAGGCTCCAACAGGCTCTCCTTAAGGCCCCCGCCTTACATCTCCCTGACCTGACTTGCCCTTTTTCCCTCTATGTAACTGAAAAGGAGGGTTTGCCCTTGGAGTCTTAGGTCACCAACTGGGACCTTCTTTTGCACCTGTAGCATACTTCTCAAAAAGACTAAATTTAACCATCCAGGGATAGGCACCTTGGTTTTTTACCTTAACAGCCGCTGAACTCCTTATTTGAGAGTCAAAGAAACTAACCTTGGGATTGCCCGTAACTGTCCTCTCTTCTCATAACCTGTCACAGCTCCTAACTGACAAAGGCTTGCAGACTCTACCTTCCTCCAGAGTTCTTTCTCTTCAGATAGCACTAATAGAAGATTCCATACTCACCTTCCAATCATGCCCCTCTCTTAATATTTCCAATCTTCTTCCTCAACCTAATACTAACCACTCCCTGTCTCACTCCTGCACTGAGACTTTAGAGTAACTATTACCTCATCCTTCACACATACAGGAGGGCACATTGCTGCAATCCATTTATACCTGGTACATAGATGGAAGCTCCTTTCTACATGAAGGGGCTAGAAAAGCTGGCTATGCCATAGTATCAGACACAGAGGTGGAGGAGGCACAGACCCTTCCTGCACACACCACTAATCAATGGGCTGGACTAATAGCCCTCATCCATGCCTTTCAACTGGCCAGGGACAATCCCTCAATATCTACACAGATTCCAAATATGCTTTCCATGTCCTCCTGTCCCATGCCACTATCTGGAAGGAGAGCGGGTAATTTACCACAAAAGGAGGATCAATAACTAATGCAAACCACATTCTGGCCATGCTAAAGGCCTCCCATCTCCCCACAGCTATTGGGATTGTCCACTTCAGATCCCACCAGATGGATGACTCTATTGTCTCCAAGGGAAACAACCGAGCCGATGAGGCAGCTAGAGCTGCGGCCCTGAGGGGCCTGGACTCATCTCACCTTCCCCAGGACATCCTTACACTGCAACCCACATCTCTACCTCCACCCCCGACACTCGCCAAACTCTGTCCTATCTTTACCAACTCTTTCATCCTAACAGCGGAGCATTGTCTCCTTTTGTTAATACCCACCTAAAGTCTACTCCTGAAGACTTAAGTTTCTTAAACTCTATCACTGCTTCTTGTAAAATCTGACAGATGTCAGACTCCAACTCGAGATATTGGAGCACCTCTTTTCCTACCCATTAAGCTAGAGGTTCCCTTCCTGGAACTGACTGGCAACTTGACTTTACCCACATACCCATGTCAAATGTGCCAAGTACCTCCTGGTCTTGGTGGACATCTTCTCAGGGTGGGTAGAAGCATTTCCCACAACTAACAAAAGGGCTCAGACAGTCTCTGATCTCCTCCTCTGAGAGATCATCCGTCAATTTGGTATCCCAGCCTCCCTTCAGTCAGACAATGGCCCAGAATTTACTCCCAGATTTCTCAGATTCTATCTAAGGCCCTAGACATCCCCTGGCATTTTCACATTCCATAGCACCCTCAATCTTCAGGTAAGGTAGAAAGAACTAATCTCTCTTTAAAAACCACTCTTGCTAAGCTGTCACAGGAACTTCACCTTGACTGGGTAAAACGTCTACCTCTGGCTCTTTTCAGGCTACGAGGTCTCCCCAAGTGACCTCTTCTCATCTCACCCTTTGAACTCATGTATGGATGTCCAGTCTTTTTTTTTTTTAATTAGATAAACTCTTTATTTACAATTCAAATGTTGTCCCCTTTCCTGGCTCACCACCACCACCAGAAAATCCCCTAACCCATCCCCGCTCACCCTGCTCACCAATTCACCCACTCCCATTTCCCTGTCCTGGCATTCCCCTATACTTCTTAACTCCTGGTCTTTCACCTAAGTGCTCACCCCTCCCAGACCAGCTACTCACCCCATTATGCTGATCACCATCTACCATGGCCACAGACTGTCTCCTGTCCACTGCCTGTCAACATTGGAGACCAAGTCCTTCTATCCCCTCTAGATCATTGGCCCTCACCCCTCTCTCACAAATGGCAGGGCCCTTTTAAGGTCATTCTTGTGTCCCCTACAGTTGCTAAACTCGAAGGGCTCTCTCATTGGGCCCACCTGTCTCACATTAAACCTTTCATCCCTCCACATAAAAATGACTCTTCTTCAGACACATTGACCCTAACAGGATCATGCTCTTTTAAGCTCCAGAGGACATTGAGAGCTCCCACCTTGTCCCCTATCCCAGAAAATGAGACTCCACTCTGGCAGGCGAGCTTGACTTCACTGGATTAGACATGGGTTTCTTGTCCGCCCCCTGCTGTTTTTCATTTTCATCCAGGGCAATCCTTACATCTGGAGATTTGAGGTTCAATGAAACCTCCAAAGATAACAGTTTTTCCAAATAGGGTCTGGAAACTGCTCCATAGCCAGATGCCAGGAACTGATCAAAATCACTATCATTCCTGTATCTATTATCCCATCTAAATATTATGATCTCTATACTTGCTTTCCCTTTGATCAGACAAAAGATTATTATAGAAAATGGCTGCCCATATTGTTCTTGTCAGATACATATGCTAGGATTACAGATCAATCATTTCTTCTATCAACACTGCAAGACACTTTTCTTCTACTTACAAGACCCGTAGGATTCCAGGTGGGAGACAGTTGTTGGTAAGCTCTACCATAAAAATCAGCCCAGTTCCCCAATAAGTACTATCCATATTGAGAGAAAATATATCTCAATTGCCCAACCCCTAGATATTGGAAAAGTAGGGGAAATAATCAAATACTCTTCTGAGGTCCTTACCTCTTTGACAGCACCCCTCATAAATGGTACTAACTTGTCATTTCGCCTTTGCTTCTGACCTTGACCTCAGCATACCAACTCCTTAATGTCACCAGGCCTGGTCACTTTAAAGATTGCTGATTATGCATACCTCCTGGAATCAACTCAAAATTATCACTTAGAGCCTCTCTGGTGATACGGCCAAGTAACCTTACCTCACCTTTTGTCAGCTGTCCTGACTCCAATGTTGCCATGACTTTGAGCCTTACCTCTATCCCTCTCTTTGGCATGGCAAACTGTTTTAAGACCTCTGGGACATGTTATGTAGAAACACTAAGCTCCCTAGACTACAATAGAACCATAACCCTTGAAATATCATCTCTGCCACAATGCCCTGCAGTCCAGAACATGTTGATTCTTTGTGGAACCCAGGTATAGCATCGCCTACCCGCCAGCTGGTCAGGAGTTTGCACGTTGGTACTCCTTTTCCCTGAACTGGGAGTAATCCAGGGAAATGAGCCCCTGCTAATCCCCATTGTAGATATAATAGCTGCCTGATATAAGAGGGCAGTTCAAGTTGTGCCACTCATGGCCGCTGTGGGAATAGCCAGAGGTGTCAGTACTGGAGTTGCATGGATAACAACTTCCATGACCCAGTATAATACATTCACTTCCCAGTTTAAAATTGATCTTCAAGGAATGTCTGAAACTGTGCTTACTATCCAGAAACAGATAGATTCTTTGGCAGTCGTGATGCTCCAGAACAATGGGGCCTAGATGTCCTGACAGCTAAAGTAGGTGGTCTTTGCCTGTTCCTTCAAGAAGAACGCTGTTTCTACGTCACCCAATCCAGGATAGTGAGAAATAAAATCCAGAAGCTACAGTCAGACATAAAGAATTTCAGGGATCATGAGACCTCCAGTTCTGGCATTTTCGAAAACCCTATATGGAAGTGGATACTCCCTTCTGTAATACCTTTTCCTGTCATCTTCCTACTGTTGTTATTTGCTCCCTGCCTTATTAATCTTGTTTCTACATTCCCCCAATGGCAAATACAAAAAATTTCTAACCAAACTATTAATAAGTTCCTGTTACAGGATTACCAGCTGCTTCCCCCTCCTCTTTTTCCTTCTCTTTATAATAAGAAGAAGAGAGGAATGTTGGTACTAGGACCTACGAAACCTGTGACATCACATAGGTGACAATGCGACCTGTATACCTGTTGCCAAGGCAACAGCCACCATATTCGCAGAATCCATTGGGCTCACCTTTACCTGTGACCATGTCACCATCTGTATATATAAGAGGAGCACCCCCTTCTCTCTCTTCCCCTCTTCTCTTTCTGTCACCACCTTTGCCCTTTACCCTCTCATTAAACCTCATGTGGAACTGTTTGGCCTGGTGTGGTCTTTTTGGAGCCTCCACCGCCTGCCAATCCCAACACCAACCAACACCCATGATGTCTGCAAACTAAATCCTTGTCCTTAGACTTATACGTGGAATCCAAAGTGAGGGTGTGGCCCAGAGACAGCCCTGTGACCCATTTACCCCAGATATTGTAAATGCTTAGCAACCAGAAGCTCCAGGAAACAAAAAGCTCTTGTCTGGGTCTTAGAAAAGCAGATGTTTATGCACATATTCATTGCCCTCTTGGCGATTCCTAAATGCACTGTCAGTAGAAAAGTGTTTCTTAGATACTGAGACTAATCAAAAGCCTGTTCAGAACCCATTACTGCAAGTACCTAGCATAACCACATACATTAGTTTCTTCTGGTTTTATATTCAACTCAACAAAATTTTATTGAGCACAGGCTTTGTGTAAGACACTATGCCAGGTGCTATGAACTGCTTGACAGACAATGCACAGTCCCTGTCTGTCCCCAGTCCTCCACTTGAATTCTTCAACAGGCATATTCAAGTTCAAGATATATATGAGAAGTAGCTAACTCCCATAGATGGCTTTACTAAAAGAATCCCTTTGCTTAGTACCCCAGTGGAGACAGAGATAGGAAAATGAGAGAGATATATTTAATTCTTCCTGGATGGTTTAATGTGGGTCTAATTTTTCCTCTGATCTCATCCTCATAGGAATCAAAAAAAAGTAAGTATTATTGTACCCATTTAATGGGTGAGGAAAATGAGGCCCAGAGTAGACTGTGCAATGATACAAGAACAGTCAGATCAAATTTGTTTGGCTACAACACTTGAACTCTCTGGATGGTACTCTTGCTAAAGGTGCACGCCAGTATAAAACATGTGTGCTTGAATCCCACCTCTGACCTACTGAATTAGTCTCTAGAGGTAGGTTCCAAACACGAGTTTAAAAAATCTCATCCAGGGAGGCCAGATATATCTTGACCTATGTCACATCATGAATGGCTGAGGGAGACAGCAACAAATGAAGGTATGAAATACAAATTCATTCCCAGGGATGGAACCAGGTAGGTGAAAGTGTTCCCATGGGAAATGGGGATTGTCCCCCAGAAGAGAAAAGACTGGCAGTTTGAAAATGAACCAAGCATCCCAGATCACCTTTCCTGACTACTCAACCCCACACTCAGCTCTCAGCCACGCCCTAGCTTCAGGCCAAGCCACCCTTACTGGGAAGGTGACATCAACCTGTACCACAACTAAATGGTGTACGTGTCTGCTCACAGAGAGGTGAAGGTCTGAATGACACTATTGAGCACTTATTAATTGCAAAGCACTGCATTGAGCCCTTTTGCATACATTAATCATTGATTGTTCATGATGGCTGTGAAACATGTATATATTTATCTTCATTGTTTAAAAGATTAATGAGGCTTGGAGAATAATTGGCCCAAGATCCCATCGTCAATATGGGATGTAACCATAACTCTACCTCTCATCTGTCTGGCTTCAGTGCTACCCTTTCATCTCTAGGATCAAGTACTTCCTAAGGGTTTTCAGAAGGTGTTCAGACAAGAGAAAGATAATGTTGGATCATATGGACAACAAGAGATCAATAGAGATTATTCTAAGATCAAGGCTGAAAGGAGCTGATTAGTCTTTGCCCATTCACTCAAAAGCAGAGCCTGTGACAAGGATTTGGGTACATTTGGTTTATTTGTTAGGGAAGGGTAATTTGAAGACAAACTAGCAGAGACTGGGGGACTAAGACTGGGAAGAGAAAGAAGGAAGCCAATGAAAGATGTAACTAACCCACTATAGGTAACTACATTCTACTGGAGACCCTGGCAGACTGTGTATTATTGAACACACTGCGGGGCTATTATTGAACTTGGAGGTCAAAGTCTGTACCACAAGTCAGGCTTAGCTACCCACCTCAATAAGCCAATATAAAGAGCTAAATTAATAGTGAAAAATTGAAAAGAGAGAAAGATTCAAAGTGGCCACTTTGGGGGAAAATAACAAAGAGCTCCAGTGAATCCCCATCCAAACCCCTCTGCCCAAGCCTGTCTTCAGCCTCTTGTGATTAAAGTTTAAATAGAAAAACAAGGATGATGTGCACATCTGAGCAATCTGCTCGAGGTGTGGTCCCACCCACCACTGACACATCACTGTCTGGCTTCAGTCTCATGCTATCAGGTGGTCTGAGGAGTTGTTAGAACTCAAGTAGGATATTCTTGGGGAAATTTCCCTTCCTCTGAGATCCATTGTTTCAATAGTTGATAGATTGAGAAGCATGAGTATTTCTTTAGAATATCTTCATTTTTGCTGGCCAGTTTCAGGACTGTCTTACAGAGACTGAGAGCTTCATTCATTCCAACAGCATAAATTCCCACCACTTCCATCCTATCCTGCTTGAAAGCTAAACATAGTCCCTGAAATCTGTTAAAGTAGAGACAGTTGGAGGTAGTCAGTGCCTAGGAGCCCTGTCTGTAGATATCTTCAGAGCTGACTAATTGAACAAGGGTGTGATGTCAACCACAGGACTGGGCGGAATATTTGGTGACTATACCAAAACACCTCTTGAGAACCTAGAAAGAAGGAAACTAAGCTCTCCCTGTATGAAATAAACTTAGAAATTTAACAGGAACTGAATCAAAGGACTTGTGCCAAGAGATAATAGAACAAGACAGCTACCAGATCTGAAGGTGGAGTCTGTAACCTGATCAGATGTATCAAGACCTCTAAAGAGGCAGGGATTGAACTGAAGCTTATGGACCAACTAAAAAACACAGACCATGTTGTCCCAGAGCAGGAGGTTGCCAGGGCCCATCTCAGGCTAGTCCACAGTAAAGAGTTCATGTTCGGTAGAAGAGGAAGACTTCCAGTCCTAGTAACAAAATGAGCCCTATTCTAAAATGGACATACCTCTGCCTGGAGCCATTGGATATCACAGGACAACCTCTCCTAGTCTGAAATGAAATATCCTCATGTGAATCTGGTTCCAGAGACAACTCACATAATGAAGATATTTTACAAAAGAAAAAACAATAAATTATAGCTCAATATGCTCATAAACTGCCCAAGAGATACCCTGCTCATCTAAACTGAAATAGAAATCTGAATTTGCAGGACAATAGTCCAAATTCCAAACCAAAGCTTACTCTGGAACACCAGGGGCCAGAGTTTTCAGCTCACCAATCTTTCCCAGGCCACACACCCAATAACAGCTCTACAATATCTTTGCATATTTGTCTATAGTAATCAATGTAAAGAAGATAAAGGAGATGATGGCTAGAGACCAAGGTCATGAACAGTCTGAAGCCTTGACCACCAGCCCTTTACTAATCATTCTTGACTATATGTACACACACATGTGAATGCATGCATTTATCTGAGCCTTTATGCACATGTGTATCTATAGGCATATACATTTGTAGATCTGCATAGATATGAATATGGGAGCAGAAACCACGGGCTGTGCTCTGGTTCTATGATCTTGAACAAATCCTTGACAAGCCTTTCCAGGCTTTGGGAGTCATCATTTGTAAAATGGGCACAGCAGTAGTTCTGACATCTCAGAACAGGCTGTAAAGATCATGTAATACAAACCTGGAACAAAATTCAGTGAATGCTAACACTTGACATTTCAGGGTATCATACAAGGTGTTTCTGTGGTCATGTGTTGGTGTACTTTGGGGGACTATTTTATTAGGTTTTATTATCTACCACCCTTCCAAACTTCATTCTACCCTAATCCTTCCAATCCCCCAATACTGGGTTAGAGAAAGAAAGTTAGAGGGGAAAGGGCACAGACCTCTTTATACTACTTCCTGCTGATTAGAGGTGTCAGGTTCCTTGGGACAAGTCCAAACTCCATCATTAGGATATCTCCAAACAGCAATCTAGCAAAACAGCAATCCAGTAATAGCAAAAGCAACAGCAGGAGCCAGCAGCAGGGGGAGCAGCGGCAGCCACAGGCCCTCTTGGGGTTCTCCAATTTATACACTCTCAGGAGGCCCCGGAATGTCAAACATAAACTATCTGCAGCTGGCAGAAGAAAATCACTGCCCTCCTAGAGCAGGAGACAATCATAGTTAGCAGCTATGAACGATCTGAAGCAGCTCCATATCCCACAGTTGGGATTAAAACAAAAACATAATTATATGACATAACTGGGTGTTTAAAGAAACCAAAAATCTCACAATAGACCTGTGTGCAGAGTGGATCCTTGGGGTTCTGGTGATAGTGATCTATTTGTGACTTTTGTTTGATAAGCACTGTATCAGTAACTTGCTCACCAGCAGAGGTAGAAACAAAGTCAAAGCCAAAGCGTGATGTTCTCTGAGGGAATGGTGCCATAGACTAGAAGAGCAACCAAAAAGAACCTGAGAGTCAGAAGGATGGAGAGAAGGAGCAGATGGCCAAGTCATGGAGAAATGTAGCCTGGAAGTGCGCCCTTGCCACGGATGATTGGTAAGTGTTCTCAATGATCTTTCCTCCCTCATTCCCCAGGTAGACCAGCAGTCTCAGCCAGCCAATTTTGTGAGTACAGAATCCAAGCCTCTGTCCCAGGCCCACAGAAACTGGTGCTTTGCGCTTGTTTCAGTTTAGACAGTAATGTGTCTCCCACTCCTGTCTGAATATATCTAGGAAAGGGATTTTAGTAAAACACCCCTTACCACACAGCGGGACTGTGGATTTGGCTGTTTATCTGCAGTCTCGGCCCCAGATGATTATTCTGATAAACTGGAATGAATCTTGCAGCAGAAGGAGAGCTAGCAACGGTCCTGCTGATTTATCGCCCTTCTCAACCCAGTTGGGTTCCAAGAGAATAAATCTTGCTCGCCTCTGGCTAGGTACCCACAATCATGCCACGGACCATGACTTTCATATCCCATTAAATCTGAATTACTCAGTCTGGGGCTGAGCTGAGAGGTAATTTAAAATGGCAAAAAGGGGAAAATGTTCTGATTTAGCTCTGATAGAGACTGGATTAAGTCCTCCCATTTTTCAAGGCTTAAATGTGAGCTTTGTGAGGGCAAGCACCTGTGGGTGGGATAGCCCTCCTGTGAAGGGCCTGAGCCACAGATTAAACTAAGGGAGTTGAACCAAACACACATTCCAAAGGTCGGCAGCCCCACCTCCTCCAACTACAACACAAGCGGAAACTGTTTTTTGTTTGTTTGTTTGTTTGTTTGTTTTCAGGGGAACCAGTCTATTAAAATCCACCCTGCTCTGCAACTGTTTTGAATAGCAATTTGACAGTTGCTATCAAAATGAAAAGGGCAACACTCTCTGATCTAGACACTGTCCTACAGATATACTTGGCGGTGTGCTCAAGGTCATGTACACATACATGGGTACTCATGAAACCCTCATTTATAATCCTGAACTATGATATTAACAAAATATCCTTAGTGGAGCATGCCTTAAGGAAGAATGGGATACCCATTCTAGAAGAGAATTAGCACCCGTTTAAAAAAGTGAAGTAGAGGGATTTCTACTGGTACAGAGCCAACATGAAGAATACTCATATGCAAAGTGTCCCCTGCTTTTCATAAGTTGTATAAGATGAAGCTAAAACCAGTCTGGTTTTCCTGTCTTCTCTCAGCAATCCCTCAAATGCTGCAGTTTAAACCGTCTCAAAATAAATTCCACATCCAACCTGACCTCACAGTAAGACTCTCTGACCAGACCTTGCCAGGGCCATATCTGGAGCCTTGCTAACAGGCTGTGACTACCACAAAGATCACTGAGGCAGGAAAAAAAGAGGAGGATCCTTCTCTGCAGGACTCTGCCAGGTTCTCATCTCCTGTGTATGTGCATGGAGAGCCCAATGGAGTCTGAGCTCCTGCCACAAGTGTAGGATACGTTTTCAGACTTCCATCACCTGAGTCTACTCTAGCTGCGTACAAAGGAAGCCTGCTGGTAAGAGGCTTGGAACGTATTGCTCTTTGAGAGCTGAATGCTGTTAACATAATATTAAAGGGCTCTAGGAATCAGGGTACACACTAATAAAGATAGAAAAAAATTGTGCTACAATAACAAATGAATGGCCAGATTTTGATTCCATACCTTCTCAAGAAACCTGATTTCAACTGACTCCCCCATGCAGAGCAGGACTCAGAGACCCAGGCTGCTACCATCCTGAGACTCCATCATCTTAGCCTGCAACCGTCATGGTTGCCACGACAAAACATGTAAGTGCTAGTTTGTATCTTTATCTGCAGGAAAATAATTCCAACTAGCTCCAGTGGACAGAACTGTCATGGGCATCCAGCTCATTTCCGAGGAAACTAGGCCACAGGGTCAACCCATATATATCCAGGAATCAGAAAGGCTCCACTTGAGGTCCGGACCTAGTGCTTACCCTCCCATTTCTTCCTCCTTACCCTCCCCAGCAGGAAGGGTGGGATCTTACACATGACAGAGCCTCTGTGCTTTAGCTACTGCTATGCTTGCATTCATGCATTTATTCAACAAACACACACTACAGTGACGGTGGTGCTTGTGTTGAGTCCCAGGAGACAGGAAAGAGAATGGCAGACGCAGCCAATCCCCATGAAGGTTATAGCCCAAAGGCCGGTTTCCACCATCGCTGCCTTCTACATGCTAATGGGCTCCATTCAGTTAATACCCGACTCCCTGCATCTCTGGAGCAGTCAGGAGGACTGGGTTATTACCCAGAGGTACTCACAAGGAAGAATATAACAGGTGTAGGCTGGTGTAGTGGTTTGAATATGTTTGACCCAGGGAGTGGCACTTGTTAGACTAGATGTGTGACTATGGCTTTAAGATCCTCTTCCTGGCTGCCTGGAAGTCAGTGTTCTGCTAGCAGCCTTCAGTTGAAGATGTAGAACTCTCATCCCTTCCCGCACCACGCCTGCCTGGATGCTGCCATGCTTCCTGCCTTGATGATTATGGACTGAACCTCTGAACCTACCTGTAAGCCAGCCCCAATTAAATATTGTCATTTGTAAGACTTGTCTTGGTCATGATGTCTGTTCACAGCAGTAAAACCCTAACTAAGACCTCTGGGAAGATGGCTCAGTGGGTGAAGACATTCACCATGGAAGTCTGGTGACCTAGAACCCACAGAAAGGTGGAAGGAGAGAACAGACTTCAAAATCATCCTCTGTCTCTGTGGAATTTGCCCTCTCCACTCCCCATTTCATATTCTCTCTCTCTCTCTCTCTCTCTCTCTCTCTCTCTCTCTCTCTCTCTCTCTCTCTCTCCCCATGCACACACACACACACACACACACACACACACACACCCCGTGTACATAACTTTTTGCTTGATTGTCAGAAACTGTAGCCACCTTATCTCACTGAGCAGCAGGCAGCACTTGTCACCTGAGAGTCTACTCTGGCCCCTCCTCTAGCCTCTTCTCCTTGGTGGATTCTAACCAACTCACTTTCTCACAGGTGAGAACCCTGTGTAAAACGTGAGCAAAAGAAATCAACAGGTCACGCAAGAAGTTCTTAGAGTTTCCCTTTAGACTTTAAGAGAAAATTGGTCTCTTCATGTTGGGAGATCTGGGCCCAGGTCTTTCTACCAAACAGCTTTAACCAAGGAATCAACAGTCATAATGCTGGTCCTGCTGTGTAGGCCTGTGATCCGGGCCACCTGAGAGGCTGAGCCAAGAGGGCCTGCAATTTCAACGCTTGCTTAGGTAAGAGCATGAGTCCAAGGCCAGCCTGGACAACTTAGTAAGACTGTCTCTAAATAAAAGGTTAAAATCAGCTGGGGATCAGAGCTCACAGGCAGATGCTCATCTACCATGGGTGAGGCTCTGGGACCAGTTCCTAGGCCTGGTCAAACTAATTAAACATGAAGGTATTATGACTCTCCGCTCATTGCCACCTTCCCAGAGGAGCCTTCCCAGGCTCACCTGTTAACACCTCTACCATCTCTACCCCTCTGCTTTGTTCCAGATCTCCTAAAGTCCTTCATCACAATGAGTAAGCCTATGAGGTCCGCATGACACCAGGGCACCAGATCTCTGCCCTGGTTCAGGGGTGCAGAGCATGGTGGGGTTGCCCTCGAACCCTTCCCGGTCCCCGAATCAGGAAGCACACATTCTTCCCTAACCGTGCCCCTTGACGGAACGGGTCTTTTTCAAAACTGGGATGGCAGGGAAAATATTAAGAAGCATGTTTCTGCGCCTCAACTTTTTAAATTATGTTAAACTTCAGAATTTTCTGTAGGCGCCTGTTTATAAATAAAATTAGATTCATCAGAAATTGAGTTATTCTTCATGGTCGGTTAGTTATTACTGGGAATTTAAAAGCACTTATTTGGATAATACCCAGGTCATTTGGAGTCGGCATAAAAGTTGGACCCGTTACAGATAAACATCCATGCTGGGCTCCAGGCACTGAAAGAGGCAAAATGGTTCATTTCCTAGCATATTGAATGAACATACCCCCCTCCTCCCCCACCCTCTAAATATAGCCTTTCTCTAAACAAAATATGCAGTACATAGCATGAGGCTGCATTTGTGTCCCAACATGGGTTTCTGTTAACATACCTCATGCTGCTTCTCAAACTCAGATAGATTGGTTAAATCCTTTTAAGAAAATTAGGCAAGCAAAGATGCCATCAATTCTAGAAACCTATCACACGCATAACAGAGGCATAGTGATTATTTTTTAAGGCCATTCTTGTTTATAATGCTTGTCATTTTTGAGCATTAGCTCAAACAGCCGGAACTTGAAGTCTTTTTAGGAGATGGCCTCAAAGATAATATAACTTATCACAGGGTTGCTGGTGGTTTCTTGATCTTCCTTCCAATTCATTTGTCATTTATATACAGAATGACAATATAATTTACTTCTCAAAGACACTTAGTGGGGTGAGAAGGGCTCGATTAATCTGAACAATGATGTTAGAACAACAGCCAGGCCCATGGTACAAAGTCAACTTTATATTCATTGAGGGTTTTTTTGGGGGGTGGTGGTGGTGGTGGTGTTTTTCTCACAAGCAAAGTACTGAGCCAGGCTCTGGAAGGTAAATATGCTAAAATCCTGGGAGTTAATCATGGAAATCTGATGTCAGAGCTGGGTTAAGGATGAGCAAACTTTCTCAAAAGAGCAAATAATAGACATTTAGGATCTGCAAGCCAAGAGATAAAAAATAAGGTTGCTATGTTGGCATTTATGTACTTATTTAATACGTAACCACTCAAGAGGCTGGAGAAATGGCCCAGTGGTTAAGAGCACTTATGTTCCTGCAGAGGATTGAAGTTCGGTTCCCAGGACCCGCATAGGAAGTTCAGATGACTTCCTCCAGGTCTCCATAGGCAACTGCACTCACGTGCATACACACAGACAATCTACACACATGCGGCCTAGAAATAAAAATAAATCTGTAAGATGCAAACTACTCAAATCGAGGAGCCAGTTTAGTCCATAAAATGCTTGTACCACAAGCACAGGGACCTGAGTTCATTTCCTGGACGCCACATAAAATAAAAGCCAGGCATTCTGGCATAGGCTTGTAAGTTCCTGGGGAGACAGAGACGGGAGAATTCCTGGGAATCCTGGGTAAGTGGGAGAGATTATGTCTCGAGAAACAAAATGAAAACAGAAACTTTAAGTTGGGAGGGATCCAGGAGAAGTAGAAGGGGGTGGGCAGTGAGGGGGGATATGATCAAAATACACTGTATATAGTTATGAAATTCTCAACGAATAAATGAAATTTTTTTTGGTTTTGTTTTGGAGGTTTTTTTTTTTTTTTTTTTTTTTTTTGGTTGTTGTTATTTTGACAGAGGAGTAAAGAAAGAATATGAAGTTGACTAGGAAAAGAGGTAAGGGGATCTGGGAGGCGTTGAAAACATGATCAAAATATATTATATGAAAAAAATAATTTAAAAAAACTATTGTTTTTTTTAAAGGTGGATGGCCCCTGAGGAACAACATCCCAGGTTGCCTTCTGGCCTCCACGTACACGTACAACACACATACACACACACACACACACACAAAAAAAAAAAAAAAACACATACACACACACACAAACACATACACACACACACACACACACACACACACACACGAAACCACCTAAACATGTCACAGGGTGAACCGGGTCCATGGGCTTATGTTGGCCACAGACTGAGTTGAGCATTGAAAACATTAAATGCTAAACTAAGAAATTTAGATTTAGTTCTATAGCCATTCATTTCCAGAAGTATTCTTTATTTTAGGAGTGGAAACCTGTCCGCAAATGAAAGCATATGCAGAAGCCCAATATATATGCAAAACAGATGAGAATGGGGATGAAAGAAGACAGGAGCACAACCTTTCTCACCCAGCTGCACTCCCGGAAGCCCAGAGGGGCCCTGCCAATCACGACTTAAAAACCACAGCCACCTTTAGTGGTATCCAATTAAAGACCTTTGAGGAGAGGCGGAAGTGATCACAGCGTACAACCATCGCTCTGGGCATAGAGTGCAAGATGCAAAGAGATCAGAATGCCTGGGGTAGAGAAGTCAGTGGGGAGGTCCACAGTGAGCAGCAGCACATGCTTCTG
Source organism: Apodemus agrarius (assembly GCA_964023405.1). Classification (NCBI taxonomy): domain Eukaryota; kingdom Metazoa; phylum Chordata; class Mammalia; order Rodentia; family Muridae; genus Apodemus; species Apodemus agrarius. The sequence continues at coordinate 18,187,171 of OZ030008.1, forward strand.
CAGTAGATAGCAGGGGCCCAGGTACAGGCTTGGGAGGAATAAGGCGTTCAGACAGGCCTGGATCCGCCAGCTCAAGAGACCAGTGCAGCCCAAGAGGGTTCGGGGCACAAAAGGGCTCACACTTCCGGTCTGATCCACCATCCAGAAAGTCTTTGCGTTTTCATTTTGCGCTGGATCCAGACATTACAAATTGTGTAGCCGATCCTCCATCCAGGGATGTTTGAATATGTAGGGACCGGAGCACATGTTCTAGCAGCACCTTCCACCCACTGTTTCGCTGGGCATTCTGTGTAATCCCTCGTGTAGCTTTCTTCCAAAAGGTCAAGTGTTTCTAACTCTTTCAGAGTCTCAGATCCTGTCTCCTGCATGTGGCTTTGCCCCATCACAAGCACCCAGCATGACTACCCATTCTACCCCTGCCTTCTAAACTCTGGGAACAGTAGTGTAAACTCTGACACCCCCCAAGTTCAAACCTCTGCAATTCAACTCAAGGCCAAGGGTTGACAAGACTCTCACTGGTCAGCAGATCCCTCCTGCAGACCCATGACTGGGCCATACATATGAGATGCTGGGGTCCCTTGACTAGGGCTATGCCAGAGCACAGCCTGGGTCAAGGATTCAGGAGCCAGGTATTTGGATGTGATTGGAGGAAAGCCAGACTCTGCAGAATGCTGTGGAACATTGATCATTAACTCCCAACCCTTGTTTACTCAGCAATTCCTGCCCCACCCCCACCCCGAGAAATTCTGGCTGCACATATGTCAAACTCCATTCTGTGACCAGAGATGACACTAAGTATATACATTGCTTAAGAACTACCCATAGACAGTGCCAGGACTGGGATATGCTGAATTGGGTGCATCTGAACACAACATGACCGTGTTTGTTCCAGTCTCAGAGATGTTAAAAGGGACAACAAAGATCTGAGAAGAGAGCTAATTTAAACCACCATCGTCCCAAATTTGAGAGTACACCCGCCAACATCACTATAGTCTCTCATGCAAAATATCCCAACTCATGGCCTCTTATGTGCCAGAGTATGACTTTTGTTTAGAACACTGTTCTCTATGCTGTAGGAGACAATGGATGCAGGCTTGGTCATCTGAAAGAACCACATTGCAGGAGTTAGGTTAGAGTGGCTCACTATACCCTAGTTAGACACAGGAGATCACAGACTTATATACCTGAGAGTTTCCTCAACTCCTTTGATACCTGTCTATGTTCAGTGGAGGACAGAGATTATTGGCAACATCTAGAGAAGGCACAAGACGACAGCTCACCAAGAGACAAGACAGCATGTCTTTGAATGACATCACTTTTATCCAGTGAAATGTCTCAAGTCTCTTTCTTGGTTAAGGTTTTAATCCTTAAAACATGTACCATGGCTGTCATAGACTGTTGTCAGCATTATAATGATACAGTCACCATAGAAAAGACTGTCAGCTCCTTTGTGGTGCAGCAATACACTCACAGGTTACCTTAGGTTTTCTATGTGAATTTTGTTCTGTAACCCAATTAGCTTCCTTACTGGAAATATTACATAAGCCTTGTCACCATTTATCAGTCTCCTTGTTTGAAACGTGGGGATAAGGATAGAGGTTGACTAATTGAAAATACATGTTGATAAAAATACTTGAATATTCATGTTCTTAATAGTATTTTCTGTAACCGTGCACATGGAAATAACCCAATGTCCATCAACTAATGAACTAATAAGTAAAATATGTGTAATAGAATATTACTCAGCCATAAAAACATAAAAGGGCTCATATATACTTTAAAATGGATAAGCTAAGAAAATATATGGTGTGATATTATTTATGTGAATTGTCCAAAGAGACAAATTTTATAGAAACATAAAATTGACTAATGACTTCCTAGGACCCAGGGGGAATTTTAAAAGAAATGAAATGGGTGTAGGTTTTCTTTTGAGGGTAGTGAAATGTTCTACAACTGACTAGTGGGAGTAGTTGCCTAATGCTGTGCTCAGAGTAAAACATTACAATTATGCACTTTAGGTAAAGTACATGTGTGTGAATTAGAATCCCACAAATCTGTTTTTACCATGAGATTCTACTGGGGGCCCATTTGTATTTTTCATTGGCACTTAGGATACATCAATGAATAAAATGGACAATATCATTGCCCTCTTGGAGTTCACATTCCCATGAGAAAAGAAACCAGTGAACCCTAAACATGCCAGACAAATTGCTATGTCATTATGAAACATGATCAAAAATGGCAGTGGGGGGGGGGAAGGAGGGAAGCTAGAAAATCCATAGTTTTAAATGTGCTGGTGCAGAAGCTGTCACTAAGGAGGGGACACTTGGATGAGTTTGCAGCAACTAGTTTTGTGAGGCAGACAGAGGGTGCTCCCAGGGCAAAGGCCCCCGAGCAGGAGCAAAACTACCTGAGGGATAGCCCGGAGGTCAGCTGAACAGGCATATCAGGTCAGAAGACAATGAAGGCGGAAGGCCACTGACTTCCCTGTGAGGCTGATCAGGGGGAGTGCCACTGAAGGTTCAGCTCAGAGCCCAGCTCCAAATGGAAGCCCTATAATCTGTCTCCCCTTCTTAGTGGCTCACTAGCTGGGCACCGGGGCTCTAGTCAGTGGAACTAAGTGGGCCAACACCCACCCAGGCAAAGGTGCAGGTGTCTCATGGGGATTTGCTGAGCTCCAGATGGGAAATAGCCCCTGATGGAAAACAGCAATTTCACCATCTAATAACCCAGTGTATTTGTGATCTTCAGGTTCCAATTCTAGTATCGTCACGGTCAATTACAGCTCACAAATGATCTCCAAAGTGGGCTGCCCAGGGACACCACACCGTTGTGCAAATCCACTTACAATCAGAGTCATCCCATCCCCCCACGGGCTGCTCACACTCTAAGATGTTCTCTGGAACAGATCAGACCCCACAGAGTGAGGGAGAGTAGAGACTTCTGTCCTGAGGCCTGAATGGAGGTTCTATCTGCCACACGTTGTATGCTGCCCCACCAAAGAGATCATGAGAAATACCACACGCCAAACCCTGACTGTCCCTGGATCTGAGTGAGCACCCTCATTTCTTCACTGAGAAAATTTACAGACCGTAGGATGATCTCATTCTAAGTACATTCTAAGTAGTTGAGTTTTTGTGAATTTCAAGTTATGCAAATGTCACAATTCAATTAGAATATTTCCATCATTCCAAGAAAGAAATTTCCAAAATAATTCTTTGAGGTTACAGGTCTATACATAATGACACCAGCTCAATACTGTTATAAAAGCAAAAGAAGAAAAAAGAAAAATGGCAACGCATTAGCCTGGACTGCATGAAATTGCCATTTTTATAAGTTAAAACTGTCCAAATATTGGCAGTTTTAAATAGCTTACCCATTTTAAAAAAAATCTGCAAATACACCACTCTAAAAATATTGTTTCTATATTAATGCATACACTACCTATGATTGCCTATGAATCACTCTTGTTATGAATCTATACAGTATAATTTTATGCAGAAACCCATGCACATTGATCTTAGTGAATGATCGGAGGGATCTAGAATTTTTCAAGGGAGAAATTTTGACTATGCACATTTTCCACGTTAGGCTCTATCTTCGCAGAGGAACCTCCAGAGAGACGGCCCAATTTGAGCCTGCTCTAGCCAAGGCACACAGTTCAGAGATGAGGAAAGTGAAGTTTACACAGGGCGGTAATGTATCTGTGCAGTGTCAGCCAGACCAAATTGCCACAGGAAATGTGAATGAAGCAATGAAGTGAAAATACCTCAAGCCTGTGACATAAAAGCATCACAGTTGGTGCTGAATTTTATTATTATTATTATTATTGTTGTTGTTGTTGTTGTTGTTATTTTGCATGCTTGCTTTTTAAAAATCTCCATGCTCCCCTGGAGTCTAAGACCCATCAAGAAACATGCCAGGATCTCTCTCTGTCTCTTACCCATCCATCTTTAGCTATATGTTTAATACGTACATAAATGCTTGATAAATGAATCTGATGGAAGAAAGAGATTGATTTATGCCTGTAAACACATCCTTCTTGGACACATACACATGGTCATTTTCACTACCAGTAATAGTCCCTGGGGAATGATCACATATAGGTAGATCCAAGAGACTTTGGAGCTATTTCCAACACAGAGTAAACCCATTTTGAGCCAACTTGGCCTAGTAGAAGTTCTTTGAGTTCAAGAACACAGTACAATCTACCTTCTGAGGCCAAAAATAGGAATCACCATCCCCAAATATGTAGAGAAAAGGGGGATTGAAAAGAAGCTTTATGAAAGAGTGTCATCCCCAGGTACCTGAACATCTGGGGTCTGTAAGGGTCAGAGGTCAGGCTGAGGCAGGGTCTTTAAGAGTCAACAACCAGACCTTGGCTAGGGCAGGGTCTAGAGTATACCACCAACAGATTAGATACTAAAACAACAGCAAATTTACCTGCCAGGGCAGCTCAGAGCTTTTAGGAGGGGGGCATGCGGGTTACTGCAGAGACTTGAGACACAAGGGCTAAAGCATTGACTATTCATGGTTTAGCATGGCATATACAATCCCACAGGGAAAGATCCTGTGTTCTCTGTGTCTCTTGACTGTTTCTGTGTCCCTGTGTCTCTCTCTCTCTCTCTCTCTCTCTCTCTCTCTCTCTCTCTCTCTCTGTCACACACACACACACACACACACACACACACACACACACACACACAGAGTCCCATAGCTGATACAGACCCTTGGAAGTAGGAACTAGACCAAACCTCCACCTAAGAGCTCAGTTCTGTACTCAGTACCCACTCCACACCTGCTGAATAAGTACTTGTGCAAACATCTTTGGTGAAGACACATCGGCATCACCATTTCCCCCAGAGAGTAGCTTTGCTGGTGCTGAAGCTGTTTCCAGCCTTATGGATAGAATTGGAGAAAGTTTAGGGATGGTTTGGACCTTTGGTTCAAAGTAGATGAAGAGAAAGTGAGGGAAAGAAGGGGAAAGATGAGCCTACCAGAGGACACGTGAAATTTTCCTTAATTTAAATCAAGTTGCGGGGCAGGGTTGGGGATGACATTTTGGTAGATAGGTACGACTGTTGCCTAAAACTGTTGTCAAAAACTGAAAATTTTGCATCCTTTGTTTTGTTTTTTCACTTTCCACCTTTGTTTTGTTTTTTCACTTTCCACGGCAACCAAAAAACTGGGACTCAGATTTCTCATCAAAGTAACAATAATCTCTGATCTAGAGATTTCTTCTCCCCACTCCCAAGGACCTATTTAGGGGCTCTCTGCCCTCCAGTCCTTGTCTTAACCCTAAAACAGCCTAGAAGATTCCACACAGTACATTAACTGAGTGCTCTTTGTGTTGTTATATTCCAATAGCACTACCCTGATCGTGGGAGTAATATCTACTGTAATTAGGCATCATAAGGACAATGATTTCATTAGAGATTCTGTAATAACCCTGAACATGTACGAGGCAACGTGTTATACAACATGGTCCAACACTTTATCACCTTGTGATAATTGGAGTTGCTGAATTACAGTAAGAGCAATGGAAGGTAATTTCCTATTTGGCCAAAGTCATCTGACCTCCCCTCAGGCCTCCAATTATCATATTTCTTCTTGGAATCAGATCTCCCTTCCACTCTGAAGCTGCTGCGAGCTCCGAGCTGTTACCACAGACAGTAAACTTGCATGGGAGCCCTGAAGTCGTAATTTTCTCATTACATAGCCTCGTCTGTCAGCTATTTCCTGGTGAGCCAGCCCTGTTTTCCAGTTCAGGTGATAAATAGGCATGCACAGCTTAGTGAGTAGAGAGGCAAATAAACATTTGAAAATGATCAGGCCCAGAGAATCTTCTATCTGATAGTATTATGGGCTAGAGAGAACCAGAACGAACTGAGGAATGAACCAGGAAGAAGAGACTACAGCAGCTGGCTTTCCTTCTCTCAACACCCATGGGACAGACATAGGCAATTTCTTTTGCTGTGTGCATGGTCTCACATGGGCTTTAGACAACACCATCAAACTCAGCAAGTGAAGTTGATCAAACGGGCAAGCATCCCTATTTGCTGAGCACCCTAGTAGGTGTGTTCTAGTGTGTAAAGTTTTAAAGATATACTGAGCCTTTTGGCAAGGAAAATGGTTCAGTGGGTAATAGCATTTGCTATACAAACATGAGAAGATGAGTTTGAACACCCAGAACCTACCGCCAATCATTAGCTTGCTCTCCTTTAAATGAGATAAAACCCTGGCATATCATATGCAGGGCAGAAGAGTCAGCAGCCAGCTTCTTTTCATACACTTGAGCACTGTCTCCACTGAGCCAAGAACCATGCTAAACCTCAGAGGGTCAATTGTGACTAATGTAGATACAATTGCTGGCCTCTCAGTGCTTAGAGACTTACCGAGACATTGATCCATCAGCTTATAAATACCAGTGTACTTCTAATCCAATAAATGTGGTGAGGGAATACAAGAGCCAGAAGCAGAGCAAGTAGTTGACACAATTTGTGGAGGGAGTTGAGATCAGCAGGGAGGTGATCTTAAGTTGAAGACTCAGGGGTGAGTCCATGAAGAGGAAGGGGAGAGGGCCTAGTAGATAATTTACAAACTAGGGAAAAAAAAAGACATGAAATTGAGAGACATGTCGTGGTGGGGATATGGGAGAATTGAAGGAAAAAAAGGGGAGTGGAAATGATCCTATTTCATTGTGCATATAGATGAAATCCTCAAGAATAAACTATAATAAAAATATAACTTTACATTTAGTTTTAAAATTTAGGAAGTCAACAGATTAAAGACTATCTCTGAGAACCTTAACAGTCCCCAACTCCTGTTAAAATGCATCTTCCAAAACAACATTTTTCAAGTAGAGATAAAGTTTTAGGGAAAAAGAAAAACCATCATGCAACACTAAAAGCAATGAGGCATAAGAATTAAACACATAAAGCAAAACAAATGAAGTAACGTCCAGGGGTTTTAATGGCAAATGCCAACATGCAAAATTCCACAAGTAAAAGGCCGCCACTACCAATTTAAACCCAAGAAACAATCCAATTAGAGAACATTTGAGACACGAGCTAAGTGCCTTTTCTGTTGAACATAAAGAGGAAACGTGTACTAGATATGCTCAGCCTTTAAAGGCGTGGCCACATTCACATCCAACAAGGAAATTGAAAGCAACAAGAAGCATTAAACAGGACAGTACGGGTTAAAAATACACCAATAAAAAGCCACGCTTCTAAAAAGCCACGCTTCCCCAATGAAATTCCAACTGCAATGTCTTCTGCTCTCCCAGATGAGGAGACAGAGCCCTAACTACAAGAACACATGGAGCATTGTTACAAAAAGAGACCATATACTGCAGGAAAGCAAGAGTCAGCCCATGGCAAAGGACTTAAACCATACAAACTGAACTCCCTGTCTGCCACAGGACAAGGCTTGCAATCAGGAATAAATAATGGGAAGAGACTTCCCACGTGTTTGGAGATTTTAAAGAGAATTACACCTCAAAATAATTCATTGTCAAAGAAGTCACCATGGAAATGAGAAATATTTTCATTTGAATCCTAATGAAAATAAGATATATCAACATTTATAGGCCATAACTGAAGCCTGTAAACATGAGCTAAAGATCAATGATCAAGGCAGTTAGTTAGTCTTGGAAATTTAAAGAATGGAATAATTTGAACATGTCAAAAAATGTACAGAAAACAAGGAAAATTGAGATTGCAACTACCGAAGTAGAAAGTGGAATGTGGTTCATTAAGAGAAAGGGGTTGTTGTTGTGGGTGTTGCTGGTGGTGTTTTCAGAGCTTTCAAACCAAACAGGAATATAATGAAGTCTATATACTGCTAACCCCAAAGATGCAAGGAAAAAGACTACCGATCCAAATCATCATGGCCAAATTAATTAAAGCAAGCAATTAATTAAAGCAAGATTTTTTTTTATTCCTGTATCACCATCAGACACAGGGAAGATAAGGGATTTTATAGCTCAGGGGTAGGGGGGTTTCTAAATGGGGAATTTAGCAGGCATATAGGCAAGTTGTAGAAGCAGACTATATCAAGACGGTCATAACAAAGTAGTCATAAAATCAAATAGTCGTGACAACCTTTTGAAACAAAGGTAGGGTTGCAAAATGGTTATAACATCTTGTTGAAGCAAAGACATGTGAAGTGGAAATTTCTGGATATGTCACATTATACAGACTCATATTTTGCTAAGGCAAGACCCATGAGAGGACACGCTGAGGCCCTGCCTCAGCATGAGGAGGGTCCTGAGAAAGGTGGGAATGGGGACGGCACTGATTCAATAATGACTCAGAGTCAGTAGCAGATGCAAGCTTCTGGTTCAGGCACTCTCTCTGTTCCTCGACGATTCTTTCTTCTTTATCCTTCATCTTAATCCTAATCAATTACTACTTCCTTGATTTCTAATTCCTAATTTCTAACTCCTCCAGAAGGAGTCTGAACCCAGTCTTTTACTTACTAAAGCTACAGCATCAAGGCTTTGATCATTGTTAATTATTATCAAGAATTCTTAAATTTACATAAACTCTATAAGTCCTGGATCAACAGTCCCAGCCCCATTTCCTTAGAGCAGAACCAAGGGCAGAGCAAGTGCACACATCCTTCCAGGTTGACACGGCCCGTTCTTTAAGGGTAGCTGGCCTCAGCTCCTCTAGTCTTCTGGTTACAGCAGACAGCAGTCTTTAGTAACTGCCTTCATGTAAGAGTAGAAAAATGACAAACTACTAGAATTAAAATAATTCCTCACAAACTTTTAAATTTATATAAGTAAAACAGTGAAACAGCTCTCTCTAATATCTTTACAGGCATTGTTATCTTCAATTCTTCAAATAGCTAGAAAAACAGAGTACTAACTTTTTTTATATACATCTACATCATCTTTTAATTCTTTTTTTCTCTTTAAAATCTTCATAAAGACTATAATTTTTATTATTATTATTATTATTATTATTATTATTAATTTTAATTTATTTACATTTCAAGTGTTATCTCCTTACCCAGTTTCCCCCTCTCCCCGGAAACCCCCTATCTCATCCTCCCTCCCCCTGCTTCTATGAGGGTGTTCCTCCACCCACCCACCCACCCACTCCCACCTCCCCGCCCTTGATTCTCCTACACTGGGGTAGCTATCAAACCTTCATAGGACCAAGGAACTCTCCTCCCATTGATGCCTGACAAGGCTGTCCTCTGCTACATATGCAGCCAGAGCCATGTGTACCCTTTGGTTGGTGGCTTAGTACCTGGAGGCTCCGGGTTGGGGGAGGGGTCTGGTTGGTTGATATTGTTGTTTTTCCCAGGGGGTTGCAAACCCCTCAGTTCCTTCAGTCCTTTCTCTCACTCCTCCACTGGGGACCCCACATTCAGTGCAATGGTTGGATGTAAGCATCCAACTCTGTATTTGTAAGGATCTGGCAGGGCCTCTCAAGAGACATCTATATCAGGCTCCTTCCAGCAAGCCTTTCTTAGCATCCACAATAGTGTCGGAGTTTGGTGACTGTATCTTGGATGAATCCCCAGGTGGGACAGTCTCTGGATATGACCTTTCCTTCAGTCTCTGCTCTGTACTTTGTCTCCATATTTGCTCCCATGAGTATTTTGTTCCCCTTTCTAAGAAGGACCAAAGTACCCACACTTTGGTCTTCCTTCTTCTTGATCTTCATGTGGTCTGTGAATTATAGTTTGGGTATTCCAAGCTTCTTCTTAGCAATTCCATAGCACTCTCCTAGTACTATTTACTCATAAATCATATATGAATTCCTATTTTGCTATCCATACCCTTTCCTCTTGAAACCACTCTAACTCTCTATTCTAAATATCTCTTAGTTAATCCTGGCTAATCAAAGCATCAGTCATTGGACCAGAGGGTACATGTGCTTCCTCAGGATTCCAAATTCAGGGCCAAGTCTGGCAATGAACCATTTCCAAAAAAGACAGGAATGAATGAACATAGCTTGTCTTTACTATATGATAGCTTTCAAACCTAAGATGGAGGCAGGCTGGTTGGTTCATCAGTACCCATCAAAATTAAAAATAAATAAATGAATAAATAAATGAATACTGTAAAGTTTACTGAAAGTATAGAGACATTACAACAAACATAACCAATTAAAAGGACCTGAATAGTTCAATTACACAAAAGCTTAATAACCAACCAAAAATAGGTAGGAGGCTTCACTATGTATTTTCCAAAGAGAAAAAAAAAATCCAAATGGGATTTTATAAAAGCAGGAAAAATGATCCACCTTACTAGTGATCAAAGAAATACAAATTCAAACAGTGAGCTGCCACGCCACATCATCTACCAGCATGGCTAAAGTGCAAAGGTCAGAGCGTGGATTGGTGTTGCCTTCGATGGAGGCCCCCCTGTGCTGGTGGAGGTCATGTGCGTGAGCTTAGACGACCCGAAGGCATGTACTGAACACAGCCCCTCTGCAAGGGCATTTTTTAGCACGTGCAACAAGAAACACATAAAGAATGTTTGTGACAGCATTATTCATAAGTATAAAAAACTGGAAATGAACCATTTAATCCTACTTCACCATTTAGCCATTCTCAGTTCATTAATCCCCAAGCCTGCGCAACCCATTAACCAAAACAACCCATTAGTAGTCAAATGAACAAATAAATGGTTGACTATTTCTGAAATAGAACAAAAAAATAAAGTGCGCTGTACTCATACAAGGAAATAAACAGCAATTAAAAAGAGAAACCTATAGCTGCACATCAAAAGGGAATCTCACAAAGTTATGAAGTCAAACAATCTAGAGAGACAATAGTCGACTGTATTGGGCCTTTTCTGTAAAGCTCAGACACCCAACAGAGCTCGCTGCGGTGTTTCGGTTATGGTCAACTTGAAGGGAAAGCAAAGAAACCACTAACAGAAAACTTAGCAATGTGGTTTCTTTTCTAGGGGAGAGAGGAGCAGCAACTGGAGATACTCCAGGGATACAACCAGAGGCCAGAGCCAGGGACAATGTACATAATTAAGTCAATGCTTTGCTCATAAACCAAAAGGATTCTGAAGTAGTTGGTAAGCCCAAAACTTAAGTCTTAAGTATCAAGCATGAACTTCAGACACTAGAGAAACCATGCAATTATTTATTCAATAACTACAAATAAACCCATTTTTAAAATGCCAACAAACCACAGTGATTCAGGAAGAAAAAGAGCGGAAATAGCACCTACATCTTGGAAAAATGTAACACGCCAACGAAATGAAACAAATTCACTTCTTGCTGATTTAAATATAGTTACATACCTAACCCACATACCCTTTGGGGTAGGATTTTTGCCAGAAACAGGATGTAACTACTTGATTAGTTGTAGATGCCATTCACAGTCCTAAGAATAGTAACACAATTTTCAGTAGGTGACAGATTACAAAAATGCTTAGAATGGCCAGCCCATTGTCATATATAAGAACCACACAAATGAACTTTCATGCTCCTGTCATTTGGCATTTGAGCCTTTTTTGACTTGATTCTAACCCTAAGAATGTAGCTGAGTTGGCCTTGTGCAATTCCACACTTACAGCCCCCAAAGCTATAGTAGCTATTTCCTCTCACTGTGTCTTGGAATGACACCATCATCACATGAGCAAGCATAGGCCAGCCTTCCAGGAAATGAGAGAGTACACTGAGCACATATGTCAACTGAAACGATGCCACCTATTGGCCAATCATCTCCAGCCAGCCTAGCAGCTGACTGCCCAGCTCAATCCAGAAGAACCTTCCAGGGAACTTGCCTAAATGGCTAACCTACAAACCTTGTTGGCTCTTAAGTCATTGCATTTTGAAGAAGTTTGTTATGTAGCAAAAGGTGACTAAGATAGATTATGGGGGCTACTATGGATTCAAAACTTTATAATCTATGCCTATAAAACAGGAAGACCCAGAGTTCTTCAACCAGTCCAAAAAAAAAAAAAAAAAAAAAAAAAGGAATGCATGCTTGTATTTCTCCTCAGTCTTATGATACCATTTTGCTGTTCATTCCTATGAATTGTGTGTCAATCAAAAGTGTTACCTTGAGTTCTAAAGTGACAGGTGGAGAATGAGAAAACAGGGACAGATAAGAGGACATGTCTGTTTGTTTCTGTCACCATTGACGAATCAACTTGCCTTTTGTAGCTTGCAATAACAAAATACATAGGCATAAATAAAAATAGACTTTTATTGCTGTTATTTCTGTAGGAAAAATAACTGTGCAGGTTCTGAATTCTCTAATTCTTTTTTCTTTATTTTTATTGAATATATTCATTTAGATTTCAAATGTTATAACCTTTCCCAATTTACCGCCTCCCAGAAAACTCCCAACCCATCCTCCCACCATCTGCCTTCAAGAAGATACTTGGAGGCAGTATTTTCCCAACCCACTCCCACTTACCCCCATTCTGGGGCATCTATTGAGCCTTCATAGGACCAAGGGCCTCTTGTCCCACCTATGCCTATCAAGGCATTCCCAAACCAAAATTGTGGCTGAAACCATGTGTACCCCTTGGTTGATGCCTTAGTCCCTGGGAGTCCTGGGAAGGTCTGGTTTGCCTACATCATCATTCTTCCCATGGGGCTGCAAACCCCTTCAGCTACTCCAGTCCTCCCTCCCACTCCTTTATTGGGGACCCCTAGTTCAGTCCAGTGGTTGACTGCTAGCATCTGCCTCTGTATGTGTAAGACTCTGGCAGGGACCCTCAGGAGACAGCCATAGCAGGCTCCTTTTGGCAAGCACTTTTTGTCATCCATAATAGTGTCAGGGTTTTGTGACTGTTTATAGGATGAATCCCCAGGTAGGACAGTCCCTGGGTTGCCTTTCCTTCAGTCTCTGCCCCACACTTAGTGCACGGTGTGTGAACTTGCTCCTGTGACTATTTTGTTCTCTTTCTCAGAAAAACTGAACTAACCACACTTTGGTCTTCCTTCTTCTTGAGCTTCTTGTGGTCTGTGAATTGTATCTTGTTTATTTGGAGCTTTTGGGCTAATATCCACTTATCAGTGAGTGTGATACCATGAGTATTCTTTTGTGATTGGGTTACCTCACTCAAGATGACACTTTCTAGTACCATCCATGTGCCTAAGAATTTCATGAATTCATTGTTTTTGATAGCTGAATAGTACTCCATTGTGTATATATACCTCATTTTCTGTATCCATTCCTCTGTTGAAGGCCATCTGGGTTCTTTCTAGCTTCTGGCTATTATAAATAAGGCAGCTATGACTATAGTGGAGCATGTGTCCTTATTACATGTTAGAGCATCTTCTGAGTATATGCCCAGGAGTGATGTAGCTGGGTCCTCAGGCAGTACTAGGTCTAATTTTCTTAGGAACCTCCAAACTGATTTCCAGAATGGTTGTACCAGCTTGCAATCCCACCAGCAATGGAGGAGTGTTCCTCTTTCTCCACATCCTCGCCAGGATCTGCTGTCCTCTGAGTTTTTCATCTTAGCCATTCTGACTGGTATGAGATGGAATCTCAGGGCTGTTTTGATTTGCATTTTCCTGATAACTAAGGATGCTGAACATTTCTTTAGGTGATTCTTAGTCATTTGAGCTTCCTCAGTTAAGAATTCTCTGTTTAGTTCTGTACCCCATTTTTAATAGGATTATTTGACTCTGGAGTCTAACTTCTTGAGTTCTTTGTATACATTGGAATATAAGCCCTCTACAGGATGTAGGATTGGTAAAGATCTTTGCCCAATCTGTTGGTTGCCATTTTGTCCTATTGACAGTGTCCTTTGCCTTACAGAAGCTTTGCAGTTTTATGAGGTCCCATTTGTCTATTCTTGTTCTTAGAGTATAAACCACTGGTGTTCTTCTGTTCAGGAAATTTTCCCCTGTGCCCATGTGTTCAAGGCTCTTCCCTACTTTCTCCTCTATAAGCCTCAGTGTATCTGGTTTTGTGTAGGTCCTTGATCCACGTGGACATGAGCTTTGTACAAGGAAATAAGAATGGGTCGAGGTGCATTTTTCTACATGCTGACCTCCAGTTGATCTAGCACCATTTGTTAAAAATGCCATCTTTTTCCACTGGATGTTTTTAGCTCCTTTGTCAAATATCAAGTGACCATAGGTGTGTGGATTCATTTCTGGGTCTTCAGTTCTATTCCATTGATCATCCTCCCATCTCTATACCAATACCATTCATTTTATCACTATTGCTCTGTAGTAGAGCTTGAGGTAAGGAATGGTGATTTACCCCAGAAGTTCTTTTGTTGTGGAGAATAGTTTTCGCTATCCTGGGAGTTTTGTAATTCCAAATGAATTTGCAGATTGCTCTTTCTAGCTCTATGAAGAATTGATTTGGAATTTTGATGGGGGGTTGCATTGAAGCTGTAGATTGCTTTCGGCAAGATAACCATTTTTACTATATTAATCCTGCCAATCCATGAGCATGGGATATCTTTCCATCTTCTGAGATCTTCTTTGCTTTATTTCTTCAGAGGCTTGAAGTTCTTGTCATACAGATCTTTCACTTGCTTGGTTAGAGTCACCCCAAGGTCTGTAATATTATTTGTGACTATTGTGAAGGGTGTCACTTCCCTTATTTCTTCCTCAGCTTGTTTATTCTTTGAGTAGAGGAAGGCTACTGATTTGTTTGAGTTAATTTTATATCCAGCCACTTTGCTGAAGTTGCTTATGAGCTTTAGGAGTTCTCTGGTGGAAGTTTTGGAGTCACTTAAGTAAATGCTTTTTCAGTATGCTTTTTTTCAAATGCTTTTTCAACATCTAATGAAATGATCATTTTTTTTTCCTTTGAGTTTGTTTATATAGTGGATTACATTGATGGATTTCCTATATTGAACCATCCCTGCATCCCTGGATGAAGCCTACTTGATTGTGGTGAATTATCATTTTGATGTATTCTTGGATTCTGTTGGCAAGAATTTAATTGAGTATTTTTACATCAATGTTCATAAGGGAAATTGGTCTGAAGTTCTCATTGGTCTGAAGTTCTCTTTCCTTGTTCGGTCTTTGTTTGGTTTAGGTATAAGCATTATTGTGGCTTCATAGAATGAATTGGGTAGTGTTCCTAGTATTTCTATTTTGTAGTATAGTTTGAAGAGTACCAGTATTAGGTCTTCCTTGAAGATCTGATAGAATCCCCCGCTAAACCTATCTGGTACTGGGCTTTTTTTTTTTTTTTTTGGCTGGGAGCAGTTAATGACTGCTTCTATTTCTTCAGGACTTGTGGAACTATTTAGATGGTTTATCTGATCCTCTTTTAACATTGGCACCTGTTATGTGTCTAGAAAATTGACCATTTCATACAGATTTTCCAATTTGGTTGTATATAAGCTTTTGTAATAGGATCTGATGATTTTTTTAATTTCAACCATTTCCGTTGTTATGTCTCCCTTTTCATTTTTGATTTTATTAATTTGGGTAGAGTGCCTTTGTGCCTCTGGTTAGTCTGGCTAAGGGTTTATCTATCTTGTTGATTTTCTCAAAGAACCAGCTCCTGGTTTTGTTGATTCTTTGTACAGTTCTTTTTGTTCCTATTTGGTTTATTTTGGCCCTGAGTTTGCTTATTTCCTGCAGTCTACTCCTCCTGGGTATATTTGCTTTTTGTTCTAAAGCTTTCAGGTGTGTTGTCAAGCTGCTAATGTAAGCTCTCTCCATTTTCCTTTTTGGAGGCACTTAGCGCTATGAGTTTTCCTCTTAGCACTGCTTTCATTGTGTCCCATAACTTTTGGTATGATGTGTCTTCATTTTCATTAAATTCTAAAAAGTCTTTAATTTCTTTCTTTCTTCCTTGACCAAATTATTATTGAGTAGAGCATTATTCAACATTTATGTGTATGTGTGTTTTCTATTGTTTTTGTTTGAACTTAAGACCAGCCTTAGACCATGTGATCTGATAGGGTGCATGGAATTATTTCAATATTCCTGTATCTGTTGAGGCCTGTATTGTTTGTGACCAATTATATGGTCAATTTTGGAGAAGGTACCATGAGGTGCTAAGAAGAAGGTATATTCTTTTCCTTGAGGATGGAATGTTCTATAAAAAGCTGTTAGATCCATTTGGTCCATAACTTTAGTTAGTTTCACTGTGTCTCTGTTTAATTTCTGTTTCCACGATTTGTCCATTGTTGAGAGTATGGTGTTGAAGTTTGCCACTATTATTGTGTGGGAGTACGATGTGTGCTTTGAGCTTTAGTAAAGTTTCTTTTATGAATGTGGGTGCCCTTGCATTTGGAGCATAGATGTTCAGAATTGAGAATTCTTCTTGGTAGATTTTTCCTTTGACTAGTATGAAGTGTCCCTCCTCATCTTTTTTTTTTTTTTTTTTTTTTTGACAGCTTTTGGTTAAGTCTCTTTTATTCAATATAAGAATAGCCATTTCACCTTGTTTCTCGGGACCATTTGCTTGGAAATTTGTTTTCCAACCTTTGACTCTGAGGTAGTGACTGTCTTTGTCACTGAGGTGAGTTTCTTATATGCAGAAAAATGTTGGGTCCTGTTTACATATCCAGTCTGTTAGTCTATGTCTTTTCATTGGGGAATTGAGTCCATTGATGTTGAGATATTAACAAAAAGTGATTATTACTTCCTGTCATTTTCATACTTAAAGGTGGAATTCTGTTTGTGTGTCTATCTTCTTTGGGGTTTGTTGAAAGAAGATTACTTTATTGCTTTTTCTAGGGTGTAGTTTCCCTCCTTGTGTTGTTATTTTCCACCCATTATCCTTTGTAGAGCTGGGTTTGTGGAAAGATATTGTATAAATTTGGTTTTGTCATGGAATATCTTGTTTTCTTGATTCCCTAATTCTTTATGTTTGCTTTTTTAATCCAAATAACTTTTTATAACTTTTAAATGTATTGTTTCAAAACTGTGATTTTTTTTTAACCAGAAAGTACTGTTGGAAAAAATTGTTATAAATCTGTCTATGGGCTCTCCTTTTTCATTTATGGATGACTTCCATTTTTACCATGAAGACATCAGGTAAAATTTCATGTTAGAAATTTTGAAATCCTCAGCAAAATAAATTTTGGAAATTCATATTTTACTAATGAATGTCTGGGAGGTTGGAAAGCTTGAGCTAACTACTACTCATTAAAAAAAGTGTCTTAAAAACAAATGTGCCACGATTTGAGTCCCATGCCTTTATGGTTCATGGAGCTATCTTAGGATAATGAAAAATGTGGACAGTGAGAGGTGGAGTGGGCATTTGAAGATTATACTCAGCCCTTCTGTCTTATATTCTGCCTCTATTTTCGGGTCTGCTGTGGTGTGAACAGTGTACTCTCTGCACTTCTGACATCATAAACTGAGCTGCTCTCCGTTCTCTTCCCCACCCTGGCAGACTGACCCCTGGAGACGTTCATTGACCTGTTTAGATTTCGTCTACTGTGCCTGGGATCTGAGGACAGAAAGAATGAGGCAGTCTACAGGCTAATGCTGTAGACAGCCTTTCTTCACTTTCAGCTTTCTTTTATACACAAATGGAATAAAGAAAGCAATGCTCCAAGGGAGGTTGTTTGAGTTCAGAAAAACATGCAAATAAACGCGAGTAAGCACATACTAAATATTAACAGAGCATTCTTTTCCCAGAACTTTCTCAGGTCAGACCAATGTAAACACATTCACCTGGCACATACTATAGATTATATCTGAGAAAGCACAAAAGCAAGGCAAAGGCCATATGAAGATTCAGGGCACACCGAGGAGAGCACTCAGCATATGCTGTGACCAGATTGGAGTTTATAGATATGATCTTTTCCCCTAAAGCCTTTCTTATAGCTCCCCGAGACATTGCTTACCACATTCTCACAACACCCTGTGAAATCATCAGTCCAAATAAGTTCTTCCTCTCTTAAAGCTGCTTCTGCTAAGACTCATTGTCACAGAATGAGAAGCTTAGCAAATAGAAAATATAATGGTTTGGTTTGGTTTTAAAGTAAGAGAGCCCATGTTCTTAGGATTGGATATGTCAGAAACATGGTGCTAGAGAAATGGCCCGGCCGTTAAGAGTACTTAGTGCTCTTGAAGAAGATCCCAGAACCCACATCAGGTGGCTCACAACTCCCTGTAACCCCAGTACCAGGGGCTCTGACACCCTTTTCCAGCCTCCGTAGATAACCGCATGTACATGGTACACATAGACTCACACAGTCACATACACATAAGTAATAAATAAACATTAAGGAAAATGTATCAGAAACTAATTCAAAATCAGCCTATAATTTGCTAGAAAGATACTGGAAAAAACCACATGGATTGTGGGAATGAGAAACATTCCCCAGAGTTTAGGGAGTTTGTAGGTTTTTGACACTGGGGCCATTCTCACCATTATGGTGGATTTTTTCTAATTGTTGTTCTTGTTGTTTGTTTGTTTGTTTTAGCATGGTAATTCATTCTGCCCTTCATACAGCAAAAATATAAATAAATAGATAAATGAAGAAAAAATAAAAATACTTCCCTCAGTTTCCTTACTTTTGAATTTAAAAACAAAACAAAACAAAAAACCTGGAAAAGACTCAGTCCATTATAGGAAAAAAAAAAAAAAAAGCAAGTTTCCACAGAACATCAGGATAAAATGGTCCTACAGTCAGAATGAATTGCCTTCAAGAAAGGAGAAAAGGCCAAGCAGTTTTACAGAGTACTTCTTTTAATTTTTCAAATGGCAAATAATTGATACAGTAAATAAATTCTTCCAGAGCTCAGAAATGTAATTTTTTTAAAACTATTCTTCCAAGTTAGCAGAATTGAACACAAATTCAATAATTATATATATATATATATATATATATATATACACACACACACACACACACACACACACACACACATATATATATATATGTAAGAAATTAAATTTTCAGGTTAATTTCACATGCTAGTATATATGCAAAATAGCTAATAAGATGTTATCAAATATGATTTATGTTTAAAGTAAAAAGATGGGAGGTCTCCCTATTCATCCTCACAGCAAGGGTGCTTGTGATTAATTTTAATGCTATCCTAGAAAGGTTGATAATAAAAGGGAGAGAGAGAGAGAGAATTGAAGAACACACAAAATCCCAATAACGGCAAGCAAACAATATCAGTTCCCACTCTGAACATCTATAAGAATTAGTTACAATGTATGAGAATAATAAAATAAAATCATTCAGCTTGGTGATTTTTAAATAAATACAGAGACAGGTTTGTTGGCACACCTCTGTGATCCCACAATTTGGGAGGAGCTGGCGAGAGGCTTAGCAACTCAAGGTCATCCTGGGCTTCAAAGTGAGTTTGAGGTTATCCTGGACTACATGAGGCACTGCCTCAAAACATAAAATAAATATTAAGTGAGTAGTTTCTTTTATGAAAGCCATAATGACTAAGGAGAAAATAGAAAAAGAGCAATCACATTCACAAGTACAACAAAAATATGTAAATTATTTAAGATGTAATATTTTAGTGTATTCATTGATAATTAAAATTTCAAGTGACTAGTGGCATAGCTCAATGTGTAATGTGTTTATTTAAGTAAAAGCATGAGGGCTAAAGAGATGGCTCAGCGGATAAGAGAACTGACTGCTCTTCCAGAGGTCAAGTCTCAGCAACCACATGGTGGCCCATCTGTAATACAATCCGATGTTCTCTTCTGGTGTCCAAGACAGTTGCAGTGTACTCATATAAATAAAATTAATTAATTAATTTATAAAAACGTGATACTCAGGCAAGATTGGGTAAACTTTTAATCTCAGCTCTGAGGAAGCAGGGACGGGTGGATTCCTGGCATTTACTGGACAGCCAGCCCAGCCTAAATGGTGAGCTCCAGGCCAAGAGGGGATCCTATATCAAAAAAGGTAATGGAGAGTCCCTGATGCTATCCTCTGTTCTCTGTAACACTTGTATACACACACACACACACACACACACACACACACACACACACACACAATCACAGAAGAGAATATGATATAATGCTTCCAATGGCTAAACTCATTATCACTATAAGAAAAAGTATTCTAAAGTTTCGAGCAAATGAAAAAGTTCTAAAAACAATTCTAAAGTTTAATTGGCTTTGAAAACATCTGGGAAATCCCACAAATATTTGGTAAAAGAGGAAATATTAGGTAGAAGAGTTATCCAGAAGATAAGAAAAAATATCAGAAGCTAATTATATACCACTTCAATTATGAAACCACCTAAGTGCTGTACAAGATTAGACAGATAAATCAATAAGCACAATACAAAACCTTATGAAAAGTATTTAGTATAAGATAATGGCAGCATTTTAAAATCAATAAGAAAAAACTGTGTTTAATAAGCACTGCTCAAATTATTTAACTATTGAAAATAAAATAACACTTGCACTATCTACATGCCAAAATAAATCCCAAACATAAAATATCTACAATGAAACTATATAAATGTTAAGCTTTATACAGAGAGATGACATGTAAGTAGAATATTAGTGGATAGATATACACAGACAGATAAATGAGAGATGATAGATAGAAAGATAGATACATGCATACATACATACATACATAGTACTATACATACATCATGATTGATAGATGTTTAATAGATGATAGGTACATAGATAGATAGATAGATAGATAGATACATACATACATACATACATATATACATAAATATATATATACATGATTGATAGATGGTTGGTAGACAGTAGATAGATGATTGACAGATGATAGATATGAGTTTGAGTTTTAGGCAACTACAAAAAGAGAAAATCTATCAGTGAGAAAGTGACTGATCTAACTAGACAAAAATGTAATGTTTCACTGTGTCACAAAACACTAGGAAGAAAATTGGAAGTCAAAAAGACAAATGAGAAAAAATGATTGTATTGTGCCTGCCAGACAAAGGGTTAATCTCCTTACTATTTAAAGACCTCTCAGAAGCTTCCGTGGAGAAGGAACGGGAAGTAGAAGGTTGGGTGGGATGTGTGGAGCGAACACCTGTGAAACAGAACAGATGATCGATAAATAGGTAAAAGTTTGCTCTCCTCAGTGGATAAGTCCATGAAAATTAAAGCACCGATGTGATACCATTTATCATTCTGTGATAAATGGCAAAACAAGGCACCAGGAGCTGCACATAGAAAGTTTTTGAAACCTTCAGACTTATTATAGCCTCATAATATGTCTGAAACTGTGTATGCATGCATGTGCACTCATGTGTGTGCAAGTGCATGTGTATGTATGTGTGCATACACATATAAGCCAGATGTTAACTCAAGAATCATTCCTTAAGAGACATACAAGGTGTCTCTCTTAGCATGCAGCTTGATGAAAAGACTAGAGTGGCTGTCAAGAGCTCATGAAATCTGCCTGCCTCCCTCTCCACAGGACTGGGCAAACAAGCAGATGCCGCCATGCCCGGCTTTTATATACAAATTCTAGAAAGTAAACAGTCCTCATGTTTGATTATCAAGCACATTACTGACTGTGCTATCCCCCTAATCTTCTGAAGTCTTTTATTGGGAATCATAAATTTATACACTTTTCATCCAGAGAAAATAATGAAGAATGTGTATAATGAGAAGACTATGGATGCTAAAATGATATGTTCTTGATGATGATGGTGATGATCATGACAGTGATGATCACGATGGTGATGACTGTTATAGATAATTGTCAACTCTACATTGAATCAAGAATTACCCATAAGATGGACCTCTGAACATGCCTGGAGGAGATTTTTCTTGATGGCACTAATTGAAATGGGAGTGGCGCCATTCTCTGGATGGGATCCCGGACTGTAGGAATAAAGGAAGGACACTAAACGGTGTCATGAATTCATGTTCTCCACACCCTGACTGTGGACATGATGCGACCAGCTACTTCAAGCTCCAGATACCCCGATTTCCCAGCCATGGTGTACTGGACCTTTGAACTGTGAGCCAGAATAAACTTTTCTCTGTTAATTTGCTTTTGTCAGAGTATTTAATCACAGGGACGGAAAAGGGAATTAAGACAAGGGTCATAGTGATGATGGAGATGATGATGGTACTTCCTGAAGGTGATGATGGTACTTAATAAAGATGATGACAGTACTTAATGAAGATGATGAGGATAATAAGCACCTGAAATAATATGTACCAGTTCTTTCAAATATAAAGAATTTGATTTCTTGTAGCCTAACAGTCTGTGACCTTAAATGACTAAATAGAAAAGGAAATATCCTGCCTAGTAAGCAAAGGTCCCTAATATCTGTGACACTCACATTGTTTGAATAATAATAATAATAAAAATCCCAATTTCACATGTCCATTCTCCTTCCAGACCCTGGAAATCTCACTGAAAATTTAGTTTCACAGAGAAATAGGACTTGCTTTCTATTTCTTTAAAGTAATCATAATGAGCTAGTGAACCCTCCATATTCCTCCACCCTTCTCAGAGACTGCGTTTGTACTTTTACAGATCATAAAATAAGGAGGAAAATAAGAACAAGAATTTAAGAGTTTCTTCCCTTTAAAGGCAAGCTAGGGCCATGTCAGACTCGAACCCTACACTACTAGAATGTGCCTCACTTACATTTACACATATTTAATTGAGGAAAAGGGGGTCTAGACTAACTGAAAGTTTGGAGTTCATAGATTAACACCTATGCACAACAAAGAAAAAGTGCTTATTCAACGTGGCCAATGACATCTGCAACAGAACAAAAGCTCATGAGCCAGAACGTAAAACATGGCCAGTTTAGTCGCAGCAAGACACAGATGTTCCTAGTGAAGTGGAAAGTTAGAAGTATGAAATACCATCAGAGAAGCAGGAGCTTCACAGAACTCAGTACCATCTTAGATGCCTTACTGCAAACACTGTCTACGAGCCATAGCTTTCTCTGTGGCCCTCTCTCTGCACCTCCACAGCTTCCAGGAAATTCGAATGGGTTCTAAGACAGGTCTGCATGGAAAACCCAGATCAGGTACCATGCAGATGCGCCCAAGGGCAGCCTACATTTTAAAACCAGCTGAGCTGCATTTAACACACAGTCAGACTACATGAAATCATTAAACTTACATACTCTTCGGCCTTCTTCAAACACTGGGGGAACAGAGCTTCAAGCATTGTTTGGAGGGATGCCATTCCAGGGTCATTTTGGATTTTTCCCAGGAATGAGCGGAGATTAGAAGATGGGATGGAACTCCAACATAAGAGATAGAATACCAGATGGCTAGCCAAAAAGATTGATTCAGACATGGAGAGAAAGATGCAGCTAGATTTTCTGCCAAGTCTTTAGAGGAGTGAGACCAACTTATGATAGTGACAGCCAAGAAAACCCTCCCTGCCTCTCAACCCCAGCCTTGGAGAAACCAGAGATAGCTCTTTGTGAGGTAGGGATGGGGAAAGAAGGACAAGACACAAAGACAACCCTCACCTGCTGCCCCTTCCTGCTACTGGGATGCTATTATATGTGACCTGGTAACCATGCACTGGTCCGATGCTTCAAGTAAAATTCAGAGCCCTGAGAAAGCAAGGCAGAGATGTAGATACCGTAAGGTACACATCCTCGGCGGCAAGAGCCAGAAGCACATCCTGACTGAGTTCTTACCGTGCCTGCTACTCTGTTCTCTGCCTTCCAAATTATCTTATCAGTTATACTTAATAGCCCACCAATGGAATCTTTTTCTGCTCAAATGAGCCAAGATAGTTTCCTACTGCTTGTGACTAAGCCACCTCCTACAAGCCCAACAAAATTATTTTTGTTGCTTATTGCCATCTCCCTTGCAGGCATCATACTGTCATCTTCCCACGGAGGCAGAGCACTGTGAAATGGTCACAGTTGGGGACCAAGCATGAAGCAAAGATCCATTCATACTGAGTCAACAGGAGCTTCAGCAAGGGGCGCATTATTAAGTTGTCAGCAGAAGGGGCTGGAGAGATGAATCAAAGTCAAGTGACTTCCCTATAAAATTATGAGGACCAAAGGCTGGATCTGAGTACCCATGTAAGAAGCCAGGCATTCTGCAAATACCTGTACCTATGGCTCTGAGTTGGCCAACATCCTCTTCTAGCCTCCTTGCACATAAGTGTGTGTACCTGCAACATAGACCCATGTGCATATATGCTCATGAAGTCATATATATATATATATATATATGTGTGTGTGTGTGTGTGTGTGTGTGTGTGTGTACACACATACATATTAATTAAATCTTTTTTAAAAAGTGTGGGCAGGGTATAGAGAAACTATGAGTGGCCTTATTTGCATATCCATTGCTGAACTTTATCAATTCCTGGGATCAATAACAGCATGACTATTGTTCTTTCTAACTCCCCTAATGAGGGAAAAACCAACTGCTAAAAGTAGAGAGTAACTGAAGGGGCAGCCTGGGGAGGAATCTTAACACTCAGGGAAGGGCAAAGCCCTGCGGAGACAGAGCAGCCTAAGGACCACATCCTTCTCCCTCTTTACTTCAAAGCTATTTCAATGGTGTATATTCGCTGTACAAAGTGACAGACTCCATAATGACACGTTCATTCATGGATCCCATGTGCTCTGACCACTCATCCCCATCACCTTCTCCTGTCATCCTTCCTGCTCTCCTTCCCCACCTGAAATAGTCCTTGTGCTTTCATGGAGAGAAAGAGAGACAGACAGACAGACAGACAGACAGACAGGCAGACAGGCAGACCTGGGCTCTTCACATAAGAGAATACATGTGATATTTGTCTTTGTAAGTCTAGCTTATTTTACCTAATATGGTCATGATGTCTGGTTCATAAGAGAATACATGTGATATTTGTCTTTGTAAGTCTAGCTTATTTTACCTAATATGGTCATGATGTCTGGTTCATAAGAGAATACATGTGATATTTGTCTTTGTAAGTCTAGCTTATTTTACCTAATATGGTCATGATGTCTGGTTCATTTTCCTGAAAATTATATAACTTTGTTCTGCTTTATGCCTGAATAAAATCCCATAATACCCTACTTACTGGACATCTACAATGTATCATGGATTGTGTCTAACACGTCCCATTCACACATCTGCATCTCTAATGAGTAGACAAGGACTCTCAGTATACCCATTTTATAGACAGGACAGAAGAGTCAACTAATAAGTGTATATGAAACTAATATGACATGTGTTTAGGACTCAGAAAATGGCTCAGTTGGGAGGACTTTGAATTCATATTCCCCCACAGCCATGTAAAACATCAAGAACAGTGGCACAGTGCCTATAACCCTGGTCTCGGAGAACTGGGGAGTTCCAGGAGGCTGTGAAGGCAGGAAGATGCCTTACTCTCACCTGCCAGCTCACATAGACAAATGGATAAGCCCCAGGCTGACAGAGAGACCAAGAAACAAAGATGGAGAGTAAATGAGGAAAGACATGTGGACATACAACACACATACACAGACCATAAGCAAATGGGTAGTTGTTTAAAGAGATGTGTCTAATGTGCCACAGTTTATTTATCCGTGTATTGCTGTTGATGGATACCAAGGCTATGTGACTGGAGCAGCATAGAGCATGGCTGGGCAGATGTCCCTGTGGTATGCTTAGACTCCCTTGAGCCATGTCCTCAGGGGTGCCATAGCTACAGCCAATGGCAGCTATGTTTTTAGTTTTCTGAGGGACCTCTAGACCGATTTCCATTGTAGCTGCACAAGTTTACATTTTCACCAGCAGGTTTGTGAAAGGGGCTCGGTCTCTCTCTCTCTCTCTCTCTCTCTCTCTCTCTCTCTCTCTCTCTCTCTCTCTCTCTCTCTCCATCCTACCAACTGACCAGCATTTGTCATTAGTGACAGCCATTCCGACTGGGCTGAGATGACATCTCAGTGTAGTTTTTATTTTAATTCTCCTGATATCTAAGAAGGTTGAATGTGTGTGTGTGTGTGTGTGTGTGTGTGTGTGTGTGTGTGTAGTTATTGATCATTTGTATGTACTTCATCATTTGAGAAGTATCTGTTCAAATAAAAATTTAAAAAAAATTTTTAAAAAAAATAAAAAAAAGAAGTATCTGTTCACTTTATTTGCCTACTCACTAACTGAATTATTTAGTATGTGGGAGTGTTGAGTGTTTTGAACATTTAAAACACTTTAGACATTAATCCCCCATCAGATGAGTAGTTATAAAATATTTTCACTCATGGTAAAGCCAACTAACTCTTCACTCTGCTAATTATTCCCTTTGCTCTCAAGAAGCTTTTTAAATGTATGCAGTCCTATTTGTCAGTTCTTGGGGTTGCTTCCTATGCTATTAGAGGCCGTGCCTGTGTCTATATGGAGAAAGGTTTCCTATACTTTTTCCTCAAGCAGGTTCAGAGTCTCACACTAAGGTCTTTGATCCATTTTCAATTGATCCCTCCCCACACTCACCTCTGATCATGGCCTCCCTTGCATGAGCTGACATGGCAGAAGCTAGACGCTCAGGCTTCTGATGTAGAACACCTAAGTGCCTGATTCTTGAAGGACACTGGACTAGAGAGGGGGGAGAAGACCTGGGCAGCAAAGAAGCTCTTGAAAGTCACCTGGTCAAACACCTGTGATAGGGACAGCTTGATTTATTCCCTGCATGCAAAGAGGAGTCTCAGCTTAACCCAGATTCCATCAAAACAGAGGAAGAGGCCAACAAGCTGTTGGGATGTTTCCCTTGGATTCCTCCATCTACCCCAGGACCGCTTGCTTGAGTTCTAACTTGCACTGGTCACCTCTCTAGTCTCCCTTACCTTCCCTCCTCCACAGTATGAGGCTCTTGCAGAGCCAGCTGAGGGCTTTTTTTTTTTTTTCAGTTTAAGTCAAATCTAGAAATGACTGTTTCTTCCAAACAGCCAAGAGCAATCAAACCACAGTGGAACCCAGAGGGAGTCCAGAGACTGGAGAGCCTTAGATCACAGGACTCAGATCCTGGAAAGAAAATACAAGTAAATTGTAGGCATTTTTCTAAGAAATTTAGAGGAACATGGAGCTATTTAAAACATAGTTCAGAAAGTCTGTACTTGACCATGTAAAGAACAGAAGCAATTACAGAGAGAGAACTCTCTGAAGCAGCAAAAGTATAGGAGGCTTTGAAGCAGAGATGCAATCCTTGTATCTATACTAGCATGAGATGCAGAAGCCTATCACTTAAAGCCACTGGCTGGCTTATGACTCAACTATTCAACCGTCCACTGATACTCCTTGGTCATTTATTGTATTCTGGCCATTGGGGTATAGAGAAAAGAAAGGTCAAAAAGAAAAGAACTTTTGCCTTGAATGTATCTAAGACATTTAGCCAGGCATGGTGGTGCAAACCTTTAATCCCAGCACTTGGGAGGTGGAGGCAGGAGGCTCTCTGAGTTTGAAGCCAGCCTGGTCTACAGAGTGAACTCCAAAACAGCCAGTACTACAGAGAAATCCTGTCTCAGAAAGAAAAACAAAAACAAAACAAAACAAAACAAAACAAAAACTGACTGTTACCACTTGCCCAGGGAGAAAGGATTGGAAAAACAATACAGGGATATACAAGGAGCCAGAGTTCCCATTTACAATATCCCAATTGTTTCCCATTCACACTTCTGTAACTCTCATAAGTAAACCATGACTATTCTTACCCTCCTTTTTACAGCAGAGAGAGAAAGATCAACAAGTCACATAGAAAGAGATGAGGCATAAAAGCCATGTCAGAATCAGAACCACGGGGTGTGGTGTGTCATTGATTTATAGCACTTTACACACTGTGAAGTGTAGATGGGATTAGCACAGGGACATACTGAAAGGGAGGGAAATACATACGATCCATGGATGCTCAAATAAACGTGCCATCGAACCAAGTCTTCCCTCCAAAGGTGTTTCCTTCCTTATGCAGTTCTTCACCAAAAGACACTATGCTACATGCTCTGTCAGAGAACATTGATTCCCTAGACAGTTAAGTCATAATTAATGCATTCCTGGTAACTGCTTTATCTGTCAGGAACAACAAGCTCTCTTGACAAAGTAAACATAGAAGGAAAAGGCAAGAGCAAAAAGTAAAGAAGAGTAAACTATGGGCAGTTATAATTACATAAATAAGAGCATTTATACTTCTTCAATTAAATGACTAGAAATTGGAAATTCTGCTCTTGAAGAGGACCAGAGTTTGGTTCCCAGCACCTCACAGAGATCTATAACTACAGTTCTGAGGAATCTAATGCCCTCTTCTAACCTCCTCAGGCACCAGGCATACACATGGTACACATACACATGTGCAGACAAATCACTAGTAGGCCTAAAATAAAATGTAAGAAGAAATTGAAACGGCAAATGCTATATTATTTATTTTGTAACCCACAGAGACATCAAGAGTGGGTAGTATGGATCGGGATTTAGCTTACTAGCATGTAGCCTCCAGAAACAGCTCTTCCAACTATATGATTAAGAATCATTCTGAATCTTTTTTAATTTTGTAGAGTTATTAATATTATGGACTAAGAGTTCAACATCATCTGGTCTCCCCATGAGACACTGGTCAGCATCCATTGCACTATTATGCTCAGAACCAGTAATTTGCTCCAATATACTCACTCATTTCTGCATGTTAAAGATTTGTTTTTATTCTTTGTGTGCGTATGTGCATGCATGCACATGTGTGTGCAGATGTACACGCAAACATGCTACATTCTTTTAGGTATTAATAAAGGCCTAAAGAAGGTTGTCAGATTCCTGGAGCTAGAGTTATAGGTGGTTATGGGTTTCTCGACATGGGTACTGGAAAATGAACTTGCATCCTCTGGAAGAGCAGCCAGTGCTCTTATGCACTGAACCATCTCTCTAGCACCTGTACCTCCTTTTTCACATTGAGCTATTTATTTTTGTATTGCTCTAAGTTTGCTTGCAGCATTTATTTTTGTTAGACCACACGCAAGTCTCTTGAAATACTATTTGGAAAAGTCAATATGTCTAAACACTGAGTTTGAATGTTCTGTACAAAGCAAATTGCTTTTTAAAATAAATATAAAAATAAAAATTCTACAGAACTAGAATTTTTGCAATAAAATAAAAGTTTGGAAGAAAATTCTAGAAGGAGTCTAGACCCCTCACATTGTTTCCATTTTAAATTCTTGCCAAATTCAAAGAAAACCAGATGAAGTGTCATAACATACATACGTATATTGAAACTTAAACTAGTAAAAAGAGAAATGGTCTTGACCCTTCCATAACAAAATATCAGTGAATTTGCATACAACTATGTGTTTAGTTTAAAATAAACACCCAAGGTATGTATACTTTGTATGATTTTCTGCCTTCACCGGCTCTAAAACCATCTGGTCAACCCTCTATACTACACAGGAAGAATCTTCTGCATCTACTTCATAGGAATATGTGAGAATTAAACAAAAAAATTCTAGGGGCCAATGCTGGGCACACAATAGGCTCTCGTTAAATGACAGTAGCTCTAAGGCAGTGACCTTAGTAAGCACACTATAAATGTTAGCTATTAAGTCAGTAGGAGTCATGGCAGTCATGTTTTGCCACTAAATAACAAGGCACCCATCAAGTCATTTTGCCTCTTGTCAACAATGAGCAAAACCATTTGGACCAGAACCTGTTCTGGCCCCATTTCAATAGTCAAACAAATCAGCTGGGCATCCTGTTAAGATACTGACTCTGATTTAGAGAGTGTGGGTGTGGTCTGCAGATATTGCCTTGGAAACAAGTTCCTACGTAGTGTTCATGCTGCTGGACTACGGTCCATAATTCTTAACCTGTGGTCCTGTAATTCTTAAACTCAAGTGTACACCAGAATCACCAGGAATGACTTGTTGAAACACAAATGGCTATGTTAACATGAATTTTGGAAGTTTCTCATTCAGCCAGTCAGGTGGAGGCTGAGAATTTGCATCTCTTATAAGCATACCTTGAGAATGACGCTTTCTAATGATGTCTAAGTATTCTTCCCACTTGACACAGACTCAGAGTATACTTAACCCTCTTAATCCAAACAAAGCACTGCGAAAATTGTTAAAAATGAAGACTAGAAAGACCCAAGTGTAAAGTCTCGCTCTCACATCCCTGAGAGACTTCGCTTTACCGCTAAACCTTAACTTTCCTACCAGCCGGCAGGATTCCATTTCATACTTCCTTTTCCTTTTGTTCAATACCTTTCTTTTTCACCAAAAGAGAAAAAAAATAAAGTCTTGTTATACAATGGTTACATAAATTCAACTCTAATCCTGGTGTCTTGACAAGTCCAGAGATGCAAACGTCACTTAACGTGACGAGCAAACCGTACTAACTGTAGAGAGAAAACACTGTTAGTCAGGAAAAGAGATAATTCTCACATAACGTGCCGAGCAAATAACAGCGCTTTGTGTGTCAGCATTAGCATAATTACTGAACATCAGTAATTGCTGAAATTATGCTCAGCAGCAGCATCTATAACTCAAAGCAAGAGGCTTCTACCATGAATTCTCCCAGCAGGGCACTGAAGGTGGCTCACCAGCTGATGCCAGGCACTCAAAAGAGCACTAGCCATCTCCCAAGGGCACCTGGGGAACAGATTCTAGATGGATTATCATCATGACATGGGCTCCAAATTCACAGGGATTTCGCCATCTCTGTCCCACTGTATTTTTCCTCTAGAACTTCACTCCCTCTCACAGCAGTTCGTTAGGCATCGCCTGGGTCAACAGGACATGATTATGGAGTAGAATATGAGAAGCATTTGGATCAGAGCACACAGAAAGCACAATGCAGAAAGTACAATTGAAGCTGGACCACCTACCAGGTTTCTATCTCTGTAAGGACAAATACAACCAAGGAGCTGCCATGGGCCACCAAATGCAGGTTGGAATACCAGATTTCACATCCCAGTGAAGAGCAATGAGTTGTACTCATTGTTGTACTCAATCATCAACACCACCACCATGTAGAACATCGCAAGGCAGAAGATTTCATTTGTGTGCCGGGGCTAGGTATGTATGTGGGTGCATGTGTATGCGCACATGTGTAAGGAATCCAACTTTAGATGTCATTTCTCAAGTGCCATCCACCTTGATTTTTCTGAGACAGAGTCTCTCATTGACCTGGGTTGATTAGACTTGGCTGGTCAACGAACCTTAAGGATTTGCCTGTCTCTGCATACCCAGTGCTGCTATTACCAGCATGTGCCACCTCACTTGGCTTTTTTTACATAGGTTCTAGAGATTGAACTTGGGTTTCCATGCTTGTGCAGAAGGTATTTTATCAACTGAGCTGTCTCCCCAACCCGAAACACCTTCTGAAATCCTAGCACCACATAAATCTACACGAGTATTTAAAAAAAAACAACTCTGTAAAAATAAGCTCTGAGCCCCTTAATACAGACCTTGAGAATCCACCCCCTTTAATCCCATCAGTCCCATGTAGAAGGATGCAACTGATGGAATACAGAATGCACAGGGTAAGAAAGTCCAGAAGAGGACCTCATGCCTGACAAAGGAGGAGGAGTGGATCAGGGATCATCAAGGCAAGACCATGAGCCTTAGCAACTTGTGACTAAGTTTCAAAATTGCGTGGTGAGTCAAGTGTACTGTCCCCTCAGGCAGGAACCTGAGGACTGTCCTCATTAGTCATCTTCTTCCCCTGCCTTCCACTCTCCACGAGTACTCAAGCTATCTAAGCACCTTTTTCTGCTTGCTTAGTTTACTGTTACAGTCCCCAGAGACTAAGATGCAGGAACTAATGAGCCAGTGACTAAATCTGTGTGTCCTGCCAGTTCTACCTCCAAAGAAGCCCATGTGCCTTTGTCCACTGCACCAACACCCCAGCCCTGCTCATTGTCACCCCTCAATTGGTCAATGCACAAGCCCTACCTTGCATCTGTGTCTCAACTCTGAGCCCCTTAGAGCTATGCTTCTAACTAGAGGCCAAGGACTTACTAACGGCTAGATCATTTGGCACACCTGATTCTAATAAGTTGGATGGTTCCCCAAGTGTACAGAACCGAGGTGGAATTCCCTTGCTAATTCCAGGCCTGTGTCAAGCTCCACCTTTGTCATTGTCCTGCATTTGCCAGGCAGTGTTTTGTGGGCTGCTGCTCTCCAAGGCCTGCTGTTTCCAGAAGGCCAATTGCATCCTCTTGCCTCTAAGCGGCCTTTGATGGCAATCCCTGCCCAACAAGTCCTGTGCTGATACTTCCTTTGCCCTGCACATTTGGCATTTAGCATTTTCCACTCAGTGTCGCAGAATGTCCTTCTGTGGATACCATAAAAATTTGCCACCTGGTTCACAGTGCATTACTAGCACAAAGTGGTTTTCTAACAAGAAACACATACAAGTTTATCTGTCAGTTATTGTGATTTTCGTCCCTGTCTTCAAGGTGAAATAGAGTCACAGGGTAAGTGCCAAATTATGAAGCCTAAGAGGGCAGACATGAGACTCCAGCCTCCAGAGTATTCTAAGTATCCATTGCTCTGTCTACCTCCTATACACCTTGCTTCTCCCAAGACAGTCTTGTTTATAATCCACCCTGCCCCCACACCTGTGCCTAGACAAGTGTTAAGACATGGATAATTTTTATTGTGTACTTGTAACATTTTTCATGTTTTATGAATAATTGCATGGGTTATTGTTTAATTCTTACAGCCCTATTGATGGTTTAATGTTGTTGTTTAATGTTGTTCCCGGGTTTCGGCACCATAAGATGGGATATCAAAGAGAGAAGGGGTATTAGGGAGTGTGGCACAGCGGTGTGGGGAAAGGGGGGTGTCTAGGCGGGCCCATGCCTAAGCACCTCTTCCCCCTGAGGGACCACACACACACACTGACATGGTATAGAATAGAGTTTATTCAGGGAAGAGGATGGGAGTTAATGGTGTAGTGGAGGGAGAGAGAGAGAGAGAGAGAGAGAGAGAGAGAGAGAGAGAGAGAGAGAGAGAGAGAGAAAGAGAGTAGAGAAGTAGAGAGGAGTAGAGGCCAGCCATGACCACATGGGGAGAGGTGGGAGGGGAGGAGAGCCCAAGAAGGGCAGAGAGATGAGAGTGCAGAGAGGTAAGAGAAGAGAGAGAGAGAGGAGGGGCAGCCAGCACCTTTTATAGTGGGTCAGGTCTATGGGGCGGGGCATACCTGGCTATTGCCAGGTAACTGTGGGGTGGAGCTTGGACAGAATACCAACACCTATAAAGTATATCTATTATGCTTCCTCCTTAAAGCTCAAGATGAGATTTAGAAAGCTCAGAGATGTTAAATAACTTCCCCCAAGGCCACCCAGCTATTGATACAAGAGCCAATATTTAAAAGAATAAATAAAAGAAGTCCAGTGTCTAAGTCACTTGGCCACTGAGCTACTCCACCTCCCTCTCTAATAGGCCCCATGAGGATGCTTGGAGGTTGGTTGGTGACCCCATAGAGCCAGGAGAAGGGCCTTGGTGAGATCAAACATCTACAGTATCCAATAAAATATCTGTCCTGCTGTGACAGCTGACTGTTGATAAGGTTTGACATTTTCAAATCAATTTCTATTGACTTCTTTCTCCTTAAAAAATAAAATAAAATTAAATTAAAAAAAGACACAGGTTTGATGGATAAAGCCAAAACTCTGTGTGCTTGGGAGCCAAGGGGGAAAGTAGGCCACAAGCTAGCTTTGCAGAGGACAGCAAGAAAATCAGCTCCTGTGGCAGCAGCTGCTGCGGAGAAGCCCCGGCGTGGCTGGGACCGGCTTTCAGGTGTCAGCACAGTGTCAGGAATATAACACAAGCTGCCTCCTGGCCCTGCTGGAGCTTTCTCCTGGCAGAAGCAGAAACCGGGTGGGCACTTGGGCACAGCCCGGAAGTCATGAATATTTATGTGGTCAACACATTAAGAAGTCTCACTGTAACAAACACCGTTTGGGTGCCTTTAAGGAGTTAATCTCAGTGATTTCCATACCCTGGTGGATGCCTGCAAGAGACCAGCCAATCGTTTCTGTAAAAGTCTCCCGAGTAAGAAAACATCTGAAGCAGATGTGGACTGAAATCCACATTTATCTGGTAAACATCACTTCCTGTTTCAGCCTCGAGTCTGTGCGCTGACAATGTCTGTTGCTTCTCAGCACTGACACCTCGCCACCTCTCTATGAGGTCCTGTGCCTTTGGAATCCTGTATGTCTGAGAGACAGCCAGGATCTGGTGAGGTGCACCTTGATAGGCAGAGCTTGACAATGAGGACAGGGAATGCATTGAACAGGGGCTGGTAAGGCTGGAGAGCTTGTCACCCAGTGGCAGGCCAGTTTGAGAAGGCCCAAGGTCCTGACACTCCACAGCCTCCCTGTGTCCCTGACTTGCTCCCCTTAACTCAGTATACATGTGGTCATAGTATTTTGCCACAGCAATAGAAAATAAACCAGGTAAATAGGCAGCAGAGAGTTGTGGGAAGTATTAGAGTAGGGGCTAAGTATTAGATAAGAGAATGAATGAAGAATGTATGGGGCCAAGACAGGAGCTGAGGACCCCATATGTCCTTGTGTGGCGGTTGTAATACCCACACAGAACACATTTCTAAGACTTGACATCTGACAGATCACTATAGGACTGGCTACAGCAGAAGTCTCCAGTTTATTCCAATCTAAATGCACGTTTCTCCCTCAGTTTCTGAGTTATTCCTGCCTCGCGGTTGCTTGGGGCGGGGCTTGCAGGACTCTTGCTGCCACACATCCCCTCACTCTAGAAGAGCATTAGCTAAAGCTATCCATCCACCTGCTGACTCCGCAGAAATCTGCGAGCACCAGATCCAGGGACAGGAGGGAGGGGACAATCCTGATTACAATATTTTATCCTCAAGTATGCTCCACCATCCATCAAATTTGCTAACACGGCAAAAACTGTGGAGCTGAATTGTAAAGAAAAGAAGGAAAGTCTTGTCCCCAAAATGACCTAATGTAACTCCCTGAGAAGCCTGTGGTCTGGGGGAGGAGACTGACCAGGAAGGGAAAGCCAGAAATAGGGGCCTGGATGCCTAGGGTTCAGTGAGGGAGGACAGCAGGGAGGAGGGGCTGCAAAGGCAGCAGACCGACTCCAGATTCATTTATTTTCATAATTGCTCAAAGACGCAGTACATATTTTAAATAGAGAAAGTCAGAATAAATTACATGCAGGCTCATAATTCCAGGGCACTGCCGTCCTCTCCCCAAGAAGAGGAACAATTCCCTCTGTGCCCACCTCAGCCCTAGGGTCTCTTCTCCAGTCTTTTTGCTTTCTGTGGACCAAGACCATGTCTGACATCCATGCCTTTTCTTTGGGGTTATCACAGCACACCACTCAGAGGTGCATAGTAAGAGCTATAGCAGAAGCAGGCATGGCCAGCTGGCCTCCCCAGAGCTGCCTTTAGCCTGCACAGCAACGAGATGTGGGATGCCAGAACCCAGTTCCATGGTGTCCTTCTGGGCTTTTCAGTACCATCTGGCCCTCTGCTCTTCTGAACGCTTTGCACAACTGGCTCTCCAGCTTCCTATAACAGAGACCAAAATATGCCTTACACCTTATATACACCTTATACCTTATATACCATGGATGTCACACACAGTCACTTACCCACAAACATATATACATTATATGCACCACATTTCATATAATCATACACATATTGTGTGCGTGTACAGTATGTGCATGTGTGCTATGTATGCCTACCTTACACATATATGTAAACCCAGCATATATAACATATTTGTGCATAGCATGTATATTCAAAACATGTTTGTGCAGTATACATACCCTATCGCTCTATTGCACACACAGGTGTCATACTATGTACCTCACATACGTGCACAAACAGCATTCCACTGTGACTATCATTCCCTCAGGGTGGCCAGTTCTGGTCCAGCACAACCAAAGACAATCTCTGGAAACTTGGTGATATGGTCCTTTTAAAACCAAATCCAAGACATTTTTTATAGTTGTGCATGTGTCTCAGCTGCCTGGTAAAGAGGAAGCCATGGGGGGAGTTTGGCCTGCTATGACATCCTGAAGGTAGCTGGGAGGCAGTGGAGATGGAGGATCAGACTGGGGCCGAGCCCTGAACTCAGCAGTTACAAGGGTTCTAGCTCTCTTCCCACCACTGCTGGGCAACCACGGAGATGGCAACTGCCCCAGATCCACACGCCCAAACACAGATGGGCAGAGGTCGAGAGGCCACGTAACACAAGGACAAAGCCTAGCATCTGCAGCCAGAGACAAGATCCAGGTCCCCGTCCTAGAAGAGGGCCTGACGTGCAAACAGAGCAGAAGCAATCAAAGAAAGAAAAGTAAGAATAGATACAGTGGAGCCCACCCTCCTGGCCCCTCGAGGAGATAGGATGGAGAAATATTCAAAGCTCAGGATGAAACAAACAGGGAACAGCCACGGAAAGCAGAGACGCATCCATTTTAATTGTGGCCCCCTTCATTCGGCCACTTGATAGGTGTTTATTGAGCTGCTCCTGTTATTACGCAGTTTGTTGGTCTATGTGTAGCCGTCGTCGTCTCTCAAGCACACTCTGGGAAACATGCCATTGGGTGACACACTATAATGCAAAGTCATAGAATGCGCCTCGAAGAGCCAAAGGCCATATGAGCTCACCTGCTGTATCATCTCGGCTTGGAGCGCTGTGATGGACAGAATGCCGATAGATTAGTTCCAGCACTGGAGGACTGAAGCTTTAGCCGGCCGGTGATCACATGATGGAGGGCACTGCTGCTGCTGCGTTAGGACAGCACACTGTGGTGGCTGGCTTTAAATATCAGCCCCCCACAACCAGGAATCATCAGAGCAGGGCACCTCAACTGTAGCGGGTTGGCCTGTGGGTGGGTACGTCTGTTGGAGGTTATCTCGGGTTCCTTAACTGGCCCGGAAGGACCCACCCCAAATGTAAGCAGCGCTTCCTGGTAGCAAAAGGAAGACAATTCACTTCCTCCTCTCCACCCTCACCCAGCTTGTCCTTCCTTCTCTCTCTCCCACTGAATTCATTTACCCTGTTGTTGCTCCTAACCCCCTCACTGATGTCTGAACCAGCATTTCAAAACTTCCCACATGGACTATAGACACGCGGCTCTCCAGGAAACCTCCTGGCTTTTATTGCAGGATTAGGTCTGCTGAGGTACCTCGCCACATGGCCTGAGCAACTACTAGCTTCTAAGCCCTCTCAGTGTGAGGCACCTGTTGTTGGACTTTCTGCCATGTAACTAGTTTAATAAACCCTTTTTAAACGCACCCGTTTCCATCCTCTCAGTTCTTGTCTTACGGAGGACCCCAATACTCCATCCTACAACAAACGTGAAGATAATGACAGACAACACGAGTGTAAATCAGCAGCCCTGCCGCTATTATGACTATCAGGTACTGCTCACACACCGGGCTTTCATGACAAGCAGTGCAGTAGACCTGTTTATACCGGAGTCGCCACAAGCATGTGTGCTTACGGTGTTATACCAGCCACAGTGTCATGAGGTGACCGGAATCGTTCAGTTCTGTTATCACCTTATGAGACCACCATTGCAGATACAGGGTGTTGAGCCAAAGGCCACTACAGGGCACATGGCAGTCCTTAAAAATAGACTTGAGATCTTACAAAGTGCTCAATCCTGCCACATGACCGCCCTGGCAAGAGCTACTCTTAACCTCTAAGCCTAATGTATTCTGACTTTAATTTTTCAGAGGAACCAAGCGCAAACCTCCAAGTTTCCCTCTAACGCACGCCGTCTCTCACGCTCACTCTTTTTTTCCCCACCAGCATGCCAATCTTGTTCCTAATTTAGCCCTTAGACTAAGCCAGGTTGTCAGTTTGCTCTTCCCTAATCCCTTCTCACCATGGCAATTGAAACTGATGATTGCAACATTGCTGAGTTCCTTGTTCCGGGGGCCTATTGTGCAGAGTGTAATCACCGCCCGCCGCAGACAGCTTGCGGAGCTGGCAGAACCAACATCAAACAAACAGCACCTCCTGCCTCTACCCAGGACCCGATTGCTGCAACCGGAATCCACAGGTCCTGCTGATAGCTTACAGAGCTGGTCCCTGCCCACGTGGCTGAGTGGGAAAGACCAACCCTGAAAAGATTATGCAAATAGGACTGAGGGTGGAGCCTAAAGTGGACTGGCCAGAGCAACAAGTAGGGCATCTTCCTGCATGAGCCAAACGACAGGAAGAAGGAAGTGGAAAAGATACAGGAGGACCGGAGGACCGGAGCAGAGGCGGAGGCAAGAGGCCAAAGCATCATACTGAGCCAGGGCTTCTGGAATGCACTCAAGAAGCTAAGTGTGGCTGGAGACGAAGCTGTAAGGGATGCTGGGGCCAGCCCCTCAGAGAGCCTTGCCAAGCAAGAAAACGAGCCTGTGTTGGTTCCAGAGCTGATAGAAAGTCACCAAGGGACACTTTACAGGGAAGGGGACAACTGCCATAGCTCAGGAGGAGCTGAGGGAAAGGATTTAACCAGGTCGCCCGCGTGCAACTGGTGAGCCCGTCCAACAACGGCGCACAGAATTGGGATGTTTGTCGGCAGGTCCCAGTCCCCACCTTATACCTTTTTAATAGGCTGCTTCTGGTCTTTGAGTTTAAGAGCCTCTGAACGAGACAAAGCAATCCCTATAAAAGCGCTAGCCAGCGGGCCATGTGGCTCATAAAGCCGGGCTTTATGCTCGTTTGCTTTGGTCTATTCTTACGGGAACCATTGAGAGAGAGCCATTGAAGACAGCTCTCGGGCCTCCCAGCACAGGACGACAGACTTTCCAGCAAAGCCTCTATTCCCTCTCCAGCCCTAGCACGGTGACTAGGACGCTATCCCCTATGCAGAGTTTTCACCGAGCATGCCTCTCTCGGTCCAATCTTAGTGAGAGAGGGACTATAGGGCAGAATTTAAGGATGGTAGAACAGAGCCATGCCACTCCCAAACTCTGCCACTTACCCGCCATGTATTCAGGGAAAGTTGCTATGCTTCTTAGACTCCAGTTTGAAGTTAGCAGCTCACTGTAACTTTGCCTAGTACTTTCTGGGGTTTAGCACTGACAGTCCTGTGCCTCAGTGAACATTTCGTGCCTGGTCCGTTGGGGTCGGGGGGGGGGGGCTGACTGGTCACCCTGCATGGGTTTGCTTACTTCATCTGTAAAGTCTATGTCACCATATGCCTCAATGCCACCATGAGGATTTCCAATTGGTAGAGTCTTCCTCGGCATCAGAAACATAACACATGGTTCGAAAATATGTTTATGCAAATCCATGGATTTGTAGTCTGTCACTCAGGGCGGGGATCAAAGCATCACTACAGCCCATCTGATTGGGGTGCAGCTCAGCTCACTCAACCCATCTCAAGTGAGTTTTCTCTCGTTCCCGAACACTCCTACATCGGAAACAGGCAGAAAGTGTGTGCTTACTTGACAGATGGAGAAACGTCTGCCCAGGCCCTGTAGGCGAGGAAGCTGTGACCCACATGTCACCCTCCTCTGGAGGAGCAATGGATGATAGGACCATTGCACCGTAGCATTAACCCGGTGACATCTCACTGATGGGGTGCCGGGTGCTTCCCTATTAGCTAAGTTGTTCCTTTTCTCCATGGCGTTATAGATTTGTTTCGTGAAGACAAACAGATTTAAGCAGAAGTGACTTCGGAACAGGATAGTTACGTCCAGCAGCTGGGTAACTGCCACCCTTACTTCATCCAGGAGGACTGGATTTAGACTCAGTACACTGTTTACCCCTCCTTAAAGCTGGAGCTTTGTGCTCCATTAGTTATTGAGCTTTGGACCAGAACCCAGGAGAAAAGAGGGTGGGGTGGCAGAAAAGTTTGATACAGACTTAGCAGCCGGGCTTCTAGGTTGCTACCACTCAACTAGCCCAGGGTAACGTAAGGACTCAGCAGCAGGCAACACTGGCACCCATGGCAACCGCCTCTAGGTCCACCAGCGCTTTCCCTTTCGCTGGCCAACGGCACCCTGGAAACCACACCTCGGAGGAACTCGATCAATTCTTGTTAACACTCGCCCAAGACAAGCAGCTTTGGAAAAAAAAAGCTGTTTTAGGCAACACGATCAGCCTTTTGCTGTCGTTCATTAAGGGCTTAGCAGCTCCGAATCGATTTCCTTGCAGCTGCCTCGAAACCTTAATTCCAGGAGCAGAAAAACAAGGCTTTGTCTGTGACATTTCCTGTCCAAGTGGCGGGTAACAACCATTCCTAGGATGCTGATTTCCCTGGTGAAGCTGCAAACCACAGGGCGCAGGGATGCCAGCAGCATGTCCTTTGTCTACTCCGGAGAGTGATTTCTGTAGCTGCAGGAGGCCCCTTCCAACACGAGCCCAGCCCCACCTCCATCCTCAGCCAGCATTGTCTTCCAACCCCGGCTGTTGAAAATCCAATAACCCCCCCTTATCCTCCCACGGATTCACATAGCCACGAGACTCAGGAAGGCACCACCTTTTGTTCATATTGTGTGTGTTGCTGCTTCCTTCTAAAAGTTAATTCTTAGCATCGGACGGGCCCTCATCCAACCATTTCCTATTCCACGCGTCTGAAATGTTAATCCCTTCTACAACATCCCCACCAAGTGGCCGTTCCATTCCGGCTTTGCTTGAACACCTCTGAGGACAAGAAACTCAACCTTGTCCCCGCTCCCGCCCTTGAGGGAAGCAACTGCAGCTCAGGAAACGCTGGAAGAAAACTTCACAGTAAATAAAACCAGAATCTAACTTCCTGAAAACCAGTCTCCCCAGGAAACTCCCAGCACACCGAACCCCCGATACTTCTATTTCTTCTATAACATCCCCCAGCAAGTAAGGATAGGGGTTCCATTGAGCACTACTGAAGAGCACATTGTCTAATACAACATAAGGGCCCAGGGGT
Organism: Apodemus agrarius; assembly: GCA_964023405.1. Classification (NCBI taxonomy): domain Eukaryota; kingdom Metazoa; phylum Chordata; class Mammalia; order Rodentia; family Muridae; genus Apodemus; species Apodemus agrarius. The sequence continues at coordinate 18,227,874 of OZ030008.1, forward strand.
TCTTCAGTGAAAGAAAGAGACAGTATCAAGATGCTGAGCAGGACCATGCACTGTACAATAGCACGTCAGACAGGAACAAATGCTTGTGTTACACAATAGTGTGGATGGTAATAATAGTGTGCCTGTTTTTTGCTCACACCGTATTTCAGACTCGTGGATCTGAATAACATACGACACACTAGTTCCAGGTATGTCTGAAGGAATACTTAGCTAAGGCTCTATGAAAACATCGAGGAGCTGGCTGATGTACAATGGGTGCTTCAAACAGCGGAGGTATCCTGGACGTGGAGCTACAGGATATGCTGTTTCGCCTGGCTGGGCTTGTCTCGCTTTGGCCCAACATTTCTTCATTCTGCCTCCATTGCTCCCTTTTGAAAAGGAAATATATATCTCGTGTTATTGTGCGGTGAAAGAATGTAATTTGCCTTTGGTTTTACCGGAGGTTACAGTTAAGAGATCGCCTTGAGTCTCAGAAGAGAGTTTGGACTTCTGAACCGTATTAAGGCTGTGGGGACTTTCTGAAGTTGAACTAAATGCATTTTGTATTGTGATATAGCCATGAGCTTCCAGAGGCCGGGAAGTAAAACGGGATGATTTGAATGAGAAATGCGCCCCACCCCCACCCCAGGCTTACATATTTGAACACCTGGTCCCTAGTTGGTGGTACTATTTGGGGAAGACCTGGAGCCTTCAGGAGTGGAGCCTTGCTAGAAGAAGTACACGATAAAGGGCAGGCTTTGAGCATACACCACCTCATCTTCCTCACAGTTCACATCCTGCACGTTGTGTCCCTGGTGGAGGATGTGGCCTCTTAGATTCCTTCCCTACCGCCATGGACTCCCACCGCTGATAAACTCATCCCTCTGCAACCACAAGCCAATATAAGCTCTTTCTTCCATAAGGCACTTAAAAAAAAAGATTTATTAATCTATTTTGTGTATCTGAGTACACTGTAGCTGTCTTCCAACATTCCAGAAGAGGGCATCAGATACCATTACAGTTGGTTGTGAGCCGCCATGTGGTTGCTGGGAATTGAACTCAGGACCTCTGCAAGGACAGTCAGTGCTCTTAACCACTGAGCCATCTCTCCAACCCCTATAAGGCACTTTTGGTCATGGTGTTTTGTCATAACAACAGTAAGTGCTAAGAAGGGTAAGAGCTGCAGTATTCATGCCATCAAGAGAACGTGTCATAAGTGCTCAGCAGAGAAACCACACCACCAATAACTGAAGAGCTCGGAGAAATAGTCTCATCTTTGCATTGCTGGTGCCTCATATGGTGTCTAAATTATGGCGGCAATGATGATTCCCACCCCATAGCATGGGGGTTGAGTTAAGGTGCTTGAAATAAGGGGCCGCTCTTGCTAGTCTTTATGCTCTGTGCTTCTCCAACGGCATCTGCAAAGCATAGGTAGGTGGTGGTTTTCCTGCCAGACCTCATCACCCAGGGACTGGATCAGACACACAGCATCTATGTGGGCAGAGAAAAGGCATCCATGGAAGACCCTCTGCCGAGTACTGTGTGCTTTCTGTATTATTCAACCAAAACAAATGAGTTTGTATCCCTGCAATAAAAAAGGTATATCTGTGTTTTCTCATAACTATATCATGAGTTCATCCCTGCCAGTCCCATTTTGCAGACCAAGAAGCTGAGGCTCAAAGAGGGTCAATAACTTCCCAAGGGTACCCAACTAATCAGTGACAGGTCTAGGGTCTGATCTTAGAGTTACCTTCCCCTGATCCTGTCTTGGCTTGACTATTCTGGGCTTTGTAAAAAGTCAAGCAGTCTTTAAATTACAGAGGAGATAAGATCTGACAAGACAGATCTCCCACATCCCCGCCCCAGAGTGGTGGATTTCTCAGAGCTAAGGAGAGAGGCCTCCAGGGCAGTTCTCTCTGCAGTTGGAAAGCAGGGAAGGAAATAATGCCCATGCCAGTGGGTCTTGAGAGTCAGTGCCCCAAGTGATGAGAGCAATCATTAATAAATAGTACTGGTGTAGCAGGACCCAAGCTGATAACAGTGTCCAGACCTGATTCTGAAGCACTACACAGGAATGGTGCTCTAAGAATGGACGCTGGGTCACCCTCGTCAGTGGGAGCCCCTGACCCCTTTCTATGCTGGGGTTAGCAATGCCCTTTTCCAGTCACTAACCTTCTTAGACTCTTTGTCAAATATCTACCTCTCATTATGCCTGCCTGGACTCACCCTTGCCATCTAACAGACCACCGGGGCTCAGTATTGACCTGGACAATAATCACTCTGCAAAACGGTGAGTCTGGAACTAGACTCCTTGTTTATCATATACCCACCCTTACCATCCATTCCCACCTCAGCCATAAAGCCAGGAACAGGATAGAGATGGGAGAAGGAAGACAGGAATAAGGCAGGCAACCCAAGAGTTTATTGCCACTGGCCAGGTGAAAAAGGTCAAAAATTAGAGAAAGATCATAAGGTTGGAGAGGAAAGAACAGCAGAAATATGCAGGGTGGCACACAGTCCTCAGAAGCACATACCTCTTTTTCCATCTTCCAAGTCTTCCCTCATCTGTTCTGATGGAAGGCAGGTGCTGTGATATCAGCAGCCTGTGGAGAGGCCCATGTGACAAAGAACTGAGAGAGACCTCTAGCCAATGCCCTGTGAGGAAGAGAATCCTATTTTATGAGTTACCTTTTTATTGCTGTGATAAACACCATGACCAAAAGCAGCTTGAAGAGGAAAAAGTTTATTTTAGCTTTCAAGTTTCAGTCAATCATCGAGGAAAGCTGGAGCAGGAACTCATGGCAGGAGTTTGAAGCAAAAAAACCAAAGGAGAACACTGTTTGCTGGCTGCCTGCATAGCCCAGGCCCACCTGCCTAGGGAATGGCACCACCCACTGTGGAGCCGGCCCTCCTACATCAACTAGCAATCAAGAAAATGCCCCATATACATGATCCTATACCAGTTTGATCTAGGCAAGATCCCAATTGAGGCTCCCTCAGAAAACTCTAAGCTGTTCAAGTTGACAGCTGGAACTAACTTGGATACCTACCAACAACTATACAAAACAGTTAGATTGTTGGCAATGGTCCTTCTCTGGTCAACTCCTGAGATGACTTATAATCCTAGTTGGTTCCTTGATGGAAGAATGTGAGAAACACTGAGCTAGGGAACTTAGTATCCCTCTCTAACAGAAATGGAGGTAATGTTTTCCTTTTAAAATATTAGCTGTGAGCCAGGCAGTGGTGGCACATGCCTTTAATCCCAGCACTTGGGAGGCAGAGGCAGGTTGATTTCTGAGTTCAAGGCCAGCCTGGTCTACAGAGTGAGTTCCAAGACAGCCAGGGATACACATAGAAACCCTGTCTCAAAAAAAAAAATAGCTGTTTTTTGTGTGTATGTATGTGTTGTAGACAGTGCACACATGTGTGTTCTCAGTTGCGCTTGCCCATGTATATATACATGAAGACCAGAACTAAATATTGGGTGTCCACAATTTTTTTGAGGCAGGGTCTCACATTGAATCTGTTTTCACCATTCCTTTTAGACTAACCACCAAGTGACCTTCCAGATCTACCTGTCTCCGCATGCTCAGTACTGGGGTCTCAGCTCCATGTCACCATGACTGGTGGTCACATGGTGCTGGGAATCTGATGTCCTCATGCTTGTTCAGCAAGCACTTTCCTCTGAGACATTTCTCTAGCCCTTCAAGCTACTCAATTTGAAGGCAATTTGCTACACCACTTCAGATAACTGACTCAAACAGATTTGTAAACGAGGTGTACTTTTTTTCATATTTAAGAAATTTATAGTGACTGTATATTAACGGTGAAAAAAGGTGGAAAAAGAAACTATTATCATGCCTCTTCCTTTGTAGTTTCTTCAGAAACCATCAGAATTCAAGAGAAAATTCTTAGGTAGCTTCTAGAAGGGTAGAAGAAAATCCCATCAAATTTTGGGAACCCTGCCTGATTGGGAAATTACCAAAATGGCAGAGCAGCTGTTTCAGACAACCTTTAACACAGGCAATCACAGGTAATAAAACCACTCCCAAAACATAGGAATTAAAAGATCTCAGAGATCAATAGAGCTCACACCAAAGCCTGGAATTGTCTTCCCAATCATACTTTGCTATTGATGTTGAGGCTTTCTCTAGAGGTGATTCCAGCTATCAGCAGATCCGGGCCACTGTCCAATTCTCCTATAGTCTTACTGTTAGGGGGGGAAGGGGCTTTAATGATGGCTAAGAGAGGACTATATTGGCAGTTGTACATTAGGTGTCAGCTTTCAATATTCCTAGGAGCTGAGATGGTAGTAAGACAGAGTGCATAGTAGGTATTTCATAGATGTCTGATAATGACAGAAAGATTTTTATTTTTATTTTAAGCAAGACAGAAATTTCTAAAGAAAATGGAAATGGCAAGAGATGCAAAGAAGTTACAACCATGAGTCCACAGTCCATTCTTGTGCAAGCCAGCTTCCAAGATGGCAGCCAATAATACCCCACCTCCTGGTAGTTAGACTCTCACATTTACCAGTGATAGATAACATAACCAATAGCATTGATCAGAAATAATGGAGTGTCTGCTTCTGAGACTAAATTTAACAGGCTGTGTCCTCTGTCCCAGACCCCATCTGTCCTACCCCTTTTGCTGTCTTGGGAAAGCCAGGGACCATGTTATGAAGAGATAGTGGCAGTCAATGGAGAAGCCCAGGAGGAGAGGGACTGGAGGGACCTCTGAAGCCTCAAGGTCACTGCAACCCTGACAGCCTGATAGAGACAGAGTCAGCAGAGCTGTTCCCAGATTCTGGTCCCACAGGAACTACAAACAGTGAACACCTGATGCTTTATAAAAACTGCTATCTTTTGGGAAGCAACACACTATGACATATACAGCCTTGTGAATAGTCTAATTACATAGTGGGGGTAAATAGAAAACAAGAAAAAGAGGCAGGGCCAGGGCTGGAGAGATGGCTCAATGGTTAGGAGACCACTGACTACTCTTCCAGAGGTCATGAGTTCACTTCCCAGCAACCACATGGTGTCTCACTCAAGAGACAACAAGTGCTGGCGAGGATGTGGAGAAAGAGGAACACTCCTCCACTGTTGGTGGGATTGCAAAATGGTAAAACCACTCTGGAAATCAGTTCGGCGGTTCCTCAGAAAATTGGGCATGTCACTTCCAGAGGACCCTGGCATACCACTCACAACCATCTGTAATGGGATCTGATGCCCTCTTCTAGCATGTCTGAAGAGAGCAATGGTGTGCTCATATACATAGAGTAAATAAAGAAATCTGAAAAAAAAAAAGGAAAAGAAAAAGAGGCAACATACTTTACACTCTGGGCTCAGGTTCCGATTGACTAAGTAGGCTAAAGTCTCTCTTAATCTCTACAAAATGGGAATAAATATCCATTGACATATTAAACAAAAAACATGAAAATACTTATAGATTATATTCAATAACACTAACCCTAGTATTCTAAAGAAAGATAATCTGGCATGCATGAAAACCAGCATGTACAGATGTTCCTCACAGCATTCCCTTCAGTGGTTTTTTTTTTAGTGACTTATGTAGCTCTTCCAGAAGACCTGGGTTCGATTCCCAGCACCCACATGATGGCTCACAACTGTAACTTCAGTTCCAGAGTATCAGACACCTTCTTTTGGCCTCTTCAGGCACTACATGTATGTGGTACACAGACATACATGCAGGCTAAATACCCATATACATAAAATATATAAGTAAATAAATGAAATAATACGACTGTTCTACAACAGGGAAATTGTTATTGATAACTTCAAGGCCTCAGGCATGTGATACTGCATCTTATTTATTGTCCCTATAGCTATTTTAACCCCTTTAGCTGCATACATGAGGAATTGAGACTCAGGGAAGCTGAATCATGTTCCATAGATTATACAATCTAATGATGAATTATCTAATAATCACTAGACTTCACCCTTTATATAACTATGTGAGGCACTATTCTGTGTTATGCATACAATAAGTGGTTTAAATCGCGATTCATCTACCTCGCTGGTACTTAAAACGATAAAAAACAGCTGTGTGCAGCAGGCACTGTACTGAGGACTTTGGCTTCATTTGTAGACTTTGAAATGTTATTATTAGATCCACTAAAAAGGTAACTGAAGTTCGGAAAGTAGAATAGAATAAAAGCCTGGAATCATCTTGACTGTTCTTCCACAGTCTTTTTTTCAACATGGCACTGGAGATAAATGTTTTGTTTTGTTTTGTTTTGTTTTGTTTTGTTTTGTTTTGTTTTGTTTTGTTTTGTTATAAACAACTTGAGTAATAGCTGCAGATAGAGAAAGGCCCGGAATTCAGACATCCACTGTGAGCAGAAAGTGGTCCACCAGTGTGGCTCATGTGGACTCATCTATAGACTCTTCTCTGTAGTGACAGATGAAGACAGAATGGTATGTCCTCCTCAGCAGACACAGGCTTTTCAGACTCAGAGGGAAGTGGCAAGCATCCAGGGTTCAGCGCCATACCTGGGGTGGCAGAGAACACCATGTGACAGAGACAAAGGAAGAGAAGCAAACAGGGCTTAGCAACTCATGATTGACCACTTCCCTCTGACCCCGCCTTCCAGGTTTAGACTGGAGCTGAGCCAGAGATGTGTTACCTGTTGCTATGGCAACCTCCCTGGCGCCTCTTGGCCACAGTATGACCCAAGATGCAAAAGTAAAGATAAGGAGGCCTGAAGAAAATCTTGATAATTTTACTTGAGGAGGAAAGGAAAAAGAACTCAGGATTATAGCATACTTAACACGAGGGCTATGTGAAAGGAAGGTAAAGTTTCAGAAATAAAGACAGAAATGAAAGAGCAAACTCCAAAGCACTGTCAGTCAAGAAGCACTTCATTTGTGAGTCTGTTCTTTTCTATTTTGTAACTTACAGTGAAATACTTAGAGAGTTTCATATAATATTAGGGGGAAAAAATCAAAAGAATAATAATCCCAGCCTTTCTCCAAGAGTTGTTACAAAGATTATAATGACTAATATTTGAATAGCTGACAAAGTACTTCACGTACACATAATCTCATCTAATCTCCTCAGCCAATATGCCTTCCCTTGACACTTTGTATGAGCCTGCATTACTGCACTTAGCAAACTGTGTTGCAATAATGTGTTTATGATCTTTTTCATACCACAGACTGAAGTATCTTAAAGTAAGAGCCACACCTTCTGATTCTTCCCCTTGACAAGTGGCACAGGCCCTGGCTCACAACAGGAATTCTGGGGGATGGTTGGACATGTGTGGATAACAGTTGAATAGATGAATAGGTAGTTGGATTGAGTAATTACTGCTCTAGCCAAGAAGCAGGAAACTATGAGCCAAGTTTTAAGCAAGTAATATCTATGATGACAAGACATTCCTGTAGACACGAACAGCTAGTTGAATCTGGAACTAAGAAAAGAGCTCTAAGCAGGATTGGTAATTTAGAAGTCACCAGCCTGTAGTTGGTATTAACTCTCCAAAAACCACAAAGTTCCTTGATAACCTACAGACTGAGGCACTTACCACTCCTTACATTTCAAACTAAATATTTTTAAAATTGTAATACATTAGCCCTCCCTATATCTTAAATTTCTGGTAACTTTTGTGAGTCTCCCTCTTAGCTCTCCTCTTCCATGGTGCTGTGTACCGTTTACTGCCTGATTCTAGTTCTATACTGGGCCTGCCTTGTCCAACCTTCCCTTCAGAACTATCTGAATGCAAGGGGAAATGTGTCTCCAGCCTCCAGCTTCTGTACCAAGTAAATCTAACTCTCACTTAGAGCCCCATGTTCTGAATAGCTCCCTCTTGGGACACTTCTTATTTTTAATCTGGTATTGCTTAGACATGTCAATGCTATGACAGAATGCCTGAAAGAACCAATGTTGGTGAGAAAAGATTTATTTTGACTCACAGTTTTAGAGTGTTCAGTTCAGTTCATGGTTCTTAACTTTAGTTGAGTCAAAACAGCATGGCAGCAGGAACATATAGCAACAGTTTTTCTCCTGTTGTAGATATAAAGCAGAGAGAAGTATAGAGAAGAGCCATGGGAAGATAGAACCTCTAGGACACACCTACATCACCCAGCTAGACCCTATCTCCTAAGGTTTCTAGTTCCTCCCAAAATAGTATCACCATCTGGTGTTACATATAAGCATATAGGGGATATTTCCAAGTCAAGCCATAACATACTTCATTTCTAGTTCATCTTTCTATGACTTTCCAGTGATGTCTATTCTATGATGCGCTACTATAGTGCTGTGGATTGAATATGCAAATGAATTTGTCTCTTTATTTTGCATTTTCTTTCATGTAAGCCAAATCTCAAAAAGCAGATTGTCTGTGTAGATGCCTCCATCATGTTAATATATGGAAAGATTTTATGGCTGGATATGTTCAAGAAGTATGACACATTCTGCATATGCATCAGGACAATCTTAATTACAAAGAACAGGAAGCCAGTTCAAGCTGGTTAAATTTAAGACAATGGACAATATTGGCTCATGCAACTTAGGAAGCCCAGCAATGATTCTAGAATCAAGTCATCAGGGTCTCATCATTCCCAGATAAACTCCTGCCTTGTGGTAACCCATAGCAACCTCAACCTCATATACATTTGTAGTCAAAGCATCTAATCTATCAATCACATAGAAGAGCTCTGATTGGCTCTGAGTTATACCATACTTATCATGTCTTTACAAATCTATCATTGTAACTAAGATCCCAGAAGGGGAACATGGAGTTGGAAAGGGGATGAGAATATATAAGACTCTAGCTATGATAAACATATGTGGCCTGAAAACTAGGTCTATACTTTCTTCTAATGAGTCATTAGTGGACCCATCACTCAGTCTTTACATGGATATTATTTTCAACTTGCTAAGGATTAGCAATATCGAATGGAACAGGCCAGGAAAGCTATGAAATTTTGTTGTCTATCAGAAATGTACACATTAAATTATTTATCATGATTTTTTTCTATGGGGAGAAAGATGGAAGTAGGAAGGGCTGGCATTAGAAAGGAACATGGGTATTGGTTTGGGAGGGGCTATTCATCCTCTGCATATTTCTAAGTAGTGCTCAGTGCCTTCACAAGAAATATGAATGGGCTCACCAGCTTCCCACCAAGGAAAGAGAATTGAACATTTGGGAGTTTGGTTCAAAGAGAGTCTTTGGAGAAAGTAGAAGAAGAATGAGAATTTCTTAGAAAATGTACACAGAGCTTCGGGCCTCTTTTCATGCCCCTTTTCCTGTGAAAGTTAAACCAAGCATGAAAACAAACAATAGCAACATCTGTAGTTTCCTTCCCAACGCTGAAGAGCCAGCGTACAGCTGAGCGAAAATTGTTGTTTTTATTAGTGTTGTGTTTGTCTACTGTTTAAATCCACACTCTAGTGTATTAGGAATTAATTTGAACTTAGAAATTACATTCATTTCCTTTGAACAGTATGTTGATAAATGCAAAGTTAACTTGGGACTAAAATATGTTTTACTCTTTGCAAAAGTCACAGAAAACTGGCCAACATTAAAATAGGAAAAGACCAAGTTGGGAATTAATTTTCTCCAATAATTTTTGTAATTATTGAATTTCTGTGAGTGTAAGTTCCAGTTGAATTATCAACCTTGTCTGGAAAGAATGAGAATGATTTTTTAAAAAATAGCCTATAAGTCAAATTGGGTGAAAAAATGATATATACTGTTGGTATATTTTGGGCTGGGGGAAAAGTGAGTGATATATTTGAGCATCATTAAAGCTGTCATTGATGAGAAATGAGGTCACTAAATCTGACAGCGTGCTCATGATTTGAGAGCCAAATCGCCATGGAATACAAAATTGAGTGAGAAAGAGGCACGGCATAACTAGCCTGGGTAGGGATCTGCTGAGTTTCACTGGGAACACAAGTGCCATTGCCTGAGAATTAGTTTTCCCGAATACCATCAGTTGTGTATATTTTAGGATCATGTTTAGTTTGGAAAAAGTATGGTTGAAATAAGAGAATAGAGTCTTATTGAGAACACCTGATGTTAAAGCATTTCACGCTAATCTGAGTGAATTTAACTTTACAAAAACAGATTGTTTGTTGCTGTGTTGATGCCTATGAATGTGGGAAATAACAGACATACAAACGAGTGTTTGACACTCGAGACTAGACCAGACTTGTGTACATTATTCAGTATGCAACTTCTTGAAGGTAAATGTACAGTGTCTTCCTAGCCAAGGAATAGGAATGGCCACTCTCCCAACAGTTACACCCAAAGACTTGTCTCCTTTAGTTTGGGAATAGTGGGTTTGTCCAAAGAGATTTTTATACTGAATTTTTTCAAGGCTCCAAGGAGAATTAGAGATAATCCTGGGATTAAAGTTAAGAAAGACTCATGTAGTATAAGTAGTGTGTTTAAGTATAACACACTACTTAGTTAAATATAACATACACATTAGTATAAGCCATGTGTTTAAAACACAGACTGTTTCTGGGCAGAGCACAAAGGCCGTGGGAACTATATCCTGTATCAGTTAGCTACTTATCTCATTGCTACTACAAACATACCTGACAAATGCTGCTTTAAGAAGGAAGGGACATCGCCCATTGTGGCAAGGAAGGTAAGACGCGACAGCAGGAAGTGTCTGGTCACATTGCATTCTTAGTCCTGGAGCAGAGAACAATGGATGCTGGTATCCAGCTTGTCTTTCCCTTTTCATTCAGTCTCATACCCCTCCTTGCCCATGGAATGGCACCACTCACATCTCGGGCAGGTTTTACCACCTCAATTAACCGAATCTACCTTACAGACCTGCCCAAAGATTTGTTTCCATGGTGATTCTAAATTGCATCAAGTTAACAATTAAAAAAAAAAAGAACACACACACACACACACATACACACACACACACTTTCTAAAAGACTCCAAACAATCCACTGCATTATCTTCAACTCACGGGTTATACATCCAGTTACAGAGCAAAACGACAAATGTTTATCACAAAGCCTTAATTGCCTTCAATGCACCATGAATTAATCCTCTAACTAAGCTCCGAAGAACATAATTATATCATGTCTTACTCTTTGGGTGCTAAAGTATTGTCAATTTGTTCGTTGCAGCCCTCTTAGAAGATCTATGAATTTTTAGCCTGAGTGAGCAGGCATGTTTTGTTTGCTGATTTGTTTATCCCAAGCTCTAATACACAGAAAAGGAAAGTGCGAGATGGGGTGAGAAGACAAAGTGGAAAGGGGTTCCTGTTTTCCTTCCATCTCTGAAAAGCCATGATCGCCACCTAACATGAATAGGAAGACAGTTGATGTAATTTAAACAAACGAGATGAAGAAGAACAGAGAGTAGCTGAGACTGTAATAGAACAAAGACCTCATGCCCAGATGCTGCATGACAAGGAACAGTAGTTAGCCGGGACTTGCTCATTGTTTTCAAGTGTCAACTCAGATCTAGAATCTAGGATAAGATCTTTCAGTTTTTTAAGAGAGGCCATGAAATCAGATTTCCTGTGAACTTTCTCAATTTTTAAAGGCTGTCTGAATTTTTTTTAATTATATCCTATGCCAAACAAAACATATCTTCCACCCAGAGTTATCTTGTGCAGTGTCCATTTGGACCTTAATTCAACTAAAACAAACAGCATTTTGGTTACCCACAGGTCCTCAAAATTAAGACACGGTCCATGGGTACTTGGACAAATGAGAGCCTGGACTCGTTTACACTCATGAGCTGTGTAAAGCCAATGTTTTAGTGCAAACAGGAGCTACTATGACTGGACCATAAGTGCTGCCTGTTAATTGGGCCTTGTGCCATTTTAAATGCTTATTTCTAGGATAGATTTTTCACATAAATCAGAAGATACTGCCTTTTGAAACCTATAAATTTTTTAAAATCTAATATCAGAAAGGAACAAGAACCAAATAGATTCAGAATATTGGCTGTTCTTAATGAATTGAGATGAATAAAAAAAAAACTTCGGTTTAGAAACCACAAAGCAGAACTGAAGAATAAATGAGATAATAACAGATAGAACTTAGATTTAAAGAAATTGAGTATATCCATTTATTAATGCAAAAAGTACGAGTTGAGTGGCATGGGCACACATCATGTTAACAGCTATGCATGTGTTATTTAATCTTTACAACAATCCAGGTCTCAGTTTGGGTTCCCACAAAAGCAAAATCTGGGACAAATATCTGAGCATAATTATTCCTGTGGAATATGACTTCAGGCAAATTATGAGGCAGAGATGTGAAATAAGCCATAAAGGGGCAGAGCAGCACGGAAGGAACCACCATGAGCAATGGTGATCCATCGGGTGCTCTCGGAAGGCAGCCATCACATGTAATATGCAGAGGGGCTGAGATGTTTATACACTCATCCCTTCTAGTCATTGGCTGAAGGCTGCTCTCAGAAACCTCTGTTTCTTGGCATTTATAGCTGCCGGGTTGAAACAGCAAGAGGGAAGCTCCTGGGAAAGAAATGCAGGTGGCAGCAATGAAAAGTTAAGTCAATGTGCATAGAAATGGGAAGAGCCAAAAAGATGTGGGTGGAGCTAAAGACCTTCTACTACTGTCTTTATGGTAGAATCTCCTGATAGCCCTGTTTTATAAAAAGACAATATGTGGAATTCACTCTTCAATTAAATGCTGGCAGGTGCCCCCACACACACACACACCTTGGAAACATCTCAATTAGGAGGAGGCTGCCAAGATTCCTTAGAGAGACAGGGAAAGGGAAGGAACAACTTCTCAGCTGCTCTGTCAGCTACAGAACAAAATAACAGCAGTCTAGACATTGGTCCCCAGGTTCAAACATCAATAGCACGTCAGTGGTCACCAACAAGCAGAGCTTATATATGGTGTCAGTACTCTTTGAGAACCACCACTGATGAGAGACACTTTGAGCTAAGACAGACAAGGAGAAAAGTAACTGGGACCCATGAAAGCCAAAAGGACTGATGTCAAGGACTAGAAAGAGTCTCCCATAAACAGTGTCTCATAGGAAGGGAAGGTACACAGATTTGCCTAGACAAAGTGTATAGTGGGAAATTTTATAATGACCTAAAGTTGTAGCCACAAGCCTCAGAAGTACACACTGCAGGCTTCCACATGCTCCTTCCCGTCCTCTATTGAAGATTGTGCCAACAATTTAAAATGATACAGATCAATTACCAAACTAGTAAATGTCAGTTAATAACTTGAGAAGCTGAATACAAAATGAACTTGCTAACATCGCCTTGTTATAATTCCATTGTGTATAAAAATCAGATTTAAGTCCTTAATGAATGTGCGAAAATATAATTACCAAGTTATTGTTCTTGAATGAGTGATTAATAATCGCACCATTGACTTTTTCACGGTGCTTGTGGGTTATCGAGTGGAAATATTTCAAATGATCTCTCTTTTTAGCTTTAAAAATTAATCCTTGTAAATAATTTCAAGTTCCTTTCCCTACATGACTCTAAAATGCATGTGACCTGGGCAATGACATTCATTTGTAAGGCCTAAAAGAGTGCCTTGTACATTAGAAGGTACTTGTGAATAAATGAAGTTTCCTACCTTTGTAAGTGAATATGCCTATTGTTTTTCTTTTTGGAAACAACGGAGCTGAAAGATGTGGATCCAAACCTTGGGCCCATCAATTCTTAGCTGAACGACTACAGTCCAGCGACTTGACCTCTCTGAATTGTGTCCATTTTATTGGTTATAAGACGATGCTTGTCTTAGTTTGTTTCCTTAAAATAGACTGAGATAAGAACCTGGATGTGAGCGATTCTCTGCAGCAAGCAGATACAAAGAAACCGGGACAGAAAAGAAGGCAAAGTCAATGAAGCATATGTGGATGTGTATATATGCCCAGTCCCACTGGCAGTGCCCTGGGAAATACTCTCAAGCCTGTCTCTGATGCTTCATGTGGACAAGCAGACAAAGGGTAGGGTGTCTGCTCACTTCATTCTCCACTGGTTAGCAGCTACCTAATGGTTTCAACTATTTCTGCATCAAATTCCAACTATGTGCAAAAGAGTAGGTTCCTAGTACCAGAGAAAGCCATCAGGTAAAGAAGAGCAGTGGAGGCATCTGAGGTGAAGAGCTGTCACACCAATGGGGCTCACAGCTGCAGAGGACCTCCGATGACCCATGGGGAAATGAGGTAGCTTGTCACTAACAGCCGCCAACGATGACTCCTGGACCATAGAACCACCTTACTAGTTTGGAGTCTCACAACAGAAAATGTATGGCAAGCAGAACCCGACCAGTGCGGAGTCGATAGGAAATTGCCTATAAATTGTTGTGGTGATTGGGGTGGTTGTTCTTGTTAAATGTGGTGGTGAAAATTGAAATTCATAAAGAGAATACTTGAATTTACAAGTCAATTCTGCGCTGTTGCCGCCTGCTCTGAAGCAAGGTCTTTTGCAAGTTCGTGAGTTATAACGGGGAAGAAAATATGATCATTACCCCCATGGAACTCACCGCTGTAAGGGACAGCCAGACTCCAAAGTTAATGTTGATTCCTGTTCTGCCTCTTTTCAGCACTTTGGATGGGTTTGAGCTTTCTTGATGATACCAGGAGAAAACAGCACAATGCACACACATTTTATGGCTAACTGAATTAAAATACAAACTATGCTGTCACCTCTGCACAACCCCTGTTCTCCACACATACTCTGTATGCCACAGTCAGTGCTTTAGACTATAAATACGTTTATTATAATGTGACTTCCCCCCTCCTCCCCACTATTACCCATCCACAAGATTTTCATTTGTGTTTCTCCGGCAATAAATGCTGAGAAGATTCAAGGGCCAGAAGTTTGTTTGAGAGGCAATCTGAGAAAACTCCAATAGGGAAGTGTGGAAATGAGACAGGACAAAGAAGGTTATCTGATTTAGGGTGTTACCAAGCAGTTATCACTGCGGGAAGCTGAATCTTAATCATATAGTGAGTTCTAGAAATCAATGTAGTGCCTACAGTGTTATTCTACCTGAGGAATGGGAGCTGGGGTTCCTGGTATGGCAACCTTCATAAAATGCTTGTTGAGAGTTTTGTTGGGGGTGTTAATTCTCTGGCACTTCTGGTCTGCTGGGTTCTATTGACAAAATGATTTCTGATGGGCAGAGGAAGTCTAAGGCAGTCAGAAGTCAGGCAATGTATACAACCACAGACACATTTTTTGCATAACCCTATACTTCTGAGAACGCTGCTCCTTTAGCCTGGGGTGTGATGATGATAAGATCCAAGAGCCAGTGTGTAGAACTGACTGTTCTCTTCAAATACATGATACCATATGGAACAGTGACCCTCACAATCAAGGTGAAAGACAGGTACAATGAGATCATAGAGGAGCCTCAGCTGAGAGTTCTTCAGAAGAAGACACCTGTCAAACCCACAGCGAAGAGATTTGTGTCACAGACTTCCCTTTACATCAGAACTGTGTGATAGTTTCTTTTCTGTTGCTGTGATAAGATACTCTGCAACTTAATGGGAAAGGGTTTATTACAGGTCACAGTTCAAAGTGGCAGTCCATCATTTCAAAGGAAGTCACAGCAGCAGGAGTTGGAGGCAACCTTATCCGCAGTGAGGAAGCAGAGAGCAAGGAATGAATACATACATGCATGGCGCTCGGTTCCCGGCCTCCATCTTTGACAGTCTAGGATGCTCCTACCTGAAGAATGGTGCCATGCACAGTAGACAGATCCTCCTGCTTCAACTAACAATCAGGAGAATCCTCCTCCATGGCCATAGCCAGGGGCCCATCTCTCAGGCAGATGATTCTAGGTGCTATCCAATTGGCAATTAGCAGTAACCATCAGAGACTATCTCTTCTTTATTATGGGGCCCCTGGCTCCTGACACATTTTCTAGCACATGACGGACTTTTAAGGAATATTTTTAGATGGGAGAGTGTGTCACCAGTTCTCCAGGTACTCTCAAATTTAAAAAGAAAAAAAAATACTATCCTCAGTATAGGATTATATAAACAATGCATCTCCACACTAGAAAGCTGGCAGCACGACCTATTAATTTATTTAAAATCTACAGCCACTTGCAAAGGGATGTCCTGTGACTTCTACTCTCCCATCCTACTTTTGCCTTTAGAACAAATGTAACAGCAAAAGTGATCACCTCCCCCTTAGGTCCCAGCCCTTTAGATACAGGACAGCATGGCCTTTCAGATATTTTACAACTCTGCTTTCTTTCAATCACAGAATGAAGAGTGTCCTGGTTGTTTTTGTACTATCTTGACACAAACTAGAATTTCCTGGGTAATTGAGAAAATGTCTCCATGTAGGGAATTCTGTAGGGTGTTTTCTTCATTCATGATTCATCTGGGAGAGCCCAGCCCACTGTGCTGGGTATCACCCTTGGACAGGAGGTCCTGGGTGCGGAAGAAAGCAGGCTAAGCCAACCATAGACAGGAGGTCCTGGGTATGTAAGAAAGCAGGCTAAGCCAACCATAAGGAACAAGTCAGTAAACAGTGTTCCTCCACGGCTTATACTGCAGTTCCTACCTTCAGGTTCCTGCCTTGAGTTCCTGCTCTGACTGTCCTCAGTAATGGAATCTGACCTGAGAGTTGTAAGCTGAAATAAACCCTATGTGCTCCAAGTCAATTTTGGTTGTAAAGCTTTATCACTGCAACAGAAACACTAAATAAAACAAATAGACTCATCCCAGTGTTTCTGACCATCAGGATTACCTTTTAGAACCTCCAGTCCAGGATATCAGTCTCTTCCACATCTAAATTCGATTCTTGATGGAGCCAGTTATATGTTCTTGAGAAACAAACTGGATTCCCTGTACCCAACCCCTTGATTTATGAAACCAAGGCAATAATACTTATCTCATGATAGACATGGTGGGCATTTTAGAAGGCAATTTTCTCCCACTGAACCTACCGACCTTTTATCCAACATGTTGCTGCTAAGGAGATCTCCCACTGAACCTACCGACCTTTAATCCAACATGTTGCTGCTAAGGACATCTCCTTTCATGTCCTGGCCTTGTGAGCCTTCAGTCCATAAGAAAAATGGCACTAGATAAATACTCATGTTACCAGGCCACTGCCCAGAGGATTTAGTCCAGAGGAAGTCTCTTGGGCTCCTCCCTCCTCTCCAGCAGCTTGGAGTTAAGTAGCTGCCCTTGTTCTTACAAAAGCAGGAATAAGTAGTGCCATCGTGTTCACCTGCTGAGCAAAGGGACTGATTGCCCAAGAAAAGAAAGTGTCACCCAAAGAAATCAATACAGATGAGGCTCTGAAAAGGTTGACTGGCTGCCCAGGATTAGATATTGATCTTGCTTGTTTCCCCGGTTATTGCTCTGTTCACAACCTGTGGAGGCCACTTCTAATCTCCCCCTAATACCAAACAATATGAGAGCACTCAGCCCAGAGCAGGCTCCGTTCACTGTGGGACATAAAGAGGTTCCCTGGACTTTTGTCCAAAACAGCATGAACACAAAGGGAAGATTTAGCCCAACAGGTTGGGTGGTGGGTTTAAAAGGATCTAGACACTCAGCTCAAACTTTAAGTAAGGCCTGCCCCACAAAATGCTGAGGTCACCAGAAAAGTCAGGAGGGCTTAAATAAATGTCGTTCCGTTTTCTAAGATTTGTACATGAACATTTAGAACATAAAAAAAAAAAAAACACCAGAAGCCAGGCATAATAGTACATACCAGTAATTCCAGCAATCGGGAGGCTGAGGAGGAATGATCCAAAGTTCAATGATAAGCCTGGGCTAACTAACAAGATCCTGTCTCAAATAAATTAAAGACAAAAATGAGGTAAAAGAAACAAAAGACAAAAGCTTCATGAGAAAAATGCTACTGTGTGTGTGTGTGTGTGTGTGTGTGTGTGTGTTGTGAATGTATATGTGTGTGTGGTGTGTATGAATGTATGTGTGTATATGTGTGTGTGTGATGTGTGAATGTGTGTGTGTGTGTGTGTGTGTGTGTGTGTGAGAGAGAGATAGAGATAGAGAGAGAGAGAGAGAGAGAGAGAGAGAGAGAGAGAGAGAGAGAATGATTGTGTAATATAGTCCTGAATTGAAATGCTTACAGACGCAGTAAGGCCGAATTAAGGAAACATCATTTTACTTACCAAACTAGAGGCTCTTTTTTATGCAATGATAATATTGCATAATATTGACTATTCAAAGAAATGGATAAAAGTCATGAGTATCTTTCTCAATTTAATTTGCTATTTCAAAAGATGAGATTCATCATACACTTTGAATCAGTAATTTCACATCTGTGAATTAACCTGAAAGATGATATTAAGAATGTACCCCAAGCTTTTCTAGAAGTCACAAGACATGTTTCTCCTGGAGATGCAAAACTGGAATATATGGAAGGAAGTCACATAGCCCGGATGGCGAGGGTATTTCAGTGATCAGCATTCAGTCTCCTTCCGACATTTTGGAGGACACAAGCCTGCCTGGAAAGTGAGGGCAAAGCCAAGAGAGCCTCCACCCTTCATGAGCCAATAAGCTCATGCCCATCACTATGTCAGGGATACAGAAAAATAAAATTTATGTTAAAGCCAGGCATGGTGGCATACATCAATGATCCCTCACTCAGGGAGTTCAACAAGAGAATCTCAAATCCCAAGCCGGCCTTAGGGTGGTGGTTTGAGTAATAATGCATTCTATAGGCTTATATGTTTGTTTGAATGCTTGGTGTTAGCTTCAGGTGCGCCCCAGACTCACCTTCTGAAACTGTAAGCCCCCAATTAAATGCTTTCCTACCAAAGTTTCTTTTCGGCATGGTGTTTTATCCACGAGCAATAAACCTAAGACACTGTGCCACACAGTGAGACCCTGTGGGGTGGTGGACCATGACAGGAAGTCTGGTGAGGTCAAGTTAAGACTAGAAGCCCCAGAGACCCTGAAGGGACTGTAAGAGGTTAACATGCTCCTAGCACCAAGTCCCTGTCATGCAGCCTCAGACTCCGCCCTCCACACCCCACCACCACCCCTGTCCCTTGGAGAGATTTGTGGCACATAGGAGCAACACTCCAAACCCTTCCACATGTAGATGAGGCATCCCTAACATCTCAGACCAAGCCAACAGGAAGCACATACTATCAGATCCCCAAACCACCCCAAAACTGTATATAAGATCCAGGGAAGAGAACTGCTGTCCTGAAACTTTTGCCACCAAAAGCTCCCTTACACACGCCTCGCTGGCTAGCCAGCCTTCCACTGGCTCAGGGCCGAGTCTTGGAGCAACGGCAAGCGGGTGCAGAGGCAGCAAGGCTGGTAGGTGCAATTCCCCCTCCTACTCGCACCCATTCGCCTTTGCCTGAACCCTCCAACCTGGCCTAGCCTGAGATCTCTGAGGATAGCCTCCAGTACACAGGCCCACAAGACCCCCCTGGGGGGGGGACAGAAAAAAAGTATAGCTTTAAAACCATTTAGATCAGCTCTGATTAGACCATTATAACGCTCCTCAATTTATTTCACTTTATTATACTTTCAGGTATGAGCCTCTCCCATCTCTGCTGGTCAATATTCTATATATAATATAATATAATATAATATAATATAATATAATATAATATAATGTAATGTAATGTAATGTAATGTAACGTAACGTAACATAACATAACATAAACACTGTACTATTCTGCTGTTGATTATTGTTACATATTCTTTCATACTTATCCAAAATTGGGTAAGACAATCATATAGAGAATCCTGATGTGGGATGGAAGGTGGTGGGACATGCCTTTAATTCCAGCACTTGGGGCAAAGGCAGGCAGATTTTTATGAATTTGAAGCCAGCCTGGTCTACAAGGTAAGTTCTAGGACACTCAAGGCTACACAGAGAAACACTGCATCAGAGAGAGAGAGAGAGAGAGAGAGAGAGAGAGAGAGAGAGAGAGAGAGCCCTGATGCAAACATACTTTTTTTTGGCCTTTCCTTTGTAGATATTGATCACACATGACCTACATGAGAACAGTATTGATCTCTGATTATTGATGCATGCAGAATCAGTCCCTAACACCAATATGAGAGACAGGATTATCAGAAAGAGTCTTGACAGGGCTGGAGCCATGACTCAATAATTAAGAACACTTGCTGCACACTGATGAGGACCAGAGTTTAGATCCCAGCACTCATATGACAACGACAAGCCAGGCATCCTGAAAACTCATCTAACTCTAGCTTCAAGGGACTCCCTCTTCTAGCCTCCATACATGAGTGGACATATATGCCTATACACACATATACATATACATACACATATACACTTACACAGAAACATAAAACACATACAAATAAATAATTTTTAAAGTTTCTTGACAAATTTGACTTCAAGTCTAAGTAGAAAATAAAATCTGACATATGATAGTGACTTTTCTCCTAAGATTGTGTTTCAGTAATTCAAATCCATCTTTAGGTAAAAGATGCATGTTTTTACCAGCTACAGGGAAGAAAGCAGAGAAGAGCACTGTGGTGAGTGGAATAAGAATGTCCCCCACAGGCTCCAGTAATTAAATGCTTAGTCCCCAGGAATAGCACTATTTGAACGGATTAGGAGGTGTGGCCTTGTTGGAGGAGGCAGGCCATGGAAGGTGGGCTTTGAGGTTTCGAAAGCCCAAGCCTGGCCTAGCTGTTTGTTCTCTCTTCCTGATGCCTGCAGCTCCAGAAGTAGAACTCACAACGATATCTCCAACATCTTGTCTGCCTTCTGCTGCCATGCTCCCTGCCATGAGGAAAATGGAGGAGATATCTGAAACTGTAAGTAAGCCCCAGTTAAATGCCTGCTTTTCTATGAGTTGTGGTGGCCATGATATTTCTTCACAGCAACAGAACATTGACCAAGATAAGCATTCTCTGAACCTGGTGTTGTGTGTACTAATAAGAGTTCTAGAGAGCTGATCCTGGGAACACTGGGCAAAATAACTTCAAACTAACTACTGCCAGACCAAAGCCAGTCCTTAGGTAACTGCTTCCCAGTGTTTGCTACTAATTGCCATAGTAAACTAAAGCAAGTGAACATAATTATTCCTCTTCCTGTGCCCAGGTTCCATTTCAATATGACTACACAGAGGTGGGCTCATTTGTTTCAATATAAGTTAGCCTTGAAACTTGAGTTCATCGAGAGAATGTGGAACATTTTTTTTGTAAATCACATGCCAAGGGTCTAGTTGGGAAACCTGTGTTTGAACCTCCACTTTCTATTAAGGCAGAGTGCCAGAGGAAGCCAGCTAAAACTGAGAGTTAAGTAAAACTGGGAATCTTGTATTAGCCAGAATGTTTTAATTTCTTAAAAGTCACTTGTCATACTGTGAGACAGGGAGATCTCAGACTAAATAGAAGAAACACTCAATAGATACCAATGAGGATATGCAGAGGTGTCACCGTAAAGTGGAAAGAATTTTTAAACAACCACCAGAGAAATGATCCCATGAGCAATTAGAATGTGTAACAGATGACCGAGCAGAAAGCATGAGAAAATAAATGTAAGCCGTAAAGGGGAACTAAATGGAAACTTTAGAAACAAGTACGGGAACTAAAATATGCAAAACTCAGCCGACGAAATCTGGAGAACAGAAGAGGAAGAAACTGTCCACTGAATGGCGTGAAAATAGAAATTATCCAGTTCAGAGAGAAAAATAAGCCAGACAAAATTTTGAGATGAATAAGTAAGATTATGAAAAGCAGAGCTCTGGGGACGTGTAGAACTGCGGTGAAAGGGTCGAACGCTGAGGGGAGAGGAGACTTGGGAAGGAACAAGGTAGCTGACAAATATCCAGAGAAAAAATATGTTTTAGAAAACATACAACATGAGCAAACCCTACACCAGATATATTTTTCATTGATCCCACCCACATCCTAGGAAAATTTCTGAAAACTAATGACAAAGAAAAATATCCTGAAAGCAAGAAAGAAATGGCAGCTTATGAAGCCGGGCGTGGTGGCGCACGCCTATAATCCCAGCACTTGGGAGGCAGAGGCAGGCGGATTTCTGAGTTCGAGGCCAGCCTGGTCTACAGAGTGAGTTCCAGGATAGCCAGGGCTACACAGAGAAACCCTGTCTCAAAAAAACAAAAAAACAAAAAAACAAAACAAACAAAAAAAAAAAAAGCAAAGAAATGGCAGCTTATGAAGGATAGGGAAAGAACTTGAGGGACAGTGGATTTCTCATCAGATCAGTGGAAGACGAAGAAGACGAGCCTTCTTTTTAAGTGCTGAAAAGTATCTATGTCGAGTGATAATAACTACCCAGAATGAAGCAAAAAGCAAAATGTTCCCAGATGAAGGAAAACTAAGAGATTTTTCTTAGTAGAATGTCTGTGCCCAAGAAGAATGGCTAAATGAGTTTCTCTAAATACAAATGAAATAATGAAAGGGAGACCAAGGATATCCACAAGGAAAGCGTAATATGATGTATGCAATAGGATTTTGCTCTCCTAATGAATTTACTTTGATGATTGAAGCATATAGATAGATAGATAGATAGATAGATAGATAGATAGATAGATAGATATATAGATATAGATATAGATATAGATATAGATATAGATATAGATATAGATATAGATATAAACATGAACAGGACTTGTATGCAAAAATTACAATTCATGATAAAAGAAACCAAGGAAGACCTAAACAAATGGGGAAATGTGTTGAATTGGAAGATTAAAGATACAAAAGATGTCCATTCTGTCCAAATATATATACAAGTTTAATTCAATGTCTCCAAATCCCAGCAATCTGCATATATAGCTAAGATTGTTCTGAAACATATAGGAACATGCATACAATAGCTAAGATCATTTATGAAAAAGGAATAAAAGGGTATGAATTAGTGCCTCTGGCCCTTTCCCTACAAAGCTGATGGGCTAGAAGTGTGATACCAAAGGTGGCAGTGTTGAAGGGGTGTGGACAGTTAAGTGGTGAGGACTATTGAAGGCCCTTGGGTCACTGAGGACACTATCTGATCCTGGGGTGATTTGTGGTTATGAAAGCCCGAGCCTGCCTAAATCAGTCTGTCTTCCTGTTTGAAATGGGATCATGTGCTCTTCCATTGCCATCTGCCATGATGTGACAAAGCCCACGGGGCCCTCACCAGAGCTGCACTGATGTCGGTGCCATGTACCTTTGAATCTGCAAAACTGAGTGAACTAATCCTCCTTCCTCTCTTAATAGTCTCCTTGGGTAACTAACTCACAACAAAGATGAAAAGCTGCTCAATGTGTCAGTACATCCAAGTTCGGGGCTCAGTATACAGTCAAGACAGTATGACTGCAGGGAACAGATGGTGAAGATCACTGGCCGTTCAAGAAACAAGAACAAGCCCACCAAACCTAGGCTCACCTGATTTTGTTGAAAGTAGAAGAGTGATTCAATAGGCAAAATGTGGCCTTAAAATAATGAACATGCCACAGCTGGACTTCCATAAGCACAAAAGAAAATAATGAAATGACCCCATTTTCATACCTTATGTGAAAATTAGCATCACTTATATGAAAACATAGCTCATATGAAGAACAGACTTATTTAAAGCATAAAATGAAAAATGTTTAGAAAAACAGAAGAAATATCTGGAGGAGCTATAACTCAGTCCATATAAGGAAGACTTATAAAATAATAATATAGTTGATAAAGAATGGTAACTTGGATTTGATCAAATTAAAGGTTTTTGCTCTATGAGAGACCAGGTAAGGAAGATAACAAGGCAAACTACAGAGGGGGAAAATGCTCACAAATGATACATCTGACAGAAAACTGCCCTATGGAATACATAAATAGTACTATCAAATCCAAATTAAAGAGTAAATGATAGCAGTCTGAGACACGAGGCCAAGCCTCAGCATTCACCTCAGCAGCTAGGTGTGGTGCTGCACACTGATGACCCCAG
Organism: Apodemus agrarius; assembly: GCA_964023405.1. Taxonomy (NCBI): domain Eukaryota; kingdom Metazoa; phylum Chordata; class Mammalia; order Rodentia; family Muridae; genus Apodemus; species Apodemus agrarius. The sequence continues at coordinate 18,251,732 of OZ030008.1, forward strand.
CTCAGAGACGGGAGGATCCCTGGCCCCGCTGGCCAGCCAGCCCAACCTCTTCAGAGAATTCCAAGCTTAACATGGCCTCAAAACACCAAACGAGCCAGGAATAGCAGCACACACCTTCCTGCCAGCTCCAGGGAAACAGAAGCAGGCAGAGCTATGTAAATTTGAAGCCAGCCTGGTCTACACAGTGAGTTCCAGGACAGCCAGAGATAGATAATGAGACGCTGTCTCAAGACAAAATACAAAACAACAACAACAAAAACAAGAATAACTCCTCAAGATTGTCCTCTAACCTTCACAAACAGGTGCAAGCATGTGCGTGCATGTCTCCATACACAAATAATAATAATGATGATGATGATGATGATGATGATAATAATAATAATAATAATAATAATAATATTGTGAATAGAAAAAATTCTGCAGTTAGAAAAGAAAGAATAAAAGAAAATAACAAATAAATACTATAAAGAAACAAACTTTCACTAGTTGGATATTTAAATGACTATAAACCCAAAAAATTCCTGACATCCTTAGTCACTAAGAAACACAGACTGAAGACACAATGAGAGTCACTGCCTATATAACAGAATAGCTAAAATTTAAAAACAGAAAAGACTGGCACTGTCAAATGTTGGAGAGGATAAAGAGAAGTCAGGTCACTCCTGTATCCTTAGTACAAATATAAAATAATAGAGGCAGTCTGAAAAATAGCTTAGCGATTTCAATTTAAAAAAAAAAAACTATATATGTGACTACCACATGACCCAGCAATTCAATTTCTTGGCATTTGTCCCAGAGAAATGAAAACATGTTTACATAAAAATATGAATGTAAATGATTCTAGTGGTTTTAGTCATAATAGCTAAAAACTAGAAGTGATGCTGACACCTAGAGCGAGTGGATGATTTCTCAAGTTGTGATACAACCCTTTTATGGGGTGAATGTCTGTGCCCCCTCCAACAAGATGATGGTCTTAGTAGCTGGAGATTTGAGGAGATGCTTTAGCCACGGGGGAAGCCAATGGTTAGTGTGCTTCCCAAACCGTGCCCCAGAGTGATAGCTAGTCTTTTCCACCATGTAAGGATTTCTAATGGCCAGAAATCAGACTTTTATCAACACCAAATCTATTTCGATTTTAGACTTCTTCACATCCAACTGTGAAATATTTATCTTGTACAAACTACCTACTTTATGAGATTTTGTTACAGCGACCCATGAAGAAGGCAATCCTATATCATGAACTCGACATCAATAAGCGAATGAACTTATTGATACAGAAAAACATGGTTGAATCTCATGCTTAGTGAAAAACTCAAATCTAAAAATATATGCTATATGATTGCATGCATATAACACTATTAAAATGACAAAAGCTGTGGACTGAGAACAGAGAGTTGGTGCCAGGGCTTAAGAAGGGAGTGAGGGCAGGCGAGAAGGAGATACAGCATATGCAGATGATGGGTCTTTGTCTATGTCTATGTTTTGGTTAGATGGGTATCAGAGTCCTGACTGTGGCACACCATGAGGTGCTTTCATGGGGAAAGAGGACACCAGTTCCTTCTACTATCTCCAGTCCATGCATATGAATTTATAATTATCTCAAAGTTAAAATTATAATTTAAAAAGTAAACTGAAAGAATATGATAGAAACGATGGCATGTTGGTTCCAAACTGAAGCTTAAAGACCCTTTTGGGTCTCTATTCCATCCCTACCTAGACATTACATGGACAAGCCTAGGCTAGAAACACGATGAGTAGCTCCCATAGGAAGCAACCATCCAAACTGATGTCCTGAAAGGACCAGTGTGAACAGGCCAACATGTTAGTCAAACTGTGAACATATGACAGAGCCCAGCAAAGACCCAGGAAACTGCCCAGCTTACCCCTGTAAACTTTTAAAGCTGTAAGCTAAATTGATGTTTGGTAGTTTCAGACAGCAGAGGTTTTTTGTTTTGTTTTGTTTTGTTTCTTTGTTTTGTTTTGGTTTTTTGGTTTTTTTTGGTTTTGTTTTGTTTTGGTTTTGTTGTTTTGTTTTGTTTTTTTGTTTTTTGGGGGGTTTTTTTTGTTTGTTTTTTTTTTGTTTTTTTTTCGAGACAGGGTTTCTCTGTGTAGCCCTGGCTGTCCTGGAACTCACTCTGTAGACCAGGCTGGCCTCGAACTCAGAAATCCGCCTGCATCTGCCTCCCAAGTGCTGGGATTAAAGGCGTGTGCCACCACCAACCTGCTGCTGTCCTTATTTTTATACCAAATACATTTGTACATGGAGCCATCTCCCTGTCAGTAGTCATGAAGTTGATTGTTTTAATGGTTTCCTAAGATCTGAAAATCAGGAAAAGTATCTTAACTTCCTACATCCCTCGAGATCTAGCCACCACACCAGCTGTAATCCTGTATGGTACACCCTGGAAACCACCTTGTGATCTCATTAAATTACTTAACAATCCTTGAAGCATATTACTACAGAAATCAACAAGAATCCTGCACATAGCTATTGTAAAGACAACAATTCGTGACTCAACTTTTGTGAGAAACTCACCCCAAGCTCTCAAGCATCTTCTGTCCTAACCAAGTCTCAGTCTCTCTCTCTCTCTCTCTCTCTCTCTCTCTCTCTCTCTCTCTCTCTCAACTTAGATGATTACAATCTATGTATTTTTAAATGTCTTTTAATAAACTCTGGTTCTGTCTCACACTAACTCACACAGATATTCTTTTCTGCAGCAGAGCCGAGTGAGAGTCTGACTTGACCCAAGTGGAGATCACTGCAAAGGGTTACTGCAGACAATATGGAGGAGCTGTGTCTCTACCCAACTGTGCTTGACAAGACCATGCCATTGAGACTCCCTTGATCCAACCATCAGCAGACTCCAAGCCCAATTCATCTCTCAAATAGTGACTATCTCAAAGTTGATGGCCTGGACTGGGACACTCTTCAAATACAGCACCAATAAGAAGGTCTTAAGCGCCATAGGTCACATAGGAGTGAATCTATAGATTTAGCCCTGTGTGCCTGGTGAGCATGTCACATGGATCACCAGGAAGGACAACATGGGAATCCCCTATGGCACTGCTTGGATGTATCCACTGCCTCATATAAGCTTATAGACACTCAGAGGAACATGAAGCTGCCTAAACCCCGCCCCCAGGTGAACAATGGGTATATTTGCTCCTTTCTTATTAATAGAACAGAAGCACTAACATGAACCAAGTAAGAGAACAAAGAATTTATTTCAGCTCACAACTTCAGAGGTTTCTATCTACCATGGCAGGGATGGCATGGTGGAGCCAAATAACTTGCTTTATGGCAGATAGGACGTAGAGATTTGAAAGATAAGATAGCAAGGATCAGGCATACCCTTCAAAGGCACTCACCCACTATTTCCCCCAGCAAAGCCCCACTGACAAAAGTTTTCTCCACCTCCACAGATAATAGCATCTGTGGACCAAGCATCACACACACACACACACACACACACACACACACACACACACACACACACGAGCCTGTGGGGGATGGTCAATATCCAAATTATGGTGATAGGCATAGCCAAGATGCATGCTTGAGTTTAGTTGTGAAGCTCTCGCTCTTCCTCCAGTCCAGGGCTAGAGGATTCAGCTGCAGCCTGTTTCTGTAAACAAACTCTTACTGGAACACAGCCTGCTTGTTAGTTTCCTATTGTCTATGCCTGCTTTCACACACAACAGCAGAATTAAACAGCAATGGTGGAGTCTGTGTGTTCCCTAAAATATTGATTGTGTGTTTCTTTAAAAAGGAAAAAAAAAGTGACATTCTGGAAGGTGCATCACCTGACTCACCTATGCAGCCAGACAGGGCCTCTTGGAAATGCACATAGCCAGGCTTTAGCTTAGACTTAGCACATCCAGACTCTTCTAGGCTAGAGGTCTAAACTTGTACTTTTACCCCCTGGCCCAGTTTCATCAAAGTTCATGAACACTAGCCCTATCCATAAGAGTATCTGCTGCCCATAGTCTTGGCTCTGATGGAGACTAAGGGATAAATATCTAAGCCCCCTTGTTCCATAGGTGTGATAACATACCCCATAGTGGCTCCCAGCAGAGATGACCCCAGTGGCCTCACACGCAGTAATAACATGCTTAATTGTTCTCCCTTTCACTGCCCACCTCCACTGCGTCACTGTCCTCTATTTTACTGATAGTTCCTGGGATCGGTTCCTAAATTAACCACTTGTCTTTGAATCCCTATCTCAAGGGCTGCTTCTGGGCTTGCCTTTAACCATGAAAGGACAAAAACCACAGACAATGAGAAAGTGATCATTGTAGTTTCTGTGGGGTTTTTTTAATGCCACGTGTATGATAATTCTCACATTTTTATCTGAGATTAGCATTGATGCCACACTCAAAACAGGAGAGATATTGGGGGTGGGAGGGGAGTTACAAATATTAATCAAGAATGGCCTCCACCTAGAAAGAGGTAAAAATTAGTTGGGGGTAAGAGAGCTAGCCTCTAAACAATACTAGGAGATAGAAAGGTAGGAGCTGAAGAATGCAGCCAGACAGCTTTGGGTCTCTGGGTTCAGTACCTGGATTTGTAGTCAGGGCAGGGACTACCCCAACATTTACCAAGCTGAGGGCAGCAAAATGTATAGAGGCCATTCCAACTCATTTACCTCCACAGTCGCCCTATAAGCTAAGTAACAATAGTCATTCTCATTGATTCCATTTTGCAGATAAGGGTACTGGGCTGCAGAGAGGTACAGGTTTGTAGAAGGCAGCAAAAAAAAAAAAAATCTCACTCGGGGACCTCAACCCCTTTTTCTTATTTGGAAACTGAAGTTAGTCAGTACTCTTTCTGCTAGAAGTTTCCTTGGCCAAGCTAAATTGGTCATTGCATCTCTGGAGTCCACTGAGAGAGAATGTCTCCCACAGAAAAGGTTCCAAGGGTTTAGTTTTAGCCTGCCTGGGACTGAGTACCCAGTGTCCATCTCAGGAAGTACAATTTCCTGAACTCATCTCCAAAGTCTGTGTTATAGACCCCCTACCCACTCCACTCCTAGCCTGGCATGGCCCCACTACAACCCAGTGGACATATCTTCACCCCAAGAGAGTCAAAAGAAGAGCAGAATTTTTTGGTTTCCATAGCAACACAGCCAGGTTCATACGGCAGTAAGATCCTGACTTTGCAGACAGCTCAGTAGAACTGTCAGTGTCCAAATCAATTTCAAGTAAGGCTGTGGGGTTAATTTTCCTACAGGTTTGTCTGCAAAGAAGCTCTCGACATGGGAGGAAGGTGAGTTCTCAGCCCAAACCATACCATGAATTCAGGACCAAATTCAATGACATTTCCCTACCCCCAACTCCAGCCTGAGGGCATCATCCCAGATATAGAGCCTACTGTTTAATAAGTAGTTCCATAATCTTTGAATATATTATAAACTGCAGAGGAAGAAAGATGAAAACTTTCACCAACCATGCCCCTTCTCATCCTCAACTCCTCAGTTAAAGGAAAATCAGACTGGGGAAAGCACCAGCAGAGTGTGCTAGCAGGCTTATAAAAGCCATTGGCCTCTGTGGTCAACTCCTCGTTTGGAGGGAGTTTTGGAAACTTCCTTGAGACTTGTCAGAGCTCACTCCTAAACTATGCAATAAGTTTTTTTTTTAATTCAGATGGCTGAGAAGCATCTTAAGAAATGTTCAACATCATTAGTCATTAGGGAAACGCAAATCAAAACAACCCTGAGATTTCACCTCACGCCAGTCAGAATGACTAAGATTAAAAACTCAGGAGACAGCAGGTGTTGGCGAGAATGTGGAGAAAGAGGAACACTTCTCCACTGCTGGTGGGATTGCAAGTTGGTACAACCACTCTGGAAATCAGTCTGGCAGTTCTGCAGAAAACTGGGCATGACACTTCCAGAGGACCCTGCTATACTGCTCCTGGGCATATACCCAGAGGATTCCCCAGCATGTAATAAGGACACATGTTCCACTATGTTCATAGCAGCCCTATTTATAATAGCCAGAAGCTGGAAAGAACCCAGAGGTCCCTCAATGGAGGAATGGATACAAAAAATATGGTGTATATACACAATAGAGTACTATTCAGCCATTAGAAACAATAAATGCAATAAGATTTTGCCCCAGCTTAGCCTGGTGATTCCAGCTGCTCAGAAGACTGAGAAAGAGGTGACCAGCCTTGGCACCTATGTGAGATCCTAAGTGAGTAGCACCTGTCCAGAAAAAGAAAAAAGTAAGAAGAGGTGGAGGTGGTAGCTGTGGCACAGTGGTAGAGCACTTGACCCTAGGTCAATCACCAGGTGGGCAATTCAAAAATAATAATCTACCACATGACCCAGTTATTCCATTCCTATGCATTTAACCCAAGAACCCCAATCAACATATCACAGAGATACTGTAATGGAATTGTGGGCATCACTACTTATTATAGCTGAGATCTGGGACCATCCTAGGTGTCTAACTACAGAGGATTGGAAAAGAAAGCCAGCTATATTTATATAGTTGAAGGTTTTTTCAGCCACAAAGAGGAATAAGGCTATGACATTTGCATGAAAATGGATGTGACTGTGGATTATCATATTAAATTAACTCTAAGAAAGACAAATACTATATGATCTCTCTCATATATGATTTCCAGATTTTATATTCATACATAAAATTATATGCATATATATGACATGAAAATTGAAATTAACTCTAGGAGACAAAGAAGACTAATGGAGCAGCCAAGGGGAGGGCAGAGGGGGATCGGTTGAACATGTCCGACATAGATTATACACTTGTATGAAAACTTAAAAATAAATTTTAGCCAGGCGGTGGTGGCACACGCCTTTAATCCCAGCACTTGGGAGGCAGAGGCAGGCGGATCTCTGAGTTCGCAGCCAGCCTGGTCTACAGAGTGAGTTCCAGGACAGCCAGGGCTATACAGAGAAACCCTGTCTCAAAAAAAACCAAAAAAAAAAAAAAAAAAAAAAAAATTTAAAAAGAAAAGCAACAACAAGAAGGAAAAACTCTCATAAAGCAAGAAGAAAACAATCCACAGGACTCTGCCTTCCTCAAGCCCTCTCACACAAACTGAAAGATTCCCTTTCTACTGAGTTAGGCACTACAGAGACAAAGATACGCCCCTTAATTGCCCAAGGTTCAATTAAAAGCCCATGGTCTCTGGTGCTGGCTCCAGGGAAGCTGTTGGCTCTCCAGGTAGATTTGTAATATCTGACTATGCTGTTCAGAGAAGGAATGGCCCTACTGTGTTCAAGACAAGAGGAGTGAGAATAGTGGCTGCTACCCTTTAATTGGATCTTTAGAAACCATGTGCTGAAGACTTTGTGCATATTCTGTTATTTGATCTTTACTGCAGTCCTGTGAAGTAGGAGTTCCTTTTTCCCCCCACAGGTTAAAAAAAAAAAAAAGCTCAAAAATATGGAAGAACTCACAGGGCGTCTGGGAGCTGACTTAAATGCAGACTATGCATCTACAAATCTACAGACACTGGAAGAGAAAGGGAAACCCCCGCTCGCGGAGGCAATAGCCTGTACCTGCCTTCAAAATGCAGGGAAATGTTTAAACAGCCTCCCTAGTAGGAGATGCAGACAGGAAAATGTTACCTGTTTTCAATGAAAACAAAGAAGCTACCCTGAAATTTCAGCCCCCCTCATTTTCCCAATTAGAAGAGGAATATGAACAGAAACATCCAGATGGAGAAGAGAGAACAGCGTGACACAATGTTTATCTGACAATTTTTTAAAAAGATTTTATTCATTTTATTAGAATAACTATTTTGCCTCAGTGTGTACATGTGTACCCGGTGCATGCTGCTGTCCCTTGGAAGTCAGAAAGTATTGAGTCCCCAGGAATATGAGTTGTGGATGGTTGTGAGCCATCATGCAGGTTCTGGGAACCAAGCAACCCATGTAAATTCCCAGAGGAAAAGAAGAACATGAGGATAGCCCAAGACCTGAGAGTGTAAGGGAGTCTCTGCACAAATAAGTTGAGAACTGTTCTCCACCTCGTCTTCCTAGGTCATCAGACTTCTTTACAGTTATGCGTGACCAAGCGAGTGTGTTCTAGGAATGGACCATAAATGGAAGAGATGTGTGAACAGCTTTGAGAAAGCTCTGTGAACTTTTCCTACCTGTGTCCCCCATGCTCCTTTCTTCTGCAAGCTGGCTGAGAAAGAGAAGACTGCAGTGACCTACAAAGCTCATCTTTGAAGCAGCGCTGCATCACGGATGGCAGGAAGGAGGGACTCACCCTGTAGAACTCACCATTTGCCCGTGGCTGTCACGTGGGCAAAGCCTGGACACTGAGTAACGACAGGACATGGAGTCAGGGTTAGCACTCATGTCACGTGCATAGCCATGGAGAAATTAGGGTCAGCAAGGTGGGGCTGCGGGTAGGGAGGAGACATGGACCTAAGCTGACAAGTTCTGGGTGGGGGGAGGTGTTAGACAAGGAAATGATCGGTGTAACAGAAGGTAGGCTATTTGCAGAGGAATCAGGAAAATGGGTGGCTAGATGAAGAATAACAGAAGCAGGGCTTTTCCGTGTCAGAGAACATGGAAACGCGTGGGGCTGGGAGTTAGACCAGAATTGGTTTTAATATATAAAATATTTTGTCATGAACTGTGATCAGAAATTGATCATAAAGAGACATCTAACAGGGATTAAGAAGATAGCTCAGCCAGGAAGGACCTGACTTTGATCCCTAGAAGACACATTTAAGATGTTAAAGGGCATGCTGACGCATGGTTGTTATCCTAGGGCTGGGGAAGGCAGCAGGGTTCAGGCAGATGCCTGGCATGCATGGCTAGCCAACCTAGCCTGATTCGCAAGTTCCAGAACCAGGTCCTGTCTCAAAAAAGTAAAGTAATCAGCATCTGAGGAATAACAGCTTACAACACACACACACACACACACACACACACACACACACGCACACACACAAAATACCTCTCCAGAAATGTGAATGCACACACACTCACAACACATTCACATACACACTTACACGCCAGACAAGCCAGGCATCATAGCTCATGCCTGTAATCCCATTATTCAGTAGACTGAGGCAGGAGGATTGTCAGGAATTAAAGTCCAGCCTGGACTACAGAGTGAGACACTATCTTGAAAAACAATTTTTTTTCTTTTTAAGAAAAAAAGAAAGCTCCATCAAAGCCAAACTGAGAGAGAGAGAAAAAATACCTTGCCTGCACTCCTCTGAAATACCAAAATCATAAAAGACAGGGGAAGATGTGGGAACAGTTCCAAATGGAAGAGAAAGGAAGAGCTGAGAATTCCAATGCAGAGCATGGCTCTGGATAGATTCAGGCCACAGAAACAAGGGTTCCTCCATTCACTGCGGCAACTGGCAGAGCCTGAGGGTCAGCCGGATGTGGTTGCTGAGTGAATGGTGATGTGTTCATCCATTTACAGTTGAACTGAGGCCATGCGAAGGTCTGTCACCTAGAAGACACACCCTAATCTACTTAGGGGCTGATATCTGCAACCTCCTCTCAAATGTCTCAGGACAAAAAGGCACAGAAAGAGGTAGGACCACAGAGAGGAGAATCCTAATGTAAACACAGGCAAAGTGTTCACGGCTGGGGGCGGAGAGATGGCTCAGTGGGTAAAATGCAAGCTTTGAGGACCTGAGTGCAGATGCCGGAACCCACATCAAAGACAGGGACGGCAGTGAGGGCTTTTAATGCCAGCCGCTGCCGAGAATAGGACACAGGTCCCTGGGGATGGATGGCCAGCCAGTCTAGACTACTTAGTAAATGCCAGGCCTCAGTAAGTGAGCTCCCATAGAAAAACACTAAAGGAAGAGGAGGAAGAAGAGGAAGAAGAAGAGGAGAAAAAAGGGGAGAAGAAGGTAGAGGTAGCTCTGGAAGGAGTAAGGGGAGGAGTAGAAATGAAAATGATCAAACTATATTGTGTACATATATGAAATTCTTGAAAAAATCAATAAAAATGCCATATTAAAAACTTTAAAAAAAAACGCTAGAGGTTAAACCCTGGTTCGTCTCTCTATGAACAAGGCAAGCACATGCTCACCCATATGTATGCACGCGCACACGTAAATACCTAACCCAAAACCCAACCTGTGGGCTGCACATCTATATCTGAAGATAAAAACAAGAACAGGGCAATTGATTTGATATCAGGGAAAGATATGGGAGTGAAGAAAACTAAGAGGACCTCGAGGGTGTTTGGAGTCTGGGGACCCAGTGCCCAGTTCACAGTGTCCTTGACGAGTCAAGGAAGGTGTATCAGTCTTTTCCAGCTCTACCCATAATCTTCCTGATGCACTAACATTTCATGAACAATGGAGACTGAACCCATGACTTTGGCAGAGACAGCTTTCAGACTGCCACAACCTCCTCTTAGAGCAGTCCTTGACTACTGATCAATAACCATGAAGGAATTTATAAACACCCAGACTTGTGGGCCTATCATCTGGGATAACCCTGAGGTTTGTGTTTCCCAAGGGGTTATGGCTTGAGGACATCCCTTGGAAGACCCATGTGTGAGAACTCAATCCCCAATTCTTATTTTAATAGCGTTGGGGGCTCTGACCTTTGGGAAGTAGCTAGGATAATATAAGGTCATGGATGTGGGTCCCTTGATGATGTTAGTGGCAGAAGAAGAAGAGGAGGAGGAGAAGGAGGAAGGAGGAAGAGCTGAGCTTACACACTTGCTCAGCAGCCTACCATAGATGCAGGCAAGAAGACCCTCCACAGAGGCTGAGTAAACTTTGGATATGATGCATCCTTCCAAAATGATTTGTTCCAGGTTTGGTCCCAGTGCAATGCTCAAAGCAAAAGCGACACTGAGATTTCTGGAGCCATAAGCCGAAATATATCTTTTCTCCTTTAGTTCTTTGTATTAGGACATTATGTCAGTGATGAAAAACTAATACTCAAATGATATGCCTCTGCCATTTGTGACTATACACCCAAAGGAAATCAGCACATCACAGAAATGCCTCTATTCCCACGCTCACTTCAGTACTATTCACAATAGCAAGATACAGAATCACTTAAGGTGCCTATCAGCACATGGGCATAAATATATATGTACATATATACACATATATACATATATGTACATATGTATGTATATATACATATATATGGGAGTCAGTCTCTGATGTATAGGAAATGCTAGAGGGGTCTGTAGGATTATGGGTAGATCTTAAAGAGACTGATATATATATATATATATATACACTATATATTATATATTATGTATAGTATATTATGTATTATATTATATTGTATATTGTATATATTATATTGCATATTGTAGAACATATTATGTATTATGTATTGTGTATTATGTATTATATATTATATTATATTATATTATATTATATTATATTATATATTTATTATTTATTATATATATGAGTACATATGTATGAATATTATCTAGGAATGAGAAAGGTTGAAGTTGAGTTGCTTTTCAGCAACAAAGATGAAAATGGAAGACATTTTGCTAATAAAATAAGTCAGGCACAGAAAGACAAATATGACATCTTCTCATCTCAGAAGATAGTAGACGAATGACTGCTATTAAGTAAGAGGCAAAGCTGGGCAGAGATGAGCAAAAATGGGGGAAAAGTAGAACACAGGTGCCAAAATATGGTTTGATGAGAGGCATCAGCACCTGTATGTTCCAGCACTGTGTGATGAGTGGGGTTTACAGCAACCTATTAAGTATTTTGTGGAGAGCTAGAAGAAAGGCATCTGAAGGCCCTGGACATAAAGAAATGATAAAGAGATGGAAATTCTAATTACCCTAATTTGGTCATTACACATTGTATGCATGTACTGAATAAATATGTAGATTGTTCCTCATAAATATGTATAATTACATGTCAACTTGAAAGAAAAATTAAATTTGAAGACAAAACAGGAATAATAAAAGTTGGGTGGATTTTTTTGCCGTCGTTATTTAATGAGGAGGAAAGGCCCTCACTGGATGTGTGCCTGCTTCTGGATTTCTCTGCCTCTAGCACTGCAAGCTACATAAACCTGTATCAATTGTAAATTACCCAGTCTGTTGTACTCTGTTATAGCAACTGAAAGCAAAGAAAGATACAAGGTCTGTCAATGTTTTCCCCCATGAAGATAAGCTCCAGGCACCCACCATGAAAGGTGAACTAATAACTCATTCTTTGTTTCTTGCTACTCTCTCTCTTTGAATCATTTTCTTCATCTATGGGTCTTCCTAGCACCTCCCAATAAACTGTTTACCTGTCAACCCTTGGCTCAAGCATTTGTGTCTCCTCTCAGGGAGTTCACACTCAGACATATGGGTCGTGAGCAAACAACTGCCCTCCAGTAAGCGTCATGTCATGCCTGTGTGTATACACACACACACACACACACACACACACACACAGAGGAGGGTCCTCTGCTCCTACCCCCATAAACCAGCATTTCTCTGTCCCAGTCTCTAAGGGGTCCTAGTATTCTAAAGAACCCCAAATGTGCAGCCTCACTATTTATTTCACAGGATGCAAAATCCATTTTTGTTTTATCTCTTTCCAGACAGTTGCTTTGTTTTAATGGACTGTTCTTCCGCCTGTGCATAATTCTTCTCTAAATTAAATTCTCCTCTCAGCCCAGCACAACACACACTGGGCTGTCAGCTCATTACTTTTACATCCTTCCTTGTTCTGTTTATGCAAAGGTTTAATTAACTGTGAATTGCTATGTAGGCAACAGGAAAAAGTCCAGCCCCAGGTGGCTGTGTGGCACAGTCCTGAGGGGAAAGCAGAAGCAAGGTGTTATGAGGAAAAGCCAGAAGTCAGGATGAGACCATGAAGATCTCAAACCTCTAAACTTCTTAAACTTCTTAAATTCCTAGTAGGTCATTCTTTCGTGATCTATTTATTAAGTCATGGTTATGTGCTTACCATTGTTCTGTGTGTGGGAGGATAGAGGCACAAGCTTTGCCCTCACGGGGTTTACCATCTACCAGAGAGGTCGGATACTTGCCCTGGCTATCTCAAATTGCGTATCAAAATGGATAAGTGGGCCAGGAACTTGGGAGTGGCTTGGCTGGACCATACTGACTCAGGATGTCTCATAAGATTACAGGGTTATCTGGAACTGTAGGATGAGGGAGAGGGGAGTGACAGATCTACTCTAAGCTGGCTCATTCACCATTCAAGTGGCATGTGAGTCCATGCTAGCTATTCATAGGAAACACACTTAGGCTTCATGTGAGTTTTTTCTATTAGAAAACCTTTCTGACAGGGCAACTGGCATCCCCAAGACAGGGGTGTAATGCTGTGTTTCCATTGCTCCTGTTGATCTCTGCAATAATCAACATACATTGGTTTATTTTTGGAAATTTCAGTCTATAACTGGACGACCTTGTTTTGTAGCTTTTGGTGGGAATGCAGGGTTTTGTTCATTGTTGTTATGGTTTGAATAGAAGCCCATAGTTTTGAGTACTTGGTCACCAGACTGTGGTGGTATTTTGGAAGGTTTAGAGGGGTTCTCAATCTGTGGATTGTGACCCCTCTGGGGCTGCATATCAGATATCCTGCATATCTGATATATTTACATTATGATTCACAACAGTAGCAAAATGACAGTTAAGTAACAACAAAAAATAATGTTATGGTTGGGGGGTCACTCCAGCATAAGGAATGCATTGAAGGGTTGCAATTAGGAAAGTCAAAAATCACTGATTTGGGAGACAGAAACCAATGGGAGGCAGTGGGTCACTGGGGGATGGACCTTCAGGTTAATAGTTTTGTCCTGACTCTTGTGTCTGTGCTTCACTATCCAGTGCGCTGGACCCAGATGTAGGCCAGCTCTTGCCACGCCTTTGCCATCATGCCTTCTGTATTGGGATGGACTGTATCATGTCAAGCCATGCTGTAGAACACAAGGGGCTTCTGTCTGGTGTTTTATCACAATGAGAAAACATAACTAATACAATATCAAAGCCCAGGACAGTACAAGCTGCTCACCTTACACCAAAAAGTGAAATGGGGTATATACATGGGAGTGGGGATGTTAAGGTCCCACAATGCACTTCAATGACATGCCTCCAATGACCTAAAGACCTCACACTGGCACCACCTCATAGTTTCCATCACCTTCCAATAGGATCAAGCTGAAGACCAAGGAACATATGGGCCTTTGGGAGACAATTAATATCTAATCTATAGCAAGTTCCCTTTATTACTTAGCTTTGGATGTCATGTATTAGTATCGGTATGGGTCAATTCAGGAGATTTCACAATGCTGTTACTACTAGCAGATCAAAATGTCATAGAGATGATCATGGAATCTGTCTACCACAAAACCCCGCCCCCAAACAAAAGATGCAATAGCTATACACTGATCAATGCTGTTATCAAACTAGAGACAGTAGCTGTGACTAGCAGAAAATAGGCTTCATAGTCAATTAATCAAGGGAGACTTCTTCACAACTGAAATCAACGTAGTTCTCAAGCCTTTTGAAAGCTCTGGTTCTTCATCTGTGACAGGGAAGCAACTGTCACTCTTTTTTTTTTTTTTTTTTTTTTTTTAGTTTTTCATATAACTTCTTTTTATTTTTTTATTGGATATATTCTATATTTACATTTCATTTCCCTTTTCCTGGTTCCCCACCCCCCCAAAGGTTCCCCACATGCCCTTTTCCCTCCCCCTGTTCCCCCATCCACCCCTTCCCACTTCCCTGTTCTGGTATTCCCCTACACTGATGCATTGAGCCTTTCCAGAACCAGGGTAGCACTCCTTCCTTCTCGTCGGACATCATTTGTTATGTGGATTGTGTCTTTGGTGTTCCAAGATTCTAGGCTAATATCCACTTACCGCAGCTGTCACTCTTAGCTCACAGACTAGTAGAGGTTCCAAAGGAACCAGGAATATAAAGCTTCAATTTGTTATCTTGTCTTCTGCATTTGAGGAAGCCACATCTCTTAGCCTCTGAAGAACCAATGCTTTAACCAGGGCCTGTGGGTAGTCCCAGGACTGCCAGCTTCTTAGGAAGTCCTCAAGCTATGTTGGCAGAAATCAAAGCTACCAGATCTCATGGATGTATATATCCAGAGAAAAAGAGTCTTAATGGTTAGCCAACTTCCAGTCATGAAAACACATTTGACTTGTCGATCACAGGGGTTGAAATAAAGCATAGAGGGTGACAGATTTGCTTCACCTCTGCCCCAGAAGAATGTGCCTTTCACAAAATTTCAGGCCAGTTGGCATGGGCAGAGTAAGCGTTTCAAAACTCACAATTCTGAGTATAAAGGAGAAAGGCACTGTTGGACTTCTCGTGCTGTCAACCCTCTGTCCTGGGCAGGAAATGAAAGGCAGAATCGATGTCTGGAACTCCATTTGCTTTATTTTGCCAACTGCTGAACTCCCCCGGCTTCTGCCTCTTCTTCAACAAAAGAAAGCACATCGACCATCCACAAAGGTATGGAAAATGATACATAATATTTGAGCATTAAAAAAATGAGAGATGATTACAGGACCTAAGGAAATAAAAACTGATCATTCTTGCAAAGAAAATGGAAAACCATGAAAATAATTTCAAAATAGTATATTCCAACATTCACACTGAGTGGGGTAATGGGGTACACACCAATAAACCCAGTACTCCGCAGGTTGAGGCAGGAGAATTGTGAATCTACAGCCCAGTCTGACCTGAGCAAGACCCTGTCTTAACACAAAGTAGGGATGGAGAGAGAGCTCAGCAAGCAAAGTGATATGCAAACATGAAGACCTGCATTTGATCACTAGCACCCACATAAAACAAGTGCCTATGTACATGACTGCCACCATAATGCTAGGGAGGTGACGATATTAAGATCCTTGGACGTCTCTGGTCAGCCAGTCTAGCCAAATTGGTAAACTCCATACTGAGTGAGGAGCCTTGTCTCAAAAAATAAAGCAGAGAGTAATTGAGGAAGATTTCTGATCTCAAACTTTGATTTCCATGTGTATACGCGCGCGCGCGCGCGCGCACACACACACACACACACACACACACACAGAGAGAGAGAGACAGAGAGACAGAGACAGAGAATATTCCCTTTGAATAAACTATCTCACATACTGAATTAATCCTAATAAAACTATTAAGGGTAGACAGTAAATTATATATATTGACATGAAAAAGTTTTGACAATATATTACTACATTTTTTAAAGTGAACCTGAATAGAGACCTTATGATACACTTTGGAGGGAAAAAAAAGATATGGAATTTTGATCAACAAAGGCATGCAAGTTCATATTTTATACCTGAGCAGACAAAAAGGCAAAAATATATTCTATTTTTAGAATATGCAGAAAATGTACTAAGACTAATCATGCAGTGGATCACAAAGCAAATAAATTTTAAAGAGTTGACATCACATGACCACACATATGATGAAAATAGAATTAAATTGGAAATCAAGAAAATGCCTACTAAAATAGAAATATCACTTAGTGGATTTTAAAAACACACTCTCGAGGGACCCATGGGATACAGAGGAACTCACACCGGAAATTAAGAAACATTTAGAACTGAGCAGCAATGAAAATACTGCATACTAATCATGTAGGCTAGAGCTAAAGTAAACTATCACGAAAAAGCATTGCCTTAACTCATCAAAGAAATATAGCTTCTGCAATAACAATTAATGAAAACAGGCCATGGATTGAAAAGAGGACAGTGAGGGGTTTATGAGAGGGTTTGCGGGAAGCAGAGGGAAGGAAGAAATGCTGTAATTAAATTAAAGTCTCAAATAAACAAAACAACAAAGTATGGCTTAGACTGGGCTGTACATCCATATTCTCTTTCATTCCTATGATAAAGATCTCTAGTTTCCAGTTACAATAAAGAAAATGTTTGCCAGCCTCTCCTGATGCTTTATGTCTAGTGCTGACATTCTTGCCAATGGGCTGCAAACAGAAATGCCATGTGTACTTTTAACACATTTCCGACATCCCTTCATGGTATCTCTCCTTTCTGCTTATCAGAAGGCAGACTCGGTGGTGATGGGTTAACAGGGGTATAACCCCAAGTTTCTGGCAAGAACATATATCTACAGACTTTTCTACCTGCAACCCAGTTCCCAAATAACAACTTGGAGACTTACTGTTTATTAATTGCCTTGACCGTAAGCTAGACTGGCTCCCACTAGTATGTAACTTATTTATACTGGTTATACTAGTCTGTCTGCCACATGGCTAGTTACCTCTCTTTAGTTTCATAGTCTGACTTCCTCTGAGTCCAGGTGGGAAAATCTTCCTTGCCTGACTATTTCCCAGAGTTCCTCCCTCTCTCTGCCAGATGTCCTACCTTCTAATCCTGCCTCAGTTTACTGGCCATCAGATTTTTATTGAAAACTGATGCTTCAATGCAATGCAAAAGAGAAAATCCCTACAAGATTATTCAAAAACTTTGGGAATCTTCTGGGTAATGGGCATATCTGTTATGCTAATGGGGTGAATCTGCTCACCAGAAAGTGTGACCCTGTGATTATAGGTCTGGGACTTTCAACCAATCAATTCCTAAAGAAAGATGGGCAGGTTGGAGATTGAGTTCAATCTTGTGGCCAATGACTTAACCAACAATGCCTGTGTAATGAAACCTCAACAAAAACTGTAAGCAGGGCTAAAAGCTGATGCCTGCCTGTTCTATCTATTGATGTGCTAAAAAAGCAACACAGCCTGACTCTTCAGACTCAAGGGTGACTTACCCACATACCCACACACCTACATTATTTACTCTTGGTCTCTCACTCTTCTCTCCTCTCTTCTCTTTTCTCTTCTCTTCTCTTTTCTTCTCTCTCCTCTCTTTTTTCCTTTTTCCCTTTGTAGTAAAACTTTAATGAAAAGTTTAGCTCTTGACCTGGAGAGTTAGAACAGCAATTAAGAGCACTTGTTACTCTTAAAGCCTGCAGATATATGTTCTTACCAGAAACTTGGGGTTATACCCCTGCTAACCCATCACCACCGAGTCTGCCTTCTGATAAGCAGAAAGGAGAGATACCAAGAAGGGATGTTGGAAATGTGTTAAAAATACACATGGCATTTCTGTTTGCAACCCATTGGCAGTGGGATCTGGGTTCAGTTCCCAGCACCCATACAGTGCTCACAAGCACTGGTAACTCTAGTCCAAGGAGATCTGAAAGCTTCTTCTGACCTTTGTGGACACCATGCACATACACGATATACATACAAACAGGTAGCAAAACATTCATACAATAAGGTAATAAACTAAATTTTTTTTTAAGTTTAGCTCTTTCTGGGAGTTCTGTAAATCATTCTAGTAAATTATCAAAGATCAGAGATTGGGGCAACTCCCAGACAGGATGCCAGTGTTAGGAGCAGCCTGGGGACTCCATTTGTAGCTGGCATCTGAAGCAAAGGAAATGAGCCCTCAGCTTGTATAAGACTGCCTTCAACATGTGCAACCAATGGTATCACCAGATAGTATTAGATTGTAGTACACATGATCAGAGTTGTAAATAAATAAAAGCTGACCATTCTGGCTTATCCAGCACTGAAGGATCTGCCAAGATAGGGGATTTGTAGAGCTAAATTTAGAAAATCATGTGCAAACTAAAACAAAGCAGGCTCCATAGTTACTGCTTCAAAAGTCATAAGGACAAGGGTAGGTAAGACCTTAAAGACCATGGAACAAAAAAAAAAAAAAAATACCAAAAGATAATGAATGTCTAAGGAGATGGAGCAAACAGTCATTCCAGAAAACCCAAACCCATTTCTAGTATTTTACAGGAGAAATAAACTTTTATCTTGTCAAAGTTACCATTTCTGCTAAACAGAGACAATCCTAAATGTGGTGCGTTAAACTGGAGAGCTGAATGAAACAGACAAGCATGCATGTGTCGTTGAGATATTGGCCAGGTAATGAGAAGTCTTAACGTCAGCTATTGCAGGTCAAAAGGTTAGTGATGAGGTTAGGAAGATGGTTCAGTGGGTAAGAGTGCTTGCTGCAACAGCATGGAGACATGAGTTCGAACCTTTGGTACCCATGTAAAAAGCCAGGCATGAGCACACATGTGGCTGTGTCTGCAGCACTCATAGGAAGGCAGTGTATAACAGTAGCACTCGTAGGGAGGCAGTGTATAACAGTAGCACTCGTAGGGAGGCAGTGTATAACAGTAGCACTCGTAGGGAGGCAGTGTATAACAGTAGCACTCGTAGGGAGGCAGTGTATAACAGTACCGCTGGAACTTGAGGCCTCCAACTTGCCTTGGCCTCCAGCCTAGCTCCAGATTCATTGAGAGATCCTGTCTCAAGAGGATAAGATAGTAAATGAAAAAGCAGGATCCTGATGTCCTCTTCTGGCCTCTATATACACAGGGGCATGCACACTGGCACACAGGTATGCATACACACAAAAAAAAGTTCATGGAAAAGAACTAAAAAATAAAGTGAGTGAACTTTGTTATGCAGTGGTGCAACATTTAGCCAAGTCATAATATTCTTCTTTGAAAAACAGAACATGTCTAGAGTTCATATGCTAGGCGATATGTGCGTGTAATAGAAATGTTGCTGTTTTTTTTCCTTTTTTTTTATTTTCTATATTCTATGTTTACATTCCAAAGGCTTTCCCCTTTCCCAGTTCCCACCCACCATAGTTCCCATAGTTCCTCTCCCCCCCAACTGTTCCCCAATCATTCCCCCTCCCCCCTCTGTTTCTTTACTAAACTGGATGCAATCTTTACAGGCCCAGGGTCCTCTCCTTTCTTCTTCTTGGGAATCATTTGACTTGCTATTTGTGCCTTGAGTATTTAGGGCTTCTGGGCTCATTAATATCCACTTATCAGTGATTGCATTTCATGTGCATTCTTTTGTGATTGGGTTAATTCACTCAGGATGATATTTTCCAGGTCTAACCATTTACCTACAAATTGCATGAATTCATTATTTTTAATTGCTGAGTAGTATTCCATTGTATAAATATACCACATTTTCTGTATCCATTCCTCCTTTGAGGGATATTTGGGCTCCTTCCAATTTCTGGCTATTATAAACAAGGCTGCTATAAACATAGTGGAGCATGTGTTCTTATTGCATGCAAGGGAATCTATGTTGCTGTTTCTTATAGCTTTCAGACAAATCCTAAAGAAGATATCCAAATTCAGTTATGTGCTAGGTAAATAAGCCATAAACAGACAGACAAATATAGCATGATCTTACTTAAATGAATCATAAAAATTGGAATCTATATAGGCAGAGTCTAGAACAGTGGTTATCAGAGGCTGGGTAGAGTAAAAGGATCATACATATAAAATTGCAGTCTGATAGAAATAATACATTCACAAGATCTATTCTAAAACTGTGGGACTATAGTTAATAACAGTATATTATTTTATATTAAATTGCTAATAGAGATTTTAACCATTCTTGCCAAAACCTGAACAAAGAGAAGTCTGTGTATTAATTAGTTTGGTTTAGTCATTCATCGAACACTGTACACAGATCAGAATACCACAAGGTAATTAGCTTGATTTAGCCCTTCATTGAACACTGTACACAGGTCAGAATACCACAAAGATATATCATTTCTTATTTCTTAATTTAAAATATTTTTAGAAAAACTATGTTTTAAAACAAAATAGTCACCGTGCTAAGAGATGAAATAAATGAAACACAGGGCCAGGCTCACCTGTGTTTTACCATCTACACTGATCAAGGATCTCTTCCTTTGGGCTTCTTCAGGGCTGAAAAGTCTGGATGTCACTGTATCGCCCAAAATGAAACTGTTAAGATGAAGTACCAGACATGGCAGTGGATAACACTAAGGCCCCAAACCTTTGTCAACACCTTCTTTTAGAAATGTTTTTACCAGAAAAATCAGATCCAACCTGGAGAGGAAGATTCCCTTAATGGAATTGTTTTTCCAACTATGTCTTTGCTTCTGATGCAGCTATTTGGCTGCCATTAAGCTGAAAGACAGGGTAGTAGGTAAGGCCTCTCATGGATGCTAAGGTCTCACATTAATCTATTTCTAACCGAGAGAGATGGCTGCTGAGTCTTTGCTATGAGTTGACTAGGCATGGATCAGAAAGAATTATCTCTAAAAGGTTCTCTTCTCACAGGAGAATCTACTTCGTCATTGTACTTTGGGTATGAAAGAGATAGAAAGAACACACAAAGAGGTAACATCAGAAACCTCAAGGATGACAGAGGGAAGTTTCTTTAGCAAAGAGAGGCAAAGGTCATTGAATGTGACAGGCTCTGGCCTTTTAGAATATTAAGTCACTGAGGCACGGAACCCACATCTAGAACGGATGGAGAGGGTAGTGTATTATCCAGCAGAACCTAGGTTTTAAGCTGATTTCCATGACTGAAATTTTAGCACTATCTCTCTTGGTAGATGGCCAGTTGGGTGTTGAAAGGATGCACTGTGGCAGAGACTGCTAGAAGACCAAAGATTCATTGTCATCTTTCTTCCATAGTAATAGAACCCTCAACTTGAGATGAGACATATGACTTCTGAGGACAAACATTCAAATGTCACTCTCTCCTGTGTGGATGTAAGTCCTTGCTGATGGGATAAAAGGAGAGATGATACATGATAGGTCTGCATCATATCTCCAGGGGAGGGAAACCCATATCATCTCCTTCATCCCTCATACTTACTGTGACACTGGCAAAGAGATCAATCGTCGTCCTATACCAGGTAGGCAAGAGCAAGGCCTCATACACAAAGAAGTAGAAAGATCTACAGTCTCTGTGGCTTCTGTATGGTAGAGCCATCACGACAGTTCTGGGATTCCTACCATCTAAATTTCCAATTTTAAATTTATAAGAAAAAGCAAACTTTCATTTTATTTTAAGCTACCATTATTTGGAATCTATGTTACATTGTAGCCAACCCTATGAGGCTCAGCAGTGCCAGAGATACTAGAAATAAAGAAATGATACATTCACCTTTAAAGCTAGAAAGGAAACAGAAAAATAGAAATGGGAAACTAAAAATAAGAAGATAAAGTTTGAAATATGAAAAAGTTTTGACAAGAAGACTTTTGCCAAAATGTGACAAGAGTTTTTGACAAAGAATAATCAGGTTCTCTGGAAGGACTAATTATACAGACAAACTTAACTCTAAAATTTTTATCAAGAAAAAGAGATAAGACATAAATAATATTCTCATTAGAACATAATTAAAATACAGCAAAAGTTTGCTCTTTAATCAGAAGAGACTGTTGCAGACAACTTCATGTTGACATAAAAAAACAATTAGAAGGAGAAGTTTTCTACAAAATATAAATTACCAAAATGGAAGGGAAAAAATTAAGAACATAAATTATGAAATGTAAAATTGACATAAGGAAAAAAATAAAGCCTAAATATGTCAACAACTAGCTTTAATTGAGTCTTCTGTCAAACTTCTTCCCACCACTGCCCCCCATAAAAAACCGCCAGTTCAGACATTTTTACAATCTAGTTTTGCCAAGTAGTAAAGGATCCAACTGTTTCTTTAATGTACAGTTATGTTTACAGAAAAGGGAAATGTGGTAGGCCACTTTCATCAATTTTTATCAAGAAAAAGAGATAAGACATAAATAATATTCTCATTAGAACATAATTAAAATACAGCAAAAGTTTGCTCTTTAATCAGAAGAGACTGTTGCAGACAACTTCATGTTGACATAAAAAAACAATTAGAAGGAGAAGTTTTCTACAAAATATAAATTACCAAAATGGAAGGGAAAAAATTAAGAACATAAATTATGAAATGTAAAATTGACATAAGGAAAAAAATAAAGCCTAAATATGTCAACAACTAGCTTTAATTGAGTCTTCTGTCAAACTTCTTTCATCAACTAAGTTAAGACTGATTCTTAAGCACAGATATGGATATTTAACTAGCCTTGCCATAGTGACACCTCCAAAATCCCATTGAATTAAAAAAATCATTCTCTATTCATATATGTAGACTACAGTTCAGCTGAGGCTATGAACACAGTTCAGCCCAATTCCCCATAACTCCATACTTCAAGAACCAAGCTAAAGAAATATTCAGTGTGTGGAATATAGCCATTGTTAGGGTAG
Source organism: Apodemus agrarius (assembly GCA_964023405.1). NCBI lineage: Eukaryota > Metazoa > Chordata > Mammalia > Rodentia > Muridae > Apodemus > Apodemus agrarius. Next base: position 18,274,776 of record OZ030008.1, read on the forward strand.
GCAGAAGAAGCCAGAGATGTGGTAGGAATGTCACACTGCCTCCTGAAACCCCTACTTGGAACCAATAAACTGACTCCCACACATGAACATCAAGCAAGATATGTGATTGAACTTGACACAAACAAGTGCACAGGTCATTCCGGTTTCAGAAGGCAGCATATGTAGCTGAGAAATGTGCTCTTGTTGCAGGGGAGACAAGTAATTATACAAAATTTTATATATATCCTTATCCTCTAACAGGCAGCTTAAAATGTATAAACTGTTTTCACGTATAAATATTAATGAAAACATCCAAAATACAAGAGCCCACTACATGCAATTTGTGTGTGTGTGTGTGTGTGTGTGTGTGTGTGTGTGTAAGAAGAGCATAAGTACATGAATGTGTATTTATGTGTGTGAGATTATATGTGTGTGCAGGTGCACATGTGTATGTAGTGGTCATGTATATGTAGTCATCAGAGGTTCATATCTGATTTTTCTTCTCAATCAGAACATATATATGTATGTATGTATGTATGTATGTATGTATATGTGTATATATATATATATATATATATATGGAGAGAGAGAGAGAGAGAGAGAGAGAGAGAGAGAGAGAGAGAGAGAGTCTTTCACTGAACTGAGAACCCACCACTGGTTTGGAGTCAAGCTTTGCAGCTTACTCAGAGGAATCCCCTGCCTCCGCACCCTGGATGCTGAGAATATGAGAATACAAATCACCATACCTGCTTAGCATTTAAATGGGTCCCAGGGATCTGAACTCTAATCTTTAGATTTGCAAGCAAGAACTTTGTCCCCTGAGCCATCTCCCTAGCCCTAAATACAATTTTTCCCTAGATACAATTTTTAAATTAAAAAATATAGTCAAGTAGAATTTATGCCAAGAATTTATGCAAGGAGGGTAAAAGTCAGAAAATTTAGCACTGTACTACATGACTCTGACATATTAAAAAGTGAAAATTTATTATCACAGTAACCGAAGAAAAACATTCAGTAAAATTCAAGAGCCATTTCTACAACTTCAGCAAGAAATGTGTTTTTAACCTAAAAATGGAGCATAAAATATAATAAATATAATGTTAAGTTCTCCTCAACTTATACTGGGACAACACTCTCACCTTCTTCCCAACATCATGAGAAGATATTATAATACTTACTGTGTGTCTAGTCAAAATTCAGAATAAGGTTTCTAATGAGTTCATGTTACTATTGTAAATCTTAAAGTTAAAAACTGATCATTGGAAGTCAAAACATCCTAATTTAGGAACTGTCAGTAGTCTGTGGTTAAAATCCAATAGAACGTGTATGAAAATTAGAAAGAGCACAGGTGCATGGTGGCCACCCCTCTCCTGAGGCTGAGGTAAATTCACTGAGAAAAAGTAATATGAGGTATAAGGACCAGAAAATTAACAGGGAAATTTGTCACTATTTTCTTAGAATATTATTGCTACTCTGAAATCCCAGAGAATCTAAAAGCTACTGGATAAAATTAAATATTGTTATTAAATTGATAGAATCAATTTTACTTACCTATAGAGCAAAAATAAGCCAATTAGAATATAGAGAATCTTCAAAAACTATTTTCATTAGTCAGAAAAACAAGGCATCTGTGAATGAAGCTAAAAGTAAAGGTTAACAAATGAAACCTTCAAGAAGAAATTTGTAAAGACCTCATTCACACACTTTTCGGGGAACTGAATTAATGGCAAATTACACTATGGATAGAAAAATTTATGGTGTTAATGCTAATTCTCCTGAAATTAACTACTAAATTCTATGTGGTTTCCTTCAAAAGGCAAATGGAAACTTTCAAGCCGGTTGTTCTACTTTCCAAAGTCACGTGTTCCAGAGCAAATAATCTAAGAATAGTTAAGACAATGGCAAAAAAAAGAAAACCAAACATGAGATACTTTAAAATGAGGAAAAATTCTTAACTGTAGTCATTGGGGAAATATGGCCTTGGCCCAGGAATAAAATCATAGGCCCTGCAATAGAATAGAGAGCCCAAACACTAACCTACTTTAGCTTTGTTATTGTTGTTGTTTTAAATGTGTACAGGTGTGTGTGTGTGTGTGAGTGTGCATGTATGCATGTGTATGTATATGTGTGTATATGAATGTATGTATGTGTGTGTGCGTGTGTATGGGTGAGTGCATGTGTGTGTATATATATGTGTATGCCTGTGTGTGTGTTAATGGGTGGGTGCACAACAGTGTGTGTGTGTGTGTGTGTGTGTGTGTGTGTGTGTGTGTAGGATGGCAGAACCCCTGGAGCTAGAGTCATTAATCCAGCTGTGAGCCATCCAACATGGGTTCTAGGAACTGAACTTATGTCACTGAAGGAGCACTAATTTGCTGAGTCTTCCCTCCAACCCCACAAACCTACCTTAGAATCAATGAAGTAAATAGAACATTATGTATCCACACATCTATTCAAAATTTTGGGGAAATTTTCTCTCTCTACATAAAAGTTAGGATTATACCCCTGACTTCTTTCACTATAATTTATGAATTATGACTTAATGTGACTTAATTATGACTTAAATGTGAGAAAAAACATTTTAAGAAAATATATACTTTGTGAGTCATTTTTAGGAAAAATGACTTAAGAGATTACAAGACACAAGACCCTGAGGAGAGACTGACAAAGTAATTTTTAAAACTTTTTGTATAAAGAACTGAGCAATAGTGGTGTGCACCTTTGATCACAGCACTTGGGAGGCAGAAGCAGGTAGATCTCTATGAGTTCAAGGCCAGCCTGGTCTACAAAGATAGTTCCAGGATATCTAGGAATACACTAGAAAAAGAATTTGGAAAAAAACAAAACTTAAAACATAATGTAAACAAGGCACAAGACCAAAAAGGAAAAACCGGCTATCTATCACACACATAAACAACCAAGAGATAATGCAGAGATTGTGTAAAGAGCCTCTACAAATCAACACAAAATACAGATTCCTTAATCAAAAGTTACAGCAACACTAACTTGAATTTGCAGGCTCTAGGTTTTCCCAAGCCATTTCTCACTCTGGCACCTTTATATCCCACCACAATGAAGTTCAATTTGCTAACAGCTGATAAATGCCCGTGTCAATCAGAACCGGACAGAGAAGTCTGTGATAAGGTTTGAAATGCAGTAACTTGATGTTGGGAGGGGGTAGGGTGAATTAGAAAAATCAGATATGGGTGTAAGGGAGTGAAGAGGACAACACTGGTAAAATAAATTAAACAGGTAAACTCGGACTTCCAAGAAAGGGGAGAGAGGGGATGATTGGCAGAGGAATACTGTGAACAACAGTTAATTGGGACGCGGTGATGGCTAGCTCTATCAGCTTGGTATGATCCAGAATGATCATGGAAGAGAGTCCCAGCCAAGGATTTTTCACATTAGGTTGTCCTATGGAAAACTGGCTTATGTGGAGAAGTCTAACCAAGAGCCAGCAAGCAAGTGAACATGTCCACATCTTTTTCTCTCTTTTCTTCACTATGGGTGGACATGACTTCAAGTGTAAAATTCCTACCTTGACATCTAATCTGGGATTAGAAATATTTCCCATATACGTCTTTTCATTAAATTTTAATTTTATTACCACAATGACATACACAGCAGCTTTTTACTCTTTTAAGACATATTTAGCTAGTGTCTCTTCTGTTTATTGCCACAACAGAAATGTAACTACAAGAGGTACCAGCCCAAGATGGGGAGTGGACTTAGCAACGGAATGGTAAAGAGAGACTCTAGAGTTTGGGAAAGTCAACCTGAGCCAACTGTGAGATGTTACTACTACACATGCTAAAAAATACCTTGAGCCACGTTATTAGGAGGACTGTGTGCACACAGAGTGAGGGCAGAGCAACATTAATCAGACCATACTGGAAAAGGGTTTTCTATACATGAGATACTAAATAAGATGAACCCAGAGACTCTGCTATACACATTATAATCAACCTTTCAGAGACTAGAAACAAAGAGAAAAGGGAACTTGTCCAAACCACCCATTGTTGGGGAACATATCCTGATTTTCCTGTCAATGAAAGGCTAGAACTGCATATGTGTTGAAACTCTACCACCTTCAAAACACTGGCTAATGATCAAGATGTATTGTCTCTACAATACAGGCTGGGCTACAGCAGAAGAAGGAGGATAGAAAATTCAACCACCTTAGCTGTGGTGGTTTGAATATGCTTGGCCCAGGCCAGGGAGTGGCACTATCAGGAGGTGTGGGGTTGTTGGAAGAAATGTGTCACTGTTGGGGTGGGTGATGAGACCCTCCTCCTAGCTGCCTGAGGACAGTCTGTTCCTGGCTTCCTTGAATGAAGATGTAGAAATCTTACCTCCTCAAATGCCGTTCTTGCCTGGATGTCATCATGTTTCCACATTGATAATAAATGGACTGAGCCTCTGAACCTGTAAGTCAGCCCCAGTTAAATGTTTGTCTTTTGCAAGAGTTTCCTTGGTCATGGTGTCTGTTCATAGCAGCAAAACCCTATGTAAGGCACTAGGACTCATGCCTTCTTTATGAAAAGGAATTAGAAAGAGCTGTGAGAACACAGGAAAAGACATTAGATGGGACAACTTCAACAGGTTGCTTGTCTCTGTTTTGCTATAGTAACAATCTCCAGATTTCAGTTGCTCACAGTAGGTCTACAAGAAGCTCTCTTACTTTTTTCTTGCTGCCATGGCCAAATGTCTGGTAAGTAGCAACTTAAGGAAAGAAGGCTTCCTTTCCAGTCCAGATCTGTGACAATCCCAGTGAGGAGGTCATGGCGGCAGGAGCCTGTGGTTATTTTAAGTTCACAGTCGGGAAGCAGAGATGGATGCTGGTACTCAGCTCACTTTCCTTCCTTTTATTCAGTCCAGATCTCCATCCTATGGAGCTGGACCAGAATTAGGGTGGGTCTTCCCATTTTAACTGAATCTAGAAACTTTATCATAAACACAAGAGGAGGAAGAAAACACAAGGGGAGAAAGAGATCTAAAGTAGGGAGAAAAGGGAAGCAAGAGAAGGTGATGAAAGAGATGTCCCATGAAATCAGAAAGAAGGACCAGGAGGAGGAGGGCTGGTAAGAAGAGAAAGGGAGAGGGGGAGGGGGGAGAAGGGATGGGAAGGGGAGGGGAAATAATAACAAAGTATAGTGATATATATGTATGAAAATATCACAATGAAACCCATGACTTGGTAAGATAATGAAAATATTTATAATAATAATAAGGATAGGAGCTGTGTAATGGATAACTTCCTGAATCAGACTCTAGTAGTTCAGGAAATATGAGAATGGATAAACAGGATTGTATCGATGTATTAGCTTCTATACTTTAAAGGAAAACAGAATATAGAGACATCCTAGAGAAAGAGAGAAAAATCTTTGCTATAAATCTAATAGGGGATTAATTTTTGGAATATAAAGAATTTTTTTAAAAAAGTCAAGTAAATAAACAAACAAAACCACTAATCAATAATGGGCAAATGAACTGAACAGACAATTCTCAAAAGAAGAAATATAAATGGCTAGGACATATATAAAGAAATGCTAAACATCCTTAGCTATCAGGAATATGCAAATCAAAACTAAATTGAGACTCCAATTCACCCAGTCAGAACTGTTATCATCAAGGAAACAACAACAACAAAAATAGCAAATGCTGACAGGGATGCAGGAGGATAAAGGAGCCCTCATGCACTGATGGGGGGGGTGGTTAATGAGTCCAGCCACTATGACAGTCAGAATGGAGGGTCCTTGGATAATCTTAAATTGCACTGCTGTTTGGTCCAGCTCTATACACCCATAGGTTTAAACAGGGTCCAGGTCAGCGTGCCTGAGAGACACCTGCATACTCACATCTAGCAAACTATGAGACCATCCCAGGCTTCCATCAACACATGTACGGGTAATGAAAATGTGATGCATATAGGCAGTAAGGTTTGATTTAGCCTCAGAGAAGAGTGGGCTTATGTGACTGTAGGAAACTGGGAAGAAGTGAAATTAGCCCCTTGTCAGAATGACAAGCACTACATGTCTTATCTCTTGTGTGGAAGCTAGGTTTGGGGATGACATACAATCAGGAAGGGGAGTATTAGTGAAGGATCCAGTAGAGTGATTGGAAAAGAAGGACAAGTCACAGTGAAAACCTACTATTGCATGTAACTGATGTATTTGGGTAAAATATATCAGTTGATATTTTTATTGATATATTGGATAAATATAACAGAAAAGAACATTTAAGATAAGAATCCCAAATTATAATATATATGTATAATGGACCATACAGAATTATATAAAGAAACAAATATTAACTGATATATTTAGATAAAAGAAACAGAAAAGAACATTTAAAATAAGACTTTCAAATTACAATATATCTGTATAATGGATCATACAATAGAGTTATATAAAGAAATAAACATTAACAGCTGCTACACGCTGAGTGTGAACAGTCAAGTGCAAAATCTGAGTGCTGCAAACTATGAAGTTTGAAAAAAGACAATAATAATACTCTATGGTAGGTGCTACGTAGTAACTCTTGAGATCACACACACACATACATATACACACACACCAACTCACCACATGTACGCGCAAAAGAAATTTTAAGGAGCATTAGGAATAGGGAGATATGTAATTGTAATTAATTGATTGCATCCTTAAAAATATGTCTAATTTACTATATGTTCATGACACATTAACAAAAACCAAAAAAATAAAAGAAGTGAAGAACAAAGCAAAGGAAGAAAGGAGTAATGAGGTCAAGGGAGGGCTGGAGAGAGAGAGAAAAAAAAGGGAGAAATGAATTTGGCCCTGGTCTCCCAACCTTCAAAAGCACAGCCATCCAATAAAGACTTCCCCAAGGAAGTTATTGCTTCTGAACACAGACGTGAACAATGAACAAGGTCTACCAATGAGCATCATCAGAGAAACAGATTTCAGCCATGGGAACCCCTCAGTGTGAAGACCTGGGAACAGAGAAGCCACACTATAATCAAGATGCTAAGACACTGGCTAGAAAGCTAGCACGCCAGCAGCTGAGAGAGTCCTGAGAACCACGACTGCCAAGGGGACACTGTAAACCTTGAGGAGTGAGTTAACAGTTTGGTCCTTTATGCAAAATGCACTGAGACACTCTTGAATGGTTTTGAACAAGAAAAATGGCCTGTTGCAGCTAGGAGAGGGCTCTATGGTCCTGAGCACATACCTTGTGTCCAGTGTCAAGGCTGTACTGTGACATCTTTTTCCTGTTTTCTAAGGTTTCAGAAGCCTATTGAGGCCACACCAGGCACAATCCATAAGTGCGTGAAAAGTTCTCATGCTAGACATAGTCCTATAGCCCAAGTATTAGAAGAAGAGAGCCCCAGCCTCTTGTGCTCTAATGGGATAATCTGAGAGGCAAGATGGCGGCTCTGAAGCAAAGGCTTACTACAAGGAGGGAGGAGCAGAAGACCTCAGATCAGAGGTAATAAACAAAGTCACATAGGGATGTCCCACCTCTCTATGCACCCTAGTCAGGAACCACAAAATCACTAGTTGAGCTAGAGCTAAGCAGAAATGAGATAGACCGTTACCTTGTGAAGACTAGGGAAGCAAGCCAAACCTCAAGTACAGGTGGGACCAGCTAACCTCCAAGGCCCTAAGACACTACAATCCTATGAAATGTGGGTAAATGACTTGTTTCCTTTGCAGCTAACCCTTCTTGTTAATTAATACTTTTGATGTATAATTACATCATTTCCCTCTTTTCTTTTCTCCTCTAAACCCTCCTGTATGCCTTCCCTTCCTCTTTTTTGAATACATGGCCTCTCTACTTCAGATTTAGTGTAATGATAGTTATCACAACACACAAACTGTGATCTGGGCTCTCTGCCCAAAATATACCTATCACTCCTATCTATCTTAATGACTCTATTTTTGTGAACTTGTCAGAGTATGTTTTAACGGTCTTTTGCTATATTTGCCAATCCCTGTGAGACTATGAACTCTTCTGTATAGAAGATCATGTCTTTGATTGTTCATTTTACTTGTCAACTTGACTAGGTTAAAAGAGGCTCAGATAATTGGCAAAATATTCTTTCTTGGTATATCGTATTGGTATTACTGGAGGATATGAGCACTTGAATCAGTAGACAGAGCATAGAAAAAGTAGCTGCATCAATATGCAATTCAATGCATTGAAGGTCTAGATTGAACACAAAAGAAGAGCAAATCTGTTCTTGCCACTTGTGGTGGTTTGAATAAAAATGGCCTCCATGGGCTCATAGGGAGTGGCATTATACTAGGAGGTATAGCCTTGCTGGAGTAGGTGTGGCTTTGTTGGAAGAAGTATGTCATGAGGGGTGGGCTTTAAGGTCTCAGACGCTCAAGCCAGGCCAGTAGCTCACAATCTCTTCCTGCTGCTTATGGATCCAGATGTAGAACTCTCAGCTCCTTCTTTAGCACCATGTCTGTCTGTACATTACCATGCTTCCCATCCAAACCTCTGAATTGTAAGCCAGCCCCTATTAAATGTTTTCTTTTATAAAAGATGTCATGGTCATGGTGACTCTTCACAGTAATAGAGAACTGACTAATAAACCAACTGGAGCCAGCTCAGTCCCCTTTGTCAATTGTTTTTCTGCTATTGCTAGATTCTTGGTTTCTGTCTTCAGACTCATACTGTGTGTAGATTTGATATAAAATACAAGACACAAAGTGGACAGATGGCATCATCCACCCTAGAAGTTCTGAAATCAGGTAGGATGATAAGGCACAGCAGAGGCTATCACAAGTATCTACCACACTTATCAGTTCTGTTTCTTTCTGGTAGGTATGTCTAGCAAAACTGACTACTTATTTACCTCTCAGTAACTCCTAGAATCTGATTCTCACTTATGACCAGAATCTGAAAACTAATTTCTTCTTTAAAAATAAAAAATGTGAATTAGAACTGAGCCCTTGAAATGCTGGTTTTTTAATATTCAGCATCTCAGCGGGAAATGCAGGTTTCAGCTTATCTGACTGACAGCTCCTAATGACAGCAATAAACTGAGATGCCTCCCTTGCCCAACAGATGCTCTGAGTTGACAAAGGAGACTGAACGTTGGCCCAGTTGATGTCACTCCTGTGTTATCTAATTGCCAGATCCTGTTTAAATGCCTGTACTTTAAGTACATGTACTTTCTCACCAAAGAAAGAGATTAGAGACCACAGGAACATAGCCTGATAAAAACCAGAGAAGGCTAGCATCAGGATAGAGATGAGCATAGTGTGTTCCAACTGCTTTGCTAAAATACTTCAAGGCAAATCCAAAATGAACTGGAGGAGAGAGGAGGAAGGAGGAAGAGAGGGAGATTAAGTTTAATTGCTCTTGTTACTATGGTAACAACACAGTGAGCAAAGTTAGAGACACATTCAAGGTGAATTCCACACAGGGCAGGTGCTTTCCTTTCCCAAGTTAGTGGGGGTGTGCACTTCTTTAATAGCGATAAATGCTATTGTTAACCCACATTACAAAGGCAGCCTTTCCCCCTTGATCAGCTTAGAGTTGTACTAGCATGAAAGTCATCTGAATAAAAAAATCTATTACTTAATCTATGACCTCAAAAAAAAAATCTCTTATGGCTATACTGGCCATTCTTTTGGAGTGTCCAGTTAGGTCATGATTCCCAAGGAGTTAACCCTGAAATAATATTAAGTGCAAGTAGTTTCTTTTGGGCAGGGGGTGGGAATTAGAAATGGTCAAAGGAAACACTAGCTACAGAATAAGGAAGTCAGTGAGACAGAGAAAAAGCTGATCAAGAATGTAGTACAAAGCAAGTTTTCCACTGTACACCATCTGGAAATCATTGGCTTAGAACATCTGCAGCATACTGATTTCTGGAATCAAAGTTTTGGGGATCCCATGCCCCTGCTAAGGGTATAGCAAGAATTAAGCTCACAGGAGCAGTTGTCAATGACTCTGTCGGGAAGATCAGGATGGTTCCAGGAAAGAAGACCTTAATCCAGAGACTACTAATAGCAGTGAGCATCACAGCTAAGCACGCTCCAGAACCTAGGTGGGGTGGGGAGTCTTGTTAAAAATCCAGATTTTAACCAGTGGTGACCTGTAATCTCAGCATTCAGGAGGCTGAGGTAAGAGGATCATGAGTTTGAGTTTTGGACTCAAAATCAAACTCTGGATCCAGAATTTAATGTGATGGGTAGACTTTAAAATATGCATTTTCAACAAGTCCTCAGGCAAGGCTGATGCTGCTGGTCTAAAGACCCACATTTTGAGATGCAGCAGCTTGCAGAGTTTAGAATTAAGAAGAGGTAGAGCCAGACAGTGGACTGTTCTGCTATAAAAATAAATTGTATTTGCACATGCCACAGCTTGAATGAACCTAAAAAAGCAATTTACTAAGTAAAAGGAGACAACCACAAAAGTCCATGTATCATAGATCCCATGTATATGAAATATTGTGAATGAGCAAATGCACAGAAGCAGGAAGCAAGCATATGACCACCACTGATCATTTAAAAATTGTTCTTCTGGGTTTTCTTATGCTGTGATGGATTTTTGAAACTGGTGTGGTGTCGTGATATAATAAGAATTTGGTGTGGAGTCTGGAGAGACAGTTCAATGGTTAAGAGCACTTGCTGTTCTTTCAGAGAATCTAGAATCAATTCCCAATGTTCAATTCCCAACATCCACATGGCAGCTAAAGATTATCCATAACTCCAGTCCCAGAATAACAGTTTTCTGTGCACTGCATAGTGTTATAGATGTCTTAAATGCCACTGGGTTGTACAGCTTAAAATGGTGAATAATATGCTGTGAGAATTTCACCTCAATACAGAAAAAAAATCTGAAAAGAATGGGAAGACACTAAGAAACCAGTAACAGCTGGATTCTTACTACCTTAGGTCTGAAGAATCTAACGGTACTGAGATATAGTAACCACAGTGACAGTGAATGCTGAGGGGTTGCCCAGGGGCATGGCTACAGGTGGACATGATTCCTATGCTAGAAAGGGACATGGGGATCAAGTACCTAGATTGTTCCCTTCCCACAGTTGGTTCTCATCTCATTGGCCAGACCCAAGCAGAAGCCAAAAATGGAGCCCCAGTTTGGGACTTTATAGATATCATGATGCCTTGGGGCTCAGAGTAGAATGTAGTCACGTGCAAACCCAATTTAAAGCATGAATGAGTCAGATGAGAAGTAGCCAGCACACTTAGTCTGAACAAATCTTAGCCAACCTCCTTCAAAACCTGAATCTCATCTGTCTTTCTCATTTTTTGGAAGAAATATGTACTTAAAATAAGATATTGCTCATACCCAGCCAAGGGAAGAGTCTGTCTTAAGAAGCTAAGGACAGGGTTCGAGGAAGCTGACCTCTCACCCCCTACAGCCATGCAGAGCTTTAATTCAAAGCAACCCCTCCTACTTCCTGTGCTTCTTTCCGGCTTCCAGCAGTCCTCTGGTCTCTGTTTACACACATACACACACACACACACACACACACACACACACACATACTGACAAACACGAACACACAAGCACACACTCTCACATACACATAAACACACAGACATACAAAGACACACTCTCTAACATACAAACACATACACACACACACACACACACACACACACACACATACACATAGAGTCACAGAGAAATAGAAATTAAGCTACTGCTGCTGGGCACCTTTAGGCCTCTTTATTACCCACCCTCCTGTCTCCTGGAGAAAGAAATCCTAGTAAGACTGGGTTATTCACATCTCCCTTTAATAAGCCGTGTGCATTGTTCATTGGCACACTGCCTTGACTTTCTCTTCTCACCATGAGGAAACCTACATGCACATATATATGTGTGTAGAGGCCAGAGGTCAACTTTGAGTATCCTCTTCAATTGTTCCCCCTTATTTTTTAGACAGGGCCGCTCAGTGAATCTATATATCATTAATTCAGCTAGACTGGCTGCCCAGTGAGTCCTGCAATCTGCCTGTTTCTACCTCTTCATCCAGCACTGGGGTTCCAGGCCAGGACTACCACATCAAATTTTACATGGTTGCTTGGGAGTTAGACTTGCCAACACTACCAACTCAACTAACTACCTTCCAGCCATTGAGGCATCTTTAAAAGCGGGAATCAACACTATCATCCAAACACCATGCTTCTCCAGGGAAAGATAACTTTGGTCCACATGACTCCACAAAGCCTCCTTTGGAGGAACTTGTAGGAAGCTGAGGGTGCATGTGGCACCAGACACTATGTAACAGCAACCTCTCTGAATGCCAATCACAATCAGCCATTCTATCACGCAAAGGTCCCATGAGAGAGAACTATAGGAGGTGACTTCCCAGGCCAGTGTTCATTGCCGGCTCTATATTACAAGAAAACACAAGATAACCATACCAGTCTAGAAAAGAAGACTTTGGGCTGAAACATCATTGGAATCACTGTAAGCAGGCCCCAAGGAAAGGGCTCCTGCCTCTTGGCAAGTGAAACAAAACCACAGGCAGCCTGAAGCCGGGTCCTGTCCCTTATACTCTTTCTTCAATCCAAGTTTTGGAGGCTTGATTTATTAAAGTTTTTAAACTTTAACCTCATAGATGAATTTCTTGTCCAACATTAATGAACTCTCTCATCCATCATCATGCTATAACATGACATGGCTCTTGCAAAACACTTAGGACACTGACTTTGTTCAGAAAGGAGTTGAAAGAATGGAGGGGAATGTAGCAGTGAGTTTAGCTAAACTGCTTTGTGCTCCTGGTGGGTTGTATGTGCTCACCCACCCAAGAGCTATCTGGATTTGAGGATCACACACACACACACACACACACACACACACACACACACACACACCAGTAAATTTTAAATATGCCATGACTAGCTCAAAAGACTGGGCAGTTCTAAGCCTTCCCACAGCTAGCACACTTTACTTCTTGTACTCCAGACTTAACCCTCTAATTCTAAATTTTATCTCTGTTGCCCTGGCACCTTCTGGGTACCCCCCCCTAATTATTAATGCCCCAGATGCTTCTGGGTAGCCCTTCTGGGGACCGCATTCCCTCTCATCTACATTTCGGGTGATTTTCCTTCTGCAGCTCTAAATCTGATCTGTGACCCTCTGAATCATGGTGATTCTTCTTTCTCCCAGTTCCTAGCCCACACAAATCTAAAGGTCTCACCTCAGTCTACCTCCCCAGCCATTGGCTGTTGGCTCTTTATTGATTGATCAAAAACCAACTGGGGACAAGAACCTTCAGCATTTAGACATGCAGATTCCTGATTTTGGGGGCCAGATTAATTCAAAGCATTAGAACCAATCTCCAGTAGGGCAATACCTCAGATTTCACTATTTTAGAGCCCAGACACACTGCACACAGACACACACATGTGCCCGCACACATGTACACAAATAATATTCTGTAAGGCATAAATGATAGAAGCCTATAACACAATTATGGAAATATCTCTTGGCAGGGCTGAGGCAATAGGTAGAGTGCCTACTATGCTAGCATGAATATCTGAGTTTAGATCTCCAGCACCCATATGAAAAACCTGGGCATGGCATGCTCTATGTCTGTAACCGCATCATTGAGGGGAATAGAAACAGGTGGGTCCTCAGCTTACTGACCAGTCAGTCTAATTAATCAGTGAGCTCTGGGTACAGCAGAGATACTGTGCAGAGCCATAAAAGAAGCCATCTGATGTCAACCTCCGACTTACGAATATGTATACATATATTGGGGGTGGGGAGAGGGAGAGAAGGGGGAGTGGGGGGTAGGCAGACTGTCTTTTCTGCGTATTTCCCATGGAAAAGTTCTTCATTATCACTCAGTAGCCGCCTTTTCTTCCTTTCCTTCTTGATCATTCCAGTCCCCTCTGAGCTTATTGTCACACTTTTCTATTGTGATTTTTGTTTGCATCTGTCTCTTCTGAACGTTAAAGACTTTGTCACTGCACTGCCAGAACCTACCATGGTATCTGGCATATAATAGGTGGCACATAAAGGCTTGTTGAATTGAGTCGAATCAGGAGACTCACATTTCAGATCTTTAGCCTTAAATATCCCCTACTCCTTGAATGTTTCTATTCCTTTAGCCATCCCTTAGGACCAACCACCTCACATCTCACCTAATTTCTATGGCCATTTTAGGGCCAAAGAAGATGAACTTAAGTAGATACAGACTTTGGAGCTCTATTAGGTGAGAGGGATGGCTTAAAGAATACCTGCTAGCCAATGCCAAAACCAGTGCACACATCGCCCTCCTTTCACTCCCCATCCCCCCAACCTTGACCTCCAGGGCTGGCAATCAGAAGCATCAGTCAATTCACAATATGCCGCTTCATCTGTCATAAAGCCTACTCCAAGAGTTCACGTGGCTCTCATGTAATGGATGAGGAAAAGAGAGCCTCGTTTTTCTACTAAGTCTGAAATGAGTCATTTTTTATGATGCCCGGCTTTGCTGACTGTGTGATTGTCATTTTGCCATAGGGTGTCCACAGAATGCTTGCTCCCTAAAACTCCAGCAGACGGTCCATGAAATCATTATAAGATATAATGGTGTGGTCAAAAGGGGTCAGAAAACACTGGGAAAAATGAAGGTTAATGTATTTCTTCCCTACAGAATGTCTCAGAGCCTTTACAAGTGGCACACATGTACAAATATTGCAGAGAATTCCTGCAGCATACTTGGGAGAGAAGATCTTAATCCTGCCTACTTTTATCAATGATAGAGAATGGGTGAATAACTGAGGTGATAAAGGAATGAACCTTGAAAAACTGTCATGCTAATCAGAGGGACCTACTGTGTGCTAGCCATCACAATAGACACTTCACATGCCCTAGTTCATTTGATTCTTCTATCAAGCCTCTGAGTTATGGTGGACTCATTGGTGCCCTATGCCACCTTCACCTCCGACATGTCATCCCATATTTCCTGCCACTTTACCAATGATCCATGTGCTATCATGTGAAATGTATTTTCTTCCCTGTCTTCAAAGTGTGCTTCTGATGGTGGTAACCCAGACCCAGAAAGATAAACATGGTATGTACTCATTTATAAGTTGATATTAACCATAACGCACAAGATAACTATGTTCAGACCCAAAGAAGCTAAGTACCAGAAAGAGACCAAGGGGGGAATCATTGAATCTCATTGAGAAAGGGAAATAGAATGGGGGAGGGATAGGTGGAGGGAGGGAACTGGGTGGGGTGGGGGTGGGGAAAGGAATAGGATGGACCAAGGATGGAGGAAGAGTGTACTAGAAGAGAGAACTGGAATCAGTGGGGAGGGTCTCAGGATGAGCTAGACATCTAGAACAATAGGAACTCCCAGGAATCTATGAGGATGGCCCTGAGACTCCTAGCCATGGGGATATGGAGCCTGAGCCAGCCATCTCCCATAACCAAGCAAGACTTCCAATGGAAGGATTGGAACACCAGGCCAGCCACAAAACCTTAGATCCACAATTTGTCCTGCCTACAAGATATATACGGGTAAAGATGGAGCAAAGATTTGAGGAATGTCCAACTAATGACTGACCCAGCTTGAGACACATACCATGAGAGAGAGCCCCTCCCTGACACAACATTGTACTGCTATACTTGGAGACAGGAACCTAGCATAAACATCATCAGAGCAGCTTCACCCAGCAACTGATGGAAATGGGTGCAAAGACCCACAGCCAAACATTAACCAGAACTTGGGGAATCCTGTGAGAGATGGGGAGGAAAGACTGGAGGAGCCAGAGAGATAAAGGACACTACAAGAAATCTCACAGAATCAACTAACCTGGGTCCATAGGGGCTCACAGAGACTGAACCACCAACCAAAAAGCGTGCATGGGATGGACCTAGGCACTCTGCACATATGTAACAGTTGTACAGCTTGTTCTTCATGTGAGAATCCTAACAGCAGGAGCAGGGGCCATCTCTGATCCCTGATTGCCTGCCTTTAGATCCCTTTCTCCTAACTGGGCTGCCTTGTCTAACACTGATAGATGTTTCTAGTCCTACTGCAACTTGATATGCTAAGGCTGGTTGATAACCAGAGGTCGCCTCCCCTTTTCTGAGGTGAAAGGGAGCAGAGGAATGGATGGGGGGAGGGACTGAGAGGGGCAGAGGAAGCTTTGATCAGGATATAATTAAATAAATTAATAGTGGTAGTAGTAGTAGTAGTAATAGAATAGCAATAGTGTCTGTCCTCTGATTGGTAAGAACTCTGCAACTGTGAAGAACTGGAACATTGTAGTTAAAAATCTTCTTATGCTCTTCAGTTTCTTAATAGCTATTTATTTCTCCCCTCTATGTCTGACCTCTCAACTGTCTGTCAAATACAACTTTTGTAATGTATTAACTTAGAAGGCAGTGATATCCCATCAACAGAAGCTAAGACTATCATTAGAGAGTGCCTGAGATGTACAGCAGAGATCTCCCTGCTCCAGTGTTAACCGCCTACAACTCCACCCCCACCAGTGTATTTGGGAACTATATTGACATATGCCTGTCGTTTGTTCTGTGACAAGTTCACGTAACTATTTCCATGGCAGGATATGTGGTTAGAGACAACCTGAACTCATCTTCCTAAGTTACAGTCTCTCATATTTGACTCATACTAAACAGCCTTTAAGGAAAACAATGGCTATGTTCTGGCCAGTAGGAAACAAGCAGAACGTTGTATTAACTTCCAGCTCCTATCTTTAGAAGGCCACTTGTGCTTCTTCCTTTTTCTCTTCCCACAAGCATTGTGGTGGTCATGCACCATATTGGACCGTGTGAAGCAAGATAACATGATGGAGATAAGAGAGCAACATACTACGCAGAGGCATGCTGGGTTCCCCAGAAAGGGAAAAAGTAGAGTAGTTATACCAGCTTTGGGGGAGGGGTAGCATGGAGGGACAATCGAGATTCTCATTTACATTCAGAGTATCCCTTAAACCAGATGAAACTCTATCCCAGTGAATACAATTACAAATACACCTCCATTGAGCCTTTGACTCCATAGGCCCACAAATACGAAGAGTACAAAAGATCCTTTCTGTCCTTATCAACTCTTCAAGTCTTACTGCCGGTCAGACCCCGGCGAGGAAAACCCTGGCTCTCAATCAGTAAAGCTAAAAACAGTGTGAGAGGAATTGCCTGCAGAATTATATGCTGAAGACTTCTATTATTACCATATCACTATGTCAAAATTGAAAGGCATGCAAGATTTCTCCAGAGAGGCCATCTACAATGCATTGCAGAACTGTGTAGGTGTTTTGTGAAATGTGTTTTATTCAAGCTAGGATATACAACACTAACATTATTGAAAGAAATTGAGGGTCTGGTCTTCTTTTTTCTAATGTGTTCATTATTCACGTTACAGTCCTTTAACAAAAAGTAAAGTCATATATGTGTGCAATTTAATTTAAGATTTTATTTTACCTGCTATTCATCTTGGGTGTCCAATGAAGAAGAAATATTCCCTTATTATTCTTATATTAGTTTCTGACAGTTCAATTTTTCTGACTGCTATGCCTCAGACTACCTCCACTGGAAAAGCATATAGGTAATTGCTTTGATCAAAATTTCATGCCAGATCTTTTGAGGTTCTCTGTAGATTACAGACTCTGAACAGAATTCCAGAGACTGGAGAGCACAGAGGGAAAAATCTTCTCCATCAAAACCATGCTGCACATTAGGAACCTCCAGGATCCTTCAAGTACACTTATGCCCCAGTCCCCACCAGGAGTGTCTAGAAGATTAATGAAACTAATGAGGGATTCTGGGCATCAAGAGACCAGTGCAGAGCTGTTGCTGGGCCCCACTGACTCAAGAGTTAAATGGAGTAGGGTAGAAGGAGCCCTGGAGGTGGTGACTCTGCCATATAGCTTTATTTTGTTTTGTTACATTTTACAACTTTATGGAGACAGTCACATGTCATACATTTCATATATTTAAACCACATGAGTCAATATACTTTAATATTTTCACAGACTTGTGTAACCATGATTATGACCGATAATAGAATACAATATCCCTTGTATCTGGGACAGACTGGTCCCAGGATACTCATTTTAGACTAAACTCCAAAGATGTTCAAGTCTCTTATAAAACATATTATTTTTACATAAAGTTGTTCTCATCTTCCCATTGACAGTAAGTCATGTCTTGATTCTATACTTACCAAGATGTAAATGCTATGCAAATAGTTGTTAAACTGTGCTCTTTGTGGAATAATGACAAGCAAGACTGAGTGCATATTTAGTGCAGATGACTTTTAAGAATATTTTCAAGAGGAATCATAGATACAGATTTCTACCTTTCATTACCTCAAAAAGAAACCAAGTACCCTTCAGGTTTTAGTGTACCCACAACATTGCTATCAATAGTCAATACCAAGGTAACCATTAATCCACTGCTTGTCTCTACAGATTTGCTTATTCTGGGCATTTCCTATCAATGGAGTCACCTTTTCATTTAACATAGTGCTTTCAGAATTCCTACATGTTGTAATATATATCCATATTTGTATTCTTAGTTAATGGGGGGATAATACTCAACTGTATTTCATATACCAGAGTTGGTTCAGCCATTTGTGAGCTAATGGACAGTAGGGGTCTCTCTTCATTTTGACTGATATTAATATGAATATATATAGCCCTGTTATGAACATTCACATAAAAGAGTTTTTGGATGGATTTGTTCTTGTTTCCATTGGGTATGTTTCTAAAACTAGAGTTCTTAAATTCATATGATAACTGTATATTTAACTGTTTGAGAAGCTGTCAGAATGCTTTCCAAAGTGACTGCACTATTTTGATGTTTGCACCAACAGAGTGAGAGTTCACGCTTTTCTTGGTCTTGCCAAGGCTTGACAGCCGTCCTGCTGGGCATTGCCTTCACGGTTTCTGTGAAAGCCTAGTGACTGCTCTCACTTCGCTGACAGACTTCAGATTCTCATCTGTAAGTGTCATGATAAAGAACCATGTTACAGGTTCTCTACTGAAGTGCATGAAACAGAATATGGAAAAAAATATCCCGTTTAAAACAACCATCATGGACATAGACAAGGTAGTTCATGAGAGACCAGCAACTGTAATTGGGCGAGGAGTTCAAAAGGCCTGACTTGAGACTAGGGATATAGCTCAGCGGTACACCACGCAAGAGGCCCTGGGCTTAATCTCAACTGCCAGGAAAAAAAATTATAGATGGGAAGAGATCAAAATAGGAGGAAAATTCCGAACGTCAGCCATTTCTATCCAAGGCATAAGGGTTTTTCCAAAGCCTGTACATAGATAATCTCCTAAAAATCATTTACTTTTTGAACCCCAATTTTTTTTTCAAAAGGGTGTGAGAATTTTAACAAACACAGTTGGAGCCTAGATTTAGATGTCACCATGTAAATGAGGAATTTGGCACTTGACATAAAGCAGGTGAGTATCAAGCACTTTACACGGTCACTGATACTAGAAATGAACAGAAATAGAACAAGGAACCACTTCATGGGGTTGGAAGAACTTGGTCAGATCACAGGTGACCCAGAAAGAATGCGGATAGTTTCCCAAGTCACTGAGGTTGTTGACGAACTGTCTTAGGGTGTCTTAGCGTGTGACGTTCTTCACCTTAGTCACCTTCCGAGACAAAAAACAGGGCTTCACAGAGCATAGATCAGTCCCAAAGGGAAGGAGTCCCTGGACTTACTGAAAGGAGAGACCAGACAGAAAACAATAAAAACTTGGATCCACTAACTCTCTGCCTCATCCCTTTATACTAGTTGTAACTCCTTGTAACAAGAAGGTGTTACATATTGTAGGTACACACAATGTAGGCACAAGAGGAAGGTACACACTCCTGGCTTAGAAGATTGTCCAGTTATCCAGTAAGCCAGAACTTCTCAAATTCAATGTGTATGTATCTACAAATACATACACACACACATACACACACACACACACACAGACACACACACACACACACACACATAATATATATATGTATATATATGTATATATATGTGTGTGTGTTTATATATATATATATATATATATATATATATATATATATATCAGCGGGTCTGGGGTTTGGGCTGTGCTCAAGAATCTGGTATTTTAACAAGCTCCCTAGTGGTCAGTATGCAACTGTAAAATGTTAAATACACACACATTCTCATTCATATTCTCTCTCTCTCTCTCTCTCTCTCTCTCTCTCTCTCTCTTTCTCTCTCTCTCTCCCCCCCCTCTCTTTCTCTCTGGACGTGTGTGTGTGCATACATATACCCTATGAATCAATCTGCTTTTGCCCCCACAATACTGAGATTACAAGTACACCCTTTGCTATTTTGAATTCTTTTAAAAATAATGTATGTCCTAGACATAAAATTCACATCCATCTGCTTCCGAGTCACAGATGAGCCATCTCCACGGCCCCAACCTTACTGTTTAGGGCACTTGCTTTATTTTAAGGTTTGATATTGGTGGTTTGTTTTATTCTGGACTTGAGAAAGCCCACAACCCTGTAACGTAGAGGAGGTAAGGACAGATGTAGAGAGAGGTGGGAACCGCTTAGAAACCTGGAGAGCTGTCCTGAATCTAAATTGCTTCCTGAACATGATTAAGTGTATCCCCCCCCCTTCCCATCCCTACCCAAGACACAGGACCTTGCCTGCTGGGCAGCAACTTTTAAAGATTTGTTTATTTCTTTTATGTATGTGACTACACTGTCCCTCTCTTCGCACACACCAGAAGAGGGCATTGGATTCTATTACAAATGGTTGTGAGCCACCATGTGGTTGCTGGGAATTGAACTCAGGACCTTTGGAAGAGCAGTCAGTGCTCTTAACCTCTTAGCCATCTCTCCAGCTCCACTCACCCATCCCTCTTTATTGTCACAGTTTTATTTTGAAATTTTTCTTTTTTTATATGAGTCTCTGCATTGGTTTGTGAACTCAGGGCAGATGCTTGCAGAGACCAGAAGAGGGCATGAGATCCTGAAATTACAAGTGGTTTCAAACCACCCTCTGGGGGAGCTGGGAACAGAACTTGGATCCTCTGCAAGAGCAACTAGTGATCCCAACTGAGGAGCCATCTCTCCAGCCCCTGGGTAGAAACGTTTAAACGCATAAAAAGGTACCAATGTCTGTGCTTTTTTTAAACTGTTGTTTGGAACTGTGTGAGATCTCGCTTCTGAATTATTATTATTATGGCTCTGAATCTTCCTCTTATAACTCAATGTGAATTTGCCATGCAGTGAAATGGAGTTTTCTGGAAAAGGGTTTTTTGTTGTTGTTGTTGCTGCTGTTGTTGGGGGGGGGGGGCTGCTTGTTTTTGGTTTTGCTTTTGCTTTTTTTGTTTTGTTTTTGTTTTTGTTTTTTGTTTGTTTGTTTGTTTGTTTCTTTGGTTCAGAATGCTGCCTGATCTATAACTATAAATAAAGCCAATTAAGACCTGAAAAAAAAAAAACTAGATTTGCTGTAAGTTTGCCTTACAGAAGAACTTAATCATGGGGTTGAACAGCAGATTATTAAATAAAAAATATGCTAGGAAGAAAAACAACTTGGGGTTGAGTTTAAATAATGGTGGAAAGGAAGGAGTAGGGTTTTAAAGCTATTTAAATAAAACATATGTCATGCTCGTGTGGCAATCAGAAACACGGAATTCTGGGATCTAATCATAGCAAGTACATTTGCTTCTACTTTTATAACATAATAAGTGAAAGAAAGGACACGGTAAAGTGGAGAATGGAAAGAGAGAAGGAAATGGGAGGGTGCTGGGGAAGACCCTCACAGAAACATAGGTGATGCTGAGACCCCCTGAAGTGACCGCACGCACACACACACACACACACACACACACACACACACACACCCTTTCAAACTCTCAGGTGTGGAACTGAAGTGCTAGATCCTCAGGCAATGGGAAATGCTGGGCGGGAGGCTTGTGAGAAAGCCAGGACTTGTAACATTTGCCCATTCTCATGGTGGAGGTGCCCCTCCAAGACCAATTACAGGACACCCAGATGATGCCTTCTCTTACAGAGCTACAAAGAGGAACACGCCTAATAAGCTCTTATGAGTTGGCAAAACAAACTACTACATACTGTGGCCCTTGGGGTCATCTCCCAAAGACCCTCATTTTACTGCTAAAGACCTGAAGTCAAAGAAGAAAGGTGTCCTGTCTGCATTTGTAGAGCCCACTCAATGTAAACCACAGACCTCAAGTCCTCAGGCCAATGTATTCACTCCAGTGCATTCTTTCCCCTTTCTAATAACCTTAGTTTAATTCACACTTCACATTTTAAGACCCTTTCTCAGCTAGAGGTGGCTATGTAACATTATACAGACAATAAAACAGAAGTATATTAATTTTTAAAAATAAAGACAGAATAAGCTTGCATAATTTTAGCTTTTCTGCATCTTCTTGACATCTTGAAACCAAATTGAAACCTCATAACAAAGAGAGTTGGTACAATGGTTTGAATACAGATCGTCCTCACCAAAACCTCATCCTGAGCTTTGGGTCCTCACTATTACACTATTTGAGAGATGCTGCAGCCTCCTAGATAGATTGATGGCTTTCTCACAAGAGCAAAGATTTGCTCCTACCGACAACTCCCATGTCTCAAACACATCCTCTTCTGCAACACCCTTACGGGTCTCCTGACATGGGATTCCATCTTCCAGACTATAAAACAGTAGAGGTCCCCACCAGCTGTAACCACCTGCACTTGAGTTTCTCAGCTTCCAAAGCCATGAACTGAAATAAACCTCTTTTGCTTATAAAACTAATCAGTCTCAAATATTTTGTTATTTCAACAAGATGCATGCTTATACATCTGAGGACATTTGGATTCCCAGGAAGTTCTTTTAGCAGCTGCACTCGTCCCGAGCTACAGCTTTTGTGGAGGAAATGGTCCCCAGCTTGGTTAAACCCTGTGGTCAGGTTTGTGTTTCATGAAGCCAACTGCAATCCCAGCTGCTATCCCACACCTCGATGGTCAGGCAGTCCACAAATTAGAAACATCCTCCCAGCTTCGGGGCTAGCATAAAGATTTGTTTTCCCTGTGGGGTTCTGTAGTTTTGTATATGTGCAAGGAAATGGTTCACATTTTAGCGAAGCACTTGAAACTTTAAAAGTGCCAGTTCTTTTCACAATCAGCAGCTGCCTGGTTGCCTTAGATTCGGTCTTGAATAGGTTGGACTCACTGTAGTTGGCTGGAATCAGAGTTGCAGGGAGGGATGTGTTTAAGAAATCAGATTCCAGTTTGGAGATCCATTTAACTATGTTGAGGCTTATGAGTTCAAAAATACTGTAGCTGGGAGAGACAGCTCAGAGGTTAAGTTTGCTAACGGTTCTGGAGGGTCTGAATTTGGTTCCTGGTACCCATCTCAGACAGCCCTTAATCACCTATGACTCCAGCTCCAGAGGATCTTCTGGCCTCCAAGGACAGGGAGTATACATTTACACCACACACACACACACACACACACACACACACACACTTTTAAAAAAATAAATCCTTTTTATTCAGGCTGACTCCTCCTATAAAAAAAATAGAGCCTGATTTAGCACCTGTTTTTTGAGTAAAATTTCCCAGGTATTTTGGTTCCCTCCATTTCTTCTCCAGCTCCAGTATCTGAAACTTTTATTTTTATTTTATGTGTATGGATGTTTTTCTGCATGTATATCTGCACCACATGTGTGCCTGATATCTACAGAGGCCAAAAGAGTGTATCAGATCCCTTGGAACTGCGGTATCAATCTGAGGTTCAAGTTTAGAACAATTCATCCGAGTTCTCCAAACCTTCAGTACTGATGGGGACCACAGAGGCATCCAGATTTATGCACTAAACAGCTCCCAGATTCTCAGTATCTCCAGGGCTGAACTACCCAGCCAAGTCCTGTGTAAGCCAATGCAATAAATCCTCTGTGTGCATATGTGTGTGCATGTGTTTGTGCATGTCTGTGTGCATGTGCCAGTATGTGTGTGTGAATGTGTGTGTGTGCATGTGTGTGTGTGCGTGTGCAGGTATGTGTGTATGCATGTGTGTGTGCATGTGTTTGTGCATGTGTGTGCATGTATGGGTATATTTGTGTGCGTGTGTGTGTGTGTGTGTGTGTGTGTGTGTGCATGTGCAGGTATGTGTGTGTGAATGTGTGTGTGCATATGTTTGTGCATGTGTGTGTGTATGTGCGGGTATGTGTGTGTGCACATGTACGTGTGTGTGTGTGTGTGTGTGTGTGTGTGTGTGCAATCATTCTGTCATTGTGAATTAAATCCTGTAACCTGGGTGAGAAGGAAATTTCCAATTGTCATTCTCTAGACTTCCAACAAGGATTTTTCTTTAAAGAAATAAAATTATTAAAACACCAGACAGAAATAATAATTATTCTATAATAAGGAGAATAATCCTTCTGTGTTCTATAATAACTCCACAAAAAGAGAGAAAGGAAGAAAGAAAAAGAAAGAAAGGAAGGAAGGAAGGAAGGAAGAAAGGAAGGAAGGAAGGAAGAAAGAAAGAAAGAAAGAAAGAAAGAAAGAAAGAAAGAAAGAAAGAAAGAAAGAGCACAGATTCAAACCGAGGCTTTAAGCTTAGGTGCTTGGTTCTGTCCCTAGGTTCTTTCCACAGTCTCTTCCATGGGGATGTGTCTCATCCTAGTGTGAGGACTCAGAGGGCAGGGGTGCCTCTTATTTGAACATGTTATTGGGAAACACTTCCCGTTCTGCTTTATACAACAACTTCAGAAGAAAAAAAAAAAAAAAGAAAAGAAAAAGGAAGAAAAAGCCTTCAACATGGTGCTTTTAGTGCTCTGAAATGCATGGTGGTTCCGAAGTGCAGTTTGACAAATATCAAATATCAACCTTTTGCCTAACCTCTTACAATTTCTAGAAATTTTGCCAACCCCCTTGCCCTTAGAATTTCTAGAAACATGTCTTGAGTGAGCACAGACACCTAAACCCAGCAGCAGATTTTGCAAAAGAAAAAAAATTCATAAAACAACCTGAATCTCCAACTCTACCCAACTAACTGTGTCCCTACATAAGGAAGATACACAAAGCTGATCTTAAGGAATGTTGTTTGATAACACAGGAAAATATTCACCACGTGTGAACAATCAGACATATAGAATGTGAGTCCACTGGATAAATGTGCATATGGAAAGACATGCACGCAAAGGGGCTTGTGTATGATCTTTCTTAGCAGTTATCTATGTTTTAAATAAATACATACATGGCTTTTAAAATACAAAACTTTTATTTTTATTTTATGTGTATAGATTGTTTTTCTGCATGTATATCTGTGCACCAGATGTGTGCCTGATGACTAGAGGCCAAAAGAGAGTATCAGATCCCCTAGAACTGGAGCTGCAAGCAGTTGTGAGCTGCTTTGTGGATACTGGGAATTAAACTCAGGTCTTCTGGAAGAACAGCCAGTGCTTTTAGCCACCGAGCAATCCCTCCAGTCCAGAATTTTTTTTAAAAACTTGTTGTTGCTCTATAACCACTGCCTCTTAGTTCTGAGTAAATTATTTCTAACGGCCTCTCATATCTCATCAAGGAGACTGACAGGAAGAAAGCTCATCAAATCTGAGCATGGCAGGTTGTCGAGAGGGAGAGCAGATACATAGGTTGTCAACTAATGATGGACAAAAAAAAAAAAAAAAAAAAAGGCTGAACCAAACTGAACAAAGCCAGAGACAAAGCCCTGCCCAGGAAACCCTATCTACACAGCTCCAGAAGGGGATGTTTAGCTTCAAAGCTTACTGAATGAGAGGTAATCTTGACAAAGCCAGACAACAGGAAGAGAAATTACGTTAATTGCAGTTTTTTCCAAAGGATGTGATCAAGGGCCAGTTCAGTGGCAGAGTGCTTGCCTGGGGTGTGTAAACCTCTAGGTTTAATCCCCTAGAACTGCAAAAAAAAAATAGAACAAAAGGGAGAAGAAAAGAAGGAAGGAAAGAGAGAATGAGGGAGGAAGGAAAGAAGGAAGGAAGGAAGGAAGGAGAAAGGGAGGGAGGAAGGGAAAGAGGGAGAGGGGAAAGGACAGGAAGGGAGAAGAGAGAGGTAGAGAGAGGGGGAGAGAAGGGAGAGAGAAAGAGAGACTACCACAGCAGAATATGTCCTAAGAAAAAGGTCCAGGAAGACCCAAGACAGACAAAGCTGTGTAGTGGAAGAGAGAGATCATGGGGGAAGTGGGGAGCATTTAGCAGAGAATACATGGTATGTGGGAGTTAGGATAGAAGACTGCAGGTTATCTTTAAACACCTAAAGGACTGTCATTCAAAAGGAGCCTGGTTTAAAATGCACAGCTAGATTGGTAGGAGCTTCAGAAAGACTAATTTTAGTTTAAAATGAGGTGAATTTTTTTTTAAATTAAAACTACCAAAGAGTACGACAGGCTGCCTTATAACGCAGCAAGTCCCCCATTGCTGAAGACGTTTGAGCAAGAATGAGAAACTATCAAAATATCCTATAATGGAATTTCTGTTGCCTGTGGGAAATTAAACTTCAAAATATTTCCTTCCAGTTCAAAAATATTATGATTCTAGAATGGACAGCTTCCTTGGGGACAGCCGCAAGTCCCAAATCATGCTTCTTTCCAAAATTCCCTTAATAAGATATTCACTCTCCTGGTTGTGTCTTCTTCTGGCATTAAGGAAACGCTAAAGATTAAACTGAACTTTAAGTTGATATCATGTTATCAGTAACAATCACCTCTGTGTGAATGAGTCAGTGTGGTCTTTTCCCAAGAATAGGCTTACATAATGGCCGACAAGAGGAATATATATGGCTCTGAACTATGAAAGCAGCTTTGTGGGGGCCACTGAAAGGGAGAGAAAGCATGCTCCAAGGACCAAGTTCACAATCTTGTACATCAACAAACCAACCTGGTTTTTGGAGCTCTGGGTTAATTTCCACCCCACGGTCCAGTTCTTGGGCCAATTACTCTCACCGTGTCTTTAATCCAAGGGTGGTTA
The DNA here is from genome assembly GCA_964023405.1 of Apodemus agrarius. NCBI lineage: Eukaryota > Metazoa > Chordata > Mammalia > Rodentia > Muridae > Apodemus > Apodemus agrarius. Next base: position 18,301,700 of record OZ030008.1, read on the forward strand.
ATGAGCACCAGACCAAGGCTCTCTCCAAATCCATGAGAGAATGCCCACTCCACAATTGCCAGCCAGCTGTGATGCCGAAATTAACTCGCTCAGCTGGTCCTCCAGATAAAGCCATTTAAAGAGCGCAATGTACCATAGAAAGCAATTTGTTTCCTTAAGATTTAGTACCCCACGTGAAGATTGATTTTGATTTGAAAGACGGGAGCCACTGCAAGGTGGATAATTTTAAGTTTAACATATTCCTCCTCTCAAGGAGCCAAATGCATTAAAATTAGGTGCAAAGTGCTTCTAATTTGTCAATCACTCCTTGGATAATTCTGTTCCTGTATTATGAGAGAAATTGCCCAAGAGACCTGACTTTTGGCTCCTTTCATCCCCAATATTCTTTTAACTTGATCATGGATACAGTATGCAAAAAAAAAAAAAAAAAAAAAAAGCAGGTAGGGAAAGATTGAAGACAAGAACATCCACAACCCTACATTAAACCTGTCAGGAGGTCAGAGGAGCAACTGGCCTCCTCAGAACCACCACAGTCAAGTGTAGGACAGGCTGCTGGATCAAATGGCTGAGGTGGAAAACATTCTTCTACCCACCATGTGTGGGCTGGCCAGGGTTGGCTTTCCTCCTGGCCACAGACATGAACTCAGCATGAACCCACTCTACATCAGAAGCTGAGATGTGTATTAGCAGACCCAGGCCCTGTGAGTTCTTAGACATCAGAGAGACAAGAAAATCCCAGCTGCACAGCCACTACCACTCTGGGGAGACAAGTCCTGGGTAAGAGTTTCAGCTCAGGACATTGAAACTACAGTTCTCATCTTACAAGGTAGCCACTACTGTCCCTCTCACTTTCCAGATGAGGGGCTAAAGCCCTGAGAAGTTCACCCACACAAGGTACCAGCTTTTAAGTGAAGGAGACAAAATTCCAATCCAGGAAAATTAAAACAAAGTCTTTCTAAATGTCTTGCCTACCAAAAGTCACGGGAGACTAGGGAACTCAGAGCTTGGGAGTAGAAAGAAGACTCCAAGTGAGGGGTCCTATCAGTAGACCCTCAAATAGGGTCATTCTTGGAGTCGGTGAGATAATACTTCAAAAGGTTCACTAAGAACTAGAATATAAGAAATACTCAGTCAATCTTACAAATGATAAAGATGAAACTGGTGATGATGATGGTGATGGGGATAATGAGTATGCATGGAGAGGTACAGGCATATAGGACCAGACATCCCAGTGACTTGTGTGGAAGACCTATTTGGTGATGCAAGGTCTACATATTACCTTAGGCAGCAAGGATCCATTCTTGGTGGGAAAGTGGCATGAGTTTGAAGGTTTGAATATAGAAATGTAGCCATATTGACAAGTGGAGGGAGGAGGGCAGAGACAGAAGGATCTCGGAGGCTGTGCCATGCTCAAGGGAGACATGCTAAATCTGGCTGGCAGAAGCAGACTCTCTTTTTAATTTCCATTAAGATAAAAGATACAAATCTTCAAAGTCAATTAGATTTTTACTCTGGCACATTCCAGTACACACACTCAAATCAATACACAGTGTGTTCCTATACATGTCTGTTGCTGTGAAACCAGACCCTGACAGAGGGCAGTGGATGAAGGGTTTTATTGTGTTTACAGTTCTAGGTTACAGCCCATCATTGGGAGAAAATTGGGGCAAGAACTTCAAGCAGCTATTTACACTATATCCAAAGTCAAGAGCAAAAAAGGAGTAAATGCATGCTTGCTTGCTTGCTTGCTTGCTTGCTTGCTTGCTTGCTTGCTTGCTTGCTTGCTTAATTGCTTGATTGCCTGCCTGCCTATGCTCAGCTCAATCTCTCCACTTTTATACAACTCAGGATGCCCTATCTTGGGAATGGTGTCACAAACCATGGACTGGGTCATCCCATATCAATTAACAGTCCCCCATAGACATGCCCACAGGCCACCCTGGTGTTGACAGCCCTTCCTGAAGGCTCTTTTCCCCGGTGGTTCTCAGTTATGTCAGGTTGAAGATGCTAACCATCACAAGCCCTTCCTCTCTGGCTTCCCACCTCCCTTCACAATCACAGGGAACCAGAGACAGGGAGACAGACTCCCACCATAGACCCATTGTCACTGCTTATCATTAAATGTCACATAGACATAATTAAATGCTATTTACACAGTCTCCTGAGCCTATATATGTTATGTGTGTGTTCACATGCATGTGTATGAATGTGGGCATGCACAGGCCACAGCTTCTGTGTTGAGGTCATAAGACAACCTCACATGTTACTTCTTGCCTTTTAACCTTGTTTCAGACCTGGTGTCTTCACTGCTGCTTACCTCAGGCTAGCTAGCCCATGAGCTACTGGGAATGCTGTCTCCACTTCCCATTTCCTGTAGGTATGTTTGAATTATAGACACCTGGATACCCTACTGCACCCATCTTTCTGTGAGCTCTAGGGATCTGAATTCAAGATGTGAGGTTTATGTGGCAAGTACTTTTAGCCACTGAGCCATATCCCCAGCAACTTTGATCTTATTTCTCAAATTCAATATAATGTTAGATATCCGCTTATTGTTACATGTCACATTAAAAATCATGTTCTATAAACATCATTATTTAATTTTTCCTTATGGCTGAAAAAACTCCATTGTCTGTCTACACCACATTTTCTCCATCCATTTATTGCTAATGGACATCTAAGCTGATTCTATGTCCTGACTGCAAGAAACATGGATATGCAAGTGTCTGTGTGATATGTTGACACCTTGGTCTAAGAATTGTTTATCTGACTCATCTATTAAGTTCTATTTTTGGTTTTTTGGTGAGCCTCCACACTGATTTTCACAGTATTGCACTGGTTTCCATCCCCCACCAGCAGCATATAAGGGTTCCTCTTTCCACACACACTCACCAGCATTCACTGTTATTGGTCCTCTTGATGATCACTATTCTGACTCTGGTGGGAGCAGTTAACATCAAAAAGCCTTCTATCTTGTTAGATTGCTGCTTCTCTGGTATTGGGGCTGCAGAGTAAAAGGTTTTTGGTTTTGTTTTGTTTTTCTGATGATTTTTTTTTTATCTATATCTGCTGTCATTTCCAGATTGCCAGCTTCTACAGCTCCGATTGTGGAGTTTCAAAGTCTAAAAGGGAACCTAAGGAACTTTCTGGTGAACCACTCCCAATGTTCCAATGTCCATCACCATCTCTTCACTCGTGTGTGTGTGTGTGTGTGTGTGTGTCTGTGTGTGTACACATACATATATGTGTGTGTATATATATAATATATATACACGTATGTGTGTATACATCCATATACATACATATATATACATATATGTATGTGTGTAAATACATAGATATATACATATATGTATGTGTATGAAATATATAGAAAATATATTAATTCATCTCAATAGGAAGGGGCCTAAGTTAGGTTTTTATGCATAGGAGTATTTTGCCTGCAGGCTTTACCACATGTGTGCTTGGTGCTCTTGGAGATCAGAAGAGGGAATTAGATCCCCTGAGACTAGAGTTGCAGACAGTCGTGAGCTTCGATGTGGGTGTTGGGGATCAAACCCAGGTCCTTTGGAAGAGCAGCCAGTGCTCTTCACCACTGGACCATCCTTACAGCCATTTAGGTGGGATTTTTTTCTTAATTGTTTCTTATGATGGAGGATGAGTGTGTGCCTATGATGTGTATGAGCCTGAATGTGGACATCGGAGAACAAGGCATGGAGTTGGTTCTCTTCTACTATGGATTCAAGAGACCACAGCAAGCACTTTTACCATGGGACCAACTTGCTGCCTCACATTAGGCTTTTAAGAGCTCTTGCTATTTTCCCAGACAGGAAAGAATACGTTACAAGACTATCAGTCCTTTTCCCTTCCAAGTCCCCCAACTTTGAGAACTAAATGTGTAAGCCGCTCAGCTGGAGCCCACCGAGTCGATGGAGAGGCTGAGATTAGGAGACCTGTCTAACAGGGAGAGGCTGGGCAAGATCTTGCTCTCATTAAGCTCAAGTACATGTTTCATACTCACGGCCAGTGACTACTCTTCCTACCCACATGAGCCCTGTCCAGGGTACTCTCTACATAAACTTTAACCTCAACCTATTGTCTTAAGCCTTCACTTCCACCCTTCCTTTTAAGGGCAGGCTTTCATCCTGGAACCTACAGTTAATAGGTTTTACCTGAACGAAATGGCAACCATGGTCCTGGTTCATAGTCCAAACACAAACTGTAACTCCACTCCAAGAGTAGAGCTCTGATCTCAACTCTTACACCTGAATGGTACCCACAAAGCACTGGTGTGCTTGGACACCATCAGCCCGTGTGTCTTGAACTCATGTCTTCAGCCTCACCCTTCCCCCAGTCCCTCCTAGACTCTTCTGCCTCGAAACATATACAATCCCAACTTTGTCGTTGTCCTCTAAGACTTCGAATGGGTGCTTTTACTTCTCTAAGCCTTAGTTTCCTAATCTGTGAAATGGAACAAATGTGCTTTCCTCAGACAGCCATTAGAATGATTAATTGGTAGGATATATAGGCAGCCCTCACCAAGACATGTACAGAGATGAAAATGGTTAACTTCACTAATAATCAGGATAGGCAAATTAATGAGCCAATGATATATCATTTCTCAACCTAGCAAATAACAGAATAGCCGTCAGTATTGATTTTTTGGGAAAGGAGTTCTTGTACATTATAGTGGAGATATATGATAGTAAAGTAGTTTTTTATGAGAATTCCATAGCAACTGCTAGAAAATGTATGTACAAGCTCATTGATCTAGTGATTTTAATTACAGGAATCTATCCTCCAAAAAAACATAATAATTGCACACGTGCATAAAAGGGCTGACTGTACAAGATGCTGATTGCAGCATTGTTCAAAATAGTGAAAAAATAGAAAGAACCTAAATGGCCATCAACAGAAAGACAGCTAAACAGACTGTTGTATTCATCTGACAGAGAAGCTATGTAACAATGAAAAGAATACAGGCAATCTGTGCACTTGACCATAAATATATCCCCGAGACCCTCTGCAAAGAAAAACCAAGTCACAGGATAATATTTATGGTGGGATACTATTTATATTTTTAAACCACAAAATAGAATTAAACTTTCAATCCCTCCCCTTCCCTCTCCACCCCCTCTGCTGCCTGCCCCTTTCTCTCTCTCTCTCTCTCTCTCTCTCTCTCTCTCTCTCTCTCTCTCTCTCTAGAAAAACAGAAAAGAATAAATATTTTTTTTCTGAGACAGTGTTTCTCTGTGTAGCCCTGGCTGTCCTGGAACTCACTCTGTAGACCAGGCTGGCCTTGAACTCAGAAATCCGCCTGCCTCTGCCTCCCAAGTGCTGGGATTAAAGGCGTGCGCCACCACCGCCCGGCTAGAATAAATATTTTTTTAAAAAAGCCTGAAATGAGAATTAGAGACCAGAATAAACCTGAACCTAATTTGTGGTTTGTTTGGGGTTTTTTTTTGGTTTTTTTTTGGTTTTGTTTTTGTTTTTGTTTTTTTTTTACTTTCATAAGGGGAGTTTAGTGGTGTGATTCAAAATTAATAAATAGTTCCAATGTTACTTTCTTAAGTTGACAGATAAAGTAATTGAATGGGAATTCTCTCCACTCTGTTTGCAACTTTTCTGTAAATCTAAAATTATTGCAAAATAAAAGAGGTTATTGTAAAACTGTGACAACTGAAATACACAACAAGAAAAGACTTATTCCTGTTATTATTAAAGACTCAGTTTCTCTTCCTGTTGCTGTGATAAAGTGCTTTGATCTGAACAACTTAAGGGCCAAAGGGTTTACAGTCCAAAGTGCAATTCATCGCAGCAGGGAAGTCAAGGAGCCTGGAGCATCTGGTTACATCACATCTACAGTCAAGAAACAGAGAGGGATGAATGCAATCTCATGATCTTCCTCCACAGTCCAGAAAGTCTGGCTTAGGAAATGGTCCCACCCAGAGTGGGAGGATCTTCCCACTTCAATTAATGTAGTCAAGAGGACCTCCCACAGTCATGCCAGCGCCCAGCCTTCAGATTCTAGAATCTGTTGACAGTTAACGTTAACCATCACAATCGATCATAGAATATAAATATCAAATATATAATCAAAATATAAATCAGTTAAATTATATTCCACCATGTGTTGATCTCCAAGACGTATAGACAGGAGAAAAAAATACATGTGGTCCCAATTACTCACAAAAGAAAACACAATCTATGAGTATCCCTAACATATAAATGATTGTAAAATGGAAAAGAAGTCCATATCACAAACCAGACAGACTTGTGTAAAGGGTTACACAGTAAACACTTCAGACTGGAGGGTCACAAAGTACACATCGCAATGCTTCATTTCTGCCATGGTAGCGTGAAAGCAGCCACAGACCAGCCTACAACTGAAAGGATGTGATTAAGTTCAAATAAAACTTTATTTTCAGAAATAATGTCCGAGGGGGCTGGAAAGATGGCTCAATGGGTAAAGCATGATGGCCTGAGTACAAGAGCCCTTGTGAAAGGTGGACTCCGTGGCTTTATCTATAGCCCCAGGCCTGCAGAGACATGGGTATCTGTGCCGAACGAATGAGCAGGGTAGCCTGGCACACACAGCAACTGAGAACAGAGACCCTGTCTCAAATAAGGCAAACACTCAACAAACAAACATTCAAGGTGGTCCTTGACTCCGCACGCACGCTATGGCATTCACACACCCCACCCAAAACTGCAAACTCTGGGATAGGTTTGGTTCGTGGCCCATAGTTTTCCAACTTCTGTTAGAACAAAGAGTGAACTGTTTTATGCTGGAAATAATTCACTCAAAAAGTGTTCTTTCTGTGAAAAAAAAAAAAAACAAAAACACTATTCATAAGCAACGATCTAATGTGGTACCTGGTAGAGAACTGTGTTTGACGGAGTTTTCTTCCTACCCCTACCTCCCAGTTCTCCACCATCCTGCAGCTGAAATCCCAGCTCACCTTACACGGTTAACCTGCCAGGTTGTGACAATTACCATTCCATGCGACCCGGGGTGCCGTTCCATTTTCAGATTACGAACCAGCTGCTGTGGAGAGACGTCAGACTACAGCAGGTGCTAGAACTCGTCACTGAAAGAAGCCAAGATTCCTTTCCTAGCTTCCAGCTCCTGCAGAGGCTTCCCAGGCGGGGGCTCAGCCAGGTAGGGGGATCTTCCAGAAATCACTGGGCCCTCTCAGGAAGAACCTCTGAGGGGTATGGTAATTAGCAAACAGGCTGAGTGACAGGATCAGGAATGATTTGCAAATGGCTTTCTCCCAGAGCTTATTAGGGGACTTATTAACGGTACAACAGTACATTAGGCTTCTGAAATCCTGATCTAAGCAGAAAATTAAAATTATTTGCTAAATGACCTAATGGAATTGAATAAAATATGCTGAAAAACTGCAATAGATCGCCCTGTAGAATTTAACTTTAAAAAAAAAAATCATGCCAGCTCTTGCTAGGTCGGCCCAGTTAGGTCGACCCAGCTGATGATTTCTAATCAACAATCTCACCCATAGAATGGCAAGAACGGCCAAACTGCACAGCAGCCTGGTAAGTCGCCTCGTTCAGACCTCCCCCAACTTCTGCTAATTCCGCTGCTTCAAACACGCTACCCATGTTCCTTCTGAAATGCAAGTCTGAATTTGGCACCCTCCTTCAAAAAAATATTCAGAAAGCACCCCGATGCTCAAAGATCCAAACTCCATAAAAAGGAATTCTCAAAGTGTAGCCCCTGGTCCGACAGCATCACTAGGGCATTGTTAGAGATGCAGGTTTCCAGGCCCCATCCACACTACCTGCATCAGAACCACTGGGGGTCGAACCTGATACCAGTCTTCGCAACCTTTGTATGCAGTGATCCCTATACAGGCTCATATTTAAGAGCTATGACTTGGTGTAGAAGAAAGTCCCAGTCTGACCTTCAATTCCCTTTATTGCCTGCATTCCCACCGTGCCTGGCTTCCTTGCTCACTCAACAACACAGCTTTCTGACCATCTCACACGGACTGGAGACCTGAGCCCGGCTGCTCTTCGTACTGGGACACCTCCCCCTTGCTTGGGAAGCCCCACATCCTTCAACAGTCCAACATGGGAGCATCACTGATTTTCCTATTTAAAGTGCCTACCTTGTGAATAAAACACCTGTGAAAGTTAAATGTTGACTGTTAATTTGACAGAATGTAGGATCACCTCGAAGGCAAGTCTCTGGGGGATTATCTAGACCAGGTTAATTGAGGTAGAAAGACCCGACCTGACTTCTAGAACAAATAGAAAGTAGAAAGGACGTGGGCACCAGCTTTGATCTCCCTCTGCCTCCTGACAGTGGATGCCTCACACTCCTGCTCCCATGCCTTACCCACCATGATGGACGGTCCCCTTGAGCTGTGAGCCAAAGCAGACCCCTCCTTTCTTAAGGTGCTTCTCGTCCAATATGTGTCACAGCAGCAGGACAGGTAACTGGCACGCGGTCCCAAACGTAGCTCTCCAGCTGCTCTGAAGAACACCTTATCCTAAGAGGTTCGAGGAGATAATTTTCCTCATCAGTTCTGGCTTAGCTTCCCGTGTTTTTCTTGATGTCTGTTTAGACTGGATTCCTTATCACTGAGGACAAAATGACATCTGCCCAGGACTGAACCTGGGTCAGAGTTAGTGCTTAAAAACACTTGCGTATCAACCAATCATTTCAAAGCAGGTGTGTGGGGAACATTGCTAAAACTAATGCAATTCACATACATTTCATCGTACATGCTCCCAAAGAGACAAGGCAATTCAAAGCATCCTTGTTCTCCCCCCACCCCCACCCATGGAATGGTAACACTTTGACTCTGCACCTTGCATACAAATAATCAAATTCACATGTTTTTAGCATAAGCAAACAGTTCACTTAGCCAGAAAGGATGAGGGCAGAGATATTATTGCTAAGCAGCCTAGCCAGAGTTTGCAGCAGCCAGCAGAGGCCCAGATGTTGAGCATCCATCCCTCCTGGGCATGTGAGGCCCCGGTGATATACTTATGAACACAGGACATATCTAAGCCATTCAACTTAACAAGAATCAAAATCAACTCTAACAGGCAGCATCTAAGGCCACTTAACTCATCTCATTGGGAAATTAATACCTTTCCAGGAGAACACGAGTCTGACAAACCTCAAAAGCCTTTGAAACAATAGTAGCCTAGACTCTAAAGCTCTGAGAGATACTTCTATGTAATCTTTCCCTTTTGCTAAAAATCAGGAGCTTTGTACACTCCTGTTTAAAATGGAGACAAGAGGATGTACTGAATACCTTCTGATTGCTCCTCCTTGGCTCCCTTCCCTGATATTTTCTTTGGATAAATTCAGAGGAAATAAATGAGGAGAAAGGACCCTCTTCATTGGCTCAATGGGTTGTGTGTGTGTGTGTGTGTGTGTGTGTGTGTAAGTGACCATTGTGTGTCAGGCTTTCTGAGTGAAAGGGGCTTCTCCCATCTCTGTGAGGCTTGTGATCCAGTACAAAGGTCAAGCCGCAGACTGTAAGGCAACCCTGGCCTGTCACCATTCTTGTTTGGTTTGGTTTTGTATTGTTTTGGGTTTTTTGGTTTTTTGTGGTTTTTTTTTTTTTTTTGGTGTTTTTTTTTCCATTCAAAAAAATAGTAATGCTTCTCACTTGTAAATGATTGAGAAAAAAATTAAAAGAAGTTTTAATATGTTAAGATGATGCAAAATTCACATTTCAGGGGCCATAAATAAAGGTTTAATAACACAGCTGTGCTCTTCATCTGCAGGCAAGGCCCGTACACCTTGGCTGCTTTTACATAAATGACAGAGTTGAGCCCTTACAAGAAAGGCCATAGGGATGGCAGGGACTGGAATGGTTGTTGTCTGGCCCCTTAAAGACAGTTTCCAACCCCTGAGATGTCTGTAAGTGGAGAGTGGGTGTAAAAAGAGCACGGCTCGTCCTCACGGTAGAAGAACCTCTTTCTAACCAATCAGCAGGTGAACAGGTCACGGTGCTGCCTTTGCCCCTAAAGCTTTGCTGACTGTCGCGTCACAGCCTGAACCTGACTTTGCCATTGAAAACCACTCCCTCCTTGCCTCTCTGCTAATCAACAATTAACCTCCACTCTCTCCATCCAAGCAGATGCCCTTGACCTCCCACACCTACCAAGGACCACTTACTTCTCAAGATACTTGATCAAGATCTCAATAACCCAAGGACACTTTGGATACCTTCAGAGGGCACCGTCCACTTACACTCTCATCTCTGAGGTCCGGTGGCATCAATAATGATGCCATTTAGCTCTTAATTACTAAGTGTTCTGTCTTTTAAGCATGAATTCTGGCAACTGTATTTTATCTGAGAATAGGATTGCAGTTTCTTGGATTTTAGTTGTATGATTAGGGAAAGAGCAATGCCTAGGATGAGGCCTCCTTCTAGGTAGGAAGAGGTCAGTCCATGGTGTATCCTTGCTGTCTCAGAATGGATTCCCAATATTGCCAATGCAGTGTAAGTGACAGCATTTATTTCATTGTATGTGTGAGAGCGTCTCAGCTACTTTTCCCAACAGAAGCAATTTAAAGAAGAAAGGGATTATTTTGGCTCAAAGGTACAATCTATCATGTCAAGGTGGCATATGCCTTTAATCCCAGGATTTGAGAGGCAAAGATAGGTAGTGAGGTCCAGGCCAGCCTGGTCTGCATAGTGAGTTGTGGGACAGCCAGGATTGCACAGTAAAAATCCCTTACATGTAGGCCAAGAGGCTCCTGTCCTAGGCCATTCTAGGTACTATCAATCTGATAAACAATACAAACCCTCACAGAGAGTTTCATTAGGATCAAGGGGGTCCTCAACCTGAAAAACAAGTCAAAGTAAAGGCATCTTGGCTCTGTAGCAGAGACCAGCAGGGTGGCCTCTATGTAAATGCAAGTGGCCAAGCAGCCTCAAAAACATCTCCTGTGAAACTAATAGAAAGGAAACTGGGGAAGACCCTGGAGGACATGGGCACAGGGGGAAAGTTCCTGAACAGAACACCAATACCTTATGCTCTAAGATCAAGAATTGACAAATGGGACCTCATAAAATTACAAAGTTTCTGTAAGGTAAAAGACACTGTCAGAAGGACAAAACGGCAACCAACAAATTGGGAAAAGATCTTCACCAACCCCCACATCCGAGAGAGGGCTAATATCCAATATATACAAAGAACTCAAGAAGTTAGATCCCAAAGAAACAAATAACCCTATTAAAAATGGGGTACAGAGCTAAATAAAGAATTTTCACCAGAAGAAATTCGGATGGCTGAGAAGCACCTTAAGAGATGTTCAACATCATTAGTCATCAGGGAAATGCAAATCAAAACAACCCTGAGATTCCACTTCATACCAGTCAGAATGGCTAAGATTAAAAACTCAAGAGACTACAGGTGCTGGTGAGGATGTGGAGAAAGAGGATCACTCCTCCATTGTTGGTGGGATTGCAAGATGGTACAACCGCTCTAGAAATCAGTATGGCGGTTCCTCAGAAAATTGGGCATGACACTTCCAGAGGACCCTGTGATACCACTCCTGGGCATATACCCAGAGGATTCCCCTGCATGCAATAAAAACACATGCTCCACTATGTTCATAGCAGCTTTATTTATAATAGCCAGAAGCTGGAAAGAACCCAGATGTCCCTCAACGGAGGAATGGATACAGAAAATGTGGTATAGTTTATACAATGGAATACTACTCAGCAATTAAAAATAATGAATTCATGCAATTTGTAGGCAAATGGTTGGATCTGGAAAATATCGTCCTAAGCGAGTTAACCCAATCACAAAAGAATACACATGAATTGCAATCACTGATAAGTGGATATTAATGATCCCAGAAGCTCTGAATACTCAAGGCACAATTAGCTAAGCAAAAGATTCCCAAGAAAAAGGAAGGAGAGGACCCTGCTCCTGAAAAGACTAAATCCAGTTTTGTAGGAGAGTACCAGAACAGAGAAATGGTGGGGGGGTGTGATTGGGGAATGATGGGGGTGGGGGTGGGGTGAAGAGGACTTATGGGACATATGGTGAGGGGGGAACTGGGAAAGGGGAAAGCCTTTGTAATGTAAACAAAGAATATAGAAAATTTTTTTAAAATGCAATGGCACAGAAATGGGGAAAAAAAAAACATCTCCTGCAGGAGGACCTAATTAAGGACTGCCTGAAAGACCAAGGGTTGCTGGTGCAGACAATGCCAGCCAATCAGGAACTGCTATTAGAAGAGATGCTTTCTTGGGACCAATGGGGCGTGGGTGGAGGATATTAAAGGAGCTTGTAGAAGCGCTCAGATGAGCTTGCTGTAGCATTTCGCACCCACTCTGTGCCATTGGTCACTGACTCTGCCTCTACCTCACCTCCAACCCCCAAGGGCAGCAAGTAGTCCAGGGCACAGGCAACAGGGAAGGCCTTCAGTGTGTGTGGTGGCAGAATAAACTACATACGAGATTGTATGGAGACTCCCTTATATAAGACAGGGCGGTGGTGAGGGCATGGAGGGAGTGGTGATATAATGTCCCTAGAACTTAAATTTTACATCACATTTAAGTTTTTCTATTTCAAATTCACCCAGACCCTGGGAAGATGCTTTCTGCATAACCACATGAAAGAAAGAAACGAGCATGCTTAATTCTGTCACACGAGTCATGAACAATTTTACTAGCAGGAAATATGACTATATTATGTGCATGCAGGTTTCTGCATCTCAAAAAAAATAACAATACATAAAATACTTCTTTAAAAATTCACATTTTTAAATTTCCCATTAATATTTATTGTTCTCTCATCTGGGGCTGAGTTTAAAGGAGATTTATGGGAGGAAAATGTTAGGGTAGAGAAACTTGCATCTTGGCATCTTGATATTATCAAAGAGCAAAGAGAGGCCATGGTGGTGTGTTTCCACTGTTCTCTGAGAGCATGGTTTCATGGGCAGTGGTGCCGCACAGCTGTCAAACCAGTCTTACTGGATAAACTCTGTGATATAGGCACTTGGGTAGTGTTGCTGGGGCACAGGGTTTGTGTTCTACCACACCACAAGAGGGTAGACCACATGCCAGTGTACACATGAGTATGTGTGTGTGTGTGTGTGTGTGTGTGTGTATGCATGTGTGCGCATGTGTGTGCAAGAAAGAGAGAGATGCCAGATGTCTGTATGTGCTCATGAGTGCTTATGTGTGTGGAGGCCAGAGATCAGGGGCACTTTCATCTATGGCTCACCATCTTATTTTTTGGCACAGAGTCTCTTGCTGGACCCAGAACTCATGAACTCATCAACACAAGCTTGAAGGATACCACTAGTACTTTATAATTTCTCTGCATCTCGCTGTCTTCGTTTGTTTTGTGTTGTCATAACGGAATACCTGAGAGTGGAAATGTAGTCAGTCATTTGCCTCACAGTCTTTAAGGCTGACAGTCCAAGCTGGGTGGTGCTATCGAACTAAGTCTTTAAGCTGTATCACAGCATAAAAGGTGCCATCACCGCATGCCTTTAATCCCAGCACTTGGGAGGCAGAGGCAGGCAGATTTCTGTGTTCGAGGCCAGCCTGGTTTACAGAGTGAGTTCCAGGACAGCCAGGGCTACACAGAGAAACCCTGTCTTGAAAAAAAGAAAAAGAAAAGGTGCCATCACATGATCACATGAAGGCAGAATGTGTCACAGAGATCACATGCCCAGAGAGAAGTTGAGAGAACTTGTCGTGGAGGCCAGATCAATTTGTGACAACTTGCTCTTTCAAAATCTCATCCAGGATTTAAGGCCCATTCTATGAGATGGACCCCATGCCTGACACTGCTAGAGTAGCCAAGAACCTGAGACTAGATACGCCATGGACCTAGAAGAAAGCCAAATACTACTGCTCTAAAGAAAATAAAACAAAGCAATGAAATGACTCCTACTGATATTCTGCTATATTCATAGATCAACCTCTTGCTCAGCCATCATCAGAGAGACTTCCTTCTGCAATGAATGGGAACAAGCATCGGTACCCACAGCTGGACAACGTGCAGAGGTTGAGAGACCTTGAAACACTCAGTCCTAGATAGGATGTCCCATCAAATCCCCTCAGTGCTCAGAAGACTGTAACAGGAGAGCTAGAAAGCTCGTAACAGCCAGTGGAGATGGAGGACACCGAGGAAACAGACGTTGTAAACACAAGTGGGCTGGTGCACATGTGAACTCACAGAGACTGTGGCAGCGTGCATGGGGTCTACCTGGAGCTAAGCCAGATGGGGTCACAGAGTTGAGAGGAGAAGAAGGCATGCACCACTACCACCCCATCCCAAACTCAGAAGCTATTTCCAACTGAAAACCATTTGCAGAGGAAAATGCAGTTTTTTCCAATGGAGTCTCACTAGGTATACAAACCACTCTTAAGGGTAGGTTCTATGCCCAGCAGAAGATGACCAACACATAACCAACTCAATGATATTTTGAGAGGGTTTTTGTCTCAGAATGCTTTGTCTGGACTTTTTTTTTAAACCTTATAGCTATTTGCTTACATAGTATGGTTTATGATTTTGTGTTTTCATGGGACTTCTATGTGTACAAGTATGTCTCTGCATCTGTATGTGTTTCCCATGGTTTTTCTTTTACCCTTTTTTCCTGTATGTTTGTTGTAGTATTCTGGTTTGTTTAGGTTTTGGGGGAATTGTGTTTTGTTTTGTTTTGTTTTAGTTGCCTATTTTCTAATGAAAAAGAGAAAGAAGAGATATGGATTTGGGTGGATGGGGAAATTCAGACCTGGAGGAAATCAGAACATATTATATGAAAAATGTATGTTCAGTAAAAATTAAAATTATACAAAGGAAGAAAGGAAACCAGTCCACTGAAGCAAAAGAGATATTAGTTTCCTCACATATACCTTTCACCTTCCTTAAAAGCCTCCACACTGAAACACTGAGTCTTCAGCACAGGAACCTTTAAGAAATAAGCAAATTCACACCGTGGCATTTTCCCACACATGGGAATTACTCAGTCTCAGAATGTCATTGGTTCCCAACAGGACCTGACTGATGCATGATTTTCAAACCCCCAGTCCCCTTAGTGCTTCTGTAACTTCTTCATGAGAGCAATAATAATAAATAAAAACTCCTAACATATATGTTTATTAAGTAATTAAATCCAAACAATTTAATGAGTCCTGACTTTACATCCTAACATAACTCAATAGTGGATCTAACAAAGAATACACATAATTGAAAGAAAAATATCTTTAAGTTATTCTCAGATAACTAACTACTTCTCAGACCTTTGGCTATGATCAAGTATAGAATCAAATAGCAAAGATCAGTTATTAATATGTATACCTGTTAGGAACTGCAGACTTCTTAAATTTTGCAATCAGATTGGGCAGAGGCATGGTTATTGCCTGTTCTACACTGATTTACACTCCATTCATTCTAATCATGCTCTTCAAAACACAGCTTTCCAAAGATCTGCCATCAAAAGGGGCTGTAGCTTGATCTATTGTTAAAAGTGTGAACTGCCCTGAGGTAGCAGTTAACTTGATATCTAGAGAATGTCGTGTGCTTCCCTCAAAACACTTAAATAAATATCCTGCAGCAGAGATATCTAGTAAGTAAAAAAGAAAAATGTTTGTGTCCTACAAGAATGAGAAGCTGAATTAGGAGCCCAGCATAACTGTGTGCATCTAGAATCCCAGCACTGAGCTACTGAGGGTGGAAACAATAATCCTTGGAGTTCATTGGCTAAATTCAATGAGTCATCTCCTCACAAAGACAAGAAGGCATTTAACATTGACTGCTGTCAGGCCTCCTCACACTTGTACACACATACCCTTATAAACATGTCCACACACCTGCACAAATAGGTATATAACACACACACACACACACACACACACACACACACACACATACATATACATGCACACACATACACACATGCACACTCTCGCATTTGCAAACTCTCACTCGCACCCCATAGCAGCAGTGTGCACTTGCTGTGGTGCTCTGCTACACTTTGGCACATAGTTCAGGAACATAGATAAAATCATCCTAACACCCTTGCATTTGAATTCTGGTATGCCCTCTGTTTAAATGAGGCAGGGGGAGAGGAGACATTTTGCCAGCTTGCCAAGAGTTGTCCCTGGGGAGAAGGCTTGTGAATATCTGTATAGGAGCTATATAGAAATGGACAGCCTACCTTGGCCAATGCACTTGACCTCTTATGACCTTCTCTGACCCCTACCTTCTATGAAGGCCAGTAAGGCTTCTACTTCCAGCCACAGAGAAACCTGAATGGTAACACAAGCATCCTTCGCTGCATGTCTCTGTCTCTATAAGAAAACCCAAACAAGGATTTACCTTTATTCACTCTTTGGAACTTATATTTGCCTCTAAGTCTCTTATCTCCTCTGTTCAAAGCTAACGTCTATTACCACTTTGCAGCCAACATGACCAGAGATGAAAGATTCTGTCATTACTCCCTTATATAACAAATCTCAGGGCTACTTTCCCCCATTCCTTGATTGCCTCTGTCTCAAGACTCATTGTCTCTAACTACCCAAGGCACAAATGAATTTCCTCTGGATGCCTTCTCTCTGCCATTCCCTGCAAATGCTTAGCCATTTATTCATTTTTATCAACAGAAACATCGGTAACACTTCGGAATAATCAGCTCCTCTATGATAGCTCATTTATTATTCATTGCAATAACCTTCAACTCACTCTACAGTGATAAATCGAAGAGAGAACCCGCACAGCCCTCCCATTGGGGAGGCAGATGTGCACGCCAAGACACATCATGGGAAGCCCTCTGTACAGAGCACAGACAAGATGCCCAAGCCCCACCTTGGAGACCAAAGCACAGCTCCGGGTTCTTCCAGAAAAATCCCAAACAAGACTCATGTCAAATCTCCCCAGAGAGGCCCTGCTGTTTCCACAAAGATGTCCCTGCGAGGGAGGAGGACAGGGAGGCTCTTCAAACAGCCCGAGCCTGAATCCCAGCTGCACTATTCACTAACAGACGACCAAAGGCAGCTGGCTTAACCTCAGTTTCTCCATCTGCAGAGAAGCTACTGTTTTTCTACCTCCGAACTGTGCTACATAGTAAATAAGCCCCGCGAGCTGTCTTAGTGCACAGTGCAGCGTTACCATCGGGAGACCACCAGCTCGCGGAAGGAATCCCAGCTCACAAGCATCGTGCTAATGGACAATGGCAGCAAAGAACTTGTACACATAAATTTTCCAACCCAAACTTTGATTTTATTGAGATCATCATTTCACTTCCTGTGTCAGTGCCATTCTTTAAGTCACCTCACCCCTTCCCCTTCCCCTTCCCTTTCCTCTTCCCCCACTAAACCTCTAAAAAAGGGGTTATCATGTAATAATGCTCCTGTGTAGAGACGTGAGGATTACATGGCCATCTTTAATGCCTGCAGAGCACTAATATAGTGCCTGAGGCATATGAAATATATAGCAAAGGCTTAGTAGGGTACTTTACAAATCACCAATCTCATCACTTTGGGGTATTTTCCTGCTCCAACTATATTATATTGTTGATAGATGTTTAGCCCAGCCTCCCCTATGCTGGGCTGTCCTTGGGAATTACAGTCAGACATCTCGACTACTTCCTGTCACCAACCTGTCTTTAGCTGTAGGTGGGATCTACGACAGTGACATCCAAGGTTAGCAAAGCCCCACCAAAGAGCATAATGTTATCCTTGACACGAAGTTTCCCCTTGACCTAGAAGCTATCTTATGTCAGAGCCAGAGCGTTCGAGGGTGCTCTATGGGAGCAAGGCACAGCAAAACCCTACCGATGCATGGAAAAGACTCCCATGATCTCCTCACTGGAGACACAGGGTAAAGCACGGGCCTGGACAAACATTTGAGTTCCCAGCATCTCTCATGGTCCATGTGAACTTCCCCTCTCCTCCTGCACGGGACAGCCTGTCTGTGCTTTGTTTTCTTCTCCATCTCTGCTTCCTCTGCATGCGACTGCCTTCCTGCTGTTGTACAGCCCCACAAATCCTGGTTTTTATGTGAACAAGACCCAGACATCGAATAATACAAAAGAGAAAGAGGACTGGACCCCGGCCCTGACAAATCACTGCTGCTCTCTCCCCCAGACATCTCTTACCCCCCTACCATACCCTTTCCTGTGTGTTCCTGGGTACTTCCTTGGCCTCTCTACACAGAATTTCCTTCTTTATAAAATGAGGCTCAAAACTGAGCCTGCATGGCTGGATTGCTTTGTGAGAGAGACAACACTCACAAAGAAATGGGCCCAGTGCTCTAAACACAGAAGTACTTGATTTATAACTGTACTAGTAGAGAGCTGGTTGAGAAAGTACAAGTTTTCCTCCCAGAAGATGTGTACTCTAAAAGAGGAACTTAGGTGAAGGGTCCCGTGATCAGAGGATCACTGAAGTACCTCTCCTTATCAGTCTCTAACTCCTACATGAGTAACCTGGAAAACCGGATCTTGCCGGTCCCCCACCTGCCCAGAGGGAAATCAATAAAACATGGCGGTTATAACGGCCATAAAAAAATTACTATGAAAGACGAGTTTTGATTTTGATTTTGTTTTTGTTCTTGTTTTTGTTTTTGTTTTTGTTATTGGAGACAGGGTTTCATATATCCCAGGCTGGCCTCCAGCTTGATCTATCAGTAAGGATGTTGTACACTACCATGGCCAGTTTCATATCCTGCTAGGGACTAGCTCCAAGGCGTCACTCATGGTAGGGAAACTCTCTACCAACTCAGCTATACCCCAGGCCCCAGAAAAGACAGTTTAAACAATAAGGAAATTTTTTCCTTATTGGCTATGGATGCTAAAAGAGAATTGGGGTCCCCCCCCAGCAGGGTTGGTTTCTTCTCGGGCAGCTCCCTTGGCTCACAAATAAGCAGGCATTATGGTAAATTTTATTTGTCAGCTTTATTAGGCTAAAGGATGCTCGAATTACTAGTAAAACATGATTTCTGAGTAACTCTGTGAGGGTATTTATAAAACAGAACATCACCTGTATGGGCAGATTAAGTAAAGGAGACTCGCACTCATGATGTAGATGGGCATCAACCAGCCTACTGGGAGTCTGAAATAGAAATTGTGAAAGAATGGAAAAATTAAATTCTCCATCCTCCATGACCCCTTAAGACGGAGCATCCACCTTCTGCCTTCGGGTCCTGGGGTTCTAAGCTCTTGAGTCACCAAGCATAGACCAGATAATAGCACTGAGTTTCTTTGAGCTCCAACCCAGGGGACAGATGATGAGATATCTCAGCACTCGTGTGAGCCAGTTCATACCATGAACCTCTCTCTGCACCTATATCAACATCTCCTGGTGATTCTGTTCCTCTGAAGAATAACTGATACAGCCTTCTTCTCCCCTCATTCTCACACCATCTCCCTTCTGTGCACGTCTGTGCCTAGGGACACTAGTCCTCTTAGATTCAGATCCACCTTAAATACTCCATCTGGCCGGGTGGTGGTGGCGCATACCTTTAGTCCCAGCACTTGGGAGGCAGAGGCAGGAGGATTTCTGAGTTCGAGGCCAGCCTGGTCTACAGAGTGAGTTCCAGGACAGCCGAAGCTACACAAAGAAACCCTGTCTCGGAAAAATAATACTCCATCTGACCTTAACAACCATTTTAATATCTATCCCTCAAAGCATATAGTCATATGTAGGTTGTGGGAGTTAAGATTTCAATGGATACATTTTGTGTAAAATGTACCATGGACATAGATAGCACTTAAAGGTGAGAAATCACAGCAACCATACCTCTCTGCTGAACCGGTGAGCTGTGGCATGTCTGGGTCTGTCACCAGGATACCCCATGTTCATCCTACCACAGGAATCTCACCTCCATCCTGCCACGCAGGGAGGCTCCTCCTGTCAGAATCCCTGTCTCATCCCTCACTTAGGCAGCCTGTAATCTCAACAGAAACTGTGAGAAATGCCAGAAGATATCACAGAAAGATGGTAGGAACTGTGTTATCTCCTACCCACTGTAGTATCAGCCAGAGTCCCTCAGTGAAGCCCCTACCCCAGGCAGAAGTAGGAGAGCAGAGGGAGGACTCAAACCCCAGGAGCAAACCAGATAGGACGCAGAAGACTTCAGTATGGGAGGCATCTATCTCTGTAGACATCCCTACAGGGGTTGGTCAAACTGTTCCGGCATGGAGGGGGGCCTAGACTGCCTCTCAGACCAGTGATGATGTTCCCAGGCTCACGGTGGGGGGCTGAGAAGTTGGACATAATTATGGCAGTGATTATAATTATGATGACCTTTTGGACAGAGAGCTGGGAGAGGATATTATAATAAGGTGTTGATGAGCCTGAGTAAGGTGCGAAGAGCTCAGAGAGCCTTGAAGTGGTGTGTGTGTGTGTGTGTGTGTGTGTGTGTATGTGTGTGTGTCCTAGCAGGCCCACTCATACCAAGGACATTGCTCCATGGCATGGAGACAGCCTTCAAAGCACAGAGATAACAGCTCAGATGGAACACCAGCCTAGCCTGGGTAGATGTGCTGAGGCTTTTAGCCTCAGGCCAGCCAATGTGAAGGAGAAAAACACAAGAGATATATGTCAAGGGCCACAGACACGGTGGTGCTTAACACAGTCCAGCTCAGTTTGACCCTGTGACAAGGTGTGATCTATGATCCCATTTTATTATAAGTTGGAAGCTAAAGCACAGGGAGTTTGGGACTCTTGCTCAAAGCTATGCAGCCAGCCTTCAGAGTCCTGGAGGCTGAGGTAGGAAGACTGCCATTGTTATGGGTCCGCCTGGGTATAGAGTGATACATTGTGTCTAAAATTAAACAACAACAAAAATGCTGGTATTTGAACCCAAGAAGCATGGCCTGTAAGTCTAATCATAGCCTGTATTACCTGCACAGACTGTAAAACAAGAGTGGACTGAGACTCAAAGTATATGCAGGCCAGGAATCTGAGCTCTATAAGAAGCTCACTAGGTCACTAGGGCCACAGTGAGGGGTCTGGAATTGGAATTCAAACTGCCAAATGACAACTTCTGGAAATCAACAGCTAGGAATGTCTGGAAAGAGTGAGAGCATAAAAATTAAAGCGATACTGTACTGGCTGGTTTTGTGTGTCAACTTGACACAGGCTGGAGTTATCAACGAGAAAGAGCTTCGGTTGGAAGTGCCTCCGTGAGATACAGCTGTAAGGCATTTTCTCAATTAGTGATCAAGGGGGGAGGGCCCATTGTGGTGCCATCTCTGGGCTTATAGTCTTGGGTTCTATAAGAAAGCAAGCCAGGGGAAGCAAGCCAGTAAGTAACATCCCTCCATGACCTCTGCATCAGCTCCTACTTCCTGACCTGCTTGAGTTCCATTCCTGACTTCCTTTGGTGATGAACAGCAATGTGGAAGTGTAAGCTGAATAAACCCTTTCCTCCCCAACTTGTTTCTTGGTCATGATATTTGTGCAGGAATAAAAACCCTGACTAAGATACATTGCTACCAGCATAGTGGGGTATTCCTGTGACAACCTGACCATGTTTTGGGGAGGACTGTGGAAGGACTTTGGAACTTTGAGCTAGAAGTCCATTTGGTGTTAAGAGCTCTGTGGGATGTTGTGTAAGAGCTTGGAAGATAATGTTGAGAACAGTGCAGATGATGGAGGCATGGCTTGTGAAATTTCAGAGGGAAGATTAAAGACTTTTATCAGGGCCATGTTTTGATTGTGAAGATTGTGGTTTTGGTTAGCTGGAACTGAAGAATTAGCTGTGATTAACAAGACTCCAGAACCACTAAAGCAAATTTTTGTGTTACTGGGGCTATTGATGCTGGTTAGCTAGATTAAGAAATTACTGGTGACTAAGAAGAAACCAGCATCACTGAGGTGTTTCTGAGAGCACAGAGGCTGTGTTCCAGAGATAGCCAAGGTTATACCTTGTGCTGTGTGGCTGGACTTTGTATGTGTAAGAGTCACCCAGGTGGTACCGGTTTTGAAGGCATGAAGGGGTCATGAATCGCAGTTGAGGCTTGGCACTGTAAGAGGCCATGGAAGGCCATTGGTGAAGGTACAGCCTCAGTTGCAATTGATGGCCCAGGACTGAAGGGGTCACACAAACGAGTTGAGGCCTGGCACCATGAAGAGAGCCTATGAGAGACTATTGGTGAAGCCTAGTTGCTGTGTTTTGGAGATGCCAGTACCATGAGATGACCACCAAGAACAGCAGCAGCAGTAGAGTACAGGCTTCTGGAGCCTAGAAAACATGGTCTGTGTTACAAAGGGCAGAACTGGAAACGTGACCCAAGCCCTTGGATGAACCTAGAAGATCATGAGTGAATCCCAGACTTTGGACAGTTGTGGTTTGATTTTGATTTTGATTCTGACTATGCCCTGATATTTTTCCCTCTTGAAGTAAGAAGGTATTTTAGTGGAGCCCACAATTAAGAGACTTTGAATTTTAAAAGATATTGGATATTTTAAATGGATCGGACTTTTAATATGTAAATACTGTGGGACTTTTAAAGTTATTTAGATCTTGGGGATGAATAAGAAAGTAAGGGTTGAGCCGGACGGTGGTGGTGCACGCCTTTAATCCCAGCACTTGGGAGGCAGAGGCAGGCAGATTTCTGAGTTCGAGGCCAGCCTGGTCTACAGAGTGAGTTCCAGGACAGCCAGGGCTACACAGAGAAACCCTGTCTCGAAAAACAAAAAAAACAAAAAAAAAAAAAAAAAGAAAAGAAAAGAAAGGAAAAGAAAAGAAAGGAAAGGAAAAGAAAAGAAAAGAAAAGAAAAGAAAAGAAAAGAAAAGAAAAGAAAAGAAAAAAAGAAAGTAAGGGTTGAGGCTTAATAGTGATGTGTTTGTGCATCAAGTTGACAAGGGGTCGTTTGTACTGGCTGGTTTTGTGTGTCAACTTGACACAGGCTGGAGTTGTCACAGAGAAGGGATGCCTTCATGAGATCTAGCTGTGGGCATTTTCTCAATTGGTGATCAAGAGAGGAGGGCCAATTGTGGTAGTGCCATCCCTGGGCTGGTAGTCTTGGGTTCTATAAGAAAGCAAGCTGAGAAAACCAGGGGAAGCAAGCCAGTAAATAATATCCCTCCATGACCTCTGCATCAGCTCCTGCTTCCTGACCTGCTTAGTTCCAGTCCTGACGTCCTTTGTTGATGAACAGCAATGTGGAACTATAAGCTGAATAAACCCTTTCCTCCCCAACTTGCTTCTTGGTCATGTTTTGTGCAGAAATTAGACAGATACCATCTCAGCTGATTCTTCTGGCCCATCCACATCAGTTTTCTCCTAGAAGTCATACACACCCAGTCCTCTGCTTAGCCTAGCCCTGGCTTAGCTAGACTCATGTCCTCTCCTCACAGTACAGGAATGATGTGAACATACCCATAAGCCTGTGGACTGATCAGCTCCAGGAGAATCCTCCCCATTAGTTTAAGCTGGTCCAGTCATAAGAAAAAAGTTCCTTGGAATGTGTAGAGTGAAGAATACCCCAAGGGCCCATTTTGCCTGTGCCTATTACCTCTGGGTGTATAGCAGAGTTATGGTAGGGCTGAGAAATACTGATTCCAGATTTTTTTAAAGTCTATTCATTCATGTATTCACTCAATACATTTCAAGCACCTACAGTGTGTCAAGATATGACAGAAGCCTAATATCATCCTTGCCCTTATGTAACCATCAAGAGTAGCATCAACTGGACACTCCTCACAGGGTCTTTCAGCAACCATCAGACTAGCCCAGGGTCAAATAGAACCAGGGTCAGAGTGAAATGAGTCTTATACGGACAGGTTAGCTCCCATCTTTATTTATCATGTTGATAGACACTCCATTCAGCCATGTAGCCTGAATACCAGCCCAGGCAGTTAAATGTAGCTTTGGCCCCTCACCAATGATGCTTCTTTCTGGAGCAGATGGAGACTAAATACAAAGACCTAAAAGTGGCAAAAGTGCAGACACTACATGATCATAAGGTGCCCAACATCAACTGCTACATCTACAAAGCAAGCCTTACACTTACAAGACTCAGAAAACATCATGGAAGAGTGAAGAAAATTTGTAAGAGCCAGAGGACCAAGACACCTCCTATGAGGTAGTGTTTTCTAAACAAGACAGGGAAGTTGCACTCATGAAATTATAATAATATAGTTATTAATTGAGGCCTGCATTATGATAATACCAGTAGACACACCAACTTGGATAGAGGAAATTTTACACACACAACCCAATATAACACACACACACACACACACACACACACACTATTAAGACCCACAAGCAATCAATGGCTGCTGAGAGAGGAAGAGCACCTGATAGTTTATCAAAACTCAAGTGGTCAACTCTGACCATGTGTACATGTAAGCAACACTAAACAGATTCAGTAGGGAGGTGTGTGTGTGTGTGTGTGTGTGTGTGTGTGTGTGTGTGAATAAAGAAGGAGCCATGTATTTGAGAGGGAGTTAAGGGACATGGGAAAATTTAGAGGGGGAAGGAGATGAAATGGTATAAACACAGTACTCACATGAGTACACTCATATAGAATTCTTAAAAAATAAAAAATTTTTTGAAAAATGCCAATGCTATGCACAATATAGGTTTATAGCATTAACTTTGATTATCTCCAATATTTTTATTTAGTTACAGTTTTGTATGCCTGAAGCAAAGTTCTCATTTATACCCTCTAACCCAAGTCCAGAAACAGCAATCATTTCCTACAAGGAGAAAGGCAATTATCTCTATTTGAATAGACTCAGGATCTTTCCAGGGGAGGCAAAGCCTGGGCCAGTCAGTGAAAGATCAGTGGGAAATGAGTGTGGCCAACCTAGCATACCAGGCAAGACTGAGGCATGGGATAACTGAAGCCTGAAATGTGGGACTCATAGGAAGTGGGGGTGAATATCAGGGAGGCAGAGGCAGAGTTATGGGAGCACCAGGGACAGTCTAGCCTGCCCTCTCTCAGCCCTTTAGGTGACCTGATTTTGAATATGGGGGCATCATTATTTAAATCAACTTATTTAGCAAATAATTATTTGGTTACTATGTACCAGAGGACTATGGCAACATCTTCTACTCAATCTAGAAGATGAGGAACTGAGGCACAGAGAATAAATGCTTTCACAGATGCCCACAGTTAATAAATTGCAGGTGTAGGATTAAAGGCTAGACTACCACACTTTGCTATTTCTTCTCCATTCCTTTTATAGGGAGGTTGCTTTGGTCAAAGTGTGGATTCAATGGATTCAGAAATGAAGAGAGGGATCTTGGAAATGCAGGAGAAGCCTGATGAAGAGGGTTTTGATTTTTGTTGTTTTTTTTTTTCTTTGTGTGTTTATTCATTTTACTTTTTAGGATATTCTGGAAGGAGATGAAGGCAATGTGAACGAGGCAGGGGCATCCAAGTAAAACCTGAAGGTGAGAAATGCACAGACCTTGGAGACAAGGGGGAAGATCTTGGATGTTAACTCAGATGGAAAAGCAGACTCAGAACCAGACCCAGGGGAATGAAACTTAGCTAGACACTGGCAAGTTGTTGGGGGTGGGGGAAGAGAAGGATGGGGGAAGGGAGAGGAGGGAAAGGAGGGAAAGAGAGGAGAGAGAAGAAAGAGAGAGAGAGAGAGAGAGAGAGAGAGAGAGAGAGAGAGAGAGCCAAAAGAGGTGGTGGAACAAGGGCGGGCTTCAAAGCAAAGTAATACTTTGCATAGGATGGGAGAGGGCTGACTTGCAAATGGAGGTACAAGGGTGTTATTGGTGTTACCTCCTTAGGACCAAGGAAAGCAGGTAGATAAAAATAAGAGCAACCTTCACTGGAATATAGGAGAGAACTATGGTACCCTGGAGAAGTCATGTTTGTGAAAGACACACAGAAAGATGAAAGAATCCTGCAACATGACAATGGGTATATGTGGTGGTTTAAATAGGAATGGCCCCAATACAACCACGTGCTTGAATGCTTGGCCCATAGAGTGGCAATATTATGAGGTGTGGCCTTGTTGGAGCAGGTGTGCCCTGGCTGGATGAAGTGTGTCACTGAGCATGGGTTTTTAGATCTCTGAAACTCAACACAGTCTCCTTCTACTGCCTACAGATCAAGATCTAGAGCTCTCAGCTCCTTCTCCAGCACCATGTCTGCCAACATGTCACTATGTTTCCCTCCATGATGATAATAAATTAAACTTCTGAAACTGTAAGCCAGCCCCAATTAAATGTTTTCCTGTAAAAAGAGTTGTCATGGTCATGGTATCTCTTCATAGCATTAGAAACCCTAAGATAGAAGTTGGTACCAGGAGTGGGGTATTGCTGTGATAGGTCTGACTGTGTTTTTGTTTGAAGGACTTTGGACTTTGCAACTTTGTGTTAGGAAAATAATGGAATATTTTAGGGGCTTCCTAATGAGCCCTGCTAGTGAAAGCATGGAAAACAATGGTGTTTAGGGTGATTTGAACTGTGGGTGCCTACCTTAAGAGCTTTCATAAGAGAAGAATTTTAGTGTGTGGCCTAAGAGACTATTCTTGTTGTATTTTGGCAAAGGATGTGACTGCTTTTTGCCCTTGTTTGACTGAAACTAAAGAGGTTAGATTAATTTTTGCAGTGGCAAGAAAAATCTTAAAACAACCTAGTGTAGACTCTGTCATGTGGTTACTAGTGTTCACTCTTATGAACAGCATTTGTGATGAGAAAGAGAAGCTAAACAAGAAAAAATACAAAATGTGTGGTTCAAGGAGAAAATGGGTACCAGGAAGTAGAATGGAACCAAATCCTGTATTCAAGGAGATAAACCAGTTAATGATATAAATCATTAATGATATAATGATATAAACCAGTTAATGTAATAAAGGGAGGCAAGATCCCACCAAACTAAGCTTACATCTTGTGTAAAGGAATTAAAGAACAGTTTGTATCCAGGAATGGTGATACATGCCTTTAAATCTCAGCACTCAGAATACAGAGGCATGCAGATCTCTGAGTTCAAGGTCAGCCTGGTCTACAGGTCAAGTTCCTGGACAGCCAAGCTTAAGTAATAGAGGAAACCATCAAAAACAGAAAGATGTAATTGAACAATCCCCAGCAAGTGGCAGAATTTGGCAACTTTTGCCATGTGATTCTGACTTTAGAATCAAAGATAGAAGAAAGGGGTGATGGAATCTTCCTCTGCAACTAAGGAAAGCCACTGAGGCTAAGCGTATGGCAGGGGTGTTCCTGCATGGAGGCCTAGAAAGGCCATTGTGTGAAACTGTGAAGATAAAGCCTGTATTGTCTTGGAGATTTCAATATGGTAGAGATGCCAGAGCCATGGGACCTGCCAAGGAAATCTGCTAACAGGGAACCAGCCCAAAAGGAAGAAGTATGTTACAATCAACAAAGCTGGAAGGAGTTAGAGATCTAAAGAGCGCTTTAATATCAGACATGGAGATGCAGAGCTTGGAGTTTGCCCAGCTGGTTTTCAGTCTTGCTTTGGTCCAGCTTTTCCTCACTCTGCTCCCTTCCCTACATTTTGGAATGGTAACATATCCTCTGTGCAATTATATGTTAGAAGTGTATGGGCTGCTTTTTATTATAATTGTATAGGGGATTGCAGGTAAGATCTTGTGTGAATCTCAGAATAAACTTTGAACTTTGCACTTTTTAGCAGGGTCAAGACTTATAGAATATGAGTACTTTTCAAGTTGGAGTGAAAGCACTTCTGCCTTGTGGCATGGCTATAAGCCTATGGGAGCTAGAGAGTTGAATGTGGTGGTATGAATGAGAATAGTCCCCATACACTCATGTGTTTGAACACTTGGCCCATAGGGAGTGGAACCCTCAGTAACTTCTCTAACACCTCTGAAACTGTAAGCCAGCCCCAATTAAACGTCTTGTAAGAATTGCTACAGTCATGTTTCTTCACAGGAATAAAACCTCCAGACAAACATACAGTGTCAAGGCTTATAATGGATTTGGTACTTAGGAGGACAGGGGAAATACCAATGCCCATTCTCCTACCTTCAACCAGATCCCCAACCAAAGCTTCTCAGCAGAAGTTTGCCTGGGATGCTCAGAGGGCATCCTGTTTAAAAACAGGCTTTATTGAGTTCCTTCACCTTTCATCTTTCCTCTTACCACCTCTCAGAAAAATACTTACATTTACAGCTTTGTGTCCAAGTCAGCCTCTGGGGAAATCTAACAAAAGAGAAGACACTGGGACCCAGACACAAAAGCTACTTTCCCTTAGTCACAGAGCTTCTATGTGCAAGGCAAGAACCCAAGTCACTGAGCACTAAGCTCAGAAAAAACAGAAACTAAAAACACAGAATACATAAGTCAAAAGAAATCTGTATTAACCTAAGGTTATAGGCTGCGTGCTGCTGTTCTCTGTCTTCCCTGTGAAGGAATTAAGTCTCTTTATCCCACTGAACTAAATTGCAGTATCAGCAATCAGTTTCCTCACCCCACTGAGAAAAGGTTGGGCCATGTGACTTCCTCTGACTAGAGAAGTATTATATAGTGTCATAATGACAATGGATGGTGCCACCAGTTTCTCTGATTCTGTTGTTATTCTGTAGTGAGAATCGCATGTCCTAGACAAATCCTTCCCTTT
Organism: Apodemus agrarius; assembly: GCA_964023405.1. Taxonomy (NCBI): domain Eukaryota; kingdom Metazoa; phylum Chordata; class Mammalia; order Rodentia; family Muridae; genus Apodemus; species Apodemus agrarius. The sequence goes on from OZ030008.1 coordinate 18,330,235, forward strand.
CAGTATGGATCTTCCTTCCTCCTCTCCCCTCCCTCCTCTCATTCTCCCTCCCATTCCTCCTACAAGCAGAGTACAGGAATTTTTCCAGGAGTAGCATAAGGTAGGGGTGGCGAAAACTCCATTGCTTTAATGGAGATCTGTTGAATTGTTTTGTTACTGCAGCATGACAAAAGCTGACCGATACATTCAGCACAGTTTAGCTCTATTGCCTAAAGCGAGTAACTAAATATGTGAGGCTTAGATTCTCCTTTGATAAAAACAGGAGTAAGAATAATAGTATCTACTTATTGAGACTGTAGTGAGAACTATCCAAGAAGTCTTAACGCAGTGCCTAGCACAGAATAAATGCCCAAGAGATGTTAGCCATTATAATTATAATGGTTTTCTCTGCCTACAAAAAAAAATTCTTTCAAAAGTGAGTTCTCTAGAGAAAAGGATGCCGCTCTGACAGGGCTCATTCCCACCATATTTGTTAAAGGTCCTTATTTTCCTCTCCTAATGGCCCTGCTCGGAAGTGTTTTGCCTTGGCCACAAGGCCACGAGACGTGCCAAACAATGCACCCATGTACTAGCATGTGTGTACACAGGAAACCCATAGCAGTTAACGAATCCCCATGGAGATGTCCAGCTTAGCCCTGGTTTAATATCCTGAAAATGGCAAGGAGTCATTTATCCATGAGCTACGGCCTCTCTGTGTCGCCTGTGCATTACGAGTTATTTATGAGGCAATTTGCAGAGTTTCACACTGGCTGGCCATTATGCGGCTGTCTGCTAACCGCTAGGAGGTTGCTGAACCCAGGGAAGAAATGGTCCTCCCCCTGCCTCCACTTTGCTGGTGACAATAAGCTCATGATTTTCCTGTGCTGTGTGTAGCAGGTTCGCTCTTAGGGAATGAAAGCAAGACCCAGTTCCCAATGGAGAGGAATCCTACCATATCCACGGCCCAGTAACTGAATGCACCCAGGGGCTCATTGTCAAAGACCAGGCTCAAAATAAATAAATAAAAAGGCTGCTGAGGAAACAAATAGTTATTTAAAAAAATGATTTTTTTTCACATGTATTCCAAGAGAGTACACAGTCATAGCATGGACATTCCTTTGATTACTGTCATGGGAATGTGGTAATAATCTTTTCTAAATGTTTTGCACATGACTTGGAACATAGCCAACCTTCAATAAAAGTTACCTGTTGTCATGATGATCTCCTGCATCTCAGTCAGTCCCCATCATCTTGGGCATCGTGTTGTAATCTGTTGAGCAGTTTGGGACCACAGCCAGCTCTGCCCGTGGCCTTGGATGCTTTAGAGTCTGCCTACAGAGTGTCATCACCTGTACTGAGGATTATCCTACCAATCGGTTAGACTCTGAAAGATGGTTCAAGGGTTATCCACGTGTTCAAACAATTTAAATCTATAATACCTATATGCTTTGCTGTTGACTGCTAATACACTGTTGTCTTCGAAAAGTCAATGTCTCTCCTTCGAGATTCTCAAGACCCTCTCTGGTGGGTCCATGCAACAAAGATATTCTAGAGGTGGAGTTCCATCATGAGACTACACTCCTTGTCAACACAAGGGTTTACAGAGCATCATATTACACATAGAGAAAAGATGTTTAAGACAAATGTAACCTGATCCCAATACCCTTTCTTCCACAGTTACTTCTTATCAGCCTCCACTTTCTGCAAGGATTGGTCTCTGGGCCTTTACTTGCTCTTTACTTCATTCTATGTCATCATTCCTAAGACAAAAATTTAGACCATTGCTTCCTGCCCTCTCCCCAACAATATCATCTGTGTCTCTCTGTTCCCCTCTGACAATAAATAAACCAAATAATTACTATAGCTATACTGCTCTCAGTATTCGCCTTGAGCCTCCCTGTGCTTTGTATCTTATCTCTCCTACTCTTCCCAGCCACCCAATAAGGTTTGAACTGTTGTAAACCCCATACATCAGGCACACAATAGAAAAATCGCTGCTAGGTAAAACAGAATAAATTCCACTCATCACAATATGACCCGGATGTGACCACACAATAAATCAGAAAGGGGTATGAGGTTCAAATGCAGGTAATCTGATTTCAGATTGGGAGCTTGTAGCAAATTCTGAGGATGGCCACCACATCTCTCCCAACTTCGCCATTTCAGATCGTGCTGAGCAACGTCCTCCCGTGTGGCCTCCAGCACACTAGAATGGCAGACCAACCATTGATGGATGGGGGCAGCTATAGCGTTTCCCCAGCTCCCTGTACCTCAAGGATAACTCTGAAGTGTGTGCTCCATTCTGTTTCCCTTTCACCAGAGTATAATCTACCGGGGGGGGGGGGCGGCGGGGAAGTAAAGCAAAGCAGCCTGTAGACTCCCCACCCCACCCCCACCCCAGCTCCCCAGCTCATTCCCTGTGGTTCCAGGCAGTGTTTCCTGCAATCCAGCCCCAGGTGAGGCATTGCTTTCCACATTGTGTCTCAGTCTCCTTGAGGGAAGACTCAAACACTTATCTTTTTCAAATCATTTCTCTTTTCCTAGTGCCATTTTTTTTTTAATTCATTGCACCTACAAACTTCCCAGATCTCCTTCCAGAGATGCTGCTCCTTCTGTCTCCAATTGTCCACAAGGATAAGAGGGTGGATGATGAAGAGAGACCGTTTGACTGTGCTTTGCAAGCAGAGCATCAGCCCCATGTTTTCCTGGGGAAGTGTTCGTTCTCACCCTCTGCCTGGTGTGCAGCTCAACCTCAATCAAATGGACCCAAGCTACAATTATGATTCCCATAATTATGACTCTCAAATGCTGATTTTCTGAGGCAAATAATCTGTGTTTTACATCATGACACATGTAAACAATAACAAACCAAAGGGTTTGGGACCATCATACCTGCCAGGCAATGCCGGGGGAGTTGAGGACCATCATGCCTGCCAGGCAATGCCAGGGGCAGCTGACAAGGATGGAGTAGAACACAGTTGAACAGTGGGACTTCCACCAAGTTGGAGAACTCTATAGAAGTAATATCTCCCTTCAGTGAGAACCAGTCTCCTAAACACAAGTTTTCTCAGATGAACAGACCACCCCCCTCCTTCTACCCAGTACTGGCAATCATAACTCTACCTCCTTGCCTGTCCTGAACCAGACCACCAGGGGAAATCAAGCCCTGAGTAAAATACATCAGTTCTCTAAGCTTCAGTTTCCTACGTGTTGTTGCTGTTTGCTGCTGAGGAGGAGGAGAAAGAGGAGGAGGAGGAGGAGGAAGAGGAGGAGGAGGAGGAAAAGGAGGAGGAGGAGGAGGAGGAGGAGGAGGAGGAGGAGGAGGAGGAGGAGGAGGAGGAGGAAATTACAGGGTCTCCTATGTCCTAGGCTTGTCTTGAATTGGCTATGTAGCTAAGGATGTAATCGAGAGTGATTCTCCCACCCTCACCTCCCCAGCACTGGGTTTACAGGTGATTGTTGGTATGAGCCTATGTTATGTGGTACCTGGTTTGTGTGCGTTAAGGATCAAACACAGAGATCTGTGAACTGAATTCGGGATCCATACCTACTAGCCAAGCACTTTGCCCACTTAGCTGCACCCTGATCCCTAAACAATGTGACCCCTGCATTTGACATATGTAAATATTAAAAGATGTGACATGTATAAAGGTCATGGCACTTAAGAAGCACTAGATGGCCATCTAACAAAATCACTGTCCTTGGTATTTTTATTTTATCCTCAAAACAGAATGGTACTGTGGCTGCTTTCATCTCCATTTTGCAGACAGACAAATCAAGGATAACGGAGCTTGACTGGCTTGCATGCGGCTGCACAGTAAGAATTTACCCAGCGCTTTGAAGAGTTTTCCTCACCACACGAGCTCACCTCTCTTCCACCCTACCCTCCTGCATCAAGATGCACCCAGGAAATGGATGACACAATGACCTTTGTTGCACGCAGAAGAGGCTTCCCAACCATGGTCTTACGCGTGTGTCCCTTACATCACTGGTTGTCAGTCTGACAGCAATGTGAAGACAGAAAAGTCTCCCCTTGCCCCAAGCCTCCAGGTTGCACTGATGGAGGGTCTAGGAGATATTGTTTTGTCAGCCAAAGAAGTGTTATCGGGCTCACCAGGAGCTAGAGAAGATGTTTCATAACCAGGGGGAAATAAAAAGGAAGAAACAAGAAAACAAAGGGAGCCTGCCTTGTGTTTAAGAAATATGACTGTCTGCGTGCATAGTAATTAAAATTGGCTCTGTCACCATATGCACACAGTTAAAAGGGCTGGTGTCCTAGGCACAGATGCTACACAAAAGCTGCTTTATAAGCACAATGCATTATGCAGGCTCCTAACAAAACCAAATAATCATTGCTACTGTGAATTTTGTATTCAAATCAACTCCACAAATATTTATCAAGCACCTGCTGTGTGCCCAACACTGTGCAGTAATCCACCCTACAGAGATGAATGAGCACAAGGTGGCGGGCTACATGGGAAATCAAGGGATAATAAATAAATAGACTATGACACGGTGTGGTTGTGCTGCCATCAGGAGAGGAGTAAGTAGGCAGAGGGAGGTGCTTTTGCTTGAGAAGTCCCTCTCCCTGCAGCTGGGAGAACTGGGTCTTCAGAGAGGTTACCGAAGGAGAAACTGTCTCCAATAGCCATGAATCAGATCTGTGTGTTATCTGGAAGGGCAAGCCATTTGATGTGGTGGAATCACAGCCAATGTGAGAGGAGCCAATAATGTAATTTTGTCATCTGGTCTCAACTCCAATGCCAGCACCTTCTTAAAGAAACAGTCACTTGGAATCCTACAAAATGACATCATCCCCTGGGTTTTTTTCTTTCTTCTTAACACTCAACTCATTGATGTTGGATCTGCTGATATTCTTCCACAACCAAAACATGAACTCTTCATTCCAGCAGAGGCCCCATCTGCTTTCTTCTTCACTTCATCTCCGGGGCTTCAAGTAGGACACCTAGAAAATTTCTCATTAAATATAGATAGGCTGCCCACACCCTAGCAGATGGCCGAACCCCTGCACATATGAACAGCACTATCTGAACTCAAGGGGTTATGTTTTATTGAGAATTTTTTGAGAATTCCATAAGCGAGTGCTATATTTACATCACTTCCACCCCTTCGTCTTCCCCTCCTATTCCACGTCACCTCCCCCGACCACTGTCACCCAAATTCATGACCCCTTCTTCTTTAAGTATTATTTGAATGAGGCCAAAAGATACTGATTTTGAAAAAATAGGAGGACATGAAGTTTGGAGGAAGATAGGGTAGGGGTACTAGGGAGAGTTGGAGGGGGGCAGTGATTGGTGAATATGATCATATTACACTGTAGAAGTATGTGAAGTTTTTAAAGAAATAAAAAATATTATTTAAAATAAATAAGTAAAAACAAATGAATAAATCAATAAATGGAGGGCTTGTAACTTGCCTTGATGGAGAAGTTCAAGCTAATACATTCATTTTTCATGCTAGCTTTATCAGAATAACACTGACTTCTACAACAAAGAAACCCAGCCTTTCAGCATCTTGACACAACCAAAATGCATTTCTCACACAGTTAAAAGTCCACTGACAACATCTGTGGCTGGCTTTCCTCTATATGTTGGTGGAAGAAGTGTCCACAATGCTTCTGTCTTGTGGCTCTACCATTGCCGAGAATCCTCAGGGTCCTTTGGGTCCAGTCAGGCAAGGCAAAAAGTACATAGGAAACTCAGAAGGGGGACATCCTGGCCACTTGCCCACTGAGAACTAGTCTCATGATCCCACTGAGATGGAAGTACAGCTGCTGCGATATGGAACTTCTGCCTCAGCAGGCACCTCTCAGTGGTGACTTCACTCTATGGACGAGTGGGCAAGTTTGCGATGTGTCCCTGAGCTCAGAAAGGCTAAAATTCTCCCACGAGCATGCCACTCTCAAATGCACGAGTGTCCCATTAGTGTAAAACGTGGCCAAGTCCTTCCCCTTCTTTGCCCTCACTTTAGCTAAATTTTCTGAGCAGTAAGACTAGAAAGTGACATTTTCTGACCCAAGATTGTAACAACTTTTCATGACAGAATCGTGTAGCCCTATAAGCCAAGGGTTCATTTATTCTGTTCCTGGGAGAACCCAGAGAAAATGTGCCAGAATGTTCCCAGGAATAGAGATAAGGAGCCAACTGGGAACAGGAAACAGGATACCAGAAGAGAAGTGGGGAGCAGCCTCTATAGAGAATCTAACAAGTTTGCTTCCAACACAGCATCCCTGCAATAATGACAGCAGCAGCAAATAACACTGGCTTAGCACCTGCTGTGGGCTAGACACTGAGCCAAGGACTTGGAAATCATTTTCTCATCCAGTCTTTAGAAAGTACGAGACTACTGGCTGTGAATGTGTGTGTGTGTATGTGTGTGTGTGTGTCTGTGTCTATGTCTGTGTGTATATATATGTCTATGTGTGCCTATGTGTCTGCATGTGTCTGTGTGTGCATGTCTGTGTGTGTCTGCATGTGCATGTGTGTATGCCTGTGTCTATGTGTGCATGTGTGTGTACCTGTGTCTGTGTGTCTGTGTGTCTGTGTGTGTCTCTGTGTGTCTCTGTGTGTCTCTGTGTGCCTATGTGTCTGCATGTGTCTGTGTGTACATGTCTGTGTATCTGCATGTGCATATGTGTATGCCTGTGTCTATGTGTGCATGTGTGTGTACCTGTGTCTGTGTGTGTATCTCCGTGTGTGTACATGCACACGTACCTGTGTGTGTGCACATGTATGTGTATACATGTAATGCCCTAAGGGTAACCTTGACTGTTATTTCTAGGAGTTATCCACATTATTTTTTCCGAGATGGAGTCTGTCACTCCCCAGAACTCAATAAGCAGTCTAGCCCTGTCAGTAAGCCCTGAGGGAATCTACTATCTCTGCATGGGGATTACAAGCACAGGCTTATTTTATATGGTTCCTAGGAATTAATCTCAGGTCCTCACGTTTGCAAGGAATGCTGTTAACTGACAAAGCCATCTCCCTGGCCTCCTGCTGTCCCATTTTTGCAGATAAAGAAACTGAAGCTCAGAGACACTGAAAGAAATTTCCCAAAGAGCACAAGTAGCCAACAAGACAGGTAGAAGGTAACGAGTTAGGAGCCCAAACTTCTCAGTACCACCTTCAGGTCTCTCGAAAAGGATCTTTTAACTGTGGTACCACACAGGATCTTATATCTGTGGTTCCACACAAGTGGGAGATACACAGAGGCCTAGAGGTCAAAACCCTGTAACGAAGGCTGCCAACCAAAGCTGCACAGTAGGCATCATAAGAGATGTGGGGGGTGAAACAAGCTTCTCCGTGCTGGCTTAGAATCTTGTTTCTAGACAACCTATGCATGAGAATGTAGAGTTCAGGTAATGTTTAGAAGTCAGTGTGCCTCTTGGGGTCCTGTTGAGACCATGGAATAACTTTAATCCTGAGGAGCATTAAGGATCACAGAAGAGTTTGTCCATGTGGCCTTGACATTCTTAGTTTGAGTCAGTGCATGAACATTTTCTGTTTGCCCTGTCACAGCTAACTGTAGTACTTCCAAACCAAGTGGTGTGGCGTACTTTGAAAGTACAGTCCCCACTTACAGCAATTCAGGTCTCTTAAGTAACCAATCATTGTGACTTTGAATGAATTTAATTATCAGAGTACTTCAGTGTATAAATAATTATGTACACCCTGTTAGACAGGCTGACAGCTCTAATGGAATCCAGTGGATTGGTCTCATCTAATAGAAATGTCTGGGAAAGTCCCACACTTGACACTGTATTGTCAAGGGCACTGAGAATCATCATAAAAGAGCTTTGAACTCCAACCTAGGTTATTTACTTATTTATTTATTTGGAATACTCAAATCTCTTCTCTTAAAAGACTAAGGAGAAGATGACAGAAATGGTGGCACACACCTTCAATCCCAGCACTTAGGAGACAGGGGCAGGTGGATCTTTTTGGGTTCAAGGTCACCTTGGTTTACATAGTAAGTGCCAGACCAGCCAAGGGTACATGATAAAATACTGTCCCAATAAATAAATAATTACTAACTAAGGAGCAGAAAATGATTATTTTAATTTTTTACATTTTTTATAGGGAGGGTGGGTTTTGTTATGACAACTATGTGGAGGTCAGAAGGCACCTTGTAGGAGTCACCTTTTTCTCCTCTGTGGGCTCTGGAGGCTGGATTCCACTTGGCAGGATTGTCAGCATGTGGCTTTACCTACTGACCCATCACTCTGGCCCTAGATGTTTTGTTTTTAATCTTCAATGACGCTCAGAAGAGATCACTCAGTTGGTAAAGTGCTTGTCCTGTGAGAACAAGGACGTAAGTTCAAATACTAGAGGACAGGAATAAAAAAAAAAGCCAAGTGTGGTGTTGTGCACATGTAATGTGAACAAAGACAGAGACGGGCAGATCACTGAAGCTCCCTGGTCAGTCAGAACAACTTGGTTCTCAGGTCAGTGAGAAACTGTCTCAAAATATACAAAGAAGATGCCTGAGGATCAAGAACAGAGATTGTCCTCTGGCTTCCACATGTATATATAACCTGTACACACATGAACACATGCATGCACATGCATATATACACACACATTAAAAAAATTCAAAAAAGGATCTGTTTTCAAAGAGCTTTCAGATACCGCACTCATTTCATCCACTCATTGGCTGTAGAGATGGCATCCTCAGTGGCTGGTGCTTCACCAACATTAACTGAGTGACTGAAAATTCATACACAAGGAAACTGAGCCTTAGAAGTAACACAGTAGTCTAAACTAACTCAGTCAGTATAGCATAAAGCCTGGTTCTCAATCTCAGATCTATAAACTCAGCTATCAGATGGAGCAACAGGTCAAAGGAGGGAGGCAGCATCCTTGCCAGCCAGCATCCCTGCCTCTGCTCACCCTCCCCGTGTTAGATCCATTAAACTTTAACAGGCCTAGTTTTCTTCAGCATCATCTTCTACCAGGGGCTCCAGGGCAGGTCTGCAGACCACCCAGGGACAAGCTGGGTAATCAGAGTCTGAGTATTCATAGTATCTTCTTAGGTTCCCTTTGAATAATCCCTTCCTACAGCACAAAAGGGAAGAGCATCTCCAGTTGTCTGCCCTTCTGCACCATCTAAACATGAGTGTCTTAACCTTTTTGTCCAAGTACGGTATTGACACCTGTGAACTGCTTCTTACAATATCCCAGAAGTTGTACATAATATAAAGCACAATTGATAACAAAAGAAATGCAGCAATATTTAAACACAAACCACCTTTTAATATGACACAGGATGCTTCTTTGCCAATGCTCTAAGCAAGATATAGCATAGGGTCTCTTCCATCACTTCCAAGTTGTCATGAACATGAATGATATTTAAGATATCTGACAACAAATATATTGTGAAATTTTTAAAAATCTGATTTTTTTTATCATTCACATATACTGTTAATGCTACTATAGTTTGTTTTCTCCATTCAAAATCTGAAGGATATTGCTCATTTCAATTTGACTTTAGGAAAAATAAAAATGCAATATTGTCCTGAGATCACAGACTTCCAAAGTCTTCTTGAAGACCCTTCAGTGAACCACAAGAGCCCTGTTCTGCTCACCTTCTGGTCTTAGAGAAGTGAGGGAGACCTTTCTTAGCTTCCTTGACCAGGGGAACTAGTGAGCTTCATCATGCCAGACTCTGTCTCAATGTTTCCTAGAGCCATGACTACTTACCTGATATTTATTACATTCATTCTTGGGTCATCTCCTTTTCTCCCACCTTTGCTCTTTGGGTGTGTACAAACCATGCCTTCTGTTTCTTTTCAGACACCAGCTCATGTCATCCTTCTTTACAGTGTCTTCATCTGGAGAATCATAGCACAGATATACAATCTGTGTGTATTGGCCAGAAAAGCATCAATCCTGACCCATTTATAATAGGTACCTTCAAAAATAGGCAGCCTCTCGTCCACACTCTCCATCTCTTGTCTACTAGAAGAGAACCAGTTATTGTCTTGGTTGAGTTGACCTATGTCATCACTGTAAGAAGCATACCCTGTCTTGACATCAGTGTGATGACAGTGTAACATAATGACAGAGATGGGTCCTTGTTAAAAATTATATGTGTGCACCAACTTAAGGATACTTCAATGGGAAAAGAGGCCAGTGAGGAATGTATTGGGGAGTTGGCTGTTAGCTAATCAGTAAGGGTGACTGTTTACAAGTGGGAAATAGACATCTTCAGCCCCTGAAGACACAGAGAAGCAGCAGGATACATCAGCTTTTATGCTGATGTGGAGACTCGGGATAAATTTTGGCACTCATCTAAGCATGTGCTTGCCATTTTCTAACCCAATTCCTCTTGCAATTTACATTTGGAATTGAGTGGGGAGAGCTGTCGGTTGGATCTTTGTGTGAGCTCTCTTGGACTTTGCAGCTCCTGCTCTAGGAAAGAGCATCTCTCTCTACTCCTGATACTTCTAGATGAGCACATGAAACACTCAATGTCTATTACTATTACTGTTACTCTTTTTAAAATGTTTAAATGCATTCTTATTTTTATTACTTTATATGCTTGTGTGTTTTTCCTGATTGTATGAGATCCCCTGGAGATAGTGTTACAGATCCTTTTTGAGCCCAGAAATTGAATCTAAGTCCCACACAACAGCAGCAAGTGCTCTTAATCACTGAGCCATCTCATCAAGCCCCCATCACTGTTATTCTTGATCTTATGATTGGCTATGGAAGCATTTGAGGTTGTATAAATAAGTGTCCAGTTTGAATTAGGGAACACATATCCCTAGGATGTCTTCAAATCATCAAAACTCACAAAAATCCCAAAGAGAATGAGTGAGACTCACATTGTTGTGGGCAATAAATTTAGAAATACAATAAAATGTCTGATAGGTACACAGGGTACAGGTTATATTGTAAGTATCCTAATGTGGTTGTAGTCACACTGTGGGATGATGCTGTTGTGTCCTCAGAGTCAGGGTAGGAAAAGTGACTTACTAAAGTTGACATGGAGGCCATTATTCAAGCAGGATGCAGGAAAATGTTTGCTAAACTTGATCCAACATCCTGGGCCTTCATAGAAAACATGATGGACTCCTCTCCCTCATTACTAAAATAAAATCCAAATGATGGGCTGCAGAGATTGCTCAGTGGTCAAGAGCACTGACCACTCTTCCAGAGGACCTGAGTTTAATTCCCAGAATGTACATGGTGGCTCATAACCATCTGTAACTTCAGTCCTGGAGGATCTAACACTACCCTCTGTGAGCATTGCACACACATGGTACATAGTCATATAGGCAGATAAAACAACCATACACATAAAAATGAATAAACATATTTTTAAATATCTAGTAGCCAGGCATTGCAACACACACCTTTAATTCCAGCACTCAGGGGACAGAAACAAGAGGATCTCTATGAATTTGAGGCCAGCCTGATCTAAATAGTAAGTTCTAGGATAGCCAGGGCTATAGAGAAAGACCCTATCTCAAAAAAATAAAAGCTAAATAACCTAAATATATAAACATAAATTGGTTATCCTAAAGAAGTCCATAAGGAAATTTAATAAATCATTTTATAATTGCAGGATGCTAAAGTCCATTTTAAAACATCGTTCATCAAAACCAGAAGCCAAACAGGAGAGTCTGACAGATGACACTACATAAAAATGTAAACCTTCCATTGACCAATGAATAAGCTTAGGAAAATATTTTCAGGGTATGCTAAAGACAAGAGGTTACCATTCCACATAGAGACAGAAAACTCAGCAAAAATGTCAATAAAAACTGAACACCACCAAAAGGAAAAAAGTATAAATAACAGAACATAGTTCAGAAATGATGTAAAAATGGCTGATAGCCAAACAGGAGAGTCTGACAGATGACACTACATAAAAATGTAAACCTTGACATAATGAGGAAAGTTACTAAGCACTTACTAGAACAACAGAGAGACCAACTCTATTGTTGGGTTCTGGCTAAGAGCTGAGCACCTTGACATAAGGAAAAAAGTTACTCAGCACTTACTAGAACAATGGGGGAATCAACTGTATTGTTGGGTTTTGCTGCTTTGAGAAAGCCTGACTTTCATAGGCCAAGGAAAGGCCAACAGACTCTTTCTGTCCTAAGGGTTAGTCTTCGGAAGTCTATCTCATAGAACACCATTTGGGAAAGTAAAGAGAAAAATGAGGCAAGTTATGGAGCTGGAGAGAGAGTCACCCCACTCCAGAGAAGATAAAATTCCCATTCAAATAGAATCTTGGGGAGACCTGAGGTTTCCTTCTGAAAGAAAACATTTCGTAAAAGTGATACAGGCAAGAACAAGAAGCTGGGTTTTCCCTGGAGGCTGGGGTTGATGAAAGCAGAGGCTAGCTGCACTGAGAACAGAGACAACCAAGTCGGCCAAAAGAAAAATGATGTTTCTTTTTTAAAATCAACAACATTGATAGGTCAGTAGCTGAAAAGAGATTTTTAAAATCCAGATATGATAACATATGCTTCCAATCTCAACACTGGAGAGGTGGAAACCAGCTGATCCCTGGGGCTCTCTGGACAGCTAGAATAACCTAATCCACAAATTCAGGGTACCAGTGATGAATCTCATTTAAAAACAAAGCAAAACAAAGCAAACAAACAAACAACAACAACCAAGATGGACAGCTCCTGAGGGACAGCACCCATGAGTGACTTCTGATGAGTGACTGCTGACCTCCAAACACACATGCACACATATGCACACACATGCACGCAAACGAAAGCACTGAAACTTTCAACAGCATTATATAGTATTGGTCATCAAGTTATATAACATAAAAACTCTTGCAAGCCAGGCGATGGTGGCGCACGCCTTTAATCCCAGGGCTTGGGAGGCAGAGGCAGGCGGATTTTTGAGTTCGAGGCCAGCCTGGTCTACAGAGTGAGTTCCAGGACAGCTGGAGCTACACAGAGAAAGCCTGTCTCGGGAGGGGGGGGAAACCTCTTGTAAATATAAAAGCCTTATCAAACCGTCCATAGCTACTTTTTAATTATTTTATTTATTTATATTTCAGTCATTGCCCCCCTTCTCAGTCCCCCTGCCCACAACAGTTCCTCATCCCATTCCCCCTCTGCCTCGCCTCCGAGAGCATCCACCACCAAGCATCCCCCTTCCCTGGGGCCTCAAGTCTCTCAGGGATTAGGGATTAGGCACATCTTCTTCCATTGAGGCCAGACCAGGCAGACCTCTGCTGTATATGTGCCAGGGACCTTGGACCCTCAGGCAAGAATATTGGAACTAACAAGCAAGAATGTGTCAGAACTGATTAATGAAATTTGGAAGGTCAGCCCAATAAGATTCAAACCATATCCTTTTTATGTATCCCTGAATAATTTGCAAGCGTTAACTCAAAAATCAAAACTTCCAGAGTGAAAACTGAAGCGGCAAGATGGCTCAGTGAGCAAAGATAATTGTTACCAAGTCTAGTGATCTGAGTTCAATTCCTGGGACCCGAGACAGTTCAATCTGTCCTCTGATCTCCACACCCATGGGTGGTACATGTGTCCATACACACACACACACACACACACACACACACACACACACAATTAATTGGTGAGTTAGTTAATTACTTGATAGATAAGTGAGTGAGTGAACTAATTAATTAATAAGTGTGGTTTGGAACTTTTTAAGAAATAAAGATAACACACAACACATTTTCCAAACACAATTTGGTAAAATCTGACAAAACTCACGCACATACAAAGATGAAAGAAAACCCCTCAATCAAATTATCTCTCATACAACAAATCAAAACAAAACCTGCAGTAAACTGTATAGTCCCCAAATTCAAAGACCTGGTTGGCCTTTTTGAGTTATTTCAGAGGACTGCTCACATGACTGCAGTGAACATTTCTTGTTGTGTGCAAGCACTGCTAAGAGACTTGTGGGTTTCATCACCACTATTTCCCAGATCACAAAGAAATTTGTCCAGGAACTAAAATGCCATTTTAAAATAGCATGAGATTGATTGAGACGGATATAAATACACAGCTGTGGGCCGGGTAAACAACTCAAGGAGTTTAGCTTATGCACAAGAATGAGAACCTGACTTTGAATCCCCAAAATCCATACAAAGTTGGGCTAACAGCACACATCTGTAATCCTTGTGATCCTGCAGAGAGATGGGAGGCAAGGCTAGAGAGTCCCTTGAATCTCACAGGCCAGCTAGTATGGCATATACACCAGCAAACAAAATAAAACATAAAATAGACTTTCTCAAACCAAGGTGGAAGGGAAAAACAGGTACATAAGCTCTGTAACCTACACACACACACACACACACACACACACACACACCTTAGCATGAGCATCTCTCTCTCTCTCTCTCTCTCTCTCTCTCTCTCTCTCTCTCTCTCTCACACACACACACACACACACACACACACACACATACACACACACACACACACACACACCTATGCAATATGGTTGCAGGGTGGGTGGCAGGCAGACATGTGAGTAAAATGTCTCTAATATGAAAGTAAAAGGCTTCCAGGTTTTATACATGTGTAGTCAAATCTATAGTTTTCAAATCTTAGGGACACTAAAGACTGATTTCTACTGTCTCATTCATTCTTGTAGGCAAAACTGTGCATACATGACCTTCAACTGTGCCACTATTCAGTGTGTCTGAAAAGAAGCAGCCATGCACCAGGAAGACAGACCTTAGCATCAGAGCCAGCAAGGAGAGCTCAGGGGTCCACCCCACAGCCAGCGCTAGCAAGGCTGAGATCCCCAGAAGTAGGGAACAGAATAGGCAGTTGGCACAAGGCAACAGTTCTAAGGAGAGCAAGAGTTATTTGATTTGAGCAGAGAACTGAACCAGTTATTTTTCAAAAGCTCTGGGAGTTTGAAAATGACTCTTAAAATAAATGGATCATAATCTCAAGCTGGACAAAGTCTACCCCAAAATCATCATAGGGGACAAGGAAAAGAGTGCTGAGGGAGAGTGACGGGGAGAGATCAGACAGCAGCCAGACCATGAGTGTCCTCCCTAGACTAGAGACTGTCACCCCTACTGGAGGCAGCTGAAACTGTGTTATGCCTTTGAAGCAAAATAGTGGTACATGCTCTCCAATTTACCCTACACTGAATCTTGGCTGCAGCAGGGAGGAACAGCAAGCTCATTAACTCAGAGTAATAGATGTTGCCTTAGTCTGTTTGGTGCTAGTAATATTGTTACATAATTCATGAGACCAGGTAATTTATAAAAAAGAGAAAGCTACCTCTTACAGTATTGAAGGTTGGGTCTGAGATCAGGGTGTCTTTTGTCCCGTGAGGGCCTCCTTTCTGCATCCCCATATGACACAAGGGACAACCCTGCACTCTCCCTCATATTGTCAAAGAGAAGTGAAGCAACCCACTCTCACAAGACCCTCTGGTAGCATTGCTAACCCAACGCACACGGGTGGAACAGAATGGCCGGAACATTCTTCAACTGGGCAGCGTCGGGATTCAATTTCCAACATGACTTTCCCACAGATGGCGGCCATTCCCATGTACTGCTGACAGTGCAGCTCTCACAGCACCTGTGAGTTTGGAGACAGTAGGTTTGCAGTGCTCTTTAGGACCGAGCAGAGGGACAACTGGGGCCTCTATACAAGTAATTTTCCAAGTGTGACCCGGAGGCCAATCTGGAAATGGGTGAGCTTAGAGGGTCTGTAATCTGAGGAACTCACAATAAGCCAGACATTGAGCCAGACACATTGTGGTATTTGTCCAGTTTAATCCTCAGAGCAAACATACAGGAATATTGTTATTTAAATTTTTAAAGGACTTTAAGGATGGGGAAATCGGAATCTTTTCAGGGGTTACTTATCCTTATCATGGAATCAGAGGCGCCCATACTGACTTCTACTTCCGCAGTGATGTGTAATAGCAGGTATGCCAAGGGACAAAGCTATGGATTAAGAGATGTGTACACAGCAGCCCACAAAGGGGTCAAGGGCTGGCTGATGGGAGTCAGCACAGATAGCAGGTAGAGACTCTGGGGGAAAAAATGCCTGTATTCACTGTGTGTGGCTCATTCTCTTTCCTTCAGTACAGGCCGCACCAGGTCCCTTTCTTTCCTTGGGAAAATCCTAAATACCACTCTCTTGATCCCTTTGGGGCTCATGCCTGTTTTCACAGTGACACTGGCCCCTGCTATCCCTCCCAGTGGCCACACTTAGCTGCTACATGACCCTTCATTATTCTCACTGTTGGCTCTTGTGCTCTCTCTCTCTCTCTCTCTCTCTCTCTCTCTCTCTCTCTCTCTCTCTTCAACCCTTTCCTTAGGTTCAGAAAACAAAGGTATTGTATCTGGGGCTCTTGCAAATGAATTAGATGAAAGGACTTTGGCACCATATGTTATCATTCCAGCAACACCTTCAAGGGAAAGCAGCTGAGTACCAATGAAACAATACACAACAACAACAACAACAACACACACACACACACACACACACACACACGTCTTCTGAACTAGTCACCCAGTCACCCAGTCACCTCACTTTTGACAGCCGGTCACTCTTTGCCTCAACCCTAAACTTGGAGTTTCTAGGTACTCCAGAAGTTGTCCTGCAGGGAAATCTGTGTAGGACTCCGTGACTCATGTGGTAGGCTGACTTAGTAAGGACTGTACTAAGACCCCTTCTATAGACCTGGTCCAACCTTGAATTTGCTCTACCAAGTAGTACCCTCCCACATTACCCCTAATCTTTCTCCCAACCAAAAGCACACATACACACGCCCTTTCCAAGAGACTGGCAGCCTTGAGTGAAGACAGGAATGGGGATTTGCAAGGATAGCAAGTCCTGCATAAGGTAGAAAAGAAGTCAAAATCAGTGGTGGGTCTCAGTACCAGGGACAAGTAGAAATCCCTAGAATGCAGCTGATGTCAGGGACACAGAAATACAGAGAAAACAGAAATACAGAGCAGCTCAGAGCTCACCCGACATACGGGAAGAGCTCGGGAGACCAGGAGACTGATCCTGGGACCAGATCACTCAGCTTCTCCTGGCTAGCAGTCTGAGACCCAGTATACCACAGCCCAGCTAGGATTGTACTGACTGGCCAGGAATGGATCTATTGGAGGTCCTGAAAACCCTCACCTCCTGTCACGGTCTTCAACCCTGATCTAAACAATAATAGAGCTTAGTTAAAAGGGGAGGTGAATGAATTGAGGTGGTTGTAAGGGAAAGAATGCAAAGAAAGAAAGTAGTGTAATAAACATTTTTATTATTTGATAACTATACAGGTATACAATGTATCTTGATCATGTGCACTGTCTTGAGCCCTCCTACTATACTGGACTTATAGGCACTGTGTAACCAGAATTGCATCCACAAAGCAGCACAAAGAATGCAAAGAAAGAAAGTAGTTTAATAAACATTTTTATTATTTGATAACTATACAGGTATACAATGTATCTTGATCATGTGCACTGTCTTGAGCCCTCCTACTATACTGGACTTATAGGCACTGTGTAACCAGAATTGCATCCACAAAGCAGCTAGAGATAAGGACCCAAACTGATGGAGCCATTAAATCCCTCAATGATTCCCCGCTGCCATCAGAGCAAAATCTATCACGTCTTTGGGAGCTGAGAGACCACAGAGTCCTGCCCACCCCCACTCCATTTTGCCCAGCCACACCCCATACTATTTGGCCTCTCCATGCCCGCACTCACCCCAGATTCTGCAGCCCTGAGTCTCTCCCTCCTACTTTATTCTGTGGGCCTTTTCTGTTGTTTAGTGCATCATCGACATCTGGCTGTGCTCGCGTGCTCAGGTTCATACCTGACACTTTGTATGCATGATCTCTCCTGATCCTCTCAACAAATGTGAGGCGGAGATAATTATACCTATCTTATAATAAAAGGAGCTGAGGCTGAGAGGTACAGCCGCAGCTGCCCAAGGTGAACACCGTGTGTGCTAAGCTATGTCTTTCCTTCCCACACTGAGCCTCCTACCAGTCAGCCTCACAGTCAGCCAGCACGGGACAAACATGGACTGCCAGGAGTGCCTAGGGCCGCACAGACCTCGGAAGCACTGAGAAGGGGAAAGACAAAGAGGTCAGGTCTCTCAGGGATGTAAGAGAGAACCGGCCCATGGCAACCAGCTCACCGCTATTTGCCCAGGTTTGTCGGATTGTAGCAGTGAAAATCTTCTGTCTTGGGAAGCCATCACTCCTTGTTTCAAAAGTGATATTCTGCCTTCCAGGGTTATCTCCAGTCTCGGGGCCAGTGGAGCAAGGTTGGTGAGGCACCCTGACTCAGGTCAGCTTGTGTGTCCACCAGAGGATGTAAACAGAGGCAGGCCGGGTTACTGGGGATTTCCCCTGGTGCAGCATGAGAGCTACAGTTCAAATAATCAAACATGAGACTTCATTCAAGCACAGACACACCAAAGGGGGAGTTGAAAGGAAAGGAGTCCAACCATGAGCAAGAAAGGGTGGGAAAGGGGAGGAGTCAGAGAGACACACAAATCCAGATATCTGGCTATCAGGTTTGCCATATTTTTCAGCTCCTACATACTGCCTAGAACCCTAGAATGGGCAGATGGATTCATGCATGCATGCCTCACGCATGCCTGGGCCAGCATGTCTAAATACCAACTAACTTCTATGCAGCTCTCAGGCTGAGCCTCACACAAACTAGTCTAATCCAATCTTACAACTGCTGAGGGACCAGCTGGATACCTGGGAGACCCAGGAAGAAGAATGGGGAAACCTGTAAAGCCTGACTTGTCCCAGCAAGACCCACCAAGGGTCCGGAGCACAAGGACGTCTGGTGCTGGTGTTTTGAGGCAGTTTGTCTTTGTGGCAGTCTGATCAGCCAGCCGGTTTCCTTCCCTTAAACCTGATGTCCCAGACTCTGACAAACATGACCAAGTGGGCAAGGCTTCTACGGAGCCCGTTTTCAAAAGGCCTCATTGTGAGGATCTCTCCAGCAGCCCAAATTGAAGATTACTTAAGAAAGATGTTCACTGAGTAATCACTTCAAACTTGTAGAGAACTTCTGAGAAACTGTTCCGGCAGCTGCTGGCAATTTCTCGGTAGTCGGGACTGGGAAGCAGCAGCAGCGCCATCTTGTGACACTTTTGAGAACACCACGGGTTTGTGTCGGTCCCTTCAGCTGTCCGTTGTGTTCCGTGCCTTCTGAAAATTCACAATTTTATCTTAATAAGGATATCTGTTGGGCTGCTTAGCAATCTGGTCCACTCACTTCTCAACCTTTATAAAAATAAAAAATGTAAAAATCAATGCCCCAATTCAGAATGGTTTCAACACTATGTAACCTTGATATTTTCAAGAAAGCTCGGATTCAGAAAGGTTTGGTAGCACACATCTATAATCCCAGCACTTGGAAAAACTGAGGCAGGAGGACTGCTATTAATTTGACGCCATTCAGGACTAACTAACAAGATTCTGTCTCAAAAATACCATTAAACGGAAAACAAAAATTCCACTTCTCTAAGAAAATACGCACTGCTTCATCTGGCATATGGGTGGCTCAGGTCCAGATAAAGGTCAAAGTTCACAAGTCAACCACCGCCTGCCCATGGAGACACAGTGTTGCCTGTTTGCCTCTATTGATTACCACCTTATTTTTGAGACTTGATCTCCCACTGAGCCTGGAAGTCGATAGTTCAACAAGACTGGCCACCTAGCAAGCCCCTGAAGACCTCTTGTGTCATCCCCTGTACATGCGCACTTTAACACACATGGATCCACGCTTGGATCTTTACATGGGGGCTGGGCATCTGCTCGGGTCACCATGCTTGTACAGTAAGCGCTTTAACAACTGGACTCTTTCCCCAGACTCCAAGATGGCTTCATTTATAAATAAATAAGTAAATAAATAAATAAATGATTTGTTCATTCACTTAATAAATATTCATTGGAGTGCCCATTATATCCCAGACCCTGTAAGTGCTGGATATAAAGGAAAAGAAAAATAAACATGACCACTACCTGCTATGGCACTCATAGTCCAACCGAAGAGATGTTATAAACCAGGAGATTATTGAAATGCTAATGCCAAAGAGAAAGCACCAGTACGGACATAGATAAAATGCGTCAAGGACCACAGTTCGCTACAAGGCGTCAATAAGGCTATTATAAGATACTAAACTAAAAACTATGTCTGAATTCTCGCCCAGGAAACCCAAAGAACTTGGGTACCCAAGACACTGTACCGACGAGCCTGATGGGAGCCGATTGCTGGGAAAGACAGAGTTTGCCTTGACCTTCTCTCTCCATCCTGAGTCTTTATCTGGCTCCTTTTCGCCTCCCCTCGCCCATCCCCAGCGCCCACCCCCCCCCCCAATGCAACACTGGGAACACACACTACGCTCGCATCTACATTTACACACACACACGCACAATTGATTTCTCTTGTCTTTGTGCTGAAGAGGAATTAAATTATGTGCGGGTGAGAACTGCAGCCGGATGGAGCCCTGCTCAGGGAGGGAAGAGCGGTAAGGCTGTTTAAAGAAAACCTTATCGCTGACGTTCAGACGCACTGGCTCAGTACTGAAACAACTGAGACTGCCCGTGGGCAGTGAGTTTCCAGCCCTGAGTCTGCCCAAAGAAGGGAGGATGGAGTCAGAATCGGGCCAGCTGGGAGACTTCACAGGTGCAGAAATTCAGAGTTGAAAGGAGCCTTCGAGCTCACCTCCTCCTGATGTTTAAAGAAGGCTGATGGAAGACACGTGATCCTGGACCCAGCCGGATGTAGAGCCTAACCCCAGCCTCAGCATGAATCACCAGATTCACTTCTCTGAGCCATTTCACCACGTGTGAAATGAAATTAAGAATCTCCAGGTTGCAAGGAGCCTTTGGGTCTGTTCTGTCTCCCAAGAACAGCCTCCTACCTGAGAATCCCGCTCCCTCTCCGGGCCTATCTGGCAATAGCTTTTACCAGATATGATCAGCTCATTCCTTTCTGAAAAACAATGACTCAAACAAAATTAGAATTTTTTATTTACATTACGGTTATAAAGTGTAAACTTTTTTTTAGCATGTTTACTTTTCATACAGAAATAATCACCGAATAAATTGACGGAAAGGGACAGTTGGGTTTTACAGAAAAAAAAAATTAGTCATCTAGTAAACATGCAAGAAATAATGCAAAAAGAAAATAACCATTAGGCCAATAGCACCATATATAATTGTTGCAAGCAAGATAGTTCCTAAATATGAGAAGAGAAATAGTAACTTGGCCAGAGAAGACTGCTCAGCCTCATGTTTACTCACTGACCCCTCACACAATCAGACAGACCTGTAATAAGCTGTCTGAAGAAGGGCGTGACTATATACCCTGTGGTGTTGATAGAAATGAATAAACTCCGTCTAATCACGGGGAGCCACCCGGCAGGCCCAGACTGAGGGTCATTCTACAAAATGATTGGTCTATAATCTTCGAAAACACCAAGGTCATGAATGGGGATGGAAATGAGAAACTCAAGACTACGCAAGACTAGGAAGACAGGTGCAGGGAGGAAACACCACACTGAGTACGTTTGTGGGAAGAGTGGTAGCTCTCAAATCATGTGTGTAGCTAATGGGACTGCTGCGTCGGGGTTGATTTCACTGTGCTGTTAGTAGTGAAAAATATAGAAACAATAAGAGGGCATGATTTAGCTGCGTCCTGAAGTCCTGCATCCTACACAGGATCACTGTTAACAGCTTAGCTAGGGGCCAGAGAGGAGGGCATTCCATGTACCACGGTGTGTCACGAAGCTTCAAGGACAGACTTGGGTCTCCATGCTTGCCTCTTGCCTTGTCTAGACAGGGTCTCCTACACACTGCTGTGCACTCCATGCTAGCTGGCCCAGAAGCTTCCAGGAGTCCTCCAACGTCTGTCTCCCATCTCAAAACAGGAGCACTAGGATTACATGTGTGCACTACAGTGTGTGCACTTCTGTGTGTTCTGGGGATCTGCACTGAGCTCTTCACATTCGCATGGCAAATGCTTCACCCACTGAGTCACAGCCCCAGCCCCAGGTGGGTATGCTTTATATTTATATAAAAGTAAATGCATATATTTAAATGAATTAAATATAAATAACTAACTATACTTATAGCTATATATAACTATGTATTTTTAGATAATATAGAACTATATACAAAGCTGGAGAGATGGCTCAGTGGTTAAGAGCACTGACTGCTCTTCCAGAGGTCCTGAGTTCAATTCCCAGCAGCCATATGGCAGCTCATGACCATCTGTAATGGGATCCAATGCCCTCTTCTGGTGTGTCTGAAGATAGTTACACTGTATATAAAATAGAACAATAATAGCTGTCACTCAACAGCCACTTGCCAACAATGTGTCTTGGAAGGTTTTTCTTATATATCCACCTCATTATTTGGGGGTTATGGAGAATTCTGTTGTTATGACATAAAATGTGTTTAGTCAATCAAGATTTGTCTCCAATTTTCCATATTTATGGTTTTGAGCCTAGCCTTTAACAGCTGAGCCATCTCTCCAGCCCTAATTTTCCATATTTTAAAAGCATTTCTTTTTCTTTCTAGAATTACAAATGCTGTGTGTGTGTATGTGTGTGTGTGTGTGTGTGTGTGTGTGTGTGTGTTTCTATAGAATAGAATCATAGGAAAACCAGAGGGGATTAAATTTAAATAGGAGATAAGAAATTAAATGTAATCACAATTACACTTACAGTGAACAAAGCTGACCAATAAGGTACATCAGAAATGATAGTTGGTAAGAAGGCACAGGGTTTCTCCATGGTCTCCACTGGGTCATTAGCACTGATGGAAGCTAAACTCATCAATGACATAGCCCTACTATGAGTTCTGCACCACAAAGGACTGAAGCTTCAAGCCAACAGCTATAGGTAGGCATCATCTTGAAATCAATGACCCAGCTATTGGTAAGCCTACATCTAGATGACTACAACCCAAGCCAACATCTTGAGTACAGCCTCAAGAGAGACTATAGAGTTTCCCAGAACCACCCAGCTGTACCACCACAGATCCCTGGCAACTGGAAGCAACAGGATCACTAAACACTTTGTTTTAATCCACCGAGTTTTAGGCTTAGTAGTTATAGCAATAGATACCCAGTGTATTTTCTAAGGCTCATTGTCTTCATCTCTAAGTCAATGGTAATAATAGAAATGGCCTGTTCACAGAGGAGAGCAGAGGAGGCCTGCCACCTGTGCGGTCCCCAAGCGTCAGTACCTTCCCCCATCTCCTGGGGGTGGAGGTTGTAATGACTGACAGTCCTGACTAAACAGGGAGAATGTTCTGAGTTGTTATGCCCTGGACCTTTCCATTAAAAAAAAAAAAAAGTCAAATCTGCTTCTAATTCATTTACAGACACATTATTCTGGGAGTGAAGCAGGGAGGGGTCTGTGTTGTAATGGGTTCCCTGCTCTCTTATGTGACCAGATTACAAAGGCAAACTGTCCTCTGGCCCTTAGTCATCAGAGAGCTGCAAAGCCCTTCTGAGTGGTCTGGGGTAGCTAGTGTAGACAGCCAAGGAAAGATATGACGTGTCAGTGACAGGACAGGTGGCAGGGCAGGTGACATATGACAGGACAGGTGACATATGACAGGACAAATGACATATGACAAGTTACAGGACATGTGACATCTGACAGGACAGGTGACATATGACAGGTGACATAACAGGTGACGTGACAGGAAAGGACATGTGACATATGACAGGACAGGTGGCAGGACAGGTGACATATGACAGGTGACATATGACAGGACAGACAGCCACATCCAGGCAATTTGGGCATATATTTGAAAATAAACTATTCATCTTTTTTAGCTAAGATGTGTCCCTGATGGAAAGACTGAGCCAGCAGCAGTCGGGTAAAGGAGACCAAGAACCCTGGATTTTCCGAGCATTGTCCTCTAGTCAATGGGTCAAGGGGACTACTCCCTCCCAATAGTGCTGTCCTGTGGATCAAGCCTTTGAGCTCAATGTGCCCTGGAAGAATATTCAACCAACGTAAACAGGATCACTCTCCTTTACATTAAATCACTTAGAATATTTTCACCTACATGTATCAGAAAAACCAATTAGAGTTGGCCTGAAACTCATGGAAAGGGGAAAGTAAATGTTCCAATTAGACACAGAAATATTTGGATATGAGGAGACGGCTTAGTGGGTAAAGGCGTGTGTTATGCAAGCATGGGAACGATCACAAAAATGCTACATGTTATAGTTCATACTTATATTCACAACTCTATGGAGGTAGAGACAGGCAGACTTGTGGAGGTTACTAGACTAACCAAGTTCACAAGATCCAGATTGACACGAGGCCCTGTCTCAAAAAGCAAGGTGGGCCTCTGGCCTCCATGTGCACCAACACACACACACACACACACACACACACACACATGTATGTACATGTGTGGGACCATGAAAGGCAGCCTGTGTTTCTGGTCGAACTATGTTTGAACTCCGGAGACCCCACAGATAATTCTGCAAGGGACAGACCATTGGCCATGCTCCCAGACACTAGGCTCCTGACACGAGAGCCCTCAGCGCTCGTGGCCATCAGTCAAGTAGGGCAACACCCCAAGCCCCTGGTATTCTGTCTGGACTCCACCCCCGCAGTCACCTGGTAACAGCGGTAAGCTCCTCCCTCGGTTACCTGGTAACAGCGTAAGCTCCTCCCTCGGTTACCTGGTAGCAGCCAGGTAGGCCCAGCCCACTATAAAGGAGGCTGCTTGCCCCCCCCCCCCTCTAGCTCTCTTGCTCTCGCTCTCTCTCTTGCTCTCTTGGGCTCTTTCTTTCCCCTTTCCTGCCCGTCTCTCCATGTGGCCATGGCTGGCCTCTACTTCTCTACTCTCTCTCTACTTCTCTACAATAAACTCTTTATAACCATGGACTGCCTCTTCTCATCTGAACGCTGTACTGGAACAATGGAACAGGTCTTCCTTCAAAGGGCAGCACATCTAATCTCCTGCTTAGGCCTCCCAGAGTTCCCACCAACCCAAACCACCCACTGAGCAAGCCACCGAGCAAGCCAGAGACTCTCCTCCCCATGGGACCTAGCTGGAGCTCTCCCCCTGCCCTGTCCCCTTCGGCCCTGGGCCAGAACCTGCTCGTGGGCCCACACCCTGTTCTCAGCTCTTCCGCCACATCCAGCAGTATCTACAGTGTTCAAGAATAAGAAGCTGTCGTCCGTCCTCAGCCTCCGTGAGACTCGGGGACCCACGAGTTCAGCCCTGCCGGTTCCCCAGGCGACCTCAGACTGCACCTTTCCCACCCCTGGACCGGGGGTCCTGCAGCTTCTCACAGCCCAACACCCCCCTGTTGGTTCCATGGGGTGCTCACAAGTCAAATTTTCCTTGTCCTGCCCCACCCAGTGGCCCAAACTCTGGGCAGGAGGTAGGACCCCATTGTTAACCCACATGCATAAGTATGTATACATTCACACACTACAACATATGCATACCAAAATAAAAAACATAGTAATGTTCTCCCTTACAGAACTATACAGAAAGTGTGTTAGCTTTGGAGTCTGACATTCTGGCTCTCACTCCAATAGTTGGAAAGGCAACATGGGTGTAGAGGAGAGAGGGATCAAAAAGAAGATGGAACAAAGAACTGCACCGGAGAGACTCCGGCCTGAGACCCTGTAGCATCAGCTAGTCTCAGAGCTGCCCTTCCTACTCCAACGGAGCATCCCAGCTCCTGGCAAACCTGGAGCCATTGTCCACTCTCCAGAAGACGAGAGACCACGCTCATTCTGGGTGGTGTAGAACTCCCTCCCCCTCTCCTCCGCCATTTCCAGAACTTTCCTCCCTTCCTTCTGTGAGCCCATGTTTTTTGGTTTTGATTTTGTTGTTTTGTTTTTTAACCCTCCCTGTAAAGACCTTCATTTGAACAATGAGTACTGGGGGGGGGGGGGGTCTGTAGCAAGGATCTCAGAAGCCACATCCCAAAGGCAGCAAGAAGAAAGGAACTGTAGGGGAACTGGGGACCTGGTGAGCCCCAGCTGAGAATGCTACCATGTCCCGGGAACAATCCAGCTGAGGCAGATGTGTGCCCTGAGATGGAGCAGCAGGCGACATTCTCCCCCTGCTGCAGATTTTGGAGCCGTACAATACACTTGATTGAAAAGCTCCACCGGAAGCTTCATTTTCCCAACATTTAAGAATTAAATCAAAAATGTCCCCATTTCAGGTTCTCTGTGATTATGTCCTTTGTGTCCTGTTTACTATTTAATAACAAGTGTTCTAAAAATTACAACTTATGTCATCTGTTCCCAGACTCCCTCAAAAAAAAAAAAAGGAAAAAAGGAAAAAAAACAAGGAAAGGAGAAAGAGGGGAGAAAAATTAAAAATAGGTAAGTCCCTACTATGTGCAGCCATGTTCCAGAGGGTTGTTTTTTGTTTGTTTGTTTGTTTGTTTTTTGTTTTTCTCTGTTATTTGAGCACATCTTCACAACTCTAAATGGAAGCTATAACATTCCTCTTATAAATAAGTAACAGTAAGCTCAGAAGGGTAAAAAAAATTTCTACAGGGTCCCACAAAAGTAGAACTTGGAGAGGCTGAAAATATACTTACTGGTTGATCTCTTGCCTGGCATGTGTAAGGCCCTGAGCTCCTGAGCTTAACACCCAGCACAATGGCAATAATGCAAAGTTCTAGATTAAAGCTCTCTGGCATTTTGGGCTCCAAACCCATCATTCTCTGATGGTTCTTGTTAATGTCTCCCACTCAGATTCCAACCTCTCCCCAAGCGTGTGTGTGTGTGTGTGTGTGTGTGTGTGTGTGTGTAAGAGAGAGAGGGCCATCCCCCCCAGCTCCCCCCACCCAATCACTCAGTGCCAAGGACCCTTCCCCTAGCAGGCAGCTCTCCTGTGTTGAAGCATGGCTGCAGAAAGTTCTTGTCTACCTGGTAGGGACCTTAAGGAGGTTCTGGGCCTCTGCATAGCCCAGGGGATAGTGGGAGGAACCCCAGCTTTTCTGCCTGCAGAGGGGCAGCAAAATGGTCTGGGAAGCAGGATTTTGGTAGGCAGGATACCAGACCTGGGACCAGGAATGATGAAGCTGAGACAGATTTCAGTAAGTGGTACCCTAGGACCTGACTCTCCAGCTATACAGCTTAGAGGCAGGAAGCCTCCCAGAGTCTTCGGTATGCTCTATCTGATAGAACCTAGACAGGGTGCTTTATTTCCAGCCAGAATGTTAATCCATTGAATGAGACCAGTGTTGCTTCCCACAGGGGTGAAGGTGAACAGATGAGAGGTTTTGCTAAAGAACTGATGAATTCTCTCCTGCCAGGTGTCCACAGCCACCCTGATACAACGCTCTATGATGGAACCTTAGGTTAGCACACAGAAAGAAGATGGACACAGGGTTCTTTGCCTTTGGCACTGTTTTCCTTATAGAAAAGAGTACAGTAAAAGTACAAAGATGTTATTTTCCATAGCTCAGGCTTATTATGACCACAGACACTGACACCTAAGATATAGTAGGAAAGGTTACCTACCTCTATAGCAGGTTACCTTTCATAGTATGCCACACATACAAAACACACACACACACACACACACACACACACACACACACACACTGTAACCTGTTTCTACCTCCCTGGGAACATGGAAAGCCTTCAATCAAAGAGAGTGAAGAGACAGAGACCAGAGACCTGAGCTTGCAGTCAGAATTACAGGCCCAAACAGGCTAGGTCACCTGGGGCTTGAAGTCATGAGGCACCCTCACCATGCTCTGGCCAGAATGCACCAGTCAGAAACTGGCTATTGCTCCCTTCGTTTTGGTGAACCCTGTTTACCAGGGCCAACCCAATGGAGAAGCCTCAACACTTCCTTGAGTGGCGGGTCCCAGCCCACCTCTGATCTCACACTAGAGGCAACTGCAGGCTCTATGGTGCCCATTCTAGAAAGAAGTAGCAACGCTAATATTCCTTTTCTAAGAGCTTAATACAAGTTCTGTGCATGGAGAGAGCTGACCTGGCGTCTGAACCTTCTGGGTGACCATAGGCAGAACTCTTACTCCTCCTCATGCATTTAATCATTCACTGAAAGAAGCAGACATCTACTGGGACCACTTGGAGTCCCACCCCAGAAGATGGTCAGGAAACAAGGAGACCCTGCTCCTTCCTACCTGGCACGGCAGCTACGTCTTGCTTTGGTTCCCTTACTCACAACCTAAAAATCAAACTGACTGCTTTCACAGCCCTATAATGGGAACTCAGAGAAAATGTGTGTGATGTGTCTTCCAACTTGAAAAGCATAGGGGCTGGAGAAGTGTCTCAGCAGCTAAGAGCATTTGCTCTCTCGGAAGATCTGGGTTCCATTCCCAACACCCATGTGACAGGTCACAACCAATTTGTTCACTAGAGCCCCAAACTGGAAACAACACAGACATATATCAGCAGGTAAATGGTAACTGTGGTGTGGAATACCCATACAATGGAGCATTGCTCAGGGGGAGGGGGGCGGTCCAAAGAGTCAAATGTGAAGGCACGACCTGGAATCCTAGTTCTCAAGAGACTGAGGCAGAAACGTCACAAGTTCAAGGCCAGCCTAAGAGCTTTGTAAGAAAGGGAAGGGAAAATGCTGATACTGATAGCATAGAAGAATCTAAAACTGATAATGCTAAGTAGAAAAAACATCCAGACAAGCAAAGAATCCATGATGTGTAATTTCATTTGTATACAATTCTAAGAAAACACGAACTAGTCTGCTATGACAGAAAGCAAATCAGCGGCTGCCTGGAAATGGCAAGAGGAGGCAGAATTAGAAAGGGTCGCCAGGGAACCTTCAGATGTGACAGTGTTGTGGGCTGAATTATGTCCTCCCACAACACATATGTTAAAGTCCTAGACTCCAGCACTGTAGTCTAACTGTTTGGAGAGATAGCAGATAGAGAGACGGCCAAAGTAAAGTGGGGTGACTGGGGTGAGCTTGAATCCAGCATGGCCATGTCTTTATAAGGGATGATTAAAACCCAGACACACGTACAGGGAACATGGTGTGATGACAAAGTCTGGGGGAGGAGGGCTGTCTGCAAGCCTCAGAAGAATCCAGTTCCCAGTACAAGCTGATACTAGACTTTTGGCCTCTAGAACTGTGGGGAAAACTATTTCTACTGCTTAAACCAGTCTGTCGTGTGAGAGTCGCCCTGGCAATCTGGCATATGATGGTTTCAAAGGTGCATATATGTCCACTGTGCAAAGTAACATATGAAGTTTATTGCATGACAGTTAGGCTGTTCATAAAACTCACTACTGGGGCGTGGCGCTCAGCTCGGTTGGCAGGGTGCACCATGCAGGAAGGCCAGGGTTTGATCCCTAGCACTGAAAAAGCCAAGATTGTACACATATAATCCTGGCATTTGGGAGGTGACCGCAGGAAGATAAGAAGCTCAATATCAAATATCAGCCATATATCCAATTAGTGGCCAACCTAGGCTACATGAGACCCTGCCTCAAAGAAAGAAAATATGAAGATAGGATGGTGTTTGCTGTTAGACCTGAGAACCTAAGTTTAATCTCTAAAACTCTCATGATAGAAGAACGGACTCCCTCAAAGTATCCTCTGACCCCTACTTACACGCACGCACACACACACACACACACAACCAAATAAATGTAATGGAAAAAATGGAGAAAAAGATGAAAAAAAAACCAACTATTAAGTAATCACTTAGTCCCGTCCCCAGCTGTGTCCCAGTAGGAAGGACCTGACACTGGAACATTCCTATCTAAAGACAGGTATGCCCAACTCCATGCAAGTCTTTGGCAGAGCCTCCTATCTTTCGCCTAGGCTCACCTCAACCTTGTTCTACACTTTTAAATCAATTGTCAAGGTTCTTGCCATGCCCAATTGATCAAACCACAATACCTGAGAAGGTAAGACCAGTCTGAACCAGCTGTGGAGGTGATTCCAGTGGGTATCCACTCCTTCACTTCCTCTTCCGGGAAGTCTACCTCAGAAAAATAGGCTTTTCAAAGCACCTAGCTGCGCCTAGCCAGGCACACTGACATGCTCACCTGCACTGACTGGGAACCCTAATTGCCTCCTAGTTCCGTGCAGAGCCAGCTGAGACTTAATCATTCCACTCACATCAAAATATTTACTCCAAATAGTCATTACCACCTGGAAGGGGCTTGCAGGGAGCTAGGGAAGACGGGTGGGGAAGCAGCAGGGTTCAGCACACCCAGTAAGGGAAACAGGCTATTTGCAGAAGCTCCAGTCCCTTAGCCAATGCTCAACTCTTTCCCCAAGAGATTTCTTGAGTTAAGTGTTTGCACTTTAATACTCTAAGGCCTGAATCATCTGATTCTTCCTGGTGCAGGTGCTGGGGCTTAGGAACTTACAGTAGATGATTTGCATAAAGTGATTGGAATTTGCATCGTGTGGAAAATTTGCATGCAGTAAATAGCTAAAGGGAGGATAAAATGATGGCCCAGAAAATGGCCTAAAATAATGTGCTAATTTGTAGCCACGGTGTTATCTGAATGCTTCTCTGAAGAGTGAATGACTGCCTTCAACAAAAGGAAGCTATACAGCTGCTGGCGTCACGTCACGGCCTAGTCCTGAAAGTCTGATAGGATTAAGAATATAGGACAGAAGCTGAGTGAGGTGGTATATAATCCCAACTCTCAAGAGGCTGGGGTGGAGGATCGTTCACATCCAGGAGTTCAAGACCAGCCTCAACAACATAGCCATACCCAATCTCAGAAAGAACCAGAACAATAAGACCAGAGGATTAGATGGTCAGCACAGGCCTGAGCTACACAGAGAGACTCTGTCTCAAAAGAGCAAAAGCTGGATGCAGCTCGGTAGTGGTTCAGTCCATCCCTGGTGCTGATAAAACAGGTAAGTAATTAAGTAAGTAATACAACTGAAGAACAATTCCAGGAAAAATATATATTTTAAAAAAAGCAGCATTTCTGAGAAAGGGAAACTAAGAGACTGAGGTGAAAGAGGAGCTTACATTTTAAACCATATCTTCGCATAGTATTTCAAAGTTACATGCATTAGTTGATAAAATAATAAAAAAGCACATAGCATTAAGTACAGATAAATTATTAAATTGTAATAAATATTACATTAAAATATTTATAACACTTAATTTCACATGTGTTGGATTAAATTTTAATTAACAATTATTGAATATTATAGCTATGGATTATGCTACTGCAATGGATTAATATTAATTATTTCTTTGGGCTGACAAAGCCATTCCCAAGGTTTCTGACTCTGACTTTCTTAGAAGACCTGTCCCCCAAACCCTGGGCTCCAAAGAGAATAAAAAATGGAAAATCATAGAGGCCAAGTTCCTCATTTTGGTCTTCTCTGGAAGCATCAGGATCTCCTGGACACATTCTTGAGCCCACTCAGCCTAGGTTATAAGGCTCAGCCTGAGGTGCTAGGAATGCGGCAATATTATTCTAGGAGATGGAATCCTAACTCCGGCCATGAGAGAAAGCTCCCAAACATTGATCCCTGGACAGCAGCCCTGACTCCAGAGTTTGTAGTGGAATGTAACTGCCTTTACCACTGCTATGTGTTCAACCCCCTGAGGCTGATTCAGAGCACGTCCTCCCCAGCATGGCCACCTGCAGACCGCCATGAACAGGCAGAGAACATGTCAAATGCAGCAGACTTTCCCAAATAGAATGTTTACATTCTAACCTCTTGAACCCACAAATAATATCTTACAGGACAAGGGGACTTTGGAGATTAAGGGAAGGATCACAAAATCAGATTGCTTTGGAGTCTCAGGGGGTTAACTTGTGAGCACTATGAAGCTGAGAAGGGAGATGCTGGGAGAGTCAGAAGAGGAGGCGTGTACCAAAGGAAGCAGTGATGGGGCTGAAGATGCTATCCTAGTGATTCTCAAGTATGGGACCGTGAAAGGCAGCCTGTGCTCTGGTTGAGCTGGGTTTAAACCCCAGAGACCAAGCAGATGCCACGCTCCCAGACACTAGGCTCCTGACAGGAGGCCTTGGCTCTCCATAATCTGTGACCATCAGTCACAGTAGGGCAATGCCCCAAGCCCCTAGTATTCTGTCTGGACTCCACCCCCACAGTTACCTGGCAACAGCCAGGTATGCTCCTCCCCACAGTTACCTGGCAACAGCCAGGTGGGCCTGGCCCACTACAAAAGGGGCTGCTTGCCCCTCCTCTCTCTTTCTTCCTCTTACTCTCTTACTCTTACTCTCTTCCTCTTATTCTCTTACTCTTGCCTCTTTCTCTTGCCCTCTTGTTCCCCCTCTTTCCCCATGGCCATGGCCAGCCTCTACTTTTTACTCATCACAACTCTCTGCCAACAACAAACACTTTAAAACCACAGACTGCCTCTTCTCATCTGGACCTGCCTTGCCTTACCTACAAATTGCATGAATTCATTATTTTTAATTGCTGAGTAGTACTCCATTGTATAAATATACCACATTTTCTGTATCCATTCCTCTTTTGAGGGATATCTGGGCTCCTTCCAATTTCTGCCTATTATAAACAAGGCTGCTATAAACATAGTGGAGCATGTGTCTTTATTGTATGCAGGGGAATCCTCTGGGTATATGCCCAGGAGTGGTATGCCAGGGTCCTCTGGAAGTGACATGCCCAATTTTCTG
Source organism: Apodemus agrarius (assembly GCA_964023405.1). Taxonomy (NCBI): domain Eukaryota; kingdom Metazoa; phylum Chordata; class Mammalia; order Rodentia; family Muridae; genus Apodemus; species Apodemus agrarius. The sequence continues at coordinate 18,362,837 of OZ030008.1, forward strand.
AGGAACCACCAAACTGATTTCCAGAGCGGTTTTACCATTTTGCAATCCCACCAACAGTGGAGGAGTGTTCCTCTTTCTCCACATCCTCGCCAGCACTTGTTGTCTCTTGAGTTTTTAATCTTAGCCATTCTGACTGGTGTGAGGTGGAATCTCAGGGTTCTTTTGATTTGCATTTCCCTGGTGACTAATGATGTTGAACATCTCTTAAGGTGTTTCTCGGCCATTCGAATTTCTTCTGGTGAAAATTCTTTGTTTAGCTCTGTACCCCATTTTTGATAGGGTTATTTGGTTCTTTGGGGTCTAACTTCTTGAGTTCTTTATATATATTGGATATTAGCCCTCTGTCGGATGTGAGGTTGGTGAAGATCTTTTCCCACTTTGTTGGTTGCTGTTTTGTCCTTCTGACAGTGTCCTTTGCCTTACAGAAACTTTGTAATTTTATGAGGTCCCATTTGTCAATTCTTGATCTTAGAGCATAAGCTATTGGTGTTCTGTTCAGGAACTTTCCCCCTGTGCCCATGTCCTCCAGGGTCTTCCCCAGTTTCTTTTCTAATAGTTTCAGTGTGTCTGGTTTTATGTGGAGGTCCTTGATCCACTTGGAGTTGATCTTAGTACAAGGAGATAAGAATGGGTCGATTCGCATTCTTCTGCATGTTGACCTCCAGTTGAACCAGCACCATTTGTTGAAAAGGCTATCTTTTCTCCAGTAGCCAACATCAAAATAAATGGAGAGAAACTTGAAGCAATCTCACTAAAATCAGGGACTAGACAAGGCTGCCCTCTCTCTCCATATCTTTTCAATATAGTACTTGAAGTTCTAGCGAGAGCAATTAGACAACATAAGGAAGTCAAAGGGATACAAATTGGAAAGGAAGATGTCAAAGTATCATTATTTGCAGACAATATGATAGTCTGCAACCCAAAAAACTCCACCAGAGAACTTCTACAGCTGATAAACAACTTCAGCAAAGTGGCTGATTATAAAATTAACTCAAGCAAATCAGTAGCCTTCTTGTACTCAAAGGACAAGCAGGCTGAGAAAGAAGTTAGGGAAATAACACCCTTCACAATAGCCACAAACAACATAAAGTACCTTGGCGTAACTCTAACCAAACAAGCGAAAGATCTGTATGACAGGAACTTCAAGTCCTTGAAGAAAGAAATCGAAGAAGACCTCAGAAGATGGAAAAATATTTCTTGCTCCTGGATTGGCAGGATCAATATAGTAAAAGTGGCCATCTTGCCAAAGCAATCTACAGATTCAATGCGATCCCCATCAAAATCCCAACTCAATTCTTCATAGATCTAGAAAGAGCAATTCTCAAATTCATCTGGAGCAACAAAAAACCCAGGATAGCTAAAACTATTCTCAACGATAAAAGGACTTCTGGGGGAATCAATATCCCTGACCTCAAGCAGTACTACAGAGCAATTGTGTTAAAAACTGCATGGTATTGGTACAGCAACAGGCAAGTAGATCAATGGAATAGGATTGAAGACCCAGAAATGAACCCACAGACTTATGGTCACTTGATCTTTGATAAAGGAGCCACAACCATCCAGAACAGGTCTTTCTATAAAGGGCCGCATCTAATCTCCGCAGGAAACCTCTCTGCACTTCCAGATAAGGTTTCCATCAAGCCAAGCCAAGGACACTCCTCCCTATGGGAATCAGCCAGAGCTCTCCTCCCTGCACTTTTCCCTTTGGCCCCGGACTAAAGCCAGCCTGCAGCCCCCCCACACACACACACACAAAGACACTCTCTCAACTCTTATGCAACATCCAGCAGCATCTACTAAGAGCTAGAACCTGTCATCTCCAGCCTCTGCTCAGTCTAGAGACCCATGAGCTGGTTTCTGCTGGTTCCCGAGGGACCCCAGACTGCACTTCCCCACCCTTGGAGCGGGGTCCTGCAGCTTCCTGCACAGACTTCCCACATCCACCTCACCTAGTCGTCTGAGCCCTGGTTGGACAATGCCACCATTTTAGCCCACAGCTGGTGCCCAATGTGGGGCAAATTTTTATGTGATGGTGAATTGCCCATGACAGAAAAGTGGAGAGAGGCTTTGTCCAATATCTATGTTCCCTTGGCCTATTTGGCTTTGGGGGATTCCACAGAGGTCCAAAATGCTATACCTTCCCGAAGATTTAAGAACTGGCAGCCGCCCTGTGACGTTTAAGTGGCTCCTGCATTACTAGGTTTTCTTTTTGTTTTAAGGAGAAGTTAGTCTTTGCCAATGCCCATTACAGGCCATCAGGATTTAGACAGAGGCCAGAAGGATCTTCAGCCAACACCCAAGAGTAGCTCTGGCCAGGAGGCTCCAGTCGCCCCTTCAGCTTGTCCAAATCCACACAATGGCTCCGACTGAAAGCATAGCAGTAAAGGACAGGTTGATTGTCTCCAGAGTTGGTGGAGCCTCCATCTTCCTGTGGTATCCATTCAGGGCAGTCATGTCGCTGTTTGAGCCCCCATGTGGTTGCCAGATGTGGGCCTGTGTACCGGAGGCTTTCCGCAGAGATCTCTGACTCGGACAGGTGCAAGAGTTCCCACAGAGGGGAGTGAGTGCAAGCAGGGAGAGGGCCACTTCAGCTGCTGCAGTTGGCTCCACCCCTATCTCCACAGCGCCATTACTCCAAGTCACCCTGAGCTGAAGAAGTGAAGAGTGCGACAGAGCTTCAGGTGGCGTTTCGGGAGAGCAGACCTCTTCCCAAGTGTTACCACTCTTATGACAGAAGCTCTAGGATAATGCAGTTGTTCTCTCATACCTTTAATCTGGATAGGATTCTTATATACAGTTTTGGGGTGGGTCAGGATCTGGCAGCAGGTACTTCTCATTGGCTTAGTCTGAGAGCTTGGAGATACCTTATTTGCATGTGGGAACTATTGGTGCTGCTCCTATGTGACTGATGGCCACACACCTCTCTGCGGGATGGGATGGGGGGGGGAGCGCTGTGGGAGGCTGTAGCTGCAGCAGGAGCCAGGAGCCCAAGGGGCGTGGGCAAAAGTCACCTGCTGGGTCTCCAGGATTCTAAGCCTGAGCTTAACCAGGGACCAGGCTGCCTATGCACAGCTCACTGCCCAACAACTCCCCCTTTTTCTTTTAATAAGGGAGAGGTATCATCAGAATAACTGTGTTGGGAACAGTTTGATACTGAACCAAGACCTGATTGGTAGTGATTTGGAGGTGGGAACAAGCTCACAGGAGATGTGCAGGTCAGTTACTGGGTATCTGGCATAGGCATTGGGGTAAAGTTTACCCATGACTCCAGTCTGCCATCGTTCATCCCATGGGGCGCTGATGGAAAGCTGAAAATGAGTTTTAAGGTTGGAGAGCATGGTGCTGCCACAATTGGCAGGTTCCATTCTGCAGCTCCAATATCTGCAACCTCCATATGTGGAGACCTCCTGAAGACATTCACCTATGTTTCAGTAAGAAAAGCAGAGAAAAAAGGCTGGAGATAGTGGAGATGAAATCTGGGTGTGGAGGGATCTCAATCCTCTGCCTCCTCCTCTTCTGTCCTTGATCTGCCAGCAAGAGGCAAGGCATGGAGTGGTGTCAGACATTTCTGGCAGGAACCCAGATAGGCTGAGGTTGGTCCAGTGGGAAAACACAAGTGAAACCCCTCCTGGTTGTAAGGGGGGAGTCTGGTCCCTTCCAAATTCCATCCAAAGGATCTCACCATACTAGGATGGAGCTGTTAATTTTGGTGTATGCCAATGGAGGGAGATAGGAGGATGTTTGGAGTTTTTGTAGATGTTAAATATGTTTAGGGTAGTCAGAGCCATCATTAATTGTACATTAGGGGGAGAGTAGTTGTCTTTTGTTTTAGGAGTTGGGCCTTTAGGGTTTGATATGTTCTTTCTATTATTCCTTGGTCCTAAGGGTTATGGGGAATCCCCATATGTTGAGCAATTTTCCAGCGTGTACAGAGGGTTTTGAATTGAGAGCTAGTGAATGCAGGGCCATTACCAGTTTTTATCTGTTGAGGAATGCCCATGATGGCAAAGGTGGAGAACACATAGTGAATTAACCGGTTTTAGTTTTCACCAGTTTTGGGCTGCAGCCCATATTACATGTGAGTATGTATCTACGGTGACAAAAACATATTTCTGTCTACCAAATTGGGGCGTATGGATGACGTCAACTTGCCAAAGACATTCGACTTAAGCCTCGGGGATTGGTGCCCATCATTTGTAAAGCTGGGGTGGTAATGAGGGATGCACAAGAGAAGCATATCTTTATGGAGATGAGCAAGAGGGATGTGAGGGAAGCGGGCATGAAGCATCTTTGTGTGTGTGTGTGTGTGTGTGTGTGTGTGTGTGTGTGTGAGAGAGAGAGAGAGAGAGAGAGAGAGAGAGAGAGAGAGAGAGAGAGAGAGAAATTGGTCTGCTTGTTCTGTGGCAGCCATGAATGTCCCTGTTGAGGTGGTTTGGACAGCGAGTGCATTTCCCTCAGATATAGGACCTGGCAGGGGACTGTGAGATCAGACATGCTGGATGTAGATGGGGATGGCTCTTTGCTGTAGGAGGGTGGAGACCTGTATGGGTACAGGGGAAAGTGGGTTGGAGTCTAGTTTGACAAAATATCTTGACAACTAAGGGAGCAAATTGACAGCATATACACTGTCTGAAAAGAGAGTAAGGGGGCCCTTGACTTCTTTTAGAGCTAGATAAATGGCATATAATGTTTTGTATTTGGGCAAGTGATGGGCTAGCTCTTTGAATCAGAGGATAGGGGGTTCATCCTCAGGGAAGTAGTATATTACTGCCACAGCTTACCTCTTTCCTCCATCAGTAAATATTGAGGGGGCTCCCACTATGGGCCCTTTTGAAAATCGTTTGGGGAGCAGCCATCCCAACAGAGGGAGGGCAGAGGCCCATTTTTTCATCAAGATAATGGTTATCAATTTGTCCTGGGAATCCTATTAACCTGATAGCAAAGCAGGAGTGATTTTTGATCAGCTACTGAATGTTGGAGAGGGAGAGGGGGGTGACAAGAATGTCAGGTTCTTTCCCTAAGGTTTGCAGGGCTCTATCCCTGCCATTTTTAGTCAGGCTAGTGAGTGCATCCACCTCATTTAAAATTCGGGGTACACTACCCATCGGGGTGTGGCTCCATTCCAGCCCCCCCCCCTGAGGTTGGAAAAGGGCTCCCACGAGTGTAGGAGAGGAGTTAAACATGAGGAGCTATATATGTATTGTTGGGTCATACCACAAAAGAGCCATATCTTTTAGGGCTGCATTGACAGAATTTAGGGCTTAGACTGCCTCTGGGAATAATGTTCTTGGGGAGGAGGGACTTTTGTCTCCCTTCAGGAGGTTGAAGAGGGGTTGAAGGGTACTTGTAGGAAGGGGGAGGCAGGGCTGAAGCCAATTGAGGTTGCCCAGAAATCTCTGGAGGGAGACAGGAGTTAATTTTTGAGGGGAGGAAAGGGTAGGTTTGAGGGGGCATATTGAGGTAAGGGAGATCTCTGTTCCTAAAAATGTAATGAACAGAATAAGTTGAATTTTGTGAGGGGCTATTTTGAGTCCTAGGGCAGATAGGGAAGGTATTAGCTGGTCCTTAATTTGGGAGGGGGAGATGGAAGAGTCTCCCCATACTAATGTATCATCCATATAATGGTATATAGTGAGTCCTTTGTCTAAATAGGGTTTTAATGCAGTGGCTATAGCCTCCTGACAAATGGTTAGACTGTTAGCTATTCCCTGAGGGAGAACAGTCCATTCATATCGTGAGGCAGGGCCAGAGTTGTTAATGGGGGCGGGGGGACTGAGAATGCAAAATGTTCACAGTTTCAGGGATGGAGAGGGATGGGGAAAAAAGCAGTCTTTTATGTCTATTCCTAATAGGGGAACATTGGCATGGATGGCTGAGATGTGGGATAGCCCTCTTTGTGGGGAGGCCCAGTCTCACATGGTTTTGTTAATTGCCCTCAAATCTTATAATAATCTCCATCCCCCTGAGCTTGTTTTTATAGCAAACATAGGGGTATTCCATGGACTGCAAGAGGAATGGAGATGTTGTAGCAACAGCTGTTCTTCTACCAGCTGTGTGAGGGCTCTAAGCTTCTCCCTCGATAGAGACCACAGCAGGACCCAGATGGCTTCATTGAGAGCCAATCAGGGCAGGGAGTACTAAATATAACAGTGGCCCCTAGAACTGGGGGTGATTTGGGGGAGGGTTTTTAGGGTCCCCTTGGATATTATTTTCTTTATAGGTAATGTCCTCTATTGTAATGTGGTCTCTTTCTGGTTGGGTGGTAAGAATCACCTCTAAGGCTTGTAAGATATCTCTCCCTAGATAGATAAAGTAGGGGTGGCTACTTTAGCCACCAGGGGACATATGAGGCTTGTAGTTCCATCTGGGTCTTCCCACCTGTAGGCCTTTTTGGTAATAAATACGTGAGAAGTACCCCTTATGCCTAGGAGCTGGGGCCCAGGGATCAGTTGCCATAGGATCTCTTGCTGTCTTAAAATTGTCCTGTCTGTTCCCGTATCAATAAGGCACTTGAATGGTTTATTATCTATTTTAATGCTCAATTTTGGAAGGGAGCCTTCTGAGATGCTAGACACCCATAAGGTTTCTATGGGAGTAATTGTCCCTCTTACTGTTGGAGCTGAGGGCTGAGAGAACAAGCAGATCTCTGAGTTCAAAGCCAGCCTGGGACAGCAAGTTTAAAGACTCCAGTGGCTTACCATCCTTATCATGTACAGCAGCACAGTATCTCTTCTGCCCCACACTGAAGATAAAAGAGCCAAAGGTTGTGTGATAGTTATTCCCAGTTGTCCACTTGACTCTATCTGGAATAAACTACAATCCAGAAATGTAGGGTTCACCTGTGATCCAGATCTTGAGGCTGAAAGTTACAGGCTTTTGGTCCAGATCTTGAGGCACAGTGGCTATGAAAAGCTTAGGCCTAGGAAAGGTGGTACAGGCCTTTAATCCCAGGAGACAGAGACAAGCAGATCTCTGAGTTCAAAGCCAGCCTGGGACAGCAAGTTCTAAGTAAAGAACAGCTTAGGTACAGACATAGTGGTAAACATCTTTCATCTGTGCCATACCCTCTGCTGGAGACCTTACATAAGGACAGTGGAAGAAGGAAGATTCACTCTTCTCTGCCTGCTTGCACTTAATTGCCAGCACATCTGTTGGCACATCTACTTCTTCAGGATTCCAGCATATACAGACTGCATAGTCTTGGACCTATTATTTCTATCCCCTCTTATCTGTAATTGCCAAGAATTGTGAGTCTGAAAATGTTTCTCAATGCTTATCTAGTATGTATGAGATCCAGGGTTCAATTCAGCATCAAAAGAAAAAAATAAGATTGATTGTGAAAAGTGCTAGAATGAAGCACACTGAGAAGGCAGGAGAACTGGCCCAGACCACTGGAGCTGGTTCCAACGCCTCCCAACAAACTCAATATATTTCAATGCCTAGCAAAATATTGTTGCCCTGGAATACAAAACCCAGAATGAGCTAATGTTGGGGGTTTCCTTGGTTTCAAATTAATTGAAGTATATGCAGTAGAGGTCCCATCTACCTTGCCTGAGCAGCTTTCCTGAATCTTAGGGGCCCTCCTGGCAATGACACCCTCTATACATTTAGATAACCAACCCACATTTTTATAACTTGTATATATAGGTATTCTGTCTTCTCAGACTCACACTGATAACCAATACACAGTGAACCTCCCCCACCCCGACCCCAGGGTTCTATTACTACAAATGAGGTCACTGATGGTCATTCATCAAAGACTAATGAATGAGCAGTCAATGAGCAATGGTACCTATGGTCTTAATTGCTATACACCTCCTACAGCGGCTGGGACATTACTTTTCTTGTTGCTCTAACAGAATTCCTAACCAAGACAACTTTAGAATAGAAGGGGTTCTTCTGCCTCACAATTTGAAGAGATATAATTCATCATGCCGGTGGGAGCCTGTGGTGGCTGGTCTCATTTTGTCCACATCAAGAAGTAGAATGAGATGAATGTGGCTGTTTGCCTGGTTTTCCTGCCTCTCTTCCGCATTTGACTTAGTGTGGCTACACAGCTCACACTTAAGCTAGGTTTTTCCTCCCTAGTTAAACCTCTGTCAAATATCCTTACAGACACTCCCAGAGGGGTATCTCCCAGGCGATTCCAAAATGCAGCCAAGTTGACAATGAAGATTAACCATAATAGCCTGCAATAAAGAAAAGAATCAACTGAATCAGAGGACAATTTAATCCAAAGGCTTCATGGCTGTAGGTCCAAAGCAGGTGTCAGGTATATCAGCAGGTGCAGGAGCCACAGGGTTATCATCTGTCAGCATTAGGAGGTGGGGCTGGCAACCAGGGCTGGGGTTACACGCAGCCAAACTCTGGGCATCAGCAACCACATCCCATTTCCCCAAGATCATCACAGAATTTCTGCTCTCTTTCCTCACAAGTCATCAATTCTGACCCTGGCATCCAGCCAGCAGAGTGATTTGACAGCATTTTTGGAGATTTTTATGTGAAACTAAATTTAAGCAGCAAGATAGATGAAAAACACCCCACTTTCCTGGAAGGTGTTTGCTTTGCCTCTCTTCCATGAGATTAGAAATGTATTTCAAAGCTTCTGTGAAATTTAGAAACCGAAGTCTGGACATGAAGAAGTGCTGGTTGGTCGAGCTTCTGTACTAAAAGCAATCACGGCTGCACTGGCCAGTTTTAGTGTTGCCATAACAGGATGGCTAATATAAAAAAAAATGTAAAGAGGAAATCTTTATTTGAGGTCACCGTTTCAGAGTTCAATCTACAGTCATTGCCCCATGTTCTTGAGTAGGACTTCATGGCAGGGTGAGGAAGTAGTGAGGAATGGAAGCAGAGATCACTACAGGAAACAGCCTGGGATAGGATATTCCCAGGGACCCCTCACCCTCAGTGAATCTTCCATCTAGGTCCTACTTCATAAAGTTCCCAGCATCTCCCAAAAAGTGCCACCAGCTGGAGTCGTTGGTTTCTATTGTGATAAAACACCAGGACCACAAGCCACCAAGGAAAGAAAGGGTAAATTTCATCTTACAGCTTCTAGTCCATCATCCAGAAACATGACAAGAACTCAAGACGAGCTAATGCAAAGGCCATAAAGCCGCTTACTGACTTGCTTCTCCTGGCTTGCTCAACCTGCTTCCATATATCACTTAGGACCACCAAAGTGGAGTAGCACCTACTACAGTAAGCTGGGCCCTCCCATACATCAGCTATCAATCAAGAAAACACCCCACAGGTAGCCTATAGGCCAATCTGGTAGGGGCATTTTCTCAGTTGAGGTCCTCTCTTCCCAAATGACTCCAGCTTGTGTCAAGTTGATGTAAAACTAGCCACACATAAATCTTACAGTATCCAAGTCTCTGGGAAGGAGAGAGGCAATAGCCCATATCCAAATAAGAATAGCAAGATTTGAAGGGTCTTTTCCAAGAAAAAAGAAATTTAATTTAAAAAAATTTTAATTTGCCGGGCGGTGGTGGCACACGCCTGTAATCCCAGCACTTGGGAGGCAGAGGCAGGCGGATTTCTGAGTTCGAGGCCAGCCTGGTCTACAGAGTGAGTGCCAGGACAGCCAGGGCTATACAGGGAAACCCTGTCTCAAAAAACAAAAAAACAAAAAAACAAAAAAAAAATTTTAATTTATTTTATTTTATGTGTATGAATGTTTGAATTTACATGTAGACCATGTGCATGCCTGATACCCTCAGTGGTCCGAAGAGAAGATCAGACCCTTGGAACTGGAGTTACAGATAGTTGTGAGCTGCCATGTGGGTGCTGGAAACCAAACACAGTCCTCTCTACCAAAGCAACAAGTGCTCATAACTGCTGAGCAATCTTTCCAAGCCTGGGTTTGGAGGATTTGACAATGCTGGGCTGGAGAGATAGCTCAGTGGTTAAAGAACTTGCCCTGTAAGAGCCAAGGCCAGAATTCAGATCTTAGAAACCTATGTGCATGCTAGGTGGGCATAGCAACATAGCTATAATTCCATCCTGGATAGGCAGAGACAGGGATCCTCAGAACTAGCTCTCTAGCAAGTATAGCCCTACTGACAAGCTCTGGGTTTGACTGGTCAATCCTTCCTCAGTGAATAAGGCAGAACAATCAAGGATGATTCCCAGCATTCACCTCTGACCTTCGCATGCATTAGGACAAATGTACCTTCACACAAACCATGTTGAAATAACAATCCAATCATTGGAACATAAAAACAGTCCAAATCTTAAATGTACTCAAGGATGTCGGAAAACTGCTAATTAAGCTCCGAGTCCTCCATGACCAGATAGCCTCTGGGCTCTGAGCAATAGGGGAGACCCCCTCCATTAGGAGGGTTTCTCTTTCTCGGACCTTATCTGGGGAATTCTAAGCCCGACACAGCTTCTAACTGAGGAAAGTCAGATAGCCTCAATTAGATTGCAGGATCAATTTCCTTTCTCCAGATAAGAACCTATTCCGCCAGCTCCTGAGATTCCTAAAATGCTTCCCCATGGTAATGAGGCATTTAGGTGCCTGTGCTCTCAACCAATGATCTTTGCCCATCCTGGATGTTCCTACCCTCAGTTCCCCCACACTTTATAAGCCTTGAATCCTGCTAAGTAAAGTTGATCTTCCTTCTGATAGCTGGTCCCAGTGTGGTCATCCAACATACATACTCACAGGGCTTCCGAACCACCTGCTACAGTGGCTGTGGTACAGTCCTGGCTTAGACTAAAGGAAGAGAAGGAGAAAATGAGCTCACTGGATGGTGTTGCCATTCATGAAGATAACAACCCTGGGGGAGACCTGCTATTTTTCTCTGTTCTCACTGCTCTTGCCAACTGACAATCCAAGAGATCAAGGAGACCCACACAAAGGTTTCTTCTGGATCTTGTTTCCCATAACTATAACTTAAACGTAGTAGCAAATTCTCTGAGAGTACTTACTTTGACTGCATGATGTCCAGGAAAACTGCAGAGGTGAGCCCAAGATCAAAAGTGTTCATCCTTAACCCCAGAACCCTTTCACAAACCAAGCAGAGCCTAATTGTTGGAGGAGAGCCAGCTCTGTCCTCCAAACAGCAGTGTATCTATTGAAAACTCAACTTTTTAATAGTTTAATTTCTATGCATTGTAGCTTTGGAGAATAATTTCAAGTTAGGAGATTCAATTTTTTTAATGCAAATTGGCTTTGACTTGGAAAGAACTGAGACTGGGTTCTGGGGAGTGGCCTCCAATCTTAATGACCTCATTTGCATATCAATGGCCTCTCACTTCATTTGCTGCCATGGCCACCCTCAGAGCTTAGATGGCTCCAGACCTAATGGGAAAATGGAAGAAATCTTGGCCTCTCTTCCTTCTTATAATGTTTAAATAGAGGAAGTGCTTTGAAATAAATTTTTTCTTGTGGACTTTTGAAGTCAGACTGAGTAGATAAAATAGATCATTCTTTTCTTTATCAAACTTACCAAGTCTCTAAGAGAATACAGAATAAATTCTTTTTTATTTTTATTTTTTAATGATTTCTTTAACAGCTACATGTGCTTGCATACCCTTTGGAATTCTTACTAAGCCTCTTGGAGACCATCTACATGGCCCCAAATATTTACTGAGGGCTGACTTCAGTGCTACCTGTGCTCTGTGTGGGCACTAGTCAAAGAAGGAGTCCAAAGTCCTTGTCCTTCAGAACTTGTATATCTTAATAAAACCTTGAACAGTAGCAGAATATAAAATGTAATAAATGCTAAGAGTAAAATAATAGGGTGGTCTGAGGATATACAAGAGACAAGGTTCCCAAGGACTAATATGCACAGCTGTAAGGGAAGATCACATACCAAGAGAACAAGTGGGTGCATCTAAATGTGTTCTCATGTGTGTGCTTACCTACACACATATGTCTCAGGATGTGAGAGTTGCTGTTTGGCATTTAAGATAGATACTGAAGGTGGATAGGAAGCCAGCAGTGTAGATAGTGGAGAGGACAGCAGTATACAGAGTTGCTATAGATAAAGGCCAAGAGCCTTGGAGGTGATTTTGAGCATTCTGAAAGAACGTAAGACTCCATTGAACTCTTCTGAATATTGGCCATGGTTAAGTCAGCTGTACAGTTATAAGATACCTTGAAGAAGGGATCCTGTGTTGTCATGCTGTGAGGTGAGAGAGAGTAGGAGAGGAAAAGGGAGAGATGAAGAGAGATAACGAGAGAGAGAGGGAGAGAAAGAGAGCCAAAGGGTCCTTCAGACAACAGCCTTATTAATACGATCTACAGCAGTAGTAAGGGAAGGAAGGCACACCTGGGAGTCTCAGCCCCACAATTCTAAGATCTGGAGGGAGGTCTTCACGTTAGCAGGCTTAGTTAACATGTACTACATGGTCCAGTTAGGGAAGCAAGGTATAAATTACTTAGGCTATAAGATAGGTACTCACTGTTTCTCTGAGTAAAGAAGTGGGTTTGGTGTATGAATCAGATTACATGTTAATAGTTGGGCTGTCAACAGGCTGACTTGGGTCCTGTCCTGTTTGTAGCCCTCTATGCTTAGGGCCTGGTTACCTGGGGAGGAGAAGGAGGAGTCTGGGTTCTCTAACTGCCAGACAAGAATCTGGTTTAGGTGGCTATGGTACAGTAGTTTCGGCTAAAGGAAGAGGAGAAAATTAACAGATTTTGTTGCTGTTCAGATGGTCAAAAGAGCAGGACCAAGTGCCAGACTGGCTGGTAGGAGGAGAAAGAGAGGCAAATTTTAAGACTACTACCCAGGTTTCTGAATCATAGAACTGAATGGATGGTGTTGCTGTTTGTGGAGATGGGAACCCTGGAGGAAAACCAGACTGAGCTGGGATGGAGACTTGGAAGCTCATCACTGAACGTGGTGTGTAGAAGGAACCTTTGAAACATCTTTGAGATTTTGTTTTTTAAGCTGTTAAGTGTCTGGGTACAGAGGAAGTGATGGTTCTAGACCCTAAATGCGTTCTCAAACTCTGTGTGTATATGTGTCTGTGTGTGTGTGTGTCTATGTGTGTGTCTGTGTGTGTCTCTATGTATGTATGTGTGTGTCTATATGTGTCTGTGTGAGTGTCTCTGTGTGTGTCTGAGTGTGTGTGTGTGTGTGTGTGTGTGTGTGTGTGTGTAGGTCAGAGGACAGCACTGGTTGTTTTCCTTAATTGCTCTCTTAGTTTTGAGACAGATCGCTGAACCTGGAGCTTACCAATTAGACTAAACCAGCAACCCTTGTTTCTGCCTCCCCAACACATGGTTTATAAGTGTGTGCCACTATGTTTGGCTTTTTAGCTGGGGCTAGAGGAGCAAACCCAGATGCCCTTTCTTACAGAGCAAGCAGTTTACTGAATGAGTCATCTCCTTAGCCCCTGCCCTTCTCCAAGCACAGACATAAGATTACAAAAATATTTCTTTAAATAAAAATTGTTTAACTCTTCATCAAGAACCATGGTTGGGGGAGCAGGGTACAGCTCACTAGTTCAGTGCGCTGTCTGACAAGTTCACACCTCTGAGTTCACCCCAGTACTGCAAAAACAAAACCAGGAGCCACAGGAGGTAGGCCTAGAGCGTCTGAACCAACACCCCACTTTAGGGATAGTGTCTCCATTCCATGCCTCCTTCAGCAGAGCCAGCCTATGTGTGTCAAAAACTTAAAGAATCGAGTGCAGCGTCTCAACAGTTCCTATTTCAAAGGCATTCGGAATTTACACTTTTTCTGCCCAGGGTCAGCTATAAACAGTAAATATGCAATTGTGTAGGAGATTGGGAAATAGAGAAAAGTAATTTACATTTGTTGCCCAATATGTAGTTCTTCCCCAAATCAATTTAATAAGCCAAATTCTCACTGTAATCACACCCTATACTACTCCAATCAAATCAGAGGCTTCTAACTCTCCAACCCAAACAGGAGGGAAGTCAGGATTTCATGATCAGCGTAAAAAAAAAAAATCACTGTATAATTGCAAATTAGAACCATAATCATCACGCTGGCCCCTGAACCTTCCTCATCACCAGGCTGTGAACCAAAATGACTCCCTGTAAATGTATCTGCCAGAGAAGAGAGCCAAAGCATTGACAGAGAGCTGCCTCGTGCACAGACCCAGCTGGGAGAACTTACCAACTGCTGCAAGAAGAACACAGACCAATGCAGAGGTTCCAGCCACTCCCCTGCACCAGAAAGGCCCCCAAACACTGGCAAGCAGCAGCCAGAATACACAACAAAGAGGTCTCTCACCAGATGCCCTGATGGAGTCCCCAGACATCAGTTATTCATTCCTTAGGACTCCTTCCAAAAAGCGTTTTGGGCACCAGCCAGCATGTCTGTATGCTTATATGACCCCTTTGGGGCTAAAGTCTTATTTTCAAAAACACCATCCTATTCTGTAATTTTCCTCCCTTTTAACAATATACCTGCTATGGTCTGGATATGTTGGCCTGAAAGCTCAGGTGTTGGAAATCTAATCCCTAAATTCATGTGTTAGTGGGATTTGGAAGTAACTAGGTCTTTGGGGAAGTAACTAGGATTAAATAAAATCATGAAGGTAGGTCCTTCAGAACATCCTTAGAGGGTTTATAAGTGTTTGGAGCAAGAGAAATGGTTCAGTGGGTTAAGGGCACTTGCTGTACAAGCAGGGACCAGATACTGAGCATCCATGTAAAAAAACTGAGCATGGCTGTACATGATGCGCACATATGCACACATGCATTTAACACACACACCAGAAAGGACTGAGATATTACTGCTTACTGTCTCCCCTGTGTCGGCCTCTACCATGCATATTACAACACAGTAAAAAGACACTCCCCAGATGCTGAGCAGATGCCAGAAGCACCCTATTCTGGAATTTCCCAACTTCCAGAATTCTGAGCCAATTAACCTTCCCATCTTTATAAATTGCCCATTCTCTGGCATTCTGCTATAGAATCTTAAAATGAGCTAAGTATTTTAAGCATCTTTGTTTACCTACACATGTAGAAATCCCATAAGCTTTAGCTGCGTTGCTCAATAGCCCATGAGCATGCATTGTCCCAGGAACCATTTATTCCTCTGAGAATATAAGAAACAAATTTGCATGAGAATGTGAATCAACTTTGTCTCTATCCATACTGTTGGTATCAGCTATAGTCCTGTGAATCAGTTGTTTTTGTCAGTAAGGCTGTCTCCGAAAAGTCCTTGACTTATGTGTTCTTTACTTCTGTTACAAAACACCTGACAATGACAAGCACAAGCAAGAAAGGTCTGCTTGGGCTCGTGGTTCCAGAGGGATTTCAGTCCACCGTGGTGGGGACGGCGTGGCAGAGCGGCTATGCGATATGGCAACAGGTGGCAGAATTTCACTTAGCACAAACCAGGACACATAGGATACAAGCTGAAACCAGACATGCACATTAGTTTTAATGGCCCATTTCTAGTAACCTACTCTAACCAGTCATGCCCTGCCTCCTAAAGGTTCCACAGCCTTCAAAACAGCACTGTAAACCAGGGGTTACATACTCAAAACATGTCCCCCTGTAGGGGGACAGTTCAAACTTAAACCATACAATTTATCTCCTAGTAGACCAGTAATTCACAGTAGATTGTTTAGAGCAATGAAGGCATTGACTCTTATTACCATAACCTGTTTTACTAGTCCACTCTTGATGGGCATTTGAGTCCCTAAAATTAAATTTTTGTATGCATACATCTTTGTGCCCCTGGAGGAGAATTTCTATAGAATGGATTCTTTTTTTTTTTTTAAAGATTTATTTACTTTTATGTGAGTACACTGTAGTTGTCTTCAGACACACCACAAGAGAGTATAAGACCTCATTACAGATGGTTGTGAGCCACCATGTGGTTGCTGAGAATTGAACTCAGGACCTCTGGAAGAGCAGTCGGTGTTCTTAACCACTGAGCCATCTCTCCAGCCCCCTAGAATGGATTCTTATGAGTAGAATTGAGTGTTATACAAATGATTTAAAAAAGCTAAAATGATAGTGATAGCTATTCAGGACTAACTTCTTTATTTTAATTGTTCTTATTTATTAAAAAGGGAAGCAAAGGGAAGTAAAACACTTTATGATAAAATTAAAGATTTACATGGAAAATATTTCAGATAAACACGTTAAAATTGACAATTTTCACAGAAAATTAAGGAGTAAAGTGGTAGACAGGTAAAACATTGCTAAATTAATTGAAATATGGGATAGAAACATTTTATGATAGAATTAAAGATTTACGTGGAAAATATTTCTGATAAAATTGTAGAAAATATAGAAAAACATGTTAAAATTGAAGATTATCATGGAAAATTTTATATAGATATAATAATGGTAGGCATAAAAGTATTCCTAAGTTGATTAAAAATGGAATTATAAACATTTCCGGATAAACTTGAAGATTTACATAGAAAATATTTCTGATAAAATTGTAGAAATATATAGAAAAACATGTTAAAATTAAAGATTATCATGGAAATTATATAGATAAAATGATAGGCATAAAGATAATTCTAAGTTGATTGAAGGTGGAATTATAAACATTTTCAGATAACATTGAAGGTGGAATTAGAAACATTTGTGATAAAATCAAAGATTTACATTGAAAACATTTCTGATAAAATAAAGGAGTATAAGCTGGGCGGTGGTGGCGCACGCCTGTAATCCCAGCACTTGGGAGGCAGAGGCAGGTGGATTTCTGAGTTCGAGGCCAGCCTGGTCTACAGAGTGAGTTCCAGGACAGCCAGGGCTACACGGAGAAACCTTGTCTCGAAAAAACCAAATCCAAAAAAAAAAAAAAAAAAAAAAACATTGAAAAATAAAGGAGTATATAGAAAGACATTAAAATTGAAGATTATCATGAAAAATAATGCAGATAAAATGGTAGACATAAAAGAAATTTCTAAATTAATTAAAAGGGGAATTGCAAACATTTTCTGATAAAATTGAAGATTTACATGAGAAATATTTTGTTAGTCTATGTCTTTTTATTGGGGAGTTGACTCCATTGTTGTTAAGAAATATTAGGGAATAGTGATTGTTGCTTCCTGTTTTTTTTGATGTTATTTTTATGTTTGTATGGGTATCTTCTTTTGGGTTTGTTGGAAGAAGATTACTTTCTTGCTTTTTCTAGGGTGTAGTTTCCCTCCTTGTGTTGGCATTTTCCATCTATTATCCTTTGTAGGGCTGGATTTGTGGACAGATATTGTGCAAATTGGGTTTTATCATGGAATATCTTGGTTTCTCCATCTATGATGATTGAGAGTTTTGCTGGGTATAGTAGCCTGGGCTGGCATTTGTGTTCTCTTAGGGTCTGTATGAGGTCTGTCCAGGATCTTCTAGTTTTCGTCTCTGGTGAGAAGTCTGGTGTAATTCTGATAGGTCTGCCTTTATAAGTTACTTGCCCTTTTTTCCCTTACTGCTTTTAATATTCTTTCTTTGTTTAGTGAATTTGGTGTTTTGATTATTATATGCTGGGAGGATTTTCTGTTCTGGTCCAGTCTATTTGGAGTTCTGAAGGCTTCTTGTATGTTCATGGGCATCTCTTTCTCTAAGTTAGGGAAGTTTTCTGATTCAATTTTGTTGAAGATATTTACTGGGCCTTTAAGATGTAAATCCTCGCTCTCATCTATACCTATAATCCTTAGGTTTGGTCTTCTCATTGTGTCCTGGAGTTCCTTGATGTTTTGAGTTGCCAGCTTTATGCATTTTGCGTTTTCTTTGACTTTTGAGTCAATGTTTTCTATGGTATCTTGAGCACCTGAGGTTCTTTCTTCTATCTCTTGTATTCTGTTGTTGATGCTTGCATCTGTGACTCCTGAATTCTTTCCAAGGTTTTCTATCTCCAGAGATGTCTCACTTTGTGATTTCTTTATTGTTTCTACTTCCACTTTTAGATCCTGGATGGTTTTGTTCAGTTCCTTCACTTGATTGTGTTTTCCTGTAATTCTTTAATGGATTTTTGTCTTTCTTCTTTAAGGGCTTCTGCCTGTTGACCCATGATCTCCTGTATTTCTTTAAGCAATTTTTGTGTTTCCTCTTTTAGGGCTTTTACCTGTTGACCTGTTGACAATGTTCTCCTGTATTTCTTTAAGGGAGTAACTTAAGTCTTTCTTGAAGCCCTCTATCAGCATCATGAGATAGAATGGATTCGTATGAGTAGAATTAAGTGTTATGCAAATGATTTAAAAAGCTAAAATTATAGTGATAGCTATTCAGGACTAACTTCTAAGATCTCTCTCTATCTCTCTCTGTCTCTATGTCTCTGTCTGTCTCACACACATACACACAAACACACACATCACTTCATAGCTAAAAATTGAAACTTGAGATAAACACAGATTTAAAATAAACTAACATTTCCAAAAGATACTGGGTATCAGTGGCTCAATGGACTAGATATGACCAGAGAGCCCACCTATAGGAATAAATGGGGTATCTCTGTCTCTCCTATCAGTATAACATGGAACATCCCGGTGTCTGACCCACAGGAAATCTAAGTCTTGTTTTTGTAGATGTTGTAAGGTATTTTATGTAGATCTGGAGCACACACACATCTGGGGCTTGACTTGAGTGACTTCACCGAATGAAAAAAAATTGATTAGACAAAAATAGCCTAAGAAAATAGATAACTCTCCCAGAATGTAGATTTCTATAACAATGCACTGTTTTAAGAGAAAGGGAAGAAACAATTAAAGGAAATTGGAGCACATAGGGGTTCAGAGAATAAACGACAAGGACAGGGGATGTAGCTCTGTGGTACAGTGCTTGCATACAGAAGTATTACAAGGCCCTGGGTTTGATCCCCAGTACCATAAGAGACCAGAAAGGTAGAAATCAGAGCCATGTACTTTGTAGACAGAGGTATTTTTCAACAAAAGCTACGAAAATAGATCATTGATTCAGAAGTAGAAACCAAGAAAGGGAGCTTCATGGCCAAGCTCAAAGTGCTAAGAAGAAATAATAGAGAACACAGGCACATCAAGGGTTTCATGAGGAACACAGAACATCAGTAAGAGTCACTTTAGGATAGCAGTGCAGAAGACTGCAGTGGACTGAGGTTTTAAGAAATGGAAGTGTTAGAATATGTGGTGCAGTCACAGACAAATCACACAAAGGCTGCAGGTCTCAAGTGAAGGGGCAGTGAGAAGAGAAGAAGAAGAAGGAGGAGGAGGAGGAGGAGGAGGAGGAGGAGGAGGGGGAAAGGAGGAGGAGGAAGATGGGAGAGGGGGATGAGTCTTTTATCCGGGCATGACTTTGTAAAGGAACTTGTAGTTGGTACCATGGCAACAACCATCATATTTTATCCCTGATCCTAGAGGTGGCTATAAAGAGGCTTCTAGCTGTCCAGGGATGCACCTGATGCTAACATTCCTCTTTTTCTTATCATCACACCAATGGGACATCTGATCTCTTAAATTGCTTCCAGCTGTTCAGGGACATCATCAGTTTTGGGATGTAGTTGGCCCTCACCATCAAAACTCACTTGATAGTTGTTGCATCAGGTTCCTCTGTGGACATAGGTTTGTAATCCTGTAAAAAGAACTGATTAATTGTTTGGTTAGGATTTTTTTTTTAATTTGTCATTGGAGGAATGTGGAGATCAGATAAATGAGGCAGGGAGCAAATAGTAAAGCCAGAAAAATGAGAAGTGGTGTTAGGAAAGGCAGTATCCCCTTCAATATATGGTTTTCAAAGACCCAGGAATTAGAGGCCTCACGCTGTTCCCTGTATTTTTGGATGTCTGATTGTAGCTGCTTGATTTTGTTTCTCACTATTTCAGACTCATTGATGTAGAAGCAGCATTATTCTTGGAGGAAAAGGCAAAGACTACTTTCTTCAGCTGTAAGAACATCTAGTTCCCATTGGTTCCTAGGCATCATGGCTGCCGGGGAATTGATCTGTCTTTGGAGGAAGAGCATAGTTTGGGTCACCTTCTAAAGACCATTGTCAAGCTGGGAACAGAACTGATTGTGTAAAGTTAGGGAGGTGGTTAGCCCTGCCATTCCGGCACCAACGTCAACAACCAGGAGCACAACGCAGCAACCAGGAGTGGCATGATTTGCACTGCCCTCTTGTTGTGTTGAGCAGGTGTTGTGACTACAACCAGGATCAGTAGAGTCTCCTTTCCATGGATTAGTCCTATTTCAGGGAAATGGAATGCCAATGTACAAACTCCTGACCAGCTTGGCTAATTTCTAAAGAGGGGCTGCAGAGAAGAATATCATCTATGTAATGGACAATCTTAGATTTAAAGAGAGACAGAGAAAGTAAGACAGAAGCCAGGGCCTGGTCAAATAGGTATGGGCTATCCCAGAATCCCTGAAGTAGAACAGTCCAGGTGAGTTGGGTAGAAAAAAGGGTAAAGGCAAAGATGTTCTCTGACTGGGCATCTAGAGAGATAGAAAAGAATGCATCTAGGACCAAGAAATGAGAAGTCCCCAAGGGGATAGTGGAAAGAAGTATGTAAGGATTAGCCACAGCATGATGGAGAGGAACCACTTTAGAATTAATGTGCCTGAGACCTTGAACCAGGCGATAGGTTCCATTAGGTTTCTTAACTGCTAGTATAGAGGTGTTAAAGAGAGAAGAGGTCGGATGGAGGAGTGTTTTCCTTAGGAGGTCAGAGGTGATAGGCTTAAGTCCCTTGAGGCTCTGGAGAGAAAGATGCTATTGAGCTTAGGTGATAAACCTGTTAGGACCCTGTAATTGAATGACAACAGGAGAAAATGTTTAGCAAGAGAGGGGTTCTGGACATCCCAGGCTTGACAGTCTACCTGAGAGTTGTTTCCTGGCTAAGGAAACAACATGTTTGAGTTAGTAGGCTGGGTTGCTAGGAGGAAGAGGAGAGGAACAGCTCATGAGCTTGGGTTTAGGCGAATGTGAGGAGCAAAAGAAAGAGGCTCCAACTTAGCTAGAAGATCCCTTCCCAACAAGGGGACAGGACACATTAGCACTACCAAAAAGAAATGGGTGAGAGGAGCACCCCTGAAAATGCAACTAAGTGGTGGGGTCTGGTAAGGTTAATAAGGCTGTCCCCCTACCCCAACAATAGGAAAAGAAGGAAAGGTGGGTCCCCAAAACTCTGTCAGGACTGAGTAAGTGGCCCCAGTGTCCAAGAGGAAAGAGATGGGCCGCCCAGATACCATGATGACTATGCGGGGCTCCCTGATGGTAATGGAAGTAAGCGGGTCAAAAAAGCTCATGGCCTTTCAGTCGTCCATGGCGAAGCCTGGGAGATCAACTGGAGTGATGTCCCTCTGTCCTAAGCAGTATGATGGCAATCAACAGCTCAATGTCCCTCCTGATGGCCCTTTGGGCATGGCCTTGATGGTTTGTGGGAGTCAGAGCAAGCCTTCGCCCAGTGACCTGGTTGGCTACATTTGTAGCAGGAACCTAATGGTTCCTGAGTCTTAGAAGGCCAGGAAGCCCAGGCAGTGGCTGGGGCTGGTTGCACAACCTTTGCCAGCATATGGTATTTTTGTTTGTGGGCCTTTTCATTTCTCTGATGGTATACTTTAAAGGCCAGCACCAAGACTTCTGCCTGTGGAATTAGGGGGCCCCTCTCTAAGCATCTGAGGTTGGCCTCACTGTCAGGGTAGCTTTGAGAAAAGAAGTAGGTCATCAGGAGTTGCTTACCTTCTGGATTTTCAGGGTCTAAATTAGTATATTGTAATAGGGCCTTTGTAAGGCACTCTAAAAATTGAGACGTTTTCTTGTTTATCCTGGATGACCTCTTGGAGTTTTTCAAAATTTACTGGTTTTAGGACAGCCCTATAGAGACCGGCCAGGAGGCATGTTGCGGATCAGTCTCTGGCTAGAATATCATGTGGGGAATTATAATTCCATTGAGGATCCTGGTCAGGTACTGTCTCAGACCCAATCGGATATGCTGAGTCTGTCTGATGAATCTTATCTGCATGTATCCTAGCCTGTTCCCAAACTCGCCTGCGCTCATCAGGGAGTAAATTATTACTGAGAATCATATGTATACATGGAAAGTCAAGCTATCACATTGAGTGATATACTGAAATTCTTTAATAAAGGCAAAGGGGTTGGAGGTATAAGAACCCAATCTTTTTTCTATTTGAGAAAGCTCATTTAGTGAGAAGGGGACATGTACTCTAATTAGGCCACCTACCTCAGCAACTTCCCTTAAAGGAAGGACCAACACTGGGTGAGGCTGGGTAAGGGAAGAGGTAGGGAGGTTTTTAGAGCAAGTGGGGGTGGGGCGGTGCTGAAAGTAGGTGCCAGCATAGGGTAACTGGAGCAGCCTATGGCTGGCACAGGAGGGGAGGAGTCTGGAGAAGATGAGAGAGGAGACTCTGGGAAAGTCTGGCAAAAAGAGGAAACCGAGGAGGCTGGGGAAGTAGGAGAGATTGTAGCGGCAGGTCCCAGCAGTAAGAGGAAGGTTTATTAGCTGGATAGAGAGTAGTAGAAGTTTTGTCTGGTTGAGGTTCCACAGCTAGAAGGAGTTGAGCTGGGGGATCAGAAGAGCAAAGAGAGGGTTTGGAGCAATAGACAGATAAAAGTTTGGACATAAAGGACCTCCTTCCATTTTCCAGACCACTGGCAGTATGTATGAAGATCCTTTAGAACAGAGAGATCAAACGTGTCATTACATGGCCACTTGCTGTTGTTATCTAATGGGTACTGAGGCTAGACCTCATCGCCAAGGTGAATAAGTTTGGATGCCTTTAAGACAGGCGCTAGTTTTAGAGGTTTGAGATTTTCCAGGAGGCATCCCAGTGGGGAGCCTGGAGGTATGGTTAAAGACAAGATACTCATTGAGTGAGAGAGATTAAAGTATTCTTGCTGGCATCCCAAGAACAAATTAATAATGATAGAATTAATTAATTGATGAAATATCAATTAATTAATAACAAATTAATCAATGAAATATTGGAACAAGCAGCCAGTCTAGGTTACCAAGTCATCACACAGAAGCTAGTGGCTGAGAGCTGCAGGCCTGATGCCCAGGGCCCCAGGAGAATGGTTTACCAGCAGCGTGGCACAAGAAAGAAATCGAGAGAAAAATAAAGACACTTCCCAAACAGCAAAGGGAAGATGGTTTACCCTAGAGTAGAAGTCCTAAAATGAGGAGTCAGCTAGAAGGCCAGTCATACAGACCATGGAAAAATCCATCCCTTAGACCCATAGAGGGTGGCCAGTCCTCTCCTAGGACCAGGGGCCCTGGCTGCCAACTGGGACAGAAAACTTACCAGTTCATCAATGTTTGCCTGGAGTTTAGCAATCCAGTGGCTGGAAAGTGAGCCTGTGCAGCAAGCAGACTTGTCGGGATGAGGTTCGGCCCCTGTGGCTTAACCCTCATGGCAGCGGCCACTCCATGGGGTGGTGGGCTCCTTGCCCCGTGAGGCACCAGAGCTGCGAACCTGTCTGATCCTACAGAGGCCACAAATGAGTCTCGGTAACAATGTAAGAATATGCGGAGCAGTCCCAGACAAATCAGACCAAGCCTCAGGTCTCGTGTGAGAGGTTTTATTGGCGAAGGCGGCCTCTGTGATGGGGAGGGAGGTGCAGAAGAGGAGAAGGGTACAAGGAGGAGGGGGATGAATCTTTTATTGGGATCCACGTGCAAAGGAATGTGTGGCAGGTGCCATGGCAGCGGATACAGGAGCTGCACTGTCAACTAGAGATGATGTGTCACTGGGTCCCAGAGCTGGCTGTAAAGATACTTCTAGCTGTCCAGTGATGCACCTGATGCTAACAGAGAGGAGTGAGAAAATGGAGCCATTGGGAGTGTGTGACTCAGACAGACTCAGGACAGCTGGAAAGGAAGAGAGAAAAGGGGAGAGAAGAGGAAGCTGAGAGATACAGGAGCATGTACTTAAAGACCCATATCCAACATTTTTGTGCACAGGTCACTTGTTCTCAAGGTTAGAAGTTGCTCAAATTAGATGTGATAGCACATGTAGAAACTAACAACATGACCACTCCATGGCATGGTTAAGGAGAAAGTTTTTATTGTAGATATAAGAGAGAGAACAAAGAGAGAATGAGCATATCAAAATAGCAGGGTTATAAGGAGAATGAGTAGTTGTGGGGAGGAAACCATTTGGCTGGAGGGAGTCTGGGTAGGGGAGGAGGTGAGGAGAGCTAGGATACTAACTTGGACTTTGAAATGTGTAACCAGTACTGAGAGAGCCTGGAGGCCAGCATGGGCTTTGGTATGCTAATAGACACCACAGGTGGCCATTTAATTCTTCACCCACCAATAATGGAAAATGCCTCCTTTGCATTGAAGGGAACTGACTTCACAAGTTCCTGAGAAATGCTGGCTTTTATCTATCCACCAGAAGTCCTCCTACAATCCTGGACTGTCTTTGGAGTTTGAGGGATCAGAGTTCTCTTTGGACCTAACAGCATGCACCTGTAATCCCAGCATGTGGGAGGTGGAGGTAAAAAGACTAGCAGTTTGAGATCATTTACAGCCAACACAGCAAATGCCATGAATACTCGAAACCCTATCTCAAAAATCCAGAAGGAAGATGTACAAAACAGCTCAGCATGTAAAGGCACCTGTCACCAAGTCTGACAACCTGAGTTTGATCTCTGGACCCAACTTGTTTGAAGTTGGGAACCAGACTCCTACAAGTTCTCCTCTGACCTCCACACACATGTGTGTCATATACTATGGTAAACACACACGCATGCACACACACACACACACACACACACACACACACTAAATATATACAAACACACATACATATATACACACATAAATACATATGTATTTCATCTAAAAGTCTGAAGAAAAAGAGAAGGATGAGGAAAAACAAAAAGAGAGGAAGCTATAAAGAGAAAAGGGTACTTAGTTTCCTTTACCAACTTTTGCTGAATCCTGGTTCCCTGAATTTTGCATAAATTATCCATGGTAATAGGATGCTGTACCCATACTGTTTGCAAGATGTGTGCTCTGGGTATGATAATAACAATAGCCACCACTTATTGAGAGCATATTTATGCAAAGCTAAGAGCTTTACATAAATTATCTCATTTAATCCTCACAACAACCCTGCCAGGTAGACATTATTTTCTTCAGTTTGAAAATGATGAAACCTGAGACACAGACTTCTTAATTAGCCCATTACAGTCATCCAGCAATAAGTGACTCACTGTGTCAACAATGAAAACCCAGGTTCACCTCATCCAACACCCATGCTCCTAACTGTGAAAGCTAGAGCCGCACAAGGTAGACTCTGTGCATCGAAGCCATCAGGATCATGAGGAAAACATTCAAAAATGCAAATCCCCTGTCCCACATAAGACAAACTCACTTTCTTTTTTTCAAATGAAAACAGGAACCCAAAGTCTATCAACTCCATGGATGATTTCTACATTCACAAAAGTATTTTTAGGGACTATTGCTATTTGAGCTCTCTGTCATTTGTTTTCACTTGGGTTAGCAATAAACCTCCCACCCCACCCCCCAAAAAAGAACTAATAAAGACCCCTGAAGAGAAAACTGTAGAGAGAAGATGTAGTCACATCAAAGGGGAGAAGTGACTATGTAGGACATAAGTGATCCAAGAAACTCAACCACGCATGTGCATCTGACATGTGCTAAAAACTCAATAAGCAATAGTTATCCAGATAAGTGAATAGCTCACCCAAGATTTCAGCTCACTATTCAGACAAAAGTTTCCAGGAGGCCTACTCTGTTCTAGGGTCTGTGCTAGATACCACAGGTGTTGCAGTAAGCAAGACAATTGAAGTCTTTGCCCTGCTGTGTCAGTCATAACTGAAACAAAAGAAACCTGGAGAAAACAACTTAAAAGGGAGAAAAGTTTATTTTGGCTTGAAGTGTCAGAGTTTTTGTTACACAGTCACTCGAATCTCATTTCTCAACTGTAGTGAGGCAGAGTGTCATGGCAGAGAACGTGCCATGGAAATTGGTTCCCATGATCTCAGAGAATTCCTTCTTATACTTAACCCAGATCCTATGAAAGGAAATGTTACTATGAAAAATACAGTCGTGCACACAGAAAATGGTGAGTTTACTATTTCCTAAAAACTCCTTGTTTTGAGCCTGTAAAAGCTAATTTTCCTAGTTCTTGCTCACATATGGTACTACTAGGTTGGTACATGGAAGAATGGAGGAGAATGGTGGTCAGTAGAGACCAGGAAAGACAGGTAGGAAGGAAGGATGGACAGAAGTTAGGTAGGGGACTCGAAAGAACTCCAGAGAGGAGAGATGGACAACTGGTCGACCTCCTTATTCAACTACTGCAGGTGGAGACAAATTCTAGCATCATATCATAGGCTTGCATAGGGAGCATAAGAAATAGCTCCCATAAAATCATTGCTGCTTTCGAGTCAATGGGCCCACATGAAAATAATTCCCCTTTAATCTCAGGTCAGGAAAAATTAGGATACATTTGATTTGTTAATTTGTCTAAATAAAATCTAGAATTTTGTAACTGCTGACATTTGCCTCTTTGGCTGTTGAAGATTGGGCCCAAACATGAACTGTCATGGATCTTCTTGGGCTAATGCCATGCTGTAGTTATTTTTCCCCATCCTCTATATTTGCCAACTCTTTCTGCTTTTTATCTTATTCTTTTGTATAGTCATGCTTTTGTAATTTCTATCAAAGCGCCAGTGGATCACACCAAACTTCTTGCTCAAACTGCTAACAGCCTGCAGTACATGTGCCATCTAGTGGTGAGAAAGAGCAACTGACAGCTGACAGGATAGAAATTGGTTGGGTTTTTTTTTGTTGTTGTTGTTGTTGTTTTGTTTTTTTTGGTTTTGGTTTTGGTTTTGGTTTTTTCTTCCCATTATGTTTTCTGGGAAGTACATTGTTTGGATGAGGAAAGTGCTGGCTGTGGTGATTTTTACCATACCTGGAAAGAAAATGTGGATAAGTAATAAGACTTCCTAGTTTGGGCACTCTTGGGTCCTTGAGCACCCAGGGCATACGGGCTAAACTGATAGCCCCAGAGGCTTACAGCTCAAAGCCTTAAAGGTTGCATGCCTATTGCCCAAGCTTTAGACGACATAAAGTTATGGCTCTGGATGGACAAGTTGGAAGCTTACTACTCTGGGCTTTAGAACCACTTGGCAGCTATTGTAATCCTTGGCTTCCAACTGCAGTGAACAGAACAGCAGCGTCTGCTAGTCATAGTACCTGGATGGGCCTTGAGTGTTGGGAGTCTTAGCTCCTACAGTGTTATTGTTACAGATCTCCAGCCAAGGGTGTCTGGAGCCTTAGGCCATGAGGGTTGACAATTCCCTGCAACCCTTAGCACCCACATTTCTAAAAAAAAGCTGGGTCTATTGGCCTTCACTTGTAATTCCAGTGCTGGGAACAGAGGCAGAAGCAGAGGCAGGTAGATACCTGCAGCTCACTGGTCAGCCAGCCTAACCAAATAGGTGAGGTGCATTCCAAGTCAATAGGAGGCTCCGTCTCAAAAGAAAATGTGTGCTGAGGAATGACATCAAACTTGACTTCTGACTTAAACACACACACACACACACACACACACACATACACACACACACACACACATACACATGCGCACGCACGCATGCACACTCAAGAAGGCAAGAAAGGAACATTCAAGAGAAGCATTTAATGGGCCCAATGTTCCAACACTAGGAGAGCAACCCAAGAGACCATCTCTCAGCTGTCTAGTATAGTGACTAGAGCAATCAGCAAATGTAGTCAGAAAAGGAAAGGGGCAGTAAAAGTGTTCACATCAATCACAGCCCAGTCCTTCAAGGATTGCAAACACAAGCTTTCATTTGCATGAAGGACTGACAAGATGGATGTAAACACCCTTGCCACACCTCCTTATGACTATATAGATGGGCTGGTCAGCTTGTTTCCTTTTTAAGTCAATATAAAGATTCTCTCACATAGCGCCCTCTGGTGCTACACATAAGGCCCATCAAAAGGCTTCTATCTGATGACCCTGACCTTTATTATTGGAGGGGCAGGCTGAGCTGGTGACAGGAAGAGGGGACAGTTGGAGACAGCAGAAGTGGTAACGGCTTCAGTGGCAGCCATGAGGGGATAGCTGAGCTCTGGAGCACTGCTGGAAATGGAAAAAACAAAAATGAAAGCTTCTACACAGCAGCCAAGGGCAGAATCAATAGGGAGCGGAGTTTGGCAGAGACAATGAAAGACAGCAGAAGCATAGAGAAGGCAGGGCTGCAAGTAGCGCAGTTAGAAGAATGCTTGCCTCACTTGCACAAAGCCCTTGGTCTGAACCAGGATGCCATGAGGCATATAGGCAGGCATGATGGTACATGCCTATAATCTCAGAACACAGGGGGTAGGAAGCAGGAGGCTCAGAAATTCAGTATCATCTTCACCTATGTAGTGAGTTCAAAGCCAGCTTGGGATATATAGGACTTTGTCTCAAAAACAAAATACAGAACACTAACTGACTAGAGAGAAAGACTGCAGGCCCTAATCACTAGAGCAACTGGGAGCTGCCAACTCTTAAGATCAAAGGCAGAAGAACTATAACATCAGCCACTGTCAGCTGGGAGCCCAACACTTAAGACCCACTCGAGAGATGGAGCACCAGCAGGCACTGCCTATGGCTTCTGCTCCCTGCTATCAGGAGCCAAAGATCTCAATAGCTGCCACGTGTCAGGGTTGCTGGTAGTTAAAGCCCAGAGCCATACATCCAGCTCTCAAAGCCTAAAGCGATAGTTGACTTGATAGCATAGCTCTCGGGACTTGGAGCTATGAAATCCTTGACTCTGCCAAATTGAACCCTGAGCCTCAGTCGCTGGGAGAGTTTCTACTGGAACACCCACAACTCCTAAGTGAAGCCAAAGAGCCCAGCCAGAGACTGTAACCAAAGACTGTAACCAGAGGTCAGAAGTGCTCTCCTCTGCTTTGTCTGTGAACTGAGGGTTAAAGGGAATCTAGAGCAAGTGACCGAGTGGTTCAAACCCAGTACTGTTAGAATATGAAGAAGTAGATAAAATATAATCAAGCCTTGCAGCTGAGCAAGGCGTGTCCGTGCAAGGGTTCAGTGGAAGGTGTCAGAGTAAGCAATGCAAACAGCTGGACTTAGGCCAATGATCCTTGAAAGTGGTTTAGAAAATCCCCTTCCTGGCAGGATATACATGCATCTACTCCTCCTCTCAGGGTCCTAAAACCAAACCAAAGTGCCATCCCATCGAAGTTCCTCCTGGGAGCCAATGAATGCACTGGGATTACTTACAGAGAATAGGGCCCAAGGGGCAAAGAGCTAAGGGGCAGGACTGAGAGTGAGCCCAGAGCAGCCTGCGCAGAAGACCTATCTACACTCCACAGGGGCGATGACTCTCCAGCAGCTGCAGGGATGAAGTCCCCTTCCTTTGACTCTAGCAACTCCGCAGAGGCAAAGCCAAGGGCAATTAGGGCAGAATCACAGGCAAGTAACTGGGAGAAGCTGGGGGTGGGTGGTGGGACAGACGGACAGAGTCCAGTGACCTCATCCCCTCCTTCTATGAGGGACTGTCAACACTGTCAAGCCCTGCTGTGGCGATCTGATGCAAGCAGGCGCAGCCAATATGATGAATAAGGTGGCTTTTGTTGTTGTTGTTGTTGTTGTTCAGAGGGTGGCACACTACAACAGTTGTTTAATGCGATTTGTTTGTGGGCATGACCCACTAAATGTTAAATATAAATTATATTTTAAATTATTTAAATATTTTAATTTAAAATTTAAAAAATCAAAATTTTAATAACTACCCAAAGAAGCTGAGAGTCTAATGTTTCATTTTACTCCCAAGAAAATAGGGATTTATAAACAATGAGCACTTTGTTCAAGGTCATACAGGTCCACAGGTCCAGGCTGACTCCTGAGCCAATCCTCTTCCTATAGCAGCATGCTGCCCCTAATCATAAGTAGCAGGTGCTCATTTGGGCTTTCATTTTACACACAAGGTTTCAAAATAAATCATATCATCCCCTAAAACTACAAAGAATTACTCACTGGCTCCACAGCTGTCCCTTCACACACAATCCCAAAATGTCAAAATCGAAGAGATGGTTACAGAGCCCCGGCTTCATTAAGCTTCACTGAATGGCTAAGACACATGGGTTCAAAATGTGCAGGGTAGATTCTAGAAGCCAACTGTAGTAAACGAGAGGGCCTCAGCCTAGACAGAAAAGATAAATTCATTCATCTGCCATGTGAACCCAGCAACTGCTCTGGGCCAGGGGCCAGGTAAAGTTGGTAGAGCAACAGTTAAAACTGTGCACTGGCCATCTCCTAAGGCACATACATTCCGCTCTGTGTGTGTGTGTGTGTGTGTGTGTGTGTGTGTGTGTGGTGTTCTTCCACACAGTTTGAACTATAGCTGACCATACTTTAGACCTGGGATGGGCAGCGGTGGTTGGGGGCAGGGGGTAGCCTTTGAAGACCTAGTCACAAGTCTGAATTCTCTGGTTGAATGTCTTCTAAACACCCGGAGGTCAGAAACTATTGAAGGATGAGAGAGGCTGTCTTATGTGGGATTTTCAGACCTTCCCATGCCACACAGCACAGAGCAAGAACTTGTCAGTCATCTCAGAGTTTCTATGAAACAGCACTAGAATGTTCTTTCCAGGGTGTGCCGCTTCTTTAGGTTTTATCAGACATTCTGGATGTTGCACATACGGACAGAAACAGAGCCTGATCTGAGTCACTGATTTCTGGGAGCGGCAGAGCTGCTGTATAATGATTGTTCCAGGACTGATATCCTCAGAGGTTCCAGTGACACAACAAAGGCTCACAGCCTCTGAAATTCAGTTTTTTAAACTTTCAGGTTTCTGTTCCGGCTAAAAATGTCCAAATGAGAGCAAGAGGAACACAGGTAACACTGTACGATTTAACTCTTGAGGTCAGATAGACCTACAGTCCTGTCCTGTGTTCCCAATAACTATCTGGGTAGTCTTTGGGTATACAAGTAGATACCAGGTTTCTGTTCAACAAAAAAGAGCTAAGCCCTACAATTGTATCATGAACTACATGAGACAGTATCTGACTTGTGGTGAAAGAAAGTTTCATACTCCTCTGGTCTTGCCCTTTTGCTTTCCTTTTTGCTTTTTTTTTAATGATTTATTTGTTTGTTTTATATGAGTACACTGTGGCTGTCTTCAGACACACCAGAGGAGGGCATCAGATCCCATTACAGATGGTTGTGAGCCACCATGTGGTTGCTGGGACTTGAACTCAGGACCTCCGGAAGAGCAGTTGGTGCTCTTCACCACTCAGCCATCTCTTCAGCCTTCTTTTTGCTGTTTTGTGTTCATGAAAAACGGAGCCCAGGTCTTAATCATGATGCCCAAGCAATCTACCACCAAGCTACACTGGCAACCCCACCTCCTTGCTCTTTAAGATGCCAATCTCTAATCTGCTATGGATAGAAACCACAAGCCACCCTCTCATCAAGAGCCAGGTGAAAGTTGTAATTAACTATTCCACTCTTTCTCTCAATGGATATTTGTTACAAAAAAAAAAAAAAATTCCAACTGTATAGCTTGTATTCTGCATCACACAGAGATAGAAAACAAGTCCCTGGAAGGAGACATTCGTTGCCTCATGGGAAAGATGAGTATACAAACCAGTAATTATATAGCAGAGGGATGATAAGTTAATTGAGAACCCGCGGGGAGGTGATAGTTCAGCTAAGACATAAAGACAGAATTGAAGTAAGCATGAATGGCAAGCAGGAGAGGGGAGGGCTTGCCCATCAGTGATTTAAAAGGCATAAGCCAAGGAATTTGACATAAAATATGTAAGGGACACAGAGTCTCTAAAAGAAGCAGTAAAATCATTGTGTTAGACTGTTTTGTCAGACAAACTTTTGCAAATACTTGAAACAAATTAAAATGAAGGATGAGATGTTTTGGCTCACTGCTTTGGAAATCTCTGACCGTGGTCAGCCGACTCCTCACTTCCGGGCCTGAGGTGAAGCAGAGCATCGTGGGGAAAGGCATGATGGAGCAGAGAGGTATTTGCCTCCTAGTGTCTTGAGAAGCAGAGAGAGACCGAGGAGGGTCCGAGGTAAGATATAACCCCCAAGAACTTGCCCCTGGTGGCCTTTCTCAAGTCGGACTCACCTGCCAGTTTCTACCACATCTCTGTAATGTTGAATCAAGGGATTAAAGCACTGGTTAGAGCTCTGGGGATGTAGTTACTTCCTTAAATCCTATTAACCGAGAAACAAGTCTTTAACAGATGAGCCCCCTGGGGATACTCCACACTGAAACTGTAACAGTCCTCATGTGTGAGTAGTGAAAATGTTTCTGTGTCATTTAGAAGAGACAGTCGATTATGTGGTCCTTCTTCGTTGTCGCTCTAAGGAAATGCCTGACAAAGTGCCTTAAGGAAGGAGGAAAGGTTGGCTTGGGCTCACAGTTTGAGGGTACAGTCCATGGTGGCAGGGAAGGCTCAGGTGAGGAGCCCGAGGCAGCTGGCTGCCGCACTGCATCCACCGTCAAGAAGCAGACAGAGGTGAATGCTGGTGCTCGCCTCACTTTCCCTCTCTATTCGGCTCAAGACCAAAGTCACTTCTGTGGTGCAGCCCACATTAAGGCTGGATCTTTATCTCTTAGTTACCGCAATCTAGAAACTCCCTCACAGGCACATCTATCTACAGGCAAGGATGGAGATAAGGAGGCCACCCTCTGCTTATTCTGTTCGCAGCCTAATCTCTGCTCCAGTCTCAGTGGATTCCTCTGAGTGACAGCAAAACATCAAACTCTTTGCTGCCTCCGGTTGCACCGTGTTTCTTCTGCCTGGGCTACTCCTTGGTTGGCTATTTAAGAATTTCCATTCTCAGCCTGGTGTGGTGGCACACGCCTTTAGTCCCAGCACTGGGAGGCAGAGGCAAGTAAATCTCTGTGAGTTCAAGGTCAGCCTAATCAACAGAGGGAGTTCCAGGATTGCCATGGTTACACAGAGGAACACTGTCCAGAAAGATTTACGCCTTTAATTCAAGTACTAGGAAGGCAGAGGCAGGTGGATCTCTGAGTTCAAGGCTAACCTGGTCTACAGAGTGAGTTCCAAGACAGCCAAGGCCACACAGAGAAACCCTGCCATTAAAACATTTTTTTATAAAATAAAATAAAAAACTTCCATTCTCTCAGCCTTCAAGTTCCTGATCAAGTAATCTCCCTCTCTGATCTCAACCTAATGCACGTCTTTCATTATTCTCTCCTAAGGCATCCTGCTTCTTTCTTATCATATTTAAATTTTTATTATTTGTACCATGTGATGTCTACCTTCTCCATTAGATTGTAAATTCCATGCAGATGGGGTCATTCAGCGTTGTCCCAGGCACCTCCTCAATACCTGACAGCATGCTTACATTTTCAATAAGTATTTAATAAACGAACCAGTACAGCTAGGAAAATCAAAGCTCAAAATAACTGTGCCAGCCAACACGATGAGAAAAGATAGCTCTTTGGGAAGGTATAAGACCAGATAAGTTCAGACAGTGCTGAGCTCTAAATGTACTTCTGTCTAGCTCGGGCAAGCCAATAACTCTTTATTCATCCCTCAGAAAACTGATGACCGAGCCGGGCGTGGTGGCGCACGCCTGTAAACCCAGCACTTGGGAGGCAGAGGCCGGCGGATTTCTGAGTTCGAGGCCAGCCTGGTCTACGGAGTGAGTTCCAGGACAGCCAGGACTACACAGAGAAACCCTGTCTCGAAAAACCAAAAAGGAAAAAAGAAAAAAAAAAAGAAAGAAAGAAAGAAAAAAGAAAACTGAGGACCACAGGGCTGCTGCTTGGTAGAGCAGAGGTTTTCCAAGTCTGGGGGCTGGGGACAACACCAGTGTTAGCCCAAGGGATACCTACCTGAAAGGCAAGCCACCTCTCCAATACAGCGGGCGTTACTTGCCTGCTGCAATTCTTTACTTTAAAAGGACTTCTCCCCACTCCACAACCCCCATGTGCACAGCACCATTGCTCTTAATAACGTCTCAAAGCTTCCCAAGAACAGCAAGTGTTGAGGGAGTACTTTAGGACCTTTATTTGCCCATTTTACACAGTTTTTCTATTTCTCAGTAAGTCTCTCTAAAAGGTGATTACTAGAAACCCAAGCCTGGGGACACTCAAGATAAATGGATAGAAGGAAAACCCCTGCTCTGGAACATCCTGTCCCTACCCTCAAACGTTCTTCCACAGCGCCTTCTGGCGGAACGGAGGAACCAGCGTGAACAACCACCAATCTTTTGCAATGATTTTGCTTCTCTGCCCGCTGCAGCAAAAAGACCAGGGCGCCACCGAACTACAAGCCAAAGTTACTACATTTCCCAGAGGGCCTCGAGGCAAATTGGTTCTGAGCAAAGGCTCCAGCTTGCGTCCCCTGCTCAAAAGTGAGATGTTTTAATAATAATAATTTAAAAAAGAAAAAAGAAAGAAAGAGTTACTCTTCTTCCCAGTCTATGAAGCCCGTAAGGGCTCCGAGGAAACCACGCACAGCTCGCATCTAGAGGAAATAGGAGCCGTAAGGTCTTCTGGGAAATGTAGTTTTTAAGACGATTTCTAGTAAGCAGCGGGACGAGCTTTTAAAAACAGAGGTGGGTTGGGTTGAATCACCGTGATCTCCGCAGTCAGCTGTTACCTGACTGTGTCTGTAAAAAAGGTCCTAGGTTCCAAGCCAGTAGCGTCCACCAGTGCCTAGACTGGATTTCTAGATCGGCCTCCTCAGCTCCTCTGCCATTCCGTATGTGCATAGTCTCGCTAGTCCTGACTCTCCGTAATTTACAGACTCTATAGGACCTCCTCGTTCTGTTTTAACATAAGCAGCAGCTGTGGAGACACTCTAATTGCTTCCTAACATTAGTGAAAAATCCATTAATGATCTATCAGATCGCCATGTCTTTGGGAACTTTTTCACTACCTGTTCTCACTTTACCATTTAGTCTTCACCCATGACTGTGTGTGACTTTACAGAAGTGAAAGGCCTAGATCCATTACATTCATCAGTTTCCTCTTGGATTTTGCCTCTTAGCCAGTCTAGATCTTAGGAATCCGTGCATCCCTCAGGTTTTTTGGGTTTTGTTTGTTTGTTTGTTTGTTTGTTGTTGTTTGTTTGTTTTTTGTAACGCCAAACACCTGGTTAGTACAATGACCTGATTTGAGTAGGCTAGGTTTTCCTGGAAGGGGAAAGTACAGTGCCTAATCTAACAAGTTGATGGCACTGAAACCAACCTCCCAGAGTACAGTGGACAGGTGAATAACTCATAAACTGAGGGAGAGATTGAGTAAAGGATAAGTCACAGAAGAAGAAATGAAGTGACCATTTTATCACCAGGAAAAAGTAAACAAGGACACAGTAAGACACTGTTCTAAACCAAGCAGGATGGGTAGACTTAAAAGCCTTACTTCATTCATCTGTTGGTGGTCACTGTGATGGAAGGAAGGTAAATGAATGGAGAGAGGGGCTGCTGAGAACCATAGTAACACAGGCTGTGGAAAGCCTGCCTTTGCTGACTTCTGTTTCATCGTACACTTCACGTTTGTCCTCAAAAGACACGAGAATGAACGACAGAACAAAGCAAAACAGTAGGGGAATATTCTAGACTGGAAACTTGGTGAGAAGAGAAAAATTTTAAAGTTTAAAAACATAGTTAGCCGGGCGTGGTGGCGCACGCCTGTAATCCCAGCACTTGGGAGGAAGAGGCAGGCGGATTTCTGAGTTCGAGGCCAGCCTGGTCTACAGAGTGAGTTCCAGAACAGCCAGGACTACACAGAGAAACCCTGTCTCGAAAAACAAACAAACAAAAAAAAGAACATAGCATAATATATAGAGAGAAATAAGAAACAGCAAGAAAATCAGCAGACTCCCAAATGATACGTTGAAATAGATGAGGATGGGGGGTGAGGAGGAGGGACGAGGCCTTTTCCAAAGGATTATGATAGAGAGTGGTTGCTTCTGAGGAAAAGCCAAGCATGTGCAATGTTTTTTTTTCCAGATTTTTATAAAATGAAAGGATTATAGCCAAAATCTTCCCTCAATTAGTGGCAGGTTTATCAATAAGTAATCCAACTTCAAACTTTAATTTGTTTCTTTTTTTTTTCCTTGAGGGTGAAAAAAAGATCCCCAACTGATAGGCTTGAGCATATTAGAATACCCTACTGTACCCCCTCCGTAATGCCAGACTCCCAAGCACACTGGGCCACTGCAGTCATACAGGCTATTAAGCAATGATGGAGACTACACAGCCTGAAACTTCTCAGAGCGTATGCTGACAAGCACCAGAGACGAGATGAGCTTCATTTTGTTCTTACAATGATAATGTTTTATTAATGTGTAAGACTCATTCCCCTGAAGCGTGAAGCCTGCTTATCTCGCAAAGACAAAATATTTAAAGACTCTCAAATGCCTTTAAGCATTCCTATATCATTTTCCTACATCGTGTGATATTTTATATAATTAAGAAAACAGAATAAAGTGGTGAGTTAATAGTT
Organism: Apodemus agrarius; assembly: GCA_964023405.1. Classification (NCBI taxonomy): domain Eukaryota; kingdom Metazoa; phylum Chordata; class Mammalia; order Rodentia; family Muridae; genus Apodemus; species Apodemus agrarius. Next base: position 18,399,238 of record OZ030008.1, read on the forward strand.
AATTACAAAAGGTATTGCTTTGAAAGCAATATAATTTATTGCTCCTCTACATGGAGCTGTACCATCTGATTCTAAATTTAAAGGTAAGTTGTTCAAGAACAGGAAATTACAACTACATTTACACATGTCTCTGGGGAAAATGCATGCAGAGAATAGCCAGATCTTTATATATACAAGGCAATATCCGGAACGGACCAAAACAACTTAGGAGTCCCACACAAAATTAATATTTTAGTAGTTGAGCTCAACATTCTCAAAGAATAAGGAAATCTATACATCATAAAAAAATAAATCATAGACGTCGATTTTGAGTAAAATAGAATAATGGACCTGTTGTGGTTTGAATAAAAATGGTCCCCATAGGTCCATAAGGTAGCATCAGGAGGTGTGGCCTTATTTGAATAGGTGGCTTTATTGGAGGAGGTGTGGCCTTGTTGAAGGAAGTGTGTCATTGTGCAGGCCAGCTTTGAGGTCTCATATGCTCAAATAAGGCCCAGTGTTCTTACACAGCATCCTGCTACCTGCAGATCAAGATGTAGGACTCTCAGCTCCTTCTCCAGCACTATGTCTGCCTGCATGCTGCTATGCTTCTCTCCATGACGATGATGGACTAAAACTGTAAGCAAGTCCCAATTAAGTGTTTTCCTGTATAAGAGTTGCCATGATCATGGTGTCTCTTCACCAATAAAACTCTAAGATAACACCTCAAGCAATTTGTACACGATAAGTTGATTTTTTTAAAGTTGTATCAATTCATTACATACAAATATTTTGTAAACCAAAAAAATTATTTCTAGAAAAAAATATTATATATAGCCCCATGTTTAACTTAGTAGACCCAACCTAAATTTAAACACTTTAGAATTGGAGTACAAGTTCCAAAACACTCAGGCTCAATTTTATATTTAGTTCATGGCAGTCCAATTCATCAACCAACACTTGTCTGAGGACCATATTTTGAATAGTACAAAAATAAAGAATCTAAAAATGGAATTTTCAAAGGAGTGTTGTAACATTTTACTCCTTTGTTTTATAGTATTGACTTTTACTGGAGTAGTAATAATGTTTAGTTTAAAAGGTCAGCTATGAGTATAATGATATATAGATTTATAGATATCTCCTATACTTTATTTTCTAGCTTCAAATTCCTCTTTCCTTTCCTTCCACATTCCTGAACAGTAAGAATACAAGATGTAGCCAGGGATATGGCCTCTTGTTCAGTCCCAGCACTTAGGCAGAGGCAGGCAGGACTCTGAGTTTCAACCTGGTCTACAAAGTGAGTTCCAGATGGCCAGAGCTATATACACAAAGAAATCCTGACTCGAAAAAGATAAATAAATCCATAAAATAAAAAAGAACACAGGTTGCAAACAAGAATGGACTGCTGTCTTTTACTTCAAGAAGCAACGCTTTGAGGAAAGAGTGGAGTTAGGGCTGAGTATGACGAGAAAGTATTTTATATATCTGCACGAAAATGTCAGGAAACCCATTATTTTGTGTAATTATTATAATCTAATTTAAAACTTAGAAGAAAGAAAGGAAAAGAAAAGAAAAGAAAAGAAAAGCATTACACCTGCACTTAAGCTCCTCTCTGATTTCATTCCCTCCTCCCAAAAGGAAACTACATCCTGAAAAGGGTGTGTCGGTTCTAAGCATACATAGCTCTTTAAACTTTCACAAGAGGTGTCTACATTCTCAAGCATATATTCCATGTTCTGAGTCTTATAAAAAGCGGTTTTTAACTTCTCTGAAACTTTTAAAATTAAGCGTCATAAGTTTTTGATGTTTTAGTTTATTTTGTGTGTTTTTGTCGTTTTATTTTGAGGAAAGAGGATAGTCTATAGCCTAGGGTAGCTTCAAACTCACTTTATAGCGTAGGCTGGCCATGACAATTCTCTTGCCTCACAACATGCTAAAGTTATAGGGATGAGAAGCAACTCCTCACTAAACAGCGTGTTTTAAGAATTGTCCCCAGAGACTCCCACAGCAGAGGCTTCTATTCCTCTGCCTTACATATTTCATTTATGAATATGCCACAATTGGTTGACCACTACTGACGGCCACTTAGGTTGTCTCTCCCTCTTGTTATTACAATGTACAATGAATAATACTCTTGCAAATTTCTCCTTTAGAACATAGTCAAGAACTATGGCATATACCCACAAATACGAGTTAAGGGGTATTTCTGCCTTAAGGGGTATCTTTGTTAGGGTTTCCATTGCTGTGAACAGACACCATGACCAAGGCAACTCTTATGAAGGACAACATTTAACTGGGACTGGCTTACAGGTTCAGAAGTTCAGTCCATTATCATGACAGAAAGCATGGTAGTGTCCAGGCAGGCATGGTGCTGGAGAAGGAGCTGAGAGTTCTCCATCTTGATCTGAAGGCAAACAGAAGACTGACTTCCAGGCAGCTAGAAGGGTCTCAAGCCCACCCCCAAAGTGACACACTTACTCCAACAAGGCCACACCTACTCCAACAAGGCCACACCTCCTAAAAGTGCCACTCTCTGGGCCAAGCACTGTCAAAACACCAGAATACGCAGCTTCATCTTTGGCTATCTAGTACTGAGGCACGAATGAACTCCAAAGTACTACTTTACACTTGCTTCTACAGAGTCCGAGCAGCCCCATTGGGCGCCATGACCAACATGTGAGGTCAGACTTTATAAATTTTTTCCAACATGATATAAAATACAATGAGGTGGTATCTTATTGTGTGTTGGTTTGCATCTCTTTGGACATCGTGATACTGGACATCTTTTCATGGATGTGTGAATCATTGTCTTGTTCTAGGAGCTTCTTGCCTGTCTTTCTCACTTTTTATTCATTTTGTTGTTTTGTTTTGTTTTTTGTTTTTTGAGACAAGGTCTCTCTATGACTGGCCTGGAACTCTCTATGTAGATCAGATTAGACTTCACCTCACAGAAACCCACCAGCCTCTGCCTTCCGGTTGCTGGAATTAAAGGTTTGCACCACCACAACTAGCTCCTCCTGATTTTTAAATCGCTGATTTGTAACTTGTTTGCATAATGTGGTTCTGAGTGCTTTGTCAGTTATATATCCTGCAAATGTTTATCCCCTGTCCATAGTTCCTGTTTACAGTTTCTTAATGTCTGTATATGACCAGACAGTTTTAATCTTAATAATGTTTATTTTACCATTTTTTAAGTTCTTTATGGATTGTGGGTTGCTGTTGGGTTTGTTGTTGTGATGGTGGTGGATTGTTTGCTCTTTTTTGTTTGTTTGTTTTTGTTTTTTCCAAATCTTGGCTCTAACCAGAGTATGGCATATCTTGCCTCTGAAATTTTTCTTATATTCTTTCTAATATGAGTATTCTTATCAGGTTCCAGAATTCCTCCTGGAATTCCACTTTAAAAAAAAAAAAAGAAACAAGAAAATTTTAGTTTCTTTTTTTTTTTTTTGTATATGAGTAATTAATCATGGTCATTTTCTAAATGCCTGTTCTTTTCCCACAAATTTGGGGAATGCTCAGTCATTTGTATTGGATGTGTGTCTCTGGTGTTTTCCCAGGCTTTGTGTTATTTACCAGTTGTCTGTGTCCATATTTCTGTATTAACGCCATGCTGTCTTAATGTGCTTACCTGATCTTATATATTTACATTTTAGAATCATCTCACTGAGTTCCCATAGAAATATTAGAACCTTCATTGAAATTGCAGTAAAGATCCATGTATTCCTGTGGAGAAGTGACAGCTTTATGATATTATATTTTCCTGACCATATTCAGATGTTTTTCTCTTCATTGGGGTCATCTTTAAGATTTGTGTATCATTTTGTAAAGTTTTAAAACATCTTTTGTTAGAGTCACCATGTGGTGCTTTATCATTTCTTTCTTAGTACTACAAATGGTTATCTTTAAGATTAGATTTTCTTTCTGTGCCTAAACCACAGGAAAGCAATTGAATTATCTTCCTAAATCCTCATAGTAACTTTAAAAACATCTGCTTGCGAGCTGTCTCGGCTTGTTCTGTACAAACAGTCATAACCCATGAATGACTATGTGGGTGTGATACACAGTAGGCTGAGTAATGGCCTCGCCAGGGTTCCTCACATCCCACTGCAAACGGTGCTGTATGTGCATTCCAAGGCTAGGGTTCAATGTCGGGGGTCTTCATCAGTCAACCCCCACCTTGCTTTTTGAGACAGGGTCTCTCACTGAACCCAGAGCCCAGTTTTCAGTATGACCCTATTCCCAACTGTACCTAGGACCTCAACGTTCCTCCTTATTGAGCATCCTATCCTGCCCCACTGTTAGGGAGGATAGCTACGTGGCTGTGCAGGGAACACATGGCAATCCAGATATCTTGCAGTTCCTCAAACAGGTGATAACGATATGTCTCCCATTTCAGTCCTATCCCTCCCCTTCCTCTATAGATGGATCAAACCAGTCCCTGCATCAAGGAATCTACTGGCTCCCATTCGCTATGAACCACCTTCCTTTCGCTGTTGGTCTAAGTCAGTTACCACTGACTCCTGCATCCCAAATCTTCTGACCATCTCTCATCTGTCCCCGCACTATCAACAAATCTTTTTGCCTTTATTAGTTTAGGCTTTTTGAAAAAGGTAATCTCTTTAGCATTGTTTTCAGTCTTGGGGAAAGAAGGGAAATAAACGAAACATTTTCAACATCACTATCCTACCATGAAGAGATGTACAAGGTGGACATGTGGAGGATGTGCTAAGTCAGGATTCTCTAGAGTAGCAGAATTTATGGAATGAATATATATACATATATATGTATATATATTCTTTCTTATTGAGCGTCCTATCCTCCCCCACTCTTAAGGAGGATGGTTACATGGCTGTGTAGGCTGTGTGTGTGTGTGTGTGTGTGTGTGTGTGTGATTTATTAAAATCACTTACAGGCAAGAGTTCAACAAATGAATGTCTGCTCATGAGCAGAAGGTCCAAGAATCCAGAAGTTGCTTAGTACACAGAACTGGATTATCTTAAGCAGATGCTGGAATTCCAAAGAAGTAGGCTCTAACGCCAGTGAAGGAACAGACTTGCTAGCAAGGCAAGAAAAAAGCAGGCGAAGAGCAAAAGCTTCTTTCTTCCATATCCTTTTATAGGCTTCAAGCATAAGGTGTGGTCCAGATTAAAGGCATGTGTCTTCCTGCTTCGAAGGTCCCAACTAGAAGTGGACCCACCCACTGCAAACCAAGCAGGAAATCTCTCACAGGTGTGTCCTCCATTTCCAGATCATAGGTCATTCCAGAGGTAGTCAAGGTGACAACCAAGAATAGCTATCATAGAGAAGCATTAGAAACTGAAGGACTTCTACAGGGCCTCTAGGATATCTGGAGCACCCTCTGGCTTTCAGGGATTCTGTATTACTGGATGATTGCCTGGCACCATCGAAATTTGGTCATGTGGTGAATCAGGAAGAACCTCATGAGTGTAGGCGTGTTCGTGTGCGTGCGCGTGCGCGTGCGCGTGCGTGTGCGTGTGCGTGTGCGTGTGTGTGTGTGTGTGTGTGTGTGTGTGTTCAGACCAGCAAAGCGTTTTAAAAAGACAGTTGGGAAAGGTGCCATTGAACTGAAAAAGGAGAATCATCATATTCGGTTGGAGCCATCAACAGCTGATCATCAAACCATCTATGAACTAATATGGACAAAACCCCTCACCTCTTTCTTAGTGGAGTTAATTCTCAGAAAGGAAGGGATGGAGATTCAGGAGGCATAGCCCACCATGGTAGAGTTCCCATTACCGACTCCCCACCTAATGCAGACACCACGCCAGCACATAAGATCAAGTGTCTGAAGAGAATAGTACACTTCTCATCTGTAGAGACACTCACAGCCCCAAAATCCCAAGCCTCCAGTAATGCTACAGTCTCTCCTTGGCTCCCAATGTGGTTCTGATCAACATAAATAAAAGCTGTGTCTTAAGCAAGATCTGCCTTTTGCATCTTGTAAACAAAAGCAGAGGGCACAGTTCTGAAAGCAGACCAATCAGTCACCCCCTGTGCGGCCAGAATTCTGGAACCTGGGTGAGGCATTGTCTAACATAGCTAAGGAAACCCCCTCTTAGAAAGAAAGCCAAGCTGTTGTGGATCCTCAGAGCTCAGCATGAAATGCTCCCCCTTCTCTTCTGAGGGTGAGCACCCTGCACATTGCAGTCATCCCGAGAAGCCCAGCCATGCCCAAAGGTCAGTGAGAGAGGGACCTGAAAGAATAGCCTTTGTTCTGGTGAGCCAGCGGCTGCCATCCAGAGGAACAGCGGCTGCATCTCTCCTGGAGTGCAGGAATTCATATCAATGAGGAAACTGTTCTCTGGATCCATTTTAACCGTGCAGCCACTCCCGACAGCCTGAACCTGCAGCTCTTGCGTTCGATATGCCTAGATATCTTTGTTCCCCACCCCCCCACCCCCCGCAGGGGGCAGCTCCTAACAAATGGATGGCAGACATGGGAGCCTATCCCTCCAGCTCTCTTGTTTCCACCATTGGCCCCAACCATGGGGCAGTTTAAAGGTCTCTCCAAACTTCCCAAGAAAGACCAAAGCAAGCAACCTTTAGGAAGACCTGATCTCATGCCTCTGCCTAACCTCCTACCTTCCCTAACTTCTTATTTATTATTATTCTTTAATCCTTTTCTTTACAGTTCAGTCTTCATCCGCCTCCCAGTCTGCTCCTCCAAGCTCTCCCCATCCCATACCTCCTCCCCCATCCCACCCCACCCCCATCTCCAAGAGGATGTATGTCCTCACCTTCCCACACCCACCTCACCAGGCCTCCTTACTCCCTAGGGCCTCAAATCTCTCAAGGGTTAGGTGCATCTTCTCTCACTGAGGCCAGACCTGGCAGTCCTCTGCTGTATATGTGTTGGGGGCCTCATATCAGCTGGTATATGCTGCCTGGTTGGTGGCTCAGTGTCTGAGAGATCTCAGGGGTCCAGGTCAGTGAGACTGCTGATCTTCCCATGGGGCTGCCCTCCTCCTCACCTTCTTCCAGCCTTTCCACAATTTAATCACAGGGGTCCCCAGCTTCCATCCATTGGTTGGGTGCTAGTATCTGCATCTGACTCTTTCAGCTGCTTGATGGGTGTCTCAGAGGGCAGCCATGCTAGGCTCCTGTCTGCAAGCACACCACAGCATCAGTAAGTGTCCATATCAGCCAGGCGTGGTGGTGCACGCCTGTAATCCCAGCACTTGGGAGGCAGAGGCAGGTGGATTTCTGAGTTTGAGGCCAGCCTGGTCTACAGAATGAGTTCCAGGACATCCAGGACTACACAGAGAAACCCTGTCTCGAAAAAAAACAAAACAAAACAAAAAAAAAAAGTGTCCATATCTAGCCATCCACCAACAAAATCTGGAGCCTTGGGGGTGGCACGTCTTAAACAATGTGTATGTGAGGGCTGGGAATATAGCTTGCTGACTGAGTGTTTGTCTAGTGTCTGCAAGGTCCTTGGCTTAATCTCCAGGACTGCCGGGGGAAAAAATGAATGCAATTCTAAAAATATTGTTTGCATGAATCCTTTAGTCAGAGCCTGCAACTGGAAAATCAGCCTAAGGCAGACGCCTCTTTCAGAATCCCTTCCTGCTTGTTTGCTGCTGAAAGATTAAAGGAGGTGGGGAGCCTGCCGTTTACTGGGCACATAAACCTGATTCTGTGGATGTGCAGACGGACAGATGCTGAAGTGAGTAAAGGGTACCGACTCCCATTGCTTGTGAAAACTGAATGCAGAGAAGTGGACTTCTAAAGGGAACCCAGAGTTGGGAAAGGAGAGGAAGCTGAGGAGGAAAGGCTCAAACACTAAGCCTTCAATACACTGCCGCTCACACAGACTGTGTGGGTGTGAGGTTTGGGGCAAAGGGAATCGAATGAAAGAGTCGCCTGGGAGACTGTGGTACTGAAGAGAAGAGCATCATTGGAAAGCAAGTGATCCTGAACCTGAACTCAGTGGCAGTGTGGGAGGGGGAGTTTTTAGCCAGCGAAGATTCAGTATGGTTTTAACCACTGTGAGCCCATAGTGAGAGCACACACACACACACACACACACACACACACACACACAGTCACATATACACCAACTTGACTGAGAGACTATAAAAAAGGATAAGGCATGCCCAGATCTCTGTATTTTCATAAAATGATAAAATAATTATCAAAGAAGACAGTCTGAAACTGTCCTAGGAAGGCACCGCAAAGCATCTACAGAACAGCCTTTACTCAGCTTTTGCCTACAGATAGACTTTGCAGCAAACATGGAGGGTCTCGAAGCAAGCTAAGGCAGTGTGTTCCAAAACCACAGTGCAGGCGGAGCTTATGACTCAGACTCAAGCTTCCTGATTCCTCAGCTGGGAACAGAAACAGGGCAGTACTGGGCTTCCCTCCCCTCTCAACAGCCTGTGCCATTAACTTTGACCTACTGAGCCTCCTCAGTCTCCTCTGCCTACCCCCTCAGTCTCCTCTCCCTGTGTTCACAGAGTCTAAAGATGGATACTCCAGAGCCACTGAGATGCAAACAGGCTGGGAGCCGGAGGCTTGCCTGTGAACCCAATGCTGTGTCTGGGTCTGGGTCTGCTGATCTGAAATCTTTCTATCACAAACGCTGATTCTCCAAAGTGTTTCAGGGTCTGATTCCTGTGCCCGTGGGATATCCTGGTCTCTCCCTGAGCCTCTTCTCCCTTACTCTTTCCTATCCTCATCAACACCCCCTCCCTTCTCCTAGTCCCTGCCTCCTTGAATCAGACTGGCCTGTTTTCCAAAGAAAGATGGCAGAGCAAATTTGACAGAGCTCACAGTAACTGACACACCGTGATGCAGTGTTTGCTGTGGATTCCTTTCTATTTCTCTGCTATTAAAAATAACCATGTAGTGAACGTTATTTTAGATCTTTATCTACATCTCTGAGTAATTCCTTCAGGCTGCTGTACTCCCTAGAGATGGCATTTTAAAGGCATTTTAAAGACTTGTTATGTATTTGTGAAAATCACTTTTACAAGGATGCTGTACGCGTAACAGGCCTTCAAATTCATGGGAACCTCAGGTGTAAAATAGGGTCACATGTACTTCTCTGAAGTCCCTGAAAACATCCACACTATGAAATAGTCTACAGATGTTTTTCATGCAGAGGGCACACCTAATCCCCCTTCTTACACTTAAATATTTTAATTCATATGTTGAACAAATCATCAACATCTGTCTATATCAAATATGTGCCAAGTGCTAGCAACGGCCTTGGGCTAGACCCTGTTGATTCAAGCTCAACCTGAATATTTTAAAATACCTAAATGAGTTGTAAGTTTTCAAATGCCATGTGGCAGCACATACGCAAATATTATTCTAACACTCGTGTGCTCTCTGCCCAGACCACTTTCAACTCTTCTCCAGGCTACCTTGGGTCTCTGTTGGTTGAAGCCGCTTCTTTTCTCAAATATCTCAATGGCCCCAAGACATCCAATAATCCAAGTCATTGCTTTAAAGAAGGGGGAGGGGTTCCCTCCCTTAGGGCAGAGCTCATGGGCCACGGCACACACTCATATTCTTTTACCTCATTTGTGACAAGTTTGGTGCACTGCTGACTCTGTAATATCCAAACACCAACAGGCAAATACCAAGTGTTTCCCATGTGCTGCAGGGTATGCTAACAAATCTTGGTCAATAGCTACAAAGGAGAGTATCTGGGGCTATCTTGAGATTCGAGAAAAGGAACTTGAATAAGGTCTCATCCTGGTCCATTCTGTTGCTGTGATAAAAACCTAGACCAAAAATTAAAAATTATGGAGGAAAGCGTTGAATTGGCTTAGATGTCCGGCTTCCAATGATCATAGAGGGAAGTCGGGGAAGGAACTCAGGACGGGAGCCTAGAGGCAGGGGGCATGGAGGAACAAACGATGCTTCCTTCTAACTCTGGCTTGTTCACAGACTCATTCTTAGCTATCTTTCATGTAGGACACCTGCTTAGGATTGGTACTGCCCACAGTGGGTTGAGCCATCAAGCAACAATAAGCAAGACAATCCCTTCCAGACCCATCCACAGACCAACCTGACAGGGACACTTTCTCAGCTGAGACTCTTTTCAGGTGAATCTAGACTGTGTCAAGTTAACCGTTAATGCTAATTAGGACAGACTACCAATACTTTAGCTCCACTTGGTGTCTCACAATCTAATGTGAGATATAAGCATGCCAATCAAACCACTACAATGCAATTTAATAAGGGCATTTCCGAGATTGTGGGATTGGCGAATGCGGTGGATGCATGGTGAAACCAGAAGACAAATCCATTGCGCCACAAACCAGGAAAAGAGACCTTGTTAGCCATGTATCTGACACCTACTGCAGCATAATAAACAAGACACACGCGCAGTTTGCATTCAGGTGACTGGAAGCTTGCTACAGCATTGATAGGCTTGACTACAGACTATGGAATTTTTTTTCAAGTCTGTTCCATGCACTTGGGACCGCCTTAGACCTGGATAGATAGTGGTCATAGCAAGGAAGAGGAACAAGCATGCAAGAGAGCAAACCCAACCTGCAATCACACTTTAAAGCTCCAAACACATCGTGTGAACTGACATGCCGTTAACCAACACGTGCTTCGCGATGAAGGCCCAAGTCAAGGTACCAAAGGGAACAGGTCACTCCAGTGGAGATGGAGTCAGAAGCAGTGGATGTTCGCTGAAGAGCAATCGAATCCACCACAAGCTAGACCTAGAAGATCTGAGAGGTGTTCTAGAGAGAGGTGGGAGGGGCGAGCGGTCCACGGAGAGAAGCCACCAGAAAAGGTAGAACCGCACCCGGACATAAAGCACACTGAGGAAGTTGTGGGTGCCTCAAATGGAGAAGCTCTAAAGGAGAAATTCAGTGGCGGGCAGAGTGCTTGCAGGAAGCTGAGGCAGGAAAGGGGGGCAAAAGCTGGTATCCCAGGGCAGGAGGAAACCTGAAAGAGTCCTGATCTCCTTGTTGGGTCTTGAGGATAATCCTGCCTTGTCTCTTAGGGCCATTAGTATCTGGTAAAGGAAAAATGAATAAATCAGTAAAGGAATGAATAAACCTTCCTACTATCCTTCTGTACTAGGTAGACAACCAATGCTTTTACTTTGCCAAAGTACTTTAAAGGCCACACTAAAGGGCTGGGCTCCTTGGTAGATCGCTCGCCCTAGCACATACAAGCTTCTAAATCCAATCCTCAGCAGTGCTCCCAATAAAGGATCTAATAGCAAAGAAGGACCCGAGAAGATGGCTCAATCAGTGAAGCCCTTGCCAGGCAGATATGAGTTCTCAGTTTGGATTTCCCGACACCCACACATAAAAGCTGAGAGCAGGGCATTTGTCTGTCATCCCACTGCTGGGATGGCGCTTGCTGACCAGCTAGGCTGGTCCAATCAGTGAGCCCTGGGTTCAGTGTGGAGAGCCACAGAAAAAGTTACCTGACGTTTCCTTTCTGACCTCCCCATGCACACATATACTCATGTACATGAACCAACAGACAGACAGACAGACAGACAGACAGACAGGATACCCTAACTCCTATTCCTCATCATCTTTACTCCCCAGAGTGGATCTAGTAAATCCTCCTTGTATCTCAGAAAACTAAGAACACCCCCCCACACACACACACACAATTACTATAGTTTCTGATAAAGGACTTTTATTAGATAAAAATTGTACAAAGTAGTATAAACATTCAATGTTTGGCCTCAGAAATAGGCATTCTTCATTTTGATGTACAGTTTTCCATGTGATATAATGATATAAATAGAGTAATATATCCTATCATAGTTCATTGTTAAAGATAAGCTCAAAAACTAATCTACTACATCAGTTTTAGTGACTGCAGTATTCCATATATACATGAAATATATGTATATATATGAAATTTCTTCTGTATTAGATTTCCAAACCCACCTCTCAAATAGTGCTTAGTTCTAGCTGTTTCTCCCTATATTCCCTCCCTTGTCCCCTCTCTCCCCCTTCCCTGTTTGATCTGTTCATTCTGCGCTCACACGCATACGCATGCGTGTACACACACACACACACACACACACACACACCAAGAACTATCCATTCTATTTCCCTTTCCTAGGCAGACTCATCGCTTCCACTTCCCTTAATTTATACCTAACCTCTGTGATAAAATGAATTGAAGTCTGCTTACTGAACAGCGACCATCCACAAATAAGTGAATATATACTATATTTGTCTTTTGGGGTTTGGGTTACCCCACCCAGGATGTCTTGGGTTTTTGTTTGGTTGGTTTGGTTGGTTGGTTGGGTGGGTGGGTGGGTGGTTGGTTGGTCAGTCGGTTAGTTTGATTGGGAGGGGGGCAGTTCTTTTAGCTCCATTCATTTACCTGAAAATTTCATGATTTCCTTTTTTTTTTTTTAAACAACTGAGTACTATTCCACTGTGAATCTTACAAAGTGGTGATATAAATGTGATATAAAGAAATATACATTTTCTGTATCCATTCTTCCTTTGACTGGCACCTAGGCTGTTTCCAATTTCTGGCTATTATGACTAGAGTAGTAATGAACATGGGTGAACAAGTGTGTCTGCTATAGGATACAGGGTCCTTTGGGTGTATGTCCAAGGGCGAGAATAGCTGGAACTTGAGGCAGCTCTAGTCCAGCTCCCTGAGGAAGCACCACACTGATTTCCACAGTGGCTGTACAAGGTTGCACTCCCACCAGCAAGGGAGGCTTATCCTACAGCCTCACCAGTATGAACTGTCATTTGTATTATCGACCCTGGCTATAATATAAAATAAAAGTAGTTTTGGTTTGCATTTCCCTGATGTCTAAAGATGTTGAACATTTCTTTAAGTGCTTCTCGTCCATTTGTGTTTCCTCTTTTGAGAATCCTCTCTTCAGATCTGTACCCCATTTTTAATTGGGTTATTGTTTTATTAATTGCCAGTTTGTTTATTTTTATTTTAGATATCAGTTCTCTATGAGACATGTAGTTGGTAAAAAAAAAAAAAAAGTCTTTTCCTATTCTATAGCCTACCTCTTTGTCTAAATGATGGTGTTCTTTGCCATACAGAAACTTTTTGGCTTCATGAGGTCCTGTTTATTAATTGTTGTTCTTAGAGCTATTGGTGTTCAGAATTTTTTTTTCTATGCCATTGAGTTTAAGACTATTCTCCACTTTCTGTTCCATCAGATTCGGTGTGTCTGGCCTTATGTTGAAATCTTTAATCCATCTGAAGTCGAGGTTTGTACAGGGTGATAATTATGGTCCTGTTTGAATTCTTCTATATTCTAGCCAACATCGAATCTGACCAACACCATTTGCTGAAGAATCTCTCTTTTTTTTCTAATGAGAGAGAGAAAGGAAGAGTGTGGATTTGGGAGGATGGGGAGTCAGGGAGGAGTTGGGGGAAGAGAAACCATAATCAGAATATAGTGTATGAAAAAAATCTATTTTAAATAAAAAGAAAACTAGAATCAAACTAATTTTTAGTAAGGGTATGTATGGTACATTAAAATGTTAATAAAATATTTTGCAGCAAAATTATGTAAGAATTATGCATGTGAGTGAGGTATCATGTAAGTTGACATATAACCATATTATATAATTCTTAAATATGTTAAAGTATTTATTTCTTTACGATAAAAGCTTTTGAAATCCTTTCTTCTAGATTTATGAAAGTACCTATCATATTATTGTTATCTAGTATATCATTGTGAGCTAGTATTTTATTATTAGCCCTACTAATACATGTTATGTATTAGTCATGTGGTACAATAACATACCAGACTCTCCATGTTTCCCCTCCTACTCTAGCCAGCTCTGGTAACCGCCATTCTACTCCTCCCTCTACTTCTCCCCCTCTCTTTCCCTCTCCCAAGCTTGCCTCCTAGGTGGTGGAGCCCAGCCCACTGATCTTAACTTCCTTGAGATTCACTTCTGCAGATCACACACATACAAGGTCAGGCTCCATTTGTCTTTCAGTGCCTGGCTTACTTCACGTCCCACAATCTCCAGTCACATTATCACAAGGAACGGAAATATTTCTCTTAATAGACCGAATGCCACCCGGTTGCAAATATTTACTGTGTTTTCTTCTTCTGCCCACTGAAGGACTAGAAAAAAATGATGGATATGTATTAGCAGAGATAGAAAATTATCTTTATTTCCAGGTTATAGTTTGTTCTTCTTGGAAAATCCATGAGAAACATTAAAAATATTATTGAATTTTTAATTAAAAAATTTCAATAATATTGCTTAACACAGACAAATACATATACAAATGGATGACCTTATTATATTGCAATAATAACTAGTCAGGAAATGCACTGAAGAAAAGGGAGACTCTACTTATAATTGCATAAATATAAACTGCCTTGTTATGGTCTGAGTCTGAAATTTTCCTCACAGGCTCACATATACATACAGATACACACATATACATACATACACACACACACACATATATATATACACATACATAAGAATGCATTGTGAAAGGTCAAGAAATATTTGGAAGTGTGTGTGTGTGTGTGTGTGTGTGATTGTTTTAGGGAAGAGAAAAAATTGTCTTTGTTTCTCTCAGTCATTAGTATCAATTAGTAGAGGTCTAAGCACTAAGAGGACTCCCCATCCTCCCCATCCTTCCCATCCTCCCCATCCCCCCATCACCCCCATCCTCCCCATCCTCCCTATCCTCCCCATCCTCCCTATCCTCCCCATCCTCCCTGTCCTCCCCATCCTCCCCATCCTCGCCCATCCTCCCCATCCTCCCCATCCTCCCCATCCTCCCCATCCTCTTCATCCTCCCCATCCCCCATTCTCCCCATCCTCCTCATCCTCCCAATCCTCCCCATCCCCCCACCCTCCTCATCCTCCCCCATCCTCCCCATCCTCCCCACCCTCCTCATCCTCCCCATCCCCCGTCCTCCCCATCCTCCCTTCCTCCCTATCCCCCATCCTCCCCATCCTCCCCTTAGAGGATACCTGGTTTGTTTCCAATTTTTCCTCACCCTTTTACAAGCAATAAATACATTTCCTTGTGTAGTGCTATTCTGATTCTAGAGAACAGAATTCTAGAAGCAGAATGAAATGCAAGTATGTTTTAAATTTTGGTAGATATTATTGAATTGCTTTCCAGAAAACTTGCAACATTTTGAATCCCATTAGCCATGTATGTGGCAATGGTTTCTCCCCATCCCTACTAGCAGTAATTCATTGTTCCTTTTTATAGGACTGAAGAATGTGAAGGACTTTTGCTTCCATTTTCTTCTCCATGAGGCACTATTATGGATTAGTATCCAGTAGGACTCTTAGCTCCTCATAATTTTTCAAGCATTTCAAGCAATACAATCCCTGTATCTAAACCATAAACCAATGGGATTCTAAGTTGAATTGAAACAAACTGGTATGTAGATTTTGAGAAAATTAAATAATTTGTATTAAGCATGCCCATGCAAGAACATAGTCAACTTTTTTAAGATTTACTTATTTATTTTATTTGTATGAAAACACTGTAGCTGTCTTCAGACACACCAGAAGAGGGCATCAGGTCACATTAAAGATGGTTGTGAGCCATCATGTGGTTGCTGGGATTTGAACTCAGGACCTCTGGAAGAACAGTCAGTGCTCCTAACCGCTGAACCATCTCATCTCTCCAGTCCCATAGTAAACTTATTAGTTGGTTATTTTATGCCTTTCAATAAAAAGTTTCAATATTCAAACTTTATTGTTTTTCCTACCTTATTCTTGTTCGGATTAATCTTTATTTCTTTTTTGAGATAGAGTCTCTTGTAGCTCAGTCTGGACTCAAACTCCCTGTCTCTAAGCATGACCTTGGACCTCTGGCCCTCCTGCCTTCACCTCCTCACTGCTGGGATTACCTATGTACTTTATGTGATGCTGGAGATCAGCCCAGGCCTTCATGCATACAAAGCAAGCATCTGATGGGACTGAGCCACACACCCAGCCCAGATCTTCTACTTCCAGCCTTGGCTGGATTGTCCTACACTATTACTAACATTCAGAACTGAGCACAAGCTATAAAAATGGAAGCATGTATACCTACACATTTCAAGAAGGAGGAAATACTCAAAAGTTGAGTTCAGTTATGATCAAAATAGGGCTCAGATAGGTATTTTAGACTTAGCAACAAGAGTATCATTGAAAACTGTGTGATGATACCTTAGTAGTGGGACAGAAGCCATGGGATAAAGGAAATGTCTGAAACCCTTTGGGAATATCACATACCCATGACCTCCCCAAACCTCACCCCCCCATACCCCCCCCACTTCTCACCCTCTCACCCCACTCCCACCCTGGTGCTTGTGGGATGCTGGCAGTATTTTGGGATAGCTGAAGTTTGTGTGCGTGGAGAGGTGGCTTTACCTGGGAAATCATGGCAGCTGCAGCAGACTGTGAGCTCACGAGCCTTACCACGGGAGCTGCTTCACTTAAGAAACAACCCAGTACCATGTCCAGAACACACCAGTTCTCTCTGACCGGTGCATTACCTTTCCGGTAAATCTCCCCATCCACCTGCCTGACATACAAATCGATGCCAGGACTTCCCGAATCCTTCTCATCTGTTCTTTTCTCCTTCCTCAATCTATTCTCACCCTCCCTTGCTGAGAACCCACTTGCCTTTGCTTTAATTTGCTTTTCATTTTGTGTTTCAGAGCAACCCCACTCCCATCCTATCTCCCTCCAGAGATCAAACTCAGAGCCTTGCCCTTGCTGTACAAGCACTCTACTGCTGAGCTAAAAAAAACCAAACAAACAAACAAACAAAAAAACCAAAAAAACTAGGTAAATAAACATTTTTTTAAAAACCTGCACAGTGCAGAATCAGCGGGGCCAGAAAGATGGCTTATCAGGTAAAAGCAATTGTCACACGGGCCCGGTGCCCTGAGTTAAGTCTCTGGAACCTGCATAAATATGAGAAGAGAGAACCAACTTTACAAAGTTGACCTCTGGCATCCGCATATATGCCATCGCACATATGGGCCATGCACACACATCATACACACAACAGCAACAACTAAAATCATTTAAAATTAAGAACCAGCACTATATCACCTCTGCTTCTATAGGACCGAGCCTCCGTGGTGAGCTCCCAGAGGTTATTAACATCCATTCAATGGCTGTTGAACCTGTATCTGGGAAAAACCTATTCGTGGGCCTTCCAGGGAGAGAATTGGTTTCTGTCTTGAGGAGATGAGTTCAGCTGGGACTCAGTGGCCACCTGTCGAGGTTCATGCATACAGTTTTCTTCAAAACTGTTTGTTCTCCCACTGTGGAGTCTGTGCTAACAGCTGATAATAGTGCCCGTCCCATCTGACTGATGAGTATCGCCTACAGGGGGTCTTAATGTCCTGTCTCCTGCAAGGGAGGATGATTTCTCTGAAAACTGGTTTTTAGATCTGTGTCTACAGAAGGAGGCAGCAGATGCCAATGGGGAAGAGGCTTCTTGGAAGACCGACTTCACATTCAAGTCTCTGGACTCAGCCGTAGCCATGGGGATGAGGACATAGCTGGATGGTTGTCCTGCCATCTTGAAGCCTGGCATCTCATGACCAAGAAGGTGGATGACTAAGGTAAGAAGGTGCTATGAGTTTGGTTTGGAAGTTGTGTACAGCCCTTCACCTGCATTCTCCTGATTGGCACCCAGTCATCGATCGAATCACAGCCAAGCACAAATCAGCCTGGGAAATGTGCTCCAGCTGATGCCCTAGAGGGAGCAGAAATGTGGTACATGACTGATTCCTCCCTGCTACCTGTTTCAACAACATGAGAGCCAAACATTGACTGCTAGGTTTAAATACACAGGAGATTGGTGATGGTGGCAGTTCAGTCTTGATAGAGTGTTAACTGTATGATCCTGATTGGAATGGGTTCAAGAGAGAATTGAAGACAGCAACTATTTAAAGTAAAGAGTAGTTTGGGAGCTGGGGAAATGGACCAATAAGTAAAGTGCATCACATGCAAGCAGGAGGATCTGAGTTCAAATCCCCAGGACTCATGTAAAAAGCCAAACGTGAGCAGTGGGGGATGGAGAGATGTCTCAGCCGTTAGAAGTACTTGTTGATCTTCTAGAGGACCCAGGTTCGACTTCTCAACACCTACATGTTGGTTCACAATCATCTGTAACTCTAGTTCCAAGGGATCCAATGCCCTCTCCTGGCTTCTGTGGTCCCTGTACACATGTTGGGCCCTATACACATAAGGTATACAGGTATGTATATAGGCAAAACACAAGTACAAATAAAATAAAATAATTTTTACAACATTTAAAGCCGAGCATATGGCACATACCAATAAACCCAGTTTGAGGATGGGTGACAGGGACAGGATGCTTCCCTAGGCAGCTGGCTAGTCAGTGTAGACAGTCAGTAAGCTCTAGGTTCAGTGAGAGACCCAGTCTCAAAAGTCCAGGTGATGCAATGGAAGAAGACAGCCAATATCAAACTGTAATCTCCATGTACACCTGAACATAAATGTACATATGTATGCAACACACACACACACACACACACAGAGAGAGAGAGAGAGAGAGAGAGAGAGAGAGAGAGAGAGAGATGAAAAACAAAATACTTTTAATAGATTTTCCCCAGAAAGGAAAGCAAAGCAAGGAGGAATTGTGAGACAATTTATTTTTCATACAATGAAGAAACAGCAGCATGTTTTGTGCTGATGAGAATGGTCCAGCAGAGAGGAAAATTGATGATGCAGGGAAGAGAGGGAAAATAGCTCCAGCGATGTCCTTGAGTAAGCAAGAGAGGCCAGGATCTGGGAATAAGGAAATGGCTGGCCTTGGGAGGACACGGACTGCTTCCTCATTGTAACAGCAAGGACAGCCCCCTGCAGGGAGCAAACACGATCGGCCCAGGTGCTGAAGCTCCACCCTCATCATCTGTGGTTGTCACTGAAATAAGAAGCTACATCTATAGCCAATTTGAAATTGAGGGAAGGTCTGTCAGCACTTGGACAGAAGACAATAGGATACAGTGACCTAGGGAGAGAAGAGAAATACTGCTCAAGTAGTCTTCCCAGTGAACGATCGATTTGATTGTTTCTGAGGTAGTCCCGTCCAAGTCCACACCCAGTGACATCTGCCTTTCTCCACTCCGTCTACAGAGCTCCCCTCCTCCCCTAATCCAGCATCTGAACTGGATAATTACCATAGTAAATGACATTCTGAACACGTAGAAGACCGGATCGTTGTTGTAATTATCTCATGTGTGTCTAGAAGCAGTAACTCTGAGCAGGCATTGCTCTTGCAAGCCCACTTTATAATGAGGAAAACAAAGTACATGAACAGATGCCTAAGCTAATTTTGAATTCAAGCCACTGGCTTCAGGGTCCTTACTCCTGACCTTTATACACAGTCAACCTTCTTACCAAAGAGTTTCATATCCATGAGCTCCTCCAACCACAAATTAAAAATACCCATTTCATTGTGTTTGTGCTGAGCATTACAAACTTTCCTTCATCATTATTCCCTAAGTGATACAGTAGATGACACCTATTTATATAATATTTGCTTTGTATTGGTACTATAAGAGATCTAGAGATGGATTTAAAGTAATCAGAATAAGACATGTTACATCCTACGTAACTACTATGCTATTTTCCAAGGGTTTTGATATCTGCAATCAAACTCCCCATGGACACCAGGGATGTGTGTGTGTGTGTGTGTGTGTGTGTGTGTGTTGTGTCTGTCTGTCTTATGTACTAAATGTTATCAGGATGTAATAACAACTAGAGAGTGTTAGTCTTAAGAGGAGTGGATAAAATCTTAAAAGGTTCATGGTCTAGTAGCTGGAAATAAGATTCTGACAGTGTTTCAAAGTTTGCTGGTAGCTACCTGAAGTCCCAGAAAGAATGCCTAGGAGCAGAGACTGAGCCATTGTTGTGAGCTGGGACAAGTTAAAAGGAAAGGAAAACTCCCTTATGAGTCTTCCCTTTTCTCCTAGGCTCTTCATCATTTAGCATAAAATGCCTAACTTGGGTTTTTTTTCACTGTATGTTTTGTTTGTTCTCATGACAGGTAGCATGGTGCTGGAATGGTCATGCCAATGATGCTGGAAACAGCTTCCAGTCAATGAACAGTGAACTTTATGAAGGACCTTATCAATGAAAAAAAAATCTATTCAATGGACATCTTACTGTCATTATATCAATTCAATGGTTATGAGATTTCTGAGAATTACAGAGCTTTATTCTCATTTTCAGATAAGAGTATTGAAGCTAAGAGATATGGTAGCACATGACCAGGGTTACACAGATAAGATGTGGTGGGGGGAGGGGCTTAGGAACAAGCCTGACGGAGTCCAAAGGCTGAGCTGGCTGTGCTGGCTGTGCTGTACCAGCTGCTTCTCTATCTGGAGGCGAAGTACCAAAAGCACTAAGGAACCCTACAGGGCCGCAAGGGCCTCTGGGCCAGAGCCTCTGGGCGAGAGGAACTCCCTTTAATGAAGGCAATTGAGAAACAATCCTCCTCTTTATTTCCCTGTAACAGGGACTCAGAAAAGCTAATTATCTTCCTGTGAACCAGTTAACTATTCAATTTTCTCCATTTGGGTAATTAATTATCAGAGTCAAATGCAGAATCCAACTAATTTTAGAAGCGTACAGCTGTAGGGTCAGCTAGGGAGCAAGCTCAGCTGAGAAAGGAAAACGAGGTGCCTGCGTCTGCAGAGGTTTACCGGGAAAGGAATGTCAAGAGACCTCAAACAGGAGAAACCAGCTTAAGGCAGGATGGCTGGGATTCCCTCTGCTTCACAGAGCTAGCAGTCAGTATTCTGCACACTGGGAAACAAAGCTGCTATTGCAGCTGTAGAGGCAGGGGCGTTGCATCTTCAGCTTCTATTACTGCCCCCCCCATCTGAGGGGCGAGCAGAAATATGGCATGCCACTCACATTCTCATTTGAAGCCAGTTAACAAAAGGATGTGTAAAAGAATGAGAGGGAGGGATAGAGGGAGGGACAGAGACACACAGGCAGGAAGAGAGGAAAGGAGAGAGAGACAGAGACAGAGACAGAAAGAGAGACAAAGACAAAGACAGATGGAGAGAGACTCTTGATCCCACCCCTGATTATCAATACATGCTAATACCATTAACATTTAAGAGCCAGGCACAGCTCATCCTTAATATCAAGGAAGGTAGGCACTTCCAGCCTCCTTATCAGCGATGAGTAAGACAATTTTCTCACAGTCCTGTTGTCAGGTTATGGCAGAAACTGTGATTTGAGCTCAACTGCTTCTAGCCCCATAATATCACAACCTCTAAAGTGCTGTGCTACCTGTACAATTTTCAGAACAATACCAGGTGGGGTGTTAGGAATATTTGGCATCACGGGGGTTAGAGAGCCACGTAGTTCACCAAAACAAAGATATCTGGTCCAGAATACTCAACCCCAACAAGCCCCCTTGGGGCAAGAGAATGTTCCTTCCATTTGTACATAAAGATTTAGAACTTTTGCTACTCCCTACTGCCGTGGGCTCCAAGGAGTAGAACTGACAATAAACTCCATCTCTAGGGTCAGATGCTAAGGGAAAAGGCTGATGTTGGTTTCGTTGAGCACATGGCACATGCAGACACGTGCTAACTGCTTTGAACATGTGCTCTTCCCCCTTCATCATGGGGCCGATACAAGAGTCTTCCGATCCTACCCTACAGGCAGATGAACTCAAACATAGGATTCGGTTCTTTTCTTCTTGGTGGAGGAAGCTGAATTCAAACCTAGGCAGTGAGACTTCAAAATCTACTTCTAGGTCAACGAGGCCCTGGCAAAAGGAGTGAAGCGGGGAGGGAAAAAGAGGTAAGGGAAGAGAGGGGGTTCAAAGGGTAAGGAGATGACTCCAAACCATGGACAGCTCCCCATGGCCCTTCCAATAGGTTCCTGCCTGGATAGATTTGTCTTTCCTACCAATGGCCACTCACCATGAAGAAAGAGCCCTGTCTTCATGCAGTGGGAGATTCCCCTCAGATTGACTTTTAAGAACCAGTTACTTTGACTTGAAAGAAGCCCCTGAGATTTTCTGCATCGGGCGTACATGCCTTAGTGCTGAGGACACCAACTCTCTGAGATGTTGGGGTTTTCTATAGGGCAGGGCAGGCAGAGAACTGCTACCCACACCAGCCCAGCAGCCTTCCCTTCCTCACTAGGCATGCTTTTCTCACACTGTCCACCCTCTGTCCATTCTTCTGGAAAGCCCATCTCCTCTCCATCTGCCATCCTTGCAAATGCTCAAGGCCTAACCTGGGCTTCTCAAAATTAGCCCTACCTCTTTCGGCCAGGTGTGGTGGGAGTTTCCAAGTTCAAAGCCAGGCTCCCTGCCCCAGGCTGCTGCCCGAAGCCTCAGCAGGTGCAGCATGGTTGCTAAGCAACATCTCCGAATCTCTGTATGTTCCTGTCATGTGGTTGTGGTTGCTACGGAAACAAGTCCTCTGGCATCCCATGTTGCAGCAAGGCCTAGGCAGTGGTGTGTTATCTGAGGCCTAACAAAACAAATCCTGTTATCCCATGTTCTGAGGATTTATGATTCCCTAAGTCTGATAGAGGTACAATTAGCCATCAGATGGGCCCCTGTATTTTCCCCCAGGTAATAGTTTTTAGAAGAGAGAGGCTAAAGTGGAGGAGGGATGGTTATCCATTGGGCATTTATGGAGGTAGTTCCTGTGGGGTGGTTAGCGACTGGCTTTATATGAATATATTAATAGGCCAGATTCTGAAGCAATTTCATATCTCCATTTTACCCACCCTTTACCCAGATTTGAAGAATAAGAAGATTTGTTCTCTGTGTTAACTAGACAGTTGTACCAGGGTCTAAAGGCTACAAAGAAAGAAAGAAAGAAAGAAAGAAAGAAAGAAAGAAAGAAGAAAAGAAACGTCCCCCCCCCAATTCCATGTCCACTCCCCTGCAGCTCAAATGCTAACAAAGAGTAGATGTCATACCAAGGATGCTACAGGCCCTTTGAGGGCTCAGGTTCTGGTCTTCCTAATCCAAACTTCCTATAGCTCTCTATACAGGATTAGACGCAGGGGGAAAAAAAAGTAAAAAATGAAGGGGGAAAGATGAATGGATAGACAATTAGAAAGAAATATAAACTAGTGAAGAGGTATAAAAATGAAATGATACAAATTCAAGAAAATACAGAACAGAGACCCCAGGGAAAAGAATTGGAATGTCCCAGGGGGGAAAAAAAAAAAGACTCGTTTCAAGATTCCAAGGAGCAGCCAATACAAACACTGGAAATATTTCTACCCTGAGTCACACCTCAGAAAGTACCAGAGCACTGACAACCATGAGAAGATCCTAAAGCTTCCAGAGACTAAATAGTGATTTTAATAGAAAATGCCAATGATCAGGATATCGTAAAATGCCTCAACCCGTGTGGACAGACCGTCTCTACCCCCAGGAAAAAACTCCATCTGTTCATCTGTTAAATTACTGCTTTACTTCATTCCTAAAGATGTTTTTATTTTCTTTATCCAGTGTATCCCCCTATAATATCTTGCCTTTTTGGTTATAGGATCAGTGTATAATCTTGCCTTCTTCCTATGTGGTCTGGAATTTCTCATAATTATACTTGTGGGCCTGGGTTCTATTTTGCTTATGTGAGTGTTTTCAAAAGACTCAGTGTTCTCTTTCATTTCGTTTGTTATGATTAAAAAAAAAAAAAGATACTCTGATACAAAAGTAGCCCAGGGGAGAAACGCTTTATTTGAATTACAATTCCATGTTAGAGCCCATGATAGCAAGGAAATAAAGGTAACTGGTCACATCTACTTTCAAAAGCAGAAACGGAATGGGGTTTCATTGTTGAACTCTTTTTTTGCTACAAACAAGCAGGGAATGGTGTGACCCATAGTGGGCTGCATCTTCCTACATCAATTAATGTAGGTAAGACAATTCCCACAGCTGTACCCCAAGGCCAAGCTGATCTAGAGGATCCCTCGTGGAGAGTCTCCTCTCAGGGGTCTATATTGTATAAAAGGGACAATGAAAACCATCACACTCAGGCATGCTTCACAGTTGTTGGATATTTTGATGTTTGGGTTAGGATCAGCTGTGGATCTACAGACCAGCTGTTAGTTGCCTCATCAGACTCAAGGGTTAATTAAACACAGAAAGACTGATCAGAAGCTCTTTGACTTCGCTTCAGGTAGGTGTACGGGCTGATCTTGTCTCTAATGTCAGACTCCTGGGTCCACTGGGAAATTCTTAGACTGGGCAGATTCTCTATCGAAAAAGGCTTCCTGCCCACACCTCCCTGGGCGATACTATCCTGGTCACCAGCACCTAGCACTTGTGAGAGAAGATAAAGGTGTGAGTCACACACAGATCAATGTCTTATATTAACAATAAATGTACCTGCCTCAATTGTAGCCAAAATCCAGAAGTCTTCTTTTATCTCCTCCAGAAAAATAAGCCTGGTATATTCTGCTGGACTTGAAAAAGGAGCCCTGGGAATCTTTATGTTGGGCTTTGAATGGGGTTTGCCAGTGACATCAAGTTGTTGTTTCTTGGAGGGGGTTTGCCAGTGACATCAAGGTGTTGTTTCTTGGCTTTCCCATTGCCACATGAGGATTCTATTCTCTGTTAAGTCAGCTGTCATCCACTTATATGCTTTCTAAGTTGTGTGTGTGTGTGTGTGTGTGTATGTGTGTGTGTGTGTGTGTGTGAGAGAGAGAGAGAGAGAGAGAGAGAGAGAGAGAGTTAGTTTTCTGAACTCAGAAGCACAAGTAGCTCAAAATTAGCTGTATCATCAGAAAGACCCAGTTTGGGTCAAAACTCATAAAAACTGCATTCCCGGAGCTCCCTGAGCAGCTTATAGGCAGGTCCACAGGAGAGCATCCAGCCTCCAGTTTTAAAATTGTATTGACGCTTTCAAGTATTGTCTTCTCCAATCTCTCGGCTGTTGTAGGTTTAAACTTTTTTAAAAGGTCTATACTTGGTAGAATCTTGGCAGACGGCGTTAGTCTTTATGTTGAAAAACAATCTGTAAGCCGGGCATGGTGGCGCACGCCTGTAATCCCAGCACTTGGGAGGCAGAGGCAGGTGGATTTCTGAGTTCGAGGCCAGCCTGGTCTACAGAGTGAGTTCCAGGAAAGCCAGAGTTATACAGAGAAACCCTGTCTCGAAAAACCAAAAAAAAAAAAAAAAAAAAAAATATCTGTATTAAAACATCCAGTACTTAGACTAAATACAAGTGCTGGCTCTAGCATCCTGGCTCTGATGTGTGCTAGCTGTTTAATCATTGTGTTGCTAGCAACAGACAGCACTGACTCAAACAGAAAAGAGGTTTATTTTGCCTTTCGGGTTTGGTTCAGGGTTGAGGGGCTCCATTTGGTAATAGCTTTTCTGCTGTCAAAGTCTCAAGGCAATCCAGGCATCAGCATGAGAGATGGGGAACATATAGAAGATCTAGCCAATTCATTCATGAAATCAAAGCTCTAATGACTTCTTAAAGACTCCACCATTTAATATCTCATAAGAGGGACTATATTTAAACATAAGACTCAGATAGTGAAAACTATATCCATATCATATAGAACATAGATAAGTTTTGGTTCCCCATCTATAAAATAGAGATAACAATAGCAAATATTTCAAAGGACTACCTAAACTCCTAGAATCAAACCATTCTGTCCGCAATCATGATTATGATTATTTAGTATTTATCTTGTGCCAACATCCATGGCAAGAGCCAGGTTTGGGAAAACCAAGAGGAACACAACAATTTAATTTCTGCTCTTTCTGTTGTCATACTGGAATAACCAGTTTTCCCACTCAGGTCTATACCATGTAAATATGTTATGCGCCTAAGTAAATTATCAAACAGGAGGAGGTTCTGGTTGTACAAACACAGCTGGCAACAGTGTAAATAGACTATTCAAAGGCTGTGAGGGCCAGTGAGGTAGGGCCGTCGCTTTCAAATGCAGTTGAATCACATAAGCATAGCGGCTATCAGCACCATTTCCCAAGTGACTCGTCCACATAGCTACTTCTGAGCACCAAAGTCGTGTGCTTGTCACTTGTTTTGCAGGGCCAGTGACATACATGCTTTGGGAAATTACCCCACTCTGATCCCACGTACCCTAAACAAGTCTCTCTTCTCTCTCTCTCTCTCTCTCTCTCTCTCTCTCTCTCTCTCTCAACTTATTTAGAAAGTCCTTTGCTTCCTAGTGGTTTCCTTTCTTCTGGTTGGCTTGCCTTTTCTCTTCTTCCCTTTGCTCTCTCTGATCATGCTGAGCAGGCAGCAGACCTGCAGGTTTTGCAATCGAGAACCTGCTGTTCAGCTTTAAAACAAAAAACAATTTGTAAACTTTCTCTCCTGACAGAGGAAGAAAAGGAAGGCCATCGATGCACAGAAAGGCCAGACAGCTCCAGGCCCAGCTTCTAGCCCACAAGACTTCTTTAGCATGAACGCAGGTACCGGGAAATGAACTGCCATCAAGGATAAAGCACAGGACGAAAAGGACTAGACTTGAATTTGTGTTATTGTTTTGGAGACAGTCTTTCATTATATAGCCAAGATTCTCAATCCTCCTGCCTCATCCTCAGCCTTCCTAAGGCTGGGATCATAGGTGTGTACCACTACCACAGGTGTAGACACCTTTAAAGTGGCAGCAACTTTAAAAATGGGATTATTCAGGCTATGCCTTAGTTAGGGTTTTCAGTGCTATGAAGATACATAGCACTTATAAACTATATATATATAACTCTTATAAAGATAAACATTTAATTTGGGACTGCCTTACAGGTTCAGAGGTTTAGTCGTGGCAGGAAGCATGGGGGCGTGTAGGCAGACATGGTGCTGGAGAAGAAGCCAAGAGTTCTACATCTGGGTCAGCAAACAGCAAGGAGAGAGAGAGAGAGAGAGAGAGAGAGAGAGAGAGAGAGAAAGAGAGAGAAGAGAGAGAGAGAGAGAGAGAGAGAGAGAGAGAGAGAGAGAGAGAGAGACTGGGTCTGACTTGAGCATTTGAAACCACAAAGCCCAGCCCCCACTGAAACACTTCCTACAGCAATGCATCACCCACTCCAACAAGGCCACGCCTCCTAATAGTGCCACTCCTTATGAGCCTAAGGAGGCCATTTCCATTCAGACCACCACAGGCTATTACAGTCTCCATGTTCTACCACTGTGTTGGTGGTCAGTTTGGAAACATGCTAGAGTCATCAGAGAAGAGGGAGCCTCAGTTGAGAAAATGTTTCCATTAGATGGGCAAACTCCTCTGTGGCTCCTGCTTCAGTTCCTTCTTCCGGGTTCCTGTTCCTTCTTTGACCTCCTGCAGTGATGATGGACTGCTACCTGGAAGTGTAAGATGAAATAAATCCAAATTGCTGTTGGTCATGGTATTTATCTCAGCAACAGAAACCTGGCTAAGACTGTCAACCTCTTCTTGGACAGTTCTCCCTTTAATAGCCTGTGTTTCGATTGATCTCATGCATCCCCCCAGCTCATCCCAAACCCCTGATTCCAGGCAAGAACTCCATACCAAACAAGGACGCTTGCATTGTGTGTGTGACTCACTGTGCTTCAACCTGGGATCATCATGAGAGATTTATAAAAACATTCTTCTTTGACTCTGGCAGTGGGTACATACCAACTAAAGACCTAGTTTTTGCAAGGTGGTACTTTCTTCCTGCCAAGGCTGCCAAATGGACAGAGGTGGCAAAGTGCCATACCTGGAACACCCACAGATACACTGAGAATCAAAGGTTGATAAAGTGCCTTGTGTAAGGACTCTTCCAGTTGTCCCATTTATAGTACATTCTCATTTCCCAGAAATCAGAGTTAGGTATCTCTCCCCTTTGTTTATCTCTATTTCTGTCTCTTCACCAGACACAGTAGATATAAAGGAGCAGAAACCACCTTTTTCAACTATGATTTGTCCAAGAAGAGGGCTTTGATTACTACGTTGTTGTGGTTTCTTCTTTGCATAGGCTGTTTTCTCCCTAGAAGTCCTTCATAGACTCCCTACTACAAGCTGATACCAGAAACTCTACAGAAATCCCCAGATTGTCCACACTCCTTATGTAGGCATAGATTAAATCAAGCTGCCAGATGATATTTCTTGATCCCAGGAGAGATTTTGTAATTGACTTTCATGAGTCTGTTTACACTCCATACTCGATTGAAAATGAGAATATGAATCTTCTTCTATGGAGAATAGGCTATATTGAGGGACCAGGATCCATTGGATACTTCTTCAGAGTAAAGGTTTTAGGAACAATAACAGTAAATAGCACTTTACTAAAGATTTTGGAATACTATTCACTAGCTCACCCTAGGAACAAAGTCACTGAGTCCTATGCGTGTCCTGTGCTTAGGCTGCCTGTCTGAGAGTTTGTCCACATTACGTCATATCCAGCTCCAGAGACGCTTAGTTAAGGATTACCCTCTCTGCTCCTGAGCAACAGGGAGGCAGGTGACTGTCTTTAGCATGAAGTTAAACATGGATTACCTGTGTCCCTGAATATTACTTTAGCTTCAGCTACTCTTCAGGCTGATTTCCATGCTGGTTGTGGGTAGAGAGAAAAACTCTTCTGATGTCTTGAGTACCACTTCATCAAGCCCCATTCTAGATTCTTACTGTGGGCCCAAGGTCCAAATATAAAGCTTTCTACTCATTCTCTCTTCGGGCATTGGGGTAGGGCCGGTGGATTTCTCTGCATTGCACATGGCCAGAAAGCCTAGAGGTCCTGTTTTCTTCTGGGAAGTGAGAGGATTTAACTTATAGCTACCTGGATTTTGAAACCTTGGGCAGAATGGTTCAAGAACAAAATCTATGACTTGATAATAGAGCTTTCCCAACCAAGCTTCTTAAGGAACACCTAAATCTAATCTTCAGACCCCTCGGAGTGGCCCTGTTGCTGTTCTTTCCAGTAGTCTAAAATTAGTTATTCTTTGAAATTCTGTGGATGTCCCTTTAGTCTTTCCACAAACCTTTCTTGTTATGTTTAGGTTACTGAAACTCTATATCTGTTGTACACCACCAAAGACTCCTAATTCAGTAGGGACGGCTCTCACCCTGTCATACTCTGTCTCCTAGGTCTAGTGGTTACACCTCTTCAAAATAACCACAGGCCTTTCCCCCATCATTGGGGTTCTCCCTTTCCCCGGGACTCATTGGCCACCAGCACAGGAGGGCAGAAGAGGCAGAAGCAGTGTGCAGGGTTCGGATAGCTGTGAGCATGATGGAAGGACTTCCAGAGAGACATCTTCAGTGAGACAGTTCAATTTTATTTATAGATTATAGGGCTAGGGTATATAAGGGAGTTATGTGTGGAAAGGGTTGATTGGTCATAACAGTACCTAGTTGCAGAGTTGGGGGAAGAAGAGGTTGGGGAAGAAAAAAGGATACTGTATTACCCAGGCTCTGGCTTCCAACAGTGATTCTAAAGTGAGAGGGGTTCATTGGAAGGACTGAAGGTCTGGGAGTGAGGACTTGTGTGCTGAATCACGCACTGCTTGCAAGAAGCTCTGTGTGGGGTCACCCAGATAAGTTCAGGCACCTGTGCTTAGAGACACTCTCCAGAAAAGGTCAGTGGAGATGGGGAGGCCACACTGAGAAAGGGTGATCTCCATTTTGCGCCAAGACTACGACCTTAATTGCAGAGTTTTCCAACACATCGTTCCCAGACAAACCTCAGCTTCTGAGCCCTTGTTGTCTTAATTCAGAAAGTGACCATCCACCATCCTTTGAGAAGTGTGAACGATTGAATCAGAAAGACGGGAGAATGACTTGAGTATAGAGAGACGTGGCAAGAAGAAGCCCCGAGGGAGCAGAGCCCTCCGTCAGAAGGAGCCCGGCAAGAAGCTAAGACCCACTGAAAGCTAAAGTCTGGGGTGAGAGGAGGCAACGGGGTGGCCAGAGGGAGAGGCCAGGAGACAGAGGTGAGAGGCACAGTGCCCTGGGAGCACAACACTTCCTGCTCTCTCTCGGCAGCTGGGCTGCAGGAAGAGGTCTAGCTTCTGTCTCTCTGGCTCTACCTCCGAGCAGTTGACATGCCAGTGTGCATGGGCAGAGGGCCAGGATGCCATCCAGAGTGACAGGTGAATCTCTTTCCTTAGATTTGATTAGCTTTGAAATTCTCATTTTCCCACGTGGCTGAGAAGGGAAATGGGCTGGGTGGTTGAGCTACCAGGCCACTGAGAGAGGCCAAAGGTGGGTGGTAAAGTCAAAACCCAGAAAGGAACCTAGACTCTCCCTTCTGCGTAGTCCAGTGTCCCTTGCTTTTGCTACTATGGGAATGGGTCTCGTGGCAGAGGTTGGATACTGTATTACGCAGGCTTCTGGCTTCCAACAGTGATTCTGGATGCTGGATGGGGCCCTCTTTCGTGCTCAGAACCCTTTCCCTGCAAATCAAATTGATGCTCAAATGTGAAGGACTCCTAAATGACAAATACCCTCTTCTGAGATAAGCTATGTCTCCCTTCAGCCCAGGCCAAAGAAATCCCCCCACGTTGTTCCATCTAGTGCAACGAAGGGCCAGAAGTGCAGAGAGAGCAAGAGCATCCATTTCCCTCTCCACACATTCCCAGCCACGGCTTGGGCAGAAGGAAGCAGGCCGGATGATGGTGACAGGCAGGTTTCAGGGCTGGGGAATCCTGGGTATTCTTCAACTCCCTGTCAGGTCTTGACTCCTCTGGAGTTGTCAACTCTTAGATGAGCACCAGTGATACCTGATGGGTAACAGTCAAAACAAGAGACTGGTTAGCAAGCTCTGATTCATGGGACGTATGCTCGTCCCACTTGAATCACTGAAATTAATTCTCTGTGGCCATGGAGATCAGCAAAAGGCAGAGTGGAGTGGAATGAGCCTGCTAGGGAGTTTGGGATTTCACGCCAGGGCAGTGAGATACCATTGACATATCTTAAACTGGGAACAGACATGACAGTATCTGTGCTCTGGGAAAGAGGTGGACCAGGTAGGTCTTTCTCTTTGTTTATTGTCTCTAGACTGTCTGTCACTATCTGTCTGTCACTAGAATCAGGGAAGCTGACCTATACTCAGATGGATAACAGGTAGAGATGTGACCCACCTTCTGAGAGAAAGGTGTCGTGTCATTGGAGAGGGAGACTTGAGGCCAGCATGCTGGCTGCCCACAGCGTCCTTGACTGTGACTCCAGACACTGCCTGCAGTGTCTTTGCCTTTAGACACTTATGCAATAGCCTCTATCAAGGACATACTCTGTTCCCTATCCTGAGGTCCTACCCTTCTTCCTAGGGTCCCCACTTATTTGTGCCTAAGAGAGACTAGCCAGCACAGCTGGGGACAGGGGCTGGCTGCCGCACCAGAACCGCCTCCTCTGAATTATGTAAGCCAGAGCAGAAGTCTGGAATGCAGGTTTAAGACAGCGCAGGCTGATGCAAACGGTGCTCCAGTGATCTTTGCATCACATCTACAGTAGAAATAGCAGAACTAAATCAAAGCGAAGTGTGTAGCAAACTCTCTCTAGACACAACATATGAGAAAAAGAAGCCTGGCTTATCACTGAGTTGCTGTCACTGTGCCTCACGATACTCCCACTTCATGGTGCTCTGATGTGAGGCCAGGCTGTCTTACAGTCAGCCACACTGGAGACATGATGCCGAGAAGGCGGGAGCCTCAGCGGGAACTCGGTAATTTGTGTTCCTAATTTGACACATCGTACCCCCCCAGATCATTCTTTTCTCTCAGCTCTGGATCTGTGGGGACATTGGACATTGCTTCTGCTGTTGCTCTTGCTGTAGGGGGAGGGTGCTCACAGTTTGTCCCTTTCCCCTATAAATTTGATTCAGAGAGAGAGAGAGAGAGAGAGAGAGAGAGAGAGAGAGAGAGAGAGAACAAACATACACAGCAAATCAATGGTGTATTGCCTTTGTGCAGAGCATGGTTAATAATTAGAATTCTTTTCTGTCTGAGACGACTTCCTTGTGTGATAGTATCTGTGTTTAATAAATAACTGAAGGGCTGCCTATGTTTGGCCCTTTATGCATGTGTGGCACTAGTTATTGAAATGTTCATTTCATTTCACTCTAAACACTAGTGCTTGAGAAAATGGAATGTAAGTGATGGGACACGCGCTCTTCAGAGTCTGCGGGAACATGCTCCCTCCTTCCCCTTCTCTGAGACTCTGCAAGACAATCCGGCTGACCCTGCAGGCTCCTCTCAGCTCTTCTGTCAGCTAGATTGTGGGGAGGTGCAGCATGGCGAGGCTGGAAGGAGATGGGGATCTACCAGAATGGTTCTTTCTCTCTGCCCTGCTTGGTCTCATTCATTCCAGGCTAGCCTCAAACTTGCTGTGTAGCTGAGGATTACCTAAAACCTCCTGCTTCTACGGGAGGTTGCCAATATACCTAGTATATGCGACACTAGGCATTGAGCCTAGTGCTTGTTGGGTGTTAGACAATTGTTCTTATGGTTAATATAATATATAGAGAGATATAATATATGTTATATGTGTGTATAATATATATTATATAGTGTGTAGTATATATTATATAATTCATAAATATAACATGTTGGTATATAAATATATTATATATGTCGTATACATATATGTGTATGTGTATATGTAATATATGCACATATATATGTACCTTTTGTCTTTCCAGCCTTAGGATGACAATGGTTTCTGATGTTGTTTCACTCTCTTGTTTGACTGACCAGCCTTATCATCACCTGTATATGGTCTTCACTAAATCCCTCTGTTTTAAATGATTCAAGAGGAGCTGTTTGTCCGGTAGGACTCTGCCTGGTATATGCAAGGTTAATGGAAAGGGTTATGGATGAGACATTTCATCTTACTTTTACTTTATTATTTCATTGTTGAGAATAAGGTCTAATATAGCACAGGTTGGCCTTGAACTTGGTATGTACCTAGGGCTGGTCTTAAATGCTTTATGTCCTTGCTTCTACCCTATCAATGCCACATAAGTGCACTATTTCACCTAGTTCTGCTTTTACACACACACACACACACACACACACACACACACACACCATCCCTTCTGCTTCCTAGCTTTTGCCAGGAAACCCATTCCCACAACTCCTTCCAGTAGTGCCAAGTGTCAAAAGCAAGGGACACTGGACTGCGCAGAAGAGAGAGTTTAAGTTCCTTTCTGGGTTTTGACTTTACCACCCACCTTTGGCCTCTCTCAGTGGCCTGGTAGCTCAACCACCCAGCCCATTTCCCTTCTCAGCCACGTGGGGAAATGAGAATTTCAAAGCTAATCAAATCTAAGGAAAGAGATTCACCCGTCAATCTGGATGGCATCCTGGCCCTCTGCCCACGCACACTGGCATGTCAACTGCTCAGAGATAGAGCCAGAGAGACAGAAGCTGGACCTCTTCCTGCAGCCCAGCTGCTGAGAGAGAGCAGGAAGTGTTGTGCTCCCAGGGCACTCTGCCTCACCTCTGTCTCCTGGCCTCTCCCTCTGGCCATCCCGTTGCCTTCTCTCACCCCAGACTTTAGCTTTCAGAGGGTCTTAGCTTCTTGCCGGGCTCCTTCCGATGGAGGGTTCTGCTCCCTCGTGGTTTTGGCTTGATGCATTCCTTTGTACTCCCCACATAGAAACCGTTCTGCTTTTGCAACTGGTCTCTTGAATGTAATCTTCTCCAAGGTTGACGTGGTAAGATCTGCTGACCAATGCACTTCCAGAGTCCTCCACAGGTCTATTGTCTATGGTTTCTTTGCTCAGAAAGGCTGATCATGTAGCAAAAACAGATCTAATGCAGTCCACTTTCACCCAATGATTCATATGCAACTTGTCCATGTTTAAGCACGCCATCTTCACTCACAGCTCTGTTCTAGAGTCTGATTCTTCAACATGAAGCCCCTCTCATGACCTACCCCTCTATCTCATCCTCTGTCATTCACCATATGATCTAAACTTCTCCCCACACTGCTTTAAAAACTAAATCAGCTGTCCCAAGTGTCTGGTCAACATATTTTCTCTTCTGTCTTCTGCACATGAGTTTCTTTGTACTTCTCCATCTCTACCTATGGTTTATTTCTTCTACAGAAGCTCAGCCTGGGATGTTTTCACTCTCGTATCTTGTTGACCATTAACCCTCTTGAGACAAACAGATATGGGAATGGGGGTCATGGAGAGATGACTCCATGGTTAGGAGCACTTTCTGCTCTTACTGAAAATCTGGATTTGGTTTCCACCACCCACATGGCAGCTCCAGTTCTGATGACACTTGTCATCCTCATCTGGCCTCCATGGGCACAGTATACACTTGGTGCACACACATATGCAGGCATACACATTAAACTAAACAGTAAACCAGCTCATTTTTCTAACAATTGTTAAACTTTTCTTAATCTTTGAACCACTTGCTGGTTACATCCACTGAGCAGTACAGCTTCAAAAGCCACAGACTCATGTCTATATCTATTGTTAAGACACTAGTCACATCTTTCTCTTTAGGGCACACACTTCAATTTAAAGCACATACCATCTCTTTCTATATAAAGCTCAAATAGCTCTGGATCGACTGTAATAGTTGAATAAAAACGACCCCCTCCATAGGCTCATAGGGAGTAGCATCATTAGGACATGTGGCCTTGTTGGAGTAGATGTGGCATTGGTGGAGGGCTTTTGTCACTGGACATAGGCTTTGAGATTTCAAATGCTCAACTCAGACCTAGTCTCTCTCTCTCTCTCTCTCTCTCTCTCTCTCTCTCTCTCTCTCTCTCTCTCTCTTTCTCTTCTTGCTGCCTGCCAATTCACACCTAGCACTCTCAGCTTCTCCAGCAACATGTCTGCCTCCATGCTACCCTGCTTCCCACCAGGAAAGCCAGCTCCAATGAAATGTTTCCCTTATTAATAGTTGCCAAGGTCGCGTGTCTCTTCCCAGCAACACAATCCTAACCTAGACATCAGCTCATCTTGAAATTCTTTCCATGTCGGGCCAGAAGCTGGTCACACAAGAGAATTTTCCTTTGGGGGAAAATTCCTCAGCCAGCAGCCTAGAGATGTATCTCCCACTTGAGTGAACAAGCTGGAGCAAGAGTAACATTTCAGCAACTTTTGTGGCTGGCAAGGCAGTCAGAAAGTCCCTAACAGCTAACTCAGCGATGACCCTCAAACATTCTACCCTAGAGCGTGGAACACACAGCATGTTCTCTTGTTAGTTTCCTATTCCTGACTCTCAGAGCTCAATTTTGGGAGATATGCAAAAAGTCATATGATTTTTCCTGGGGAACAGAAATAATAGGCACTGGCAGACCAAAGAATGGAGTCCATCCAAGGCCAGTTTAATGAACCAATGAATTTCCTGGGGATACTTATAAGAGCATGGGTGACTGACTCAACGACACCTACAACACCAGTAAATCCTTGACATCACGGAAGAGTCACACCCTAGTCAACTGTTTATCCATTATATAAATATGTATCTATTTATATCCATATATGTATATATTGATATAAATACATATGTATTTATATATGGATATATATATATATATATATATATATATTTCCATTATTTTATTCTCTTCCTGGGAAGGAAGAGATTTTGTAAGGATCTTGTGATATCTTGTAAACCTCATGAGCCTCTGCCTCCTGTCCTTCCTTCCAGTAGAGAATATTAATAGCCCAGATCTGACAAGTGTCTTCTGCAGATGATTATAGCTGCTCTGACTTATGGTGGGGCAATAGTCATGTCCAACCCCGGGAATAGAGGATAGCCAAATCAAGTGTTCTAGAAACATTTTAGTGAGGTCCTGCTGTTCCTTCCCTGTGAAGAAGCCAGCTCAAGGACAATTACCTCTGCAAGATTAGGTTCTAAGAGCACTTCTCTCCAAAGGGTCCCAAGAGCTGAGAATTCACAGTTGCAACTTCTTTGCCTGGTGCCCTCCAGGGTGTTGGGCTGTCCATCTACTTTTATCTCAGTTCTGTGGAATGAGCTCATTGTCTCTTACTCTGTTTATTTCTGTTGTGATGCTGAAGGACTCCCAGCCAGCAGAGACTTGGCTGATTTGCCTCGTAACATGCCTGAGGCAGTGTGGCGGGGCAGGGTGATAAGGAGACACTTTGGAAGCAAGGTTTGGACCCTCTGGTCATAAGGAGGCCTGGCCTCATGCCTATAAAACCAAGGAGGAGGCCAGAAGAGTTAAGGTCTGGGCTTGGATTTACCCCAGGAGTGTAGCAGAGATAATGGGAATCCTGCCAGGTCAGAAAGGATTTAAGAGGTCTCCAGAGTTTTTACTGCATCCTAGCCTTCAAGACTCTCCCACCAGGCAGCCAGAATTAGTGATGAGGAGTCCAGCTGGCAGGTGATACAAATCAAGAGATATATGATGTCCTCATAGCAAGACCAGGAAAAGAAAAGCATCTTTCATAGAAAGTTGAGAAAACAGCAAATCCTTCCATCAAATAAACCAGACCCAGAGTGAGAAGCAGCCTCATGAGTCAGAGTCTAAAATGGGAAGGAGAGCCTCAGAAATTCATCACTTCAACAATTCATCACTTGATGCTGGGAACCAGGGATACACAAATCACAGGCTTGGCCCCAGAGGAAATCCATATTTGACCCTGACGGGCAGTCATATATGAGAGCAGGAACCACAATCAAACCTAGTTAAAGCTACAGCAAGATAACCTTGGAGTCTGTGGAGTGTGGAAGCAAGGACCTGACTCAGCCGTTTGTGAAGGAAAGTCCAGACATCCTTCATAGCAGAAGGAAGTTGGAGAACATAAAAACAGTGGACAGATTGGAAGGAAACCCAGCTGTGGCCATGGAGGCAGGGTATGGAGAAGCCCATTTGGGGTACTGCAGATCCTGGTATGGACCTGGCTGTCTGATAAGCTTTGCAGCCAATGCTGCACACACTGATGAAAGATGGAGAGAGGATGAACTCCTGGCTATGATATTTATGATCTTACCTAGAAGTAAATACAGATTATCACTCTACAGCCTTAGCATTGCTCCAGTCAAATGACACTTCCTCCTAAGGAAGGGAGATGACGACAGCTATGCGGTGGTTCGAATAAAAACTGACTCATAGAGAGTGTCACTATAAGGAGGTGTGCCTCTGTTGGAGTGTGTGTGGCTTGTCGGAAGAAGTGTGTCACTTGGGTCGAGCTTTGAGGATTCAGATGCCAGGCCCAGTCAATTTCTTCCTGTTTCCTTCAGATCTGGATGTAGAGCTCTCAGCTCCTTCTCCAGTATCATGTCTGCCTGCATGGCACCATGCTCCCTTCCATGATGACAATGTTAAATGCTTTCCTTTATAAGAGTTGCCACAGTCGTAGTGTCTCTTCATAGCAATAGAAATAGCTAGCTTCTGTTTTTTTGTTTTCCTCTAGTAAATGTAGCATGCTGCCAGCCTGACAAAGGTGGAAAAAACTGACTCAAGAAATAAGAGACTGAACTTGGTAGGTTCTTGTGAGTTCAAGAATCAACCGCAACCATACCAGATCCCAGAGCAAGGACAGTGTGACCACCTTTGTCATAGTGATCATTCTCGCCTGGCTGGCTGCAGCTGACTCCCTAGATGTAAAAGAATAGAAATTAGGAAATGGTACAGGTGCCCCAGATATGCATTTCCCAAAAGTGACCTGAAAGGATCACAGTTTTAGCTAGGCACAAAGGACGCTCTGACTATTTACATTCTGAGGCACAGACTGCAATACCCCATCTCCAAACAAAATGAAAAACACTTGGCAGCATTAGA
The DNA here is from genome assembly GCA_964023405.1 of Apodemus agrarius. Lineage (NCBI taxonomy): Eukaryota > Metazoa > Chordata > Mammalia > Rodentia > Muridae > Apodemus > Apodemus agrarius. The sequence goes on from OZ030008.1 coordinate 18,436,875, forward strand.
TGCAAAGTTCAAAAACAGCTAGTTAACTGTGTGTCCTCGAACAAATCCACCTAGTCTCTGAGCCACTGTGCCCTCAGCTATAAGATAAAGACTGTTGTGCCTGCTCCTAAGATTGTCTGGAAGTATAATAGTCTGGTGCTTGATGAATGTTCAGTTAAAGGGAATTCTCTTCTGCTTCATGCCCTAAGATCTTGTCTTAAGAAACGCAGAAAAGGAATAAGTGGAAGACTTTATTCAACATATATAGAGGGTGCATACATACATGAAGAGATCTTTCAATTAATAAGAGAAAGAATATCTTAATTGCCTATAATCTCAGTACTTGTGAAGCCAAGGCAGGAGGGTTTTAATTAAGTTCTTGGACAGCCTGATCAATAGAGTGAGACACTGCCACCAAAACAAGAGAAAATAAAAGAGAGAGTAAAAACTTACAAAGGATGGATGTAACTACATGAATGCATGTTGATAGCTATTAACCACATACAAACACTGTATAGGTGCAAATATATAGCCATATATCTATATTTCATTAACAAAGTGGTAAATTATAGCCATAAAATATAATTTTCAGTTACAGGGAATAAATGCAATGTGTGTCCTTTCAATTTACCAATAATTTGTATTATTCGTGTGTGTGAATGTGTGTGTGTGTGTGTGTGTGTGTGTGTGCGCGCGCGCGCGTGAACTATCCGTTCATTCTTCTTGACCATCTTTCCGATAGAAGTTGACCTTTTCTTATTAGTGGATGTGAGTTCTCTCTGTACATTACTTTAACTTTGGAATTACCATACTTGCTGCAAATTTTGTTCTAGTGTGTCATCTTTATTTCAACTTTATTTCTAGTATTTTGGTTATATAGAAGCTTAAAACTATTAGGTGATCAAAATCACCAGTGAGTATGGATTAATCCGTGTTGTGCTGCTATAATAAAGCACCTGAGAGTGGGTACTGTATGGCTTTGGGGCTTACAGTTTTACAGACTAAGAACTCAAGAGCATAGTGCTGACATCCACTCAGCATCTGGAAGGGAGGGGTGAGGACTTCCTGCTACATAATAATGTGGCAAAAAGCATCCCATGGAGAAACAGAGTTGACATTCTAGCTTGGGCTATTTCATCTTTGAATCAATTCACTAATGCCAAGTTGAGCATGGTGGTTGAGGCCTACCATCTAGCCCTGGAGAAGCTTAGGGACACAAGAGGATTATGACTTTGAGAACAGCCTGGGCTGCATAGAAATATCCTACTTTTAAAATATTGACTAATAGAATCACAGATGCCATTCTGGAATCCTGTCACATGACTTTGTATAATCCTAGTTACCTCTCAAGGGATTGATCCCAAACATGGATAAAATATACATATGAAGAGTAAATTCTCAACATGTGGCCTTTGGGAACATATTTGCCAGATAACCTTTCACAATACACAATACAAGAGGGGCCTCCATCACATAAGGCTTAGATTGCCCAAGATTGGTTTAGACTGTCTCAGATTGAATAGCTTCTAAGTCTTATCACTTTAACTCTAAATTATGTATTGAATTCTGTTGTTAAATTTTGTCTTTCTGTGAAGATGTAAGAGCAAAAAGGATAGGAACTAATCATATATATAGAGAGAGAGACTTGAGTATCCTGATGCTATCAAAAGTTATCTTTCTCATTGAAATTAACTGACTTAAGAGCCAGTTTTTTTACATTGCTTTGTGAATTTAGTTAGTGCAAATCTTCCCTAGAAATAAGTTTCTTCTTTGTGCAAACAGAAAAATTAGCTTTATTAGCAAAGATAGAGAGTTAGAATCCAAGTGTTAACTCCTATAGGCTTTTCTGAGACATGTTAAGTCTCTCCACCACCCCTTTTCCTGGATATAAACCCCAACATTTCCATAGATGGGCAAGCATTTCTCCCAGTAATAAGTACTGTCTTAATTAGGTTTATGTCAATTTGACACAAGCTAGAGTCATCACAGAGAAGGGAACGTCAGTTGAGAAAATGCCCCTGAAGGTGGGGTGGTAGGCAAGCCTGTGGGGCATTGTCCTAATTAGTGATGGATGTGGAAAGGCCCCGCCCATTGTAGGTGGAGCCACCCCTGGGTTAGTGGTCCTGGTTTCTACAAAAGAGGAGGCTGAGCAAGCCAGGAGCAGCACACTAGTACGCAGCCCCCCTCCATGGCCTCTGCATCCAGATTCTTACCCTGTCCTGCCTGAATTCCTGTCCCAACTTCCTTCAGTGATGAGCAGTGATGTGGAAGTGTAAGAAAAACAAACCCTTTCCTCCCCAAGTTGCTTCGGCTAAGACAAGTACCAAGGAAATGAGGCTGGAGTGGCAGGTCAGCAGAAAGAGCACGAGCTGCTTTGGAAGAGGACCAGGGTTTAGCACACCACACCCACAACTCGCAAACATCCATAACACCAATTTCAGGGAATCTGGAGCCCTCTTCTCATCTCCACAGGTGCCAGGCAAGCATGTGACACATAAGCATACATGCAGGCAAAACATTCACACACATTAAATAAATAATCTAAGACAAAAAGTATAAATGTACCAAAGAGAAGGTATAAAAAAATCACATAATCATATTAATTCATAATCATACCCACACCATGATTAAATACTTTCTAGGTCCCCAGGACTGTTTGTGGCATACTGTGTAAACAGGATTAGTTTCTTACTTACAGACGAAGAAGAGACTCAGCTAAATGGAGTTATTTGACTAAAGTTACAGGGTAAGGAAAGTGAAACTAGGTCCTGGGGAGCTAGCCCAGTTGATTATGCACATCCAGTGCAAGCATGGGGCCTGGCTTTGATCTTCCTAAACCCATGTTTAAAAGTCAGGTGTAGTGAAGTGCTTGCAATTTCAGTGCCGGGGAAGCAGAGACATGGAGAACCCTGGGACTTCCTGGCTAGCCATTTTAGCCTATCCATGAGTTCTAAACTGGGTTTCAGAAAAGTGGACCGTACACGAGGAAAGACATTTATGATTGTTCTTCATCCTCAACACATATGTACATACCTGTGCAAGTACGACCATACACACAAAAGCACCTGCACACACATAAACATGGATGCATTCCTACAACAGTAACAAGCAGCACTGCCAGCATTAGAACCTGGACCATTCTTGGTACTTTATGTTTGGTTTAAAGAAAATCATGACCCTCCCTTGACTCTGTTTAGCTTAGGGAGAATCACTGTTTTCCCACTAACAGTTGCAATAATGCCTTGGTAAGTACTTTTCCATTCATAGCTACAGTTCTTCCTGATTTTCTGGATCCCCTGCACAAAATGAGTCACATGAGCAGTCTTCGGGTGCACTCAGGGATCTCCTGCCAAATCTCCATTGCCAGAAAACACGAGCTTCAATCCCTCCGCTAGATGCTCAGAGACCGTGGCAGAGACCGTGGCAGATTCGAAGTACAAAGGGTTCCTTGTGTACTGTTTTCCAGCCAGCAGAGTTAGCGATTGCTGACACATTCCATATAAGGTTTGGGGCCTCAAGAAAAAAAAATGTCTTTCATAACCATTTTTTTTCCAAAGGATTGATTTAGTTCTTTATTTTCTGAATTGAGACCTGGAACTTTATTTACCAGCTTTAGATGTGTTGGCAATGCTGAAATACCTAAAATGGACCAGCCTATAATTGAATTGAGTTATTTGGGGGATGTAAAAATACACTGTGCAATTTCATTTTATGTGTTGCTATTTTTATGTGGGCCAGAACATAGGGACTAGAAAGGGAGGCTGCACTGTGCTGCTGTACAGAAGGAACAGGAGAGAACACATGGGAAGACCGGAGGTGGGTTGTAATTACCACGCACCTTTGCCAGATACTGTACTAGAGGTGTCATTTAGATTATCTTGTTTAATCTCCACATGTGCCCTGAGGCCTAGATTTATTGTAATTCATGTATTAGGAAACGGAGGCCCAAAATGTTTAAACATCATGCCCAAGGGCCCCAGTGCTAGTTCATGCAGGGCTGGAATTGGAATGGGCATCCTCTCAGACTCTTGGTGTGTGATGGGGTATAGAAAAGATGAACTGGTTTCCGAACCCCAAACTGAAGCCTAGCAGATAATGGGAGAGAGAACGTGAGAATAACCAGCAGTCAGGAAAGAGACGCATGAGTGGAGTGACGGAAGGAAATGTGCATGCAGCTGTGAGGGGGAGGGGCCTAAGAGATGATGGTGGACCAGCTCATCCAGTCAAAGAGCTGATTCAAAAGCAGGTGAGTGAGGAGGACCCAAGAGAAGAAAAATAGATATTTGGCCTGGCACAAGATGGGTTCTACTGTAAAGCAGAGAGGACTCCAGGCAGAGGTGGTGCTGAGCATTCAAGTTGACTTTGACTCTTCTCTTCGGTAGGAACGTTGCCCTTGTCAAAATCTCCCATCGGTAAAGATAGACTTAGCCTATCTAGATTATTCCTAAGAGTGCCATGAAATACTGTCTCCAGAACATGGCCTGGCTCTTGCATTCATAAATATCTTAGCAGCTGTGGTTACCAGGATAAGACCTGTAGAAGATGGGGCTATTCAACATTACATCATGGACCTGGGAAGAGATAAAGAAGCCCCACCTCTCCCTGAAGAGAGAATGGCAGTTAATGGTTGCCAGGAACAGAGAGGAGTCGTTTTCTTCCATGGTATACCCATTGTTAAGTTGTTAAGCACGCTCCAGTAAATTATTTTCCATCAACGCTTGAGTGAGCAATCCCTAAACTCAGTGAATCACACGGAAAAAACCAAAAACAAAGCAAGCAACAGCAGAGGCATGAATATAGGAGGGGAACCTGCTGAGAAGAAGGTGTTCAGCGGAAACTGGTAGAGGCTGAGAGAAGGTGACAGGATTGGTGAAAATGGCCAAAATATTTATATACATGTATATAGCTGTCAAAGAACAATTAGTTAACCAATTAATGAAAACTAAGACCACACCTACTGAATATTTTTGTGTAGTAACTATGAGGTAGTGATAAAGATAAGATGGCGTGCAACAACTTTTCCGTCACCTTTCTTCAGAGTTTGTAGCCTAGTGGGAGAGAATGATCCGAGTCACATGACCACACAAATGACCCTACCTAAATGACTCTAAATAAGTGCTGCAGAAGAAATGTTTCAACAAGAGCACTTGAAGCAAGTTTCCTTGAGAGAGTAGTGCTTGTGCTATTCTGAAGGATGAACAGAGAAGTTCACCATTTGCAAGAAGGATACTGTGATGGTTAGTTTTAGTATCAACCTGCCACCCATTAGAATCACTTGACTAGGGAGTCTCAGAAGATGAATGGTCCTGGTTGCTTTAATCGACGTGTGAAGACCCACCTTAAGTTGGGGCGGTCCCTTCTGGTAGCAGACCAGATGGAAAAAGGACATGGCAAAACAAAGACCCCCTGCCTTCTGCTCGCTTGGCCTTTCTTTTCACTTCTCAGTTAATTTCCTACTGCGACTGCTGCTTATTCCTTCTCTGAGAGCAGCATCAGTATTCCAAGGTTTCCACCACTGACTAACAACCAGTGTATCCTCCAGGGTTTTAGGACTAGATTGGGTTTGCGGAGGCACCCAGCCTTGTGGATTGAGCAACTATGGGCTTCTCCATCTCTCCAATATGAGACAGCTGTTGTTACTATTTCAAATGTAGGCTGATTTAGTAAATCACACACATATACTCAGTTACTGTTCTATGACTGAGAAGAGACACCATGACCAAGACACCTCTTAGAATGCATTTAATTGGGGGCTTGCTTACAATTTCAGAGAGTTAGTCTATCAACATCATGGTGGGAAACAGACAGGCACAGTGCTAAAGCAGGAGCTAAGATCTTTTCATTGACCAGCAGGCAACAGGCACAGAGAGACAGTGAGAGAGAAACAGAGAGAGAGAGACAGAGACAGAGAGAGAGACAGAGACAGAGAGTCAGAGACAGAGAGACAAAGAGACAAGGTATGGTATGGGCTTTTGAAACCTCAAGCCCACCCAAAGGGATCCACCTCCTCCTCCAACAAGATCACAGCTTCTAATCCTTCCCAATAGTTCCACTGAGGACCAAGCATTCAAATATATTAGCCCATGGCGAGCACATATAGCGATATCCTACCGGTTCTGTTCTTATAGAGAACCTTGACAAATACAGATATTATTGGAAATAGAGAAACCATTAAGTGCAAAGATCCTTTGCTTTGATGGTTCATTCTGGAGGATCAGGCTTTGCACACGTTTTACAATCTATAGGATGACTTTTCTCCTGACTGGAACTTTTCTAACATCTGATGAGTCCACATTTAATCTAAGATACCAAGTTTCTTTTGCCTTAATACACCAAATATTTTTCACATTTGTTCATCTATATATACAAATATTCATTCGTCCAATCATATCACTAATCAAATAGTTATTCATGTACGTATTCACTAATTATCTCTTTATGTCCACCTCATATCCATGGCAACAGTCCGTGCAACCATCTAGACATCTTCCAGATAACCATGCAGGTATCCATCTCTATATATCCCCTTTTGTTTCTCAGGACACTTAGATGTCTCTGTCCACGTGTTCACCTATTTGTCCACTTACCCTGTTCTCCAACTTCAAAACCAGTTAGACAACACCTTCACACCTCTCCCTGAACTCGTCTTTTCTGCCTTTCTTTTTATTTTTTAAAATTTTCTCTCTTCTCTCTCCCTTTTCTCTCTTCCCTCTCTCTATGTGTGAATGGGAGCACATGTGCATATGCATGCACACGTGTTTTAGAGAGTGCTTGTGTGAAGGTCAGAGGGCAACTTTTAAGAGTCGGTCCTCTCCTTCTACCTTGTGGGTCTCAGGAATCAAAGGCAAGTTATTAGGCTTGACAGCAAGCCCCTCTACTTACTAACCAATCTGGCCTGCCTCCTCCTGTCTCTCTTACACTTATAAAGTAGCTTGTGATTATTGTGGGCCTGCTCAGATAAATCAGAATAATCACTCCATTTTGAATATAGCTTATTAACAATATTAATTCTTTTTTTTTCTTGAAATATAGTATATTTAAAAAAAAAATCCCTAGGGCTGTAAAGACAGCCCAGCAACTATGTGCACACTGTACTCTCATAGAGGATTCAAGTTTAGTTTCCAGCACTCACATCAGACCACAGATCACAATCAACTGTAACTCATTTCAAGGCATTCAATGCCTCTGGGTTTCAAGGGCATCTGTACTCTGTAGAGGAATTTTAATCCAGTAACTCGGCTGCTCTGGCAAGGGATCACATCCAAAGATATGATCCGGCCAGAATACAGACATGCCCTCAGTACACACCTTTAATTCCTAACAACGGAGGTAAAGTTAGTTTGTAGAAGGAACCAGCCTTGTTTGATAGTAACACAGAATTGAGGGGCAGACAAAGTAACACATCAGAAAAAAGATCTGACAAAATGAGGCAGAGACAGAATATGCCAACTCTCACAAGAATGAACTCACACACACTCATGAATACACACGCACTCACTCATGTGTGTCTCACACACACACACACACACACACACACACACACACACGTATACACACACACTCTTGCACACCCCACAAATTGGACATAGTTGCCAAGATAAGTCTCTCTATCTGTGTGTTTGTTGTTTGTCCTCAAACACTTTCTTTTCTGACCCCATCTCCAAATAGCTTGAAACCCCTGGGGCTCCTACCCCTGACTCCATTTTACCTGCAAGTACTTTGTACTAACTGGTACACACTGGTACACACAGGCTACATTGTGTCTCCCCCCACCCCCAACCTTAGTTTACAGAGCCCTGACAGTGCTAACTGTGAGCTGCTCCTACTCATATCCTGAGAGACTTGGAGCCATAAGCAACCCGGCAGTACATGAGCACGTGTGTAGCACTGGGCCAGAGCTGTGTGTTTTAGCACTTTTTCTATGACCCCTGCCACTGGTTCCATAAAGCAGCTTTTTCTAAAACCCATACTCCTCACAATTTATCTTCTTGTTGTTTTTTTTCTCCCAGAAGACAAATAATACTGTAAAACATTTGTGATTTGGTAGTTATAAAAGCGTTTTGTAAATAGTTGAATAATGAAAAGTGGCATTTAAAGATCGCAAACGTAGCCATTATGTTAAAGTAAAACAAAATAAATATGGCTAATTTTATTTTTAGCAACAAGTTTTTTTTTCTCCCTCAGACATCCCCCCCACACACACACACACAAACACAAGGTGCTATTAATAAGGAAAAAGCTCACACTTCCGATGCAAAGGCATAAAGAGTGGCAGTAACTCTAAAGCCTCCACTCCCAAGCACAACTGTAATTCACACTCCTCAGGACTGCTAATGGTCTCGCCACAGGCTGGGACATAGATAAGGTGGACTGTGGACTGTGGGCTATGTGAAATTCCCAGCACTCAACTGACATGGCACCCCTGCTCTGCTACTCAGAAGAGCACATCAGAATTCAAATGAATGGAAATAACATTATTATAAAGATAACTGCTTCCATTTATTTTTTTAAGGTAAATCAGGGGCCCGGGGTATGGCTCAGTCTGTAAAGTAAGTGCCTGGTCGACTGAGTAAGGCATAAGTAATTGAAACTGGATTTCAAGCACCCATGGAAAAAGCTGAGCACAGTACATTTGTAATCCCAGAGTCATAAAGACTGAGGATCAATGGTGCTCATTGACCAGGTAGTCTAGACAAACAGGTTCAGTAAAAGGCCTGGTCTCACATCATCATCGCCGTCATCATAATGTTGATAATATAGAGAAATACTAAGGAAGACGGAAGACGTCCAACATCATTGACTTTCACATACAAGCATACATATGCACCCTCAAGCACATGTGTACACACATATACTACATACATGCATGGGCCCCTGCATGCACACATTACATGCACACACTCACACACTCACCATTCACACACACACACACACACACACACACACATGTAAATCATTCAAACTGTGGTATATGTTATAGATTAATAAATTGCTGGTCATACGCCACATGAAGGACCATGTCAAGACCTAGTCACTGAGGAATGGGGCTAAATGACTGCGAGAGCCCTGCTTGGTTTAAAGCCATCTCCAGTTCAAGCTCATACTAGCATGAAAGTATTTGGGCATGCATGAAGAAAGTTCTTAGTTTGATTCCTCCCAGCATTGAGTCTCCACTCATATTTCTTTGGGGGCTATAAGGATGTCTTTCATGGATGCTATCAGACTTCAAAATTGGCACTGTAATGACTACCCAAAGCCATTAGGGCTTCTAGAGTCACACTGCATGACCAGGTTTAGCCTCAACTGAGTCTCTTAATTTAGTAACTCCAAAGGTATGTGTGTGTGTGTGTGTGTGTGTGTGTGTGTGTGTGTTATACATGTTTGTATGGGTGAAGGCTAGAGGAGGAGATCAAGAGTCCTGCTCAGTTACTCTCTACCTTATTCCCTTAAGACAGGATCTCTCACTGAACCAGGAGCTAGGCTGGTAGCCAGGAAGTCCCAGCCATCCTCCTGTCTCCACACCTACACCTCACAGTGTTGGGGTTATATCCTCTGATCATGCCTGGCTTTTTAGATGGGTGCTGGGGATTTGAATTCAGGCCCTCATGCTTGTTCAAGTAGATATGAGTATCTACTAAGTCATCTCCTCCCTGCCCCGGGTCCCTCAAACGTTAATATACATCTAAGTCAGGTATTCTGAATCTGAGCCCATGCTTTGAGGACCATTTCCTTCGACTTAGTTAAGTTGTGGCTGTCCATATTTTTAGATTTAGTATTACACACCTATTATAATCAGAGTTCTTCAAATAAACAGATCATTAGGATAGGATGGACACGAGTACAGAGAGAATAGAAATTGGCTTACTTGATTTTGGTGCCCCTGAAGTTCTATTACCCACTGTCTATAAGACAAAAAAACCAGAAAATCCAGTGTTGAAATTCAATCTGAGTCCAAAGGCCTGAGTCCCAGGGGGCTGTTGAAGCAACTCCTAAACCAAACTAAAGGCCTGAGTATACAAGGTGGAGTTCTAAGAGGGTGTGGTTTTCAGTCTTTGTTCTATTGTGTCTCCTACTGCTGTGCTAAAACATTGACCAAAGGCACCTTGGGGGAGGAAATGTTTACTTGGCTTATAGATTACAAGCCTACCACCTAGGAAAGACCAGGCAGGAGCCCAGAGGCAGAAACTGAAACCCTGCTTACTGGCTTGGTTTTCTATAGCTCAATCACTAATGAAGAAAATGCCCCCACGAACTTGTCTATAGGCCAATCTGATAAAGACATTTTCCCAATTAAGGTTTCCTCTTGCCAGATGACTCTAGCTTGTGTCAAGTTGAAATAAAACTAGTCAGCGCAGCTTCGGAGTCTGTAAACCTGAGAGCAGGAGAAGACGATGTCTCAGCTCCTACATAAAGAACGTGTACTTCCTCCGTCTTCTTGCTTTGATTGAATGGGTCCTCCAGTGGAGCGAATCATTAGGATGCTCACAAACATTGGTAAAAGATCTCTTTTCCAGCCTTCTCACTCTAACACTAATGTCTTCTCAACACACTTTAAACACACACATACACACACACTTAGAAATAATATTTGTGGGGTGTGTGTGTGTGTTGTACACATGTGAGTGCACAAGTTTGTGCAGACATTTTAGGATTTAATCAGATTTTTTTCTTTTTGGTTTTTTGGTTTTTTGGTTTTTCGAGACAGGTTCTCTCTGTGTAGTCCCGGCTGTCCTAGAACTCACTCTGTAGACCAGGCTGGCCTTGAACTCAGAAATTCGCCTGCCTCTGCCTCCCAAGTGCTGGGATTAAAGGCGTGCGCCACCACCGCCACCCGGTTATCAGATGGGTTTTGATGCATGCACTTGTGGAGGCCAGAGGTCAACGTCAGATGTTCTTTGTGATCACTTTCCACCTTCTTTTTAAGACAGGGTGTACCAGTGAACCTGGAGATCACTGATTGGCTCGACTAGCAGGCCAGTGAGCCGTCAGCATCTTCCTGTATCTGTCATCCAACACTGGCATTAAAGGCACCAGCTAGTCATGTCTGACTTTCTGCATGAGTGTTCGAGATCCAAACTCAGGTCTCTATGCTTGTGCAAGAAGCATTTTACCCACTGAGCAACAGAAATCTCTCTCTCTCTCTCTCTCTCTCTCTCTCTCTCTCTCTCTCTCTCTCTCCCCCCCTCTCCCTCTCCCCCTCCCCCTCTCCCTCTCCCTCTCCCTCTCCCTCTCCCTCCCCCCTCTCTCTCAGACACACACACACACACACACACACACACACACACACACTCTGTTGTCTGCTTTTTCTATGTAACCCTGGCTACCCCAGAACTCATTCTGTAGACCAGACTTGAACTCACACAGACCCTCCTGCCTCTGCCTCCTGAGATCAAAGGCATGTGCCACCATTGTCTGGCCAAAAATAATCTTTTACATTGTCCGTTGAGACATCCCTGAGCCCAGTCAAGTAAACAAAGAAAAATTAGTTCCATCTTTTTCTTTCTTAGGGTGCACGTTCCTTTTTCTTTTCCTCCTGTGAAATCCTGGCCTTACTTTTGCATATGGTACCTTCAATAGGTGCTCCAGGGAACCGAGAACCTTGGATTGACTTGCTGGGGATGTGGCAGCCATGACAGGCTCACTTTAGCACCTGAGCCAATAGCTCATAGACTGGGATGCAGAAAGCTCTAGATCCTTTCTTCCAATGGCCTGCCTCAGTTTTACCTGCTGTAAAATGAAGATATTTTTTCTTTTGTAAAAATTAAATACGTTAATGCATGTAAATCAGTTAGAGAGGTATCTGGTACATATTAAATGCTCAGTAAATGCGACAGGGTCCACATGACAACCCATGTTTTATATCACAGAAGCATCCTTCCAACTTTATTTTCTTCTAGGGCATATCTCTGGAAGATAGAAAAGATGGAGGTGAATTGTCCAGAACTCAAGAATTTTACCCACAGTGATGAAAACATAAGTTTTGGGGCTGGAAAGACTTGGGGATGGAGAGATCGATCAGCAGCTGCTAGTTTTCCAGAGGACCTGAGTTGGATCTGCAGCTCTCAAGTGGCTCATGGTCCTCTGTAATGCAAGCTTCAGGAGACTCAGCATCCTCTTGTGGCCTCTGAGGGCACCCGCACACACACACAGAATACATACGTTTATACACACATTTTTTAAGAAGAGAGAGAACGTAAGAATCACTTAAAAATTGAATTGGATAGAGAAATACAACTTTCTGCCATCAATCTGTTTAAAAGTGCCGATAGTTGGTCTGGATTTTCCATTATTTTAGGTTTGCTGAGCAGGCCTGGAATATGAAATAACTTAAAATATCTGGATGCAGACATGAAGGGAAGACAACATAATTTTAGGCAGGCTTCTATGATAACTCAGTATGGTTTACATTAAAATACGCAAGCTGTAGCTATCACTCATATCATTAAATACTAAATGTGTTAGTTATCTGTTGCTACACAACAAGTTGCCTCAAAGCTTGGTGGTCTAAAACAGCAACAAACATTTATTCTCTCCTACAGTTTTTGTAGGACAAAAATATGAAGATGGCTCCTTTGGGCACCTAAGCAGGCTCTTGTGTTGTTCTAGGGATGATATTGCCTAGAGATGCAGCAGTAGCTCGTGTGAAGGTTTGACTCAGTATGGAGGGTCTGTTTCTCAGACAGCTTGCTCACATGCCCAGTGTCAGGAGGTCTCGGGTCCTCGTCTCACGGACCTATCCTAGGGCTATGTGTCTCATGGCACAGCCACTTCCATTGCAATGGATCCCAAGAAGTAAGGAGCTACGATATCATTTCTGACTTAGCCTTAGAAGTCACAATATCCTTTCAGTGGTATTCTACTATTTACCCATCCAAATATACTCATTACATGAAGAGCCGATATAGAGATTCAAACACCAGTAGGCAGAGACTTTAGGGAGCATTGGAGAATGGCTACCACACTTCAACAAAAACATGAAAGCAAATTCATTATTTTTCAAAACCGAACAAAACTGCAGTGTGTTTTTCCTAAGATGTAAAACAGTGTTGCTTCTTCCGTTGTCCACGTTCAGATGGTGGCCTCTCTAAGTGGGTCAGCAGTGCCAAATGTAGAACTGTGTGTGTAAGGGAAAGGACTCCACAGCAGCTCCAGGCTTAGCTTAAAAAGCCTCAGCTTAAGCAAGTTTTTATGGCTAAAACTGTCTAGCTATCGTTGCAGGAATGTATGCCACGGAGTTAGGACCAAGGATTTATGAAGCTGTTTCGGGGAGGGGTGACCAGCGTTTTTACATTTTTCTGCCTGAGAACATTTGAGGTGTGACTCTCCATAAATCACAGGTACTGAAAGTCATTTCTATGTATAAATTCAGGTTTTAAAGACTGAAAATGCAAGTGGTATTATTCAGAGATGAGCGTGAGCTCCGAGGCTCTTTAAGAGTTAAACCCGTGAGATGACTACATGGGCAATGGAGGAGACTGTGAATCTACAGAAGGCATCAGAAGGGATGGGAGGGCTCCTGAGCCCAAGGTAGGATCAGTGACTTCAGCCTAATCGATGTAAGTCATATGATTCAAAAGGGCCAAGTCAGTGAAGAGGGGGCCTGGAGAAATGGAGCAGAGAGCAGGACATCATAGTCATATAGTAATAAATAGCAAGCAGGTACTGTATGTGAATCATCCAATCCACACCACTCTAACAGTTGGTGTACACTATGCAAATTAAGTGAATTTCTTAAGGTAGCAGAGCTTGGATTTTGATGAAATATGGAGCATTCCATAGCCTGTAATGTTAGCTATTCTTTTCTAGTTCTGTCCTAGGGAGTGGTAACCCTGTCAAGAGGACCCCGGTCCCTACTCAGTGGCAGATTTGTCTCCAGTGACTTCAGTACCACAATACACACTGCCTATTAGCATCATTTCTTTGGCTCTTGGTTCCAGATTCCAGAAGTCACCTCCAATCTGACCTCCTCTTCCCACAGAGAAAAAAACAAGGTCAATATCTGATAAGACAGAGCATCCCTCACAACAGACATACCAATCAACAGGGCATCCCACACAGCGGGGCATCCCACACAGTGGGGCATCCCACACAGCAGGGCATCCTACACAGTGAGGCATCCCACACAGCGGGGCATCCCACACAACAGGGCATCCCACACAACAGGGCATCCCATACAACAGGGCATCCCATACAACAAAGCATCTCACACAACAGAGGCAATTTCCATGGGGATATTTAAATACATATATTTTAAATGCACAATCATAAAATATTTCAAACATACAGAAAATAATAAATATACAAGATTAACCCAGGCTGACTGCGGTGGTGTGTGCATATAATCCTAACATTTGAGAGGTAGAGGGAAGGAAATCAGGTGGTCAAGGCCAGTTTCAGCAATACATACACACACAAGGCCAGTTCACATCCATGGGCTGCATGGGATCCTGTTTCACACAAGCAACAACAACAACAACAAGGGTTTGTGATAGTGGGTTAGTGGGTAAAGCAGTTGACTTGCAAGCCAGAGGATCTGAGTTCGATCTGCTGAAGCTGGCTATGGTAGCATGTGCTTGTAATTCCAGCACTGAGGAGGCAGAAACAGATCCCTAGGGCTCACTGGCCATCCCATCTAGCTCAATTGGTGATCTCCAAGCCAACAAGACTCCCATTCTTAAAGGAGGTCGGCTGAATTCTTGAAGATGATACCCAAGGTTGATTTCTGGCCTCCACACATGCATGCACCAACACATGAATGAATACATGCATACACACACTTTCAAAAATGGAGGAGTTAACAATTAAAGCACTTGACTAGTATGCATAATGTCCTGGGTTCAATCTACAATACTGGAAATGAGGGGTGGTAAGAGGTTACCCAATACTCAATTTTATGAGTATTTGTTGTGTTTGCTGTAGAGTTCCTCCCTCCCCCAAACTCTGAGTAGTTAAAGCATAGGGACTTCGTCCAAAGACAGACAGACCCAAAATCAGCACACATGTAAGTTGCTTTCAAGGGGCAGCATTAATGGAAATACCCTTGTGGTCACATATGATGTTTCTTTGGAGGACAATTAAGGTGACAGCGCTAACATGCTTCAGATCTTACTCAGTTCAAGGATAGTTTTTCTGGTTTCCTTCTGGCACATTCTCAGCCTTGTGTTGCACCCCTTTATAACATTGCTTTTCAAGATGTTAAAAATGTTCCTATGTTTATTGTACTAATTTCTATCCTTGCATTGACTGTGGGTTTTACAAGGCAGAGCATGAGCATGTACCACATTTTATTCACTATTGCACCTCCAGTACCTAGGATAGTGTTTGTCAGTACTGGGCATTTAAATTAAAAAAAAAAAAAAAAAAGAACTTTCAAGGTGTGTATTCAGTTTAAAACATCAATCTTTCTAGAAGCTTTCTAAGAAATAAAAATGTACAAAGACTGAATATGGAAGTCCACAGCAGTACTATTCATAATAGCCACAAAGTAGAAACAATTTAAATGCCTGTCATATTGTGTGACTTTTCCTGTGGAGATGTGAAAAAAACTTCAGTCCAGGTAGGGCACCAATGATAAACCAAAGAGCCCACCCAAGTCTGCCTTAGTGTACCTGTAAGTTTATTGGGGTTTCTTGCAGGAGCAGGAACAACTCAAAGGTAGCTGTCAATGTACAGTCCACTCAGTATGCTTAAAAATCCATGAAATCAGCATCCCTTACTGGACAGGCTAGAGAATCTCTTCTGCCCAGCATTGTTTACTGCTTGGATAATCTTGGGGAGGGGCCTCGTGGATCTTGTAGGTTTCAGAAGTCTGAGACTTGCGTGTTTCATTTAATTTGTGAGTCCTATGAGTATCCCTCCTCCTCCTCCTCCTCCTCCTCCTCCTCCTCCTCCTTTTTTTTGAGACAGGGTTTCCATGTGTAGCCGTGGCTGTCCTGGAACTCACTCTGTAGACCAGGCTGGCCTCAAACTCAGAAATCCGCCTGCCTCTGCCTCCCAAGTGCTGGGATTACAGGCATGCGCCACCAACACCCAGCTCCCTTCTTCTTCTAAAATGAGATCATTACATAAAACCATCGTAACCAGGCTTAGTAGCACAGGTGTGTAATTCTAACTACTCTAGCTACTTGGAAAGCATAAGCAGGTAGATCTAAAAGTCAAGTCCAATCTGGACTACAGAGTTAGCTGGAGACCAGTCTGGGCAACTTAGTGAAATCATTTATCAAAACAAAAATCACAAAAAGAGGACTGGGGATATATCTCCATGGTAGAACACTTGCTTAATGTGCAAATCCATTTTGTGAATATATAAACAAAAAGTGGCATATCCATTTTGAAAGTTAGCTTCAATGGTCAACTGACACTATCTAAAATCACCTGGGAAGAGAGTGTAAATGAGGGATTCTTTAGACTAGGTTGGGCTGTGGGCATGCCTTTAAGGGATCATCATGAGTGTGCAGATCAGTATTGGAAGACCTGCCTACTGTGGGCGACACCATTCCCTAGGCAGAACTCTTAAGAGTATGGAAAATGAACTGAGCACAAGCACTCATACTTTCATTTCTCTGCTTCTGATTATGGAAATGGCATGAACCAACTCCTTCACGTTTCTGCCACTGTGATTTCCCTGTTATAATGACTATATAACCAAGAATTATGAGCTAAAATAAACCCTTTCTCCCCTAAGTATTTTTGGATAGAAATTTTTTTTATCACAGTAACCCCAAAAGACACCCATACAATGGAACATTGCCCACCAATTTAGAAGAAAGAATGCCTTAGCAAATCACTCTACAGTATAGATGAGCAAAAAAATTATGTTATATGAAATATGCCAGATATGAAATATTACATATAGGAGGAAAGTAAGTCAATAGGTATGCATGACAATTAGGATCAACTGTAAATGGGAATTTGGCAGTGGTGGAAATATGGATTGTGGGATGGTTACTTGACTACATAGATTTACTAAACATCAAGTTATTCACTTTACTAGTAGGCAGATTATACAGTAATACATTTTGTACCACAGTAAAGTAGCTAAAGTTGTTTTAGAAAATCAATCTCCTTACTTAGTCACTTTATCCAACTGTACACTCCATGGAACATTACCTTTGTGGGACATTGACCTAGTTATGCTAGTTGAGTCTATCAACTCTTTAGCAATAGATCCGATTTTTAACCTGACACATCAAAAAGAAAATATCCTATTTCACAGCCTCCTTTATGTCCTGGGAAAAAACTGCAAGCAAGTTCTGGCCACAAGATGTAAACAAAAGTGATGCAGTATTTTCTGAGAGGCTGTTGAAGACACTGAGCCCCAGGGTTTGTATTGTCCACTATCTCCTTTATCCTTCTAGGAACAACTGGACTGTGTTCCAATCGTCACCACGGACCATGAGGTGAAGAGGGAAAGCTAAGAAGGGAGAAGCAACAGTATCATGAAACTGGTTGTCAATGTGCCATTTGAGTGCTATAAGAGTGCTGTTTGCCTCTTATAGTTCATATATAAGATCAGATTCAATGTTAACATTATTATTCCTTTGTAGCCATTTATCTTTTAGTAAAAGTTATTATTTTTTTTTTTTTAGCACTTTTAATTCTATGTATGAGGCAAGTACCTCAGTGGCCAGAAACCTTGGATTTTCGTGGAGCAGGAATTACAGGTGGTTGTGAGCTACTTAAAGTGAGTGCTGGGAACTGAACCTGGGTCTTCTGCAAGAACATTAAGGGCTCTTAACCACTAAGCTATCTTTCCAGCACCCCTTTGCAGCCATTTTTATTATATCCAGCTGTCTTAGTTTGGGTTTCTGTTGCTGCAATGAAAACATCATGCCAAAAAGCAACTTGGGCAGGAAAGTGTTTATTTGGCTTACACTTCTGTATTCTTGTTCATCATCTGCTGCTACTTTGTTTCCAACCCAATTCCCCGGTAAAAGAAAGCTCAACTCAATCAGTTACCGAAACAAGCTTCAAGCCTAGATTGGGCAGATCTCCCACTACACTACTCTATTCCCATCTATATTATCCCATATAACTTGTGGTTTCTCCAAGCCCCCAGCTTCTCTCTCTGCTGCCTCTCCGTTGATCTCCGTAGCTCCTCCCCTTCCTGTCCCCCCTCCCCCGTAGCTCCTTCCCTAGACTTTCAGCTCTTCCCACTTCCTCCTGTTCAATCATTGGCTCAAGCCTTTATTTGAAAAGTTAATGTGGGGAGA
The DNA here is from genome assembly GCA_964023405.1 of Apodemus agrarius. Lineage (NCBI taxonomy): Eukaryota > Metazoa > Chordata > Mammalia > Rodentia > Muridae > Apodemus > Apodemus agrarius. The sequence goes on from OZ030008.1 coordinate 18,455,066, forward strand.
AGGTTCACCAGGCAACTCCTCATCTGCAGCCCCTCTGAGGAGTGGAATTAGCATCAAAATACAAGCCCGGGGCTATCCACAACAATTATCAAATTAAGTCAGGACAGAAATTCAAATAGGAAAGGAACCTGGAGGCAAGAGCTGATGCAGAGGCCATGAAGGGGTACTGCTTCCTGATTTGCTCCTCCTGGCTTGTTCAGCCTGCTTCTTATAGGATTCAGGACCACCAGTCCAGGGACGGCCCCACCCACAATGGGCTGGGCCCGCCCCCATAAATCATTAATAAAAAAAAATGCCTTAAAGCCATATTTTATGGAGGTGTTTTCTTAACTGAGGTTCCCTCCTTTCATATACCTCTAGTTTGTGGGTCAATTTGACATATGACTAGTCAGCACAGCATCCTAAATTTAATCCTAAGTAATATCAGTTGTAGTAGGTATGGAATAAAAAAAGAGAGAGAGAGAGAGAGAGAGAGAGAGATCTGTGGTCAAGTAATTTTAAGAGCTATTAAAGTTTTACAGACTTTAATAATGGAAGGTTAGTTGAGAGTTTTGGGGATATGCTAATAAGTAGTTCCCAAGAACACCCAAAAAAGGCTCCAGTACGCACAACTCAGATCCCAAAACAATTTTAATTGGGAATCTCATGTGACAAGTGATTTGGAAATGGGAAGTGTTGTTTTTAAAAATTTGTATTTTTGATTCTTCTTTTCTAAGCCTTCCTTTTTCTAGACAGCTAGGGAGATCACCCTTAAATGTAAGTGTGACGGAAGGACATCTTAATTTGAAATGCTTGAAGGATTCCTATAGGATAAATTTCGAACTTCCCGTTTTCATTCTTTAAGTTTATTTCCATTTGCCAAGTAAGACATAAGAACTTGTATTCTACTAAAATTAAATGCATATGAACCAAGTTCTGCAGACTGTGAAATTCTCGGAATATTTGCTAAGAATGTTTCTTTCTTTCCAGTGCTTTCGAGTCAGGCCAGTACTTCAAGCATTTCATGGGGTTAGTTCATTTTCAGAAGGAGGGTGAGGGTCGAGTTTCTCTGGTTCTCACTGTGCATCCTATCTTGGGGTGCACTGATCAATGTTCATGCCACAGGATGAGTTCCTGGAAAAGCCCAGTTCCAGGTGAGGCTGTGATAGCTCAAATACTTCCTGTGTTACTTGTTGCAACTGACTTTGAGTACATTTGTTTTTTGTTTGTTGTCATCTTGACACAAGCCAGGATCATCTGGGAAGAGGAAATCTCATGTGAGGAGATGACTCCATCCGATTGTCCTGCAGACCAGTCTGTGGGGCATTTTCTTGATTGATGATTGATGTGGAAGTGCCCAGCACACTGTGGAAGGCGCCGTACCTGGGCGAGCCAGGAGGAAGAAGCCAGTTGGCAGTATTCCTCCAATGCTTCTGCTTCAGTTCCTGCCTCCAGATTCCTGCCTTGAATTTCTGCCCTGACTTCCCTCTATGACGGACTATAAACTTTCCTCCACAAGTTGCTTTTAATCATGGTGTATTATCAAGGGGAACTTAATTTTTTCCTTTAAATATATTTTCTACAACTTTATATATATATATATATATATATATATATATATATATATACACATATACAGACATATATAATATTTATTTTTATACCATCCACCCCTCACCAGACTTCCCTTTTTGATTTAGTCTGTGCCTTCTCTCTAGCCTCACTCTGACCAATTTCCCCCTCTGACATCATGGATCTTGTCAGAGCTGAGACTGAACCATATTTTCCCTGTCCTCTCCACAGGACACCCCTCCTGGGGCATCTTCTGCCAGTTCTCTTGCCTCCTATGTGATCACTGAGCCTTTCAGACCAGATTCAGACATCAGCTCAACACTTCCATTCATACTTGGAGCAACGCCTACTATCCGTAAAACACTGCATCTGTGCTCGAGTTACAATCTCTATCCTGGAAGGACCCAGACTTCTGTGACATCAGACACGTCCTGTGTTGGTCAGGGTATGCGACCGAATGCAACGATCCACCTGCATACGTCAGTCACTGGACACTGTGAGTGTATTTCTTGTTCACAGCATTGTCCGGCGCAGGTGAGCACACGGGTTCTGCTCTTTGCGGTCAGTCAGGAACCTGGACCCACACTATTGCCATTTCCCAATTCTCCTCTGGATAATGATGCTTAGGACCAGCAAATGGAGGAGGGAAGCAAGGCTTGGGGGACCAACAGGAGTGTTTAGGGGATGCTCAGAAGTGATGCAAATCTTATTTCTTTTTTTTTTTTTTTTTTTTTTTTTTTTTTGGTTTTTCGAGACAGGGTTTCTCTGTGTAGCTCTGGCTGTCCTGGAACTCACTCTGTAGACCAGGCTGGCCTCGAACTCAGAAATCCGCCTGCCTCTGCCTCCCAAGTGCTGGGATTAAAGGCGTGCGCCACCACGCCCGGCGCAAATCTTATTTCTATCAAGATTCTTTTTTTCTTTTTTTCTAGAGGTCAGTTGGATGGGACTACTCGGAGTAATTTTGCTGTAAGCTTTTGGGGAAAATGAAATGGTCTTGTGAAAATATCCTCTTTGAAAATAGCCTCTTTCTCTCTTCCATAGATTTGAGACAAGAACAATGAAGAAGCTGGCGTTCTAATGGAGGAAACAGAGGAGAGAGTGGAGGCAGGAGAACACAGCCAAATATCTTTCATCTCCTTGTAGTTACTATCAGAAAGTTCTGGAAGTGCAGGAAGTCTTTCTGAGGTTACTATTTTTTTTTTTTTTTTGAGTTGTAACATTTCCCCCCCTCTCCAGGATACTCTGGAAATGGAGGTATTACTATATGGTACATCAATTGCTACATTTCTGTTCTCACCTTTGTATTAGACCTTCATAGCCTCATGGTATCAACTAACTCTTCTTGCAGCTGCAGTAGCGAGCAGCTCTGGATGGGGGCCATCTGACTTCACACGAGTGGACCCTGATAGTGGTTGGCTCACGGCCCTCCTTCCAGGGCCCCGTTGACACTGCATTTGAGAACACCACAGAATGCTTGGAATGTAGCCATGACTAACTGACGTGAATCCCTGCCCAATGAAAGAAGAGCTGGTGAGTCAACTTCCTTCCCTTTCCTACGCCACAGGCAATACTGAGACTCAGGTTATATGGCTTCTGAGAGAATAATCTCTGAGCAGAAACCATCAGCCACACTTAGAGCAGGCCAAACTAACAGTCCTTCTGGAATTTGCATTTCGTTCCTACCTTACACTTACACCTCATTTCTGCAGCACAGAACCAACTTCTACTTCTGGGCAGAGGGCAACAAAATGGAGCTCAGCGGCTGCCCGCTTCCCAGAGTGCTGCCTGGCAGGGCCCTAGCAGCTCTCAAAGTGCTTAAGAGTCAGCTTCTCCATTCTGCAGACCTCCTCTTTCATGGCTGAGCCTGCAGGATCTTGTCTTCTGAATGTAGTTTCAGGCATTTCCTTTGCCCGCACACATTCTATTCTACTTGGTTGGAAGCCCTCCCTGGACTCCTATTGATTCCTTGTCTGACCACCCCACATTGTGTCTTTGTGTCTTATTATTGACTTGCCTCAAATATGAGAATGGCAAGTCAAGTCTACCTTTCCTTTCTGTCCAGCTCCTGCCCTTCCACCCCCCACCCCCAGTCTTTCTTGTCTCTATGCCTCTGCATAAAAGTGCTTCTTCCTCTGCCCAATTTTTATTTCCTCGGCCTCAATCCCAGAAAGAATAAATTCATAGATGTCAGCCCCTTGAGTACTGTTGAGAGCTCTAGACCTCACTGGGTCTGACCACCAGCTTCCTGATCCCTTGGCTGTTGCAGAAACTGGATTAGAAGGTAAGTAAGCTATCTCTTAAAAGGCCAGAGCCCAGGCTGACCTCGAACTCCAGATCCTCCTGCCTCTGCCTCCTTCAACAAATCCTACCTGCCTGTGCCACCAGAACAGGCATGCCGGGCGGTGGTGGCACACACCTGTAATCCCAGCACTCTGGGAGGCAGGGGCAGGCGAATTTCTGAGTTGAGGCCAGCCTGGTCTACAGAGTGAGTTCCAGGACAGCCAGGGCTATACAGAGAAACCCTGTCTTAAAACAACCAAATCCAAAAAACCAAAAACAAACAAACAAACAAACAAACAAAAAGGCCAGAGCAAGGGACAATTAGCTACCAGCTTGGCAGGATTGGCGATTCTTGAGATGACTGCTCTCTGCCTTGTCTCCAGACTGCAAGCCTCGCTTAGAGCCAGAATGTTGTCGGCCTTAATACTCTTTGTATCTATAAAAAACAATACCTCCAGACATGGCTGATACTTAATATCTAAGGAAAGATGGAAAGAGGAGGAAGTATGGGCTGTGACACATTGTGGCCATCCTTGAAACACATGAAAGAAGGTGGCAGGTGAGACAGTTATGTGATGCATGGCTGCTACCTGTGCCCTTTCAAACTAGACAAATTACTGGGACAATCCAAGAAACGAAGAAATACCTTAGCTAGGGTTACCATTACTGTGATGAAACACCATGACCAAAAGCAACTTGAAGAGGACAGGGTTTTGCTTCTCACAGTCCCATGTAACACTTCACCAAAAAGCAGTGAGGGCAGGAACGCACAAGGGGTAGGAATCAGAAGGCAGGTGCTGATACAGTGGCCATGGACAGGTGCTGCCTACTGGCTTGCTCATGACTCAGTCAGCTTGTTTTCTTATAGAACCCAGGACCACAAGCCCAGGGGTGGCACCACCCCCAAGAATCACTATTCAAGATTGATAAACCCTACTGGCTTACCTATAGTCTGATGGAGGCTCCCTCCTCTGAGGACTCTAGTTTGTGTCAATTTGGCATAAAACTAGCTGATACAAGAAGCAAGACCCAGAAGAGAGAATTAAGGCCATTAGCTGAAAGACATAGGGAAACCAGGATCTCTACGAAGCTAAACGTATTCTTTCAGGGAGTACAGGAAGGCTCTGTTAACCCTTGTGCTTATCCTTGACACACTCAAACCATCCTCATCCTAAACACTTCCATCAAACTGCTCTTGGAGTCATCAGACTCAGATCATTCCTGCTTTAATTAAGGTAAAATGAGCTTTGAAAGTCAGAGTCCAGCCAGTTTGGGGAATGTTCTTTTTTTCTTTTAAGTATTCACTGGGGAAATACTCCAGATGGGGCAAGCAGGAGTGAAGAGGAAAAGTGATCATCGGTTAACAGAGTAGAAAGAATGCTATAAGGAACATTCAGCTAGGCAGGGCAGGCTCTTGATTCCTCCTTGCTCTAATTGCTCCTCCCCCATCTCTGGTCTGATGTCCTTCCTCCCGCCATCTGTTTTCTTTATGGCATCTATCACTACCTGCCTCTGTATTCATTTATTTATTTTATTTATTGCCTTTCTTTTGCCTGTTCGGTGAGAGCAAGGGCTTTGTCCTATTGACCGCTACATCCTCCGTCTCAGATCAATGTCAGGTATTTAGTGAGCACTTAAAAATTAGCTGCTAAAAAAACGAATTACGGAAGACAACAATTGGTTGAATCTCTGTCATACGCTAGGCCCTGTCCTTGAGGATGCTACAAGGATGGTAGTGGAGATAGGCCCGAAAATAAACACACCATGGTTCCACTCCTGATGTTACTGAAGCATATCCAATGCGCTGCAGGATCCTCAGGGCTGGAAAACTCCCGGGGTGTGCAGGGCCCTAGGAAGAAGCTCCTATGCTAGGGAGCCAGGCGGATCTGCAGTATAAGCAGCTTGAGACCGACGGCCGGGTTCCTCACTTCCCTCGGCCTCTCAGCATCTTCTTTTTCCTGTCCTTTGGGATTTTCACCTCTCCTCGTGTGTGCGTTGCAGAATCTGGGCACCGGAGGGACGCTCACATCGTGGGACCCCAGTACATTTTCTCCCACCTCCGGAGAGCCAATCTCGGGTTTTCCAGCTTGCCAGCCCACTACCTGAGAGACCTCCATCTGCAGGTTGAGCCCCAGCCGCTTGCCAGCGCCCAGGTCCTCGCCCCCTGCTTGCAAGCCAGAGTGCAGTACCCCGCCCCGCCCCCTCCGCCCGCGGGACCCCAGCCCCGCCCCGCCCCCGCGGCGGGGCCGCTTCGTTCCGGGGGGCGGAGGGGGGGTGGGCCGGGAGCTGCGCTGTCTGCAAGGCGGGGAGATCTAAGCGGGGAGGCGGGGCGGCTCCGATATCGACCAATCACCGGTGCGATCACATCCATGCAAATACGAGCACAATGGAGCGAGCCCATCACTCGCTCCTGCAAGCAAGCTTGAAACGGGCTTCAGTTTGAGCGGCAGCCCACATGACCAATGAGCCTGTGTTTTGGGCAGGCGAAGCCCAATGGCGCGGCAGGGGAGGCGGGCCCGAGCTGGGTTAGGGTGTCCTTGCAGGGTGTCTGAGCTAAACTTCACCAAATAATAGCTGTTTGTATTTTGGCTGCTGCAGGAGCCATTTTAGGTAAGTTCTTCTCTTAACTTTTTATTTTCCTGCCTGACCCCGGCAGGCTGGCCTTGCCCGCGGAGACCCTGTCTCCGCCCCGCTGGCCGGGATGGGGCTGCCCTATGAATGGAGCGGGGCTGAGGGGCCGCGGCGGCGCGAGGCCCGGCCGGGCAGGGGTCCGAGCGCGGCCGCGGGCGTACGGCCAGGCCGAGGGCCCCGAGGCCTGAGTCGAGGGGCTTGGAGTCCGCCCCTCCGGGCTGCCGCGCGCTCCGGCCGCCCGCCGTCCTTGGGAGAGCACCACTGCGGGCCGCGCGCCCAGGCTCGGGGTCCTGCTTCAGACCCCAAGCGCGGGCCTTTGCGGCGGGGCGGGGCCTGCCAGGGCTTCCCGGGGGACCCCGGCGGCCCACGGCGCGTGAGGGCCACCCCCGCACCCGCCAGCCGCTACTGCCCCCGCGGAGAAGTTGCTCCGCTCCGCGTCCTGCGTCTGTTTGCAGGGGTGGAGGAGGGTGGGCCGGTGCCAGGCTGCTGCTCCGGGAGGGGGCGGGGGCCCCGGCGCGTCCCCGGGTCGCGCGCCCCTCTGGCCCGCTCCTCACGCACTAGCGCGCACTCACCCCGAAATTTGGAGCCCTGAAGACTCCAAGCCACCCAGCTACCCCGCTGCCAAGTTTGGTGCGTTATTAGATTGCATGTTAGAGCTTGCAAAGAAATTAGAGAGGGAGGGAACATTTAAAAAAAAAAAATCTGTTCCCTTCAGGCATTTATTTTTCTTCTCTGCTGAGAAGTAACGGAGAATGTCCTTCCTAAAATTTCTAGGGACCATGCCGGTCAGATGTGCAGAGGGGTTGGCAGTTCCTTGGGTTTTAAAACGAGGTTATTAGGAAATCCCCGCACTAGTGAGATAATTGAAATGTGAGTTTGTTTGCAGCTTCAGTTTTTATTTGATCCAATTAAAAATGCATAAGCGTGCACTTTATATTTGTGTACATAGAGTATTCCTAGTTTCAGTCATGACTAATATGACTGTGGTTTCACGAGTGTGGGATCTAATAAGGCAGTATAATTCAATTTTGAGCTCGTAGGCCCGTGTTCTCCAAATTAGGCTTTATAGACCATTAGTAATCTGGCCGAGGTTTCTAGTGAGTCTCTGGCATCTCTGAGCATCTTTCTCCGGGGCTGTGTGTGCCTTTTTCTCCACCCCTTAAAAAACTGTTCGTTTCTGCTGTAACAGATCCATGAACAGAGAAAAATAGATATTTTAAGTATTGAGTTTTCAAGAGTGACTGAAATATTTTGCCTAGGATTTGATTATTTCCCAAATGGTATATAAGAATACCGTGCCAGTCGGCCCCCATATTGGCATACTCCGTGGGGATCTGCTCATGGTGCTTTTGGAAAAGTCTGGACAGACACCATGCTTTCTTCCAGAGCCGTGAATGCTTGTCTTCTTGTAACAGAGCTAGTGGGTCTGTCTCATTGACTGCGCATAGCACAGTAGTTTAGCTGGAAGCCAAGTTGGAAGATCAGGTTGGCAACCTCCGAGAGAGTTTTTGTGAACTTTGTGGTTCTCTGGCAGTCGAAGGATTTGAGATGTGTGTATGATAAAATGATTAGGCATGAGTTGACATGTAGCATGGTTTATGCCAGCCGGAGCAGGTGGTTTCACATAAGCGGAGCATCCTTCCCAACCCTTTAACCACGGGCCTGCGGGAATGTGAAGTGGTATGACTTAATTTGGAGTTCCTTCTGTCCCAAGATTTCATAGGTGGATTATTAGTCTTTTTGTATTTAAATTAACCCAAGGGCTGGGAAGATAGCTCATGTGGTAAAATGTTTGCCATGATAGCATTAGGATTCAAGTTTGGCTCTCCAGCAACCACATTTAAAAAAAAAAAAAATCAGGCATGATGGCTAACTCCTGTACTCCCTGGGGCTTGCTGGTCAGCTGGCCAATCTAGTGGAATTGGCAAACTCTAGAGTAGGTGAGAGAGAGAGAGACCTTGTCTCAAAAAAAAAAAAAAAAAAAAAAAAATGTAGTGAGATTGAGGAAGAAACATCTGATCTTTGACCTCCATGTGCACAGGCACACATACCTAAGCACACACAAGAAGCTAACCCGCACATATCCCTACCCTCATACCCTCGCTCTGTTGTTTGGGAATCTCTGCTTATAATACGTAGTTTGAAGTGCGGAATTTTTTTTTTTTTTTTTTTTTTTTTTTTTTTTTTGTATGTAGTCTGTCTTGGTGAAGTGACGTTGGTTTTGTGGTCTCTGCGATGCTACAGTTTCTATGGAGTCATGGTCCTTGTTTTCCCCTTTTGGCTTCTTTGTTACAGCACTGCAAAGTGAATGTGAGTCTACCACAGCTTTCAAATGTCTTTATAATTATCTTTATAGTAGTGTAATAGGAGGCCTTCCGACTCCTCAGAATATGACTTCAGGCTAGAAGTTGAAAAACCAGTTAGAAGTGGAGTGAGAGAACCAGAGTTAGGCCTTCCATTCAGGAAGATCCGCTGGAGATTTTTTGTATTTATTGCTATACTTTCCTTGTAACTGTCTCAAATGACAAAGAAAATACTTAGCAGGATTGTATCTCTTTAGGAACTGCATTCAATTTGTGATTTTTGCTAGCTGAATATTGCAGAAGGTTTATCAGAAACAGTATGCCTTGAGACCACTGTATTTTGGAGACTCTTTGATTTATTTAAATTTCAAAAACATTTTTGGTTTTCTGAAAGCATGACTTAATTTCAAACCTAGTTTGTGGTTATTCTCTCCTGTGTTAAACCTCAGACTGTTCTGTCGTTCCCTGTGCTCTCCAACTTACCTGGGATGTCTGTTGGTGGAGACCAGTGGGTCTCACAAGTGCCCTTTGAACAGGTTATTGGATTCAGAAAAAATACCTTTGCTACAGGACAGAGACAGTATCCACATCCAACGAAGAAACTGCTTTCTTTGGTCCATTTTCCCCAGTGCTTGTATTGCTTATTGCAAAGCCTGCAATAGTTTTGTTCTTAATAAATACTTCTCTTTCTTCTACATCCATCCTTCATAAAAGCTGTGATTTAGTTCAAGTAAAAAGCTACAGTGGATTTCCTGGGGTTGCCTGCATTTTTCTATACCAGATTATTATACTTCGGACTCCAAAGTACATAAAGTAATAATAGTTAGGGTTTAGGTGTCTGTTCCTTAAGGAATATTTTATTTGCAGTGGAATGTGAAACACTCGAGACAAGTAGCAGAGAGCCAGCACTGATTGGATAGTTACCTGGTGTGCATCCTGCACTCCGCCGGAGACTGGAGCCATGGGATTGAATGCCTTCGAGTTATAACCACTCATGAAGCTGGACTGCAGCTCCCTAGGATGGAGTGTTCAAGGCCACTAAGCCATGGGTAGAATTTGAGCTCAGATCCAAAGTAATTTCTTCGTATCCAAAGATTACTTTAGAAGTGTGAGTGTACCGTCTGGTTTTAGTCGTACGGTGCTAGGTCAGCAACTGTACTTTTTCTAAGTATGCATCCAAGTTTACTTTTTCATTTCAAGAACTTGTCGCTGAAAGGGGGACATATAGTGAGGGTACAGGTTTCCCTCCTTCCTCCTTCCTCCACTTAGGAGTTAAGAAGATTCTGGGCACAGCAGTCATGGCATGCAGAGGGAGAATGGAGTCACTTCCCTGCCGGAATGTTCTTTTCTTTTGCTTGTGTTGTGGAGGCGTTGATACTCTCATGAGAAATTCTGCTACTTCCATAAAAGTCCTGAAGGTAGTAAAATAGAGTTATTTTAAAATGTCCATTGCTGCTCCCATCCTGAACTAAATTGTTTGGATAAAATCCAGAGAAAATGCTCTGTAGTGCCTCTCATTGTCGGTTTCTACAGCTTGTGGTAGAGTTTGTGTGTCCTCAGTGGTCTTTATGTCCTTTGCTGTTGTTACTCGGTTCTGGGACCTTGAGGACATATAAGACACATGTGACATGATTTAAGCTCCTTTTTGGAAGTTTTTTTAAAGTCTGAACTTTTTTCTCTCTGTAATCATGAACAACTTAACTAAAAAATATTTTATGTGTATGAATGTGAACGCTATGAGTACGCGGGGGTTACAGATGGTTTCAAGCCATCTCTGCCCTTTGGGAATCAAATCCAGGTCCACTCCAAGAGTAACAAGTTCTCTTACCCACTGAGCAATCTCTCAAGCTCTCAAGTGTTTTCCAAGGAAAAAGCCGTGATTGTCCATGGTGTGTTTATCCTTTATCTTGGCATTTAGGACAGTCTTTGGAAATTTCAGGAGAATTAGGAAATAGAATATTAGAATCTTTTCAGGATGCGTTTCCAAATGTAAAAGAAAGTGGTGAGTACGCACTTGAGTTTTCTAAATGTCTGAAGAGATTTTCCTTTTGTGTGTGTGTGTGTGTGTGTGTGTGTGTGTGTTCTACAGGGGTCTTATAGGGAGTATTCATCCACATAGTTTTATAGGTAAAGTTTTTACTAAGTAGTTAAGCTTTTGATATATTTTGGATTTTGTTGTATGTTATGTGACCATGTTTTTTTATTTGGAGATGTATTTGTATTTGTTTGGTTTTGCTTTTATTTTTATTTATTTTTTGAGACAGTGTCTCACTGTGTAGTCCTTGGAACCTACTATGTAGACCAGGCTGGCCCCCAACTCACAGAGATAGATCCATCTACTTCTGCCTCCCAGGTGCTGGGATTAAAGGCACATGCTGCCACGCCCCCTTCCTCCTCTCTCTTAACTTCCAAATTTGTTTATGTAAAAGGGCTGGCTTTAGGTGGAGAAAAGATTTAGGTAGGACATTCAATACTTTTCTAGTTTGGTTGCAGCTTCTCATCCTGTCATTGGTTTGTCTTTGAAGGCCACAGAATAGTATGCAAATCTACCATCATTTGTGGTTCTCATACTATCCCCCCCCTTCTCCCCACAAACTAAAAAGTTAAATTAAGACTCATTGATTTAAGACACTTCAAAATAACTGCCTTGTAAGTGCAATCTCAGCCTCTCTAGCCGTGCTGGGGAGGTCCCCCTGCAGCGTGCCCGAGGTCACCTGCTGACTTCTTCCTCCTGCCCTCGCTCTTCTGGAAGTTCTCTCATACCCACCCCGCTTGGTAGGCTCTAAGGTTGTGGGAAGTGGGGGCCGCTGTAAGACAGCTTAGAGGGTTCTGGGCTTCTCAGTGTCTGCCATCTGCCTCTGCAGATGGGTCTAGCAGGACGGCTGTGGCAAGAATGCATGGTCTTTTCTTCCTCCCTTATTAATATTGTTGCTTCATTCAGTATATTAGGATTTACTTTTTCCTAAACTCAACGCGGACAGTCTAGGTGTTCGTCTTTACTCACACACACCTTTACTCACACACACGTAGGGAAGGAACAAGCCAACAGGTTCTTATTACAATTAAACAAGATGCCTCTTTTTCATGTCTCAAGACTTATGTAGGGTCTTGCAACTAATATGAACATTAAGTGGAGTTTTCTAAAAATGTGTCTACTTGGGCACACTGTTTTACAGAGAGCATGCATATGTATCAGAGCCCATAAAACCAGTTGTTATTGTAGAAAAGCGTCTTATTTTAAGGTTCCTGCGTCTCGCTGTGTGATTTCCTTAAATAGAAACAAATTGATGAACTAGACGTCCAGAGCAGAAAAAGAATCAAAAGAGCAATTCTGGCAAATCATTGAACGCGGGATTCTCATAGGTTTTCTTATAGAACCTATACAAGTTGTAGAGAATCAGCTTATTTTTCTTGACTTGTAGATTAGATGGTTTAGTAAAGGTCACTGATTCCTCTAAAGCAGTGGTTTCTCCACCTGTGGGTTAAACAGCCCTTTCACAGGGGGTCGCCCAAGACCATCAGAAAACAGATATTTACATTACAGTTCATAACAGTAGCAAAATTGCAATTAGGAAGTAGCAATGAAGATAATATTAAGGTTGGGGGTCACCACAACATGAGGAACTGTATCAAAGGGTCGCAGCATTAGGAAGGGTGAGAACCATTGCTATAAGGGGACTCTGATTTGTTCTTTCCTTGGATGTTCATAGTAAAAAAGTGTGCCTGGTCTGTTTACTTTGAGTTTGAGAAAAAAAAAAAAATAGTGTTCTCAAAAGTTCTGTAAAAGGTTGCCTGAAATGCTAGGTCCAGATCAGAGGTTTTATTTACTGAAAGAAATTTTACATAATTTAACAGGCACTTTATTATTGCTTGTGTATTTTGGCTTAACAATTCTCACAGTGTTAGCAGTCTAAATTCAACTGTTCGTTTCCTTGAAAATATTGGGCTTTCATCATTGGTGGTCATGTGACAGGATTGGTTACTTTTCGACGCTGTGACAGAATACCTGAGAGGCCTAAGGGAGGAGGGCTTATTCTGGCTCAGTGTTCAGGGGCAGGCATGTTGATGAAGTTTTGTGGCCGCCTGTGGTTGTGGCAGCAGGAGTGTGGGGTAAGCATGTATGTTGGCATTAGGAAGCAAACAGAGCCCAGTAGGCCCACAAGACGGACCTGCCACCTCCAGCTAGGCTCTACTCTCTAAAGAGGCCTCATTCTTCCAAAGAGAGTATGCTACACCCTCTGGGGTAGCACTTAGCTTTTCTGCGCATGTGGTCTGCAGGGACAGTCCCCATCCTGACCCTGTCATCTCTGGATTGTCTTTAAAGCCAGCTTGGTAAGATACCATGTTAAGAATTTAAGGGTATTTTACTTAATGGAATTAATAGTTTTTCCTTAAATTGTAAAAATACATTGAGAAGCTTGTAGAGATTATGAAAGATTAATGGCAAGCTCCAGAAAGATGATTGTAAAAATATAAAATCAGTCTTTACAGATCAGACATCTTAAAATAGTTCTCAGATTTGCGAAGATCTGAACTGGTACGTCTTTGTATTGACTTGAGTACTGTACTTGTAATAAGCATGTAGACACCTTTATGTAGTTCTGTAGAAAAGTTATTTTACTTTTAATTTTTTATTTTACTTTAAATCTAATAATACAAGTATTAACTTATGTTATCCTGCTAAATGTGGCTTTTGCCCTCTAGCAATCCACTTTTCTGATATTTTATAGAAGTATTAGCTTATGACTGATTGGAAAAGAACAAAAATGAAAATGAGCCTTTTACTGGTGGAGAGCACTTGTGCCCAGGGATGAGCCACTTCACCACTGCCTTGAAACTTGTTAGAAATGTAAGTCCAGTCAAGTAGGTAGTGGAGAACCACGAATCTATCAGAGAGTTTTATGAAGATTAACATTTAAGAAATTGTTCTAAATCAGCACTGCCTAGTAAAACTTGGCACCTTGTCGGAAATACCACATGAATTACTAGCCATGTGTTACCTTTAAAACCCTTCAAGTGTGCCTGAAGAGAATTTTGAATTTTAATATTAGTTGAAATTTAAGTGGCCAGTGCCACTCATATAGAATAGCACAACTTTAGAATCTTAGTTTTTGTTGAACACACACACCCATTGTAGCAAAAGCACAGGTATTTTCTTTTCCTGGAAAGGCAAATAAGAGACAGAACTATCCTTTAGCTTAAAATGAGGGTGAACAAGTCATATAATTAAAATTGACACTATTTACTCATTTATATTTGCCTATTTTTATGTGAAAGTTGATTTGAAAGTTCAGAAAATAGCAGGATCAGAAATAAGTTTGGATGTGTTTCACAAGGCATTAAAAACAGCAAGGTAGCTGGCAGATGTGCCAACAAGGCTCTTAACCTTCCCGTCTGACTGCTGTGCGTACTGTCTTTCAGCATGGCTTCTGAAGTGTTTTCTTATTAAAGATTTAAAGGCAGGCAACTTTTAAAGTGCAGTACTGTAGCTCTGCAGTTCTCAGTAGAAACAGTGCTGGTTGTGATGGTTCCCTTCTCACTAGGGCATATGTAGGATTTCTGTTTCAGGTATCAGCTGAGAACTAGGATGGTTTTGCAGTTCATAAAGAGCACCATTTTTAATAATATTCCCTAAATCTCCTTTGAAAGACTTTTTTCTCTGTCCCCTTTGCATCATGTTTTAAAAAGTAATTTGGTAAAAGATTTCTTTTACTCATTCAGGAACATATAGATCTCTCCCTGTTTCTTGTGCTTGTACATCAAATTTTAAACTTCAGAAACTCAGGGATAACATTGATTCTAGTGTATTGATCAGTATCCCCAGCAGAACTGCAAATTATTTTGTGATTGGCAAGAGGATAGAAATTTGACTATATAAAAGTCAAATTTGACTGTGAAGATCCACATGTTGAATCTTCTTTTTAAAATGTTAACTAGTTATAATAAATAGGTCTAATCAAACAGCAATCTTTTTTTTTTTTTTTTTTTTTTTTTTGGTTTTTCGAGACAGGGTTTCTCTGTGTAGCCCTGGCTGTCCTGGAGCTCACTCTGTAGACCAGGCTGGCCTCGAACTCAGAAATCCGCCTGCCTCTGACTCCCAAGTGCTGGGATTAAAAAGGCGTGCACCACCACGCCCGGCTAACAGCAATCTTATTAAACAGATTTATTAGATGTTTAGTTCACAAGCAGAGAATTGTTAGAATTGTTGGTCATTAGTTAATGCTTCTTAGGAAGGAAGGGAGAGAGAGAGAGAGAGAGAGAGAGAGAGAGAGAGAGAGACAGACAGAGAGAGAGAGAGAGAGAGAGAGAGAGAGAGAGACAGAGACACGCTTACGAGCGCTGTCCTGTATGGTGGTTTGCAGGCTCAGAATGCTAGTCAGAAGGTTCCTTAAAGACCATGGGTGGAGCTGTGCACAGAGAGCAGTGTATGTAACACAGCAGTGTCTGTTCTGGCTATGGCTTTATTAAATCACTTTTCCCATTGTTGTAATTCTTTTGAGTGGCAGGTCATAAGCTAAGGGCCCAGTGGTCTGTCATACAAGGTAGGGAAGAGTGTCTGATTACCTGAAAATGATAAGAGAACTTGAGCAGTACTGATTTGGGAGCTTGACATTTTGAGATATGCTGTTTAGACTTATTTTTTTTATTTGCATAAATTTTTTAAAGACAGTCTCTCCTGTATATCTCTGCCGTTCTCTACTTGATGCTATATCAAGTGTGTGCCACTGTGTCTAGATCTCTTTTGTGTAACTTTTCTCCCTAAAGAATTAAAAATCTAGGTATCTGTGCATATATTGAAATTATGTGGCTCTCTCTTGCCCTCTCTCTTCATTTTCCTCTCCTGCTCCTGGCAAGCTCTCAGAGATCCCATATTGGCCTCAAACTTGCTGAGTTGAGTGGAGAATGACCTCCCCCTTGTTTTTACTGTCTAAAAGCCGAAATTACATGTTTGTGCAAACATGCTTGGTTTCAGGAAGTGCTGAAGATTGAACCCAAGGCTTTCTTGCATGTTAGGTAAGCACACTACCAACTGAGCAGCTGTGTCCCTGGCCCACTGTAAGGTCTTGAAGGTCTGGAAAGCCCGTTGATGGAATTGAAATCTAATAGTATTGGCAGATCTGGTGCTTTAAGTGTTTGTAGTTTTCCTTGCTCCAGCTTTGTTCCCACACTGCTGCCTTTGCCTCACATACGTTCCCATGTTAACATGGTGCTGCTACATGACTACTTATGGAAGCTGTACACGAGTACACTCTCCACGCTTACCTGCTCTGTATCCGCGTGCCGTGTTTCAAACTAGCAGGGTTCTTCCCTGGTGCTGGTATTGAACTGAGCTTTGTTGCTGCCTTTATTAGTGTGGCTATGATAGTTATTTCTAGCTTACAATTTAAGAATATCAGATATCGCAGACATTGGCATCATAACTGGATTTCTCACAAAGAAAGTAGCTTTCTCAGTTTTCAGAGTGCCATAGAGTTGCAAAGTATTTCTGAGGATGTGTAGTTTAATCTCATTATCTTATGAATAATGCCATGGGGTCCTAGGCATATTAGTATTTTTGAATCCTTCATACTGATCTGTGGTGAAGTTTTAAATTCTCATTTTATACCACATTTCTATCTCCTTAGCCTTCATAGGTTTAGGTTTCTGAAAACTCATAGGAACTTTTTTTTAATGGGGGGATGTTAGGACCTAGAGAGATGGTTTAGCAGCAAAGAGTCCTTGCTGCTCTTCCAGAGGACCTGGGTTTTATTCTCAGTTCCCAGGTAGTAGCTCACAATCATCTGTGACTCCAGTCCCAGGGTATCTGACACCATTTCTTGGCCTGTGTGGTCACTAGATGTTCATTTGGTGCACAGGCATACATACATGCAAAGCACCCATACACATAAAATATAATAATTAAAAAAAAGAATTAGGGGGAAATATAAGGATAAGGAATGCCTTGAAATGAGTAGATCTATAAGCTATATAACATTTACATTTTCTAAAAATTTTAAATTAGCATTATGTATTAGATACCACTGATTTTTTTATTTTATTTTATTTATTTATTTTTTTCCGAGACAGGGTTTCTCTGTATAGCCCTGGCTATCCTGGAACTCACTCTGTAGACCAGGCTGGCCTCGAACTCAGAAATCCGCCTGCCTCTGCCTCCCAGAGTGCTGGGATTACAGGCGTGCGCCACCACGCCCGGCTGATACCACTGATTTTTAAACAAATGTTATTCTCCGTCCATCTCCCCAGTTGCCCTGATATCACCCATTACTTTCGTTTTTCATGTACCATGTGTCCTTTTGCCTCTCCTTTCTTACTGTCTAATATTTTCCTCTCTTGCTCTCCTTAGATTTTTTTTTTTAGACTTTGCCTATATGTATTCCTGTTTATATATTATTCATTCATCTGTTGTTAGACATTTAGGCTGGTTCTATTTCCTTGCTGTTGTGAACATAGCAGCAATAAACACGGATGCACAAGGTCTCTCTGGTCAGTTATGGATTTCTTTGGATATATTTTTAGGAATGGTATAGTTGGATCACATGGTAGTTCTATTTTAAATTGAGGAACCTCTACATTGATTTCCATACTGGCTGTATTAATTTGAACTCCTACTAGCAGTGAATAAAGATTCCTCTTTCCTCATACCCTTTCCAACATTTGTCAGATTTTTTGATGATAGCCATCCTGACTGGAGTGAGTGGTTAAAAATACGATTTAAAATAAAATGTTAAAGATGTTATCACTGAGACTGAACTATTTTGGTAGGTTTTTATTCATTCTATCTTCACTTTAAGAAACATGGGTTCTGCTGGGCGGCGGTGGTGGCGCACGCCTTTAATCCCAGCACCTGGGAGGCAGGGGCAGGCGGATTTCTGAGTTCGAGGCCAGCCTGGTCTACAGAGTGAGTTCCAGGACAGCCAGGGCTACACAGAGAAACCCTGTCTCGAAACAAACAAACAAACAAAAAACAACAACAAAGAAACATGGGTTCTCAGTGATTTAACCTTAGATGCTGCAGTATTACACACTTCTGTGCTCTAGCATCTTGATGTATGAAACATAAGCCCTTCCTCAACTAAAGTTAAAGTCCAGGGTTATCTCTTACTAGATTCAGCCTGCCCAGTGTTGTGTTGTGTTGTAAACCCCCTACTCCTTTGTAATCTGTTACCTTTTTCTGCTCCTTGTCTTTCCTGATAGACAGCCCCTTGTCCTAATTGTGTAGCCTCCAAGTGTGTTGGGAGTTTTAAGGCCATTGACTTCATGGATCGGATGGCTCCCGTAGTCAGAAAGCCTGCACACAGTGGCGGTACGGTGTCTACGCAGAGTGGCGCTATGGTGTCTGCGCAGAGTGGCGGTACCGTGTCTGTAGCCACACCATGGATTCTAAGCTCTGCCACTCACTTTTCCCATCTGAAGTGGAAGTAATGTCTGTGTCCTATGGTGGGTGTGAAGAGCCTGGGAGCAGTACCTGGCATTGCAATCGTGTTATGTATTGGATATTATAAAGATTCAGGGAAATGGTAATCTCTCTAGTTAAAGGTTTAACACTGCTTTTTATTTAAGCTTCCCTATCCCCCTTTTAAGCAGGAATTTCTGGTGATATTCTACAAGGCTTTTTATGCTGGAATGGGAGGATTTTAGAATTTGTTCTCAAGGTTTATAGGGTAAAGATGACATAATAGATCCATAAACACCTGTATATAGATAATTGTTCTGATACAGTATAACTTGTGGAAAGTATCATAAGACAGGGGCTGTGGGAGCTCAAGGGAATAAAAAGGAGAGTCGGGGAAGTTGTCAGGACATTGAGTGGGACTCGTTAGGCGTTCAGGATTTGGAAATGGAGACTGGTGGGCAGGTGGAAGTGTTAGAGGTACAGACCTGAGACCTGGGCACTGGACTTTCCAGGCCCTGTGACCCAAAACAGTGAACTGTACCAGGGACATATGGTTAAAAATATAAATACAGATGGTGTGTTAAGAATAGGAAACCCCCCTGAGGACAGGAGTGGGCTACTGAGCTAAAAGCATATTTAAAAAATGTCCATGAACCTCATCGCCCTTTACCATGAGCTTTTCGTGGTCCGGGCTCGTGTATGTGGCCCAGGTGCAGAGGGGATTCTAGTCTCTTTTTGGCCGCTGTTTTTTTTTTTTTTTTTTTTTTTTTTCCTTATATTAATCTCGATGTTTCTTTCTAGTTCTTGCTTGTCTGCTGCAGAAGGAAGATAAGGATTAGAGGGCGGGCCTAGTATTCTCTTTAAGTATATCCACCACCCACTCAGGAAAGGTACACTGAATGTCTGTGTGCCGGATGTGCAGACCTGGGCAGTAGAAAAGCAGAGCGTCTGTCCTCTGAGCTTAGGCCCTAGTGAGTATCTCAACACTTAGAACTGTAAAATGGAACATTAATGAGGCAGAACAGACTTATTCAACTGAAAAGCATAATGAATTTCTGAAAATTCTTTTAAAACTTTGAAGGGACCCACAGTGACCTTGGGCAGCAGCAGTGCCCAGGGTGAGGGAGGCATTGCAGGGTTTCCCACACGTTAAGTTCCATCCCTCGCCTTTTCAGCTTGTCTAAGGATTTGCCTTCTCTTGAGACTTGAGAAAAATCTCAATGGTTCCTTTCTATATTCCCCTTTGTATATCCAGCTGGAGAGCAGCCTCGCTCACCAATACTTCTACAGAAATATTTGCCTAGTTGACTATGTTGGGATTTCACATTGAACTGCTTCTGTCTTTAATCACAGTGCTACTCATTTATTTAGTGAATAGTTACTGGATTTTTATTTTTATTTTTTTTTATCTATTACTGAGCCCTCAGGATTTGAAGATAAATACACATGGTCTCTCTGTCCTTATGGAATGTGTAGTGTTCCAGAGGAAGCAGAAAGATAATGTTCTGTTCAAGGTTTGGCTAAAATAAGAGTGAGTGACCATCCAAGAGTGAGTTAAGGCTTCTGCAAGGCAGAGACTCTGAAATCGGTTCTGGGAAGTTGAATTGGGGTTGGATAATTAGTTCTCGGGATTAGTGTCTGTGAGTTTGAAGAACCTTTTATTTAGGGAAATCCTGAACTAAAAGTGCATGATGAGTTGTGGGTAGAACATTGTAGGAGAGTTATGAAGGATGTAGGTAGGAGGTAGAGGAAGTTGAGATGTTGAAAGTCATAGCAATGCATTTGTTTTAATGCTTGCAGGGAGAATTCAGAGGTGTTAACCAGTGGCACGTGTTCCATACTTGGGAGGCAGAGGCTGGTTAAGAACGGCGGAGCTCGCACACACCTGTAATCCCAGCACTTGGGAGGCAGACAGCCGGATTTCTGAGTTTGAGGCCAGCCTGGTCTACAGAGTGAGTTCCAGGACAGCCAGGGCTACACAGAGAAACCCTGTCTCGAAAAACAAAACAAAACAAAACAAACAAACAAACAAACAAAAAAGAACAGTGGAGCTCAAACTTGTGCACTTGAGGATCACTTGAAGAGCTTTTAAAACTGCAAGTGCTCAGGCTGCATAGAATCAGATCACACTGGGTGGTAGAGGGACCCAGCTTTTAGATTGTTTTTTGTAACTAGGCAATCCAGTGAGCACCGGGAGTCTAAGAATACTGATTTCAAGTATCCTGCCAATAAAATGATGAATCAAAATTGGCCTAGGCCAGGAACCACACAGGAGAAGGCAGAGCCAACCATTATTCTTGCATTTTTCTGTGCTCCTGACTTCTCTAACAAAATTGGGGCTCCCATGGGCACATAGTTTATTTTTCATAGAGATGAGTATGTAGTGTTTTTTTCTCAATTACGTGTCTTGATTAAAGTTATTTTTTGTTGTTGTTGTTGTTGTTGTTCAAGTACTCCTATTTGAATAGGTAGAACATTCTTAGTTATTTCTTTCCTTTTTACTGTTAAGTAGGATTGCCTGTGGGGTGAGAGTAGGTGGAAATGAAAGTTCTTGGTTAGTTTTATTGTCTTGTAGTTCTGGTTAAAGTTAAAAATGGGCCAGTTAACTGTGTGTGGTGGCACAGACTTGTAATTCCAGTGCTTGGAAATTTGAAGTGGAAGGGTCAGAAGGTTAAAGTTTTATCCAACTATAGTCTCAAATGGTTTGGGTTTATATATCCTACCTTTCTGGTAGCACAGATATAGGAAAGTCTCTGCTTAAGTTATGGCATTTGTGTAAAATCCACAGTGCTAATACTCTCTTTAAGATACAGAATCTGGATAAACTATCCAACATATGGCAAGTATAGTGACCAAACAGTTTGCTAAGTTATCTTGTACCTAGCTAGGGGTTTGTGAATGTGATATAGAATGTTGACTTGGCTTTTACATGTAAAATATTCTCTTTGCCTCATAAATTGTAATGTGGGTAGTATTTAAATGAAGCACCTTGGGCCAGGTTTATCTTCTTCATTCTAATGTAGACTTGGAGCATGGAGAGTTAAAAACATGTTTATACTTGAAGGCATTTATATGCCCCTTTTTTGTTTTTAAAGATACAAAATATTCAAAATAGTACCTGTCATGGCTATTCTTGGTTGTCAATTTGACTACATCTGGAATTAACTTAAAGCCAAGAGGCTGGATATATCTGTGAGAGGGATTTTTTTTTCCTTAATTAAATAATTTGAAGTGGGAAGACCCACTTTTAATCTGGATCTTTTGAGGTGGAAAGATATACCATAATTTGGGCCACAGCTTCTGTTGGCAGCCTCTATAGAGGACATGGAAGATGGGAGGGTTTTTCTTTGTTTTTTTGTTTTTTGCTTGCTGTTTTTTTTTTTTTTTTTTTTTTTTGCCTGCTTGCTCTTGCTCTGGCCTGTAAATCCATTCCTGACATGAGAGCCTGCTTCTTTGGGATTTTGGTGTATACTGAAGACCAGCTGAGACATCCAGCCTTGTGAACTGAACAACTACTGGATTCTTGGACCTTCTGTTGGTACATGGTCATTGTTGGATTAGTTGAACTACATAGCCTGTAAGCCATTCTAAACACCCACTCCCCCAACCCCCCTCCCCCATGTGGTGTGGTGTGGTGTGGTGTGTGTGTGTGTGTGTTCCATTCTATCAGTTCTGTTCCTTTAGAGAAACATGACCTAAGATCCCATAGTATGTGTACCTTGTTCACTAATTCTTTTACCATTGAACCAGATTTACCTTTTGACTTCTTACCTTTGTTTTGTTCTACCACATGATTTACTTGTATACACTGTCATAGTTCACCGCTGAAGGTTTTAAGTCTGCCCCGGAAAGCTCCTGTAGAGCTGCGATATAAGCATTTATGACACATGACAGGAACCGAATGGCAGTCCCTATTGAAACTCTTGCCATGGTGGTTTTTTTTTTATGGTGTCTCCTTCTAGCTCCTCCAACCCATTAGGGTCCAGTTAGGTGTCCTGCATTGTGTTAAGGTATCAAGTGTCCTTAACATTCAGTAGTGATTAGTTTAATCTTATATCCTAGGATTTCAGAAGTGGAAATGAAAACTTGTCATGGAAAATGGTCTGGCTTAGCTTTCTTCTCTTCCTTTCCTGTTCCCGTCCTTCCACACTCCCTGCTGCAGGCCAAGAATTAACGGTAGAAGATGGAGACAAGATTTGCAAGTGGAAACTTAGATCTCATACCCACTTGTTTATTCATGTCTTCCCGAGACAGGGAGAGGCTTTGTTTTAAGTTATTTTCCAGTTTAGGATTAAAACTATTGAATCACCTGTGTGCTTAGCTTTACAAAATGCATCAAGATTCTGGGAAAAGATTTTCATAGCTGACTCTTAAGTCTTCATTAGAAATGAGAAGTTCAAAAAAAAGAAAAGAAATGAGTTTTCCATCTTTTTTTTCAGATTTATTTTATGTGTATGAGTGTTTTGTTGGTATGTATGTATGTATGTACGTACATACGTATGTATGTACATCCGTACAATGTGTGCATTCCTGGTGCCTGCAGAAGTCAGAAGAGGACATTTGATCCCTGGAACAACACATGCCCTTACTGCTAAGCCGTCTCTCTAGCCCGGTTTTCCACTGTTTCTTCAAGACCACTGATCATCACGGCCTGTTTTTGATATATAGTGTATGGAGTTTTACTGTTTTTATTTTTAAATTTTTATATCTCTTGTATCCGCTTTTAAATATTCCTTTGTATTGTGTATTTTTATACTTGTGAAAGAGACTTTTTCCTTCCTGTTTCAAGTCTCAATGGCTGTAAGTCTGTATTTTTACTTCCAGTTTCTTCTCTGATACAAACTCTAATTCCATCAACACAAAGCAGCTCCATTCTCCTGTCCCTTAAGCACAACCAAGTTCAGCATCTTTCCATGACAACCAGAGAAGCTGGCTAGAAGAGGATCCTGACCTGTACCTGAAGACCTTACCCTTCCTGGTCACTGTCCCCTAGTCTACCAATACATGTGCATGCACATACAGACACATGGACTCACACATGTATGCACACACAGCAGGCAGTGCCTTACCAACAGTGCCATTTCCATTGTGGGCATTATTCTTTTTTTTTTTTTTTTTTTTTTTGAGACAGGGTTTCTCTGTGTAGCCCTAGCTGTCCTGGAACTCACTCTGTAGACCAGGCTAGCCTCGAACTCAGAAATCCGCCTGCCTCTGCTTCCCAAGTGCTGGGATTACAGGCGTGCGCCACCACCGCTCGGCATGTGGGTATTATTCTTTATGAAATAAAATTCTTTTAATGTTTCTGAAAAGTTTTCCCTCTTCATTTCCTTTCCCAAGGTCCTTTTTTAGACCATGTTTTTGGCTTTAGTAACTTCTTGAAATTTTAATGTCATAGATACACTATATCTGTGTGTGTGTGTTTTCCTTGATACATATGGATGAGATATTTTCACCCTCTAGGAACTGGTGTTTCCCTCTCTGTTGCCCCAGGGAGAATGTCTGCTTAAACTTAAGCTGGAATCCTATGAATAGCTGTAGAGGGAACTGACCAGAGAGCCTGCTGTATTTTCCACCATTTAGAGGCTCTTCATGGCCAACCACTGAGGCTAAGGCTTGTAACCTTTTGACCACACTTAGTCAATAAATACACTGTTATAGACACCATGTTTCTCTTAAAACTTGCATTGTGGAGGAGAGAGCACGTGCCATGGCTCATGTGTAGAGTCTAGAGGGCAGCCTTGTGGTTGCCTGTCTCCTCCATCTCACATGGGTTGTGAAAGTCAGTCTGTGTGGCAAATGTTTTGAATTCTAAGTCATTTCACCACCCAATGCAAAGATTTATACAGTTTATTCCCCCTATTTATATGATACATTCTGGGCTCTATGTTCTCCAGCTTTTGAAAGTAGTTTTATTAAAGTATGCATAGTATAAAACTCATTTTCAAAATTGTATACAGGTTTTAACATAAATGCGATTATGGTCCACTCTCGAGCATGAAAACCACCAGCAGGGATACTGTCAGGGCAGGCATAGATGCTCTACAGATTTCTACAGATCATTTGTTTCTACCTGCATGGAAGGGAGGGCAGGAACCTGACCTTGGACCACTATGCTCATTATTGTCAGTGGTCAGAAGTTTCAGCACACACCTTCAGTTTGAATAAACTGGTACTTTCACTTTTAATGCGGTGTGTAGTATGGAAACTCAGGACAAGGGAGAGTTAGAGAGCTTTTGTTTATGTGTGCATGTGCATGTGGAGGCAAAGAGATCGATGTTGAATGTGTGTTTATGCATGTGTTTCCATGTGCATATGGAGGCCAGAGATCGATGTTGCATGTTTGCCTCAATACCTCTACCGTATTTTTGAGACAGGGTCTCAAACCTGGTACTCACGGGCTCAGCTAGACTAGCTGACCAGGACAGCCTGAGGCTGTTCCTGTCTCTGCTCCCCAGCGCTAGGGTTATAGGCATATGCCGCCATGCCTAGCTTTTTACATGGGTATTGGGGATCCAAACTCAGGTCCTTTACTAGATCATCTCCCAGCCCTTTAGAGTTTTTTGTTGTTGTTTGTTTTTTGTTTTTAAAGACCCCTTGTAAAGCTGCTCCAGTTGGCAGGCACTAGTGCTTACAGAAGGATGAAAGGGGGCTTTTGTTCTATGACTTTGGTGCCAGCAGCACAACCTTTCCTTCTGAAAAGAAGCGGGTAGGGGAGAAACGATGGATTGTTTTAGCTCACAGTTTGAGAGGTTGGGAACACACAGGGACACAGCCCTTGTGACCTGCTTCCTTTTCACTGTGTCATATCTTCTACTTTTTACTACCTGACAGTAATGCCACTGGTTTACAAATCCATCAAGGGATTAATCCAGTTGTCCTTCATCACAGCCTTCATAGAGTCTTGTCATCTCCAGAGACTCCTTATAGACACACCGAGAATGTACTGCACCAGTCACCAGTCAAGCTGGCGGTCAAGATTTGCCATCACAGAACGTGTATATTAGGTTGATTTTGCCATCATTACAACTTTATGTTGTCCTTGATCTGTTGACAAGAGGGAAGGCCACTGAGGAAATGATAAAAGAAAAATAGTAATGTTTTCACTTAAGAGAATGGAAAACAAAGTGAGTCCATAGAAGAGATGTTTTATTGGGAGGAAAAAAACTTCCTTAGAGCATGCAAGGAGAACTCAGATGTGCAACAAGAAGTCCAGTTGCAGAAAGATTGGGGCTAGGTCTGGCCTGAGTGCCAGAAAGGCAGGCATAGATCCAGATAAAACCAAGGCATTCATGCTCTATCCCAGAGTCGTAAAATAAAGAGCAAACATTTTTTTCCAAGTGCTTGAGGATACCAGCACTAAGCATGTTACATTTATTATCTTATTTAATCCTTGATTAATCTCACTGAGAGTACAGGTTTTGTTTCTACCTCCATTTTCTCAGTGAAGGAGCTCAGGTACTAGGAGACTACATAGCTTGCGCATGGCCTCAAGGTTACCACAGAAGCAGCTGTCTTGCCTTGACTGTCACAGTTGCTCCTGCTTGGCCCTCACTGGTTTTTCCTGCATTTTCCCAGAGAACCATACATAGACACAACTGGATTTAGGACTTTGCGACTGGATGCTGACTCTAGGGATGGCCTTACTTTTCAGTATTCTCTTAAAATGATTGAACTACATACTAGCCAAAATGGAATCACTTCTGTTCCAGTCTGCCTTTGGGCCTAAATCAGAGGTATCCACCTGATCTTGATGCCACCTGGGACACATTTTGTTGCTGGGATTTTGTTTGTTTGTTTTGTCTTTTTTGAGACATCTTCAGTGTTTCCAGGCTGGCTTGAATTCACTGTCTTACCTACCATATACTGGGGTTAAAGGTGTGTGCCTCCATCCTTGGTGTGGCTAGTGCTTGTATTTGTTAAAGTTCCCTGTCGCCCACTAGTGCTCTGGAATGTTTAAGATCATATGTCTCAGAAGTAGCATAACCAAGAGAGATGCCCTTCCGCAAACAGTTACAGTATGAATTGTTGATCAACTTTTAGTCATAAAAATGGTTTTCAGAAGATTTTCTGGAGAAGTTGTGTGTGTGTGTGTGTGTGTCTGTCTGTCTCACAAGAGGAATTTTCCAGGTTGTCCAAAGGTGATATACCTCAACAAGTAGAATCTATGAAGCAGTGAGGTGTCTTCAGAGACCTAGAGTAAGTGATTCAATTTTAGATTGAGTAAAATTATAAGAATGCCAGAAATGTCACATTAGGAAGAATTTTTAAAGAAAGCCTTAGTATTTAAGTTTGTCCTTCGCCCACACTGGCGCATAGGCAGCCTCAAATATGGCCCTGAAATAGCACAGTGGAGAAGCAAAGAATAGATATTAATATGGATTGTCACTGGAGCAAAGGATGAGGTTCTGGAAGTGCTGTTGTGGAGGACAAGGTAAGACTAAGCTGTGAACATTTTCCCTCCAAAAATGGAGAGGTCTTGATGGTCCATTAATGCTTTAAAAATCCCCTAAGATTTATGTTAGCATTTCTTCTCTCATTCACTGGATTTTATACCAAATATGTTCTTCATTGCATCACGTTGCCAGGGATGCTAGAATAAAATGCCACAGGCTGGATATCTGATTGCTTTGAAATCTGAGATCAAGGTGTGTGTTGACAGGGTTGCTTTCTTAGGAAGTCTTAGCTTGAGTGAGAGCTGTTTCTTGTTTATCTTCTTATGGTCTTTTCCTTGTTCATGTCTGTTGAGATCCCCTCTTTTTTTTATAAGGGCATCCATTAGATTGGATTTGGATGGACCCACTGATCCATTTTAACGTGATTATTTTTTAAATACTAACCTTGTCTTGAAATGCAGTCACACTCTGAAGTTCTGGGGCCTAGGATTTCAACCTAGGCATTTTGGGGATGATTATCAGGCCCATAATCTATCAGAATCTGCCATGAGGAAATTGAGGCTGTTGGAGGCTAAAGGAGAGGCAAGAAGATACCACTGCTGTGGCCAGTCTGTGTGCACTGGGCGGGGCTGGTCCCGCGCTTAGCATCATCTCAGTTCCTAGTGGCTCAGGACTTCCACACAAACTGTCAGTACCCTGAGAAGAAAAGCACGAAGGCTGGTGGACACCTCGGGTGAGGTAATTTCCTAACTTCACTATCGGTCTGTTGAGCCAGCACACCGCACCCCTTTCTTTCACCATTGAAAACCTACCCTTGTGGGCAGTGTGACACAGTGTAGCATTCTCCTGATGAAGATATTGAATACACAGAGCTCTTAAAGCAGATCATCTCAGCCTGCCTACTCCTTGGGGCAAGAAGAGATTTTCTATAAGATTCTAAGATATTTTGATTTTGAATTCTAGCTGCCACAGAGAGAGGTTTAGGAGTAAGGGGGTTTCTGCCACCTCTGAGGCAATACTTTTATAGTAAAAGAAATAAGATTATGCAAAATGTTTTGCATAGTCACTTCTTAAGTTGTTTCCATTGAAGATAAAGGGACTCTATTTGTTTGTAACTCACTGAGTTCCCTGGTAACAGGCAGAAGGCTTAGGTGCCCAAGTGTGAGGAGTCTTCGTCTTTACCCCAGAGGTGCTGTTAGGAAATTACTTTGGAATTAGAACTTTGTGCAGCTTTTGAGACCCTGCAAGAGGAACATGATGTTGGCTCACGCTGGGTACGCACGCTCGGGAAACCGTGGCCCACAGTGTTCTAGTGTGGCATCCCTTCACGCCAGAGCTGTGTTATCGCCTTTGTGTTCTCTTAATTACAGCCTGGTTATCCCTGAATTAGATTTTTTGCCAGGACGGTCTGGGTTTAGATGTATTTTAAAATCTCTGGACCACAGTCCAAGGTAATTGTAATTTCTCTCTATGTTAATGTGCACATTTGTGTTTTCTATAATTTGCTTGGCAGTTTACTGAAAATTGAGATTCCTTTAACAGATCTTAGTGAGTCTCTGCTAATTCTTTTTTTTTTCAAGACAGGGTTTCTCTGTGTAGCCCTGGCTGTCCTGGAACTCACTCTGTAGACCAGGCTGGCCTCAAACTCAGAAATCTGCTGCCTCTGCCTCCCAAGTGCTGGGATTACAGGTGTGTGCCACCACTGCCTGGCTCTGCTAATTCTTTTAGAAAGGAATAAGCTTTTTGCTTGGAATAGATCATACTTCAAAAGTGTACTGAGAATATTACTTTAAAGAAACGAAATGTCTTTCTCAAAAGTCTCTGTTTAAGACCATAACCTTCCTTGTCTTCCTGGAAGATGATCTTAGCTTCCCGGGCTGTTCTGTTTTATTTTCAGGCATTTTGTTCTACCCTGTGCCTCACTGTGCCTTGCTTTGGCTTCATCCTCTTTTTTTTCTTGGATGTAGGGGAATATACATGACTTTTTTTTTTTTTTTCTTGTTTAAAAACTAAATAGAGGGGGCTGGAGAGATGACTCAGCGGTTAAGAGCAGTGACTGCTCTTCTAGAGGTCCTGAGTTTAATTCCCAGCAACCACATGGTGGCTCACAACCATCTGTAATGGGATGTGATGCCCTCTTCTGGTGTACTCACATAAAATTAATTAATTTATTTATTTAAAAAAGAAAAAAAACCTAAATAGAGAATCCCACTCAGAAAAGTAGCCTTGTTTGTTTTTACTATGCAGGTGCTTTGTGTTCTCACAGTCTTGGATTTAGGTGTCCTGAGTGACCGCAGGGCAGGAGACAGGCTGACGGCTCCCTGGCAGCCTTCTGCTGGGAACCCTTGCTTGGTTTAGCCCCTCCCCCCCATTTTAATTAGAAGTTCTTTGTGTTACTTTTTGTTATTTAGTTTGTTTTGGTTTTTACAATGATAATGTATAGCTCATATTCTGTATTTTCAGGGGAGAAAGATATATGAGAGTCCAGACAATGTCATATCAGGAAGTAAGAGTTGGTTCAGAGAGTCTTAATTACTACAGTGTAGAGTCTTTCGGTTGAAAGGAACAGGGATTAAACCTGGTTAGCTTTGAAAAGTGGTAGGGGGTGATATAGTAGATCAAATTCTAATCTTACATTCTTTTGGAGTAGTTTCCTGCATTACACTGTTGCTTGGTTTTAGGCTTGTACATTTGATTTATTGTGATGCAGTGCTGCTGTGGTGGATAGGATAAGTCAGAGGCATGTGGTGTACCCCGGCAGGTTTGTCCTTAAATCAGTGCCACGGTAGTTACCATGAAAAGATAGTAGTTACAGTCCCTTCAGCCTGGGCTCATTGTGAGGCCACAGAGCACGGGGCTTCGTGGCACACAGCCCTCAGCAGCACAAACCTGGCTTAGATGAGTGAACCTGAGTGAAAGCCAAGTTTTTATTTTTATGCAACTGAAATTTTCTGGTTTGATTTTTAGCATTATTATAGCACTAGATGATTAATGCCATCCTGGGTTGGGAGCAGCTCTAAGGAGGTTAGTAAGCAGATATTTTTGATGATATTTTCTAGCATTTTGACATTTACCAAGATTCCTGCAGTTTGGCTCCACTCTTTCCTTACTCACTGGCTACCTCATCCTATTGGTCTTCTCTATATGTTCAACTTGCTTACCCATGCCATACCCAAGGCCTTGCATAGCATCTCCAGGCTTACATCAGCTTTAAACTTCTCTCCTTCCTACTCAGAGTGCTTCAACGCTTACTCCCTTGCTACATTCTATTTCAAATGTAAGAGAGTATTTTGCCCAACAAGTACCTTTTTCTCTAGCAATGTCATGTTCTTGCTGGTTAGTGTGTCTAGGCATTGGCTGCTGTGATTGGCCTATTTTGTTTAACTAGATACAGCAAGATATGTATTGGAAGAAGAGAGATATCTTTAGGTTTTGAGTGCCTACAAGTTGTTGCCTCAGTAATAGAAGACATGAATATGCAGAAGGCTTATGATCGTCCTTCTGCATTGTTAGTGCATCACGTGCCCTAGATGCTGAGCACTATCACTCAGGTTCCAGGCTAAGCAGTCTCCTCCTTTTAGTATTGTGTGTGTGTGTTGGGGGGGGGGCAGGCTACAGTCCAGTGTCGTTTCCTACTTTCAAGAGCCCAGCCTTATAGCAAGGGGCCTCAGAATCAGCCTCTTTCATAGGAAAGTCTGAGAGAAGAGACCTCTAGAGAAAGAAAACTTAACGCATCCTTAACATTCTGTATTTATTCCCCAAACGATTGGGAGAAACAAGTCAGCCTATTGTGACAGTTTATAGAAGAACATGGACAGCTTAAAATTCATTTATAACAATTCTAAGGCTATGACTGCAATTATTTAAATATTTATTTAGGTGTGTTTTGGGTACAGTAATAAGTGGTATTTTAAAAACATTTACTGAGTCTTTATCTCTAATAAGTATATATAGTAAGTTGCTAATAGTTTTATTTTCTGTTTTCTTAAAACTTCTAGTGG
Source organism: Apodemus agrarius (assembly GCA_964023405.1). Classification (NCBI taxonomy): domain Eukaryota; kingdom Metazoa; phylum Chordata; class Mammalia; order Rodentia; family Muridae; genus Apodemus; species Apodemus agrarius. The sequence continues at coordinate 18,485,619 of OZ030008.1, forward strand.
TAATGATGATAACTGTTCTGTTACAGAAGGCAGATGATCACATTATAATGTGGACTCTGCAGCCATACTGCCTATATTTACATCCTAGTTTAGCTACTGACAGAAAGGCCAAGGATCTGGTAGTTACCAATTGGATGTCTCAGCAGTCCTAGTCTGACATTGGAATCCCTGACATAACATCAGTGAAGGAATGCTTCATCAGCAGGATAATGAATTTGCCAGTGTGTGTGTGTGTGTGTGTGTGTGTGTGCGCGCGCGCCTTCTAACTCCCCGAGGACTGGAATCATTGGAATTACAGATATGTGTCACCTTTCCTGGCTTGCTTTGATTGGGGCGAAGTAGGGTACTTGATCTTCCCTTCCAGTCCTTCTGTGCTTTGGTTCTCATTGAACTCAGAATAGTTGCTACCTTTTGAGATTATTATATACAGTAAAGTTTACTGCTTTCTGGCACTTTAATTGTTAACAGTAAATGTTAGAGGCAAATCTAACTTCAGATTCTTAGAAGCCAAGTTCTTTAAGTAGAAGAGCTTTTAATAAGTGAATACCATCTAAATCTTAGTGTGGATAAATATAGCTACTTGAGTATTAATTAAGGAAGTAACACCTTTACTTGGAATATTAAAGGCAGAGAGGGAACTGAGCTAATTAATTCTACCTTTCTGGTGGTAATTTTTTTTCTCTCTCTTTCCTGGGGTAGAATAATAATAATATCCTGTTCCCAAAAGATTAAGATCTCAAACAAAAGCAACAGCAATAACAAACAAACAGCGAACAGATTCCCCCAAGAGAAATTGATCCCCATATGACTTTCTCCACAATCAAATACATTAATGTATAGTTTCTTTTTTCTTATGTTAATACTATAGTCATTCCTTAGGCATCATGTGCTTTTAGATTTGATAGGTTTTCTTTTTTACCTCCATTACTAACCAAATCACATTCAAATTACAAACAGCAGAGAGGAGCCACAAATACGGGAGTAAAAGATATTCAGGGGGGGGGGCGGTTCCTCAGAAAATTGGGCATGACACTTCCAGAGGACCCTGTCATACCACTCCTGGGCATATACCCAGAGTATTCCCCTGCATACAGTAAAGACACATGCTCCACTCTGTTCATAGCAGCCTTATTTATAATAGCCAGAAGTTGGAAGGAGCCCAGATGTCCCTCAAAGGAAGAATGGATACAGAAAATGTGGTATATTTATACAATGGAATACTACTCAGCAATTAAAAATAATGAATTCATGCAATTTGTAGGCAAATGGTTGGATCTGGAAAATATCATCCTAAGTGAGTTAACTCAATTACAAAAGAATACACATGAAATGCAATCACTGATAAGTGGATATTAATGAGCCCAGAAGCTCTGAATACTCAAGGCACAATTAGCAAGTCAAAAGATTCCCAAGAAGAAGGAAGGAGAGGACCCTGGTCCTGAAAGGACTGGATCCAGTTTTGTAGGAGAGTACCAGAGTAGAGTAGAGAAATGGTGGGGTGGTGATTGGGGAATAGTCGGGGTGGGGGGGTGGAAGAGGACATATGGGACATATGGTGAGGGGGGAACGGGAAAGGAATGTAAACAAAGAATATAAAAAATTAAAAATAATTGTAAAAAAAAGAAATGTAAATAAATAAAATAATTAATTAAAAAAAGATATTCAGGGTACTTGGCAGACAGAAGTCTTTCAAGGTGCAGTATTTTGGATTCATTTTTCTTGCCTAATGAGAGATTCTTTGATGCCTGTATTATTGAACTAATCTGTATTTTGCAGGTGGTTAAAGTATTTGAGCAGCACCCTCTAGTATTACTTAAGTACAGCGGACTATTAACTTGAGGTTTTGGAAGAAAAATGGGTGATGTATTTGACCTGCAAGTTTGTGGTAGTCACCTAAGGCTCTGCTAACGAACACTGACACCTAGGATGAGGTGACACTGACTGGCCCTGCTGAGCAGAGAGCAGTGGACAAGGAGCAGCAAGTGCTTTAAGTTTACTTTTTTAGCTACAGTGGTGTTTTTGCTGTATAAAAGATTCCTTCAATTTGTACAATTATATTTATTCATATTAATTTTGGAGAAATTTGAACAGCAACAGAGATAAGTGTGTTTAAAACTCCTTAGTATGTTGTGTTTAAAACTAGAATGTCTTAGTAGTCAGTTTCCTTGAGTAATTTCTCTGGATAGAGTTTGTGAAAGTTTGGTTTTGTTGTCCACCTTGGTGGCTGCATTTCTTTTCTTGGCACATGCTGGAATTCTCTGTTGGCAAAAGAAGCTCACTCAGGGCTGCTCCTGCATCTGTTCAGACCATTAGCCTCTAACATACATAGCTTTCTGGAGTTTTGCAGGCCTTTTAGTTGCTGGCCAAATTTAGGGTTAGCTTTAGATTTTTGTTTTTGTGTTTTTGTTTTTTTTGTTTTTTGTTTTTTTGTTTTTTGTTTTTTTGTTTTTTCGAGACAGGGTTTCTCTGTGTAGCCCTGGCTGTCCTGGAACTCACTCTGTAGACCAGGCTGGCCTCGAACTCAGAAATCCGCCTGCCTCTGCCTCCCAAGTGCTGGGATTACAGGCGTGTGCCACCACCGCCCGCGTTTGTTCTTTCTTTAATCCTTAAGAATATTTTTAATTTAAGAAAAATTTAAGTGACCAGAAGTAGAATAATACAATGAATCCTCTTGTCATTTATTTTTTACTCATCCTTCTTATATGACAGGTTCCAAATAGCCTGTCATTTCACCTGCCATAGTTTAGTGTTCACTCCTGTCAGGCATGGTTGCTATGGAACACCATACTGTCATCCTTATAAAATTAACATTTCTTTCTGTCTCTGTCTCTCTCTGTCTCTCTGTCTCTGTCTCTGTCTCTCTCTCTCTCTCTCTGTCCCTGTCTCTCTCTGTCTCTCTGTCTCTGTCTCTCTGTCTCTGTCTCTGTCTCTCTCTCTCTGTCCCTGTCTCTCTCTGTCTCTCTGTCTCTCTCTGTCTCTGTCTCTCTCTGTCTCTCATGTGCATTGGTGTTTTGCCTGCATATATCTGTGAGGATGTGAGATCCTCTGGAACTGGAGTTACAGACAGCTGTGAACTGCCATGTGGGTGCTGGGAATTGAACTTGGGTCCTCTAGAAGAGCAGCCAGTGCTCTTAACCCCTGAGCCACCTCTCTAGCCCTAATCCTAATCTCTTAATATCTAAGACTAAATCTTTTTCTCTTTATTTTTTCAAACATGGCTTTTTACAGCTAATTCTTTGAGGTTTACAGAAAGCATTTGATTGATTGGCACACCTCTTCAGTCTCTTTATTGATGATAGCCTCCCCGCTTTAGGGGTTTATGTAATTTATTTATTATGGAGCCTGGCTGTTTCTCACCGTTTTCTGACTTTTGCTTGTACATCTTTGTATAATACTGTTTTCCTCTTTCTCACATTACTGGTAAGCATGCTGACTTAGAGGTAGGATTATTTTATAGTTATTTATTAAGTCTGTGCCCTATGGCCTCTGAACCCAGTTTATCTTCATAAAGTAAGTACTCTGCCCACAGCCACTGATATAGCTCTTAGACACATCTTTGTAGCAGAAGACCTACAGCTAGTATCTTTATTTTTATTACTGTTATTTTTAATTCTGTCTGTGTGTGTTGGGGTTATGTGCACATGAGTGCAGATGTCCACAGAAGCCAGAGATTTGGGCTACCCCAGAGGTGGCATTACATGTGGTGTGAAGAACATGCTTTTAGCCACTGACCCTCTCTCTAGTCCAGAAGCTAGTATCTTATTTTTATTTTTAATTTTTTTAAAAGATTGTTTTATTTATTTACATTCTGGCCATTGTCTCCCCCACCATCACCGCATTTCTCTTCTCCCTTGCCTCCAAGAGCGTGCTCCCTCCCTCCACCAGGCATTCCCCCTTTCCTGGGGCCTCAAAATCTCTTTTTTTTTTTTTTTTTTTTTTTGGTTTTTCGAGACAGGGTTTCTCTGTATAGCCCTGGCTGTACTGGAACTCACTCTGTAGACCAGGCTGGCCTCGAACTCAGAGATCCGCCTGTCTCTGCCTCCCAAGTGCTGGGATTAAAGGCGTGCGCCACCACGCCCGGCTTCAAAATCTCTTAAGGATTAGGCACATCTTCTTCCACTGAGGCCAGACCAGGAAGTCTTCTGCTTTGTATGTGCCAGGGGCCTCAGACCAGCCTGTGTATGCTGCCTGGTTGGTGACTCAGTCTTTGCGAGCTCCCAGGGGTCTGGGTTAGTTGAGCCTTCTGGTCTTCCTGTGGGGTTGCCCCCCCTTCAGCTTCTTCAGGCCTCCCCCTAATTCAACTAAAAGGGTCCCTAACTTCAGTCCAATGATTGGGTGTAAGTATCTGTGTCTGTCTCAGTCAGCCGCTGGTAGGGCAGCTCCTGTCTGTAAGTACATCATAGCATAGTAGAGTCAGTCCTTGGTTCCCGACCCCACCTTCATGAGATGGATCCCAGGTTGGACTGGTCTCTGGACCTCCTTTCCTTCGGTCTCTTCTCCATTTTTGTCCCTGCAGTTCTTTTAAACAGGAACAATTCTGGGTCAGAAATTTTGTCTGTGGGTTGGTCCCTCTACTTGAGGCCCTGTCTATCTATTGGAGATGGATTCTGAGTTACCTCTCTCCACTGTTGGACATTTTGGCTAAGGTCTCTCCTGTTGAGTTCTGAGAGTCTCTCACCTGTCTCACCCCCAGAGGCTGCATATTTCTTTTCATTCCCCTAGCCCTCTGGGCTTCTCTCCTGTCATCCCCCCCCCCCCATACCTGATCATGTTCCCTTTTCCTCTCTTCTACCCAGGTCCCTCTCTCCCTCTGCCTCCTGTGATTTTTTTTCTTCCCCTTTCTAAATGGGATTAAGCATCCTCACTTAGTTAGGCCTTCCTACTTGTTAAACTTCTTACAGTATGTGTGTTGGAGCCTAGGTTTTCTGTACTTTTTGACTAATACCCACTTATCACTGAGTACCTACCATACATGTCCTTTGGGATTTGGGTTACCTCACTCAGGATGATATTTTCTAGTTTGCTTGCAAAATTCATGATGCCTTCATAGCTGAATAGTATTCCATTGTGTAAATGAACCACTTTTCTATATCCATGCTTTGGGCGAGGGACATTCTGTTTGCAGCTTCTGGCTATTACAGCAAGACTGTTATGAACTTGGTGGAGCATGTGTCCTTGGGTGTGGTGGAGCATCTTCTGGGTAAGTACCCAGGTGTGGTATAGCTCTGTCTTGGGGTAGAGCTATTTCTAGTTTTCTGAGGAACCTCCAGATTGATTCCAGAGTGGTTGTACCAGTTTGCAGTCCCACCAGCAATGGAGGAGTGTTAGGAGTGTTCCTCTTTCTCCACATCTTCACCAGCATGTGCTGTCACTTGAGTTTGATCTTAGCCATTTTGACCAGTGAGGTGGAATCTCGGGGTCATTTTGATTTGCATTTTCCTGATGAATAAGTATGTTGAACATTTCTTTAAGTGCTTCTTGGACGTTCGAGATTCCTCTGCTGAGAATTCTGTTTAGCTATGTACCCCATTATTTAATTGGATTATTTGGGGTTTTGGAAGTTAATTTCTTGAGGTCCTTTTTTTTTTTTTTTTTTTTTTTTTTTTGGTTTTTGGTTTTTCGAGACAGTTGAGCCAGCACCATTTGTTGAAAAGGCTATCTTTTTTCCACTGGATGTTTTCAGCTCCTTTGTCGAATATCAATTGGCCATATATGTGTGGGTTCAATTCTGGGTCTTCAATCCTATTCCATTGATCCACTTCCCTGTCACTGTACCAATACCATGCAGTTTTTAACACTACTGCTCTGTAGTATTGCTTGAGGTCCGGGATATTGATTCCCCCAGAAGTTCGTTTACTGTTGATGATAGTTTTAGCTATCCTGGGTTTTTTGTTATTCCAGATGAATTTGAGAATTGTTCTTTCTAACTCTATAAAGAACTGAGTTGGGATTTTGATGGGGATTGCGTTGAATCTGTATGTTGCTTTTGGCAAGATTGCCATTTTAACTATATTAATCCTGCCAACCCACGAGCATGGAAGATTTTTCCATTTTCTGAGGTCCTCTTCAATTTCCTTCTTCAGAGACCTGAAGTTTTTGTCATATAAATCTTTCACTTGTTTGGTTAGAGCCACACCAAGATACTTTATATTGTTTGTTGCTATTGTGAAGGGTGTCATTTCCCTAATTTCTTTCTCGGCCTGCTTATCCTTTGCGTATAGGAAGGCTACTGATTTGCTTGAGTTGACTTTATAACCAGCCACTTTGCTGAAGTTGTTTATCAGCTGTAGGAGTTCTCTGGTGGAGTTTTTTTGGGTCACTTAAGTATACTATCATATCATCTGCAAATAGTGATAGTTTGACTTCTTCCTTTCCAATTTGTATCCCTTTGACTTTCTTATGTTGTCGAATTGCTCTAGCTAGTACCTCAAGTACTATATTGAAGAGATATGATGAGAGGGGGCAGCCTTGTCTAGTCCCTGATTTCAGTGGGATTGCTTCAATTTTCTCTCCATTTACTTTGGTGTTGGCTATCGGTCTGCTGTAAATTGCTTTTATTATGTTTAGATATGGGCCTTGAATTCCTGTTCTTTCCAAGACAGGGTTTCTCTGTGTGGTCCTGGCTGTCCTGGAACTCGCTCTGTAGACCAGGCTAGCCTCAAACTCAGAAATCCACCTGCCTCTGCCTCCCAAGTGCTGGGATTACAGGCGTGCGCCACCACGCTCGGCTCTTGAGTTCTTTATATATTTTGGATATTAGCCCTCTGTTGGATGTAGGGTTAGTAAAGAGGTTTTTTTCCCAATCTGTAGGTTGCTGATTTGTTCTATTTACTGTGTCTTTTGCCTTACAGAAGCTTTTCAGTTTCATGAGGTTCCATTTATCAATTGTTGACCTTAGAGCCTGAGCAATTTATGTTCTGTTCAGGAAATTTCCCCCTGTGCCAATGAGTTCGAGGCTCTTTCTCACCTTCTCTTCTATTTGATTCAGTGTATATGATTTTATATTGAGGTCCTTGATCCACTTGGACTTGAGCTTTGTGCAAAGTGATAAATATGGATCTATTTCATTCTTCTACATACAGACCACTAGTTAGACCAGCGCCATTTATTGAAGATGCTTTCTTTTTTCCACTGTATGGTTTTGGCTGCTTTGTCCATAGGTATGTGGGTTTATTTCTAGGTCAATTCTTGAATTTTTTTTTTTAATTTCTTCAGTTTATTTCAATTCTATTGCCTTGATTGACCTGTCTGTCTGTACCAATACCATGTGGTCTTTATCACTCTTGCTTTGTAGTACAGTTTGAGATACAGGGGTGGTGATTCCTCCAGAAGATCTTTTATTGTTGGGAATTGTTTTGACTATCCTGTTTTTTTTGTTTGTTTGTTTTTTGTTTTTTTGGCTTTCCATATGAAATTGAGAATTGCTCTTTCCATGTCTGTGAAGCGTTGTATTGGAATTTTGCTGGGGATTGCATTGAATCTGTAGGTTGCTTTTGGTAAAATGGCCATTTTCATTATGTCAATCCTAACAATCCATGAGCATGGGAGATCTTTCCATCTTCTGAGGTCTTCCTAGAATTCTTTCTTCAGGGATTTGAAGTTCTTGTCATATAGGTCTTTCACTTGCTTTAACACCGAGATATTTTATACTATTAGTGGCTATTGTGAAGGGTGTTGTTTCCCTAATTGCTTTCTCAGCCTGTTTATCATTTGTATAAAGGAAAGCTACTGATTTGTTTCAGTTAATTTTGTATCCTGCCACTTTGCTTAAGTTGTTTGCAGCTGAAGGAGTTCTCTGGTGGAGTTTTTTGGGTCGCTTGTATATACTATCATATCGTCTGCACGTAGTGATACTTTGACTTCTTCCTTTCCAATCTTTATACCTTTGACCTCCTTTTGTTGTCTAATTGCTCTAGCTAGAACTTCAAGCACTATATTGAATAGACAGGAAAAGAGTGGGCAGCAACCTTGTCTTATTTCTGATTTTAATGGGATTACTTCTAGTTTCTCTCCATGTAATTTCTGTCCATTTCATTGAGTTTTTTGAATTTCTTCAGTTTTCTGTCGTTATGTCTCCCTTTTCATTTTTGATTTTGTTAATTTGGATACGGTCTCTGAACCCTTTATTAGTTCATTTTTTGAGACAGACTCTTTGTATGGAGGTAGCCACAGCAGCCAGAAGCTCAGCCATGTAGCCAGTGTTGCCTCGGTTTCCTACGCACTGGGATTATATGTATGTGCTACCATCTTGAACTGTCCATAGCTAGTATATTAATAGCTACAGATAATAGCGCATGCATATGTAGGTATGTGTGTCATGTGTGCATGGAGGTGAGGACTCTATGGGGGTCTGTTTTTGTCTATCATGTGGGTCTCAGGGATCTACCTTAAATCAAGAGGCTTGGCAGAAACCTCCATTACCCAAGCTGGCCCTGACTTAGATGTTTGTTTTTTTTCTTTTTAAAGATTTATTTATTTTATTTTATATGAGTACACCGTAACTGTTTTCAGACACCAGAAGATCTCATTACAGATGGTTGTGAGCCATCATGTGGTTGCTGGGATTTGAACTCAGGACCTCTGGAAGAGGTTCCTACCCGCTGAATCATCTCTCCAGCCCGTTTGATTTGTTTTTAATCTATGTATGGTATTGTTGAAGTAATGTTCTTATAATTTAAATATGATAGTCCATTTCCTTTCTTTTGTCAGATGTGATTCTGTTTTTACTTTGTTGCTATGAAATGTTAATTCAGGTATAAATAGTGAATAATTTGCGTAGGTGTATTCTATTACAGAAAAGTCACTGCCTTTTAAAGCTCTGGTTTGTTTGAATTATTTTTGCTTTGTATTGGTTTGATAAAAGATTAAGCTGTATGGATAAGAAAATTATTAGATTGCCAAAAATTCTCAACTGTCATGTTAATCTGTTGATTTGAACAGATGGTAGTTATTGATAGATATACTGACTACAGAAAGAGACAAGGAAGCCTCCTCAGATCTGGTGGTGAAGGAGATTGGGATATGTGTGTTCCTCACAGTGTGTGTGCGTGTGAAATTTAATAGGACAGGCCTTGTGACTTTTGTAGATATGCTGGATGGGAATGGGCTTAAAATATACTTAATTTTACTTAGACTGATTTTGGTAATAATTATTTTAATTAATTTTTTTCTCAATAGGGAGAATGTCTTTTAAGTACTTGACATGTTTTGCTAAAGATGTTTTTACTTCTAACAGAAGTGGATTTCCTGAGTCATCTTTCAACTTCTGTGCAGTCTTCCCTTCTTAGTAAATCTCAGTTGGGCAAAAACAATCTATTTTTCTGTCTATCTACCTACTTATCTACCCATCAGTCAATTAGTTGATCAGTCAGTGAAAGCTTTCTTACCCAAAGAAAGTACTTAGTTACATAGGGAACGTGTTCTTATTTCTGTGGAGGATTTATTTACAGATGTGTTTTTTTCTATATACATGTTAAGGACTGAGATCATAGAATTATAGGGCTTTAGAAGAGTGTGGAATCTTCGGAAAAGGAACCTAAGGAAATTTTAAACCTTTTTCTCTGAAGTGAGGAAACAGAGTTGTTTAGTGTTTTGTCTTCCTGCAGTGTCTCCTTGTGTTGATTCAAGTGTTGTTTGGGACTTTTAGACAGTATAAAGGAAGATATGAGACAGCAAATTAGAAAGAATTGGGAGGTCAGTAAAATCATTTATTTAGCTGGACAACATAGCTGCACATCTGTAATCACATTTGGGAGGCTGAGGCAACAAGTCAGTCTAGGCTACATAATAAGACCCACATCTTAAAAAGACAAAATGTTTGTGTATGTCTATTCAAAGCGAAAACTATGAAAAAATAACTAGCTTTTCTTTATATATGCACCTCCTTGGTTCTCATGACACTTATCCAATGAGACCAACTCTCCACTGGCTATGCCTGCCTAAGGGATCATTTTCAAGGCACAGACCTAGCTTGAGAGGCCTTATCTATTTCAGGACAATTTGACATTTCAATGGATCTGATCCCATTATGCAAAAGGTATACATGAGTACAACTCATGGGGAAAGGGTGACCAGAAGGGATGTGTGTGTTGTTTTCACAGTGGTGTGTTTCTGAAGAGTTTCTGAAGAGCTGCATTCGTGTATATTACACTTTAGTAGGGGTTGAAATATGGAACAATTGGATTTAAAAAGTAGAAACATGGAAACAGGATCCAGTGTAGTATAGATGAAACAAAAATCTAGGCTCTCTCAACCTCTTGGACTGTGGAAGGCAATGATGTATGTATATGTATGTGTATAATATATGTACATATTTGTATGTGTGTACACACACATATGCATATGCATATTTGTTGGTAGGCATTCATGTCTGTGGATGTGTATAGAGGCCAAGGTGTCTTCCTTCATCACTCTTCATCTGACTTTCTGAGACAGGGTCTCTCTCTGAACTTGGAGCACATCAATGTACCAATTTGACTAGACTGGCCACCCAAGGAGTTCCAGGAATCCTCCTGTTCCTTAGCCCTGGTGTTACAAGTATGCACTGGGCCTAGCTCTTTTGTGGATCCTGGGATCTGAACTCAGATCTTACGCTTGTGCTGCAGACAGTTTACGGACAGATCCATCTCCCAAGGTTTGTTGTTGACTGCATTTTTAAAAGGCCATTTGAGAGTTTTCTCATTTATTTTACCTTTCTGTTGGAATTAAAATTTTAAATTCTGAGAACAGGTTATAATTTTTCAGCTGTTATACTATGTATATATACGTGAACAGCACATATATGTTTGTACATGTGAGCTGTTTTAGGCAGTCAGAGGTTTTACAGCCATGGACCAGAGGGGCTGAACTTTGCTCAAGGTGGTGTCAGGACTTGGTGTTCTCTATGTGGTGGCCAGGTTGTAGTCATGTAGAATGTAGGAGTTACTGAGAGGCTTGCACCGAGATTGTGAAGGAAAGTCTAGGAGGCCAAGCAATGTGTAGCAGAGTCAGATTCCCCTGAGGAGCCAGTGACAAGACAAAGCTGTGGAAATGAAGCCTTCATTGCAGGGGGGAATCCAAGGATGTTGGAGCTGCCAGAAACGTGGGTAATAGAACCAGAGATATGTTTGTATTTTTAAATTGTGTTTTGATCTGAGAGTCTACCAGGAATGTAACTGGTGTTTTCTTTGTGGCTCTCTTGGCATGAATTTTATTGTTCTCCAGACTAGTTGTCCTAAAAGATAGTACTTTGTGTCAATCCGAACCTTATTTATTTTTATATGTAAATAAGTATTTAGGTGTTAGAAATCAGTAGTTCTTATAATATTTTGTTTGCATGTATACTATGAATTTAAAATGAGTGACCAACCATACTAATATGTATTACTATATATATCTATATAATATGCATATTAAGTGATTTATATATAATAGGGATAGAATTAGGAGATTTTAGTGGGTTGGCTTAGGTATACCTAAAGCGGCAGTGTCTTCTAAAGTTTTGTCATATTGCCTATAGTTTCTGATTTTAGATGTGGAGAAACAAATGTTTTGTTTTTTAAACTTCCTACTAGAGAGGAGGGTTTTGTTGAGCTGCTCTCTCACCCTCCTCCCAGAACTTCATTTTGTGTGGAGTGGATGTCTCACTGTATAGTCGACTGTCCTGGAATCCATGGTGTGGACCCCTTCTGCTTTTTCTGGGATCACAGGTATGCACCACCCTGCTGGGCTCTGTAAGAACATCATGTCATGGAGCACCTCATACTGTTTGCCTCTTGACTCAGAACTTACTATAGGCTTTGAGAAAGGAGGACTTGGAAGTGAGAGGATTGAGAACTGTTCTCATCATATACAGCAGCAGTTCTGAGCCCCAAGGCCCAAGGTTGAACAGCTTACAGGAGACTGAAAAGTCTGGAATCTATCAGGATTTGATAAAAGATTTTAAAGTATACAGGTATCAGGATTTCACCTTTGAAACTGTGTCAGATTCAGAATCTATATTCTTTAAACAAAGACACTTTGGGCAAACATTGAGGTTTTAGAAATTGTAGTTTAATATAGGACAGTTGTAGAAATAGGGGGAAAATAGCCTCTAGCTGAGAAGTCCCCAGATTAGTTACGACTGCTGCAAACTCACTTGTGTGGTTCCCTGCTGTCTTGGATCACTTGCAGTTCGTTTTCATGCCAGAAGTTGCTCTATAACAATGGTTGAAAATTTTAAAATTATAATGGAAGTCTTTATGAATTTAAATGAACAGAATTATAGTAGTATCCCTCAAGTCTTTATCCATGCTTAGCTATCATATGAATTTGTATAAAATATTCTTCTTTGTGTAATGTTATTGGACAGATCCATCCAGATTGTCTGAGGTGTGTTCTAATGTCCTCCAGTATCATAGTTATTTCAAGCCGTCCTAATTGCTGTTTCCTGTAGCCCGAGTGAGCTATTCTTTGCCACAGTTTTGCATGCATCCTAATCTTATTTTCTATTTCTCTCATGTATTACATCCCAACCATTCTCCTCCCCCCAGTTTTCCCTCTTCCCTTCCCCTTTCCCCCAGATACACTCCCTTCTGCCTCTCCTCAGATAAGGATAGGCCTCCAAGGGACATCAACCAAATACGGCACAGCAAGCAAAAGGGAGACCAGGTACATACCATCACATCAAGACTGGACAAGGCAGCCCAGTAGGAGGAAAGGGGTCCCACAAGTAGGCAAGAGTCAGGGGCAGCTGTTAGGGTTCCCATAAGAACACCAAGCTCCTCGTCTATAACATGCACACAGAGGAACTAGGTCAGGCCCTACAGGCTCCCTGATCTCTGTGAGTCCACATGAGTCCCAGTCCCAGTCAGTCCTGGTGTGTCCCTGACCACTCTGGTTTTCTCTAATCCCTCCTCTGCGCCTCCCTCCATAAGACTCTCTGAGCTCAGTCTAGTGTCTGGCTCTGGCACTCTATCTGCTCCCATCAGTGCTGGATTAAGTCTTTTGTCTCATTGATGGCTACTTTGCTAGGCCTCAGTTCCAGAACAGGCAGGCAGGACAAGCTGTAGGCTCGAAGGTTTTGTGGCTGGGTTAGTGTCCCAGTCCCTCCTCTTGAGGTCTTGCTTGCTTACAGAAGATGGCCACTTTAGACTCCATGTCCCCCATTACTAGGAGTCTTTGCTAGGGCTATTCCATGGCGTTTCCATGGCACTAGATTTCCACCTTACCCTCAAAATGCCACCCATTTCCAGTAGTGTCTCTTAGTATTTTCTCCCTCACCCCCACCCCAATCCATTCCACCCAACTCCACCTGCCCCCAGTTCAAGAAATTCTCTCGTTTCCCTTCCCAAGGAGATCCTTGCATTCCTCTTGTTATTTTGTTACTCTGGGTCTGTGTACTACAGCAGGATTGTCTTTTACTTTATAGCTGATATTCACTTATAATTATGTATATGCCCTGTTTGTCTTTCTGAGTCTGGGTTTTTTTCAGGACGATTTTTTTTTCTATTTTCATATGTTTACCTGCAAATTTCATGATGTCATTGTTTTTAACAGCTGAGTAATACTCCATTGTGTAAATGTGCCACATTTTCTTTATCCATTCTTTGGTTGGGGATACCTCCGTAGTTTCCAGTTTCTAGTTTTTATGAATAAAGCTGCCGTGAACATAGCTGAGCAAATGTCCTTGTGAGATAGGAGGATATCCTTTGGGTATATGCCCAGGAGCGGTATAGCTGGGTATTGAGATAGATTGATTTCCAGTTTTCTGAGAAACCACCATATTGACTTCCAAAGTGGCTGTACAAGTTTGCAGTCCTACAAACAGTGGAGAAATGTTCCCCCTTTTCCACATACTCACCTTGCAGCATACACTGTCATTTGTGTTTTTGATCTTAGCTGTTTTGATGGATGTAAAATGGAATCCTAGAGTCATTTTCATTTGTATTTCCCTGATGGCTAAAAATGTTATTACTTTAAGCATTTCTCAGTCATTTGAGATTCCACTGTTGAGAATTCTGTGTTTGGATCTGTGCCTCATTTTTAAAATTGTATTATTTAGTTTGTTGATGTTTAGTTTCTTGAGTTCTTTATATATTTTGGATATCATTCCTCTGTCTGATATAGGGAGCTGGTTGACGATCTTTTGCATTCTGTGGGCTGCCTTTTGTCCCATTGCCAATGTCTGCGTTTCAGAAGCTTTTCAGTTTTATGAGGTCCCATTTATTAATTGATCTTTAGTAACTGTGCTATTGGTGTTCTATTTAGGAAGTTGTCTCCTGTGACAATGTTCTCGCGTTCTCTTCTAGTTTCTGGTTTTATGCTGAGGTCTTTGATCCACTTGGACTTGAGTTCTGTGCAGGATGATAGATATGGGTCTGTTTGCATTCTTCTCCATGCAGACCAGCACCATTTACTGCAAATGCTTTCTTTTTTCTGTTGTATAGTTCTGGCTTCTTTATCAAGAATTGGGTGTTCATAGGTGTGTAGATTTACATCTGTGTCTTCAGTTTGATTTCATTGATCAACAGGTTTGTTTTTTACAATACTATGCTGTTTTTAGCACTACAGCTCTGTAGGGTAGCTCTGTATCTTGAGATCAGTGATACCTCTGCAAGTTCTTTTGCACAGGATTGTTCTAGCTATCCTGAGTTTTTGTTTTTCTATTTGAAGTTAACTGTTGTTCTTTCAAGGTCTATAAGGATTGGAATTTTGATGAAAATTATATTGAATGTGTAGATTGCTTTTGATATGATGGCCATTTTTACTATGTTAATACTATCGATCGATGGGCATGGGAGATCTAAACATCTTCTGGTATCTTCTTCAAGTTCCTTCAAAGAACTTGAAGATTTTTATCATACAGGTCTTTCTTTCATGTGCTTGGTTAGAGTTACCCCAAGACATTTTGTATTATTTGTGGCTATTGTGAATGTGGCGTTGTTTCTCTGATTGCTTTTTAGCTTGTTTGCCATTTGTAAATAGGAGGTCTGCTGGTGTGTGTGTGTGTGTGTGTGTGTGTGTGTGTGTGTGTGTGTTTGTATCCAGCTACTTTGCTGAAACTGGTTAACTGATGTAGGAGTTCCCTTTTGGGGTTGCCGATGTATACTATTATATCATCTGCAAATAGTGATAATTTGACTTCTTCCATTCCTATTTGCATCTTACTGTTCTAGCTAGAACTTGAAGGACTATTTTGAATAGAGAAAGAGAAAATGAGCGGCCCTGTTTTGTCCCTGATTTTAGTGGAATTGCTTTGAGTTTCTTTTCATTTAATTTGATGTTGGTTATAGGTTTGTTGTAAATTGCCTTTATTATATTTAGCTGTGACCCTTGTATTCTTAATCTCTCCAGTACTTTTTTCATGAATGGGTGTTGGATTTTGTTAAAGGCTCTTTCAGCATCGTATGAGCATGTGGATTTTTTTCTTTTCAGTTTGTTTATATGGTGGATTACATTGACCGATTTTTTTATATGTTGAACCATCCCTGCATCTCTGGAATGAAGCCTACTTGATTGTGGAGGATGATCTTTTTTATTTGTTCTTCGATTCAGTTTTCGAATATTTTATTTAGTATTTTTGCATCAATGTTCATATTTTTATGCTTTCATGATAAATACAAAGTGGAAATAACCCTACATTATTTTGTTATGTTGTGTAGGTAACTTATTTTGATGTAATAGAATAACTTTTAAAAAATCTATGTATAGCCGGGTGGTGGTGGCGCACGCCTTTAATCCCAGCACTTGGGTGGCAGAGGCAGGTGGATTTCTGAGTTCGAGGCCAGCCTGGTCTACAGAGTAAGTTCCAGGACAGCCAGGGCTACATAGAGAAACCCTGTCTCAAAAAACAAAAACAAACAAACAAACAAACAAAATCTATGTTGTAGTCTGATACCATTTTTTATACAAATTCTATAATTGAAACAAAACCAGGAAAATTTTGATAAGTAGCCCAAATTGTGTAGCATTTGCATTCAGAATGTAGGTAACTTCACTCCCAAATCTGTAGATGTTACTGTTCTGCTGACGGCATTAAAGTGTTAGGAGACAGGATGCCATGTCTTACTGATGGGCCCTTCTGAGGCAGACTGTAGAGTGCTATTTGTAAAACCCTTTGTCTTTCCATATGGGATTATCACATGAATTTTCAGAACTCTGACTATTGAGTGGGCTTAATTATCAATGGACTGTTTCCTTCAGTTCTGTGTACAAACATGTTCATTCCTGTTTGTTACTGGTTGACATTATAGCATAGGGTATAAGGAAAGGCCCTAATGCAACTTTTTTTTTTTTTTTTTTTTTTTTTTTTTTTGGTTTTTCGAGACAGGGTTTCTCTGTGTAGTCCTGGCTGTCCTGGAACTCACTCTGTAGACCAGGCTGGCCTCGAACTCAGAAATCCGCCTGCCTCTGCCTCCCAAGTGCTGGGATTACAGGCGTGCGCCACCACTGCCCGGCTCCCTAATGCAACTTTTGATAGCTCAGGAAGTGCCTCGTCATTTCTGCTGTTGACTATAGAAGTGGGGTTCCAAATCTGTAACTCCAGCTCCAAGGGAACTGAAACCCTCCTCTGACCTCTGTGGGCATTTCATTCACATGCACATATCCATACATATAATAAAAAACACAAATGAAAACATTTGGCTGTGTAAACACAGGTTTGCTGTATTCAGTTCTGATTATATGAATGTGACATTACTGAAATGTTTCTATGTACTTGTATCTGACAATTCTGAAAAATTTCTATATACTTGTGTCACATTAAGATTATAGAAAAGAATTCTAGCAACAGAAGACATTGGATAAAGTTAGTAGCAATTAAAAACCCTGAGGACATTGATCTAATTAGAAAAACCTTGTAATCACATTTGGTCTGCAGGAAACCTCTTATCTAGTACATTAGTCCACTGACAAGAGTTTCCAGGTAACCTTGGTCAGTCCCTGTTTCTGTCTTTACTGCTGCTTGTTTCTTCCAGGGACAAGGATTAAAATCATAACTCTTTGTGCTTCCACTGCCTACCTGCAGGAGAGCAAAGCTGTTGTTCTAAACATAGAATGTTTTGAACACTTTTCTTTTGAAGAGTAGGTTTTTTAAGATTTATTTTAATTATTTGTATGTATGTGTATCTATGTGTGGGTTTGTGCACATGAGTGTAGGTGCCTGCAGAGTAATTCCCTGGAGTTGGAGTCAGAGCCAATTTTAGTCACCCAGTGAGGGTGCTTGGGACTGAACTTGGATCCTCTATAAGAGCAATGAGCACTCTTAACTGCTATCTGAAGCTATCTCTCCAGCCCTTAAAAGTGGACTTTTTTGTTTTTGTTTTTGTTTTTTGAGACAGGGTTTCTCTGTGTAGCCCTGGCTGTCTTGGAACTCACTCTGTAGACCAGGCTGTCCTCGAACTCAGAAATCCGCCTGCCTCTGCCTCCCAAGTGCTGGGATTAAAGGCGTGCGCCACCACTGCCCGGCAAAAGTGGACTTTTAAGTTAATGTTGGTGATAATAATATATTCTTTCCTATGAGGGCTGTTACAGTTTCGAAATGGAGTGGTTCCTCACAAGTGACTAATACATAGAAGAGGTAGATCTTTAGTCTAAGCCTCAGAAGTTTCTCTTTCAGTGATATCTCCTCCTTAATTCACTTGTGACAATCCGTGTATGACAGTAATGTTTTTATTGATTTACTAAATACATGAACAGCAGTGAGAACAGATGTGTGTTCCCTGTTGCTTGGGAACTAGAGTCCTACAGGTGCTGACTGTAGTCAGGGGTTCACTTCTCTCTGGCAGGTAGTTAAGAATGTCAGAGATCTGCCTGAGTTATACACAAAGGTCTAATATACAAATCATACGTTCTCATAGGTGGAGCTAATGATATAGCTTATAAAATATCTGATGTTCATTCCCATCAAGGGGAGGGGAAGACCCATTGTGGGGTTATGGTTCAGCCTAGGCTGCATAGTGAGGTTCTGTACTCAAGGGGTTGGGATGTCCCTCAATGGTAGAATATTTGCATAACATGTACAAAACAGCTACGCCCAGCATTGCATATTCACAGATTGTGTTCAAGCCCTTCAGTATATTTGGAACTGGGCTACCTTTAATACAAAATATGACTTCTCACAGATCAAGTACAAGGAAACCTTTAAAGCAGAAAGTTTTTCTTCACATCAGTTTGGATATGTTATAGTTGTACAAAAACATGTTCACTAGATCATATGGGGTCTTTAAAGGAAAGAGTGACTGCTTGTCACCCGAGCACCCTTCTGCTGGCTCGCTGGCACGAGCTTAGAAGATGATAAAAACAGCAGAGCACAAAATATATTACTGAATGTTTAAAAATCAGCTACTTAAAGAAAAATCATAAAAATGAAGACATTTCCCAGAAATAAAGCAAGGCTCAAGGGAGAGGGATATAGGAATGAATATAAATGAGAACAAGTTAGCAGTGTGCCTTGGAATTGGAAGGCCTGCCTGTCATACAGAGAGTAGGCATTCTATTAAAAGAGAGCAGTAGGGAGGGAATTAGGAAGAAATTATACAAGATCTTTCTAATACAAAGGCCTAGATTGTAAAAGAATGTACAACATTATAGGAAAAATAGTTTCAAGGCATATTATTGTGAAAAAAAAAAAAGTGCTTCTGAAGACTTTCAAGAGGGAAGAGGATGACCAGGAGTGAGATCGGCTTAGATCATAACAAAGTGTAGGAATAGGACAGTGGAGGATGCCCGAAAGCCCAAGGAGAAGGCCCCTCCGACTTGAACATCTTAGAAACGAACCACTCATTCACATGTTTCCTAGAGGTGAGGGGTTACTGAGACAATGGTGGGATTTGGGGGAGTCAGAGAACATTACCCAGAGCCGTTTTGAAGGCTCAGATGCTGTATAAGGAAGGGTGTTGGAAGAATTTTTGAGGCAGAGATAGCCTGAGCAGGAATCTGAGCAGCCAGATCCTGTTTAGTATTATTGGACTTAGGATGGAAAATGATGCTAATTCAATAGATATGGACTAGCTGACATGTTGCCTATGCAGGACTCTGCTGCTCTGCATTTAAGGGTCTGTGCCCTTATGTCTGTGATCCATGTTACTCCAGAAGGCATGCTGATGTCCATGGGCTGAGACGTTTTTCAGACCTTATTTTGAATAATGGTTCTTAAATGCTTTAACCTCCCTTGTATCCCGCCATCCACCAGAGGTCGTGGGAAAGAAAGGATACGAGGGAAGTGGACCTCTAATAGTTCTTTGGAGCAACTCCTGTCTGTGTTGTCTGGAAATCAGCAGTTCATTTCGTAGGCTAGTAGTGGCAGGTCAATCCACTTGCAAAACACTTCACAGATGCACAGAGTTAGGAAAGCAAGCACCAATCAGCAGCAGAGGCACAACCTAGCAGAGACAGCTGGCCTTCAGCCTCGGCTCGAGTCAGCAGGAGGGATGCCAGAAGTTCTTGGCTATGCCTCTCTCAGGGAAGCGAAGACTCAGGGAAGTGAAGATCAGCGAAGACTGAGATCATCAGCATTGTACAGCTAGCTCTACCAGCAAGCCAAGCTCAGCCTCCCTCACTGTCGGTCGAGTCCTATTTATACACTCCAGACATCACGTGTCCTCCATGGGACTCACCTCAGCACGTCTTGCCTCAGCACGTGCATGTCTCAGCTGACATCGCTCTGCCAATCAGACCCAATCCACAGAAACAGCAAGAAATTGCAGCACAAAAGGTTTTTGGTGTGTTTCTCTCTATGGTCAACTATGCAGTGTAAGGTGGGCTAATACATGTGTTATTAGCAAAGAATCCTTCACCACATGCCCTTTCATATGCTTGCTTTAGCAGCACATCCTTTCTCCTGTGTCTGCTTCAGCAAAACGTTACTTTACCAGTCTGCCTTAGTCTTTCACTTGTGTCCACATTAGCTAAACGTTCCTTCATGTGTTTGCCCCAGCAAAACATCTAACCAACTTTATAAAGAACCCTTAAGTTTCCACTTCAACAGTCCATGCTACTACCAAGGGCCATGTTGATGTCCTTGATCCTGCTTTGAGGCCAGGAGCCATGTGAATGTCTGTGGTCTGTGCTGCCACCAGGGACCATGTTGGTGTCCATGGCCTAGCAGCAGCCTGGGGTCAGGTTGATCTCTGTGGTCCATGCCATAGCCAGAAACTATGTAGAAGTCCATGGTCTGTGCTGCTGCTGACTGTAAAGGACAAGGATGCTTTTGCGGTGGTTTTGATGACTGCAGACTCCCAGTGGAAAATGAGAGATATATTCTCTCCCTTCCACCCCTATTCCCCACCCCCAAAGAAATGGTCTAGACAGGAAGCCATTGAATAGAAATCTCCAAAAATTGTGATGGGGATGTTGAAGTGTAGTACTTCATAGTTGGTGGCTTCTGGTAAAGATAGGGGTGGGGAAGGACTCAGTTTTAAGGGGCTGGCCACTGGGAATTTGACCATGCCTTATAGTGAGTATAAGGGGAACATACACTGACCTTGTTATTTTTTCCTTCTTTCTCTTTTTTAGGGGGTGGGGGATATCACAAGGGTGGGGGTGGACCCAGGAATACTGGGAAGAGTGTGTGATAGGATATATTATGTGAAGTTTTCAAATGACCAATAAAAATATTATGTTAAAACAAAAAGCCCATGGTACCTACTAAAGAGCTAGTACTCAACCTATGGGTCAGGATGCCTTTGGGGGTGGTCAAACGGCCCTTTTGCAAGGATCCCATGTCAGATGTGGGATCCTTGCAAAAGGGTATAAAGTATGAGGTAGATTACACTACCTCAGAGTAAAAGGCTATGAGGTATGAGGTAGATTACACTACCTCAGAATAAAAGGCTGGAAAACAATTTTACAAGCAAATGCTCTCAGGAAACAAGCCGGAGTAGCCATTCTAATATCAGATAAAATTGACTTTCAACCTAAAGTCATCAAAAGAGACACGGAAGGAAATTTCTTGCTGGTCAAAGGAAAAATACACCAAGAAGAACTCTCAATTCTGAACATCTGTGCTCCAAATACAAGGGCACCCTCATTCGTAAAAGAAACTTTACTAAAGCTCAAAGCACACATTGCACCTAACACAATAATTGTGAGTGACTTCTACACTCCACTCTCCTCAATAGACCAATTAGGAAAACAGAAACTAAACAGGGACACAGTGAAACTAATTGAAGCTTTGGACCAATTGATTTAACAAATATATATATAGAACTTTTCATGCTAAAGCAAAAGAATATACCTTTTTCTCAGCACCTCATGGTACCTTCTCCAAAATCAACCATATAATTGGTCACAAGACAGACCTCAACAGATGTGAGAAGATCGAACTAATCCCATGCCTCCTATTAGATCACTATGGAATAAGAGTGGTCTTCAATAGCAACAAAAACAACAGAAAGCCCACATACAAATGGAAGCTGATCAATACTCAATGATACCTTGGTCAAGGAAGAAATAAAGAAATCAGAGACGTTTTAGAATTTAATGAAATTAAGGCACAACATACCCAAATTTATGGGACACAATGAAAGCAGTGCTAAGAGGAAAACTCATAGCCCTGAGTGCCTCCAAAAACTGGAGAAAAAAACCAAAAAAAAAAAAAAAAAAAAAAAAAACCCAGAAACTTGAGAGAGCATACACTAGCAGCCTTACTGCACACCTGAAAGCCCTGGAAGTAAAAAGAAGCTAATTCACCCAGGAGGAGTAGAAGACAGGAAATCATCAAACTCAGGGCTGAAATCAATCAAGTAGAAACAAAGAGAACCATACAAAGAATCTACAAAACCAGGAGCTGGTTCTTTGAGAAAAATCAAGAAGATAGATAAACCCTTAACCAGACTAACCAGAGGGCACAGAGACAGTATCCAAATTAACAAAATTAGAAATGAAAAGGGAGATATAACAACAGAAACTGAGGAAATTCAAAAAATCATCAGATCCTACTACAAAAGCCTATACTCAACACAACTGTAAAATCTGGAGGAAATGGACAATTTCCTAAACAGATACCAAACACCAAAATTAAATCTGGATCAAATAGATCATCTAAACAGTCCCATAACCCCTAAAGAAATAGAAGGAGTCATTGAAAAGCACAGGACCAGATGGTTTTAGTGCAGAATTCTATCAGACCTTCAAAGAAGACCTAAAACCAATACTCTTCAAACTATTCCACAAAATAGAAACAGAAGGAACACTACCCAATTCGTTTTATGAAGCAACAGTTACACCGATATCAAAATAACACAAAGATCCAACAAAGAAAGAGAACTTCAGACCAATTTCTCTAATGAATATTGATGCAAAAATACTCAATAAAATTCTTGCCAACTGAATCCAAGAACACATCAAAACAATCATTCACCATGATCAAGTAGGCTTCATCCCAGGGATGCAGGGGATGGTTCAATATACAGAAATCCATCAATGCCATCCACTACATAAACAAACTCAAAGAAAAAAACCACATGGTCATTTCATTAGATGCTGAAAAAGCTTTTGACAAAATTCAGCATCCTTTCATGCTAAAAGTCTTGGAAAGAACAGGAATTCAAGGCCCATACCTAAACATAGTAAAAGCAATATACAGCAAACCAGTAGCCAACATCAAACTAAATGGAGAGAAACTTGAAGCAATACCACTAAAATCAGGGACTAGTCAAGGCTGCCCCCTCTCTCCATATCTTTTCAATATAGTACTTGAAGTTCTAGCTAGAGCAATTAGACAACATAAGGAGGTCAAAGGGATACAAATTGGAAAGGAAGAAGTCAAGCTATCACTATTTGCAGATGATATGATAGTATACTTAAGTGACCCAAAAAACTCCACCAGAGAACTCCTACAGCTGATAAACAACTTCAGCAAAGTCACTGGTTATAAAATCAACGCAAGCAAATCAGTAGCCTTCCTATACTCAAAGGATAAGCAGGCCAAGAAAGAAATTAGGGAAATGACACCCTTTACAATAGCCACAAACAATATAAAGTATCTTGGTGTGACTCTAACAAGTGAAAGATCTGTATGACAAGAACTTCAGATCTCTGAAGAAGGAAATGGAAGAAGACCTCAGAAAATGGAAAAATCTTTCATGCTCATGGATTGGCAGGATTAATATAGTAAAAATGGCCATCTTCCCAAAAGTGATATACAGATTCAATGCAATCCCCATCAAAATCCCAACTCAGTTCTTCATAGAGTTAGAAAGAGCATTTCTGAAATTCATCTGGAATAACAAAAAACCCATGATAACTAAAACTATTCACAACAGTAAAAGAACTTCTGGGGGAATCAATATCCTAGACCTCAAGTAGTACTACAGAGCAATAGTGTTAAAAACTGCATGTTATTGGTGAAGTGACAGGCAGGTAGATCAGTGGAATAGAATTGAAGACCCAGAAATGAACCCACACACCTGTGATCACTTGATCTTCAACAAAGGAGAAGAAACCATCCAGTGGAAAAAAGATAGCCTTTTCAACAAATGGTGCTGATTCAACTGGAGGCCAGCGTGCAGAAGAATGCAAATCGATCCATTCTTATCTCCTTGTACTAAGCTCAACTCCAAGTGGATCAAGGACCTCCACATAAAACCAGACACACTGAAACTAATAGAAAAGAAACTGGGGAAGACTCTTGAGTACATGGGAACAGGGGAAAACTTCCTGAACAGAACACCAATAGCTTATGCTCTAAGATCAAGAATTGGCAAATGGGACCTCATAAAACTACAAAGTTTCTGTAAGGCAAAGGACACCGTCAATCGGACAAAACGGCAACCAACTAATTGGGAAAAGATCTTCACCAACTCTACATCCGACAGAGGGCTAATATCCAATATATACAAAGAACTCAAAAAGTTAGATTCCAGAGTGCCATATAACCCTATCAAAAAATGGGGTACAGAGCTAAACAAAGAATTTTCACCTGAAGAATTTCGAATGGCTGAGAAGCACCTTAAGAAATGTTCAGCATCTTTAGTCATTAGGAAAATGCAAATCAAAACAACCCTGAGATTTCACCTCACACTAATTAGATAGCTAAGATTAAAAACTCAGGAGACAGCAGATGTTGGCGAGGATGTGGAGAAACAGGAACACTCCTCCACTGCTGGTGGGATTGCAAATTGGTAAAACCACTCTGGAAATCAGTCTGGCAGTTCCTCAGAAAACTGGGCATGACACTTCCAGAGGACCCTGCTATGCCATTCCTGGGCATATACCCAGAGGATTCCCCTGCATGCAATAAGGACACATGCTCCACTATGTTCATAGCAGCCTTATTTATAATAGCCAGACACTGGAAAGAACCCAGATGTCCCTCAGTGGAGGAACGGATACAGAAAATGTGGTATATTTACACAATGGAATACTATTCAGCAGTTAAAAACACTTAGTTCATGAAATTCTTAGGCAAATGGTTGGAACTGGAAAATATCATCCTAAGTGAGGTAACCCATTCACAAAAGGACACACATGGAATGCAGTCACAGATAAATGAATATTAGCCCAGAAGCTCTGAATACCCAAGACACAATTCACATATCAAATCATTCCCAAGAAGGAAAGAGGGAGAGGGCACTGGTCCTGCCTGGAAAGGCTTGATGCAGTAATGTAGGGGATTACCAAGACAGAGAAGTGGGAGGGGGTTGATTGGGGAATGGGGGGAGGGAAGAGGGCTTATGGGACTTATGGGGAGGATGGGACCGGGAAAGGGGAAATCATTTGGAATGTAAACAAAGAATATAGAGACTAAATTAAAAAAAATAAAAATGAAACAAAAACAAAACAACCCACTGTACCTACTAAAGAGCTAGTACTCAACCTATGGGTCAGGACCTCTTTGGGGGCTGTCAAATGACCCTTTTGCAAGGATCCCATGTCAGCTATCCTGCATATTGTATATTTACATTTCAATTCATTACAGTAGCAAAATTACAGTTATTAAGTAGCAGCACAAATAATTTTATGGTTCGGAGTTAATACAACATGAAAAACTATTAAAGGGTCACAGCATTATGAAGGTTGAGAACAACTGTGTTAGCATTTCAGGAAGAAAACTCTTGGTAGCAGTAAAATGTATGGTGAGGGCAGTAGACAACACAGAGTGTAGAGAGGCCCTTAGGAGGCTATTTCAGACAAGAAATGATGCCGAAGAGGGTAGGAATAAACCAAAGTGTGCTGGGGAGGAACCACAGGATTCAGAAATTAAGAAAAAGTTACAGGAGAGAGAAGAGTTTTGGGCTTAGGGGCAGGTTGCAAAACACTGCTCTCCAACAGAAACATGGGCATGCAAATGAGCAGTGCTTTTGAGGTTAGTTTTCAAGACTAGTAGGGGGATGCCTGTGTGATCCCTAACTAGAACTGGCTGGGATTAGGTTGGTACATTTACATAAAGGTCGGAAGCAAGGCTTGAATCTAGAAGTACACAGTGATCCTTGTGTAGAGAAGCTTGGGAGTTCAAGAGTTTCCAGGAGACTTTGTGGGGTGAGTGGATTAAGTTCTGGAAGTAGTGACATTTGAGAGGAGGAGCCTGTAAAGGGAAGCTGAGCTTAATCAGAATCGGAAAAAACTCTACAAGAAACCATTGGTTAGGAGTGGAGTCAGGATGAGCATTCTGAAGAGGAAAACAGCTTTAGGGAAGTGAGTGAAAGAAGGAAGGCTCTGTGTGTAGGGGGTGTTACAGTTCCTACTATTTTGAGTTGAACATGTTTCTTTGCTGAAAGAAGAGCTATAGAAAGTGGGAAAATAGTGATTTTTTTTTTTAATTAGGGGAAATGACCCTCTCGTTCAACAAATGTTTGTTGAGCATCTCACTACGGTCGAGCACATGAGATTCTAGATCCTAGGAGTATAGCATGAATAAAATGGCTAACTTTCCTGTGTTGTGTGCAGAAGACACCTGTAGTAAACTCATAACCCAAAAGCAGACAGACAGAAAAGCAAGCCTCAAGAAACAGGATTACAGTGAGATGAGAGATTGAGGACGGGAGGTTCTGTTCCTGTTAGACACGAAAAGACACCTCTGGAAGAGGCCGCGAGGCTCTACAGTAACATGAAATGTAGTCGAGGGGTAAGAATTGGACTCTGGCCTTGTTCATAGTAATACATGCACTAAGCTTGAATTTAAGGCTTCGTCTAACAGAAGTGTCCCATCCAGTCGTTCTTAACACTCATATTTATTACATGCCTAAGGGTTATACATTTGTGTGGAAAAAATTATTTTCTTCATTTTAAAATCTTACAACTCCTATCAAAGTTCACCCCCCCCCCCACCATGGTCATTATACTTTGGTCCTTTATCATTCTCTCTGGCCTGCTTCAAACCTTCCTGCAGAAGACTCTGTCTCCTTTGTCAGGGGTGGACTCACAGGGACTTGTCCTCAGGAGTGTTGCCACCTTACCTGATGTTAAGAGTTGGCAGCACTAATAGCTGCTATAGAGTTTTTAGTCACTGTGTAACAGATGCCATAATTCTCCTAATCCCTCTGGGGCAGGTGTCACCATTTGACAATCTCTGAAACCTCTGGAAGGGATCTTCCATACTTAATCACTCTCAGACATTGATTTAAACTCTGATTTCTTGATACTTCAAATTCTTGATATTTAATAACACCTATAATTTGCTTCACGCCCAGTGAGATATAAGTAATTTTGTCCAGTTTGTGTCGTGAGGATAAATATGTGATGTCTTAGTACTTTTTTATTCTGACAGTTCAGTGTACATCCTGCCAGGGAAATGAAAGCAGCAGGACCTTGAAGACTCGTGGTGACACATCCTCCACAAATCAGGAAACAGAAGGATGAACACAAGCTAGGGCTCACGTTCTCTGTGTTCTGCAGGCCAGGATTCCCTGCCCAAGGAATGGCGCCACCCACAGTTAAGATGGCTCCTCCCACATCAGTTAATGTAATAAGGTCATGCCTCACAGGCATGCCCAGAGGCTCATTTCCCAGGTGCTCTAAATTCTGCCAACAGTTGACAGTACAGATGATCACAGGTGGGAGGGGAAGTGGAGGAAGCTGAGGGGTCCTAAACACTGGGTCCTCCTTGTGACCAAAATCCAGGTTCTTAAACTGTGGTGCTGTGTGATTGAGTGGGAGGGGCTCAGAGCTAAAATATTTGTAGCAGTAGAAAACCTCTGGGGGTTGGAGAGATGGCCTTGTGGTTAAGAACACATGCAGCTCCTGCAGAGGATTTGAATTTAGTTCCAATCACCCAGGTCAGGCGGCTCACAACTGCTTGGCATTCCAGCTCCAGGAAGTCCAACACCTCTGGCTTCTGTGGGAACCTATGTTCACATGCGTATACCCACACAGGATGAAGAAAACGTGAGAATCAAATGTGTAGTGAGACCAAGGTGTTTCTGGCAGTTCCCGCCCATCTGCATGCCAGCCTTACTGCAGCCTTGGTTCTCACACAACACACTCGCTGTTCCTTTGTCCCTGTGCACACCAGCACTTACCACAGTGCCCTCAAACACTGCCTCAAACACCTTGGCTAAGATTGAAGACGGTTGCAATGCTGTGCTTAAGTGTGGTTTCCAGGGCTTTTCGAAGCATAGTGCTTTAAATACAGAAAACAAAGACAATATTTCCCTTTCATACTTCAGCATGTAAGTATCAAATTAGTTGTCTTTGGATGTATTATTAGAGTGTTTGGTTTTAAAGACTGTTGCTTGGGGCTGAGTGTGTGGTACACACTTTTAATGCCAGTGCTTGGGAAGGCAGTGACATGCAAACATCTGAGAGTTCCCAGCCAGCCAAAGTTGTTAGAGATCCTATACCTAAAAATAAAATAAATTTGTTTTAAAAACTTGTCTTTAAAAATAAATTTAATAAATTTTATTTTTGGGTTAGACATATTTAAATGATCCTGTGGATTAATTGCTGAATAGTGTGAACCTGATTTTTTTAAATTTTTAACTGTGCATAGTAGAGCATTGAAGAATTTGAAAAAAATTCACTACTAAAAAGATTCTTGAATTAGAATAATAAAAAGATTCTTTCTGGAACCTGGCACTCATTTTTTCTTAGTGGATGGAATGGGAACTTTTATGTTGTCTGCTTTTTATGTTATTAGCACTATACCTTTTTGGAGAAGGTAATTACATGATGCACTTACAAATATTAGGATCCAGTGAGGAGAGTCTGGGAGTCCTACTAGCTTTCCTGTGATCAGAACTTAGTTTTTCCCCAAGACAGATTTCCTAGTTTACATACTGTGAGCTTTCTGAAATGTATAAATTATGTTGTTTAATTAAGTGTTGAGATTCTGAAATTACTATTTGATTTGTTCTTTACTGAGTCATGATCTAATCACAGCTTCTGCATGCTGGTGACACAGCAGCAGAAGCCATCAAACCTTTTCTAAGTGTGCAGAAGACAAGCCATTCCTGGTGCTCAACATTCAGCTTGATGGAAAGATGAGGTCTAGGGTTTCTGTGTGTTTGCTTTGTGTTTTAATGTGTGTCATCAGAAAGCCTTTAAAAAATAGGGGTAGTTTCAAAGAGGATGTTTATAGATTGTAAGGTGCTTAGGAACTGTACAATGTTTCCAAGTGTCTATTCAACACTTATTGATGTTATTAACTACTGTTATTTTGTAGAGTGGCAGCATGCGGGTTTGTGGCAACCTATAGGGCATCTAGAAATGAACTAACAGTAATAATTTTAAGCTTTCCCAGGGTTCTTTTCAGTGAACTAGAACAGTTAATCTTTTTTTAGTCAGGGTTCTTTAAAGTAACAGAACCTATAGAATGAATCTCCCTCATTTATATTTGTATATGGGATTTTTATATATTTGTGTACAGAAGGTCTGAGAATCCAGTAGTTCAGTTCATGAGGCTGGATGTATCAGCTGGTTTTCAGCAAACACCAGAAACCTGGAAAAGTAGGCTCCCCATGTATGAGAGGGAGAGCAAGCAGGCTGAGTGAAGGCTTCCTTCTTCCATGTTCTATGCAGGCTGCCAGCAGAAGGGGTGGGCCAGATTAAAGGTGGATCTTACCACATCAAAGAACCAGATCAGAAGTGAGTCTTCCTACTTCAGATTATTTAAGAAGAAAAATCTCCCACAGGTGTGCCCAGCCATTTTAGTTAATTTTAGTTAATTTCATTGTAGTCAAATTGACAACCAAGAATAACCATCACACTTGTAGAGTCACATAACCTACACTGCCTTGAGTTTCAGAGTATAGGTGAGGGAAACCCTTGTGTCTTTTCCTAGCCTTCCTAGCTTGTGCTAATGTGCCTTCCCTGACCTGTGCTCATGATGACAGAAGCCCGAGAACCTCTGCAGTGGGAAGTGCCTTCCTTCTTCCTTCATCCCACCCCTAGTCCCTAAGCCATCCTCTACTGCTCGCCACATTCCTTCCTGGCTCATTTCTTTGTGATGCATCCCTTAAAGTGGAGCTGGTGAGTGAGAAAGGTTTGGGGCAGTTTAGAGATTTAGTGGTGCCTTGTTTGTGTGGTTTTCAGAAAGCTTGAAAAGAAAGTACCATTAGCTGTTAGTGTGGTAAATGGGGCCTGTTTTTGCACATTCCTGATAAAGTTGGAAACTTGCTTATTTGACCATGTTAGTTTGTGGCACCAAATGTAAATTATGGAATATTTTGTGCTTTTGTTTTGGTGTTTTTTTGTTTGTTTGTTTGTTTGTTTGTTTTTGGTGATGGTGGTGGTGATAGTATTTGGTTTGGTATCTATTTTTTCTTGGACCAGTTCTTCATATATATTAAATGTAATTTATTAGTGCTGATAGAACTTTTGTATATTTTTAATGATTTCATTTTATTGAGAAGAAATTTTGGTATATATGTCTAGATTGATAATACCTTTTTTATTAGATGAAATTAATTTTAAAAGTTAATTTCAGGATTTGTGGTCGTTTGTGAGATAAGTCAAGAATATAGAGTTTTCTGGATGCTTTAGAAATATATGGTAGTAAGTGGTGGCTGAGATTACAGTTTTTCTAGCTTTCTATCTTGTTACCTCCTTGGCTGTGGCAAACAGCAGCACCCTGGTGGATAAGCCATTAGCAGATTTTCTTAAACTTTCTCCACTTGTGACTACAGAATATATGTGTATAAAATAGGTGCATAAGTCAATCTTTACTGGTAGTAAATCATAAGGAATTTACTTTAAAACGGCTTTTGTTTTACATATTTTACCTTGTATAAAGATAGAAAGCAAATCTTTGTACCAGTGAAATGAATGTATTCATATATTTTTACATAAAGAATTAAATTCTGGCTCAATATCAGAGATTGAAAGGCATAGAGCATCCTAGGTATTTTTCAAAGGTGAATTTTTTTTATTGGTCTGTATGTCTGTTTCTGTGTGTGTATGTGTGTGTGCGCACACAAGTGTATGTACAGGAATACTTGTGCCAGAGGTCAGATTTCAATACCAGCCCCTGCCTGCCATCTTGTTTGAGGGCACATTTCTTTTTGGTTGGTTGTTCTGTGTATCTGTGTCTATTCGTGGTCTGTTTTTGTTTGTTTGTTTGTTTGTATGTATGTATGCATGTATGTGCCTATGCAGTGTTTTTGTTGGCTACTATGCTTCCATCTCCAGACTATCTGCCCATGAGCTTCTGGGGATTCTCCTTTCTCTGCCTCTCATCTAGTCATAGGAGCTCTAGAATTACAGTACATGCTACTAACCCCAGCTTTCCCAGGCCTGGAGATTCAGACTCAGATCATACTGTTTGCACAGCAAGCCCTGCATCCATTAAGCTGTCACCCTAGCCCCTGACCAATATTGTGATTTTATAATGCTCATTACTGAAATGCTGCTTCACATAAATGCATAGGGTCATTTCAGAAATAATTGGAAATTTTGCCCTTATCACAAGCCAAAATTTACTGAATCACTTTTTTATGAAACTCAAGTCAGCAATCAAGTAGCAATTTTTAAAATCAAATTTTAAAGTAAAACAATCCAAAGATAGACTAATTTGATATTTATATGCTGGGGAATAGCAGTAGGAAAATACTAAGGTTTTAGTTTTCTATACTAAAGCCATTGTGCTTTGATAGAAGAAGAAAGCATTGTAGATGTCTTCATTAGCGCCCCAGCTCATCAGTCGTGCAGGGGTGAGTACAATGCAGAGAGCAGATGTGTGTCCAAACCAAGGCTGCTGTGAAGCCATGGGACACAAACAGGAAACACTGCCAGGAAATCTTGCTTCATTATACATTTGATTCTAATTTTTGGCAGTTGCCATTCAGAAACCTTTTACTGCTGCCAATTTGTTTTTGATCTCCACATTCACTTATGTAACCCTATATGTCATCGTGACCCACAGCTTAAGAAACTGTACTTTAAAGAAAACTTTTAATTTTAAAAAATAATTGTTGTAAATTGACAAACTGTGGTTTATATATTTATGAGCTATAAAGTGATGTTAGGATTTTTGAATGTAAGTATAAGTCGACCCAAGGAATACATATTCACATCTCAGATACTATATCTTTTTAATTTTAAAGGTCTATTAATGCCCACACTTCATTCATATAGATATGATTAATGCTGTTGTGATTGTATGATACTTGCAACGTGTTAAGCAATCTCTAACTCTAGCCTAGAGCCAGAGCTGGGATTCTGTGATCCACCCTTTTGTGTGTGGGGAGTGTAAGATCTGTAGGTAGTATCTGTAGTTAGTGATGCAAGCAGGCCCCAAACAGGGTTCTCTAAACCCTATCCTGTCCTCTCCCAGAAAACCAATTGCTGGACTTTTGAGGTTCTCACAAGCGATACTAAGGAAACATTGTATCAGAAAGGCCATTGTGCTTCAGATGATGGCTTAAGACTTGAGTAGAATAAAATCGGTCCTTTAAACAAATTATGAACCATTGCACTGTAAATTACCAGGTAATATATTTACATGGTTTTAAAATATCCAGCAACATAAGAAAACATAAGGAGTACTCCCCTACTGGTGACAACCCCAGACCCACTCTGAGGCAAAATCACTCTAAATCATTGAGCTATCCTTTTTTATTGCCTGTATTTCTATTATTTTAACCGATTTATCTGTGGTCAATTTATATATTGACTCAAAAGGATAAAGCTTACCTATTTGTATTCTTTCTCCTCATTTCCATCGAAAAGGTTATGCCATTTATTTTTATTTCTGGTTTTAGTTACCTGACTTTGATATGTCAGCATCTTTTATAAATTACCTGATCTGTAAAGACAGTATCTCTCTTCTACTTCATCCCATCTGGAACAATCAATTGGATCTGGTGAGAGTTACGTGTAGACTTAGAGGTCTGGGTATAGTTGGACAATTAATCTGGAGGGAATCTAAATGTTTTATGTGGGACTTATAATCTTTGCCTTTTTATGTTTTATAGAAATAAATACTTTCCCTTAATTGATGAAAATGAAAATACAGAAGAAAGAGAAGCAGGTAAGTGGTCCCATTTCTTTTAAGTGTTGTGCCTGTTGCTAAAGAGGATAGTCTGTGGCTCACATTTTAACCTCTGACAGTTGCCTGCTGCTTCTGCTCTTTATTCTCCACAGAGTAGCAGAGCTCGGAGTGACTGGTGCACGGAGTTTGCCTTTTGCTTCAGTCATGTCCATATGGGAGCAGTGTAATTAAATTGAATCAGAACATTAAAAATTAATCATTTTTGGATATTTAGTTTGCTAAAAGCATTTTCCCCCTCCTCTCTCTCTCTTTCTCTCTCTCTCTCTCTCTCTCTCTCTCTCTCTCTCTCTCTCTCTGTGTGTGTGTGTGTGTGTGTGTGTGTGTGTGTGTGTGTGTGTACCTGATGTTTATGTGTAGGCAAGTGCGAACTAGCTTACGTATAGTGGTCAGAGGACAAGTTGGTGGAGTCACTTCTCTCCTTCCATCTTTCTGGGGAGCTCTGGGGCATCAAGCTCAAGCTCAGGTTGCCAGGCAAACTCAACAGTCACCTTTACCCACTGAGACACCTCACTGGCCCAGGAAGTATTCTTTTAACTATAAACTTCTTATAACTGTGGCCAATGTGACTCACCAGTACAGTTTATAGAGTTGGTACTGCTGTTTCAGATCCCAGCCAGTGTGGCTTTGAGATGGGAGATGTGCCTCTGCCTCCTACACAGTCTGTCTCTAATACATAGCCTTTCTTTTTTATAGAATTGGATGATAATCTAGAAACAGGGTGGGGTGGGGTCAGGGGTCTAAATTCTGTCTTGAGTTGGGACTTATGCAAGGTAAGGGTTGGGGGGAGTAGCCACTCTTTGTTTTCCAGTCTCCTCCTTTGGGACCCTATATAGGGAGATGTAGCTATCAGAAGGCCCACCCTCTAGGTGGAGATGTAGCTATCAGAAGGCCCACCCTCTAGGTGGAGCTGTAGGTATCAGAAGGCCCACCCTCTAGGTGGAACTGTAGGTATCAGAAAGCCCACCCTCTAGGTGGAGCTGTAGGTATCAGAAGACCCGCCCTCTAGGTGGAGATGTAGGTATCAGAAAGCCCACCCTCTAGGTGGAGATGTAGGTATCACAAGGCCCACCCTCTAGATGGAGGTGGAGGTATCAGTAGGCCCACCCTCTAGGTAGAGATGTAGATATCAGAAGACCCACCCTCTAAGTGGCCCTCGTTGGGGAGCTTGAGCTGGAGAAAGTCTATGTCAGGTACTCATAGGCAAAGCAATACTTCTGCCTAAACTTTGGATTTCTCTTTCAGTTGGTAGGAAGCACCACAGAAAAGTTTTACCCCACCCGGAATTTATCCTAAGGTAGATTCTGACATATGTCTGAAGCTATGTTACTGTTATTCCTGTTTATGATCAGGAAGATGTAAAAAAAACCACACATCTGTAGAGGCTGGTTCTGATGATTTGATTTAATCAGGAGTCTGTTTACTGACAAAGAAGGTCCTTACCCTCAATTAGTTTTTGATCTATCAATAAAGTTGCCAGAAGCCACTGACTGAACATGGGGTGGGCCACTTAGAGTTGTGCAGGCCACAGGGAGAATCAGGAGAACTGGAGACTTCCCTAACTGGGCCTGGGGTAGCAGGGGAAGATTTAGGAGTGCCCAGTCATGGAGTTAGCCCAGGCATTTTAAAAATGACTGGGATGCAGGGCTGGAGAGATTGCTCAGTGGTTAAGAGCACTGACTGCTCTTCCGGAGGTCCTGAGTTCAAATCCCAGCAACCACGTGGTGGCTCACAATCATCTGTAATGAGATCTGACGCCCTCTTCTGATGAGTCTGAAGACAGCTACAGTGTACTTACATATAATAAAGAAATACATCTTTAAAAAAAAATAACTGGTGTGTGTGTGTGTGTGTGTGTGTATATGTGTGTGTGTGTGTGTGTTCTATTCGAGGATCTGAGATAGCTCCTGGGTAGGTGCTCTTGTTTGACTGGCCAGGAGTATAAAGTAAGCAGCCCGCAACATAAATCCATCAATACAGGATCGTTTAAATGCATTGTAGAATATACACCTCAAACCCTCGAAATTGTTGTTATTTATAATATACAGGCAGTCTTGCAGTTCTTAAGGTAAGCTATTATATGGCTTTAGTTACAGGGGTTTATTTAACTTCATAGTAATAGTGAGCATAGTGTGACTTTTGTTATTTGAGAGTTTGGGGTGTGTTTGTTGGTGTCTGCATTTGAGTCCAAGCTTGTGTTGAACTTGAGATCAGTGCATATCAGCCTTCTGAGTGCTGGGACTCTAGCGTTACTCTACTGTACCTTCCTGCAGATTGGGAATTTTACTTGAAAATTACTGTTAACTGTATCGGGGTCAGGTTGAATAAATAGGAGGAACTGATCCTGTTCCTTTTGTCAGTATTTGGCATTGGGTCACATGGACTATTTACCTGCAGGAAATTGCAAGGCATGAACTGGAAATGAATGCTGGAGCCAAACACTCTGTAGCCTTACAGTCTGGGGATAGATAGAAAGGTTTTCATAGGATGAGATTGAAATCCTCACTGGACCACTTAGGATCGCAGAGCGAGTTCAGCCTCATTTTTCACCATGTAGAAAAGGATTACATGAGGTAATTAAATACTTAGTATTTGGCATGTCAAAGCAAGAAAATCTTTAGTGTATAACAGTGTGAATAGCAATCAAGCTT
Source organism: Apodemus agrarius (assembly GCA_964023405.1). Taxonomy (NCBI): domain Eukaryota; kingdom Metazoa; phylum Chordata; class Mammalia; order Rodentia; family Muridae; genus Apodemus; species Apodemus agrarius. Next base: position 18,520,650 of record OZ030008.1, read on the forward strand.
ACTTTAACCATGATTCTGAAATGTTAGAAGCAACACAGAATAGTAGGATTGGGATATAGCTCAGAGGTGGAGCACTTGCTTGGCTCGGATAATCCCCAGCATTGGAAAGAAGCCAGGGGGAGGGGAAGCCTGTTTTAAAAACATCCGTTCATTTAAAAAAAAAAAAAATCCTCATTCCTTCTAGTTTATCTTTCTACTTCTTTGAAGAAAAATGCATATAAATGCATTCTGATCTTTAAATTTTCTCATTTCCCTGTTCAAAATTTTATCAAGGAAAATTAAAATTAGTTGACAGATTTTTTTTACAAGTTAATCAAAATTTAGCAATAAATAATCATGCTTCTTATGAACCAGAAGGGGGTTCACAGGTGGCATGCCAATAATAAAGGCTTTAAAAATTGACTTTGTGTTGCCAAAGGACATGTTGCAAAAGAAAAAAGAAAAGACTGTGAAAAAGGAATCTCTTAGAGTCTTTTTATCTGTGTTGATGAAAATAACTAAACTGCCTCTAAGAAGTCTGTAGAGTTTAATTACTAAGATTACCAAACAGTAGTAGGCAGGGGAAAGTTAGCTAGCAAAATAAGGTGTGAATTGTAATTATTAGAACCCATCTTCTTAGAGTTGAAAATAACTTCTTAGGAGGACACAGCCTTACCTCACTGAAAACAGACCTATGATGATTTTTTTTAATTCTCCTTGTTTGATACTAAGAAGTATAAAATATGACAAACATGAGATTTGATATAAAAATAGTAAGGGTTAAAGGTGTACTTTAGTAATCTAGATCGATTAATCCAGTTTAAAAATGTAATACTAAAACTTGGAGCTATAATCAGGAGATATTATAGACCTGGTGACTTTGGGAGGACCTTGCTTCCATGAGCAGGCATAGCTGTTATTTTCTGTCCTTGAGAAAACACAAAGGTGATGGATCAGGAAGAATAATTCAGAGAACAGTGGGGATCACAGACCTTGAGACCATTAGACCATGTTTTCTTCCTGGATGAATGTGGACATGACTTATTCAGTAAACAAATATTGCTGAATTTTCCACATTTCTGCAAGAAATATTTAAGTTCTACTTCAGGCCAGATGCAGCAGTGACTTAAATGTTCTTCTAAAGAAATGTATAGTCAGTTTACAGAGAGGCAGTTAAAGTAGAGAATGGCACGTGACTCAGGAGAACCCAGATTTTACCATGTGGATAGCAGGGTGGTGGTCTGGTATTAAATATAGAGACACAGGCAATTAGCCCCACCAAAGAACTTAAGAGTATTTTAGAAAGAACAGGGCTTCTGGGGTCAGCCAAGTTGCATCAAAAACCTCAACATGTAAGGGAGAGAGTAAGCGTAGGTAGGTTCAGGAAGTGCATAGGAGTAAGGGACGAAAGGAAGGCCTAGAGTGCTCAGTTTTTGTGGTGGCAAAAGGTCAATTAGATAAGTATAGTGGATTTAGCTGGTCGCCATGTTCCTAGCAGTTTGTCTGTGTCTTCTCAGAGAGAAAGGAGAGCTCAGATCTTTAGGAAGGCATTTACCACCAGAACGGATTGCTAGACCATAAACCTTGGTTGAAAATAGTGAGTGAGGAAGACAAGTTGATAATGTGGTTGAGTAAACAATTGATAGTGAAACTTTTCAGCATCATCTGACAGAGCAGGGCTGACACCAGGCAGACCTTCAGTTGGTGTGCTGGAAGACCTTTTCAGCATTTCAGTTTAGCAGTTTAAAACATCATCTTCACAGGTCAAAAGGATTTAAAATGGACTTTCTCCAACTCCTTCCTCTGAGCACCAAATTCTTCCTTTGCATCTTGATATACCTTTACAGGACACTCAATACCCCACACATGCACAATACAATCATTCTATTGGTTTTGTATCTGAAATATACACTTGAGCCCAGAGTAAGGCCTGAATAGTAAAAGAAGGCTGACTCATCGCCTATGAGGTATATGCATGAAGCAAGACACTCTAGTGCCAGGGTGAAGACTTCTGGCCCTCTTGAGAGGGAGGTGAAGTGTATCTGTTGATGGACTCACTGACAAGAACAGACCAAGTTGGCCCTCTTCAGCCAGCTTGGTCTCTCTTGGTCTCTTGGCTTGGCTTCTCTGCCCTTGCTTCTCTTTGTCCCCTCTTGCTGTCCCGGCCCATTTTTCTTCCGTTTCTTCTTCACTCCAGTACCTCTGCCTCCATTATCCTCCATCCCATTATGGGACAGCAGTTTCCTAGGAAAAAGGGTGTCAGCTTCCTCTTCAGTAGTACACATGTATACATACATCTATACATTGTGTGTAAATTTTTCTTTTAACAATTTCTTTTGCCTGTGATAATGGACTAAATGGACTTTTATCAATTTGAGAACCATTGCCTTGGACTGTAATCTTTTCATTTGTTTTTAAACCTTTTAAATTAAGATGAATGTAGTTCTTGTAGATTTAACTGTTATTGAGGAGTATTGTGGGTTAATGAACTTAAAACAAAGGAACACCACTGGTTTCTTGGTTTTTTGTTTGTTTGTTTGTTTGTTTGTTTGTTTGTTTGTTTTTCTGAGATAGGGTTTCTCTGTGTAGCCCTGGCTGTCCTAGAACTCACTCTGTAGACCAGGCTGGCCTTGAACTCAGAAATCTGCCTGCCTCTGCCTCCCAAGTACTGGGATTAAAGGCGTGCGCCACCACCGCCCGGCAATTTCTTGTTTTTTTAATAGCCCCTTTCTGTTTGTTTGTACCCTGTTCCTAGACCCTTGCCCTTTATTTAAGTTGGTGATATGAAGCAAATTATTGTGGTCTACCGTCTCTATAGAGTTGGTCCTGTTAGAGCCATTTCATAGTGGAGATGCTGACATCCTAAGATTTTGTTCTCAGGCTTTTTGTCTCTCCTGTCTCAGAAGTACATGAAAGAAATGTTTTTGTGTCACTTTTTTTTTTTCCTCCTCAGGAATCGTTTCCAAGTTCCCAACATAAGAAATGCCACCATGTATTAATAACCCCAAAATTTAAACTAAAAAAATTTTTTTTTTACTAATTTGCCACTTCTCATTTCAACATCAAATAATTGTGCTCTTCTTCCTTTGGAAAGCACGCCAGCTCTGTCACATGTGGAGTTTAGCCTTGGCAAGTTGTTTTATTCTTATCTGTAAAATTGGTGTGTATAGGAGTGGAGGGGGGTTGTTCCTGGATAATTATCTACAATTGCTGGTAGTGGAACTTTGCAGGTAGGTATATATTTAGTTTAGTAAAGACTACCTGACTTTCCCAAAACAGTGTATATACTCATATTTAACATATTCAATCAAGTCTCAGCTGGCTGGCCTAGTGACCTAATAACCTGTTATGGTTCCCTGGGAAGTCATGAAAATACACATTAGTGTTTGTCAGATGTCACGTCCACAGTCCTCCGCTCACTAGCTGTATGGTCAGGGCACATTCCTTACAATCGCCACTTCCACTTCTCCCTCTCCAGACTGGGCGCCTTCATACTGACCTTGTTAGATGCTTGTAGAGGTTAGAGATCAGGCCCTGTGCCTTATGTCATCCTAGTATCTCTCTCTCTAGATGACCTTGTACACTGAACGTTAGCAGCTGCTGTAGTTATTTCCTCTGGATTTAATTCTCTTTGCTATTGCCCACTTTTATCTTTGAAAAGCCTTCTGCATGAATAAAGAGACCTCGTCATAACAGTCTCACTCTGACCTAGAATAAGCTATCTTGGTGATATTTAGTCTTTTAGGCTTTGAAAGCCTCTTTAATAAGCAAATTACTTTTCAGTTTATCCCCCCTTAAAAATGTATTTTATTTTCACACATACATAATGTTTTTTATCAAAGTCTTCTCCATTATTCTTTCTTATCCCTTCTACTTCCCATCAGATCTTCTAAAGACCTCCTCCTATGTTCACCTATTTTTTTTTCCTCTTTTAAGTTAGGATTGCCTGAATGAATGCTGATAGGAGTTTATTTACTTGAACAAAGACAAACGCACTATTGACTGTACCACTCTAAGACTCCCCTTCCCTCTAGCAGCCATGGACTGTTTTCCTACAGCTCCTGGGGTGGCAGTGGGGCTTATTAAGGCAGGCAGCTACCACTGCTGTGAATTCATGGGTGCAGCAACTATGCCATGAGATCGAGAAGATTGTTGTTTTGTGTTCTTTTGCATCTTTCAACTCTGAAGTTGTTTCCTTTTTTTTTTTTTTTTTTTGAGACAAGGTTTCTGTGTGTAGCCCTGGCTGTCCTTGAACTCACTTTGTAGACCAGGCTGGCCTCGAACTCAGAAATCCGCCTGCCTCTGCCTCCCAGAGTGCTGGGATTACAGGCGTGCGCCACCACCTCCCGGCTTTGAAGTTGTTTCCTGAGTCCCACAGGCGTTGATGTAGATGTTCTGTTAGGGCTGAATGCTTAACAGTCCTAGTTTACCCATTGTTGCACACTAAGAAAACTTGATCTCTACTGGCCAGGTGTCTAGGGCACGGAATTCATTAATACTCCCAGGACCAGCTCATAGCATCTCCCCTTCCCTTTTTAAAACACTGAGTCTTGCAAGAGTAGCTATTGCCCACAGGATTTAGGTTAGTTTATTAGCAGTATTTCACTTACTGTAAAGATCCAAAAGGAAAACCTTTTTTTTCTTTGGTGTTTTTCTCCAGTAATTCAAGTGCTTGCTATGAGCCTCAGACTGGGAAAGGGCATTAGAAAAAGCAGACAGGGTAACATAAGGCCGAATTTGCAATGTTTTTTTTTCCCCCAGTGGGCCAGGAAGTGTGAGTACAGCTTGGGGAACCAGCACACTGGAGGGAAGCCACACCACCTGGGCAAGTGTTTGTGGCTTATAACTTGCCAGGCCTTTTAATAGGAGAGCAAGCACTCACAAATGGTGCTGTTTCTAAACTATCACAAGAATGCAGTTTTACCATCTTCCTGGAAAGCTGGCTCTCCTGGCCTCCCCTAGGCTACCCTTTGTTCTAGATTAAGGAATGAGTGCTGTGCCTGGAGCTAGCGCCCACATTATCCTCAGACCATTGCCAACTTACCTTGGTGCTGGAATGGCAAGTACTTTTTGGATTACCAGACTGAAAGTATGAGATGAAAACTTCTACCTCTAAAGAATTGTGTCCTTAAAGTTGTTCACTGAGAGACTGCTTATATTTGACTGTACTCAGAAATGGCTTTGAAGTTCCTTTTTTGGTGCTACCTTAGCTCCTGTGACACACTTCTGGTATCTGTCACAGCAAAGTTTCCTCCTATTTGGGTAGTTTGATTTTTGCAAGTGGCCAAAGGTATTTAAGATTGAGTGGAGTAGCACTCAATGACATGCATAACAGGCCTAGTTTTACCTATTGTCAAAAGTAAAACTGGACAGCAAGATGGCTCAGCAGATAAAGGCACTTGACACCAATACTGTCAGTCTGAGTTCAGTCCCCAGGATCCGTATTCCCACAAGTTGTGCTCTGACCTGTGTGCCTATGCAGGGACACACAAAAGAGTAAATGTTTAAAAAAGGTAAAGCTTGAAGTGATCATACTTGTTCAGAGTCAGCCCACCTCATGAACTCAGTGCTGATGACAGTGGTTTTGAGAGGAGAACAGAGTGAGCATCTTGTCTTCCAATCCCAGGGACTTACCTTAGTTCACAGCCGGGGTGTGGGGGGGGGGGTTAGGGGTGTGGGGGTGTGGGGGGGTGGGAAGGTGTCTCACACTTGAATAGTAGCATTGTGTGTGAATAAATAAATCCCAACGCAGGGCGCTGTAGTATGCCTAGGATTTGGTCTGGAGGGTTTTGTTGATATTTGTTTTTTGTTTTGTGGAGAAATATAATAATCTCAGGTTTCCTCATAGAGAAAAAGTCTTCAGATTTTTATGTACTAATTATGTACTAAAATAAGAACTTGCATGTATGATATGTTTGTGTAGATGTGCATGCCATGATCTATGTACAGAGGTTGCAGGGCGATTGGTTTCCACCTTTTACAAAGTCTTTCCACCTTTACAAGTATTCTGGGGATTGAACATGGATCTTAAGTTGAACAGGAACATCTGTGCCTATAAGCCATCTGACTGGCTCATATGCTAACTTGTGACAATTGTCAGTGTCATGCTACTGCTGCATAAAGCCACAGGTGGCTGTGTCCTGCTTACTGTTGTATCCCAGGGCCTGGTATACTGGGACTAACATTTAGTAGCAACTCAAATACTCATTTCTTACTGACTAAATCTATGTCTTCCAACCTAATAGCACAGTTTCTGTGGAGCAGTAAGGGAGTAATGTGCTTGCTTTCTCTTTCACAGTTGTCCAAGTTAAGAGCTTTGAATCACTCCCCAATGTCGGATGCCTCTGTTAACTTTGACTACAAATCTCCGTCACCATTTGATTGCAGTCCTGATCAGGGAGAGAACATCGAAGAAGCTGCCAATCATTGTCTGCCCCAGAAGGACCTCTATACGACTGAAGAGGAAGCTGACACCCTTTTTCCTAGGAAACTGACATCCCATAATGGGATGGAGGATAGTGGAGGCAGAGGTACTGGAGTGAAGAAGAAACGGAAGAAAAAGGAGCCAGGGGAGCAAGAGGGAAGCAAGGGAAGCAAGGACAGGGAGCCTAAGCCAAAGAGGAAGCGAGAGCCTAAAGAGCCGAAAGAAGCCAGACGGGCCAAGGAGCCGAAGAGAGCCAAGGAGCCCACGGAGCCGAAGCAGAAAGATGGCGCGAAGAAGCCCCGGAAGCCCCGGGAGGCCTCCAGTACCAAGGAAGGTAAAGAGAAGAGGAGCTGCACGGATTATGGATCCAGGACAAAGTCCAAGAAGGCCAGGTGTGTACTTTCCCCTTGCCCTGCCTTCATGGGGCTGTTCTCCCTTGCTGTTAGCCTAACCCCTATGCTGGCCCAAGCAGTGTACTGTATTCACATAACTTCTGGCATTAATGGCAGGTGGTGCTACCTAATTTCTAATTATTTTCTAATTCTAATTTCCAAAATCATACTTCAAAAACACTTTGCTTTTAGGAAATTTCAAGAATTGGTAACCTTCTTCAGATTCCAGTGGTCCTTTTTAGTCTGTGTTCCTAATATTTAGCATTCTTCCAATGGCGTGCTTGTGGTCTTTATGTCCTGTTAGTGGTCAACCAAAAATGAACCCTGTCTCACCTGGCCATGCAATTTCTTTGTATTCAGTTTGTATTTAAAAGAATTTAAGCCAGGCAATAGTGACACATGCCTTTAGTCCCAGCACTTGGGAGGCAGATGTGTTGAGCTTGAGTCCAGCCTGATTACAAAGTGAGTTACATGACATTCATGGCTACACAGAGAAACCCTGTCACCAAAAAAAAACAAATGAAAAAAAACCCATAACAACAACAAGGGTTTGAATGTGAACTTGTCTGAAGTATCTTGCATAGGACATCCTGGATCTGATAACAAGGACACTTGGACAGCATTGCAGTGGTACAGAGGCAGAGGACGCATAGCCTCAGGAGTCAGTGGTATGGTAGTCCGACAGAGCTGTGAGCAAAAAACTCTGCGTGCAAGAGAACTGATTTTCCTCCCAGACTCTACACTCTGTTGCAAGGCCCTTTCTGATCTGATTTTCAAGTTCAGTGTCTGGCACAGTCCATGACCCTTCCGTAGCTGCTGAAGCAATGCTGAGTAAATGAGGTCAGAGGAGAACACAATGACTTGTGTAGGTCAGAGGCCTCGGTATAGACTCACCATATAGTGCATAACAGGAGAGAACATGTAGCAGCTGCACTCCTCACACAAAGAAATTAATGTTTGCTGTCTGTATACAATTGTAATGTCTTATGCATAGCATTGTATTTAGACTTTCTGAGAAAATATAAACAAAAGAATATATATGCCTTAACTCAGAGAACTTAAGTTTCTGAAGTATAAATACAGAGGCAAGGTATCTGTCTCTCTTATGTGAATGTTGAGAAATTAGTATAATGAGGCTTTCACATATCTATCTGTCTTGGGTCAGAACACGAGGTATGTTTTAGAAAGGATTTTAAGTACACCATCAAGTTTGCTTCCTGACTAGTTTTCTTTTCAGAAGGATAGTTTGTCAGGACCAGATGGGTAATTCTTAATCCAAGTTTAAATATTCTTCATAATATTCACTCCCACAGGGATTTCATTTTTATCTATCCAAGAGATGTGAATATAGAAGGTCCTGAGGATGTAGCTGGCAGAGTAGCTGTAAAATACTGTCCACCTTAGAAGGTCAAGAAGGGCAGGTAAAATCAGTATTCAGACTAATGACAGTCTTAGAGGCTTTAGTTCTCATTTAACATTGGAAGGATACTCTGATCTCCAATATGTGGTTAGGATGGCATAGTAATTTTTTTGCTTCTGCCAATCATTTCCTTTGTATATTGTTTTGAGGAGCTTACTTGCTTTTTTAAGGTAAAGGAATGTTTGAAGAAGGAAAGTCAGATTAGTAAAGTTACTTATTTTAGTCTTACAGAAAACTGCAGTGACTGAGTGCTTGAGAATTGGGATAACTAGGGAATTGTCCTCTGTGGCTTGGAGGACAGTACAGAGTATGTATCTGAACTCACCCATGGTCTGGTGGTCTTTGATGCTCACATTTTTATGGCTTCTCCTTAAAACTCATATTGATATCATAGAAGAAATCAAATAAGTTAATATGTAAGCATTGTTATAAATTCTATTTTAGGAAAATAGGGTGTTGTTTCAGGAAACAAAATTGAATATTAAATGTAGAGGCAAAATCAAGAATCTGACTAATGAAGACCTTACAGCATTAAATGAAAGGAGTGTGGTTTTTGATGTAATTAAGCTGAATAAATGAATGGGTTGGAGATGTTCTTGTCCTTTTTCGGGCTATTAACATGGAGGACAGTGAACTCTTTGAGCCTTAGAAATTCAAGAGATGTCCCCTTGGTAGGAGAATGGCAGGTAGATAAGGGTAGCCATCTCTTTAGAAATATGGACCCAGTCTTTGTCTGTACTTTAGGGCAGTATGCCATTAACTTGTAATGTTAATCTGTGTAGCCCAGATAGGTTCTTGGACAATTGAACCTTTTATTTCTTTGCTTTGTATCTTTGTAAAACTATTTCAGTTCCCTTATTAATGATTCCAGTCGACCAGTTCTTAGTTATGATGACATACTGAATTTTTATTTACTTATTCGTTTTTTTAAGCTGAGTAGTGGTGGTGCATGCCTTTAATCCCAGCCCTCAGGAGGAGGAGAGGTGGGTGAATTTCTGTGAACTTGAGGCTAGCCTGGTCTACAGAGTGAGTTCCAGGACAGCCAAAGCTACACAGAGAAACCCTGTCTCAAAAAACACAAACAGAAGTTAGTGATTAAGATGTGTGTGTGTGTGTGTGTGTGTGTGTGTGTGTGTGTGTCTGTCTGTCTGTCTGTCTGTCTGTCTGTCTTACTTTTGGAAATTGGCTCAAGTACTTGTTTTTATTTGAGCAGTTATTGATTTTAGCCCTGGTAATACTTGATGGTTATAAATGATTCACTGCTTGCCTGGATTACTGCAGGAACCTGGTCACTGATTTATAGACTTTGGGCCTCTTCTCCTTCTGTCCTTACTACAACCCAGCCACTCTTTCTCACACATTGCTCTTGCCTCATTTATGCCAACAGTCAGTAATGTTAGTGATCAATCAAACCCTTTTTCCTCTGTCTTGATTCTAAATCAGCTGAGGAATCTCCAACAAAGATGCAGATGCAGTGATTGACTTTTTCATTGATTAAACTGGGTCAAAGAGCTCACATTGCTTTGTGGTTTGAATCAGGGTTAGGGAGGTCTCCAGGTAAAGAAATGTGTTTCCAGTATTGTACCCTTTTGAAAAGTAAAGCATGTTTTCCCATGAAAATATAAGAGCAGGAAAAGAGGATTTCCTCTTCAGTTTGTTTATATTTGTATAGAAACTTCTGATTGTTACAGTTGCCTTCAGAGCAAACCTGGTTTGTTTTTGTTTGTTTGTTTTTGCTTACTCAAAAATTTGGAGGTCCAACCTTCCCATCTTTAATTCTGGAAACAACCCACCAGCTAGATTGTTTTCATTAACCCTTTAGGGTACTAGTTTTTATTCTAGATTGCTCTTGCTGTATCAGCCCAAATATCCTGACTCCTTTCTAATCTTCAAGTCTAAATGCAAAACCCAGCTTTTCCCTGGAGCTTCCCCAAAATTGATGTGCTTGTATGTCCCCTTCTGAACTCCTGTGGCACTTGGAGCCTCCATTATCAATTATAGACTTTAGATCCCAGAAAACTGAAAGGGATCTAGTTCAATCCTCTAATACTGCACTCTTGGAACTGGAGGCCCGCCCACAGAGAAGTGGCTTGTCCTCTTATACATTGTAAACTCAGGCCTCCCGAGTTCTTTGTCTTGAGTACTGTCTCTGTAGCAGGCCCACTAAGTGGCTAACTTTGGTTTTGGTGTATGTATGATTTGCTTGTCTCCTCAGTCAAAGTTAAGAGCCTAAGATCAGGAACACCTCACCTTTTGTCCTTTATTCCCTCTGGGGCTGATCGTTAAGGAAATTTGTCAGGCACAAGCACATGCTGAATTTAATTACATTCAAGAACACTTCTCCCTCAAAATAAGATTTATGTAGGATACTTGTGAACTAGTTAATATTTGGTGTTTCTACTTTACAATTAAAGTTAGTTCTGAAATAAAGAGAGAGCTCAGAGGTTAAAAGCCCACATTACTCTATACTTTCAGGGCTGCTAGTTCAGTTCCTAGCATCCGTGTCAGGCGTCACAGCTGCTTGTAACTCAGGCTCCAGAGGATGTGACTCCCTCTCTCATCCTTGGGCACTTGTGCTCAAATGCAGACACAAATACACATAATTTAAAAAAATAAAAATATTTAAGAAATAATAGTAAAAGATAAGTGACTTGTTCAGGACAACAGACTGATGAGCCTCATTCCCAGATCTTCAGGTTTCCATGACTAAAGTCAAAAATGAAAGTGGAAGAACCCTTGTCAAAAAAATTTGTAGGGATTAGTCCTCTTTCCACAGACTCTCACCTTGCATACTCAGTGATACTCTTTGAAGGAATAAAATGGTTCTAGCTCTTTCTTTTTAATGATTGCTTTGAGAGGCAGCAAGCAACAGTTGAATATGTCCTGGAGCTGAATAGTGACTGTAGTATCTAGTAACCTTTTTTTAAGGTTGATATTAATAGTGATTAATATTTAGAGCTTTTAGGATAAGAATCCAAAACTCCAAAGTAGGGAAAACTTTCTTTAAACAACATTTTCCTCCTTTCTCCAGATTGTTTTGAGTTTTGTTGACCCCCTTAAGGATATAAAGCTTAAGCAAGAAAAACCCCTCCAGGAAGCTGAGTTGACTTTGTCATTGACTCTGAAATTAAAATTTCATTTACACTATAACTTGCTGCTATTATTATTGTTGTTGTTGTTGTTGTTATTGTTGTTGTTGTACTTTTATTCCAAGGAGGATTAAGATCACTTTTGTAAGAAAATATACACAGGTATGTGTGTACAATTTTACACACAGTGCTATACATATGGAAAAGGCTGTTGGATCCTGTGGGGACCAAGACATTGATAAGAGATCTCCAGTTCCTTGGGGGAGTCCAGGTTTTAGCTATTGAGAAAGGTTTCTTTAGAGAACAGTTCATGGTATAATAGGTGCTGTTCTTAATGGCACCTTTTGCATCTTACATTGATTTTCATGTCCCTGCGAACTTTCTTTTTCTTACGAGACTTTTTCTTGAAGATGTCTGCTTCCTTCTGTAAAGCACAGCTCATCCAACATCCTAGTTTTCTGGCATTCCTACTCAGTATAAAGGAAGTGAGTACCTGACGACTTTGACTTTATATGTAGCTCTTTAGACTGTTTGCTCCTGAACAGGAGACCAGGCTGTAAGACTAAGTTAGAGGTTACTATTAGAAATGTGGGTATGGCTCTGTTGTTGGTTAAGGGAAGAGCCTAGCTTTGAAATTTCTACATGTTAGAATGCCCCCCCCCCCCGTGTGTGTGTGTGTGTGTGTGTGTGTGTGTGTGTGTGTACATGTTGTACATGCCCATGAGTGTCCAAGGGCACATATCTGTGCACACACATGTGAAGACCAGAGTGGAATGACAGATGTCTTCTTTTGTCATTCCCTGCTTTGTTGGCTTGAGGTGGGCTCTCTCACTGAACTCTCTTTGGCCTTTTAGGCCCCCTGTCTTTGTCCCCGAATGCTGGGTTAAAGGCATGCACAGCCATGCCTGACTTTGTGTGTGGGTGCTGGGGATTCAAACCCAGATCCTCATGCTCACAGAATATGTGTTCTTACCCTCCCGAGCTGTCTCTCCAGGCTTTATCTTTGAAAAGCACGAAATTAATCAGTATGCCAGCCCAAGTAGAGGATTGTCCGCCTTTTTCTCCTACTCTCAGGTTTTGCTGTGTCTAGGGAAAACTAGGATAGCTTCTTAAGAAAAGAATTCTCTGACCACATTCCAGAGATGATTTCTTAAAAGGAGCCCTAAGAAATTTGTGGTCCTGAAAGTGTAGCAGGTTCTTTAACTATCCTGTAAAAATTGTAGTCCCAGATGAAATTTCACCATGGTGGAATGTGGGGGTCAGGAATAAATTTATGTATTTTACATCCGCTAAGTATAAAAAGCTGAAAAAAGAGGAAGTATTGTGTGTGGCTGGGTTGCTCAGCCCCATTCTCTGCTTCAGCCTTTCTCCCAATTTTGCTTTTGCTTTGTCAACCTAGAGCAGATTTTTGTAAGCTTAGTAACACTTTAGAAGTTTTGCCTTATTCTCATCTGTGTTGGTTTCTTCTAGAAAGCTTGGAACCCCAGGACTTGTGACAATACAGACTTTGGAGATATCTTAAATATCACTGCATCAACTGTCATGTGACTTATGAATAAGAAACTTTCAGAAAACAATTTATGAAAATTTAAAGCATTAGCATCTGAATCTAGGCATTATGGCTTATGCCTGTAACTCTAGGACTTGGGAGGCTGAGGCAGGAGGATTACCAGGCTAACCTGTTTTACATAGTAAGACATGGCACTTTTTAAAAGTACTCAAATTAAAAATTCAGTGCCAACAACAAAATACATTGAGTAAGGAGAGGTCTAAGGAGTTATGTAAAGATCTGAATTTAGTGATTTTCTTATCAAGGTTTCAGGAACTGTTGCTTAAATGGTCCAGGGTGACTGGCGAAAGGTCTGAGTTGGGTTGTCAGAAGCAGATGGGGTGCATAGAACTGCCTTCACTGTACGTCTGAAACCCTTCTATAAACTAAGTTTCTATTTCCAGTTGCTTTTAATTGTTGAAACACTGCATCTTCGTCTTAGATGAAGTTTTTACTATATTGTCTCCAACTTATGCTGGTCTTTGTTTCAGTGGTGCAGATTTTACAGTTAAAGCCTCCAAGGCAGCGCAGATCTGGCTCCATTTTTGTCGACAGCAGATTGCATCTGTACCAAAACAAGTGCCTTTTAACCAGTGTCCTTATTTTCTGTGCCAAATCTGTTCTCTATTTATAGATGGAATTAAATGTGGGTACTATGAAAGTTGAATGAAATGTGCAAATGAGCCTTTTCAGGGTAGTGTCTGTATTTTGGCAGCGTACTTCTGGGAGTATGAAAGCCCGAGGGGATGCTGGGTTGAAACTCTTCTCTTAGGAGCTGTTTCTCCAGTGGAATGATAGTCCCGTGCTGGAGTGCTTGGCTTTTGCTTGTCAAAGGATGCTGTGACCAGGGTTAGGAGCTGTCCTTGGTGTAATGATTGTAACTCATTCTTGCCTGCTAAGGCTATAGTTCTCACTGCACCATCACTGCCTGGCAAGTTTTAGTATTTTAAATGGGGTGAGCAGTTACTTTGAAGTAATGTTCCTTGATAGATACACTCTTTCAGTACCTCAAATGCATGGACCCAGAATTGTTAGTAAGACCTGTGATTGTGGTGCTGTAATGTAAGACGTGTAGTTGTGTGTCACTGTGACTTAAAACCTGTAATCACATGGTGCTGTATTGTGTGGCACTGTGACACATCATGTACCCTCTCATCTCCACAGCAGCACTAACTCTAACATGTGCTTCTCAAAAACACCTGGGAACCCAGGTGGGAATAGGGGAGCAGTATAAGAAGTCTCCACTATCCAGTACTTAATATTGTGGTTTGTGCCTATTTGGAAAGCCATCTAATAAAAACTACAGAAGTAAAGATTCCCCAACATCTTAGTTCATGAAGCCTTGTAGAACACAAGAGAGAGAGGTTTAGAGTTTGATGTAGTTATTATATTGGTAGTTCCTTTTATAGTTAGTATAAGTACAGAGTGGGTGTGTTCTATAGTAGGTACATGTTTTATTATAAATCAGGTTTCATTTTGTTGCTAAAATAGGTTATTCTCTCTCTCTCTCTCTCTCTCTCTTTCTCTCTCTCTCTCTCTCTCTCTCTCTCTCTCACACACACACACACACACACACACACACACACCTACCTACCTTATGTCTTCCATTTTCCTTCCCTGTCCTACAAGTTAGTTTTTTCTAGGTAGAAGCTTAAAAAGATAGGATTATAGAAGTAAGATTGCTCAGTCTCCAGTGCTGTTAAACAGGGACTGTTAGGACTTTGTATTATTCAGAACTCTTGGTTACAAGCAGTGCAGATCCTATTTAAATTAGCTTAAGTTAAAAACTGATAATTGGGGATCTTCTGGCTTTTAGAATCATAATCAAAGATTTAATTGAGAGTTCCAAGGCTTTTTGTCTCTCTACACATCCCTGGCTAGACTCATGATGATGTAGATAAAAAGGCATTAACATTCCTACCCACTCCTCTCCAAAATTATTTTTAAGATTTATTTTATTGTGTATGTGGGGGTTGGGGGGTATGGGTGCAGGTGTCCACTGTCCCAAATTCTTTCTTTTTCAAGGAAAAACTTCCAAGTTACCCTAGCTGTCATCTCCAGACCAGTCAGGAATAGAATATCATAGTCCAGCCTTAGCTGTCTTTCTCTCTAATGTTTTTCAAAATTCCATATATGCCTTTATTCAAGTAAATTTTCCAAGATTTCCCCAACTACAAAAAAATCTTTTAAACATTTATTAGTGATAGCATTTTGCCTGTACTTGTCTGTGTAGCACATGCATGCAGTGTCTTTAGAGGCCAGCAGAGGGTGTCAGCTCCCCTGGAACAGGTGTTTTAGATGGTTGTGAGTCTCCATGTGGGTGCTGGAGTAGTGCGGCTCCTCTGTAAGAGCCCATAGTGCTCTTAACTGTTGAGCCATCTTTCCAGCCTCTGCAAATAATCCGTCCATTAATGTAGCTATCTTATCCAGTCCTGAAAAATTTTAAGGCTTAAGTATTAATTGAGTGCTTACTGTGTGTATAAAGCATAAGATTAATCAGGAATACAGAAACAAATCATTATCTGGGAAGGACAAGAGAGATATCTGAGTTCTAAGTTTGGTATTATTCTTAAACACTGACTTTGGTGAAATAGCAGAGTTTCATTACTTAAAGTATTTCCAAGGTGTTTGTCAAATGTAAAGAATTTATCCTACAGACAAGTCAGGGACTTGGTGGGTCTTTGCAGTATATACTGCCCACTTCCAAGAAATCTTCTATATACCGCTCTGAGCTATGGTTGTAGGGGAACTTTGCTGTGCTCACAAAGGCAAGGGCAGTGCTTGTTTTGAGTTCCTAGTACTTACTTTGGGCCTTTTATTTATATACAACATGCTCAAAAGAAGAGGATGACAGATTACAGAGCTCGCTCTTCCCGTGTACCTTAGAGGGATGATATAATTTGATGATTCTTAATGTCTGTAAAGCAATCAAACTTCCAAGTTATGACTTTGGCTTAAATTCAAAGTGAGATTTTAAAGAAATTCCTGTTTGCCTATAACACTAATAATCATAGCCATGGCACTCACTATGGGGAGTGAATAAAGTGGCTTCTGCCCCCACCATGCAGGTGTTTCTCCTCATGTTTCTCCACATTTCTGGCACAAGTCCACATTGGTACCCTGGAACTCCAGGGTACGATTTCATAGCCTTAACAGTGAGTTTTCAAAACTGCCCAACAGTTTTAATTCTGAATGTCTTGTAGCAAGGAGCAAGGACCAACTCCAGTGGAGAGAAAGAAGAAAGGAAAAAGGAAAAATGAAACCACCGTGGAGAGTTTAGAGCTGGACCAGAGTCTTCCAAACCCATCTCTGCAGAGTCCTGAGGAGCCCAGTGAGTCTGCAGACAGCCAGGTACATCTGTGGCTGGGGACCTGCTGGAGGTTATGGCCACTGCACAAGTCTCGACATTCATCGAGTACTGCTCTGTCTGCTTGCTGACTGAGCACACAGACCTGAGCTGCACTTTTACTGTTTCGGTGGGTGAGCACACAGACCACACATAGGCTATTTCCAGGTCTGATAATACATTAATAAGTTCCCAGAATTTATTACTTGCTATCTCTTAAAGTAGCATATTTCATATAGTCTTCAGAGGCAGTTGATGTGAAAAAATAAGTTGTTATTCAGGCTATGGAAGGTTCAGAGACCTAGACCTGTTTTACCATGTAGTGCTCTGAGTGCTAGGCCAGGCTATACAAGACATCCTCATACAAAAATTTTACACACACACACACACACACACACACACACACACAGACACACACCAGATTAATAAGGGAAGTTCCCAAACAGAAACAGACAGTGCGAATCTAGCTTAGTTCCTAAAAGTATGCCAGGGAGTGAGTGCCTTGGCATGCTGGAGATTTTCTTGCCTAAGTTGAGGTACCTTCTCTAGGACTTAAATTATAATATTTGAAAGTGCCATTTCCTCTAATATCCACAGCAGGATATCTGAACTGGGGCACAATTCAGTATCAGACCATGCTGATAGGTCCCTTGAGTTTCTCATTGATGTTTGCTGGAGGTAGGCATTGCCTTATATCATCAGTCTTCATAAGTCAGCATATGTATCTACTGTCAGAGCAAAAGTCCACGCACAGCCTGTAAGCTAGAGTCGGTGGCTGTCAGGTTACTGTGCTGGCAAAAAAGCAAGCGTATTGAGCTGACAGCATTTGGCAGAATTAATGGTTTCTAGGATGATGATTTCTAAATGGAAATGAGGAAAAGGTTTTTTGTTTTGTTTTGTTTGTTTTTTAAGAATCCCTCAAATGGGACTGAAGAGATTGTTCAACAGTTGAGAGCACTGGCTGCTCTTCCAGAGGTCCTGAATTCAGTTTCCAGCAGCCACATGATGGCTCACTTCCATTTATATGATCTGTTGCCCTCTTCTAGCATGCAGGTACACATGCAGATAGAGCACTCATATGTATAACATAAATAAATCTTAAAAAAGATGAATCCTTCAAATGACATTAGACATTGTAGAGGTGAGATGGTGAAGAAGTGAAGGCGACACACAGATCTACAGAACATCTTCCAGAAGAAAAAGCCACTGAGGTTTTGCCTACCTTGTTTGGCCTGTTGTATTTAAAGTTTGAGTCTGTGCATACGTGCTACCTGTGACTGCTTTCCTGCTGCTTGGAGCCAGTGCTAGGCGGAGACAGGGCTTTTGCTATTTTTGTTTGAGATATCACTGTATTGTTTTGCTGTGTGCTCTGCCTAAGGGTTGTAAGCCACCTAGTTAGAAGCCTCCTCACACAATGACTTAAGATTCTGTCATAGTTAAGATCTCTGCTTTATAGGTGTATGAGATTCTCAGTCTAAATCCCAATAATTTTTAGGAGATGATGGTTATGTGAATTTGGAAAAAAAATAAAAACCAGCACCATATAAAAAAATCTGAGTGGACCTCAAATATAGAATTGAGAGGTCACTTCCCATCCTTGTTGCTTGGGACTAGAAGCCCCAGAAAGGAATTAAAAACATCACTGTGGGACTGTAATGGCCTAGGGTTACTGAGGAAGGATCAAGGAGCTTCAGCCCCAAATACCTCAAACAGGAGGACAACAGGTGTTGGTTATCTCCCTCTCCCAACCTGCCTCCATAAAGCTGGCTCCGCCGCCATCAACCCTAGTAAGAATTTATTACCCTGAGAGGTATCAAGCCTCACTCCTTGTTTAACCTTGTTCCCACACAAACACCCCTGGATTCTCCAGCCCCTGAGTATGTAAATGAAGCATCTTCTAACACCCCTGCCCTGGCCAGTGATACCCAGCTACATAAACTGGAGGTATTTGGGGCTGCAGACACAGGGTGACACATCATTACCACGATGACTTGACTTTGCCAACAGTTCAGAGATTGATACCATTACTTTCTCCCATGCTATGTTCATTTAGTTCATTTAGACGATTCCTTTGGGAAGTTACAAAAATCTGGCTTGGCCTGTCATTAAGTGTAGATGATGGTGTTTGTGTGAAAGTGTTTGCCTGATGAGTGTGTTTGTTTTGCAGAAACGGCGCTCAGGACGGCAAGTGAAGCGCAGAAAATACAATGAGGATCTGGACTTCAAAGTGGTGGATGATGATGGGGAAACAATCGCTGTTCTGGGAGCTGGCCGGACATCTGCACTCTCAGCCTCCACTCTGGCCTGGCAGGCTGAGGTATGGCCCTGCATGACCTCACCCACCTGACAGCGTTGTTCTGTGGCTCTTCACTGTAGTATAAGTTAGGTCAGCTTACCTTCCGGGGCTAACGTTTCAGTGGCTTTACTGCACTTGGAATAAAATTCAAACTCCTCAGCAGCACCCTCATGTCACTCTCTCTGCTGCACCAGATAGAGAGCAGTCTGGAGAAGAGATTTTTACCTCTTGTTCTCCAGCTGAAAAGCTAGCCATGCCATCTCCCCATCTGCAGCCTTGACCTGTGCCGGCTTGGCTTCCTGCTGTCTACCAACACTGTAAAAGTGGACCACCCTCAGTGAAGTTTCACATAAAATTCAGTCTCTGTAGAAACATCTTCCTGCCTCTTTTATTTAAAATAGAATCCTGTTTTTCATCCCAATGATTATTTCCTTCATAACACATAATTTTATTGGAATGTGTCCCCTCTAAGGTTTTTTTTTTTTTGGTTTTAAGTCATTAGAATGTAAGATTCTTGCTGGGTATATATAGTAAATCACATCTATATTCTGACATTCTAGAGGCTGAAGTAAGAGACTCACTGATCAGTTTGAGGCCAGCCTGGATTACATGGTAACTTCTGGGCTGGCCTGGGTTGTGGAATCAGACCCTAAAATCCAAAACATTCCAAAATGACTCAGTAGGCAGAAGCACTTTCCACTGTGTCTGCAGCCTGAGTTCAATCCCCAGAACCCACATGGGGGTAGAAGAGAACAACCTCCCATAAACTGCTGTCTGGCCCCTACACAGGTGTCATCTAACATACGTTATAATTCCTTAAAAGAAAGCGTCTTGGGAAGCGGGAGAGAGATGGCTCAGTAGTTTTCTCTTCCGGAGAATTTAGTTTTGATTCCCAGCACCTGGACGATGGCCCGCAAACATCTCTCCTTCCAGGGGATCTAGCACCTTCTTCTTTCCCTTCGCACAGCAGGCATGCACATAGTACACAAGCATGCATGGAGACAAACACTTATACCCATAAAATAATGAGAAAAAAATTAGAGCAAAGTCTTAAACATAGTAGATACTTGTTTAGATGATGAAATCAAATGGATTACTGTGGTTTGACAGATGCATATTGTGAGCCTGCTGCAAGGCCAGCATCTGGGATACAGATATAAGTGCCCAGATGATGCTTTGCTCCACAGAGCTTTGTCTAACAGAAGACATATAGCTTTACTAACACCAAAATTAGTGAAACCTGCAAGTATGTACTAGGTATAGTGACTACACAGAAGCTGGAGCATGTAAGTGTTCACTCACAAGTTCAGGGCCTGAGAGACATTTACAGTCAGCCATGGGTTCTGATATGACCAATGGAGAAAGGCATGGCTGACGGCTGGGGTGTGGTGTGTGGAATGAGGAGACCGAAGAGCTGAAAGGCAGAAAGAGCCACACTATGCAGAGCCATGCAGCTCCTCTACCGTGTGTGCTCTTAATACTGTGCATCCAGTTAGAGGGGAAGGTGTCGGTGAGTTAGAACAGATGAGCAGAATGACCTTACGTGCATTTCAGTTGCATTGACTCCCTTTTGGAAGCATCTGTTGAGGAGAATGATGGCATTGAGACTTGTAGCCGAGCCCAATGAATGCTACTCAGGTGATGCCGGTGGTGGCAGTGGCAATGCTCCTTGCTACCTGCCCCAATGTTCTAGCTGAATGAAAGACACACATACACTTTATGTTTTGATATGCCTGAAACAGCCCAATGGCTGGGACACTTCCTAACCTCCATGTGTCTAATGCACCCCACCCCATTCCTGAATTACTATTTACTATAATCTGTATTTCTACTCCATCCTTCCTGTCCCAGACCCAGACATGCAGCCCTCTCGGGCTGCATCCCCCAGTTCCTACATAGCAGCTCTGCTCTCTGGCCTGCTCCTCTTGGTCGAGGTGTCTTAATTGGTCACAGCTACAGATGCAGACAGAGAAGTAAAAAGGGGTTAATTGAGTAGGTCTATGCCAAGAATCTAGTGAAGAAAAGAACGGGAAATGAAAAGCAGGCTGTGGGTGCAG
Organism: Apodemus agrarius; assembly: GCA_964023405.1. Lineage (NCBI taxonomy): Eukaryota > Metazoa > Chordata > Mammalia > Rodentia > Muridae > Apodemus > Apodemus agrarius. The sequence continues at coordinate 18,541,202 of OZ030008.1, forward strand.
GAGGGGAGTTGTTAGCAGTAATCCATTCTGGGACAGGAGCTGTCTGCAGTTCTGAAGCTGCAGTGCTGACTGGCAGAATCTGCTGCTCACAGAGCAGGAGCATGGCTCCCCAGATGCATGTGGGCGGACAGAGGCTGCCCATGCCTGCCTTCAGCCAGCTTTCCTCCAGCCTGAGGCATCCTCATGTTACCTCACTGTGTCTTCCTCGGTCTTCATGAGGAAAGCAGCAAGGAGCAGGCGTAGGATCCTGCCTTAACCATTCATAAGTGAGGCAGTGAGTGATCCAAGTCTGAGTTACGGAGTGGCTGACACCTTAAAGTGATTTCACTTTCTGCTAAGGGTTATCCAACTAATGAACATAGTAATTAATAGGAATAATAACTTGATGTATTTTTTTTCTTGCGAACTGGTTGGAGTCTTAGGAATGTGTTGCTTTATTAAACTTTCCTTGAGCATTTTATGGTTTAATTGGTAGTTAAAATACTTCAAGGGATTTTATTTTCTCCTAGAAGTCATTTATCCTGAACCATTTATCATATTTTAGGTATTTCTTACTTCCTGGTAAGGTAGCAGTTGCTAATCTGACATATGATCTCAGAAATAAGTCTTTTCTAAGTATATATATAGTAAAGACTTTATACAGAAAAACAGAATTTGAGCTTGTATTAGTTAAGTCCCAAAACTTCACCAAGTTTAAATAAGAGCCTGCTATGTGCTGTCTTATCAGTTTTGACATTCAGAGTTGCAGTTGTGTGAATCTCTAATGTAGAGTCTAAAGCCTAGGCTAGGATACCCAGGTCTTGAGAGGGCAGATTATTGAGGTTTTCAAAATCATAGTAGTAGTTGCTATGGAACCAAAAATGGTCCTTCCACATTTATTTTTACATGCAGAATTCTTGATTAGATTTGAACCAATTTCCCAAGCTAACACAAAGCATCAATGCATGTATCCTTTCTGGGATGGTGGGAAATCCTCAAAGCACAACAAATCATAAAGAAAGGTGAACGTTTCTTCTGACCTTCCCATGAGACCCTTCAGTTGCTATGGTGGTGGTGCACTTGAGAAGCCAACCTAGTCTGTAGAACAGCTGGGGCCACATTTTTAAAAAAGGCCTTCTTAGTAACATCAGTCTAGTTGCTCAAGACTGTCTCAGTTTTGGCCTTCCAAGTATTTGTGTAGTTTATGTGATTTCATCTTTTGGAGCTAACAGGTTTAATGAAGTGTCAGCTCATAGCATCGCCATGTTACTCTCTGCACCCGTCTCTGCACTCCCAGGGCCCTCCTTCTTTGGCCTTTGCCATGCATAGCAGGCTGGGTTCCACTTCCCTTTTGAGGATGTCCCTGCTCCCCCTGAACTAAAGGTGTGTCCTGCTCTGCTGCCAGAACATTCTAGTAGTTATCCCTGTCACTGTCCTTTGAATCCTGCCAACTCACTTTTTCTTGTAAACTATGAGCTACTTCAGAGACAGGTTTTTATCTTTAAATTAAGCCCTAGGAGCCTCCTTAGATGAACCCTCTGACACCACCTCTGTCTTCTACTTTGTAATGTTACAGTTGTGTTTATTTGCAGCGTTGAATCAGCTGGAACCCTGGAGCACGCACAGCATGGGATGGGTTCTCATTGCCTTTGCTGTGCTGCTTCTTAGTATCAGTCTCGTTCGGCCCCTTAATCGGATTATACACTTGTGCAAAACAGGATAGTTTTTAATTTTTCATAATGTTTACTTAGGTACAACTTTGTGTTAATAGTTAACATATACTTCATTTTATGTATATATGCATTTAGTGTGTGAATATATTCAAACTCATTATTTAAATAGTTTTGCTTTCTTTTTGTTTTTGTGTGGTTCCTGGGTTGAAGACAAGAGAGATTGTTTTGCTTTGCCAGGCTCCAGTTTTCTCCATTTCCTCGTACTCGCATGTATGAGCATGAGGAAGGGGGAGCGTTGCTTCTGTCCTCCCCATGAGACCCTCCCATTGCTATTGTGGTGGTGCACTTGAGAAGCCACCCTAGTCTGTGGAACAGCCTGCTCCGTGGCATCTGTCTCAGCGTTGGCCTCCCAGACGATTGCACGTGTCTCCTCCTCCTCACACTTCTTACCTATAACGCCGTCGCTTGGGCCTTCAGATCCCTCGCTACTGTGTGGTGCTGCTGTTCTTCTGGACTCTCTAGTGTGATTCCATGACATGACATTAGTGAGCACATGTACGGTTGTGCTCCTTTGCACTCTTACCCAGAGTTTTGGCTTGTTTTATGCCAACTTGACATAAGCTAGAGTCACCAGAGAGGAGGGAAGTTCAATTGAGAAAATGCCTCAGTAAGATCTGGCTGGAGGCAAACCTGTAGGGTATTTTCTTAGCTAGTGATTGATGGGTGCGGGCCCAGCCCGTTGTGGTCACCCCCGGGGTCAGTGGTCCTGGGTTCTATAGGAAAGCAGGCTGAGCAAACCATGAGGAGCAAGCCAGTAAGCAGCACCCTCCATGGCCTCTGCATCAGCTCCTGCCTCAGGGTTCCTGTCCTGACTTACTTCAGTGATGAATAGCAATATGGAAGTGGAAACCAAATAAACCTTTTCTCCCCAACTGCTCTGCCCAGGGTATTTCATCACAGTGACAGTAACCCTGATTAAGACAGCCAGGTTTAGTGCTTTCCTGTCTCTCTGTTTCTCCATGGAGTACAACCATTCGTTGCATAAGTTCTCTTCATGCTTGGTTTCTGCCCTAAGCATATACTCAGGTGAATGTTCAAATCTTGGCCGCATTTTTTTTTTTTTAATTCTCTGCTGCAGCTCTCTGTCCTTACTAATCTAATCCCAGACTGATTTTCCCCAAAATACTCGGGGAATTGCTGGTATTCTGCGTCTCTTGCGTCCTTCCTGACTGCTGATACCAGACAAAGCTCAACTTGGATTTTTTTTCCTTTTTGATGTGGCAACATGCCACACACCCACTCCTCATTCTCTTCCCTTTCTGGTTTTGTTTTGTTTTGTTTTGTTTTGTTTTGTTTTGTTTTGTTTTGTTTTGTTTTGTTTTGTTTTTTCGAGACAGGGTTTCTCTGTGTAGCCTGACTGTCCTGGAACTCACTCTGTAGACCAGGCTGGCCTCGAACTCAGAAATCTGCCTGCCTCTGCCTCCCAAGTGCTGGGATTAAAGGCGTGCACAACCACCGCCACCCGGCCTCCCTTTCTGATTTGTATACTGTGTTTCTCGATGAAATCCTAAGAATTAACCTTAAACTCTTCTTACCCTGTCTTCCTCCATTCTTAGTGCCCTCTTACACACGGTCCCACCTGCCATTGGTGCGTGATTAAACCCTTACCCAGTCCAGAATCAGAACTGGTCTCACTTCGTAAACTCAGGCTGGACTTGTGGTTACCACCACACTACGCATCTGCTCTGAGACACTCTGAGACAAGTGTGTTCATCATGTCTTCCTTTGGTGAGATGGCTGGAGAGCCAGGGCCAAGCTCCGATTCACTTTTGAGTACTCTGTAACACTTGGTGAAAACATGAACTTCCATTTAGACCCATGTTTATAATTAGCTAAAGAAACTCCCTTGGTTAACTAACTGTAGGAGTAAATGAGATTTTAAATTTGGGGGATTTTCTTTTTTGTGAATAAAATTTCTAAATGATAGCAGTCTCTAATACACAGTGTTTGAATTAAAATGGTCTTCTCTGAAAATGAAGCATTTGTACAAGCATTTGAGAAGCAAAGCATTTGAGAGCAGATGGGTTTTTATGGCGTGTTTGGCAGACAGATTTAGTTTATATCTGTGTGTCTGTGTACACCGAATGTTTATACAGACATGATCTCGCTTATATACAAACTCAGTCGAGGGGGGAAAGATCCTGATACTGCATTTCCTTTTTTCTTTAGTGAGTATTTTAGAAATGCACATTTTTAAATTCCTTCTTATTAAAACGGGCAAGAAACGAAAAAAGAAAAACCCTGTTCTTTATTATTTGAGAGAATCCTGCCAGACCTGGATTCTCTGGAGTTATAAGTGCGTGCCACAATATTTGGCGTGGTTCTCAGTGATTTTAGTTCTCAGTGTTTAAAGTTTGTCATTTGGAAATGCTTACATAGATAGCAAAACTGAAACAATTCAGATAAATGAAAGGTTTATAATGATTTTATTCTGGTATTCACAGAGACTTGAGAAGCCATAGCCAGAGTACTTCTATTTTGTCACCTGAGTGTTAGTTATGCCTTAAATGTCTTATTATAATATCAATTCTTCTGGTGCTGATCCTTCAACTGGTTAAAATATATATGAATATACATTTGTTGGAATTGAATTTTCAACTCCTTTTAACTTGAAATTTTTTACATCCTGTGAACGTTTTATGCCTTCTAAGAGTAAAATCCTGTGCCTTCCTCATCCATGTATTAATATATTCTTAGTTTTGATTTTACTAAAATACTCTTAAGAATCTTGTTAGAAACCATATTACCTATTCTTTTTGTAGTAAAAATAAAATAATATTTGAAGCAGTTGATAGTAGAAAAAGAAAAACCTTTTTTTTTTCAGCATGTATGTACATCAGTGAAGCTTCCAGCTAGTCTGTACTAAGCAGGGCTTGAACAGAGAAAGACGCTGGGTTTTGAACTCTGGAAAGCTACTCACATCAGCAAGCTTCTCCTAAGAAAGCCACACCTACTCTAAGACGATCCCTTCTAGCTGTCCAAGTGGCCCAGCCTGGGGACTTAGCCTGGGAGGGCCATTCTCATTCAGACCACTGCACATGGGTGTGTGCAGAAGAAACAGACACATCAGGATTTTTGGAGCTGAACACTGGAGAAGGTAGTTTGCTTTAACTCAGATGAGAAAGAACTGTGGACTGAGGCTTCAGGATTTAGAGCTGTAGACTTGTTAGTGTATCAGACCAAGATTTAGTTTTCAGAAATTTATATTTCGAATACCTTAAGATAGCTTAGTAAAGATGGCCAGAAATAATTAGAATATGAGTCTGCACTCTGGAAAGAAGTTTTGATCTGGATATGTGAATTTGGCAGGCATCACAATGAAGCTAATATTTAAAATCAGGAGACTAGATGAGATCGTTTGAAATTAGTATAGAAAAAAAAAAGAGGAGAGACAGAAACCTTAAACTGAAACTTCCTGCACTTAACTAATGTAAGTGAATATCAGAAGATTTCCCTGCTGAGTATAGTAGTTTGAACATGCTTGGCCCAGGGAGTGGCACTGTGAGGAGGTGTGGCCTTGTTGAAGGAAGTGTGTCACTGTGGGGGTGGGCTTGGAGACCCTTCTCCTGGCTGCCTAGGAGATAGTCTCCTATTTTCCTCTGGAACAGATGTATAACTTTCAGTCCTCCAGCACCATGCCTGCCTAAATGCTGTCGTATTTTACTCCTTAATGATAATGGACTGAACCTCTGAACCTGTATGCCAGCCCCAACTAAATGTTGTCCTTTATAAGAGTTGCCTTGGTCATGGTGTCTTCTCACAGCAGTGGAAACCTAATTAAGATACTGGATAAGGTGCACTAGGTCATAGTAAGCCACTGTTTAACCAGAAGGATAAAAGGTTGCAAAAGCATATTATTGCTCAAGGCATCTGATAGCTGTAGACATAGAAATTAGGAATAGAAATTAGCGATTGTGGGCAATGAAGAAGTGAGCTCACAATTGTTGGTTGTCTTTTCTGAAGACACTTGGTAGTTCTGGAAGCTAAGGATCAGGGTTGGCCGGAAAGACGGGGACATTCAGGAAAGGTAAAACTGTGTGAATGGTTTAGAAATGTTGAGTTTTTTTCCCTTCCCTTTCTCCTTTGGATTAAATGTTAACAGTTTCCTCAGCCTTACCCAGCTCAGATGACTGGATGGCATCATCTGCCCCTTCCTCCTGTGTCTAAGAAGATAGGAAACCTCTGTTACTTGGAATAGAAGTGCTTTATAAACCTCAGTGTCCAACATAGAATTAAAATAAGTTGAAGTTCCTAGAAAACAGACATGGCACCTTTAGTGAGGTAACCAGAAAAGAACTTGAAAATAACTGTGGATGATAGGTTATGGGAAAGATGGACAACATAAATTCCCAGAGAGAACTGATCCTGTTAGGACAAGTCAACCATTTGGAATTATGAAATCACTTCATAAGATTCAGGATACATGAACAGATTAAAGAACAGGTTAGATACAACTGAAGATAAGATTAATGAATATGAGGACATCATTGAAACTTTTCTAACTGGAGCACAGCTTGGTAAGAGCAAAGCATGAAGAGAAGCAGAATTCAGCATAAAGGCGTTTTGTTTTTTTTTTTTCCCCTATATTCTTGGTTTACATTCCAAATGATTTTCCCTTTCCCAGTTCCCACCTCCCCATAAGTCCCATGAGCCCTCTTTCCTCCGCCCGTTCTCCAATCAACCCCCTCCCACTTCTCTGTCCTGGTAATCTCCTACAGTGCTGCATCAAGCCTTTCCAGGACCAGGGCCCTCTCCTTGCTTCTTCATGGGAATGATTTGATTTGTGAATTGTGTCTTGGGTGTTCAGAGCTTCTGGACTAATATCCACTTATCAGTGACTGCATTCCATGTGTGTTCTTTTGTGATTGGGTTACCTCACTTAGGATGATATTTTCCAGATCCAACCATTTGCCGAAAAATTTCATGAATTCATTGTTTTTAATTGCTGAGTAGTATTCCATTGTGTAAATATACCACATTTTCTGTATCCATTCCTCCATTGAGGGACATCTGGGTTCTTTCCAGTGTCTGGCTATTATAAATAAGGCTGCTGTGAACATAGTGGAACATGTGTCTTTATTATTGCATGCCGGGGAATCCTCTGGGTATATGCCCAGGAGTGGTATAGCAGGGTCCTCTGGAAGTGTCATGCCCAGTTTACTGAGTAACCACCAGACTGATTTCCAGAGTGGTTTTACCAATTTGCATTCCCACCAGCAGTGGAGGAGTGTTCCTCTTTCTCCACATCCTCGCCAACACCTGCTGTCTCTAGAGGTTTTTTTTTTTTTTTCCTATATTCTTTGTTTACATTCCAAAGGCTTTCCCCTTTCCCAGTTCCACCCTCACCATATGTCCCATAAGTCCTCTTCCCTCCGCCCATTCCCCAGTCACCCCCACCCCCAGCATTTCTCTGTTCTGATACTCTCCTACAAAACTGGATCCAGTCTTTTTGGGACCAGGGTCCTCTCCTTCCTTCTTGGGAATCTTTTGATTTGCTAAGTGTGCCTTGAGTATTCAGAGCTTCTGGGCTCATTAATATCCACTTATCAGTGATTGCAATTCATGTGTATTCTGTTGTGATTGGGTTAGCTCATTTAGGATGATATTTTCCAGATCTAACCATTTGCCTACAAATTGCGTGAATTCATTATTTTTAATTGCTGAGTAATATTCCATTGTATAAATATACCACATTTTCTGTATCCATTCCTCCTTTGAGGGACATCTTTCCAACTCCTGGCTATTATAAATAAGGCTGCTATGAACATAGTGGAGCATGTGTCTTTATTGCATGCAGAGGAATCATCTGGGTATATGCCCAGGAGTGGTATAGCAGGGTCCTCTGGAAGTGTCATGCCCAATTTTCTGAGAAACCACCAGACTGATTTCTACAGCGGTTGTACCATCTTGAATCCCACCAACAGTGGAGGAGCGTTCTTCTTTCTCCACATCCTCGCTAGCACCTGTTGTTTCTCGAGTTTTTAATCTTAGCCATTCTGACTGATGTGAGGTGGAATCTCAGGGTTGTTTTTTTTTTTTTTTTTTTTTTTTTTGGTTTTTCAAGACAGGGTTTCTCTGTATAGCCCTGGCTGTCCTGGAACTCACTCTGTAGACCAGGCTGGCCTCGAACTCAGAAATCCACCTGCCTCTGCCTCCCAAGTGCAGGGATTACAGGTGTGCGCCACCACGCCCGGCTCAGGGTTTTTTTGATTTGCATTTCCCTGATGACTAATGATGTTGAACATCTCTTAAGGTGCTTCTCAGCCTTAGCCATTCTGACTGGTGTGAGGTGAAATCTCAGAGTTGTTTTGATTTGCATTTTTCTAATGACTTATGATGCTGAACATTTCTTAAGGTGCTTCGAAGTTCGTCAGATGAAAATTCTTTGTTTAGCTCTGTACCCCATTTTTTAATAGGGTTATTTGGCTCTCTGGAGTCTAACTTCTTGAGTTTTTTGTATATATTGTATATTAGCCCTCTGTCGGATGTAGGGTTAATGAAGATCTTTTCCCAATTAGTTGGTTGCTATTTTGTACTTTTGACAGTGTCCTTTGCCTTACAGAAACTTTGTAGTTTTATGAGGTCCCATTTGTCAATTCTTGATCTTAGAGAATAGCTATTGGTGTTCTGTTCAGGAACTTTTCCCCCTGTACCCATGTCCTCAAGGGTCTTCCCCAGTTTCTTTTCTATTAGTTTCAGTGTGTCTGGTTTTATGTAAAGGTCCTTGATCCACTTGGAGTTGAGCTTAGTACAAGGAGATAAGAATGGATCAATTTGCATTCTTCTGCATGTTGACCTCCAGTTGAGCCAGCACCATTTGTTGAAAAGGCTATCTTTTTTCCACTGGATGGTTTCAGCTCCTTTGTCAAAGATCAAGAGACCATAGGTGTGTGGGTTCATTTCTGGGTCTTCAATCTTATTCCATTGATCTTGCTGGCTGTCCTGGAACTCTCTGTAGACCAGGCTGGCCTTGAACTCAGAAATCCGACTGCCTCTGCCTCCCAAGTGCTGGGATTACAGGCGTGCGCCACCGCGCCCGGCTACCATGCAGTTTTTATCACTATTGCTTTGTAGTACTGCTTGAGGTCGGGGATACTGATTCCCCTGGAAGTTCTTTTACTGTAGAGAATAGTTTTAGCTATCCTGGGTTTTTGTTATTCCAGATGAATTTGATAATTGCTCTTTCTAACTCTATGATGAACTGAGTTGGGATTTTAATGGGGATTGCATTGAATCTGTATGTTGCTTTTGGCAAGATGGCCATTTTTACTATATTAATCCTGTCAATCCATGAGCATGAAAGATTTTTCCATTTTCTGAGGTCTTCTTCCATTTCCTTCTTCAGAGACTTGAAGTTCTTGTCATACAGATCTTTCACTTGTTTGGTTAGATTCACCCCAAGATACTTTATATTGTTTGTGGCTATTGTAAAGGGTGTCATTTCCCTAATTTCTTTCTCAGCCTGTTTACCCTTTGAGTATAGGAAGGTTACTGATTTGCTTGGGTTGATTTTATAACCAGCCACTTTGCTGAAGTTGTTTATCAGCTGAAGGAGTTCTCTGGTGGAGTTTTTTGGGTCACTTAAGTATACTATCATATCATCTGCAAATAGTGATAGCTTGACTTCTTCCTTTCCAATTTGTATCCCTTTGACCTCCTTATGTTGTCAAATTGCTCTAGCGAGAACCTCAAGTACTATATTGATAAGATATGGGGAGAGGTGGTAGCCTTGTCTAGTCCCTGATTTTAATGGGATTGCTTCAAGTTTCTCTCCATTTATTTTGATGTTGGCTACCGGTTTGCTGTATATTACTTTTACTATTTTTAGGTATGGGCCTTGAATTCCTGTTCTTTCTAAGACTTAGCATGAAAGGGTGCTGAATTTTGTCAAATGCTTTTTCAGCATCTAATGAAATAACCATGTGGTTTTTTTCTTTGATGTTGTTTATGTAGTGGATTGCACTGATAGATTTCCGAATATTGAACCATCCCTGTATCCCTGGGATAGAGCCTACTTGATCATGGTGAATGATCATTTTGATGTGTTCTTGGATTTGATTGGCAAGAATTTTGTTGAGTATTTTTGCATCAATATTCATAAGGGATAGTGACCTGAAGTTCTCTTTCTTTGTTGGATCTTTGAGATATTAGAGAATAGTGATTATTAATTCCTGTTATTTTTGATGTTATTTTTATATTTGAGTGGTTATCTTCTTTTGGATTTGATGAAAGTTTACTATATTGCTTTTTCCTGGGTGTAGTTTCCCTCCTTGTATTGGTGTTTTCCACTTATTTTCCTTTGTAGGGATGGTTTGTGGAAAGATATTGTGTAAATTTGGTTTTATCGTGGAATATCTTGGTTTCCCCATCTATGGTGACCGAGAGTTTTGCTGGGTATAGTCTTGGCTCGCAATTGTGTTCTCTTAGAGTCTATATGAGATCTCCCCAGGATCTTCTAGCTTTCATGGTCTCTAGTGAGAAATCAGGCGTAATTCTGATAGGTCTTCCTTTATATGTTACTTGACCTTTTTCTCTTACTGGTCTTAATATTCTTTGTTTGTTTTGTACATTTGGGGTTTTGATTATTATGCGACTAGAGGTATTTCTGTTCTGGTCCAGTCTGTTTGGAGTTCTGTAGGCTTCTTGTATATTCATGGGCAACTCTCTCCTTAGGTTAGGGATGTTTTCTTCCATAATTTTGTTGAAGATATTTGCTGGCCCTTTAAGTTGTAAATCTTCACTCTCATCTATACCTATAATCCTTAGGTTTCGTCTTCTCTTGTATCCTGAATTTCGTGTATGTTTTGTGTTACAAGCTTTTTGCTTTTTGCATTTTCTTTGACTGTTGAGTCAGTGGTTTCTATGGTATCATCGGCATCTGAGATTCTTTCTTCTATCTTGTATTCTGTTGTTGATATTTGCGTCTATGGCCCCTGATTTCTTTTTCTTTTTCTTTTTTTTTTTTTTCTTTTTTTTCTTTTTCTTTTTCTTTTTTTCTTTTTTTGGCCCCTGATTTCTTCCCAAGGTTTTTTATCTCCAAAGTTGTCTCCCTTTGTGATTTCTTAGTTGTTTCTACTTCTGTTTTTAGATTCTGGATGGTTTTGCTTAGTTCCTTCACTTGTTTGTGTTTTCCTGTACTTCTTTTTTTTTTTTTTTTTTTTTTTTTTTTTTTTTTAGTTATTTTTATTTTCTATATTCTATGTTTACATTTCAAAGGCTTTCCCCTTATGACTTCTGCCTGTTGACTCAGTTTCTCCTGCAATTCTTTAAGTGATTTTTGCCTTTCCTCTCTATTGGCTTCTATCTGTTGACCCATATTCTCCTGAATTTCTTTAAGTGATTTTTGTGTTTCCATTGTAAGGGCTTCTAACTTATTCATGTTCTCCTATATTCCTTTAAGAGATTTATTTATGTCCTTTTATGTTCCTCTAACAGCAATATGACCAGTGATTTTAAATCCAAATTTTTTTTTTCTGGTGTGTTGGGGTATCCGGGACTTGCTGTTGTTGGAGAATTGGGTTCAGATGCTGCCATATTGCCTCAATTTGTGTTAGTAACTTTCCTGCTTTTGCCTTTTGTCATCTGGGTATCTCTGGCGTTAGTTGGTCTTGCTGTCATTGACTGGTGCTTGAGCCTCCTGTGTGCCTGTTATGCTATTTCTGCATCCATGGATGACTGGATTTCCCCTGTCACAGATTGCCGATGTGCTGCCCTAGTCTTGGGTGCCGTTGGAGCCCTAGTGTGCCTTGTCCCAAGCAATGCTATTCTCGGGTTGTCTCTGTGTACCTGGTGTTACCTGTCTGGTCTGCCCGGTAGTGAAGATGGTGGACGCCGTCAGGACTCCCTCCTAGCGCTTATCACTCTGCAGGGCAACCAGCCCAGGACAGACAGGGCTTGCTGCTGGATTTCAAATGCTCTGCTGATGCTGGTTCTCGAATGCCCCACTTCTACCGAATAACCTGCTCCTCTCTGTTCTCGAGAGAGTATCAGTAAGTAGAATCTTCCCCATGTCAGATGTGGCACAGGTCTACCACATCCAATGGAATGGCGCAGTGGTGATTAACCTGCTCCTGCCGGTTCTCTAAAGAGTATCAGGCAGTGGGATCTTCCCTGTATCAGATGTGGCACAGGTCTCTGGCTGAGCTGGCTGCTTGGCTACAGGGGCCAAGATGGTGGTGTTCTCAGACCGCAGGGCTCCGTCTAACATCGGGACTCCTTGCAGGTCAGAAGCTCCCCACAGGATATGTGCCCAGGCAGCTGTAGAGTTGCCCAGCTCCCTTGTGTGGAAGGAACCAAGGCGGGCTGTGTCCTGAGCACTCCTTCACTCTGGTGTCCTCTGCGTACCTGACTGAGCTGGCCACTTTGTCCCCGGAGCCAAGATGGTGGCGATCTGACCTGAGATTCCAGGGCTCCTTCTAACCACGGGACTCCCTGCAGGTCAGATGCTCCCCCACAGGATACATGCCCAAGCAGCTGTAGAGCTGCCCAGCGGCCATAAAGGCGTTCCTGAGTGCACTCCCAAGCAGAGAAGAAACGTGAGCAGAGCAACATTTGAAGACAGAATTAATGGCCAAGTTGAATAAGCTGATGAAAATATCAGCAATAGGCTCACAGTCTGGTGAACCTTAAGCAGGAAGAGTATATGAAGAAAAAAATTTACCTAGGCATAGCTTATATTATGGAAATCAAAGATGACATTTCAAGAGCTATTGGAGGAGAAATATGGCTAATAACATATTAAATAATACGGGATTTAATATAATCCTTTAGAATTTGGGAGTGAGAAGACAGCTCTCAGTATAGTCATTTATATGATCAAGTACACTGGCAGCTCTGACTGTCACAGAAAAGCAGAGAAGTAAAAGGTTGGGACTGTGGAGTGAGCGTGGCGGGTGACTGCTTGTGCAGGCGTGGAGGCTTCATTGGCTCCCCAGCACCCACGCAAGAGCCAGGTGGCTTTGGTTTGTAACCCTTGTACTTAGGGAAAGGGACAGAGAGAAGCAGATCCTGGAAACTCTTTAACCAGGCTGGCTCATCTGTGGACTCCAGGTTCAGTGAGAGACATGACTGGAGTCACTCTGCTGTCAGCCTGCAACAAGACCTACTGTGAGAGCCTGCACCCCCTGAAGTTTCCGCCTCTCCATCCCAGCTGCAGCTCACACACTGAGTTACTACTGTGTTCCTTCCTATCCCCACTCTCATTTTATTATTCCTAGCGTAAAGATCATTAAACCAATATGTAATCCTACCTCCCTTTCTCCATAGGTTCCCCTCCCTTGTTTATATTTTGATTTGCTTCCATTCTGCCCTTGCATATAAATATGTTATCAAATGTGAACAGGAAAAACAGTGGAAACTTGATAATTAGGCTCTCAGAATAAAGACATTAGTTTTGCTGTGAAGATAGGCTGATAGATGAGTAGAACAGAATAGAACTATGTTGCCTGGTATAGACATTGACAACCACATGTGCCTATTGAGCATTGGAAATGTGTCTAGCCTGGATTAAAGTCTTTTAAGTAAAGGACATACTATTATTATAGAGAGGGCTCTGTGGTTAAAAAGCACCTGCCCTGCAATCATGAGGACCCAGGTTCTGGTCCCAGTGCCCACATGACAAGTCAGGAACCCCCCTACAAACACCTATAACCTCAGCTTAAAGGGAGACAGACAGGCTGGGTTTGCTGCTATCTAGTGTAGCCAAGGCTCCAGGCGAGGTCAAGGCTCCAGGTGAGGTCCCGGAGTACCTACCTTCTTGATAAGCATCATTTCACAGCCGCTTGCCTTCCTTGTCTTTTCTTATTTTGTTTTTAATTATCATCACTTTTCTTTTTCTGAAGAAAGCTTGATTTAGGATTGTTTTAAAAATATATTTTCTATAGTGGTATGGCCTTTGGGATAGTTGAACCTCAGAATAAGTAGCTTGAAATTGACGTGCAACGCAACTCATCTTTCTGGAATGTTGTAGCTAGTCAAGTTGTCCTGGTGAACATTCTTATCTATACTTCAAATTTTAGATTGACGTGGGTCTGGGAAGGTCAGCAAACACATGGAGACACCAAAAGGAGAGTGCACAAAGTTCAGAAAGAAGGCTAAACACGAGGGAACTCTAACACAGAATCCCATCTAAGACAGCCATTTTCCACTTGGATGTTTCTATATCATGAATATTTTTAAGATTTCATGGAGATCAGAGGCCTGGAAATTTTGGTATGTGACTAGGATAGGAAAGAAGGAATTTGGAATTATCAGTGAAATAGCAGCTTAATATAAGTTAGTTATACCTTGGTTTTATAGTTCAAAAAGTGTTTTTATGTGCTGTTTTATCCTAATAAACTGGTAATATATATTTTTCCCTACAGCCATTATTCAGAAACCAAAGAATAGTATTAACTTTGCTGATGTCAGTAGTTGATAGTTTTAAATTTTACATCTTACAAATTAATTCTAAAATCCCAATGTACTTTTAAATTTTATTTTATTACTTTTATTTACTTATTTATTTGTATCATGCATACACGTGATGGATGGAGATAAGAGAACAATTTGTGGAAAGTCACCGCTCTCCGCCATGGGTCATAGGATCAAACTCTTGTTAAGTTTTATAGCAGGTGTCTTTAGCCACTGTGCCCACCCCCACCCTGAGATGTTTTTCTATTTTAGATAATTTATACATCAAAATGTATAAATTTTACAAATAAAGAAAACCTCAGGAGTAGTTTTATTTGTTCTTTAGCCTTACAACCCAATTCTCTTCTACTTATATAATAAGAGCTATACCTGAGAACTTAGAACCCTACTGTTTGAATTCTAATTTTGCAAAATACTTATGAATTTTCTTAGGGAGGCTTCAGTACTCAAAGTCTGTGGATTTTTTTGTTTTCATTTTAAAATGTATTCTCTCTCTGTCTCTCTTTGTCTCTCAGTGTGTGTGTGTGTGTGTGTGTGTGTGTGTGTGTGTGTGTGTATGTGTGTGTGTACGTGTAAGTGTGTACGTACACTTTCAGGCATCAGTCTTCTTCCACTGAGGTATCCAGGATCCAAGTCAGGTGGTGAGACCTGTGTCCCAAGAGGTCTTCCCCTCTTAACCCCCTTGAGCCCCCTGAACCCCCATGCTGGCCCTGTGCTGTGCTCTGAATGAAGTCACAGTGATGGTGTTACAAGCTAAACATCTCTGAACCAAGGACTTGTAAAATCTAAACTCTTTTGAGTGTCCACATGAAGCTAGATGAGTTGTAGATTTCAGAATTTTGAATTACAGCTCTTGGCAATAGTCTATACAGGTGCTCCAAAATCCTGAAGTCAGCAACTCCTCTGAACTCAGCCTCCACTTAGAGTTAATCTTTGAGACATTATTTCCAATAACTTTTTTTTTAAATCTCTGTCTTCAGGAGCCCCCAGAAGATGATGCAAACATAATTGAGAAGATCCTGGCATCCAAGACTGTCCAGGAGGTCAGTAGCTCTTGTCTAATGTTTCTCTGTCACTAACAGACACTGCCTCCTAGTATAGAAGGGTTTGCCTGGAGAACTAACAGTTCATCCTTAGCTACAATGAGAGCTTGTCAAGAACATTGTCCTTGTAAAGGGTTTTAGGACACTAAGTTCTTAAATGTTTTAAGTGGCTCAGTTGATAGTCTTCTCTGTTAGGATGATAACAAAGGTATTTTTATCCCTTTGTTGTTGCCCAAAAGAAGGCACCAGGGGCCAAGAAGAGGCAGATGAGCAGTCCTAACAGGGATCATTGGGCCTTTCTTTAGATGTCCTGGGCTGTCTTAGGACTCCCCTAGAGAAAGTTCCATGACTGAGGCAGTATATTAGTGCCAAATAAGATTTAGGTTATCGCTGGGCAGTGTTGGCGCACACCTGTAATCCCAGCACTTGGGAGGCAGAGGCAGGCGGATTTCTGAGTTCGAGGCCAGCCTGGTCTACAGAGTGAGTTCCAGGACAGCCAGGGCTACACAGAGAAACCCTGTCTTGAAAAAACCAAATCCAAACAAACAAACAAACAAACAAAAAGATTTAGGTTATCTGTCCTTCAGTGTAGGCTTATGGTTATTACATTTGGAGAGAATATCAGGGGAAACCAGCAAAAGATGAACTTAAGTTCCTTCTGCACCAGGCTGTGGTCCATACATTTCTGGGTCTTGGGCCAGCCTGGAATGAAAGCTTTTTCCACATGGACATTCAAAAGATGCCAGAAAAGGCCCCTTTTTGTACCCCTTTATTCTATTGAGTTTTTGGAAATTTAGAGTTAGGATTAGCTGTTATCTTGTAAGAAGAGACTTGGGGTAATAGAAATTCTTCCCAGAAATCCCTCCTAAAATGAAGCGTAGGTATTGGTTGGTTTACCTGATTTGGCCTATATAAGCGATCTTCCTGAGGTATGGGCTGATAACTGCTTACTGTTGGTTACAGGTTCACCCAGGAGAACCTCCATTTGACCTAGAGCTTTTCTACGTTAAGTATAGAAATTTGTAAGTCTGTTTGATATGCTACATGTATTTATTTGAATTTTATATGAATAAAACTTCCTTTCCCATGTCATTTCATTATTTTCTATATTTTCAGAAACTGGCCCCTAAGGCATGACCTTGACTGAGTCAAATTCACCTTAGACAATGTTACTCATTTTAGGATTATTTAAAATCACCTGGGAGGCTTTAAAAACTACCAAAGGCCTTGTTCCAGCCAAGACCAGTTGATTCTAGTCAGAGTGCAGCCTGGGGACTGAAGTGTTTTTAAAACTTCCCTGGGCATTTCTCATGTGCACCCAAGGGGATGAAGCTGTTCAGTGGTGTACCTTTTCCCCCTTGCATTTCTCTCTTTCCTGCTACCTGCTACTTTGACTGATTGTTTGCCCCATAGTCTGCCCCTGTCTGAGTCAGTTTCGGTGGAACTTGCAGAGAGATTAGTGATTAGAAATTGATCCTCTATTAATTGCTCTAAAAACAAGGCCTTGCTAATCAGTGCCCAGCAGTGTCACGACAGACAGCTGCTACTTCTGTATATAAAGGTTGGCCATCCTTTTTATTGAAACCTTAATGATATTTTGCTGTTTGTTTCACAATTGTATGTCTTTGGATAGTTCCTATTTACACTGTAAATGGGCCACAATGGAAGAGCTGGAAAAGGATCCCCGCATCGCACAGAAGATAAAACGATTTAGGAACAAACAGGCCCAGATGAAGCACATTTTTACTGAGGTGAAACAATGTATATTAACTCATTTCACTGCTGCTTTTCTTTCTGCACTGAATATCTAGGTTGACTTTCTAAGTTCAAACTAAAGTACTATCTAACTCTATTGGTCATGTCTGATATAGGTGCTGATAAATTGAACATATACACTTATTCACTAAACTTTCTAAACTGACAGCTCATAACATTGGACATAAGTAGCATGAGAACAGTATGCATACAGTTGTAGGCCATCCTCCAACAATGGACGCTCAGAAACAAAAATCTGTTGTTTCAGTAGACATCTCAAATAGAAAGTACAGGTATAGTCTGTGTATGCCATGTACATGTGCATACTTGCACAGAAGACATTCTTGTTCAATAGAGGAATCTTCGTATTACACATACATATAAGTTGAGTGCCTACACAGACATATGCCAGACAGCTTTAATTCAAATGGAAGAAGTAGACAAATAGGCAGGGAATTCAGAAAGAAGGAAATATTAGTCATTAAACATACCAAAATGTTTGTCTTCCATGAAACCAAAAGAAGTGCGAATAAAACTGAAATCTTCCAGTTTTTATTTATTAGATGTATCAAGGCTTTAAAGGCAGTTAAGGCTGTACAGTGATTAGCCATTGCTGGGAAGAGCATAGCCCAGGGACAGTGGCTTGTCCTGGTAGTGAGCACCAGTAGATCTGACCCATCAGATGTCCCAAATCCCCATGTCCTTTCTCCCAGAAAGCCTGGTTCTGTCATGCGCCTTAAAGAAAGCATCAAGTCTTTGTACAAAGAATTGGCTATTTTAAAGTTGCTTATACTGGTGAAAAATTAAAAGCAAATACGATGTTGGATAATGGCTTTTGCTAAATTAAATATCCTATAGTATGCATACTATACATTTAATAACAATAATAATACTAAAGAAAATTATTGGTGATTTGGAAATATGCTCAGTGTTATAAAGTGGTATTGGTTAAAAATAAGAAGACAAGAACAAACACAGGCTCCAACAGTACATGGAACAGTTCATACTAGAGTGCGAGAGAAAAGAAACATCAGAAAACAATACATAGGGAATGTCCTGAATAAATACATGAATATCATATCATTTTTCTTTGTTTGGTGGAATTCTAATACTTTCCTCTTTTATGTGTAATGTATGGGTTTATACAAATAACTTTTGAAGGAAAGACAAATTATTTTAAAAATATAGTCTTACTGGATCCTAGAGGGCACTCAGGTGCTGTCAGTCATCCATTCACCCAGATGTGACTCATATTGTGGTCCTTTTCTATGAGTCATAAGTTGCTTCAGGATGACATTAGCTTTTGATCCTTCTGATGTAACCTCACAGTTAGTGCTAAAGATGTAGCTCACTGCTATGGCACTTGTCTAGAGTATCTAAGGCCCTGGGCTCAGTCACACACCTAATAAAATCACAGTTTTGCCAAGAGTCTGTGGTTGTTAAGCTTATGAGAATTGTTTTAATAGAATGTTCCTCTGAAATAGAGAGTTGGGGGTAGAAGGGTGATGACTAAATGAGGACTGTTGTGAACCATTGGATATAATATTTGTGTTTCTTGGAACATTTATTTTACCCCTCTGTTATAGCAAGTATTTGCAATATAGTAATTTGTTTTCATGTCTGGTTCTTCCATGTTAAGCACTTTGAGGCAGACAGAGCCTGTGTCTTTCTTATCACTGGAGCTAGGCATGGGTCCATGCTCATTACACCAGTTCCTTGCTTCAGACTCTTCAGTGTAGGTAGTTAGGTAGGTAGGTAGGTAGATAGGTAGATAGATAAAATTTAAACTTAGTGGTAGAGTGCTCTGTCTTTCTGATGTAATCCCATGGGAGTGACTTTTCCATGGTGTCAGATAGAGCAAAGTGTGTTGAGTGTGTCTTAGAATAATATAACAGGAGTTTGTACTGGTAGGAAAGAATGCTACAAATTGAGCCTGGGTCAGTGCTCCTAGCCATGGAATACATCCTAGAAGGAAGGATGAATGGTAGTGGGAGGGATCTCTTCACTCTTCGGCATTCATATTAGCAACTTGGATAAATGATAAATAATCTTCTTGTGATATGAATAGTATTTGAATTTTGGGTTGATCATCATGCTCATTATTTCAAACCATGACACATACATACATACATACATACATACATACATACATGGCTTTTGCCCAGTACTAGTATCCCCTGTGCAGTACTAGTAGAACCTTTCCTTCTATAAGGATTAAATGAAAGCACTTTGCAGAACTTGGGGTACACATTCACTACTTTTAAATGTGACCAAATCTATCCTTCTTTGGAAGCATAATATGCATAAATATGTGAAAAGTTCAAAGTGTACATCCCAGTTGATTTTTACAAAATAAAACATGTATAACTACCACATAAACCAGGAAATGGAACTTTATCAGTGTTACAGAAAGGAAATTATCATTCCAAGTCACCATGGGAACAGTGAGCTCTAAGATAGGGAGCCCTTAACCTGGCTTTTCCATATTGTTATAGAAGGTCTTACTTGGCCACAGTTCAGACTTTATAGTGGTTTGGATCCTTTAAATTTAGTCATGAAAAGCATAATTTGAGGATAGTCTTTCAAAAATGTCTGTGAGATGACTTATTCTCAAGCACAGCTCTTCAGTCTGTTTTCTGGAAATTAGGGACCACTTAAAAGTGACACACTGGTTACTAGAGTTGAGGGAAGAAAACTGCACATCTTAACTCTACTCTGTTTACCTCAGCCTGATGAAGACTTGTTCAATCCAGATTATATAGAAATCGATCGTATCTTAGAGGTGGCCCACACCAAGGATGCAGAGACAGGGGAGGTAGGTGTGTTGCCATTTGCCTGTCATAAAGCATGTTGCTTCTTTCCACACGTGTGTCTTGTCAACAGATGGTCTGTTTAATGGCATTCATGCATTCTCATGTAGGATGGCTTTTCAGGGGCTGATAAAGAGTGGTTGACTGCTTTACCAAGTTTCTTGTATTTTCCCACCAGGAAGTAACACATTACCTGGTAAAATGGTGCTCCCTGCCATATGAAGAAAGCACCTGGGAACTAGAAGAAGATGTGGATCCTGCAAAAGTGAAAGAATTCGAATCTCTACAAATTCTCCCTGAAGTTAAGCACGTGGTAATATATCAGCATGTCTGACACCTCTTACAACATATAAAGTTTTGAAATTAGTAATAATGATGTGTTCTTGACTGGGTTCCTGAGTGGCTTCTGAAGTATCTTACCTTTGACGCTCCGTCCCCTGGACAGACTTCATCTGCATCCTGCACAGTACTTGCTCTGATCTTTTTTAACATGTGTAACGTGAGAAGCTTGGGTGTGGGCTTACAGTTCTTACCTGCCCTTTGGTACCAGTAACATGGAATGCAAAGGAGATGCGTACATCTCCCTATTTGAATCTCTTGCTCCTTCCGTGGTCTTTTTTCATTGTTTTTAACATCCCCTCCCCGCTCAACTAGAATATTCTTAGGGTGAGTGGCTGGTAATGATCCTTCATGGATCCTTGGAACCTCAAAGAGAAGGTTTGAGATAGGTTTATTGTTGGCTCTTCTGATTCTGGATCATTTGTACATGGAGTATCAACAATTAAAAGGAGACAGACTTGGAGTCAGCCCTGTTAAGATAGAAATATCCTGAAAAGATCAGTTATTAAAAGGAAAGTGAGCTGGGCGTGGTGGCGCCTGTAATCCCAGCACTTGGGAGGCAGAGGCAGGTGGATTTCTGAGTTTGAGGCCAGCCTGATCTACAGAGTGAGTTCCAAGACAGCCAGGACTACACAGAGAAACGCTGTCTCGAAAAATCAAAAAAAAAAAAAAAAGGAAAGTGATTGTAGACTTTAGTGATCTGTTTTTGGTATTTTGTTTTATCACCATTTTTATATAAAAATGCCCAGTTATTTGATTTTACATCACTGGTGGGACTAGAAAGACTCGATTAAGTATAGCTTCCTGTCAGTGTTTGGTTTTGGTGTTATGGCAAGTAAAAATGTATAGAAACATCTGAAGACACAGACTTGTGACTAGGAACTCACGTAGCTCACCATGTGTTATCTCTATGATTGGTTATCTCCCTCTCCTATATGTATTCTTGACTGCTTTTAATTTGCCAGTTATGTATGATACCTTAAAAAAAATACAGTGTACAGTCCCTGATCCAGGAACCCAGACTTCTAGAAGAGCATATGTATATGGAGAAAACAGCACTCGCCGGTTGTGATGAGAAGCACGGTACAAAAACAAATTACTGTAGGAGCAGAGAGGTCCCATTCTGGCGCTGATTGGCCATCTACTGATCAGAATTCCAACCTATTCTCAGCACAGCCTCCATGTAGATTCTCCAGCCTGGCTGTGTGTTTGGCAGGAAGAGGGTTCTCAGGTGTCGGGTGACTCCTCCCTGTGGCTGATTTGCAGCTGTGAGGCGGCTGCAGTCTTTCTCTGCCCTGCTCCCTTTTCCCTAGCTTTTTTGTTTTCACTGAAATGTATAGTTTGAAATCTTATCTCAAAAATTCTAAACTGAAATGGTAGCTAAAAATATCATTACATCTTTTTGTACATAAATGAAGGAGTAAATTACCTTAAGAAAAATTAGTACTTTTTGCTAAAGAACTCTTGCTCTGGGTTTTGAAATTTAGACCCTAACTGTCTTGTTAGATAGGACATTCAGTATGGACAATCCAGTCCATATGACATTGGACAGTTTAATATGGAGTAGGACAATCCAGAGTAGTGAGTGGTTCAGGAAATGATGCTGCTACACTGGAGTGCCCTCTCAAATGACATCTGCAGTGCTGACAGCAGGTGATCGAGTCACCAGAGGAGAGGAAGCGTTCAGAAAACCTTTCTACCTTACCTTGTAGAGGGTTCCCAGTGGCCTGAGTGGCATGGGCTTCAGGGATTCGGGCTGGGTCGTTCTGAAAGCTATGGAAGTGATTTCTGTAAAGGGAACAGGGTAGCTAGAGAGAATAGGAATGTCTTTGTTCAGACTGTTCTCTTAAAAAAAATGCATTAGCATAATGTTTTCCTCCTTTATTTCTAAAAGCTCCTGTGAGTTTGTCTTAGTGAGCTGCAGTGGCCTTTACCTTTCTCCCTTTTTCCTGACTTATTCTCAATGAAAAATGCACATTTAAAATTCTAAGCTGCCCTCTCCCATGTGAAAGTGCTTAGTCCACACAGTAGAAGTAATCTGTAGGTGAGTGGAGGTCATGGATACCTTATATTAGACTTCAGGTATACATGACAGAATGGAGTTATTTTTAGATACTATATACAAATGGCTCAGCTTTAGTTAATAGTATATTTTAGGTGTAAGCCCATTGCAGTAATCAAAGTAAAAACTAAAATTGCTATATAGAAAAACAAAAATCTAGTATCCTCATTTCTAACTGATAGCTAAGGGTTTAAGATGTTAAAATGCCAACCTAAGTAAATAAGATATTGTGTATCAATATATAAAGATTTAAATAGTCTTCCAAATAAGTACTATCATCTTAACTGAAATCCAATGGTAACTTTAAAAAAATCGAATCTAAACTTACTCAGAATAGTAAGATACAATCACAGAGCCATTTCTAGTGTATATGTGCACACATAATATCTTCCTCTGTTGGTTTTTACATTATTTATTTGTTTGTTTACACATTTAGTTGTTGCAGAAGGAGAGTGGGTTGTAACAGGGAACTTAACACTTGGCTCAGCCGGCTGACCAATCTCCCGACATCTACCCACCTCTGCCCTGCCTCTCCTTCCTCAGCACTGCCTTAGAGGTGTGCATGGCTGTGCCTAGCTTTTTGTGGGGTACAAGATATCCAAATTCAAGTGTTTGTGTTTTCATGACAAGTACCTCACTCATTAAGCCATCTCTATTACCTCAGCAAAGACAACTTTGAAAAATAATTCCCCATCAGATACATAGCTTCAGTGATTAAAGAATGGTTTAATCACTGAAGAATAGACAGCCTATGGAAAAATAATGTACAGTATAGATACAGCTCCATGGTTGTCTTGAAACAATATATAAGGGGCTGGAGAGTGGGTAAGAGCATGTATTCTTCTCATAGAGAATGAGGTTCATGTGTCAGGCAGTTCAAAGTTACCTGTCACTCCACCTCAGTGGGTCCGACACCCCGCCTCTGAACACTTTCCCATGTGAACATACCCACACAGAAATACATCTACAAAAATACTACTTAAAATAATAAATCCTTTTTAAAATTTTTATATATAATAATGTGGCTTCAGTATTCACAAGGTACTGCATTTTAGAAACTAGTATTTCATATGCAAAATAAAAGAGTAAGGATACCTGTATTTTGTTTAAGGGGAACTAAAGAATTTGAAATTTGATTGTAAAGGGTTTTTTCTCTTAATGTGATAACTTTAGTGACTAATCAATAGGGCATTTCACACATTGTCCTTTACTGAGCTGATAAGTAAACACAAACAAAAAGCAAAAATGAAATTCTATTAGAGAAACCATGAAACTCAACTAAATGGTAGCTTGTTGAGAAATTGAGCTGTCGAAGACAACGGCATCCAAGAGCCTAGCAACACTGTCTGACACTAGATATAAGTTAGTCTGTTATCTGCAAACCTATAGAAGTACTCATAATCTGGTAAAACTTAGAGACTGTAGCACCATTAAGAAAAGTAACAGCAACCACTCTGGAAATCAGTCTGGCGGTTCCTCAGAAAATTGGACATAGTACTACATGTGGACCCAGCTATACCACTCTTGGGCATATACCCAGAAGATGCTCCAACATGTAATAAGGACACATGCTCCACTATGTTCATAGTAGCTTTATTTATAATAGCCAGAAGCTAGAAAGAACCCAGATATCCCTCACCAGAGGAATGGATACAGAAAATGTGGTACATTTACACCATGGAGTACTACTCAGCTTTTAAAAACAATGACTTCATGAAGGCAGATGGATGGAACTAAAAAATATTATCCTGAGAGAGGTAACTCAGTCACAAAAGAACACACACAGTATGCACTCACTGATAAGTGGATATTAGCCCGAAAGCTCTGAATATCCAAGATAAAATTCAGACCACATGAAGCTCAAGAAGAAGGAAGACCAAGTGTGGATGCTTTAGTGTTTCTTAGAAGGGGAAACAAAATTCTCACAGGAGGAAACATGGAGACAAACTGTGGAGCAGAGACTGAAGGAAAGGCCATCCAGAGACTGCCCCACCTGGGGATCCATCCAACCCAGGTGCTATTGTGGGTGCTGGGAAGGGCTTGCTTACCTGACTGGAGCCTGACAAACACAGAGGTGGATGCTCTTAGCCAATCATTGGACTGTACTCAGGGGTTCCTGATGGACAAGTTGGAGAAGGGACTGAAGGAGCTGAGGGGGGTTGCAGCCCCATGGGGAGAGCAACAGTGTCAACAGGCCAGACTTCTCAGAGTTCCCAGGGACTGGAACACCAACCAAAGAGTACAAGTGGAGCGACCCATGGTGCTGACCACATGTGTGGCAGAGGATGTCCTTGTTGGACATCAGTGGGAGGAGCTGCCCTTGGGCCTGAGGGGATTCGATGTCTCAGCGTAGGGGAATGCCAGGAATGAGTAGGTGGGGGAGCAGAGGCGCAGGGGGAGGGGCCATAGCATGGTTTCTGGAGGGGAGACCTGGGATAACATTTGAAATGTAAATAAAGAAAATATCCAGTAAAAGGCGAAAAAGAAAAACAGCAATTTTAATCTGTCCTTAGAAGAGCGTTGGGATTTGCTATCTTGCCCCTGGTTTTCTGTGTTATGGTTTTTTTTTTTTTAAAGATGTATTTATTTATTATATGTGAGTACACTGTAACTGTATTCAAACACACCAGAGGAGGGGTATCAGATCTCATTACAGATGGTTGTGAGCCACCATGTGGTTTGCTGGGACTTGAGCTCAGGACCTTCGGAAGAGCAGCCAGTGCTCTTAACCGCTGAGCCATCTCTCCAGCCCCTCTGTGTTATGTTTTAACACCTTTCTGTGCATTGTGCTCTCTGTCCCCTCCCTAGGAAAGACCTGCCTCTGACGCGTGGCAGAAACTGGAGACTTCTCGGGAGTATAAGAACAGTAACCGGCTGCGGGAGTACCAGCTCGAGGGAATGAACTGGCTTCTTTTCAACTGGTACAATAGGTAAGGGTCCTGAGCCAGCCGGTGCTCACTCTGCAGCTGTCCTGTTGCCTTGACCTGAGGACCCTGAAGCTTAGAACAGTGGCAGGGCAGCACTGCCCCATCTGCAATAATTCCCAAACAACAACGGAGACATGAGTAGAGGGCACGCTCTGATCCAAAGGATAGCAGCGAAGCTATGAGGGTGTGCACTGGCTGGCTGCGCTTCCGTGTTCTGATACAGGGTCTGATGTGGTCAGGCAGCCTCAAATCCAGTATGTATACTAAGAAGACCTTAACCTCCAACCCCTTCTTCCTCCCAAGTGCTAGAATTACAGTTGTGTGCCACCACACATCTTCAGTTGGTACATTCACTCCTTGATTTAAAGTCTGTGAAAGAGAACAGAGCTAGATTCTAGACTCACTCCACTATTTGTTGTGGCTTAATAGATTACTGGATTTTTGCAATAACACTCAGTTGTGACTTACTTCTATTCTGGCTTCTATTAGGATCTAAAGGAACCAGATGAAATCTGGAAAACATAAATTGAGATTTTCTTATGATTGGCTACTATATCCCATTCAGTTATTTTTAAATTAATGCATTGTAATGCAAAACACACTTTGAAGGGATTCAAGTGGCCTACTGTTCTACTGTAGCCTCTGCTACTTACCGTATGACCCAGAGCATAACTTACCCAGCTCAACCAGGTCTTGGGTCTGAACAGTGAGGGAGTGAGACCAAATGTGGTAACTCATCTTCCAGGACCACCGTCTTGCTTCTCATCACCAGAAGATAGCAATGTTTTTAGACTTTCATGAGAAGGAATTTATTATGTAGGTTAAAATGTTATCCTTTGATAACACAGAGGCTACACAGCAGGACCCCTTCCCATCTTTACTTTGGTGTCAAGGAAGTTTTCAGTTTTAAAAACTGGCTTAGAGAAACACAGGTGTTCCCTCATGAGCGCAGTTGAGTACAATTGAATATGTGTGACACAGAAACAGGAAAAAAACAGGCTCTGTAGGGAAATGGAGAACAGCACCAGGACAGGGACAAGAGGAACCAAAAATAACAATATACACAGTGGCATGTATGCTATCTTAAAAAATTATTTAAAAATTTAATTTTAAACAATCCAGCTTGGGTTATTGACATTTTCCCCTTAATATTGTTTTACAATATTTTTCGTTTCTATTCTAAAAGCTTTGTTTTATAAATATTCTCATAAGTTGGCATAGGCAAAGTCTAAATAATGATAAAAACTAGCCTTAATTGATTACTATGAAATTATAAAGCCTTCAGTAACCTCACAGGTCAGAGTTTTAGTTATAACTAGCCTCTATAATTTCCCTATATTGGTAATGAATTACACATACTTCTTACCCTCTGCAGAAAAAACTGTATTTTGGCTGATGAAATGGGCCTAGGGAAAACCATCCAGTCCATCGCATTCCTTTCAGAAATCTTTGTCAGGGGAATCCACGGCCCCTTTCTCATCATCGCCCCTCTTTCCACCATCACTAACTGGGAGCGAGAATTCCGGACATGGACAGAGATGAATGCTATTGTGTACCATGGCAGCCAGATCAGCAGGCAGATGATCCAGCAGTACGAGATGGTATACAGAGACGCACAGGTGAGCCCCCCTACCCAAGAGGTCAGACACCCACCTCAGGACTGCCTTTTTGCCACTTGCCTCCAGGAGCTCCAGCCCTGTATCTCAAGCTGCTGTTGTCTTATTTGTCAAGTTCTGTCCCACTGAGGCTGACTTCTGTGTAAGACTATGATAACACAGACTGAAGAGATGCTTTCTTACCCCCCTGAGGTGTATCTGAGGTCTTTTTTTTTTCAACACTGAAAACTTGGCTTACTGGCTAGTCTGTGAAGTTGCTTTTGTGTGCAGAAGATTTTGTCTGGACTGTCACGTATCTAATAAAGAAAATAAAAATAAGTGTGTGGGTCAGGAATGATGGTACACTCGTTTAATCCCTGGAAGGCAGATGTAGCAGATCTCTTGAGTTTGCAGTCAGCCTGGTCTACATAGCAAGTAGGCCAGCCAAGGCTATGTAATGAGACCATATCTCAAAAACAACAACAACAAAAAAAAAAAAAAAAAGAAAGAAAGAAAAGAAAAGAAAAACAACCTTTTTAAAAAAATGCATGGTGTTTAGAGTTTGAGCCCAGGAAATTTGTAGAGAAAATGAAGAAATTGGATAGGGAAAGGTAAAAATGGGTTTCATGTTGTTGAGAACACAGCTTTGTTTTCTATCTTTTTGTTATATGTAATCAGTTTACTAAGTTTGGGTCTGTACTTTCACTGGGCACTGATTGTCATAATTGCTTTAATATTGGGCAGTTCTGAGGTGTGATGGCAGCATTTAGCCAGCCAGCAAGATAGGGGTGTAGCCTGTCCAGTAGTGCTTGCACTAGGTACATGCACTATTGGAGTCTGCTAGAACCTACGTTAAAGGGTAAAATTATGTAGCAGAGGATTTTGTATTAGGCTTGGGTAGACTCCAGCAGGAGATAATGTATGAGTAGTTCTGGCTGCTTTCCTTAGCATCACAATTAAGAAACGAAAAGCTCCCTGTTTCCCTCATTTTGTCTTAACTTCATGAGGCCAATGACTCGTAATTTCATTTCCTTCATATTCTGAGATTTCTCTCATCTAAACAGCTGGTTCATTCTTATGTTTTTTTTTTTTTCTTCACTTTTTATATGAGAGAAAACAGTCGCATATTGGCTTCTCATCTGTCATTGAATTGTGCTGTTCTCTCAAGTCTACTATTAGCAGAATTCATTAGCTGTGGTGTAAAGCTCTGCTTTTGACTTGCCATCCTCAGGGAAACCCCCTTTCAGGAGTCTTCAAGTTCCATGTTGTCATCACAACATTTGAGATGATCCTGGCAGATTGCCCAGAGCTGAAGAAAATTCACTGGAGCTGTGTGATAATTGATGAGGCCCACAGATTGAAGAATAGGAACTGCAAACTTCTGGAAGGGTTAAAGCTCATGGCCCTGGTAAGAACTAGCTAGCTTTTTATGTAAATAAACATAAATTCCTTCTACTCAAAGTGGAGGGAGCATTCCATGGCCTTCTTGCCATAGATTGATTCCCAGCGGGGCCTAGAAAGCACCTGGAACAGCAAGGTGTTTATAGTTTGTGTCTTAGTCCTGAATGAACTGGTACCAGAGAGGATAGTCCTTATTTTATGAATCTGAGTCCACTGAAGCTGTCTCAGACACACCAAAAGAGGGCATCAGATTCCATTACAGATGGTTGTGAGCTACCATGTGGTTCCTGGGAATTGAAACCAGGACCTCTGGAAGAGCAGTCAGTGTTCTTAACCACTAAGCCATCTCTCCAGCCTGAGGATAGTCTTTTAACATTACTGCCTTGTAACAGTGGATAGTCACTTAATGATTTTGAGTGAACAAATGGTTTGTCTAGTTTTCATGAAACTGCTGCTGGAATCATGATGTGAAAGGGAAGTTGGCCTATTCCTGACTCCTACACCTATGCAGTATTGGTACTCTCTCTTTTCATTAAAGATTTGCCAGACACTGAACACAAATTGCCCTGGCTAGGTGTT
Organism: Apodemus agrarius; assembly: GCA_964023405.1. NCBI lineage: Eukaryota > Metazoa > Chordata > Mammalia > Rodentia > Muridae > Apodemus > Apodemus agrarius. The sequence goes on from OZ030008.1 coordinate 18,569,836, forward strand.
TGTTTGTTTGTTTGTTTTTTTGCCACAAATGCACTATTTTTGTGGCTCCAACGTGGTTTACAGTCTGTTTCTGATTTTTATAGGAACACAAAGTGCTGCTCACAGGAACACCCTTGCAGAACTCTGTGGAAGAGCTCTTCAGTTTGCTTAACTTTCTGGAGCCCTCACAGTTTCCTTCAGAGACTGCTTTCTTAGAGGAGTTTGGTGATCTCAAAACAGAAGAACAGGTAATTAGGAGCGTAAAGGATTGAGACAATATGGTGGTTAAGGAAAGTGCAAATCATTGTGAGGACAGGGTTTTTAAGGTTCCTACTCTTGTAAAGTGAGTATTGCCTCCTTTGTTTTGTATATTCGTTTGTTTATGTTGACGAAGGCACCTAATTATTAGCAATTTTTGTTGCTAATAAGAATTACTATTTCCTACTTTACTGAGGCCCCTTGTACTCTCAGTGATGTAGCTCTGGCCTTAGGAGCAAGCTGTTGTCTTTTGCTTCCCTGTTCCTTTGTCTTTTCTTCTCCATAATCTGCAGCATGTTTCCAGGGCCTCCCTTCTTCTTATGCATTACACAAGTGTGAGTAAAAGGAGCCAGTCATAAATGTGGAGTAACTGAGTCTAATTTTGTCCCTATTACTTGGACTTTCTCAGCTTTTGAAAATCTGTTACATGTTACAGTCTAGTTTATTGGACCCAATTTAAAATAATACTAATATTCATCTATTGTTGATAAAAATCTTTACCATAAATTATAAAAATATGTCAGATAAGTTTAAATGCTAGAAGATGAACAAAATAACAGTTGGGAATGTAAAAGGAAAGATCAGATCTGTTTAAGAATCTGGAATAAGGGAGACGGTACAATTTAAGAATCTTTTACAATAGGTAAGTTTCCAATGATGAAAAAAGAAGAATGACTACTTTCCTTGAGAGGGGGAGCTCAGAATAATGAGTGCCAGGAAACTCACAGAGTAGACAGACCCTTGGGTCGGGCTGAAACAAGATGATTGGCGTACAAGTAAAGCCAGAAGAGTCAGAGTATGTTGTTGGAAGATCTTGAAATGGGGGTTGAAAGACAAGAAGGTAACAGAAGTCTTACACATTTCTATTTTAAGAAAGACATAGTACTGCTAAATTGATTAGCAACAGTACAAAAGTGTGATGGTGTAAAAAATTTGGAGAGCACAAAGGTTTGAGACTATAGCCTACTGATGTCAAGGGTGCGCTCTGGTTCCTGTCTGATGCTTTTACTTGTCATGCAAGTCAGACTTTGAAAACAGTAAATAAATAAATATAAATTAAAAAAAAATTTAAAAAGCACATGTAATTTCCCCCTCTGCATTTCAATATCTGTTGATCCTTCAAAAGCCAGCTCCAACCCACTCTCCATTTTTGGACCGTTGGGAATACATCCTCTTCTCCCATTGCACTTAATTTGTGGTATGCATTTTTTCTTCTTCCTAGACAATGATCTCCTTGAGGACAAGGCCCACATCTTCTCCAAAGTTGTGTTTGTTGTATTGACCAGCACAGTGTCTGGCATGTAGTATACTCTAAGTGATTCAGGTATGAACCAAGTGAAGGGCAAAGGCTGAACCCAGCATGTGGCAGACTGACATGTGTCCGTACCTGTAACAATCAGCTAGCTCTGTTTTCCTCTTTAGGCTCTTACGTAGTAATTCTTCACCCACTGTGGGAACTGCGTTCCTAAATGCCTTCGGATAATCAAGGTCTGAAGAAAGTTAGATTTAAAATTGGGTTTAGTTACAGAAAAAAACACATTAGCTATCTGGTTTATTTTAATTGACACAAAAATTGCATTTTGTGTGTGTGTACAGTATGCTTTGAAATATATATACATAGTAGAATAGGTGAATCAGGCTACTTAATCTATGCAGTACCTTACCATCTTACTTTTTGTGGTGAGAATACTCAAAATCCACTGTCACTGCAGTCCTCAAGAATACGTTGTTTTTATCGTTTCCGTGTTGTACAATAGCTCTCTTGACTTTGTTCTGTCTAATTAAAATGGTATAATCTTTGACCAACTCTCCCCAGACCCACTCTCTGATAATCATCATTCTACTTACTGTTTGAAGATGAAATGTTTATTTTAAAACACAATACATGTAAGCTCAGAAGTGTCTGTGTATAATATCATCATCATCATCGTTTAAAACCTGTTTCAGTATCTCTGTAACCTTCCCACAAGTGGTGCTGTGTTTCTTCAGGAAGCAGTGCTACAGCAGACCCCTCAGAAATGGTGAACAGCCAGCCCTTCTGACTGTAGAGCTTTATTTCTTTTGTATTCTCCTGTCTTTATTTTATTTTCTCATCAGGATTGATCTTACTAGTACCACACTTTGAGCCGTATATAGATTAACTCATTTGTTTTAACTTCGAATTACCTATCCTGTCATTGTCTTCTGGAAAAGGGAGAGAGTTCCCTTGGTGCAGTCTAGTGAATAGAGATCTTTGTGCAGATGTGGACTCTTAGATACAGAGCCAGATTATAGCAGAGAACACTACCAGGCTTTGAATGGCCCGCATGTGACAGCTCCCATGATATTGCTATACAACATTCTTCATGCACTCCTACTTCTAGATACAAATACTGCTGCTGTTACTTAAAAGGCATAGGGTAGTTCCATTTCAAACTGCCTCTAAGTTCTTAACTCTGTCCTTTTCAGCGACTTAGTCTTCCTTCTTAATGTATCATTTGTACCTTCTAACAAGACAAAATATTCTTCATATAACTTCTGTGCATGTGTGTGTGTGTGTGTTACAAAAAGAACAAGAAAGGTTTGTTTTCTCCATCCTAGAGAATAGGTACTGACTTCCTTCTCCTTTTTCATCTCTCTTAAGAGGTTGCCACATAGGTTCTTGATACGTTGTGGATTGAAACCATATCCCTTTTCCTCCAGACATTATTGTAAGGTCCCCATTTTCAGGGATCAGACTATGACATTTTATGTCATTTTTATGATCTCAATACTATGATGATATTGAAGAGATTATAGTGAATGTTGACATGCCGTAGTGATCATCCAGTCCAGACTGGAGCAAATAAATGGCTTTCCTTTCACTGAACAGGTAAAGAAATTGCAGTCTATCCTAAAACCAATGATGCTCCGGCGCCTGAAAGATGATGTGGAGAAGAACCTAGCTCCTAAGCAAGAGACCATCATTGAAGTAGAACTGACCAATATCCAGAAAAAGTACTATCGTGCTATCCTAGAGAAAAACTTTTCCTTCCTAACCAAAGGTGCAAATCAGCACAACATGCCCAATCTTATCAATACTATGATGGAGCTGAGAAAATGCTGTAACCACCCCTACCTGATCAACGGTGAGTCCAGCAATCGGGTGCAGTAACTCAGGGCAGGCGTGGGTGTGGGTCTCTGCTGAAAGCCAGTAATAAGAAAGGCCTGTGTGTTAAGTTCTCTTTATATACTAGATTGCAACATATTTTTGTCTTTTCACACAGTAGAGAACAGAGCTTCAAAGAGGTTGATGGATCTGCCTGAAACCAATTCTGTTTCTGCAGGGCTTCTTTACGCCTGGCAGAGAGTGGGTGTTAACCATCAGTTTTCTGCCCTTATGACCTGTATTCTAACCCAAACTGCTATAGAATAGAGAAGTGTGTTACTCAATGAGATTAAAAGTCTGCATATAAGTTCAGTCATATTAGTCACACTGACTAATTGGAAAGGTGGGGAGGAGTGGGGGGGGATGAGGGGGATGGTGCCAGAGATCCACATCTAGTGTCTTCCTCAGTCACCCTGTACCTTGTTTTTGAGACAGGATCTTTCACTGAAGCAAGGGTTATTGGTTTAGCCATGCTGGCTGGCTAGGAAGCCCAGAGTCTGTACCCTCCTTCCCCCTCCGCCTCCCCTGTGCTGGGATCACAGGCATGTGCTCTCATACCCATCTTTTTATGTGCTGATGATGATCAAACTCAGGTCTTGCCAACTAAGCCATCTCTATTGATCAAGTTTGGGTATTTTGCTTTGGCTTTGGGGTGTTTTGTTGTTGTTTTGGGGGGATATTAAAGATTTCTGAGGAATTTTGATTGTAGTGTAGCTTGGATTCTTATATAACTAATTATAAAGTAAGAAGAAGTATGAAAGTCTTTTTGCAAACTCTCTAGATAATTTTCTTTACCCAAGTAAGTTGTCATTTCTGACTGAGTTTCCGAGAGGGAATTCTAGGAAAGCAGCGTGGCCCTCCTGCTTCAGCAACTGACTCCTCAGGTGCAGAGCGACCACACCTGGAGCCTGACTGCTGGTCTGGTAGTTGCTAAGTCAGGATTCATTGTTTCCCCAGAATCTACAAAACAAAGAACAGATTTTAATTACATCTTACTCAAGAATGCTTTTGTCTGTTCTTTTTCAGGGGCAGAGGAAAAGATTCTGGAAGATTTCAGGAAGGCCCACAGCTCTGAGGCCTCTGACTTCCAGCTGCAGGCCATGATCCAGGCAGCGGGGAAGCTAGTCCTGATTGACAAGCTTCTCCCCAAGCTCATTGCAGGGGGCCACAAAGTGCTCATCTTCTCTCAGATGGTGCGCTGTCTGGACATCCTGGAAGACTATCTCATCCAGAGGAGGTGAGCCTCTGTCGCTGGCACACTCGCCCACCACTACAGACAGTGTATTTTTTTAACATCCACTAGCATAGGTTTAACAACAGAACAGTCACCATTAGAGAAAAGGAATATCTTTTTAAAGATGGACTAAAGTCCATTATTAATCATAGGACCAAGTCTCAAGTTTAACTGTCTGGAGTCAATTCATAGCTTTTATAATGTGGAGTTAGTGTTGCTTCAGAAAAGTCCCACGCTTGTTTATATTTAACTTCAGTTGGAAGAAGTAGAATTGCAGTAGCATTAGGAAAGGCTAAGAAAATGACATAGTAATGTATTGTTGTGTGTTGTGGTGGAAACGCATCCTGGAAGCTACCACCTCCTTAAGTTTTGGAAGTACTTAAGCCAGCAACTCAGGCAGAATTGTGTGTCCACTCAGTGCCTCCCTGAGGCTTTGTGACACTAATGGTGGCACCCAGCTCGTTACTCCTAGCTCTGTAATTCATTGGACCTGACTTTCATGGCTGTACAAGGGACAAGTCTGGTCTCATGGAGATTATTTAGATTCACTGAGGAACCGCCCTGGTCTCCTCATACTATTTTAGATTCTCTGTCACTATAATGCACCAGGGATCTGAAGATGATGATAAGTTTTTAAGAATGCTTCTGCAAGGATAAAAGTTCACAAGATCATTAGAGTTAGGAGTGTTAGCACTATATATCTTTCTTCTCAAGTGGTAAAACTGGAATAGGTCTTAGATGTCTTAGCAAGTGTCCTTGAAAATTGTGTTTGTCCTTATAAACTAAATCCCTTCCTAGAAAGAATACTGAAACAAATGGCAGGCTTCCCTGAGAGAAGTGCTGGCTTTAGTGTGCTTAGGTAATTCTTCAGAGTGAGATTAGGTCATAAGGAAAGTCCTCTGAGCACCGTGCTAGAAGCGGAGGGGAAGCTGATGGGTCTAAACCAGAGCCAGCAGAGCAGCCGGGTCGCTTGTCGGCTCACTGTGGAGTGCAGGCTCACGCGTTCTTCATAAATGCTTTACTCTTCAAAACACATGACTGTTGAGGGTGGCATTTTGTTTTGAAATGAACAGACTTGGGAAGTATAAGCCTTTACTAAGCTTTCTTTTAGGTTGTTTTTTCTTTATTGTTTATTTTAATTTGTGTTCCAGCTAAGAATTATGATTCTCTTTGAAAATATGAACTATATAGCATGACACCCTGGACAAATCCTGTTCATGCCTGAAGACTGTCTCTTTTTAGCCTTTCATTTTGAGCAATAATATTTATAGAACTTTACTTTCTTCCCAAATAGGCCTAGTTGTCTAGTTTTCTACTTAATCAAATAGTATCTTTCCCCCAACATTTATTATCAAATACTACTTATAACATTTACTGAAGTGTTATAAATACTTCCATTCTTTTCATTCTTCCTTTAAATGTGTTTATTCTGGGGCAGTAGAGATGGCTCAGTAGTTAAGAGCACTTGCTGCTCTTACAGAGGATCCAGATTTAGTTTCCAGCACCTGGACTGAGCAACTCATGGTGGCCTGTAATTTCAGCTGTAGGAGACTCAACACCCTCTCTGGCCTTCACAGGCACCTGTACACATGTGGTGTAGACATAGACACACATACACATAAATAAAAATATTTTTTTAAATCTATTATTTTGCTCACATTTTTCTAGATGAACTTCAAAATTATTCTTTAAATTTACTTGTAACCATTCTAGACCTTAACTGCAATGTATTTATATATGAATATATATTTTATAAAGAGGGGAGGGAGATATATTCACAGTAGGATTTTATTGGACTTTTATACCTTAAATAGACAGATTGAATGAGATCTTTGAGAAATTGAGAAATATGTTACTGTCTGTATCTTTCTAGGCCATTTATGTACACTCTTGAGTTAATAAGTGTGGAGGACCACCCACCTCACTGTTGTTGGGACCTGTGTTACAGATACATAGTGAACTGCTTGTTGCTGGCAGACAAGAATATTGTTCATTTCCCTTCAGACCTTCTGAAGTCAACAAGTCTTGTGCCAAAAACATGTTGTCTCTACCCCTAGCCTGTCTCTTCGAGGTTTCTCCAGAGTGCCACCTGCTTCTTGTTCCGTATGACAGATTCTCAGAATTACAGCTTGACGAGCCACCCTAGGTCCTAGGGATCTTGTTCAAAATACAGTCATTACAGAGGGTTGATGGCTGAAGTCTGGTGTGGAAAAGTTTATGGTATTTGGTTTCTTCATTCAACCTCACTGGCTCTCAAGGCTCTCTTTGTTCTTGAGTGTCTGTATGGGACCAGCTATCTGTTAGGGTTTTGTCCTCATTTAATTTCATGCCAGACTCTCATGAAGAAGTGGGAGCACCATCAGAAGATCTGCCGTAGAAGTAGGGAGAGTGTGGCGTGATTTCACAGTTCATATAATCCATTTTTAGTTTTTTCTTTAAGAGCACTCTCTCAGAACTAAACAAATGATAGTGGGACTCCTTGTCTCAGCCATTCTGCACACATATTGTCTGAAAGTTGTTGGTATGTTACAGATGCCAGGATGCTTTCTACTTTATGGAGAAAACACACACGCACACACGCACACACACCACCCCCCTCTCCTCGTGACATCAAGCTACATCATCCCTATTTTTTTTATTTCTTCCTTCCCAAATGCTGTGCCATTCCAACTTAGAACCCTTAGGCCTCTGGCTTCTTCTTGAGGTTCAAGGGTGTCTTGTCATCAGACCTCCATCCTCTGTTCCTGTAGCATTGCTTATTGACAGAAGGGAAGGAGGCTATTGTTTAATAGAGTCCTCGCCCTGTCTTCTCACTAAGTTCTGGGCTGTTTCTGCCCAATCACACATAGCCCAATACAGAGTGCAGCATTGCTTGAGCAGCACCGTTTTGATATTTAGGTATGCGGAGTCAGCCTTCAGTCAGTTTTAAGGTCCCAAACTGTACTAGTGTCCCTAACTTGTCTCTTATTGCTCTTTTGAGTTTTTAAGCAAACTCCTCTGTTCTGCATTGAAATATGGGGGTACTGTGAGAACCATCACTGTCTGGTGGATCTGGCTTTAAATTGGTTACCAGCTTGTGGCTGAGCATACTGATTTGTTTGTATGATTGTCTTGCTGTGAAGTTTTCATAGGTGGGGAATGAAGAAGATGATAGAAATACCTCATAGGATAACTGTGAGAATTAAATGCAGTAGTGCATAGTCAAGCATGTACTGCATACATAGTGTCTGATACAGAGCAGACACCTAAGGACTTGCTTCTGTCAGTGTTAATGGTGGTTACAAATGTTACATTAAGTACTTATTGTTGTTTATTTGTGGGGTTTTTTTTTTTTGTTTTTTGTTTGTTTGGGGGTTTTTGTGTTTTTGTTTTGTTTTGTTTTTTGCTTTTTTTCTTCGAGACAGGGTTTCTCTGTATAGCCCTGGCTGTCCTGGAACTGACTCTATAGACCAGGCTGGCCTCAAACTCAGAAATTGCCAGCCTCTGCCTCCCAAGTGCTGGGATTAAAGGCATGTGCCACCACTGCCCGGCTTAGATTAAGGTACTCTAAGATTAAGTATCTCAAAGCTGTTCACTTTGTCTCAGTCTTCATCAATTAGGTTTCTTTCCATTCATTTCCTTGGCTGGTTTCTTCACATGTATCGTATCTTTTCTTTTCTTTTCTTTTCTTTTCTTTTCTTTTCTTTTCTTTTCTTTCTCTTCTCTTCTCTTCTCTTCTCTTCTCTTCTCTTCTCTTCTCTTCTCTTCTCTTTTCTTTTCTTTTCTTTTCTGTCTTGATGAATTCTGTTTTCAAAGCCATCCCCACACAGAATCATCTAGGTTGCCTGTCTTTATGTAATCTTACCAGTTACCTCACTGGGTTAGAGACTTGTTTCCTGAATTGATTCAAGGTCTTGGCATTGATAGGCTTCGGAATAGACACAGGAGAATAAGATTGTTCTATGCATCACTGCTCTGTCAACTGAGATTGTTTGATGCCGTTCTGCTGTCAGTTTCACAGTATCCACATGAATGTTCTCCTGTGCTTTGTCTTCTGAGTGACAGCAGCAATATGTCCCGAGCATCTTCATTTCCTGTTTTTTATACTGCTTTCTTTACTCCACCATGCCATCCAAATCTTTCTGATCTCTTGAAGCAGGTGCCCTCCACCTCACTCCATTGCTCTCTTCATGGTCTTTAGTCTTCCTGTTTGCCGAACATCTTAGAAAACTTTTCTGCGGGGTAACTCTGCACATGGAGGTTTTGTTCTGCACCTTTAAAGCGTTTGAGAAACCGACAGGGTGCAAGTTACCAGTTCACAGCCAGGCCTGGCAATTCAGGCTCCTTACCACAGCCAAGTGCCCTGAGCACCTGGATATGAGCACTGCTGAAATCAGTGGTTAAGGCTTATATTTGTTCTCTGCCAGAAAAATTGTAGGATGGCATTCTTTGCTAGTATAAACTGGGAAAATTGTGAGAATAAGTTGTTTGAACAATTTATTAGGGATCAGTACTTTGTGGTTTTAAGTCTTATAGGCATCCTTGATTTATAACTAGCTTTTTGTTGTTCTTTTTTTTTTTTTTTTTCCAGTGCAATTTTAATCTTCTCTGCTTCATCTGTAGTGGGTGGGACTCCGTAGAGGCTGTTGTCATCTGGTCCAAATTTAGAAGTGATGTATTTGAGGCCACTGGGCAGTAGCTTCCTAATTGTTTGTTCTTTGAACCATGATTAACACCTGGGCTTTCATTCATTTGGGTCCCCTCAGATACACCTATGAGCGAATTGATGGGCGAGTACGGGGAAACCTGCGCCAGGCAGCCATCGACCGGTTCTGTAAGCCAGACTCAGACCGCTTTGTCTTTCTTCTGTGCACCAGAGCAGGAGGCCTGGGAATCAATCTCACAGCCGCTGATACCTGCATCATATTTGATTCTGACTGGAACCCACAAAATGACTTGCAGGTAACCATTAGGATGATAACTCTTTATTTAGCTGCCCTGACTCCCAGAATTTGATAACAAAGTCTGGCTTAGTTATAGATTGTCTGCTGTGCTGCATGCTGTGGTATCAGCTCTTAGGGATTTGGCTAGGAGAAGAAACTAAATGAAAAGAAGGTGTTGATCCTTCCCACTGATTAGAGTAGTTTTCTCCCTTTGGTTGAAATGAAGTGATGCTTCCCAGTAATAGCCTCCAAACACAAACTAGAACTGCTGTTATCAAACTTAAATATCTGGCATTTCCCTTCAGTTTGTTTGATGTCACCTGTCAGTTACAGTAAGTTAATTAACAAAAAAAAAAGTGGGAAAGCTGTGTGGTGTCACAGAGGGACAGGTGCTCTCACTGGGCAGTTTGCTCTCTATCTGATGCATGTGTCAAAAGTTATATGTGTCCACGTCAGTGGATTTGTAGATTCTATTTTCCAATTGCAGTTAAACTAAATAACATGTGACTTTACAAAGATTATTGTAAAAACATGTTAAGCACAGGAAATGGACGACGGATCAACAAGTAAGGGTGCTCACGCCCAGCCTGGCAAGCTGGATCTGACACCCAGTACCTACACAGTCTGAAGAGGAGAGCCAGCTCCCTCCATCTGTCCTTTGGCCTCCATATGCGCGCGCGTGCGCGCGCGCACACACACACACACACACACACACACACAATAAGTGTAAGTGTAATAAAAGCAAACATAATGAACAATAAAAAGAGTAGTGCCTCTCTTTGGAGTCATCAGCTGTGTTTCAAAAATAAATTCAGTGCGGCTACCAGATTGTACAGTGATTCAGCCATAAAAAATTTTAACTTCTCAGAAAAACTACTAGAAAATAGACTCATATTCATTATTGTTCATGATTAACTTCATCCTAATGTATACTAAATCTTGAAATATTTGCTAATGCTAAGATTATTAGTAGGGTGGGAAGTATGTATAAATGGCTCATAATCCAGTAAGCTCTTGATCCAAAATCCTAAGAGGCTACTGTTTTGTTTAACTCAAGAGGGGCCCCTAGGGGGTGCTGCAAGAGAAGGGAGGCCAGGACGAGGGTATCAAACCGAAGAGCAGGCCTTCTTTCCTACCTCTTCACTTCCCACAAAGTCATTCTCTTCTGTTCTTCTCTTTGATGAGTCTCTAAATTATCTGTTGTGTATTGAAAACTGTGGTAGTTGAAAGCCAGTGTTTTAAATAAACTGGTGGTTATAAATAATTTACTGTCAGTCCTTTGTCCCAGCAAAGGGATTTTAGAATCAGAGATGGGTTGGGTTGCTAAATTTCATACAGTTTTTGAATAAGTAACACTTGTTCAACATTTAAGTTGAAAGACAAAAGTTGGTATTTGATCTCTCTATGAAAGAGCCTAATTTGGAGTTAGAGATGTGGGTCATGGGAGAGTACTTGCCTAGCTTACACAAAGCCCTCTATTAAATCCCCAGCAACTAAAAGTATCCAAGATTTAAAACAAAACAAACAAACAAACAAAAAACTAGGAAAGTATTACCTTTGTGGCTGCCACCTATTTATTTAATAGTTTTATTTGAATGTAGCTCATGCCTGTGTATATTATCTTTGCTTGACAAGGACAATATGCTGGCAACAGAAACCTCAAAAGCCACAAAATAGTTAGCATCAGGCACTTTGCCAATGGTTGACTAACCCTAGACAGATCCGTTTTCTTGAGCCCTTGGCAGCTGTGAAATTCCATGTACCTTTGTGATGCACACTCAACATTTGATTGGTTATAAGACAAAATGTCAAGGAGAAGAATAGTATAAGAATCCAAAATGAGTGGCTAGTTTGGACATGTCTATAGGAATTTCCAGAAGAGAAATTGGAAGCATAAGGCCAGAGGCAGAAATTTTGGAATCAAAATGCCTCACCTAATGGATTGTAAACATCTCCAATTGAATAGATAAAACTTCAAGAAAAGCAAAAGGTGAGAATGCCTTACCTAATGGAGAGATGAAGTCATCTAAGATGATTGATTTGCATGTGTAGCAACCAAAAGAAGTGAGTTGAGCTATCCAGAATTAATTAAATCTGTAAAGAGAGTAGACACTTTGGAATGGCAATTGTTAGTATGTACTGCTAGGACTTGGCAAAAGATAAAGAGTATTAGTGAAGTCATGCTGAAGTTGTGAAGTAGTATGAGGTTGTTCAGTGTGCTGTCAGTTTGTGAGCTTTCTCTAACACTCAGCCTAAATGAAGAGACCTAGAAGACCAACGCTGCAGATGGTCCTAGGTGTCAGCTTGCATGCCAGGACCACAAAACATAATGAGTGAGGGAGTCATTCACGGTTAGAATTCTAAGTTTTTGGCTCTTAGTCTTCTAGGCAGCTTCTTTGTTTCTGATTCACTTGTTGCTTTATTGATTATTATTAATGTTTCATTAAAGTATATGGCAGTTTAAAGATAAAGAATTGAATTGATAATTATTGGGAGGTGATGATTGGTGTGTTGAAAAGACAAGATGATACATAGAGGGGCAGTCAAGTTCTAAGTCTACAGAGATGAAGCAAGGCTCCTGCCTGCTGGATAGACTGGAGTCTGCCTACAGAATGGTGCACACATACATTTCCAGTCCTCATAACATTTCCCCTTGCACACGGGCACTTATATACGAAGTAGAGGAAAGCTGGAGACCCAGACCTTCAGATCACCCTATGATTGCCAAGACTGCAGCTAAATTAGCTGTGAAGATAGCTAAAGTGGGATCCTAACACGAATGAGAAAGAAAAACTACTAGATCTTTCCCAAGAATTATTCTTGTTCAGGACATTTTGTTTGCATGTATTTGCCAATATTTTTAATAAATGAATCATCTATTGTCTTTGGAAAATAGATTTAGTCATAAGCATTTATCTAGGAATGGGTTAAGGCACATACCACCTATACTGCCTGATATAAACATCAAACCATGGAAAAAAGATTCCATTTTGAACTGGATTTTAACTTCTGTTGTGGTGAAATTTTCGCAGAGATCTCAGTTCATATGAAAGAAAATGGGAGTTCACTGTGGTCTCAAACAGTATGGCAATATCTCCACCAATCCAAAGTTGTTTTTGCAAGGATAAACTATATTTTTTAACCGACTTCTGGTGCATCCCTGTAGGATCGTAAAGGTAAAGTAAGCATGATTGTAGGAAGAGTGGACTCTGCCAAAGTGCACCTGAGACTGAGTCAGGGACTTTTGCTACTGTACGAATACAAGATGGTTATCTCAAAGCATTTACTGTGACTCTGTCGTTTTAGAGGTTGCACCCAAGGTCAGTGCTCTCACCTTCAGGCCTGCAGCAGGCAGCACATCAGGGTGTCAGGCTCATGGCAGAGTAGCCAGTTCAGCTCATGGAAGCAGCTAGGAAGCAGAGAGTCAAAGCTGCATCTAGTATCCACTTGAAAGACATTTCTACACCAACCTTCTTCTTCTGCTGCTAGGACACACTTCTCATAATTTTCTGTAGTGCTAAGCACAACTTCAAGGCAGGTTTGTGGCCTAGGGAACAGAGCTGCACTCTGGTAAACCAGCCAAGCTTCCATTTCATTTTAGGTTTTTCACTGTTACTATGTATCTATTCGACACTCTGATTCCTTTCTGGAGAGGGAGAAGTGCTTAAGGTGGTTTGTTTTTTAGTTTTGGTTTTAGGAGACAAAACTCTTACTGCATAGCTTAGGCTGGTGTGGGACTCAGATCTTCCTGCTCCACCTTTCAAGCTCTGTGCCACCGTGCCTGGCTAGAGATATTTTTAAATTTAGATCTTCATAAGACATCATTATTAAATATCTTTTATTTACTTTATCTTGTTGGAGTCTGATTTGCCCAGTAAATCATATCCTGCTCCCATGCCTAGATTGGAATCAGTTAAAAAATAGACGAAAGTAAATAATAGAGCATCAAAACATTAGCTTTAAAAAGTCTGAAGGCACTTAAGTACTAAAACTAGACTTACAGCCAGATATAGGCTCACTGACTCGTGCATTTGCACATTCTCCTGTTGTGGCTAAGCATGCCCCAGGGCAGCTCTCAGTAGAGTGGAAGGTGCCCTGATAAGCCTGCTAGTGCAGAGAATTGTGTTCAGAGACAAGAGGGAGGGTCTCCATGGGAAAGGGCTGCAGTACTTCAGCAGCAGCAAGTGGTGCCAAGGTTCTCTTTAACACCAAAGCTTAAAAAATGGCAGCAGTGGAAACAAGCTTAAGAAGGAAGTGCAGTAATGAGGACTTGGTTTCTTAGGAAGCAAGTCTTGCTGAAGGTAGGGGAAAGCCTCTTAGGAGTGGCAGGGTATTGAGCTCTCTCCCACACCGAGGACTTCCTTGTTGCTGCGCCATAACAACCTGTTGACAGGTTAACAGTGTGGACAGCACTTTCAAGGGCCTTCCTGTGCTCCCTGAAGGCAGAACTGAGAAGCTAAACAAGCAGATGTCCTGGCCAGAGGCACAGCACAGGCTAATGCAGCTGCCATGTGACTGTGAGAGTTTGAAAGAGAGAAAAGGAATCCACACTGAGGAGACAGCCCCTGTTGTTCTTCCTATGGGGTTGCAAACCCCTTCAGCTCCTTCAGTCCTTCCCCTGACTCCTCCATTGGGGTCCCTGGGCTCAGTCCAATGGGTGGCTGTGAGTGTCCCCCTCTGTATCGGTCAGGATTTAGCAGAACCTCTCAGAAGACAGCTATACCAGGCTCCTGTCAGCAAGCACTTCTTGGCATCAGCAATAGTGTCTGGGTTTGGTGTCTGCATATAGGGTAGATTCCCAGGACAGTCTCTGGATGGCCTTTCCTCCAGTCTCTGCTTCACTCTTTCTCCTTTAGACAGGAACAATTCTGGGTTAAAATTTTGCAAATGAGTGGGTGGCCCCATCCCTCAACCGGGGGCCACTACTGGATATGGTCTCCACAGGTTCTCCCTCCCCTTTGCTGGATATTTCAGCTAATGTCATCCCTGTTGGGTCCTGGGAACCTCTTGCTTTCCTGGCATCTGAGACTTTCTATTGGCTACCCCCAGTTCCCCATCTCTCATTACTACATACCTCCATTCAATTTCCTGACCCTCTGTACATCACCCCTGCCTCCTCCCATTCCTGATCCTGCCCCCCTTCCCCCCCCCCTCTTTTCTTCCTTCCAAGTCCCTCCCACCCTCTATCTCCCATGATTATTTTGTTTCTCCTAAATAGGACTGTAGCATCTACACTTTGGTCTTCCTTGTTCTTGAGCTTCATGTGGTCTTTGAATTGTATCTTGGGTATTCTGAGCTTCTGGGCTAATATCCACTTATCAGTGAGTACATACCGTGTGTGTTCTTTTGTGACTAGGTTACCTCTCTCAGGATATTTTCTAGTTCCATCCATTTGCCTGAGAATTTCATGAAGTCATTGTTTTTAAAACCTGAGTAGTACTCCATTGTATAAATGTACCACATTTTCTATATCCATTCCTCTATTTAGGGACATCTGGGTTTTTTCTAGCTTCTGGCTATTATAAATAAGGCTGCTAGGAACATAGTGGAGCATGTGTCCTTGTTATATGTTGGTGCATCTTTTGGGTATATTTCCCAGGAGTGGTATAGCTGGTTCCTCAGGTAGTACTATGTCCAGTTTTCTGAGGAACTGCCAGACTGATTTCCAGAGTGGTTGACTCAGCTTGCAATCCCACCAACAATGGAGGAGTGTTCCTCTTTCTTCACATCCTCAACAGCATCTGCTGTCACCTGAGTATTTGATCTTAGCCATTCTGACTGGTATGAGGTAGAATCTCAGGGCCATTTTGATTTGCTTTTCCCTGATGACTAAGGATGTTCAACATTTCTTTAGGTGTTTCTCGGCCATTCCTCAGTTGAGAATTCCTTGTTTAGCTCTATATCCCATTTTTTAATAGGGTTATTTGTTTCTCTGGAATCTAACTTCTTGAGTTCTTTATATATATTGGATATTAGCCCTCTATTGGATATAGAATTGGTAAAGATCTTTTTTAATCTGTTGGTTGCCATTTTGTCCTATTGACAGTGTCCTTTGCCTTATAGAAACTTTGCAATTTTATGAGGTCCCATTTATCGATTGTTGATCTCAGAGCAAAAGCTATTGGTATTCTCTTCAGGAAATTTTCCCCTGTGCCTGTGTTCGAGGCTCTTCCCCACTTTCTCTTTTATTAGTTAGATTCAGTGTATCTGGTTTTCTGTAGAGGTCCTTGATCCACTTGGACTTGAGCTTTGTACAAGGAGATAAGAATTGATCAATTTGCATTCTTCTACATGCTGACCGCCAGTTGAACCAGCACCATTTCTTGGAAATGCTGTCTTTTCTCAACTGGATGGTTTTAGCTCCTTTGTCAAAAATCAAGTGACCATAAGGGTGTGGGTTCATTTCTGGGTCTTCAGTTCTATTCCATTGATCTATCTGCCTATCTTTATACCAACACAATGCAGTTTTTATCACCATTGCTCTGTAGTATAGCTCGAGGTTAGGGATGGTGATTTCTCCAAGTTTTTATTGCTAAGAATAGTTTTTGCTCTCCTGGGTTTTTGGTTATTCCAAATTAATTTGCAAATTGTTCTTTCTAACTTGTTTTATTTTCTTAAAACATTGTATTGGGCTTTTATTAGTCTCAGATATATCAAAAAGTAAAGAACAAAGTGTGAATCTACAAATCAGCCAGAAAGGTGGAGCTCTGATTTTTCCCAGGGGTGAAAGATTTTAGCATCATCCCTGCCCAGCTGTGTCCTGTCCCACTCCCTACCCTTGCTGATGCATCTCATTTGGGTTGCTGTCCTGTTCCTAGTGTTTCTCTCTACCTTACTTTTATATGTTTGAGTTCTGAGTAGGAAAATAAGTATTTTGAGATTTGACCGTATAATGTCTTAAATATGACAAAAGCTACTCATACTGTTGTCATTTCAGGTTAATTTTCTTGGGAAAAAGAATCTTATGTTTGTCTGCTGATGTAATTTAGCTGCTTGTTTTTCTTGGTTAACAAGAAGCCCATAGGTGGGGAGTCTGGCACAAGTAAAGTATCTTCATTGTAGTTCAAAATCTCCTCACAAGTAACTGGACAGTGACACCATGTGCTCCAACAGGAAGCACTGCCTAGTAGGGTGCTATGATCTTTATGATATCCTTGCTGCAACGAATAACTTTACGTCTAAGAAAAATATTGGGCAAATACAAACCAACAAATCAAGAGACAATCTAAAAAGCTGTCAGTACTGGTCACTGAGGTAAGGACAGACAAAGGCACTGACTGTAACACCCATATAACTCAGGAGGGAAGCGTTGGTGCTTAATGGTCAGTAGAAGGTGGTGCTACTCACCTTCTAGATCAGCGTTTCTTAGCCTTTGGGGCATAGGTCACCTAAGGCCATCTGAAAGCACAGGTATTCACATTATAATTTATAATAATAAGCAAAATTAGTTATAAAGTAGCAACGAAAATAATTTTATGGTTGGAGGTCACTACAACATGAACTGTATTAAAGAAAGGGTCGCAGCATTAGGAAGGTTGAGAATCACTGTATCTTATCAACTATACTGTTTACCTTAATCACTTTATTTTTAATTATATTTTGTTATATTTACTTTTATTACACTTATTTATTTATTGGGGTGAAGGATATGTGCCACAGCAGAAATGTGGAGGTCAGAGGACACCTGTAGGAGATGGTTCTCACCTGTGGGACCCTGAAGGCTATCAGGCGTGTTGACAGATGCCTTTACCCACTAAGCCATCTTGCTAGTCCATTGATTACTGCCTTTATTTACCAGAATTATCCAACAAATTTCCCAGAAACAAAGTTTTGCTACCACATAATATACGGAAGGAAGAAAACTTTTAAAATTCAGTTATTTGTCAGTAAAAAAAAAAAAAACAAAAAAACAAAAACAAAACAAAACAAAAAAACAAATAAACTGTAGTATATACTTACTTTTGAAAACAGGATGAGGATATCTCTGTGTAAACTGCTGTGGAATCTATATTGGTGAATGAAAATAAAGAGAAAATGCATGTGTATATGCTAGCATTCATTCAGTCAGTCAATCATTTGGGGAGTGAGACAGTCTCATTGTGTTAATTCTGGCTAGCCTGGAATTCAGTATGTAGACAGAGTGGTCTTAAATACTAGCATTTATTTTTAATTGGCTACATATATTTATGTCTGTCCCTCTTTCTGAACAAGGTAAGATCAAAACAAAACAAAGCAAAGCAAAATAGTTTGTGTGTTTTTTACACGCATTCCTGTAGAGGGAGCTAGGAAACAGTGCACATGACAGAAGTGACCTTAGAGCCACATTAAGTATTTTATCAGTATTGTACAGATTAACTTTTTAGCTTTTTAAGAGTCAAAATGCTTAGTTTCAGTTTACCTTCCACCTTACTTTCTGTGGTGTTAACATCTTACATGACCGTAATATAATGACTGACTGGAGCCAGGAGATTAACACAGATACAATATTACCGATGGACTCACATGAATCCCATGTGTGGGAAACTTTTCTGGTTCAGAATCACATTCCATCAGAAGTCGTGCCCCCCCCCCCCCCCCCGCAGATCCTTCAGGGTGTTACAGTCAGTGCCTTTGTCTGTTCTTACCTCAGTGACCAGTACTGACAGCTTTTTAGATTGTCTCTTGATTTGTTGGTTTGTATTTGCCCAATATTTTTCTTAGATGTAAAGTTATTCGTTGCAGCAAGGATATCATAAAGATCATAGCGCCCCACTAGTCAGTGCTTCCTGTTGGAGCACATAGTGTCACTGTTCAGTTACTTGTGAGGAGATTTTGAACTTGGTTAGGTTGCTTCCTCCCAAGCCTCTCAATTTAAAATAGTTTTTACTTTTAAACATTAGTTAGGTGTCTTCTGAGTAGATATGTTGGGATCTTACAGATACAGTTCCTCACACTTTTCCCATTCCGTTACCATCCACCAACAGACTTGCCCTTGGTCAGCCATAGTGCTTGGCTGAGGCTAAATTTTGTATCCATCATTTCTTCTACTTTTTGAATGGGAATAATAATTATTTTATTCCTTTTCCTTAGTTAGGGAATCATGTATTTTGTTAGTGATGGTTTATACTAGGGTCTTGCTACATCAGCCAGGCTGACCTAGACGCACAGAATCCTGCTTCCGCCTTGTGAGTAGCTAGGACTACAGGCATGTGTTAGTACAGCTGTCTGTTTTATTTTACAATCCATGATCTTCACTCTTTGTCCTAATGGTCTTCATATCCCACTCATATCATCTAAGTGCTTTTTCACTTTTTTGGATAAAATATTCAGATACGTGTTAACATTTTTTCTGACAAGGTCTTGGAATTGGCTCTTTCTTCACAGGTACCTATTCTTTTTATTTGAGGAAAGTGTTTAGTGGTCAAGATCTGAACCAGATGTAATGCCATACACCTCTAATCTTGGCACCAGGAGTTCAAGGTCAGCCTTGATCCACATATCAGGATTGACACCAGTCTAGGTTACATGAGACCTGTCTCAAATAAGTAAATAAATAAAAACAGAAAGCCAGATCCAGCTGCTAGGTAGGCCCGTTGCTCAGCCCTCTGGGCAATAGATGCGTGTGTACCTGTACAGCTCTCAGGCGGCACACTGTTCATGCTGCAGACACCGTCCAGAGGGAGGACTCTGACGCCAGCCTGTTGTGGGGCTAGTCGTAGTCTTGCCTTCTTTCTCTGGCAGACACAGCTTGGGCATATCACAGCAGCATATTTATTCAGTCAGATCTAGCATAAAAATCAAGTAGTGTCAAGATTATTGACCAACATTTTGTAAAAATAAATTTACTAAAACAGATCACTAATCTACAGTATATAAACAAAAACATTCTTTTCCAAAGATTCTTAGTTTAGTTCTTTTCTTCCGTGCCAGGCTGTTTGTGGTTGGTTTTTGTTACAAAGTCTCATATGCCCCAGACTGTCTTCAACTTCCCTGTGGAGCAAAGGTTGGCTTTGAACTCATAATGCCCCTGTTTCTGCATCCCAAGAGCTGAGCTTATAGGTATGTGGTGCCACACTCAGCTGGAAAGTCAGTTCTTAAAATTCAAAAACAAAATGAGCAGTTGGGTCTCTCTGTGTATTAGGAAGACAGCATAGCCCCCAGCAAGCAAATTATAAATATAAATCATTCATGCATTTTTTGTTTGATATAGTTTTATTTTTTCAGTTCTGATAGACTTTTATCTAGATTTCACCAACTAGGTTTGTATTTTTCTGTTTACTTTATCATATTTGCTCCCTTTTTTTCACTCTTTTTCTCTGAGTATGTACATAGACATACATTTAAATTGAGAATAAATCAGGGGCTGTAGACTCTTACCTTCTTCTTTAACTTTTTGTTGGTTGTCTCTAAGTTTCACATCATGCACCCTAATCCCTCTCATCTCCCCGTCTCTTCCTCCCCGCCTTCATCCTCACTGCCAACAGAGGAAAGAAATGTTATTGTGGAAGCTATAGAGTATCAAGTATATCCCACAGGGAACCCTTTTGTCCACACTTCTTTGCTAGCAAATGTCCATTGCAATAACTTGTTTGTACAAGGCCTCTGGCTTCTGCTAGTCTGTCTATACAGGAACGTTGCTGGGATTCCTCTCAGACATTCTCTTGTTGTCCTGTGTTGTGGAGATCCTATAGTTTTGGATCTGTAGGACCAGCCCTGAAATGGGCAGGGTCAGCTCTCCTGCATTCATGCCCCCGGGGCCAGCTTTCCCATGATGCCCAGGTTAGGGGTGGGGGCCATTTCTGCACAGCCCTCAGACATCCATTTGATTCCTGGTGGCAGACCAAACCAGGGACATCTGCCTGGCCTTTGGTGGTAACAGACCCTGCTGCTGCAGAGCCACCAACCCAAATGTGCTCCTCTATCCCGGTGGCAGCACAGGCCAGGACCCCACCATGGTCCTACATGGCATCACCAACTACTCACATCTGGCTGTTCCTCATGACCCTCCAGTCTCCAGTTCTGCCACTTTTCATTTTGCCGACATCCTTCTGTTTCTCTCTCTCTTCCATCTCTCCGCCACTTGCTCCTCTTACTGGTACCCAGAGTCTCTGCTTGTCTGTGGTTGTCTCAGGAGTGATCTCAGAAGTGCTTTGCCCCAATTATGCATTATGGTACTGGGCAGGGGTCATCTTGAGTATGGTCTGGCCCACAGGGCTTATGCAATACAAAACTGGTGGTCATCTCAAGCTAGCTCCTTGTCTGGGCCTCATGACATCTGTCTGGCAGTCTTCTCAGGCTCACTCCTTGCCTGGTCCACCTGAGTGGCCCCTTGGGAGAGTCCCCTGTCTCAGTTCAGTCCAGCATGGGGCCCATGACCCTCCAGGCAGGGATTTTCTAGTCTCCAGATGACTCCCTATCCTGGGAGCTGGTCCAGGCCTGCCCAGCAGAGGACATGTCAGGGTCACTCTTTTCAGGGAATGTTAGGCTACTAATTATTCAGATGTTGTCAGAACACGGAGTGTAGACATGGCCTCTCTCGTCCTTGTCACCAACGGATGCACATGTGACACAACAGCCACACCTTCAACACCTACAGAGGCAGGAGACCCTTTACTTTCTAAACAAAAAGGTCTCTGTTCCATATGTACAAAGTCCTACTCTTGTATAACAGTAGTGGAGTTCTGAGAATCAGGAAATAAGAGTGTCATTCTTTAATCCTCTTGTCTATATTGAAATAGTATCATTTCATTTCTTTCCTACTCTTTTATAGCCCTCAAGATCAAATCCAGGATCAACATTATATTTGCTCTTTGGGCAGGGTCAGCTCTCCTGCATTCATGCCCCCGGGGCCAGCTTTCCCATGATGCCCAGGTTAGGGGTGGGGGAATTTAATCTGGGTCCTTTAATCTGGGTCATCTCCTTAGCTTTTCTTTTTCTTTGAAGTTTTTGCTGAGTGGTAGCTGACTGACCTGTAGGCTGCTTCTAATGCGGACTATCTGCTTGCTCAGGAGTGAGTTCAGATTTGGTCCCTACTGATTTGATACATTCTTCGCAGATATCAGAATCCCAGAAACATGGTCTTCATTTGTCTGACCAGATGCACTTTGATCACGTTTCCCTGCTCCTTTGAAATTTTAAGTAGTCTTAGAGAAATACACTGGGACTGTGCTTGTTTCTTGCCAAAGTTTCACTTGTGGTTTTAGTTTCTGTTAGATATCTTTACTTGAACCAGGTGTCACTTGATGCTTACAAACTGCTGATATTCTGACAGTGTGGTTTGATACATGTTCATTAGTTGACTTACTACTCCAGAGGTTTTTCCTTTTTCTCTGATTTATGTCAGTGTGCACTCATGGCTCTTTAGTTCAGGGTATTGTAATTCATTAGTGTTTTTGTTTCAATGTTCAGATGGTGTTACAATGTGTGTGTGTGTGTGTGTGTGTGTGTGTGTGTGTGATATGTGATGATACTATTCTTGCACTCTAAGCATGTGTTTTACTAATGACTACATTACCAGCACGTTTTAATTCTTTTTTTTGAGTCAGGATCTTACTGAGTTGCCTAGCTTGACCTTGAACTGAAAGTAGCTAGAATTAGAACTATGTGTGGCTGCACCAACTCAAGAGTTACTCTCTTTACATGGAGCACAGTGGTGTGTTTTGGATTTATGTCATGTGTTTCTGTGTGTGTGTGTGTGTGTGTGTGTGTGTGAGAGAGAGAGAGAGAGAGAGAGAGAGAGAGAATATATAAGAGTATAACTTCAGCTCTACACATTAGCCACTTCTCTAATATGCTTTGTCTGTGTCGAATTGTATTTGGAAGCCAAGATCTAAGAGTTGGTAAGTATAGGATGGCACTGCTTCTAGGCTTTCAAAGTATAAATAGCTAGAGTTTGTAGTTAGAGAAACAAAAAATATGTGTGTATATATGTATTTGTATGTGTCTATAGGTCTAGAAATACATATATAAGTACAAACATGCATTCATATCTTTCTATAACTGCATATATTTGGAGTTACATATACACACTGGCCACCACTAATAACTTGATTCCTTCTATCCTTTTTAATAATATAGTTTATTCTAAACTTCATCTCTTTTCTGTTTACAACTTTGTTCTCTAAGAAGTGCCGAGAGTAACTGTCATCCCAGAATATTTACTTATTTGCTCAGTCATTTCAGGATTGCCAACAGCCGTACTGCATACAAGAAACCTACCTCCAAGCATACCACCAAATGTATTTTATGCATATCTAACAGGGTACATAGCCCTGAGTGATTAGAGTACACAAAAAGGTGAGGATCTCAGGTAGTAAAGTGCTTACTGTGCAAGTGTAAGGACCTAAGTCAGTGACCCAGAATTCATGTTAATAGGCCAGGCTTTATATAACTTCAGAACCTGCAGCTTGATGGCCAGCTAGTCAATGTAGCCAAATTGCCTGGCTTGTGTTCTCTGAGAACATGTCTCAAGAACTACAGTAAAATGGGACACTCTGACACTCTCCACATGTGCTTTTGTGTACACACACACACACACACACACACACACACCACTGGGAAAATTTCTCATTAAAAAGTACTTACAGCCTGGGCATGGTGGCACAGGCCTTTAATCCCAGCACTCACTCAGGAGGCAAAGGCAGGTGGATCTCTGTGAGTTCAAGGCCAGCATGGTCTACAGAGTGAGTTCTAGGACAACCAGGGCTCTGTTAAATAGAGAAATACTGTCTAGAAAAAAACAAAAACAAAACAAAAAATTTACATTGTTTTTAGTAGTTAGTGCTTTCTGTGGGTTGCTATAGTATTATTTTCCTGACACTAATTGACAGACAACCATGCATATTAGGGTTCTATAAAGGAACAAGTTAGTAGAGGCATGTTAAAAGGTGGTGACAGCAGAACCACTGAGATCTGGTGGTTGAGTGCCATCCCACTGGGCCCTGTAGTTGGGAAAGTTTCCTGGACAGCTGCTGGTTCTCAGAAGTTGAATTGGATACTGACATGGTTACAGGGGAAATGAACTTGCCAGCAGGAGTGAGCAAAAGCTCTCTTCTTCCCTGTCCTATGTGGGCTGCCACCTGAAGGTGTAGCCCAGATTGAGGTCTTCCACCTCAGATGATCCCATTAAGAAAACATCTTGCAAACATGCCTAGTATTATTTAGGTGATTCTAAATGTAATCAGGCTGGCAACCAAAATAAACTAATACAACATGAAATTGGTCTCTGCTTGGCAGGCTTCTGTTTTCATGCCATTTGAGCACTGAGAAAGGATTCTGGTGTCATTTTCAGTCATTTAGATAGGGGAGGCTCTGATTCTTGTTTTGTTTGTAGAGGCACATGGCTTAGAGGTAGAACACTTGCCTCGAATGTGTAAGACCTTCTTCAGTCTCCAGTGCTGCAGGCAGAAAAGAACAGAATTGATTTTTAAGTATAGAAGTGGTGGTGTGGTATGTTTTTCCTTTAGAAGTTTATCAAAACACATAAGGATTAGAAGCATTTTTAGGATTTGCTGTGTCACCATTATGGAGAGTGGTAGGAAGGAAGCAAAATTGTCCTCAAGGGTTATTATGCTTTTCTCTGGTTTTGTCAGTGTTTGAAATTTAAAAATAGAAGAGAAGCAGTGCGCCTGCCTCTGAGGCATTCACAGAGGTAGGGCAGCACCACCACCCATGAGCCAGGGGGAGAGGACAGCTGTGTCCTCCCATTGCCTTGCCTCTGCCCGGGACTCTGTGAACCTGTTAGTAAAGAAGGGAGTAATTCCCAACATGACAAGACACCAGCTCTGAAAGTTGACCACTCACCCCACAGCAGCTTCTGTCACTATATCTGTGTGAAATGTGAGTGTATATATATGGTGACAAAATGTGTGTGACCCTTCTTCCCAGGCTCAGGCTCGGTGTCATCGTATAGGCCAGAGCAAAGCCGTGAAGGTATATCGCCTAATCACTCGAAACTCCTATGAGCGGGAAATGTTTGACAAGGCCAGCCTGAAGCTGGGCCTGGATAAGGCTATTCTTCAGGACATCAACAGAAAGGCCAACACCAATGGAGTGAGTACACTGCACCTGCCCAGAGCACTGAAGAGAGTGTGCCTTTGATCCCAGCACCAGGCACGTGGTTCTGAGTCAGGCCAGTGTGGGATAGATAGTGAGACTGTCAAAAGTAAACCAAGAAGGAGCACTTATCAGGGTCCTTCTGAAAGCTGTTTCTGGGTTCCCTTTCACCATATTGACTCAGTCCTCCATAGCATAGTTAGGTAATCCTCCATAATAGAATACTATCTGGAGGCAGTCCCTGCATTTTCTTTTTTCTTTTTCTTTTTTAAAGATTTATTTATTTATTTATTTATTTATTTATTTATTTATTTATTTATTATATGTAAGTATACTGTAGCTGTCTTCAGACACACCAGAAGAGGTTGCTGGAATTTGAACTCATGACTATTGAAAGAGCAGTCGGTGCTCTTAACTGCTGAGCCATCTCTCTAGTGCGCCCCCCCCTCCCCCGCATTTTCTAAATGGATAAAGGCAGTCTTGGAGCCATGGTGTGCTAGGTCTGCTCAGTATGCAATAACATTTAAATAAAGTTTAACCACACCCATCAGAACTGGTAGGTTTAATATTTGTGTGTGTGTGTGTGTGTGTGTGTGTGTGTGTGTGTGTACGCACGCCAAAGACCTAACATTTTAATAATGGATTTGTTACTTTACTTCATCTCATACACAAGACTTTGAGCTGCTTTTTTCTTATTAAGATTTACTTACTTTTATTTTATGTGTATGAGTGCTTGCCTGCATGTATGCCTGTGTACCATGTGTGTGCCTTGGTAGCTGCAGATTCCAGGAAAGGATGTCCCATACCCTGAAACTGGAGTTACATAGTTGTTAGCTGTTGTGTAGGTGCTGGGAGCCATGCCTCTGTGAGAACAGCAAGTGCTCTTGACCCCTGAGCCATCTCTCCAGCTTGACTTTGATCTTCTAGATGGTGTGATGGAGGCAGTGCCCTGTGACCCTAACAGTGTACAGTATTTCAAAGGTGTTCATTGTGTGATGATCAGTGAATAATAAATTAACAAATTAGCTTGAAGTATGACAATTAACCTCTTTGTCTAGCTGGGCATAGTAACACATGCTTATAATCCCAGCACATGAGAACTGGAGTCAGGATAGTCAGGTAATCAAGGCAAGCCTCAGTGAAGTTTCAAGACCCACCTACACATTAAGACCCAGCCTCCTAACAAAAGACAACAAATATTTTTGATCTGGATTGGAAAGGGTTAATTATTACTGCTAAAATTCTTAAATTGTTATCAAGTACAGAACAGCATATTGAAGTCCTTCGTTGTTGGCCTTAGAGCATCAGAAATAGAGCTACGCTCTTAGTGCAGATGTTCTGTATTGCTATGCATGTATTGCTAACCATCATACTTCAGATTGCCCATCCTGGGAGCCGTGGAATTCCCTCTTGTGATTGAAATAATGAGAACCAGATTGTTAATTAGAACCAGGAAAGGATGTTTTGAACTCCATTTCCTGTTTTCAACAAGTGGTTGAAAGATCACACTTGGCACAGCCTCCTCTTTTTAGTTAAGGGGTGACATCATTTCCAATATAAATGTACTTATTTAATAATGAATAAATCATTTTTTCTCAGCTCGTGTGGTACATCTGGAAGCTTTAAAGATATAAACTCAAACTAAAAAAATAAGATGTCAAGTATATCCTCTGCAGTGGTGCAGTTTTAATAGCTTATGACATTTGATGATAAGCAGTGTCCTCAGGAATGTTAGGCTTTGTTTCAGGGCTCCTTCTAGAAAATTGCCTGCCTGGCTGCCCTGCCAAGTAGCCAGGGCCCCTCATCTGGCTTGTCTTCCCAATGTGTGCAGTTAGTAGAGTAGCATATCCTGGATCATGACGGCCATATTTGAGGCTGTTTTTCCCTGTGCGTTTTCCACTTTGGTGACCTGCCCAGGTACAGCAGCTCTCAAAAATGGAAGTGGAGGATCTGCTTCGGAAAGGTGCTTATGGAGCTTTAATGGATGAGGAGGATGAAGGCTCCAAGTTCTGTGAAGAAGACATAGACCAAATTCTGCAGAGAAGAACCCACACCATTACCATCCAGTCAGAAGGGAAGGGGTCCACCTTTGCCAAGGTAGGTGATCCTCCTGACCCCACACCCTGTGGTCATTTGGGAAGAGAAGGGAACACTGTTCTTTCAGCTCATTGGTGCAGCTTCTGTTCCTCCAAGAAAAATCTCTTGATGATGGAGACACTTAGAGTCACAGACTGTAGCAAAGAGAAGCTAGTGGCACATGCAGGTGGACAGTAGTCTGTACTTTTTTCTATCTATTCTTTACAAAAACTGCTCCAGAACCCTTGATGATCTTCATGATTTTGTAAAGTTTTCTTTTAACACTGTCAGAGTGGACATCAACTGCACATTCCATTCCTCAAATTCAATCAGGTATTTTCATTTCACAGGAGTGGGTTTTTCAAAAGAGTCCTAGCCACTTGACTGAGGATCACCTTCCTCTGTTCAGGTCACTCCGTTTTAGACCTCTGCAGATTTATCCACAGGTCACCCTGGCTTCTGGCTCTGCTAGTTCACACAGGTGCTTTTGTGGCCTGTTGTGATCAGTTTTCTTTCTGTCTCATGTCAAGATTTGTTCAGGACAGCATTTTGTGATGGTAGAGGAAATATAGGTAAACTGCATCTCATTCAACACCTCATCCCAACCCAGGATCATTCTTTTAACATTGTGATATGCATGCATGTTCAAAATATGCATGTGCACATGTATGACATTAGATGTCTACTTTGATTATTCTCCACTTTTTTTATTTTGAGGTAGGATCTCTCCCTAAACTTGGAACTCAGTGATTCAATATAATTAATCCTACCATCTTGCCCTGTGTCTGCCCCCTAAGTGGAGGGGTAGATGGCTGCCACTCCTGCCGAACTCGATCATACAGGTTCAGACTGCAGTCTCCACCCTTGCAGAGCCCCCGCTCTACCCACTGGGCCTTTACCCAACCCAGTGCCTCCTTTGGGTTTTTTATTGCTGTTTTTGTTCATTGGTTTGGCGTTTCGGTTTGGGGGTTGGTTTGTTGTTGTTGTTTTATTTCCAGACAGGTCTTTGTGTAGCTCTTACTAGTTTAGAACTCATGGAGATTTACCTTCTTCTCTGCCTCCCAGGTTCTGGGATTAAAGTTGTATACTATTAGGCCTTGTCCTCCACCCCAATGCCATTTTTATAGCAGATACTTACTTACTTACTTACTTACTTACTTATTTACTTACGTACTATAAAACTAAAAGTTAAGGAAAAAAATCTTAAGTTGAACCCTTTAAGACCTGGTAGCTGGAAATCTCATTCAGTTAGTAGAGTCCCTGCCTGGCATGCCCTAAGCCCTGCATTCAGTTTCTGGCACTGCATAAAACTGAGCTTAGTACATCTGTAATCCAGTACCAGCGGTGGAAGAGATGGAAGCAGGAGAATAAGAAGTTATCATTCTTAGCTATATAATGAGCCCAAAGCCAGCATGAGGTGCATGGGGCCCTTTCTTAACTGGAGGGGGGAGATAACCTTTTATACGCCATTTTAGGCAAGCATCACAGTGCATGACTCTCGTCCCAATACTTGAAAAGCTAAGGATCACAAAATCTAGGCTAGCCTAGACTGCATAGTAAGTTTAATTCCAGCTCCCCGTATTCTGGTAAAGCAAGAGTATTGCATATTTAAGGCCAGCTTAAGTGTACTTGTTTATACCTTGTATCCAAAAAACAAGCATATAAATGCTATTTTTATATCACACTAGGCATCAGGTAATATATTGCTATTGTCTAAAGGGGTTGTCTTTTTACTTTGAATATTTAAGTTTCAAGAAAATGAACCTGTAAATTGAGATTTTGAATTCAAAATGAATTGTTTTAAGATTTAGGATTTTTGAAATGCTGTTATGGTTTTTAGTTTTGACATGGAAGGCTTTTATATTTCTGGTGCATTTGAAATTAGGTTTGGTATTTGTTTTGTATTCTGTTCAAACTGAACTTGTTGCTTTTCTTTCACAGGCTAGTTTCGTGGCTTCAGGAAACAGAACAGATATTTCCTTGGATGATCCTAATTTTTGGCAGAAATGGGCTAAAATAGCTGAACTAGACACTGAAGCAAATAATGAAAAGGTACAGTATACTCTTTTCCACTGAGCACTTCACTAAGATTGCGTGGGGCCGTGCATACATAGCTCAGGCCACTCTTTACTCAGGAGTCTTGATTCTTAAATAAAATCAGATAGCCTTGGTGGATGTTCACTGTTAGAATGTTACAGTGGCTAATGGAATATGCAGTCTGCTGGGTACCCAAGAAGTTAGGTAAATGCGGGTAGAGATGGGACTTGTAATTGGGTCAGTACTTCTCTGCAAGCTCCCTTACCTCTTAGCAATTGTAAGGGGGAAAAAAAGGAAATACTGGTTGACTTTGGCTTTTATGTTCTTTTTTCTTTTTTTTTAATAGTTTCTCAGGTTTTCCCCATTTTTGTGCACAGAAGAGTCCATGGGTGCCAGAATAAAACTAGACTGTGTATTTATGCAACCCCTTGAGCTTACACAGACAAGTGGGAAAGAAGATATTGATACCCCAACATGAGAGTCATGGTCACATTGTGAATATGATTGGCACTGCTGCCTGGCTAGCTATGAGATACCTATAAAATGTTAGTTCTCCTTCCTTTCTCCCTGACCCCAGCCCCTCACTTCAGGATGAATGCAGCACAGTCTTCCTTCCTGTTTTCTTAAGTGTAGGTTGAGCTCTGTGGCCCACAGACCTGGAAGACAATTTGTTATTATAATCTAGCTAAGTCAGTGAGCAAAACGCACATAACTATTCTGTTGTACTTAGCATAATGTAGTTATCATTGATGATTCCTTAACCTAGCTTCTTTTTCTCCAAATAAAAATGTTGTTTCTCCTCCTTGAAGAGGATTCTGGGCTTCTATAATTGCCTGCTGGAAGTCCATCAAGGAGCCAGTCTGTGGGCAGGACAGTTGGGTGGGTTGGTGTTTATCTCCTACCCTAAAGGCAGCACAAAGCAACCAGAGCACTCCAGAGCAGGACACTGGGTCACTGAAGCACAGTAACACTAGAAATTGCCTGCCTAGGCTGCACTGACAAATGTTGGAAGAAGTGTATAAAGAAGGCGTAAGGAGAAGACTATACTGGGCTAGAGATGGAGCAATTGGTATGTCCAGTGAAGCCACAGAAATAAGATTCCTAAGCTAGGAATTTTGCCTTTTAGCAAAAGGTTAGTAGATAATATCTAAAGGAGGCAGATAATGGATGTATCAGCATGTATTTTCATCAGAAAGTTGCTGAGCAAATGGAATCCTCGCACCTGTCCTGTCTCCAGAGCTCAGACTGCTTCTGCATGCTGGGCAAAACAGCTAGGCTCCCCACTCCAGTCTTTCCTGACAAGAGAAGACTGCCACATAGGGCACATGGGGGCTCTGCTTGCTAGAATGACAGCAGAAATAACAGACAGTGGTGACAGTGCTAGGGTCTAAGAAACAACAGCTTGAGCAAGTCCCTGAGAGTTTCCTCTGCTTCTCCTGTCTGTGGTCATAGATACAGCAGGTATACTGTTGTGAGTAGCTTTTGCTACCTTGCCTAAGCTCCTGGAACAGACTGCACTACCAGCCCCTACCCAGATTCCCTTGAATTCACAGATACAAAACACACACATTGTTATTCAGTTTCATCCTGCCTTAATGGCTCAATTGCTGGGCATTATTAAACTCCCACAGCTGGTGTGCCCTCCCCAATACTCAGCACCGTAAATCTGTCCTCAACTTTAGTTGTTTAGATACCTTTAATTTCTGCTCAACACCTCCACTGCCTGCCTGTGGGAGCGGCCTGTGGACACTCCATCTGAGATCTCGCATAACTGTCTTCCTCAGAAGCATAGTAAACTCACATACACACACACACTCTCTCTCTCTCTCTCTCTCTCTCTCTCTCTCTCTCTCTCTCTCTCCTTCCTTCCCTCTCCCTCCCTCTCCCTCTCTCTCCGCCTCTCCCTCTCCCCCTCCCCTCTCCACTCCTTTCCTTGCTTCTTTGTACTTTCCTAAGGGGACCTGGAAGTCCCACCTATTCCTTCTGCCCAGTAATTGGCCCGTGACTTGATAGATCAAGAACCAACTGGAGAACAGGACTGGACCTTAGCATCAGAACCATCCCTATACCTCACCTTTTTGTCCAAGAAAAAAAAAGTCTTCTCTAATACATAAATTGAACAAAACCATATCATGTAAATTGCACAGTGCAATACACAAATGACATCTAGTCCATCATAGTTATCAGTTAAATAAAGTGCTCTACCACCATTCCTCACTTAAAGAATTATGATTCTATCCCTGGATTGTTTAGATTTTAGCCTGTAACACCATATGAAAAACATGTTATGAGACTATAAGTAATCTTCAACCCTGTCAGAAATCTGTAAACGACTGAAACATTACCAGATATATAGGAAGCTCCAAACACAGTTTCTCAAACTTAAACAATTGTAGAGACAGCTGACTACCTGGACAGTTCCCTAATTTCTTATAACATTGGAACATCTGTTTTCAACCTTCTGGCCCAGGATCATCTGACAGACCTTTGCACAGCAGGATTCTGAAGGGCTGTCTACCCCGTCTTGGCAGAGCTATCAGTTGATTGTTCCTCGTAATGTGTCCTTTTCCTGGAAAGAATTTTGTCTGTAGATGAAATAGGCACTTTCTTCCCAGTGTCTATCTTCCTACAACTGGAGCAACTATATTGATACTCAATTTCTTCTTTGAACCAAGAAGGGGGTACTGATAGGAACAGACACGTCTCATTGTCAAATGATCAAATAACATCAAATGTCACATTATGTGGATTTCTGATGTTTTTGAAGAAAAAAAAAAAAAAA
The DNA here is from genome assembly GCA_964023405.1 of Apodemus agrarius. Lineage (NCBI taxonomy): Eukaryota > Metazoa > Chordata > Mammalia > Rodentia > Muridae > Apodemus > Apodemus agrarius. Next base: position 18,601,284 of record OZ030008.1, read on the forward strand.
TATATATATATATATATATATATATATATATATATATATAATCTGAACTCTTAAACCTTGAACACTCTTAGCTTTCTAATTGAAATATATTGAAAATACCTTACAATTAATTCAGAATCTAACATAACCATGAGTTTGCTATCTGGCCCTTAACTTGTGTTGCTTAATCTAAAAACAGTTTGTAATAGCAGTTATTAGGACTGGGTCTTAGTTTTGTATTCTTAAATGAGTTGCATAGGTACAATGCCTATCTAAGAGTAACAAGTTTAATCTCAAATTTTGTGTCAATATAATAAATTTACACTAATGAAAACTTTAAATCTGTATCAAAATAAATTCTGTACCAGTATGAGGAATTTTAAGTTCAACTTTGTATCAGTTATAATGATTTCTATCAATTAAGATTATGACTACACAGTCTATTCCACGTACTTCCTCCCTGTTCAAAATTATGACCATTCCCAAATTATCCCTTAAAATGACAACTTATTTATAATTTGTAAAATAACCATTACTGGACACTCCACCCAGGGAATTGGGCTGACAACTCTTCATAACTTCTTCCTACTGAATAGGGGTGACAAAAAAATTCTTTAAAGGGTGGGAGGGATAGGAAAATTTGGTTAGACTTAAGAAAGCTAGCTTTAGCATCTGTTATCCAGTCTCTGCATATTTGGAGAGTTCATAGCTTGACTGCAGTTCTGACTATATCCGTCTGAAAGGTTGGATAAGGCATGGTGACCTAGAATCCATGGCGTTTCCTGCCAGAGGCTGACATGGGCTGCTGCTTTCTCAGATGTGCCCTGAGGAGTGGCAGCAGTGTGCTTTGCGCACTGCAGTAGGGAATAAAGACAAGAGGCCTCCTCCCCACAGTCTTCTCCGTTTCCAGGAAAGCTTAGTGATCGACCGACCACGTGTGAGGAAGCAGACCAAACACTACAACTCTTTTGAGGAGGATGAGCTTATGGAGTTCTCAGAATTAGACAGTGACTCAGATGAAAGGCCTACGAGGTCCAGGCGCCTCAGTGACAAGGCCCGACGCTACCTCCGCGCTGAGTGCTTCCGGGTAGAGAAGAACCTGCTCATCTTTGGGTAGGTACTGGCTCTGCTCAGTGGGAAGGGGGCTCTGTTGTCCCCACTATCTTTTTAAGTCCTTAAGATTTGTGCTGTGAACTTCTGTCTCCCTCTGGGAGAGGCTAATGACATCTGCTGGAGCAAAAGAAAGCTGTGCTTTACCCAAAATTCCCCTCCTCAGTTGATGCTGTAGTATGGGCATACTGTGATCTGCTTGAACCCATGTCACAGCCAATCTCTGATACCAGTTTGCGGCCTGATTTTCTCTCCTACCCAGGAATGTATTATAAGGAATCAGAGCAACAAATGTTGCAGTTAAGGCATGGTTATGCAGTGGCCACTCCAGCTGCACTTTCTCAATTCCAGACTTATTCTCTACCCCAATATTACATAACATTCTAGCAGCCATATGAGCCTCAGTGACAAGTGGGGCAGTGGAGTCCTAAAGTCCTCCTAGGCCTTTCAAGATAAAACCTTGGGGGAACCTGATACACCTGCAAGAGGATGTGGAATATCTTGTCTCTTTGAATCCTGCTGTGTGGAGGATATGTGGGTGGCTCTTCCTCCAACACCTTCTGTATTCTCACCGTCAGCTGGGGCCGGTGGAAGGACATCCTGACTCACGGGCGATTCAAGTGGCCCCTGAATGAGAAGGATATGGAGATGATTTGCCGGGCCCTGCTGGTGTACTGTGTCAAGCATTACAAAGGGGATGAAAAAATCAAGAGTTTTATTTGGGAACTAATCACACCTTCCAAAGACGGGCAAGTTCAGACCCTCCAGAACCACTCAGGTAAGAGGGGAAATAGCCCTGCCGAGGTCTTCTGTTGGGTCTTGGGTACCTGTGTTGTCTTGTCATTTCTCACATTTGCTTTTGCTCTGATTCCTGAGTCCACAGGCATCTCCGGACTGGGGACTCACTCCTCGAGCTCGGTGGCTCACCTTTTTATTTCACTATTCTGCTCTTGTCACTTCTGACATGCCTTTTCTTGTGTCATAGTTCTCTGTGCTTAGCCAAAGCTTCTTTAGGGCTCTTTCTTCCTACTAGACCATAAGACCCAAAAGGGACAGTCTGGGTTATTCCTCCCTTGAGTCTTCAGGGCATTCATTAAATCTTCCTGACCACCTTGGATTTTGTGGACTTGAGGCAGTGTGTCCACTGGAGTCAACCATGTTGTTTATGTACCCAGCCCAGATTTAATTCCCAATATTGAAGCCCTTTCGGCTCATCCATATGCCTTACTATCTCTCCATTTCAGGCTTGTCTGCCCCAGTCCCCAGAGGGAGAAAAGGAAAAAAGACAAAAAACCAGCTTTTGCTCCCAGAACTGAAGAATGCAGACTGGCTGGCCACCTGCAATCCTGAGGTGGTCTTACATGATGATGGATATAAGAAACACCTCAAACAGCACTGTAATAAGTGAGTTGGCCCCTCCTATTTCCCAGAGTTACCCCCGCTCAAACAGTCTAGGTGTCTGGGATACCCACAAAGAGGTCCTTTCACACCCCCTTACAAGGTCTGGAGAAAAGAAAAAGGATTTGGGTGTGGACTGTGCCTGCATTCTCTCACCCTGCCTCCTTTAGCCTCTCCACTCCTACCATACATCCTTACCTAGAGGCTTTTTGTAACCCAGCTTCAAGAACCAGTCAGGACAACCTCCCTCTGCTTCTGCTTACTAATTTCCCTATCTTCATTTGGTGATGTGTTCTCAGTCTTAGGTGCCAGAGTCTTCTTGTGTTAATGTGCTCTTCTTTCATAGGGTGCTTTTGAGAGTACGCATGCTGTACTACCTAAAAGCTGAAATATTGGGAGAAGCAGCCGATAAAGCATTTGAGGGAGCTCCTGCCAGGTAAAACAGTAACCATATAGTTATCAGAGTTAAATAATTTATGTAAATTGCCTGCTGGTAGATTGGCCAGATCCAGCCTGTTGTTTCAGGAGACCCATTTTTCTACCCTGCCCAAGGCAGCTACCCAGATAGTTAACAGATAAACAGAGAAAAAAGACCTCTATTTTCTTCTCGGTCAGTCATGGGTCCTGCTTAATCTTAATGTATAAATGACAGTCATCCCAGAATGGTCATTTCTCCTATGGCACTGTGCAGTAAATCAGTAGGTTTCTGAAAAGCTGGGGCCAGGGAACACTAACTTCATACAGGGAGTTGGGCCTGACAAGGAACAGTCAGGCTTCTGTCCCTCACAAGAATCCTATGGGCAGCTGTCAAATGCTACAGAGAAACCCTCTATCCAGGTAGGTGTTAGGTGTTCTTCCATCCAAGCCCCAAAACCTTTAGAGAGAAATCAGATGAAGAAAGGTAGTGAACTAAGAATCCGTGTGCTCCTCAGAACGTGGACAGAAACCCAGTGGGGCTGATGGTAACAGGCCTGCCAATCCTGGCATATGTCCCTGAGTGCTATGCTCATACTTTGGGCTGGGAGCAATGCTATACATGATTAGTTTTGATCTAACAGACAACTTAGTTTCTGAAAGGCCCTCTTTATAACTGAGATTTTACCAATGTAAACTCTGGGGCAAGATAACTTAGATATTATTTTAAGGATTCAGTCATGTCTTAGTTTAGTCATATCAGGGAAATGTTGCCCTTTCATGACTAGTATATCAAAGACTTTTGCTCCGGATCTTAACTAAAGATATATATCAGAACTACTTTAATAAACAAAACTACATTACACAGAGTTACCTGAGGGTAGATTCTCTTGAAGTCTCAAGTGGAGTCCGGGAATCAAGTACCTGTATTTAAACAGCTTTGTGAGCAGTAAGAGGCACTGAGCTGCAGCCTTCTAGATTGTCTCTATTGTTACTTAAGCATTCAGCCGGGAATGTGGTTTCATACCAGGGTTCAGTAGCTTTTGTGTTCTGTCTGGATGGAAAGAACACTTGAGATCACACTCTTCTTACCACAGAGAGCTGGATGTGCTTCTGCCTGATATTGACTATGTGGAGATCCCGGTGGACTGGTGGGATGCTGAAGCTGATAAGTCCCTTCTAATTGGCGTGTTTAAGCACGGTATGTTTTAAGAAATTAATCCTTCCAGATCAGTTACCAGAAAGCTTATTCTTTTTTTTTTTTAATATCTATAGGAATTTTTTATGTGTGTGTCTTGTAAGAAATATAGAATTTAGCATAATATGTGACATAAGGTGTAGATCCAATCTTGTTTTCTTTTTTTATTAATCATTTTTATTCATTTACATTTACAATATCCCACTTCCTGGTTACTCCTCCACAAACCCCCCATCCCATCCACCTCAAGCAATGTAGACTAGGCTATACGTCTTCCTGCAAATGTACAACAGTCTCATTGTCTGATTATGACAATTCTGAAAACCAAATCATACAGCTGCCCATTTGGGAGTCTTGAACAGATGAATGTGTGACTCATAAGAGTTCTGTAATAAACTTACTAATAAACTTCAAAAGGGCAGCTGTGGTCACAAAGAATGAGCTCGACATTTTATCCTCCTCTCTTGTCTATTTGTACTAGAACTGCATCCATCTCCTTCATTGGGGGTAAGGTTGTCAGATACGCATACTTGTGTGCGTATAACAGCCAGAGACAGATGCTGGGTACCTTCTCTGTCACTCCACTATTCTCTTGAGAGTTTCTGTCACTAGAGCAGGAGCTCATCATTTTACATCTAGGCTAGATGACCAGCCAGCCCCAACGACCCTCCTGTCTCCCCCTGCCCTAGCACTAAGGTTATAGGCATATAGCCATGCTTTGTTTTGTCATGTGGATGTTAGCTATCTGAATTCGTATCTTCATGAACTCACAGCAAGCACTCTTTCCAGCCATATTAGTTCCTTTTCTGTTGCTCCAGTAGAATACCCTGGCAAAAAGCAGCTTGGGGAAAAGGCTTACAGTTTCTGGGGAGTACAGCCCACTGTGGTAGGTAGGACTAGAAGGTTGGTATAACAAGAGGTTTGGTCTTTAACTTGGACAAACCTTGTCTCACAAGATTATATTCAATCTTGTGATTGCCTTCAGGAGACCCTTCACCCCAACCCTACCCCACACGCAAAAAATATTTTGTTAGATTCAGTAAAATACCAGACATCTTCCTGCTTTAAAATACCATTTGTGGGCTGTGGAGGGCTAATGTGGAGTATGCCCGACGCACAGGACCCCAGCACCACATGAAAGCTGGGCATGCCGCATGCACCTGAAGCTTTGACACTGGGAACCGAGGAAAGTACGAGAGAGATAGCCTGAGCTCACTGGGGAGCCACCCTAGGCAGGCAGTGAGCTCTGGGTTCAGTGAGGCCCTGCCTCGAAAACTGAGGAGAGCAATGGCACCAACTTCTGGCTTCCACGTGCAAACACATGAAGAATTTGTTCATTGTTTCATTGTCTTTAAAGTTCATCTTCTGGGTCAGAATAGTCCTTTTGTTTATTTAAACGTGATGAGAAGTAATTCCAAAGCCCTAGCAAGTGTGTATTGGGATTTTGTGGTACTAGGTTTATAACACCGGGCCAAGTCTAGTAACCCAGCAAACTGTCTCCATGGTCCAGTTCACAGTTCAGCACTTACATCCGTCATTGTTCAGCTTCTTTTTCTAACTCACGAGATAGAATTGGACTATATGAAAATAAGCTCATTTGGGACACAGCAAGGTGTCAGAGTTCTAGAATAGGAAGGAGAGGTTGTAAAAGTAACTCATGTGCTTCCCTTGACTGTACAAAGTAGCAAACCAGTAAGAACTGTCTGGCCCCTGCATCTGCTTACAAACATGATGTTTACATGAATTGTAGCTTTGGTGAGAAACTGCTCAGAAGTCTCTATAGCAGCTCCAGAATCTTCCCTTTAGGACACCTCATAGGATCACATTAATGCCTCAGACCAGGGGCAGGTCTGGTGGGTTCTGACCTGACTTCTGACACATGTCATTGCCCGCTCAGGTTATGAGAGGTACAATGCCATGCGGGCTGACCCAGCGCTCTGCTTCCTGGAGAAGGTCGGCATGCCTGATGAGAAGTCCCTTTCTGCAGAGCAGGGTGTTACAGATGGAACCTCAGACATTCCTGAAAGGTGAGAGCCACATAGGCCCACTCTGATGTCACACGCCTTCCCACCAACTTGTGTCTTAGTCCACATACACCAGCACTCTGTATCTTTATGTATTCATACTTTTCTGTTGCTGTGATGAAATACCATGACCAAGAGCATTACAGAAGAAAGAGCTTATTTTGTCTTAATATTCCAAAGGGGAGTGTACAATAGAGGGGAAAGGATATAGCAGCAGGAGCAGGAAGCTGGTTGGTTATATTTCATGGCTACAGGAAGTGGAACCTTGCTATAAATCCTCAAAGCCTATCCCCAGTGATATACTTCCTCTTCAGCAAGGCTTTGCCTCTTAAAGGTTCCATAAACTCCCAAACTGGGGACCAAGTATCCAGAGATGTGAGCCTGTGAGGACATTGCTCACCTACACCACCAGTTCCAACATCTCTCTAAGCCTGTACCGTACCCATGTCCTTCCAATTGCTTCTTTGGGTTCATCCTACTATGCCTTAGACTTGTTCTTTGGACCAAATTCCAATTCCTGTCCTTCATGGATTGCCTAGGCTGACTGTCCTGTTAACTTATTGACTGCAGGCATCTCATTCTGGTCAGAGGGCTCTCGGGAATTTGTATTTCTCCCCTGGCCAAAAAAAAAAAAGAAAAAAAAACTACACAGGCACAGCAAGTACAGCCTTCCTGATCATGAAGTTCCTCATCTGATTGCTGGTTTTATTCCTGAATCATACAACCCCCGAGGAAGACAGACTCAAGAGGCACTGTTTCAGTGCACAGCATGGTGAGGGGTAGTACATAGAAACAGAAGCAGTCTCTCTCTTTGGCTCACTTTTATTGATTGTTGGCATAATCTCCAAAGGTGTGAATTCTCAGGAAAACTAAAGTAACAGCTAAAACCTATAGATCTCCAAGATATAAAAGTTTTCAGAAAGTAGAATTTATCTCTTAGATGTATACTATCAGCTCTGGCCAGATCTCTCCTCTGCTAAGGACAAGATGCTTTGAATTCCCCAGAGCTGTAGTTAGACATAGCCATGAGAGTCTGGCATTGCCAATAACCCGTGGTGAACACTCTAGCTGTCGTGATGCTCTTTGCCCCAAAGGCATTTTCTATGACAGGATAATAAAAGTATATTTTGGGAGATGTTGACAAAGGCCTAGTGTGGCTGGTCATCCGGTGTTCGTTAAATTAACTGATTCAGGAAACACTCCCTGGTTCAGGCGCCTGTGTGCAGCTCAAAGCTTTTATATTTGCGGTGACTCCAGTGAGGCACCTAAGGAAGGAGCGAAGCAGCTGGCGCTGCCTTCCAGCTGAAGCGTTGAAGAATCGTGGCGGACAGGCGTCAGCAGTCGTTCAGCTCCCAGGAGACAAGCAGCAGCTAAGAGTCACAAGTGTGATATCTGAGGGGCGGCTCACCTTCCTTCTCAGCAGTAGAGAGAGTTGTCTTCCAAGAAAGGACCTTATGGGAGTAGTCACTGTGCCGGGTGGGCACTCGATGAGCACAGTTGTTGTTTGGACTAGAGTTGTTCTCTGTAAGCTGTAAGTGGAGACAGCTCTGGGCAGGCTGTGGTTGCTTTTTCAATGATAGTGTTGTTGAACAGTCAGCCTCAGAGTGTGTCTGAGTAGACCACGAGGCTGCAGCCTCTTCCATGTGAGGTCTCAGTTGTGAGGAAGTCCTTACCCACCTACATGATAACAGTCTTGGGTGGTAGTTTCTCTCTTTCTTAGTATCTCTAAGGTTCTCTAAAAAGAAAAGGGAAAATCTTAAGATTTTGAGTGCCTGTGAGAAAGATATCTATTAACCTTCCCTTTAGATTTGGAGGGCTTTCTTACAAGCACCCTGGTGGTAATGTAATTCCTAAGTGGTATATAATTACTTTTATTTAGAGGCAACATAGATAAAGAAGACAGTGCTGAGGACAAGTTAGATGGTCTCCAGAAGCAAACGGTGAGTCAGATTTGCTGCCCTGGTACTGCATGCTCCTTCCTGCTGAGAGAGGACTTCGCCACGGGGGAGTGGGGCTGCATTGCTGCTCTTTCTTTGTATCACCCTTTAGGATACTCCAGGCAAATAAACCCGACTGCATTTATACTCTAAACATTTTTTTCAGATAGCTGCAGTTTAAGATATAGTTGTAAACCACAGTACCCTGTACCAAGTATCCTCCAGAGTAAGGTCAGGTAAATCATTTAATATTCAGGATGGTGACACTGAGTCAAGGTCAGAACATTTCAGTGACTACACAGGTCATGTCTCTATCTCATAACCATTTGTTTGCCCCTCCCACCACATCACTGATCTTTTCTCCATTTTTATAACTGTGTCATTTTAAAAATGCAATCATGCAGCATGAACCTTTGGCAGTTTCTTTTTTTTTTTTTTTTCATTTGTAATAATCTTAAAATCTGTTGGCTCCCTCTTTGGTTTGTTTTAGGTTGGGGGCAGGGGTGGTTGCTGGCTGTTACTCTCTGACATGGATGTGCACTGTTTATATAATGTACATTTGTTTGTTTAAGAAACGGCCGCTTTGTTTGGAGTCACTTTTTGCTACCAGCTGGCGGTGACTGAGTGACATGCTTCCTGTGCCTCCTGCATTTGTGCTGCCCTGTTTTCTGTGGATGCACCTGCTCTTGAGCAGCACTGCCGCCCTGGGACGGCTGGCCATGCTGTCCTGGGACCCCCTGTGCTCCACGCAGCACAAGGTCTCACGGCCTTCGCTCTGCTCTGCTCCGCCGTGCCATCCTAGAGGCTGTGATAGGGTCCAGACGCTAGTCCTGGGGTTTGTTGTTGTTGTTTGTTGATTTTGCTTTTGAGACAGGGTTTCTTTGTTCGGCCATGGGTGCCCTGAAACTCACTCTGTAGACCAGGCTGGTGGTGAAGTCAGAGATCCTCTGCCTTTGTCTCCTGAGTGCTGGGATTAAAGGTGTGCACAACCACTGCCTGGCCACATACTCATCTTTTTATCAGATAGGTAGTTTGCATGTATTTTCTCTCATCTTTGTAGTTTTGTCGTTTTATCCTTTCCATGCTGTCTTTAATGTGGCAAGAGTGTTTAATTTAAAGAAACAAGTCTCTCCCTTTTGCTTTTGTGGGTTATGTTTATGGTACTAGGTCTCAGAGCTCTTGTTACCCGGCAACCTAGAGTCTCGTCCACCCTCCCCTCCCCCACATTTTATAGTTTTATGATCCATTTTAGGTTAGTTCTAATTTAAATAATGAAAGTTAGGTCAAGGTAATTTAACCTGTCCCCATCCTGTTGATCCATAAGCGGTCTTAACCGTATCAAATTACTTTTGCACCTTTGGAAAAACCCAGTTGGCCTGTTTGTGCAGCTCCATTGCTGGGTTCTCTGTTCAATCCTCTTAGTAGTACATAGTCTAAATTGTTGTATCCATGTTTTAAGTCTTAAAATTGAACCAACAGATCCTTTCCCACTCTATTCTTTTTCAAAATTATTTGACCTTTACTTATTCTGTGCCTTTCTATGTAACTATGTAAAATTGTCATGTAAAATGTCTAGGTAAATTATCTAGACAGGTGACATGGCTCAGCAAGTAAGGGTATTTGCTACCAAACCTCAGTTCATTCCCTGGGACCACATAATAGACAAAGAGAACTGACTCCTGCAAGTTGTCCTCTGACCTCCACACGTGCGCACTCAGTAAATAAATAAGTATTTAATTAATAAAAACATTTCTATATTTTCAGAGACTTGCTGAAATTTTAGTAGGAGTACTTTAAACATTTTTTATCAAAAAGGAGAATTAAAATTGTTGTATGCTGCCACCTATCATCATTTCTTTATTTCACTTTCTGCTTCTTTCGTCAGTGTGCAAGCTCTGCACATTTGTTAATTCATTCCATTGTTTCTTCTTGGGAGTGATTGTAAGTGCTGTTGTGGTCTCACTTCCATTCCCATGCTCCTTACTGCGTGCAGAAATCCAGTGCGAATTTCACGCCTGCCCTGCATCCTTCAGCTGTTTGAGGCTTGCTTGCCCATTCTAGGTCATTTCTAGTGGATTTCTTTGGATTTTTTTTTTTTTTTTTTTTTTTGGTCATCATCATCTGTAAATACAAAGTTAAAAATCTTCCTGTCTGGTCTAAATTTTAAAACTTCTTTCCTCTTCTTGAATTATGGTACTGGCTGAAGCTTTTAGCACTTTATTGAGTAATATGAGTGGAGTAAATGTCCTTGTTGTAAGTATTAGGAGTGAAACGCTTATCATTAGAGTAATATCAATTAGGGTTGTAGAGGTGGCCCCTCGGTTAAGAACACTTGATATCATAGAAGATGTGGTTTCTAGTCCCAGCATCCACATGGTGGCTCATAACTATAACTCCAGTACCAGATGACCAGGCACTCATATGGTTCACAAACATACATGCAAACAAAACATTCATAAACATAAAATAAGTAAATATTTTTAAGTCTTATTATAAAAATAATACCAATTGTAGGTTTTTTTTGTAGATCTCTTTATCAGAAACAAAAGGCATTTCCATAATTCTAGTTCCTGAGTTTTTACCATAAATAGCTGTTGAATTTTGTCATGCTATTTTTCCTGTTAGATAAAAGAGACTTTCAGGGTTTTTCTTCCTCCTTTCTCCTATTTTCTGATAGCGATTGTCTTGAATGCTTACCAGGTATGTGCATACCCCAGCACCCAAAGGCCTTGCCTGAGCTTCAGTGCCATTTGAGCAGACTCTGTCTTTGAGCAGTAGAGCAGATGTGTCTGGCTAATGCCATGGATTCTGATATCAGAAGTTTGCACAGCACTATCCTTTGGTGATTCTACTTAGAGCCAGAGTCTCTACTCCCTGAGCACACAGTTACAGTCAGTTCTGTTCTGTTCTTTATTGTTTGCATGCATTCTCTCTCAGCTCTTTGTTTCCTGATTCACTTCAGTTCACTGTGTCTCAAGCCTTTGCAACACAGTAAAATAAGTCTTTAAAAAGTTTATGTCCCAAGTGGGAAAGGTGTGGTATTACTGCTCAAAGTGCTGAGCATGCATTCTCAGGTAGGGTCACTCATCAGAGCATCATCAACCACACACACAACACACACACACACACACATACACACACACACACACACACACACACACACACACCACATACACACACACACACACCACACATACACACACACACACACACACACACACACACACACACCATCCTACTCTCCACCTCAATCCCCTGCTCTATGTTGGAGTTTTGACTGGCTTGATTGTATTCAGGCAACCACAGCAGCTTTGACTTCATGAGACCGGCAGACCTGTTGTGTCTAGACACTAATTCGTTTATATTTCTTATCATAAATCATCTCCAGCTCCTTGCTATTCTGGTACCTTCATACACTTGTCTTTCCCTCTAAACACGACATTCAGAGTTTCAAGGTTGGGAGGAACTATGTGAATGATAACGTCTGCTCCTCCTGTCTCTCTCTGTTCTAACATCTGTGATATTTTTGATCAGTAAATAGTTGCCAGCTATAAGGTTCAAGGTTCAGAATTTGGGTTTTTTGATGAACCACACACAGTATTAAGAATATTTATGTTTGGAATGTCTCAAAGCCAGAATTGTCAGCAGTCTTTATCACACTGGTATGCATGTTGGGAAGATAATACCTCTGTTAAAAATAACAAGTAATGAAACAGCTTTGTTAGCAGAGTACTTTGTGGCGGGTGCTGTCTTTGCTGTGCTGCAGTTCTGGTTTCCAGTGTCTAGACCAGGGCTAGGGTGCTTTCTAAAATAGGAAAGCTGTTATAGGATGAACATGGCCAGTAGGGGATCAGGGAGAAGGAGGGGGAAAAACTTGTAAGATTTTATGACTTAAATGGTCAAATCCTACTGTAAGGAACCTTTAGTCAGGAACTAAACAAGGACCCACTTCTGTGAGTTAAGAGGTTGAAGATACTCTAAACTCAGTATTATTTGTATGTAAATTTTGTTCATACTTATAAACAGGCATCATTCTTTCCCCTTTGTACGGAATTGGAGCACATAGTCTCAGTCAGCTACAGAAGTCCTAGCCAAACTTCAGGGCACGAGCAGTGTCCCTTATCTGCTCACATTCTTTTAGATCCTGCAGGCTCTGGAATTCGACACCTGAGCTTCATGACATTTGTTTTTATATCTACTTTGTACACAAAGTTTATGCAAAAGTAGGATGCTTGATTTTCTTGCAAAATGAAAATACTAGCAGGGTCTTCTTGACTCTGACGTCAGACCTTTCATTGCCTGTATACAGAGACCCTTGTGTTCTGCAGACTCCTTTACTTTCTTCAGTGTCTGGCTTGAGAATCACCTCTTAGGCCTGCCGGGCAGCCCCTGGTTGGTGTTCTGTGCTGCTTATGGCACTGCACACACAGCCACTGCTTGTCTTTCCCTCTCACCCACCAGACGGAGTCCCCAGGACTAACGCTTGATTTTCCACTATTATAGTCCTGGAGCCTAGCACTTACAGGATACCCGTTATTTGGCCAACTGCTGTGTTGACACTGGGGTTTGGTAAGGGCATAGCAGAAATTCCCTGAATCTACAGATCCCCACCAAGTCTGCACTGCTACTGCCACCTTAACCAAGACAAAATCTGGGGGGCAGCCAGGCCTAGAGGGGCAGCTATGAGCAGAGACTAGGCCTTCTAGTTTTGAGTACGGAAATGTACCTCCCTCCTCAGGAGGGAAGTATCATGTGCACTGCTGTGCACTTTCAGCTGCTGGCATGACGGGAATACAGAGCATGTTCATTCACCAGCATCGCTACAGAGCAGTGAGATGCTCCACAGCAGTCGCTTCTGAGCCTGAGTTTCGTCTTCACCCTTGACGACTAGTTTAACAACTTCCCACTCCACACTTCCTCCAGCTGTCCAAAATTGGTTGTTAACAGTAAGTTTTAAAAAAATTCTCACGCAGTACTGACTGCAGCCTGTGCAGCATTTCCCTAGACTCAGTAGACCTCAGTCGTGCTGTTACTGCAGTTAGTGATCCTCTGGAGTCCACATAAGGGTGTATACTCCAGGTAAAGGGGAAATGCTAAGTGACTGTTACCATTCCCTCTCTCCCGGCTGCCAGCATCTCTTTGTGCCAGTGTGTAGATTACTCATTACACTCCACAACCACCCTGTAATAAGCTGAGTATTACTTTCTCCATTTTCAAAAAGAAGAAAAGTACCTTAGAAGGAAGCATCTTGCCCAAAGCCAAAGAACAGAGGTTTTGTTCTCAGGATGGAGAAATTGTGTTCTGTCTGTCCCTTGTTATCAGCACTCTGGGCTCCTTACCTGAAGTCAACTCATTTCTAAGATGAACATGTCTTCCCCATGTAAGCAGAAACTGGTGAGGCTGTGAGCTCAGCTGTAAGGCCTTCTGTGTACCCACAATTATTGGCTTCCTGTGCATCAAACTCACCTTCATCTGGTTACTTGGCCATGTTCTGTCATTCTATTGAGGAGAAATGCTTTATAAAAGACGGAATATAGAAAAAGCACTTATTAATTAAAAGAACTTTCTCGTGTAAGTGTTTATTCAAGGAATATTCACATTTACTAAATGCACTGGCAGAAACTGCTGGGTAGACCGGAGGAGAAAACTGTGCTGACCTCACACTGCCTGGGAGCCTGTAGCTGCGGGCAAGCCCCTGCCTGCTGCCACTGTGGCTTAGAGGAAACTTGTAGCTCTGCTTTCTATGCTGATATACTCTACCATCCATGCTTATATGCTGTAGAATATTTTTCCCCTGCCAGTATCTATCCTTAAAAATGTCAGCATTCAAAGTATCTCACAAATGTTCTGGCCACATCTAAAGGCTCTTTTTGGCTGGAAGACAAACAAGATGTAGGAGGTTTTTTGTTTTGCTCACCTGCCTAAAGAGGAGGATAAGGTGGCACTTTTTGATGCCATTTCAAAATGTCATCATAGTTCATCCTCAGGTTTCTGCTGTTAGATAGCAGGAAACAGCTCTGGACAGTAGAAGGCAGCTCAACTAGTGCCCTGCAGCCCTAAGTGTCTTCACCTCCAAAGCCAGTTTTATCTGGAATTCTCTTGGTGCCCTTTCTTAGATAACTTGGTCCTCAAATCGGACTACTTTTTTGTGAAGCCCATGTTTTAGCCTGAGATGTTGAGTGACTCGCTCAGCCTCCAGGGGCAGTTGTCTGGATCTGTGAGTCACAAGTAGTGATAGTTCTATCTCGATAGATAGTTGGGAGAGCCAGCGGAGTCATGTGAAAGGTTCTGTCACTCCCATTCTACACAGGGGAAATGCATACTCAGAAAGTGGACTTCTTCCTCTGCATTCTCTCGAGGGTTTTCTCTCCTGGGTCCGTACATGGCTTCAGGGCCTAAAAGAATATTTGAGTTTTAATTATTGGAAGCTGTGTGTGTCTACACCGTCACTGTGTCAGAGCACCGGCCTCCTGTCCAGGAGGCAGCCAGTGCTTTCAGTAAACACCACTAATGAATATCTAGACACTTCACTAGACCATTGCCACCATCTTCCTGTTTCATATCCTCTTGCAAGTAGAACATTCTTAGCTTGGGTGTCTCCTTTCCCAGTCCCAAACCATCATTTGTAAAGTTTTACTTTGAGACAGGATAGAGCTAATGAAGCAAGCTGTTCAACCAGTTTCATTAATACACTGACATAACAGATTCTGTGCTTCCATTCTTACTCCAGATTTGTCTGGAGCTTCAGATCTTAATTTTAAGTTCCTAGGGTTTTACACCATCGGGGCCCATGTCTGAAACAGTCATGTTTTATAAAAAATAGTGTCCATTTCCATAATGGCTGATAGCCTGACTATTCTTCACAGTGAAAAACAAAAATGTTCTTTCTGAGATAACAGAATTAAATTTCAAGTAATGGTGGCAAAGCAGATATTTAAATTCACAGCTAAAGCAGAAGTGATGCTTATAAAACATAATTGAGTTTCCCATCCTTTAACCTGAATCTCTGTGGGGAGAAGCTCTGGGGGAGGGCATGTGAGAGGAACTGCCTAAGTGAGCTGTGGTTATGAGGCCTGTCGGGTCTTCCAACATCCGCAGGCTTTTCTGTGCATGCATAGTCCTTGCAGCAGGGCCTTTCTCAGTGCTTTCTTCTGGGCTGCAGTTTCGCTGATGCAATGGCTTCATTTATCCCTAGGCGAGTCCCAGTGATGGAAGTGATGGCATTTTTGGTGAAAAGAAGGATGACAGCCAGGCAGGTGAGACTGTGTCCTGCAGGCAAAGAAAAGTAAGGTCCCAGCTTGTAGTTACTGTGGAGTTTATATAAGTCAATGCTGTCTTTAAGGAGACTTAAAAGTAAGTTGACCTGTATTAAGTTCCCTAGAGTGACACATGTCTCTGAGTTCCTCCACTTAATGTCAGATGCAAAAGTTAAACTAGCGCTGTCTTCAGGACAGACTCTGACCAGTAAAGAAGGGACTGTAATCTCACTGGTGTGGGGTGTTTTGTATCTCAGTTCAAACCTGACTGGAGCTGTGGTAGTTGGAAGGGTCAGCTGCATAGAAGCCATGACGTTTGTGAAGAAGGCAACAGAATTTTGCTCTTTTCTTTCTGTGGAGTGACTCTGCCCTCCAGAAAGAGGTGTGCATTTGAGCAAGAGCAGCACTGACCACAGTGTAAAGCTGTTTTTAAAGCAAAATTGTTGCCTTTCCCACTAGCCTCACTCCTGACTGATGTTAAAGCAGCTGTTTTAAATCACTAAGCCTGTTTCTTTGAATTTAAACAAACAAGGAAAGACCCTCTTGTTGTATTTCCATACATAAATACTAATGTCCTCACTGATGTTTGAAGCCCAGGATGGCTCCGACCCAGACAAATCACCCTGGCCAGTTTCCTCTGCCCTCACTGCTCGACTCAGGCGCCTGGTCACTATTTACCAGCGCTGCAACCGCAAGGAGCTGTGCAGACCTGAAAGCTTAGGCCCAGCTAACCAAGGATACTGGGCTCAGGAGGACGTGTTCAGGAGAACTTCGGAAATGGACCTCATCAACAAGGAAGCCCAAAAAAGGTAACAGTTGGGCTGGAAAGCATGCTAAACTCACTGGTCACTGGGCAAAGGGACAAGGGAAAGGCTAACAACCCAAGCCCAATAAAGAAAGTGTATGTCACTCATAGTTACTTGGTCATACGAGAATTAAGCTAAAAAGGCCAGTAAGACCAGAAACGAACACAGCAGAGCCGCAGTTCTCAGTATTTAGATTATTTTTCTTCTGAGGCAGAATCCAGTAAATTAAAAGATAGAAAATTCCATTTTTTTTCTCTGTACTCCCTCTGACTGTACAACATTTGGAAATGCATCTGGCACAGCTATAGGTCTCCTTCCTTTTTCTCATTCTTCTACTGATTCCCTTACCCCTACCTCTGTTCCCAGCTGGGGTGGAACACCATACCCAAGAACCCTCATAAAGACTGTGGTGGTGGGAACTTACCTGTTCTCTAAGCACTGTCTTAATCCTGTTGAGGACCTTTGTGTCCCAGAGAAGGTGTTGGGCATAGACTACCACACACATAATAGGAGGGAGAAACTATGGGAAGACAGGAACAGAGCACGTGCCTTCTCAGTAGGAGAGCTTGAATGAGACAGAACAGAAAGACTCCAGAGTCTGAGTTCGGCATCATCATGAGGGAAAGGCAAATACAGAAGGTGGTATTTTTAATATTTTAGCCTTTATCTCCTACAAGTGAAACTTTAACTAGATAATTCCTAATATTGATGACCAAGAGATAGCACAGTCTACATATTTGACTTTGAAAAAGAGAGATCAATACCAGAAGGAAGAGCTGAAGATTTGAAAGTGGTTCCCTTTGGGAGTAAGCCTCTCCAATCAGTTTAACTTAAAGATAGGCAGTAAAATACACAAGCCAGCGCCAAACTCAGTAATACAGATGTGTAATCTGAGTACTTAGGAAGAGGATATAGGAAGATCTTGAACTCAAGACCAGCTTGGGTCCCAGCGTTACAACAAGATCCTATTTCTAAAAGTACAAAACAGCTCTTTTCCTCTGATTAACTCTCAGGTGGACTAGAAGAGAGCAAGCTGACTTCTATAGAACAGTGTCTTCCTTTGGTGTTGTGTATGACCATGAAAAGAAAGCCTTTGACTGGACACAGTTCCGCATCATTTCTCGTTTGGACAAGAAGTCAGATGAGAGCCTGGAGCACTATTTTTATAGTTTTGTAGCCATGTGTCGGAATGTGTGTCGTCTTCCCATGTGGAAAGATGATGGTAAGAAAACTCTTGTCACTGTGTCAACAGGGAGGTGGGAAGAGAACATGTTAAGTTTAAATTGTAGAAGTACTATAGCTGAGCTATAAAAGTGGAATCTATCTGAAGAATTCTGATAAAGATAGGTAGGTTGTTGGAGGTCTATGAGCTTGTAATTCAGATCTCCAAATTCCCAAAACATTTAGTTAAAACCTCACAGCAGTATTACAAGATTGACATTAACTATGCTTTCCAAAGTATAGGGGATGGGTGGCTTGCTTGCTTGCTTGCTTGGTTTGGTTTGGTTTGGTTTGGTTTGGTTTGGTTTTTAAAATCAAGATATAGGAGCTGGACAAACGGTCAACAATTAAGGGCACTTGCTGCTCCTGCAGAGGATCTGAGTTCAGATCCCAGCACCTGCATGATTTCTCACAACTGTCTGTAACTCCAGTTTGAGGAGACCTGACACCCCCTTCAGACCTCTGATGGCACCAAGTGTGTACCAAGTGGTATACATCCTTACATACACTCAAAATGTTCGTACACATAAACTAACTAAAGAACAAAGAAAGAATTAAATATTTTCTCTGTAGTAACTTAGATAAAATAAGTGCTGTCGTTTAAACACCTCCTGATGTTTCCTGGGCAACCCTTTTGAGGTTTCCACCTAGTTGGGCTTTAACAGCTCCCCTGGTCTCCCTCCAGCCCCATGTGTTTGATTAAACTGTTCTGAGCCATGTTAACAACATTTTAGGAAACCAGAAACAAGCATTGAGCCTCTGGCTCGGATGTGGCTTGGTTTTAAAGTGTGTTCATTCAAGTCAAGGAGCTAATTTGGACCCTGGAATCATATTGGTGAGACTTGATTTGACTCTTGCTGTGCTATCTTAAGCAAAGTGGCTTTTCTGGGCCTGTTTATTGTCCTTAAGAGAGGAATGATTGGCCGGGCGGTGGTGGCGCACGCCTGTAATCTCAGCACTTGGGAGGCAGAGACAGCCGGATTTCTGAGTTCAAGGACAGCCGGGGCTACATAGAAAAACCCTGTCTCAAAAAACAAAAAACAAAAAAAAAGAAAAGAAAAGAAAGAAAGAAAAATAGAAGAAAGGAATGATTGTATCAGCATTTTTTTGGAAGCTGGAGAACATGTCAGTTTAGTCAGGGCATATAACGTTGGTTCTGTTTTACAACAGCCTATGTAAAGCTCTATGTCTCTCCCAGGTTCCCCTGATGCCAGTGTCTATGTTGAACCCATCACTGAGGAGCGGGCAGCAAAGACTCTGTACCGCATTGAGCTGCTGAGGAAAGTCCGCGAGCAGGTGCTCACGTGTCCTCAGCTACATGAGCGCCTCCAGCTTTGCAGGCCCAGCCTCTACCTCCCTGTCTGGTGGGAGTGTGGAAAACATGACCGAGACCTGCTCATTGGCACCGCCAAACATGGGCTCAACCGCACAGACTATTACATCATGAATGACCCCCAGCTCTCCTTCCTAGATGCCTATAGAAACTATGCCCAACACAAAAGGACGGACACCCAGGCACCGGGAAGTCTCTGTTGCCTTTACCAGAGCAACTCTAAACTATACGAGTCTCTTACTTATACCCCTATGAGTAGGACTTCAGAGTCTCTTGAAAGTGAGCCAGAGAATCTGATAAAAATGGAAAGCAGGGATGATCATCTCTGCCTGCCTGAGGGCGGCTTACCTGACATAACATGTGAAAACTTTGTTTCCAAAGTTCAGGAGGTCATTTCTCTTGACCACGATGAAAGCTTGCTGCCTGAGTCTTTGGAGAACATGATGTATGGTAAGACAGGACTCAGCCAAGAGCCACGTTCTTTTCAGGAGGTCCCAAGTACCAACACACAGTCCAGGAAAAATGCTACCACCATCTCAGCCAGCAGAGATGAGGGCTGCCAACCTCCGGGTATTGAAGCAGAAATTACTTCAGCTTCTTCTCTCATGAGCAGCTTAGAGGCAGGAGTAGCTAAAATGAATATTAAAAATGGAAAACATCTGTTGGTATCTATCTCAAAAGAGGGGGAGCCCTGCTGCAGTGAGACGGAGCGGAGACCTGAAAGCATAGGCCACCTAGAGGCCAAGTGCTTAGCATCCCCTACCCTAGATACAGGCCATGAGAGTGGGTTTGTAGATCTATGCAGTCTTAGTGTCTATGACTCCAAAAGAAACTTCTCATCAGATCAGCAATTAATTGATTTATTAGAAAACAAGAGTTTAGAAAGTAAGTTGATTTTGAATCAGAGTGATGAGGAAGAGGAAGAAAATGAGGACGACACCTTAGGCATAGCAGTGAGTACCACAGAGAAGCCGGAGGTCCTAGACTTCACCAAGCCCACTGCCAACATCCCACGGGGAAAGAGCCTCAGCTTCCACCAGGAGGAAGCCAAGAAAGGAAGGCTGGAGGTGGTAAGCAAGGCTCCGGGACCACAGAGGGTCTTTCCTGCCTTGGCCAGTCAGTGCCACTGCCAACACATTGAAAGGTGGGCACATGGCCTGGGGAGCGAGGAATCTGAAATAGAGAAGCCCAAGGCTTATGAGCCAGACCTGTACAGAAGCAAAGCCAGGAATGCCACAGTGGAAGGTGAGCCTGCTGTTATTCCAACAGAGCCATTTAAACTGAAGCATGAGCTTTTAAAAGAACCGTGGAAAGAAAGTTCAGAGGGGGGGAAGAGTTTCTCCATGTATGTTCCTGAGGGAAGTGAACCCAAACCAGAAGACATGGATTTTGACAATAAAGATGATTATGAGAAAGACGGAACCAGCCACAGTCAAGGTACAGTGTGCATACCTATATACTTGTGTAATGGGAAGGGGGTGCCGTCGGAGCCACAATCCATAGTTTTTAGTTTTCCTAAAATGGGCCTACCCACCCTCACCATGTGGGAAACCCGAGAGGTACAAGGTCTTGATCTGAGAATTCAGCAGAGTATTTATCTGAGCCCCCCCAGAGAACTGGGGTAGCTGTGGACAGTCAGTGCCTGCACTGCAGCAGCCGTAGAACCTAGAAAGACTGTGCTTGTGAGCAGAGGATACAAACTGGCACAGGGAAATGCTTTGTTCCTGCACTAGATAAACTGAGCTAGCTGAAGTAGAACAGCTTTGGGACATAAGAGACCTGCAACTAATACAGGTGCCATTAATTTGCAGGAACTCCAAAAATACAAGTCAAGGTGGCCTTGTTGAGGTGAGCATAGAAAGCAGTTGTTCGTGTCATCGTCCAAACCCTGTGCTTTATGTCAGGGCATTTGTGTTAGGCTTCTTTTAGAGCTGAACATGAATAAAAAGGACAGCTGCAAACAACTGAAACCATAGATTTGATCTTTTTAAATAGGGAAATCTTAACTGGGGATTCAGGTTAGAAGGAGTTTCAAGCCTTGTGTGATGGCATATACCTTTAATCTCATCATTCAGGGACAGTGGTAAGTGGATCTCTTGAGTTTAAAACCAGCAAGTACAGTGAGACCCTCCCTCAAAAAAAAAAAAAAAATTCTGGGTGACTCTGAAATTGTTGATGCTTTGTGAAACATACACATGGTGATATGGGATGCAGGCTAGTGATTTTACTCATTTCCTGGGCCAGAAGGGTGTGTGAGGGTGATCAAAGTAGACGGTTTGTTCTTGCCATTATCTGGTCTTGAGTATGGTACCCCAGAGTGAGACGGGAATAGCCTGTTTAAGTCAGGGGGAGAAAAGCCTGACCATCTTGGTATAGCTTCTTTTTGTTTTTTAATTTTTATTTGTGCTTTGTGTATTCGTATGTACACATGTGTGTGTGTGCACACACACACACACACACACACACACACACACATTCATATTTGAAGGCCAAATGTTGATTACTCTCTATTTTTTGAGACAGGGCCTCACACTGAATGGAGAGCTCACATTTCAGTTAGACGAGCTGGCCAGTGAGCCCCTGGGATCAGACCGTCTCTACAGATTTCCCAGCACTGGGGTTAGGCCACCATGCCCAGTTTTTCTGTGGTTTCTGGGGATCCAAGTACCGTTCTCCTGCTTGCATAGTAACTGCCCAGTTGTCTGCCCCGACCTGTCTCCCCAACCCATGTTGCCATGTTTTAAAAACTTCCACCTTTAGTTTTTAATCACTGTGATTAGTAACTAATAGTACTGAACACAAGTTAAAATGTACATAGTAGTTGTTGTAAGGACTTGGAAACTGAACTGAAAATGACTTGGTGGACTTGTGGTCAGGCCAGGATGACCTGTCTGTGCCCATACTCCTGGATTCCTTTTAACCTCAGCCAACAAAGATTCTGCCATGTATCAAATTATAAGACTCCTATCACTCTTTGGACCCTGTTGTAAATGAATAAATCACCAAAAGGATGAGGTACTAAAAATGTAGACAAATAAGCACATGGTAAATGTGAGTTAGAGAGCGCTCTTCCTTCCTGTGGTGGGTGCTGTGAGGCTGGCAGCTCTGTGATAAAGACACTGCAGAGCACTGTCCACAGAGGTGTGGAAGAAGTCGTGTAGGTAAGGTAGCACTCTGGAAATGGGAGATCCTGAAGTCCTGAGAGAGTAGTAGCTTACTAGTGCTCCTTAAGGGTTGTCCCCCTGCTTCAGACCTCTCACTGCTGCTTCCATTGACTCCAGAACAAATTCCAGTTTTGTGTCTTGATTTATAAGACTCAGGATAACGCAGATAGTCCCTGCCCCTGGCTTCACGTTTCTCCCTACTCCTGGCTGTCTTGGTTCCTTAGTGTGCCCTGCCCCTCCCCAATTGCTTCCTCACCTGCACAGCCATCCCCTGCTTATTAACCTACTTGGGATAAGCCTTCCTTTCATTCCATGTCAACACATCATGTTTTCTTCTCTTTGGATGTTTTTTAGCCTAGGGTTTAGGGTTTGGGGGTTACACAGGCTCTCACTCTATAGACCCAGCTAGCCTCAAAGTACCAATCTTCCTGCCTCCGCTTCTAGAATATTGGGATTATTTGTGTGAGCCACCTTGCTGTGGGTGTTTGCTCTCTGTGCAGCACTGCCACCATCCAGCTGTTCCTTTATAGTTAGTGGTTTTCTATCTTCTCTGTGAGGCAGGGAGAGCACTGAGAGCACAGTCCTAGCAAGACTGCTCATAGGAATGAACTTCTGTGGCTCCCTAGGAGACTCATTTCACTGTGGAAGTAACACACATTCCTTGTCAGTTTATAAAGAAAAGTCTGAGTTTCCAACCTTGAACATTTTACTGCCCTGTACATATTCTCTGTTATTACTTATTAGAAGGTCTTTGAGATTCCAGACCACACTTACAAATTAACTTTGACCTTGCTTAACATGATGTCACACTCTTTTAATCCCACCACTGGGGAGACAGAGACAGGGTAGATCTCTAATATTAAAGCCAACCTGGTCTACACAGTGATTTCCAGGCCAGCCAGGGCTGCATAGTGAGACCTTGTCTCAAAGAAAAATAGAATATATATATTATCTATATCTTTGACCTTAAGGTAAAGCTCTAGGCTCATCTGCTTCACTTTTTACATGAATCATGGCTCCTTGCTGGGAGGATCATGATATCATCCTTTCTTAATATCATCCTATTGCTTTAATCACATTTCATTCCTCTTTTTACCTGCCAAATAGTGTTTACTATTGTCTTGTCCAGTAAGCTAGCAAGAAATGTTTAGGTAGTCTTAGATATCAACATGCTTAGTGGCCCTAAACAGAATTTGTGTCTGGTTTAACAAATTAATTAATTAGTTAGTTAATTAATTAGTAATTGGTTAACTAATTAGTTCTCCTGGAACTAGGAGAAATGGCAATTTATAATTAATTTAAAATAAACTAGAACTAAGTGGACTAATTAAAAACAGAAGAGAGAGACAGACAGGTTCACATACCCAGAACCCTCACATCACTAGCATTTCCCAACTATCGAGTTTGTTTGTTTGTTTGTTTGTTTAACCTATCTTTGCAGACTACCCAGGCAAATACTCTGAGGAGGAGAGTAAGAGTTCGGCATCAGGCATTGCAGGAGACCTTGGGGAAGAGACGCAGGAAGTGCGGGCTCCCACCATTGCTCAGCTACTGCAGGAGAAAACGCTCTATTCCTTCTCAGAATGGCCAAAGGTATCTCCCGGGGCTTGCCTCCTCCACTCAGGCCATTCCCAGCTTTGATTAGAATCCTAATCAAAGGATTCTTTTGCATTAGACCTTATAAAAAATACTTCTGCTGGACAAACTTAGCTGTATACGCTTGAGCATTGAAGGCGATACACCAAGGGGGGTGGGGTGGGGATAATATTCACCAGACCAATTAAACAATCATGTAAATGGCAAGTTGCCCCTAGTCATAGCACTAAGGAGCTATTCTTTGTTGCCCAGACTATGACATTTATAAATTGTATAGTAAGTGTGTCTAAACACTCCTTTCTTCCTGTCAGTTCCTTGTGAAAAATTTAGCCCCTCCTCTAAGAGACTGTGCAGAATTGGGTAACTTGAAAGTTATTTCTCAGTGCTCCTATTCTTTTCCCCAGGATCGTGTGATAATTAACCGCCTAGATAATATTTGCCATGTGGTGTTAAAGGGGAAGTGGCCCTGCAGCCACCACTATGAGCCCTCAGGTGCACTGGCCACGCCAGTGTTAGCCAGCAGTGCAGGTTCTCGAAGCAGCCTCTCAGAGCCAGAAGCAACAGAACACAGCTTCAGCAACGGTGCAGCATTGGCAGCCCAGATCCAGAAGGTGAGGTTACGGCTGGTATGGATTACCAAAGGACAGCAGCAGCATCCCATGTGTCCACTGAGTCATTTATTCAACAAGTATTCGGGGGTTTTGGTTTAGTTTTTCAGTCAGGTAGTTAGTGTTAATTAGAACTCTGGACCTTAACTTGGTGGGTAGTGTAGTTTGGTGCATACCTTTAATCCCAGTGCTCAGAAGACAGAGGCAGGTGGATTTCTATGAGTCGGAAGCCAGTCTAGTCTAAAGACTTGAGTTCCAGGACAGCCAGGACTATACAAAAAGAAACCCTGTCTCATGGAAGAAAATTGTTTAAAAGAATGTTTTGGTAGAAAGAAGTAAAAGCAGGGTTTTATTCCTAAACTAGAGCCTGCAGGTTGTCAAGGGAAGCAAAGAAAGAAGAGAGACATGCCAGCTATGGATGCTGCACAGAAAACATCTCCTAGAACTACATCTAGTTCTAGGCTGCAGGTTAGAGGAAGAGAAAGCAATAAACTTGGCAACTATGACTTGGGGAGAGAATAGGTGTCTTTAAGCCCTTAGAGGACAGATACCAATTATGAAATTGGGGCAGAAAGGGGTGTTTATATGGAAGGAAGGTGATTTAGGAGTTATTAGCACACTGAATCTGATGCTAATTTGACTACACTTCCGACTCAGCCAAAGACCTTGAAAAACTGCTGACTGATTTACTTGTCCTAGTGTAGCTTAGATATTGAGTTGTTCCCAAGTGATTCTACTATGTAGCTGAGGCTGAGAATCTCTGGGCTTACACTTGTAACTTCCAGGTATAGTCTGGAAGCCTGTTAACAGTGTAGACTCACAAAGTAGCCTCTAGATTGAATGCGCCATCTGGTGGCTAACACTCGTATTTGAGGACCCTCGCAGTCACAGAGAAGATAGCAGGAAGTAATACAAGGCCTGAGGGAACGAAGCGTGGACAAGGACCTGGAGTTTCGCCACAGAAGTTACTTTCAAATTTCTTGCCGTGTGTGTTCACAGGAGAGCTTCTTAGCCCCAGTATTCACAAAAGACGAACAAAAGCACAGGCGTCCCTATGAGTTTGAGATGGAAAGGGATGCCAAAGCTCGGAGCCTAGAAGAATACTCTGCAGCCCACGGGCGCCCGCCCATTGTCCTCAATGGCTGGCATGGGGAGTCAGCTATAGACCTCTCCTGCTCATCAGAGGGGTCTCCAGGAGCCACATCTCCTTTCCCAGTGAGTGCCAGCACCCCTAAGATTGGTGCTATCAGTTCACTTCAAGGAGCCCTCGGTATGGATTTGTCTGGAATTCTGCAAGCTGGCCTAATCCACCCGGTGACTGGACAGATTGTCAATGGAAGCCTCAGGAGGGACGACGCTGCCATGAGAAGGCGGAGAGGGAGGCGGAAACATATGGAAGGAGGGATGGACCTCATCTTTCTGAAGGAGCAAACACTTCAGGCTGGAATCTTGGTGAGTATATGAGGTAAAAACCATTCTACATTGAGAAGTCTATTTCTCAGACATCAAGTTTTTCATTTATGGATCCTTTACACCTATTTTAAGTTGTTCTTATTTTCTGTCATGAAATGTCCTCTATCTTTTCTAGAATAGATGATAGTAATCCATTGGTGGCCCTTAATGTATACAGCCTGGAAAATGAACCAAAGGGTCTTATTTCAAATAGAAGCAACTCAGATCCTCCAGTGCTTCGAAAGAGAGCCTCTAGCAGCTGAATGAGCAGGGCCAGGGGACAGGCAGCATTACCCAGCATGTTGAGGCTCTCCAGGAGTGGAGATGTGGGAGATGGAAGGTTGATCTTGGCTTTGACCTGGCACTGATGTGGGCACACCAACAAGCTGTGTTCTGGTCCCAGAGCACCTAAGGCAGCTGCTGAGGAGTCCTACAAACAGCGAGTTCTAAACCCAGGGAAGGCCATTCTGAGCCATGGGGGAGAGTGAGAAAAATCTCCTTTATGTTTTGTCTAGTGCCTGATGCTGTGTTTTGAGTTTTGATATTTTTTAAAACATTGAGTCCTAAAAATGTTTCATAGGTTTTTATCCTTTTAAGTGAATAATGACCGTATTTACTGAGTGCCTGCTGTGTTCCAAGTACTATGCTCAGAGTTTTTCAGAGCCTCACAGCAACGCTATCAAAAAAAAGAAGAAGACTACTTGAAGTTTAAAGCTTTTAAAAATGGCCCTGAATGCCGGGCGTGGTGGCGCACGCCTGTAATCCCAGCACTTGGGAGGCAGAGGCAGGCGGATTTCTGAGTTCGACGCCAGCCTGGTCTACAGAATGAGTTCTCGAAAAACCAAAAAAAAAAAAAAAAAAAAAAAAAAGGCCCTGAGTTATTCAGCTGCCGAGTGGCAGCAGGAAATCAGACTAAGGGCTTAGTTCTCTAGACACCGAGAACATCTGTGGAGGCCTGTGTGGTTTGGCCGGGTCTTCCTCTCAGGTTTTGTGTATAACTTGAGAGGTGGATGAGGCATTTTTTTTCCCTGTCTAATTCTACAGACTAATTTTACTATTTGTTTAGTCTTGTGTTTTCATTTTAATGGAGTGACATTTTATTTATGTCCTAACCTTGGGTTTTTTTTCCTTTTTTTTTTTTTTTTTTTGAGACAGGGTTTCTCTGTAGCCTTGGCTGTCCTGGAACTCACTTTGTAGATCAGGCTGGCCTCGAACTCAGAAATCCACCTGCCTCTGCCTCCCAAGTGCTGGGATTAAAGGCGTGCGCCACCACTGCCCGGCTTTTTTTTCCTTTTTATTTATTTATTTTTTTAAGGTAAGGGTGGTGGTATCGCAGTATTGCTCAGGCTAGTCTCAGATTTGTAGGGTCACTTGAACTCCCACCCTTAGTCACTAGGATCAAAGGGAACCTCAAAGCTCCCAGCTGTGCTTTCCCTGGTCTGCGGTGGACGTGTGTGCATGTGTGATGGCGTTCTTCAGCCGCATCCACCCTTGGGTCTTCTGAGGTGATCTTTCACTGGCTGGAAGCCTGCATCTAGGCTGGGCTGTCTGGGTAGCGAGCTTCAGGACCCACTGGTTCTGCCTTCCAGCTCTGGCATGACAAGTATGTGCCGCCACCTAGGGTTTGGTTTGGTTTTAAGTCTCGGGTTTTGGTGAGGGAGTTTAAATTTACTAATTTTTGTTTTATCTGTATAAATGTTGCCTAAATGTGTATTTATGTACCACATGTATGCCTGGCCCACAGAGTCCAGAAGAAGGTATCAGATCCCCTAGAACTAAAGTCATAGATAGTTACGGGCTGCCATGTAGATACTAGAAACATACCCAGTGCTCTTAACCACCGAGCCATCGTTCCTGTCCCATCTGACGTTTTCCCCCTTTAAAAAAATATGGTTTCTTGGGACTGTGCTCTGGTCTCCGTGTGTTCAAGCTGAGCTCTGTACTTACTAAACTACCTCCCTAGCTACGTACATGCTGAGAGCAAGCTCTCTCCACTGTTAAAGGCTCCTGTAGAAATACCAAGCTGTGATTTTCCTCTAGTGCTCATAGTATTCCAACAGAGTGACTAGTAGGGAAAAAATACATATTTTTCTTCTCTGGATAATTTTTAAATTTGTTAGTGTAAGTGCTGTTAGCACTATTATAGGATTGTTTGGTTTGGTGATTCAGAGCTGAGTGAGACACAGTCAAGGCACAGAGGAAGAACAGGTGAGTAAACCCCAGCATAGAATTTTCTGCTATGTGAGAGAATTTTCTGCTATCTGAGCAGAATGCTGAACAGATGAGGCAGTGCCTAGGACAGAGGAGGAGGTGCCTAGGACAGAGGAGGAGGTGCCTAGGACAGAGGAGGACGTGCCTAGGACAGAGGAGGCAGTGCCTAGGACAGAAGAGGCGGTGCCTAGGACAGAGGAGGTGGTGCCTAGGACAGAGGAGGAGGTGCCTAGGACAGAGGAGGAGGTGCCTAGGACAGAGGAGGGGGTGCCTAGGATAGAGGAGGGGGTGCCTAGGACAGAGGAGGGGGTGCCTAGGACAGAGGAGGGGGTGCCTAGGACAGGAGGTGGTGCCTAGGACAGTGAGAGACAGTGATAAAGGAATGGAAATTAGGATGGAGGTCAGGCCTGCTGAGTACACAGGGGAGTGGGCAGTCCAGGGTGAGCACCTAGCATGTGTAAGAGCGGTGAGGAATCAGTGGTATGGGGTTGAAATCCAAGCACCCTGCCATGAAGATGGCGTGGGAGCCACTGGGAGAGTCAGACAGCCCATGCTCTACCATGTAGAGATGGGCATTTCAGGAACTCGCTTCAGCCTGCCGTCATCATTACTCATTTTTGTCTTAATCCAGGAAGTCCATGAAGATGCAGGGCAGACTACCCTGAGCACCACACACCCGGAAGGGCCAGGAGCTGCTTCCTCAGCTCCTGAGCCAACGGCAGCACCCAGCAGCCAGGCTGAGAAAGCTGTTCCTAGCAAGAGCCTACTTGACTGGCTGCGGCAGCAGGCTGACTACTCCTTAGACGTTCCTGGCTTTGGGGCAGTAAGTACCCCAGGCCACTGTTAGCTCACTGCTTACTTGGGACAGTTGAGAGAAACTAAAAGATGGAAGCTATTTGAAAGAAATTTATGTTGACTGAGAGCATCATATTAAGGATTATTTTTTTGTTTTGGTTTTTAACATTTAAATCCTGGCTAAATTCACCAATAATAGAAATAGCAAGAGCATACCAAGAACTAGACATGCTAAAAGAACAGACTTAAGTTCACCTCCTTCCCCATTATCTCCCCAGAAGTGACCACATGGCATCACAAAGAAGTCCTTAGTTTAAGTTCTACCACTTGATGAAAACTCCCCGGCTACTTTCTTGGCACATCTGTAGGGTCTGTGCTTACAGTTGCTCTGCTGGGGTTCTCATTCCAGTCACCTGAGGCCTCTGCTCTGTCTTCTCCCGGGGAGGAACAGCTCCTGAGCTCTGCTGTTCAGTCTCGGTTCTTCCTTCCGTACATGCTCACATGCTCACTCCCGCCCTACCTGACTCATAAGATACATAGATGAGAGCACGGACGCACAGATCACAGCTGCACACTCACACAAGACCACAGAACCAGCTAAGCTAGTTGGGCTCCCTGGGGGGCTGGCAAGTCAGCTCGAGGCCCCAAGCAAGGGATGGCATGGGGCCACACAGCTTGTTTTCCAGCCTGCTGTAGGAGTTCTGCCTCAAGCAGAGAGGTTAAGTGAGGGTTGGTGGTAGAGTTCTGCGTAAAGGACCATTAGGGAAAAAAGAACAAAAACCAACTGAAAAGCTCCACTGTATCAGACTGTGGAAGAATGCTTTGTAACATTTTTCTCCATTAACCTCCTAGAGTTTTTCAGACAAACCCAAGCAGAGGAGACCACGTTGCAAAGAACCTGGAAAATTAGACCTCAGCTCTCTAGGTGGAGAAGAGAGGGTTCCTGCTGTCCCCAAGGAGCCAGGACTGAGGGTAGGAGGAGGGCTTTGGGTGTGGGAGCAAGGGGATCATCTTGATTGTGCCATGCCTTGCACACTTGGGAGAAAGCCCTGCTGAACAGTGGGTGGCTGGATGGCGTGTTCCCAGAGGACAAGAGGCCAGCACAGAAAGCTTAAACCACAGTAAGTGCCACCACCCTTGTCGAGCAGCTGCGTATCTCCTGAGGTTACGGTTTCCATCTTCACCTCCTAAACAGTGTGTTAAACCATTTGTACAGTCACACAGGATAAAAACCCTTAGCTCTGGACAGTCTGCTGTTTCCATTTTAATAGATGCATCAGGGAAACTTTCATGTCTTACCTAAGTTTTTAATGACCATTTAAGTAAGACATTTCTTCCTAGTGCCTTTGCACTAGCAATGAAAAACAGCTGACTCTAAGCATTGTTCCGTTCCTATTATAGAATCCTAAGACTGGAACCAGCTTCAAAGACATCGGCAGAATACTTGGAGTCTAACGAAGCTGAGTTAATTATAGTTTACAGATGGATGCGAGTTTGGAATGGAAACGTCGCAACCTCTAGGGGGCAGCAGTGACATTTCCCTTTTAAAAAAAAAAAAACATTGGCGTGGGCACACTGCATATAATGGACATCTTGTCTCAGTGTATCCAGGAGAGGAGCGCCTAGAAATTCCTATAGAGACATTTGCTCCTCCCCAGCTTTTCCATAAATGCAGGATCTCCTGGACATTCCCTCCTCAGCGCCTCAGCGCCTCAGCGCCTCAGCGCCTCAGCGCCTCAGCTGCAGCAGTCCCTGCATCAGCCTCCAAGGTGGGCTCACTGCTGTGGTTTCGTATTTAAGCTGCAGACACTACCCACTCTAGGAGCTCTTCTTGGCAGAAAGGAGTTGCCACTGGCTTTTGTCACTCACCCAGTAGCTCCACGCTCAGCTGCCTTCACTCACTTGTATGTGCTGCCACCACTGCTTCAGGGCAGGCCTGGTCAGTCCCTCAGATCTGCCATGTTGAAAGGTCGTCCTCCCTACCTTACCTCTTCCTCTTCTTGCTCTTAGACTGTGTTACCAGCTAACATGGCTTCTGTTTCTATACTACCTACATTTACTCAGTCTTCCCCTGGGCCTCAGCATATAGTGTCTTGAGAAAGGTCAGGGAATGACCTCCAGTTCCTGTCCCGTTACAATCCCTGAGTTGTTGGTTTACGGACATGCCCTTGACCTTCTTGTTTCGTCCTCCATGCCCAACGGTCCCCTCACATTCCCTGGAAGTTACTGCTCATCACTCCTTTGTGAGCACTGGCCCTTTGCCAACAAACCCATGTCATGCCTTCCAACCAGCCTCCTCTCCATGGCGCACACCTTCCTTTATGAAATCTCATTCCCTGCCTTGGAGATTCCTTTTCTACACTGAGGCAGAATAGGGAACTTGTCTGCCTGGCCCTCAGGGCCGCTCAGTCTTCCCAACACGTAGGTGGGCAGTGGTTCTCCACACCTCTGCCAGGGCAGACTGCTGCTTCTCCCCCAGAGGAACTCTTAGACCATTCAAGTGGGTGTGCCAAAAAGCTTATAAACAACAGAAACTTATTTCCCATAGTTCTGAAGGCTGAGAAATTGATGGTTGAATATCTAGTGAGGGTTCAGTATTCATAACCATCTTGCTGCATCCTTACATGGGGTATGACAAGTAAGTCTCTGGGCTCTCACCCATTCAGAAGGAGCTGACCCCCATAATCTCATTGACATAAAGCCCTCTCTGTCCCCAGCTTTGGGGATGGGATTTTAATATACAAAGTCCAAGGCAGAGACCCTTCCCCTTCTAAAAATAGATTAAAACCCACAAGGTGCTCGGTTTGAGTTCAGAATCCAGCTGTGTATGCTGAGGTTTATCTGGGAACAATCCATATAACTAACACCAGGGGCCTTGAGACTCATCTTTGTTTATAAGTTGTATCTGTACATATGTAGTTAATGTAGAGAGAGATCTTCATTTGTTTGCTGCAGATATGCTGTAACTACCTACGTGCCACCACTGTTACACATGTGAGCATTGATAGAATGTGCCAGCAAAGTCATACTCAGATTTTACCAGTGATTCCAAAAATTCCTCGGGACCTGGTATTGTCTGCTTGTTTTGTTTTGCTTTGGGGATTTCTAAACATTGAGTTGCTGGGTCTCTTTTCACCTAGTGCTTGTTGGATAAGCCTTTGTAACAGTAGCAAGAATGACTCAGTCACTATCCTGTTGCATCTACCCAAGAGTTTGAGGGTTAGAACAAATGTCATCATATACCGATGAGGCTGTTAGTGGGTTAGACTGGTGCAGCCGTCTGGCATGCCTCTGCTGTTGCTTGAGCACGGCACTCTTCTTGCTCTCCATGCGCTCTCTCCAGGCCTCCTCTGGAAGAGGAAACAGGTTTGCTCCCCCAGGGTATAATTACCAGGATGGAGAGCTGCCAAAGCCAGATTTGGCTGCTGTGTGTGGTCGCAGTGCTGCTGGGAGGGGCACCTGTCTATGGTGGGCAGCATCTGGGTGGCTGTAGCTAGCCCTCCTCCACAGGAAGTGTTGAAGGCTAGCTTCCTCTGTCAGTGCTTTCTACACTGTACACAAATTATTCTCTTCACCTGGGCTTTTCTGCTTTCTGGACCTGAGGAGAAAAGAAGAGCAGTCCAACACCCCATCGAGGTCTCATTTCTCAGAGGACCCTGTGTGGATGCTTGCTCTGTCTACAGCTCTCGGGAAGGGCAGGGAGAAGATGTTCTCACACAGCTCGGGGCCTGAGGAAATACCAAGTGCCAGGCCTGTTTTCCTCTTAGCAGAAAGATTTTGGGTGTGGACTGTGCCCTTCACAGTGGACAGTGGTGGTAGGAGCCAGAGCATGTGTGGTGCAAGGGAAGAAGACTCCCCAGCACCTTCCCCTGGCTCTCTGTTCTAGGTGGGCAGCAGAGAAGAGCCTCAGAGAAGCTGTGAAATGCAGCTGTGCTCAGCAAGTGGGATTATTAACCAAAAGGGACCAAGATAGCATGGCCCAGAGCAAGGTGGTTTGTGTCAGTGAGCATAAGACAGATTGGTAGAAAATGATTTTTTTAGCTGGATCCCATCCTTCAGACCTTGTTGTCTCTTTAGAAATAAGCAGCCAGGAGTTTATTCATACCTCAAAACCAGAGTGAGCCCTTGCCCAGCACACTCCTCAAGAAGCCACCCTGGCATACTGCTAGTGGGTGGTCCTGTCCTGCTGGGAGTGGAGGCACATGGCATGACGTGGTATAGAAAGCCTGGGTGCTTTCCTGCCCAGTCCCCACCCACTCCGCCCACAGGAGTCCTTGCCTCTCAGTTTTGAAAGGGAAGAGCTCCTGGTTTAACTGTTAAAGAGTTTCCTTCTAGATCAGTGATACTAAACTAAGGCTTTTTGGAAAGCTCTCTCAGCATTGACATAATAAAGCTTTTTGTCCGTGATAACTCTGTTTTTTTCTAAAATATTCTTTGGGAAAGTGAAGGACAAGCATAGCACTTCAAAAATCGCTCTCTGGGGACTCTAACGTTTGAGTCATGTGTCTGTGAGTTGTTAGTTTTCTGTGACGTGACACCCACACTGATGGACTGAGTTGAGAGGGGGTGATGGAGCCCTTGGCTGGCTGCTGACAGGCGTTTGTTCCATTGCTGCTCTTCCTGTCACCACTCAGACCTGAGCAGCTTCTTCAGGGCCTACTACTCCCTGCGAGAGAATATGCATCCTATGAGCTTCTCCTGGAGCCTGCCATGCCTGTGCTTACAGCTCATTGAAAGCTGGAAACTAGTGTCGCCAACACCCACTACTACCCTGCCAGGAGAGCTCTGTGGAGTGTTATCTTCTTTAATAGTTCTAGGAGAACAGAGTCAGGGAAAACAATGGGAGACACCAAAGCTCTGAGTAAAGATAGTAAGTAGATTACTTACCTGCTCAAAAGCCCGGTCTCCAGGCTGGGATACCCTTAACTTCCATGTTTCCTTTCCATGTTCTAAGGCTCTAGGCCCTAACAATAGGGTTTCTCTGATTCTTTGGTATCTGTTAGTAAAACTTTCTTTCTTACCCTTGTCTGCTCACCTGAGGAGTGCAGTCAGAACACTGCTCTGAGCTCAGACAGGCAGCTGTGGAGTCCTGCTTCCCTGCAGATCCTTGCTGTGCACCCACTCCACACTCTGAAGCGGCACCAGCTCAGCTCAGAGAGATGCTGGCTCATCCACACAGGGGCAAGTGGTGTTGTGTGCCATGGTACAAGACCCCTCACTAGTACTCTGAGCATCCTGTTTTCACGCTTGCTAGAACTGAAGGAACGTTGTAAAAAGAATGCTAGCTTTGAGACAGGACTACAGGAAGATACAGGGCAGCAGGGCTTCCCCTGTGCGTGCATGGGAAAGAACAGCCGTGTCTTAGTTAGGGTTTTACTGCTGTGAACAGACACCATGACCAATGCAAGTTTTATAAGAGACAACATTTAATTGGGGTTGGTTTACAGGCTCAGAGGTTCAGTCCATTGTCATCAAGGCAGAAACATGGCAGCATCCAGGCAGGCATGGTGCAGGAGGAGCTGAGAGTTCTACATCTTCACCTGAAGGCTGCTAATGGAAGACTGACTTCCAGGCAACTAGGGTGAAGGTCTTAGCCCCACACCCACAGTGACACACCTACTCCAACAAGGCCACACCTCCTAATAGTGCCACTCCCTAGGATAAGCATATACAAACCATCACAAGCGGTCAGCATGAGGAGCTTTCTTTGCATCACTCCTGTATGAAAAACGGTGGAGGCTGCTCAGCAGCACGAGGGGTTGTAATCCTGTGGGTCTGTATGACCTGGTAAACTAACTGCAGGACCAGAGAACGACTGGGAAAGGCATGTGCAGATATCTATGCCCAGGGATTGCAAGCAGCAGAGGGGAGGGAGGGAGGGAGGGAAAGAGGATAGATGAGAATGAATCACACTCTTGTGGAAGAAATAGGTTTCTCTCTTACAGGAGGTGGAGCTGTTATAATTCCAGTAGCTTTTGTAGCTTCCTCTCCACTGCAGGTCGTGGTCTCTGCCACAGCCTCCGCTCCCTTCCCACGGTCTTCCCTGCTTGTCCCCCATCAAGGACATGTGCTCATGGGGTCTGTGCTGTGATCCGGATAAGGCCTGGTGGGGAAGGGTCCATGGGCCCAGTGCTAGGTGACATTATGAGTCGTAGGAGCACGTGCTGACTGTGGGGCTTTCTGCTAATCCCAACTCTCAGGAGGCAGAGGCAGGCAGATCTCTGTGAGTTTAAGGCTAGCCTGGTCTACAGAGTGAGTTCTACTTACATAGAGAGACTATCTTTAAAACCTGAGCACACATTTAAAAAAAAAAAAAAAAACTAATAAAAAATGGGGGCAGGGAGAGAACTCCAAAAAGAAGAAAAATATAGGACCTTTCTTAAGGGGAACTAGAACCTCATTTACTTGAGAGCATTGCTCAGCGGTGCTCGGCATCCTTCATTGTACACAGCCTGTGTACACATTCTTTTTCATTTCAACTCACAACTTGCAGGGATTCAGAAAATACTGGGACGCACACATCATTGGCATGCCATGTCCTTAGTAAGTACTCTGTCTTAGTAAGTACTTTATTTGTGGGCTGAGCAGCGTGTTTAAACACTTTGCTGGCAGTGACAGGAGAGTGTCACTCTCTCCTGAGCCTCCCTGCCAGCTGTACTGTTGCGCAGTCCACTTTTTAACTGGAGTGCATCTGCCTCCAAATCCCCACCCAGCACACTCTGCTGCTTCAGTACAATCCTCTTGTTCTGAGAAAAATGGCTGGAATGTTCTATGAAGGGATTGTAGCCTTTTTTTTTTTTTTTTTTTTTTTTTTGGGTGTTTTTTTTTTTTTTTTTTTTTTTTTTTTTTTTTTTTTTTTGGTTTTTTGAGACAGGGTTTTTCTGTGTAGCTCCAACTGTCCTGGAACTCACTCTGTAGACCAGGCTGGCCTCGAACTCAGAAATCCGCCAGCCTCTGCCTCCCAAGTGCTGGGATTAAAGGCGTGCACCACCACCGGCAGTGCTGGTCTCCCTGCCCACCTCTGCCGGTTTCTCATACAGTGGAAACTGTTCTTCCAGTCAGCACTGGAAGGAAGCGCTGTTTGATGGGTACAGGCACTGGCTGCTTTCTTGCCACTGAATGCTTTTGTCCTCTAAGAGGCAAACCCCTCTGGGCCTTTGGACAGGAGATACTCTTACACTAGAGCCCTGTGTGGAACGGGGTTAAGCAATTGCCAGGACGCAGCTGCAGCCACCACGTGCCATCTGGTGACTTTCAGCATCCAATGTTTCTTTGTCCTTTTTCAGGGGTTTCTCCCAGAAAACAAATTCAATCACACCCTAGCTGAGCCTGTGCTTCGAGATGCAGGCACCCGCAGGAGAGGGAGGCGACCTCGGAATGAACTCCTAAAAGCTCCAGCCATTGTAGCAGACTCTCCTTCTGGAATGGGACCACTGTTCATGAATGGGCTGATTGCAGGGATGGACCTGGTAGGATTGCAGAATGTGAGAAATATTCCAGGCATTCCTCTCACTGGGCTGGTGGGCTTCCCAGCAAGTTTTGCCACCATGCCTACTGGTGAAGAGGTCAAAAACACCTTGAGCATGCTTCCCATGATGCTGCCAGGCATGGCCGCGGTGCCCCAGATGTTTGGTGTTGGCGGACTCCTCAACACACCCATGGCAACTACCTGCACGACCACTGCATCAGCGTCTCTCGCAAGCACAAAAAGTGGTACCTCAGCCACTGAAAAAACTACAGAGGACAAGCTCAGTGGCCGGGATGTGAAAGCAGACACTCTGGTGGAAGATAAGCCCGGCCCTAGTCCATTTTCTGATCAGTCCGAACCCACAATAACTACTAGTAGTCCTGTGGCTTTCAACCCATTTCTCATCCCAGGAGTGTCTCCTGGACTCATCTACCCTTCCATGTTTCTTTCCCCTGGCATGGGCATGGCTCTGCCAGCCATGCAGCAGGCCAGACACTCAGAGATGGTCGGTCTTGAGACCCAGAAGAGGAAAAAGAAGAAAGCAAAGGGGGACAAGCCCACCCCAGAGCCTGCTTCTGCATGTGAGCAGGAGCCAGGTAGTGATCAGAACTGCACCGAGTCCAGTGCCACTGTATCCCCAGAGAGAGAACACGTGGTACAGGCCAGGGAAGAGGGCCTGAAAGACTCCAATGATGATACCAATTAGAACTTTTTCATTTAAGAAATTATTGTGACTTGTAAGTTTCTTATCCCATAAAGGTTTGTTACTTCCCTCACTTCACCTTCATAAGAACCTGTGTTTTCATCAGTAATATCACCTACCTAATTCCTGTCTGAGAACTATGGTGACATGTTAATAGATGCAGGGTCTTGCCACTTTGTTAGATAAGTGTCACCTGCCTAGTCTAGGAGGCACAGAATTCTTTCTTTTATCCGGTTCATTCCAGCAATCACAGTTGATACAGTGCTTGGTGACGTACCCTTCTCCTTCTCTTTCAAGTCCTACTCATCTGAGGAAGAAAATAGCAGAAGAAAGTTGTCTAGGGATTCACTGTGGGGCCAAAGAGCAAAGACGAAAGTGAGTGCAAGTTCGTTCTTTTGTGAGCAACTGAATAAAAGGAACGTATCAAGGAAACCAAAAGGCGCACAGTAGGGAGTGGCAGTGCGTACTTTTTTAGTTCAGGCGTCCCTGTTTTAACATGGTTACCGAGTAGTATAGTTTACAGCATATAAACTAATGGTTCAAAATGCATATACTGATGGCTTCTTTAAAACAGGGACCTTCCAGATAGTAATATGGCTTCCCCTCAAGGTTTTCGCCCTCTTCAGCAGGAAGAACTACTGGCCAGCTAGGCAGTATACCTACCGGCCTGCTGAGTCTGAGATACTTCAGCACCTTGAGTTACTACAGCAGCAGGGAGGGCGCTGCTCAGAGTGCATGGGCGCTGCTGGCACTTATCCCACAGGAAACTGCAGCCACCCGTTTCCCCTTATAAGAAACCTGCTGGATTTCATTTTGTGTTCTTTCACCCAGAGCCAGGCTTTTTGGAGCCTAGGAAGGTAATGGCTAGGCACTTGATAGAATCTGTCATCAGCGTAACGTGTCAAAACACACAAACACCACCTTTTACATTGCAGCCGTGAAGATTTATCCCTCTCATTTTCTCTCTACTTGGACTGTATCTTAGAGTTGGGCCCAAATTCCAAATTGCCAGTCAGGCAAGGTTCTGCTGAGTCAGCAGCATCCGCTCTCCAGCTCTGTGGAAGAACTGAGCGGGGAGGAGCCCACTCGGCGGCCCTTCAGCTTCCCATCGGCTTTCTCCTCGTGTCTCATATGTCCTTCCCGATGGTCTCCTCGGACAGCTCCTGCTGAGACTTGAACCAGCCAAGCCTAATTCTCTAAGGCACAGGCTCAGGGGCTGGACAGGTGGTGGGTGTCCTGAGTACCAGGTTCACTTTGGTGTTACAATTGACTGTGTTTTTTTACTGTTTCTGTTACAGTTTTACTAAGTTATCAGAAGGTCCGAAAGTTTGGCATGCTATTTCAGTTTGCATTATTTATTTATGATGATTTTTGTCATTGTCTTTTATACATTTGGGTTATAAATTATGTAAATGTTAAAATGAGCATCTCAAAGAAGTCTGTTAAATTGTGACCGGAAAAAAAAAATCAGGTGTATTTTCAAAACGGAGAGTCCCAGTTTTATGAATCATAGATATAAACTAGAAATTCTATAACTGATCTATAAGAAAGAAGAATCCAAGAACTGAATAAATGATATTTAATGACGTCTTTGTAGTGTAGAAGGTCTGTGATGCTGATAACAGATTTCTTAGAAATGCTGCTCACTGTTGAACTAACATTCTGTTCAGTTTTGCCTCCAGTGGAAGCAGAAAGGGTTTTTCAGCTGTTAAATCCTAAAAATCAATATAATTTATTTATGTAAAAGAAACACGCAATCAATATATTTTTGAACCTTTTAAGTACTAATTTTCTTTTTATCAAGTAGAAAAAAATGTATTTGCCCTAAATCCTTAAAATACAAATGCTATAAAAACTCCTGTATCTTGAAAGCCTTACTGCAAATGAGCATTATAGACACCCAGCAGAGTCTGCTCCTCCTGTCGTCTCCTGTGTTGTCTCATGTGGAGAGATCCTCTCCCCAGCTTCCACTTAAATCTCCAAGTAGGTCACAGGGTCCGGTTTGGACCCGACTTAACCACCAGCATGCGCAATCCCTTGTTATATCTTACCAAACCTGTATGTTAACTCTCGGGTGTTTAGGCTTCTGTTGACTGCTGTTGTGATACTGTTTGCAAAATGAAATTGACACTGTGGATTATTTGCTCTGTAAGGCATAAGTGCTTCTTATTATTTTAACGTTCCGAGAGCAAAAGCCAAATTTAAACTCTTCAGCAAGCTCGAGCCTCTTCATCTAAGTCCATGTCATTCACAGCCATAACTTACTTCCGTTGGTCATTTTCACCATTCTCACACAATAAATTGTCTGTGGTCTTGTTCCTGGATTTAAAAAGGAAGTTCAAAATTCAGATTTATATTAAGGATTTCACTTGGATGTCTGGCTGCCTGGGCATTTTATGAATATATTATGTATACCAGGAATCTACACAGTCCTTCTGGGTGCCTGATTCCTGCTGGACAACACTCTTGGGAGCTGACCTGACCCATCTCCACTATCAGAACACAGATTAAATTGTGCCATGGAAAAGAGTTAGCAGTACAACCTCCCTCCAGTACCAGCCCAAAGGTTCTTCCTAAAGGACATAACCTTTAAACCCATACTGCACGTCTTACTGGAACCTGGAGTCTCCAAAGGAGCTAGGCTGCTGTGGGTGGTGTGTCCCATAGACACAAGAATACCTGGTCTCTGTTTAAGAACTTTGTTGCCCTGCATATGGGGAAGCACAGCTCCTTGGCTCCTGGACTAAATGAGATGATCAATGAGGCTGGAGGAAAGGAGTGGGCCTCAGTTAAGATGAAACAGGACTCGAGCCCAGCCTCCCCTGTGGGTGGAGTCCCTACCTGGGAGCCCTCACTAGGCAAGTAAGAGGGTGAGGTATTGAGGGTTGGGTGCAGAGCCCTTTGCTGTTATTTCTCACAGCAGGAAGTACGGTCACTAGCTTAAGATCTCTAATGGAGGATCAGTGAATGATTGCCGAGCATGACAGTGTAAATTTGATCTTCAGAAGCCACCTTGTGGAAGGAGAGACTCCTGAAAATTGTCCTCTCATGTTGTGTGTGTGTGTGTGTGTGTGTGTGTGCGCGCACACACACACACACACACACACACACACACACACACAGTGAATGGCCTTTTAAATCTCTAATGGAGGCGGCAGGGCCCTCCTGGATAGAGAAGAGCTAACTCACTAGTAGAATCTTGGTTTTATTCCTTGACTTGGCCCTTGACCCAGACACCCTCCCCCCCACCAAAGCAAGGGTTAGAAAGTACATTTTGCACCCTCATACAAGGGTTAGCCAAGTACACCCACACCTCCACCCCATGCAAGAGTTAGTCTGTACATGTTGCTAGTGTTTATTTGCCATAAGCTGCCAGGGCTATGTTAATCTTAGGAAGCATAGCTGAGGCCAGAGCTCATGGTCTCACGGACAGAAGACAACATCCCGGGTCTACCTTCTGTAATACCAGTCTGGGACCTCTCAACTTGGAGACCAGAACTCTGAAGGACTTAAATGAAATCTTGGCACTGGGGAAAAGGGCAGAAGCAAAGCCACCTCTGAAGACCTTGGTGCTTGATTCATTGGCATCTACTCTAAGTGGCCTCATTCATGTGCTTGATCTGGAAACCT
Organism: Apodemus agrarius; assembly: GCA_964023405.1. Taxonomy (NCBI): domain Eukaryota; kingdom Metazoa; phylum Chordata; class Mammalia; order Rodentia; family Muridae; genus Apodemus; species Apodemus agrarius. The sequence goes on from OZ030008.1 coordinate 18,641,587, forward strand.
CTAAAGAATTTAAGTCAGAATCTGCCAAACCCAAGGATTTGGTTTTAGTTTGGTTGTGTTTGCAGTTTTTTCAGACCTATTATCTGAAGTACAGGAGCTGAGCAGCAGGAGCCCAGGACATGCTACTTAGAGCTGCTTTTGTGGTTCCCCATACAAGATATCTGAGGCTTAAAATGAGAAGTGAATTAAGTACTATCTCCCACTAAGACCGTATTTCATGAGCTTAGTATGGGACTGAACACAACGTGACAATGACAGTCCCATGTTACCAAGACCGCTCTGATGCCTGAGCCCCGGAGAAGAAAAGTCAGAGCTGGGGTGAGAAGGGAGCAGTAGAGTCCCCGGCAGACCTCGCCTGAGGTGGATCCTCATCTGTGATCATTTATGTACTGAGGGATCAGTAGTGGGGTTGATGGAAATGGACAAAGTCAAGTCCTGAGTCATTTACTCCTTTCAGTGGCCAGTGAGAGTTACCAGCTCCACTAGGAAGAGAAACCAAAAGTAAAGAGCAAAGAAGGCCTTGCTGCAGGTAAACACCGCAGGAACCACTTTCCAGCCCAACTCCAGCCCACACAAGAAAGGCTGCTTTCCGAATGACCTGTGTTCTACATAGATGAAGAGACCATTGTACCAGGACTTACTCATAGTGCTTAATGGCCTTGTCCTCAGACCCCACAATAACTTTGGATAACTATATCCAGGAGAGACCTGAGGTCCAGAGAGGGTAGATAGCTTATCTAGTCAGTGAACTGGTCAGTGACAGAGCTGGGCTGTGAGAATCCAAATTGGTTCCAGAGCCCTAAGTTGACTGGGGAGTTGGAGGGAGCGGGCAGCTGTTCTGCCTGGGAGCTTCCTAAACTAAAAGTAAATGCAGACTGGCTGAGGGACAGGGACTGTGCTAGCTTGTGCCGCCCTAAGCCACCAGTGTTGGCCTGGAGGCCAATCAGGAGGCAATTAATTTGGGCAAGAATTTCTTAGCCCTGTTAACACTGGTGTTGAGAGGTTTCTGGGCCGGGATGTAATCTGGAGACATCTTGGTATCTCTGTGCTTGGCCTCACCAACCTAGGGAAGTGACTACCCATCTCAAAGGTGGAAAGAATGGCAGGCCTTGAGTACCTGCTCAGCTAGAAGACCGGAGGGAGAGGGACCTACAAAAGAGAACTCACACTCCTCACACTTGGCCTCCCACCCCAGGCAGCTGACACTTGCACCATTGATGATCATCACGGTGACTATTGGTGCCTCTCTGGGTCACTGTGTCAGGGCTTGAGAGACGTGAGCTTATCATAGCATGTGCTCCTCAGATGAGAACCCAGTTCAAGATGGCTACATGCCTTCAGTGGCACAACCGGTGAGCAGAAAGACAAGAATGAAGGACAGTCTAAGTGCACTCACTGTCCTTACTGTGGCTTTGGCTTCGTGCAGGAAGCCACAGGCCCCACATAGCTTCCTAGTGGGAAGCCAGCCAACTGCAACCACAGGCTAAGAAGGGGCTTCATATGGATAAATTATGGGAAAAGCCAAAGGAATATTCCATGGACATGGAGATTATATCACATTTAAGTTACCATAAAGTTAGTGCTCAGCCACACTCACTCCAAGCGACGCTGCTTTTGTGCTGAGACCACTGTTGTCACAGAAGCCTATGTCTGTGAAAGCCTAAGACATTCATTCCCTGGCCCTTAACCAAGATTCTGGTCTGCTGACTCCTGGCCCACAACATCAATTTAATTTATAGACTATTTGTTAAGTCAGTTAAAATATACTCATATGAACTCAAACATGGTTCTATAGGAATGTGGATCCTACAGTAGAATCATTAACATTTAAGATAAAACAACTTGAAAGCAGCCCTAGGCTCCAGGCAGCCCCTAGGCATGGAGTAAAACTATGGCTTTAACATTGTAGGAAGAGTTTGGTCTGTCCTACCCTGCCCCTTCCACACATTTTCTGGGAGCCAGAAGAAGGCAGCTGTTGAGCTGAGATTACTGAAGGGCAGATCCAGGAAGTGTGTGAGGAAAATTGGGATATAAGGAGATAACCAGGAGGCCAAGCCCTTTGTGGCTTGTCTGTCAGTGAAACTGACGGTCCTCATAAGTGACAGGCTGGCCAGCATAGCGGACCACAGGGAAACCTTACAGGGAGACAGGCCTGTCAGGTGAGCTCTGTATCAGCGTAGAAGGGAGCTTCTTCCACCACAATCCAGATCGGGGTAGCCAACACACCCTGAGCTCCCTCCAGCCGGCTGGACTCTGAAATGTCTTCGAGACTTCCAGGCTCTCCCACAATGGACCCAGCTGGCTGTACCCCACCTCGGGGATCTGATTGTTCAGTGAGTGACAGAAAGGACGATTCAGTTGTGCGGTCATTGCCCTTTCCGACTTAACACCGGGTAGGACTTGAGCATTTTGTTCCAATGCTGGCCTGTATGTGCTGCTACTCAATGATAGTAACCTCCAGGGGCTTCGGAGTCGCCCCGCCTGGAGGAAGTCCTCCAGCCTTCAGAAAGGAAGATGGGAGTTCCCCCATCTACAGCCCTAGTGCGGAAAAATTATAGAACTCTTTAGAGGATTTGTCTTAGTCTGTTTGCGCTGCCATAACAGCATTGCGCAGTCTGGGAAGTGTAAACACCTTTTCCCACCATCAGGAGGTCAGGAGTCCAAGATCAGGGTTCTGACCTACCCATCTGTTTCTGCTGAACACTTACTGGCTTTCAAACAGCTGCATTCTCATGGTGGGCACCCGGAGCAGATGTGTGGAGGAAGAGAGTTCTTTAAGGCCCCTTCTAAGGATGTAGCCAGGGTTTGCTGTCATGGGCACAAAGGACACTCTTGGTGTTCTTCACCACAGTGGACAAAGTGTGGACATCCACCTCTGTTCAAACAGCTGCCCCCACAGGGAGCTGAGAAGCAAGTGTGTCTATCCAAGGAGCTTCCCACGACTCACAGGCACTTCACTGTAAAGTGGTTCTCAACCTCCCTAATGCTGCGACCCTTTAATAACAGTTCCACATGCTGTGGCGACCCCCAACCATAAGATTATTTTAATTGCTACTTCATAACTGGACTCTCGCTCCTGTCATGAATTGTAATATATTTTTGGAGTAGAGGCTAGACAAAGGGGTTGTGACCCACAGTTGAGAACCGCTGCTCCAGGTACAGCACTGCTTGTGAACCCAGATGCCTACTGCTCAGGGCTCACACCACTCAGGATGACATGCCTGGATGACATGGAGGCTTAGGGTGGCAGGAGGTGATGAAGACCAGGACCTTGACACTTGGCTGCTTAGCGGGCACCTCAGTAGCCGGTGGCTGCCCTACAGGGGTGTGAGCTCTCTGCTGACTCATACCTCACCCAGCAGAGCATGGCAATGCAGGTGTTTATATTTCCTTGATATTTTAAAATGCACTTCACTTATGCTTTGAGAATGTCATGCATGTCTATGACGTCTTTTGCTCATAGTTACCCTCTTACATCCCCTCCGACTTCTCCCAGACTCCTTGCCACCACATCTTCCACCCATCGCCATAGTCTCTTTTGTTAACCCACCGAATCCATGAGTGTTTCTAGTGAGTGTGTGGATGTGGGCCATCCACTGGAGCACGGGCCAGTAGCCATATCCCTGAACAAAACTGATCTTCCGCCCCTCGCAGCTATCAACAGTGAGTGCCTCTGCTAGGGGTGGGGCTTTGTGAGTGCCCTCCTCTCCCCCTCCCCTCCCCGTCTGTGAGGAGAATTGCTGTGAAATGGTGTCTTCCTGCTGTGATGAGGCTTTGCACATTGGGTCTCACAACAGTCACTTTCTCAAGACCTGAACACAATCAAATTCGGACTCTTAAGTGTCTGCGATCAGTTATTTTCACACCCTGAGGCAATCTGTCTGCAGGCTGAACCTAGTTCACAGAGCTCAGTGTGAGTGATTACAGACCCGTGGGTGCTGACAGGTTCCTGATACAATCCAAAGGTAATAAGGAGATGCAGAAGCAGATTCCGAGTGGAGGGAGGAGACGCCCCTGCCCTGCACTGCAGTGTCCCCTGGCTTTAAAAGCAGGCTTCTCAGGAGGTTTCAGTGCAACACTGAGGCCAGACAAGTAGCTTAATGAAGTCCTGAGTCTAACCTGTCTTTGGGCCCTGCTGGACTTGTGGCACCACCCTTCAGATAACCTCGGGTTTTCTCCCAGTGCGTCTGGGCTCCTGGACCCTTCATGATTGCCAAAACTCTCACTATAGCCCCCTGCAGGGCTGAATGCAGGGAGCAGAGCAGCCAGAGGGAAATGGAGCGCCATCTCCAGCATGCCTCCTTTTTCCTGGATCTGCCCCGGCTGTGACAGACCAAGACAGCTGTGGCTGCCTGGACACCACTACAGTCTTGCCCTTCCCGCCCCGCCCCCACCCCTCCCCACCCTGACTTCAGCTCTGACCCAGGCTTTTCCACTCAGACTTTCCAGACAGCAAAGCCGCATGGCCAAAGGAGGGAGGAAGGGGAGATTCGGCAGGGATTGGACACAAGGTCTCAGCATCTTTTGGATCCTATATCTATTTCCAGCATCCAGGAAGCCCTTCCTAATCTGGGCCAACTTCCCAACTCTCATCCCTGGGACCCCAAAAGCCACCCTACTTAACTCTTATAAATGCCCTCATCCACAGGCCAATGAAACATGACCTCGCTTACCCCCTTGGGCAATTATTGCTTGAACCCCTTGGGACTCTGGAATAAAACCCTGTGCAAACACGGGAAGACCCTCATCACCGTGCAGGCAGCAGCATTACAGATGAGCCTCAGTGGGACTAGGAGAAATGAGCCCATGACCCCCAGCACCCAAGTCAAGTGCTGGGAAACCCCTGACTTTGCTATTGGGGTGGGGGGGGTTTTGTTCCCCTCAGACCAGAGGAAGGGGCTCAGAGCTTGCTACTGGGAAGTCTCGGGAAGCCACCAGCTGCTTACAATTGGGGCCAACTCCAGGATGTTCTCTGCAGAGGCTGACGGCTGCTGAGATGGGGCCTGGATCCCACATGGCCTGGGCCTCTTCTCCTGTGTCTGTTCAATGAAGAAGGCCCCTCCGGCTCTGCTGCTCCAGCATGGAACTGTGAGTTGCTATGCCCCCTTGTTGGGGTATGAGGTCTTCAGACCAGGTTCAGCCTTAGACTGCAGGGCCCTCTCTCCCTGGCTGGACCTCAGCACTGATGTTCCCATTCTGTCTTGCATTAGAGTAGGGGTCCTAAGTCTCCCAGGCAGGATCCCTGCCTTCCTATTAATCTGTTCCCCATGAAGCTTCTTGTAAATTCTTTGGCTGAGGACCAAGGAACTTTTGAAAACTCTATGGGCTAGACCAAGATGTACAGACCTGTCTTCCTCCCAGAGTTGATAGAGGCCAGATTGTTCACAAATACCGAGATGGAAGCTGGAGATGGAGAGAGGAAAGGACTGTGTAAAGTGGCCTTGCCTACCACAGAGCCCCTGGCAGCAGTCTGCCCATCAGAGTGGGTGGGATGTGGGCAGAGGTAAAGCCTAGAACCAGGCGACTCCCATAGACACACGTGACATATATGTGACATATATGAAGTCACCCACACTAACATGTTTAGGTATAGATGTGTTATATAGGTAACACACTTTGGAACTATATACTTAACATGATTGATGTATAAGAGAGAGGGGCACAGATGACCCAGGCAGTACAGCTGCAGAGTCGTATGCAAACATGCTCTTATAGAGAGACACAAACTCCCCAAAGATGTACACAAAGGTTCCCACTACAGATAACAATGCCAAGTCAGACACAAGAGGTGAGGAAAGAGCTGGAACTCACTGTGCATCTAGCCTGCTGGGACCCAACACACATACATGTGTATGTATATGTATGTGCCCTTGTGTGTGCACACACACACATGCATACACACAGAAAAGCTCTTCCTCCATGATGGTTTCTGTGTATTCTGGGTAACAACATGTAGTCAAGAACTGGTGCTGGGGATGAAGGCAGCTTTGTCTGCTGGGAATGGGACTATTGACGCAGCTTCAGCCTCCTCCAGAGTAAGTGCCAGGCCAGTTCCCCACCCTGGAAGGAAGGTCAAGTAAGGCCCAGGCTAGGATGGGGGGCAGGCAGGAAGCTGGGAGCTGTGGTAGGCTCTGCCACTCATCCCAGAGGACAGGGTCCAGCTATGGCACAAAGCCTGGAAAGCCAGTTGTCCCCCGCCATGGCTACTCTGACTTCTGACCTTGGGCTAGCTTAGGCTACATGCCTGTCATAAGCTTATATAGCTCCACCTTTTTAGTGGAGTGGGAGGTCGGCCTCTGAGTTAGAAAGACCTGACAGTTAGAAAGAACCTTGGTTTTGTCACTGTGACTAGGTGGCTTTGAGAAGACAGCAAACATGTTTGAGTTTCTGACAAGTGACCAAAGGCAAGGCCTCTATCAGCCTGGGAGCCCCATGGCCTTCTGGGTGTGCAAAGTGTCCTCCAGTAGAGCTGACCCACCAGGCCCCTGCCCCCTCACCCAGCCCACAGCAGTCCCTCCTGCTGTTCTAGGCACAGGGGGAGCGCCCCCCCCATCTCTAGAGTTTCTCCCTATTTCCTGCCGCTGCTGGGGTGCTTTGGGATGCTCTGTGCCCTGTTTGTTGCCTGACCCAGACCCAGCCAGGCGTCTGTCCCTTTAGAGCACATCCCCTGAAGGCTGACAAGAGCAGCCTCGTTTTCCTAACTCCAGAAAAGCCCTGAGGTTCACACGGGATTTGTGCTCTTCCAAACTCAAGTTGAAATTTATTTTCCAAGATAAGAGCTTTGAAAGATGGCAGGATCCTGAAAAGCTTTTGGGCGGTGATGTGGGGGCCCATGCCTGCCCTCGGGAAGGGCCTGATACTGCTCAGAGCTCTAGTGGAAACGGATTTTTTTTTTTTAAGTCAAGACAACCCACATGCTTTCTTTTTCCATACAACAGCACTCCGTGCCTTTCTGCCATGGTGAAGATATGACCAAGGGGCTCACCAGAAGCAACTGCATGGATACCTAGCCTTCAGATCTGGAAACGAGATAGGCTCATCTGGTCATGGGTATTCTGTTACAGAAACAGAAAACAGGGTAAGACAGAAAATGATTTTGCTTTGGGAGACTCTCCCAAGTAGCCAAGCAGTTCCAGACAGCTCTAGACCTCAATCCAGTCATCCACCCAAGGGGGCTTCACTTGAGGCCCTCCCCTACTAACCTTGATGCTAGGATTCAGCAGAGGGCTGCAGGGACAGATAGACAAAAGTGTCTTTGTGGGCTGGGTTCCCCCTCACTGTGCACAAACCTTCTGCACCCCACATGGCTATGTCTGCTAATGAATTGGAATCACCCCATAAGCGCAGATCTTTGTACCCCAACAAAAGTTTGAAGTGTTACCATCAGAACCCTGTTTCCCAGTCAGCTCATCGATGGTAGACTGCACATCTCAAGAACAGGATATAGATAGGCCACAGGCTAAGTGAACCAGATTGTCAGCGACAGCAGGGACTTTCAAGTGCATTAGGTAAAAATGCCCAACAGTCCAACAATTACTCTTTATGCTTGTGTGTGTGTGTGTGTGTGTGTGTGTGTGTGTGTGTGTGTGTGAGAGAGAGAGAGAGAGAGAGAGAGAGAGAGAGAGAGAGAGAGAGAGATGCAAGAGGGATAACAGATGTGCCACAGTGTCTATGCAGAGGTCAGAAGACAAATTTCAGGAGTCCTCTCCCACTATCGGAGAATGAAACTCCGATTATGAACTCTTTTACTCTTTTAACCCCTCAGGGTATCTCATTAACCCATTTTCATGTGAGTGGAAAGGGTGTGAGGATGGTGGGGGGTGCACATACCAGATACACAGATACGTGGAAACCCCTGTCTAGACCACAGCCTACCTGAGGACTGCCCCAGCCTATTTTCTCTTGCGATTACTGGCCACAGACCACAATATTTATAAAGCTAGGAGATTTAATCAGTTCCTGGTCCTAGTGTCTAGGAAGCCCAAGAGTGTGGCGCTGGTGGTGCAGGTGTGTGTCAGCCCTGGGCTGCCATCCTTTTCCTATAAAGCCACAAGGCTTATTATGGGGTCCTAACTACCTCCCAGAGGTCCCCTGGCCCTGTGCTGATGAGCAAAACCTGACACTGGGCAGAACAAGTGGGCACTGGGCAGGATGGCAAGCTGGCGCTGTGGTAGCCCCTGGAGAGCACCTTGACTTGAAAGACAAGGTGAATCAAAGACAATTTTTCAAGATGGGCTGGAGTTTGAAGGAAAGCTGGAGTTTGTCCAGGAAAAGTGACCAGCTCAACTAAACGTGGCAGGATTAGGGGAACACCTGGTGATGCCAGACAGACTGGCAAAGTGTGGGGTGTTCTGGGCGAAGGAAGGCGAGAGAGTGTTTGGCTGAGCAGGGAAGCTACTGGCACCAGAGGGAATGTGACTGCCAGGGAGACTGGGGAACCCCTGGCTCCAGCCCTGGAGCTGCTCTTCTGAGACATCTCCACTTAACATGTCCAACTCAAACCCACTCTCCAGGGTTCATCCTAGGTCAAATCCACTGTGGTCAAATTCTCCTTGATTCTTGGCTCGGGGTCTCCCTCCCTCCCTCCCTCCCTCCCTTCCTTCCTCTCTCCCTCTCCTCTAGATTGAAAGAAACCTCACACTGTGAGTTTGTAAATCTATCAACCTGTTCAGATATTCTCGTTCACACTGTGTAAGCATCTGAGTTCTTTTACAGTTTCGTGTTTCCTTTTTCTCCCCTAATATTTAAACCTTTAAGCCATCTGTGGTTTATTTTGGTATAAGGTAGGAATCTAACTTTATTTTTTCCAAATCCTTAGCCAGTTATTCTGTCCCATTTTCTGAGTAATCCATCATTTCTGCAATAGTTTGTTTATTTTTTTCCAAGATTTCATTCCCCTCCTGCTTGGCTTTAAAGGTATAGTTGCTGTGTAGAAAAAAGAAGAATGAGAAAGAGCCAGAAAGGAAAAATGTGGCAATCCCACTGGGATGTGTGGCTCGGAACACGAGAGTCCTCCTCTCTTCCCACCTCCCCAAGAAAATGACAACTGGTTGTTACTTACTGTGTGTCTGCTCATTACTGCATAGTGGCTTGTAACCGGGTTTCCCTTCTACACATAGACAGAGAAAGGGGAAAATCTAAAATGAATAATCATCTCTAGATACTATGCATTAACATAAAAAATATATTACGGGGGGGGGGCTGGCGAGTCATCTCAGTGGCTAACGAAGGTTGCCCCCACACCTGAAGACCTGAGTTCAGTCCTCAAGAGCAGCATGGTGGGAGGAGAGAGCCAACTTCTGCAAGTGGTCCTCTGACCTCCATGCGCATCCGTTGCTCATGCGTGCCCCGCGTACAAAAACACTCGAACAAATGAACAAAGCAAACCAGTGGGGTGAAGAGACAGCTCAGCTGTTGAGACCACTGGCTTCTTCCAAAGGACCAGGCTCAGTTCCCAGCACCCCCACAGTGGCTCACAACCATCTGTAACTCCAGTTCCAGAGGGAATGACACCCTCTTCTGGCCCAAACCCACAGTAGGCTGCTCACAACAAACTCTAATTCTAGCTCCAAGGTATCTGATGCCCTCTTCTGGTCTCCCTAGGCACCTGCACTCATGTGCACCTACCTCCACTTAAGACACCCGTGCAAACATATAATTTGTAAAATTTTAAGTTAGTTTTTTAAAAAGAAGCAACATACACACACACACACACACACACACACACACACACATAGTTGGAAACTCAGAAGGCCGAAGCTAACAGAAGGATCAGGAGTTCAAGGCCAGTCTGAGCCACATAGCAAGACTGTTTAAAAAGAACAAAAGGAAGAAGAGGGATCTGAGAAGGTGAGTCAGTAGATTAACTCTTTGCTGTTCAGTCACTGCACCCTGTGAATGCTGAGTGTGGTGGGCCGCCTGCAAACCCAGCACTCGGGGAACAGAGACGGGACATCCCCTCCTCCAGCAAGCTGACCAGTAAGACTAACCAAATCTGCAAGCTCTCAGTTTATGTGCCACTCGGCCTCGATCAATAAGGTGGAAAATAATCACAGGAGACACCCCGGCCTCCACATGCGGGAGTGTGTGTGTGTCTGCATACCTCCCACATACATGTAGACCCCCACATGTGTGGACAGACACACACACATACAAGCATATGAAGAGGAGAAAAATAAAAAAATGAATACTTTTGTGTCACTCACTACCGGCCCTGCCCGTGCCGAGACCCTCTCCCCAGACATAACCAAGGCTGAAATGGCCCCTTCGCTCTAGTCTGAAGAGAACATCTCTCTTCCATTCCAAGTTTTCGTCTGTAAAGGGTCCACTTGGGATCTTCGGTTTGCTGTGCCAGACTGTGTTTTCTCCTGCCAGCGACAAACTGTGGAAAGCCTCTGAGTTTTACCGCACGGTTCACTCCTGAGCTCTCACGTCTTTGCCTCATTGTTTGCTTCAGAAACACTGCGACTACTCTACAGCTATTTTCCTCATGAGCCTTATATTGTACACTCCTCCTCATTGACTGGAATTTTGTTGGAACTGAATTGTTCTTACAGATTATTAGATTATTTTGTCTATGGGGTGGATTTCCCCTTTGGTGTCTCTCTGCTGTGACTGGGTTCAGACTTTGTGACTCTCTTCATGGGTCCTCTGCTTCCTCCTGAGAGTTCTCTTAATCTCAAGGCACCTGGTGTTACAGGCACAGCGACCTGCGAGGCAGAGAAAGCTGGAGGCCCAGTGGCCAGGAGGCTAGGAGGGGCTGTTGGCACTCAACAGAGCTCTAGCGAGCACAGCTTGCACAAGCTCCAGGGGTCACCCAGGGGCCACTTGGGCTCAGCAAACAGAAGAATGTTCTATCTGTTGGCGCTGTGAGGCCACGGAATGACTTCTGGAGGAGGCAATGAGCTCTTCAACCCTGGCTCTTTCCCAGTGTTCCAGGGAGAAATGGAGTCTGGGCTGCCTACAGGCTTCCTAGTTGGTGACAGGCACAGGGGAAGGTGCTAGATCAGAAACACCACACACACACACACACACACACACACACACACACACACACACGCATGCACACACACATGCATGCATGCACATGCACATGTACATACACATGTATGCACACACATACACACATGCACACATGCATGTGCACTCACACGCACTGGTGTTTTTACCTTGTGCAAAGCAAAAAGGCCAAACCTTCCAGCCTCCACTCTGTTCCTCTCAGCTCATTTTTCTTTTTACATTGACCTCCTTCAGGTGGAATGGTGTTTCTCTATTTCACATTCTAAGACACAAATGTCTCTGCAAGCCAGGTGACTACCAACACACCTACCAAGGACCTGGATTCTTTCAAACGGACTCTTCCCTGGCCACTGTTCTGATTGTCTCTGGGGGTCCTTGTTCAGAGTCAGGCTGACAAATAGAAACCTGTGTCATCCTCTCCACCTCTTAATCCTGGGACAGTTTCTGGGCAAGTGAGTAGCCCAGTGGGCAGAGAACAGGCACCTCCAGCTTGCCTCCCATCCCTGGTTTTGCATGTACACACAGTCCTCTTTCTCCCCGGGGTAGCACTCAGCTTGGCTTGCAGTGTCCTCAGGGGGCCAATGGGCTTCTTGATTCCAGCCTGCACATCTGGAAGTTGACGCTATTAAAACAAACCCCATTATATAACAAACGGACATCTGGAACCCTTTAGCACTGAGTTTTTAGAAAAAGACATTGTTTTGGATATGCTTGCTCCTAAGAATGTGGCACAGCGCCCTCCCTCTGGCTGTCCAGGAACCCAGGGACCAAGTGGCCTCCCCTGAGTCCATTTTTCAAGGTACGGGGCCAGAGGTGATCTGAGGCACAGACAAGGAAAGAGACCCCACACAAGACAGACAGCCTCATGTGTTCCTGCTGTCTGCATCTTTGCAAGCTCCCTTTCCAGACTCATTTGAATCTTTACCCAAAAAAATACCTACTATGTGCTGCCATTTCCATAACAGTCACATATCTATCCCTAATACAGTGGTGAATCTACATACTCCAGAATGCCACCCACCCCCCAAGGCCTGCAGGGATCAGGAGGCAGCTCCAGGAGTGACAGTGCTTGCTACATAAGCCTGACAACCTGCGTGCGGGGAGCATCAACCCACATTGAAAAGTCCAGATTTAATGATATGGATCCATAAACCAATGGTAGGATGGGTGGTGGAGACAGGAGAATCACCAGAATTTGGCAGGCTGGCTCACCTCAGGCATGCCACATGGCAGAAACAAGAGGCCCTGCCTCCAGTCAGGATGGAAAGTGAGAGATAACTCCAGAAAGTTGTCCTCTGATCTCCACATATGCGTTTGGCATGCATGTGCGCACACACACACACACACACACACAGCCCTCAATCTGGGCATACTGGCATGCACCTACCTGTGTTCCCAGCTCCTCGGGAAGCCTGAAGAGGGAGGGTGAGCCTGGGTAACACCATGGAAACCAACAGAGGGAGGGAAGGAGAGAAAGGTGAAAAACAGAGAGCGCCTGGACTACTTGAATTACTATTGTAATTGTTTTGGTATTGTACTGCATTGTTGTTACTTTGTTATTGATACATGTATACGGCATCTTGCCTGCATGTATGTCTGTGTACAATGTGCATGTAGTACCCACAGAAACCAGAAGAGGGTGTGCGATGCCCTCTGAACACTGAACAGTGCTTTAGCCACCCTGACTTCAATCTCCAGGACTACAAGCCTGACCACCCTTAGACCTCGTCTATGCATCTTCTGTGCATCCTCCATCCACCCGCAGGCTCTTCTCCCTACCCAACTTTCCTGCACACACTGGTGGGAGTGCTGGCACAAACATGACCTGGGCATAAGTGAGCAGACCTTGATCTATCATCAAGAACCTCTGTAAGACACGTCTGACTGGAGTTGGGGGTATCCTCCATCAGGATGCATGCACAAGGCCCCGGCAGCACTGTGCCTTGTAATCACCATCTCCGGGAAGTGGAAGCAGAAGGATGGGATGTTTACTACCATCCTCGGCTACTTGGCATGCTCAAGGCCAGTCTGGACTATATGAGACTATCTCAATATTAAACATAAAAAAAAATTAAAGAACTGTCTAGCTACAGGCTGGAGCGATGACTCTGTTGTTAGGAGTACTGGCTACTCTTGCAGACAGCCCAGGTTTGAGGTCCAGCATCCACATCGTGAATTAACAATATATAACTCCCAAATTCCAGGGATAATGATGCCTCTTTCTGATCTTTAAGTACACCAATCATACATAAATTATCTACATATATACATGTAGACAAAACACTCATGCATGGTAATTAATCCAAAAAGGATTTTTTTTCCCTGTCTGGCTAACATTTCCAAATGGAAGTTCTAATTTAAAATTTTTCCCAGCCGGGTGGTGGCAGCGCACGCCTTTAATCCCAGCACTTGGGAGGCAGAGGCAGGTGGATTTCTGAGTTCGAGGCCAGCCTGGTCTACAGAGTGAGTTCCAGGACAGCCAGGGCTACACAGAGAAACGCTGTCTCGAAAAAAAAAATCCCAACAGTTTATAACCAATATGTTCAAAAATACAAAAAGAAAGATCTTAACAACTTGTACATAGAACACATATGTGTACATACATGGTGCCTGCGCAATAGTTGGTGGGCAACTCTGCATTTCAGTCAATTCCAAAGCAAGTTGTAGGCATCAGTATACTTTCCATCACTGACACTATGCATGTATAACACTGTTTCTGGGTTTTACTATGTGCCTGCAAATGTGTATTAGAGTGTACGTGTGAGCGCCAGTGTACAAGTGCTAGGGCAAGCATGTGGAGGTCAGAGGGCGTCTTCACATGTGCATCATTGCCTCCTGCCTTGTTTGTGACAGTGTCTCTTCGTCACTTCTGCATGCACCTCATCTCCCAGTAGGGACACAATGGAATCACAAACATGTGTGCTACTATGTCTGCCTTGATGTGGGTTAAGGGGATTCAAACCTAAACCATCAGGCTTACAGAGGAGGCGCCATCCCAGCCTGTTTGGGGGCTTCCTTGAGGAGAAATTGATAGACAGATGCACAAGCCTTATGGACCCGGTTTCAGTGAGCTTGGCTTGTGTAGACACCTGTACAATGCAACATTGTCTTCAAAAGCCATCCATTGTCAACCCCACTGAGCCCCAGCCTCCCTCCTGCTCTCTGGACCCTCACCCCTCCCAGAATCATCATTGCTTCCCCAGGACCTCAAAATGTGATTGTACTTGGAGATGGGTTCTTTCAAGAGGCTATTCAACAAAAATAATGTTTACCATAAGCCCTAATGTCCTGTGACCGTGTCCTTATTGAAAGAGAAGTTAAGGCACAGCTATGCACAGAGAAGACCATGTGAAGACAGGGGTTTTCTTCCTCAGAGGGAAAAAAACCCTCCAGCAACTCCCTGATAGCAGGCTTGAGCCTCCAGGATTGGAAGTGAATGTGTTTTTGTTGTTTAATATGCCCACTGAGGAGCTTTGTTTGAGCATTCCTAACCACCTAAGATGGATTGGACTTGTCTTTTCAGGGTTTCATATAAATAAAATCAGGAGCTGAAAATGGACAGTCAGAAAAACAACTACGAGGTCCAAAGCTCAGTCCCCAGAACACATGCAAACTCCAGCATGTGGAGGTACAGATTTGTGTTCCTCGTGCTGAGGAGGCAGAGGTGGGTAGACCGCTGAGGCTCAGCCAGACTAGTCAGACTGGTGTAGGTGGAACCCAGGTCCCACCGAGAGATCCCGTCTCAAAAGCACAAGGTTAGACTGGAGAGATGTCTTGATAGTAAGAAAGCTTGCCATACAAGTGTGAGAAGTTGAGTTGAGGTTCCCCCAAACCCATGTAAAAATTGGGCATAGGCCAATGAAATGACTCAGTGGGTAGAGGGGCATTTGCCAAGTCTGTTGGCTTGAATTCTTGTCCTCAGACACACATAGTGAAAGAACAGACTCCCACAAACTATGCTCTGATGGACACACACACACACACACACACACACACACACACACATATGCACACACATGCCATGTGTGCCTGTAACCTCAGCATGGGGAGGAATGCCATGATGGAAGTCCTAGAGCTTGCTGGCCAGCCAGCCTGGCTGAAAATAGCCAGGTTCAGTGACAGAGGCTACCTCAAGGGCATAAGATAGAGTTATTGATAGAGAAGATACCCGGTGTCCTCTAGCCTGGGCACATGAATAGCACCTGCACAAACATTATGTGTGTGTGTGTGTGTGTGTGTGTGTGTGTGTGTGTGTGTCTTTCTTTGTCCAGCCTAAGGCTCCTGGGGTTTATCTATGACATCTTGTCCATTTTCATCTATGGTTAATATTCCACCGTATGGCATCAGAGCAATTTGTTTTCTTTAACTATTGGTTGCTAAACGTTTACTTTGTATATTTTACAGTTTCTTCTGCTCAACAGCTGTCAGGTCTGGGACCTCTTCCTAGACAGCACATCAGAAGTGGAATTCTGGGCTGCTATCAGGAGAAAGTGCGCTTTCTGCGCTGTCACTAATAATAGCTTAGAGCAAGGAGCTGGGTGGCGATGACCGTCAAATCACCAGGCGCCGAGATCAATCAATCTGCTGATCATAGGAGAAGTGGTATGGTTAGAGCTTTGTGAAACCCACTCAACTGTGATACCAAAATGCTTTGGGGGTGCCCATATTTTTATGCATGTGCGTGACGGTCAGTGTGATACAACCTAAAATTACCTAGGAAGGGAGGCTCAAGGAGGGATTGTCAAGATTAGGTTAGCTTGTGGCCAAGTCAGAGAGTCCGGGGTGGGGGTGGGGAGGACATTATTTTGAATACATTACTTGAGGCTAAAATACTTTCCCCCTGAGGATGGCATCATCCCCAAAACAAAGAGCCCTGGATTGTATAGGGATAAAGAGAGCTGGCTGAGTGCGACTCGGTATGCGGAATTCCTTCCTGCATGCTTCTTTTTCTTTTTTAAGATTTATTTATTCTATTAAGTACACCGTAGCTGTCTTCAGACACACCAGAAGAGGACGTCAGACCTCGTTACGGATGGTTGTGAGCCACCACGGCTGAGCCATCTCTCCAGCCCCTCCTTCATGCTTCTTATCTACGGATGCAACGTGACCACGTGTCTCAAGCTCCTGCTTCTATGATTTCCTGAAATGATGGATCGTCACCGGAAACTACGAGCTAAAATAACGCCCCCTCCCTTCTGTAAATTGCTTTTGCCAAGGTATTTTTTTCACAACCACAAGAAACAGAACCAAGACGACATACGACTGGTTTTGTTCCATCTGAATGGGGCCTGACAAAAATTTGCTTCACTTTGCCATGATACTTTCTAACAATGTGAATATTTGAATTAGAAATTACAGAAAGTGGCGGCTGGAGAGATGGCTCAGCGGTTAAGTGCACTGGCTGCTCTTCCAGAGGTCCTGAGTTCAATTCCCAGAAACCACATGGTGGCTTACAACCATCTGTAATGTGATCTGATGCCCTCTTCTGATCTGCAGGTATACATGCAGATAGATCACTTGTTTATAAATTAACAAATTAATTAATTAAAGAAATTACAGGAAGTGGTGGTGTATGCCTTTAATCTCAGCACTTGGGAGGCAGAGGCGGGAGTCTCTCAGTGAGATTGAGGCCAGTCAGATCTGCAGTGCTAGTTCCAAGCCACCCTAGGTGAGATCCTAACTCAAAAGAGAAAGGGAGAAGGGAGGGAGGGAGGGAGGGAGGGGGGAAGGAGACAGCAGGAGCCCATCCTTTATCACAAATATTAACTTAATACGTTTTTAAGTCAGAGAAGTGCACACTCCAAAGTGCCCTCATTTGTTTTATTCCAAAATTCTTTTTTATCTGAAATGCTTTCTGGCTTTGAAGTTCTTAGGAATTGCTTTCTGGCACAGTTTATCTGCTTTGTCCCAAGTGGCCTTGGAGACCTCATCATTTCGCTCCGGTGATGATCATTCTTGGCTTTTTGAGACAAGGAGAATGTCTTTGGTTTCGCTTTGAAGCTTGCTAGAGAAGAAAAAAAAAAAAAAATCCCGGACCCTTATCATGAGGTAAGGAAATTTGAAACAAGAGATCATTCAGATTTGGAAACCCTGACTGTAGTTGGCTCCCCTGTGGCCAGCAGGATGTGAAGAGCCCTTTGTGGCGGCTCCCTGTAACTTAGTAACATCTGAAGCGGTCCATTTGCAGGGCCTGATGATGGAGGAGAGAGCTGGGCCGAGGTGCAGGAAGGGTTCCACAGCCTCCTCACCCTTCAGCTTCCCCCGCCCCCAGTGGGCTGGAAAATGCTTTTCTTAGTAGGGCCAGGAGCAGGACTGAAAGCAAGTTGTTTCCCCTTCCCTCCCCAAAGTCATCTTTATCACAACCGAAGGGTGTGTAGGAGCTATGTTGCCTGACTCTTAGGGGTCCTTTGTGTGCATGGCCATGGACCCCACAGAGGGGTTTATTCAAAATCAGCTACACTTTACCAGTTTGGTTTTCCTGGCTGGTTTTCTTCCTTTAGTGCTGGGATTTGAACCCAAGCCCACCTCATGCCTGCTAGGCAAACACTTCACCACGGAGTCACTACCCACCCCCACCCCCACCCCCAGCTTGGTATATTTTTATAACCCTGTGCTAGAGAGTGGGTCGTACCAACACTTGTGAACCGAGAAGCTCTCTCTAGTTAAACATCTCAACAATGGCATCTTGGAAGTCTCATTTCTTTCTTTCCAAGCTCCAAACCTGCTCCTGTGGCAGAGTTCCAGGGTCAGCCAGCAGCCAGGCCTAGGAGGTGGGGCAGGGTTGTGCTTGAGTGGGCTGGCTCGGGATTTACTCTCCCTCTGCGCCAGACAGTAGGGACATTGAGCTCAGAGGACTTTGGGTGCGAATCAGATCTCCACAGTTGCAGAACTTGGCACAGGACCCACGAGAGGAGAGGCAGAGCCAGGAGCCTTGGGTGGTCCTGGTAGTCCTACTACATCCCTCCCGAAAGCAGAGCACTTGTCCTGAAGCATCAGGAGGCCCAATTAGTGTGTCAGCAGGACGCGGGCCTTGGGGATGATGAGAATTCCAGGAGACAAAGGGAAGATGGGTGGAGAGTGAAGGGATCCAAAAGATAGAGAGGGAAGAGCCCGAGGGCGGCATACCATGGATCCACGGGAAGACACCAGCTGTGGCTGAAAGGAGGTCACGTGGGGTGGGGCGAGATGCCGAGCATCTGCCATCCCAGCCCTGGGAGGCTGAGGCAGGATGATGCCAAGTTTGATGCTAGTGGTTAGACAATGTGGCTTTGTCAGAAAGGAAAAAAACGGCAGGAAAGGGGGGGGGGATCTTTCCTGAACATGGTTTTAGGAGACATGGGTTGAAATTTAAAATGAACCGGAGAGAGGGTGGAAATGTGGGAACCCAGATGGGATAGTGATGCAAAACCCAAAGCAAAAGCGGGAGTGGGAGCAAGCACTTGGAGGAGAAGAGCCTGCGGGGCGCCGTGTGCTCAGAACAAAATAAGTATAACATCCTAGAAGGGAAAAAGCAAACGGAGTAAACGCCATCATTTTTGAAATGGAAAGGAAAAGTTTCCGTGGTTTGAAGAACGCCCTGGGTTCTGCAGATTGGAAGGCTCGCTGGGTTCCAGGCAGAAATGATGGAAAAAAGACTCACGACTAGGCAAGGCCAGGGAAGAGCCCCAAATTCCATGATTAAAGGGGAAAGCTTTCCAGTGGAGAGAACAAGTCGCAAAGTACGGGGGTGGGGGTGGGGGTGGGGGTGGGGGGGATCAGACCAGAAACCAGCATCTGCTTGCAGGTGCTAGACTTCCTGCTCAGGCTGCAGAGGGCCAGCATGCAGAGCATAGCCTGGAACCCCAGCACCCAGGTGAGAAAAGCCAAGCATGGTGACAGCACTTGTGGTCCCAGTGCTGGGGAGGTAGAGGCAGGTGGACCGTCAGCATAGCCAATAGCTCCAGGCCAGCGAGAGATAAGAAGGACAGCATCTGAGGAATGACGGCTGAGGTTGACCTCCAGTCTCTACAAACAGCATACGAGGAGGGAGGGAAGGAGGGAAGAAGGGAGGGAGGGAAGAAGGGAGGAAGGAAGCTGATATGAATTGCTTCCACATCCTACTGAAAACCCATCCCATAGTGGGCAGGCTGCCATTCGCCCTGCAGGAAGAGAATATGACCCAGCAAGATGAAACCAGGGTAGGCTGAGCTCAGCCACCAATCTGTGTCTAACGAGCAACACATGATAATGAACGCCGAGCTGGTGCTGTACCTCGGTTATTCCCTGAGAAACCTGCATTGAGCCGAACCTGGTAGCACAGGCCTTTAATCTATGATATTTTGGAGACTTAGGCTGCAGGAAAACAGGTTTAAGGCCTGCCTGGGGTACAAGACCAGCCTGGAACAGCTCAGTGAGATACCTTCTCAAAAACAAAAACAAGGGCGGGGGGGGGGGGGCGGAGTTGAGTGGTAGAGCGCTTACCTGGTGGGTCTGGACCTTTGGTTGTCTGAAGTGTGGAGATAGGGGTAACCCTGTGCTGAAGTGTCACTGTGTCTCTGGTGGTACTGAAAGGCATGTGTAAGAGGTGATGAGGCTGGGTGGGGGGGGGGAAGGGCAAGGTCTGCATGAACAGACAAGGCCATCATTGCAGGACTGCATGGCTTCCCCTCCTCCTTCAGGGTCTCCCTTCCTTCCCTCCCTTTCCATGCAGTGCCTTCACATCACGTCACGACACAGCAGAAAGGCCTGCACTAGACACAGCCCTTGCATCTCCAGCCAAACCTCTGGTCTCTGTAATTTACCCAGTTTGTAGTATTCTGTTACAGCAGCAGGAAACAGACTGAGGCGGACGTTTTTCTTAACAGGAACCTGTATCAGTTCCTTTTCTCATTGCTGCGACCAAATACCCAAGTAGGGGCCGCTTCAGGGAGAAAGGGTTTATTTCAGTGCACAGTGTGGCAGGAAAAACATGGCGGCGGGAGTACAAGACTGCTTGCTCGTATCTGGGCAGAGCAGAGAGCAGAGAAATTAACACCAGAGCTCACCTAGCTTTTCCTTTTACTAAAATCAGGCACCCAGTCCACACGTGTCCCCCACTTCAGGGTGGGTCTTCCTCATTTAATCCTCTATGGAAATACAAGTGCTTGCATGTGTGTACGCAGGCGCATACGTGCACTGAGTCCAGATTGAGCATTAGGTATCTTCCCTCAGCAGTCCACACATTTTTTTTCTTTCTGAGGCAGGGTCTCTCACTGAATGTGGAGGCTGTCAAGCTGGCTAGAGCAGCTGGCCAGGAGACCCTAGGGCTCCTCTTGTCTCTGCCTCCCAGACACTGGGATTCTAGGTACATGCCAGCCTGCCTGACTCTTTACAAAAGGTGCTGGAGACCAAAACTAAAGTCCTCCTGCTTGCAAGGCAAGCACTTTACCAGCTGAGCCATTTCCCCAGCCTGTTCTAAAAGTAGTCAAACCACAGCTGACCTTCAGCGAGACATTAGGAAGTAAAAACGATTAGGAAATCTTGTAAGAACAGCAATAAGCAAGGGAGGCAAGCCAGGCAGGCGGAGGCAGGCAGTCCGCGGAAATGCCAGTGTCCACCGGGTCGTTCACACTGTTCCTGTTTTCCTTAGTTTTCTGTTTTCTTTCTCAATGAGATGTGACTTTTACATTTATTTTTCCATTGTCACATCCTACATCTGTTTCTGTTACTATAACAGAACACATGAGACTGGGAAAGTTGTGAAGGAGAAAGGTTTATGCCGGCTTACAGTGTGGGGGCCTAAGAGCATGGTCCTGGTCGGCGGGCTCAGCCTCTCGGGCGGGTGTAACCCGGTCCTCCGGGCTAGCGGGTGCGACAGAAAGAAGGAGGGACAAAGGAGTGCTTTGTCGCCTTCCATTCTCATGGTGAGACCTCAGCTACTCAGAACTGAACTCAGTCTCCGAGTAACCTCCCCAAAGGCCCCAGCTCCCAACCCCAGGACCTTGGCAAGCACATTTCAACATGGGCTTTGGCAAGAGAGCCAAATCTAAAACCACGGCAGCTGTAAAACAAAGAGCAGAGCCGCTTTCCAGTTCCCCAGCGGTTCAGGTGACTGCGAGGCTCCTCCCGATCCCTATGCGCACAGATCTGTATTTCCACCAGGCTCAGCCCTCCTCCACTGGTCCGCCTCTGCAGCCCTCTCCGTTTGGCTCCTAAGTGTGTGATTTTGTCTCCACCCTCAAGCTGCAGAGGATTGTGAGCAGATGCTGTGGTCCGGCCCTTCTCAGACTCGCTTCTGACCCCCACCTAAAATATCCCTCCATCCCCACCCCAAGTCTCAGGAGGAAGCTTCAACATCTCTTGTTTAACCTGCACAACAGACACCGCTTCCTACCATCACCCACCCCTGCCCGGAAAACCAGCACACCTCCAGGCCTGTGTCCTGTGTCCCCCAGGCTTCCCTCTGCTGACTCTCATGCTTTGCCTTCTTCTTGAAACTGTCTTTCTGTTTGTTTTTGCTTTTTGTTTTTTTTGTTTATTTTTATTTTATTTATTTATTTATTTATTTATTTATTTGCAAGACCCTATCTTTCTGGCTGGCTAGTGCTCTTCCCTCCCTCTCTCTCTCCCCTTCCTCCCTCCCTTTCCTCCTCCCCCTCCCTCCTTCTGCCCTCCCTCTCCCCTCCTCCTCCCTCTCTTCCTCCTCTCTCCCTCGCCCCCTCTCCCTCCCTCTCCCCCTCCTCTCTCCTTCTCCCCTCTTCCTCCTCTCCCCCTTTCTCCCTCCTCCCTCTCTCTCCCCCCACCTATCCCTCCCTCTCCCCTCCCCCTCCCTTCCTCTCCCTTTCCTCCTCCCTCCTCTCCTTCCTCCCTCCCTCTTCCCCTCCCCCTCCCCTCCCAGTCTCTCCCTCCTCCCTTCTCCCTCTCCCATTCCTAGTTCTTCAGCTCTCTCTGTCCCTCCATCTCAGCATGGCACACCCTCTCTGGGCCCAGCTCTTCCCACTCACCTTCCTCTGAATTCCTAACCCTCCTCTCCTCCACTCTTGGCTCCGCCCTTCCCTTGATTCGGCCCAGCTCCACCCAGGCAGGGACGCCCCACCTTAGCTTGGTTTCTGTGTGGCTCGGAAACTTCACCCTACCTTGGCTTGGCTGGTGTCTCTGTCCTCCTCTCTCCAACCACATCTTTCTGATTTTCTTCCACAATACCTTTTCCTTGGATTTTGCCTTCAGTGTCCCCAGATAGCTTCTCACCACATAAATAAATCCCTCTGGAGACCTTCAGTTCCCCTGCTCGGAACTTTGGCAGAAAAATGAATTTTGCTCCAGGTTCAGGTAAAAGAGACAGGGCCGAGCTTGTTTTTGTTATGAACGTTTTTTTGTCTGTTTGTTTGTTTGTTTGTTTTTGCTTCTTCTACTGCATAAGAAGCTCCAATTCCATTCTTTTCTTTTTCCTATATTTAAAGCACGTTTATTTTTCTTTTATGTGCATTGGTGTTCTATGTGCATGTATGTCTATGTGAGGGTGTCAGGTCCCCTGGAATTGGAGTCGTAGACAGTTGGGAGCTGTCACATGGGTGCTGGGAACTGAACCCAGATTCTCTGTAAGAACTGCCACTGCTCTTAACCACTGAGCCATCAGTCTCTCCAGCCCCAGATTCCCTTCTTAAGACAACCTCCCCTGTGGCAGAATAGGACACTTTATCCTCTTCTTAGGAATGCAGCCAGAATGGCACTTGAGTGCCTAAATTGGGGAAATTAGTTTCTCACTGGCTGACAATTTGGGTTGCAAGATATAATGAGCAATCAGGCCTCTTCCTGATTGTGGGAAAGGAGAGTGGGCTTTAAGGAGGGTCAGGGCCCTTGGGAGGACACCCAGGGAGAACTGGGAGGAAGTGGTGGGAATGGAGAGTGTCAGGCCAGAGGAGAAGAGAGGAATAGACTTGGGGGCAGCAACCTCTGACCAGGGCCTTTGACAAGAATCTGGGAGATGGATGGGAAGCCAGCAGGGCCGGCAGCCGGCCATCTACTTGTGCCCCAGGAGGAGCCCCGGATGCCAGCAGGGTAACACATGGGGTGGGCTACCAGAACCTGGGCCTGAAACGCGTCCCAGCACCCCAAGCCGAGAGTGTAGGGGAAAAGTGAACCTGAGGGCAGACATAGCCTGCTGCCCTGGGCAGTCTCTAGGACCTCTCACTGGGGCTGGCTGTTCTCTTCTCCAACAGCTTTCCCTCAGTCCTTCCTCACAGCCACACATGGGCCTGCCTGTCTTCCCTCCTAACACCTCTCTCTCCTGTCTCAGCAAAGGAGCTAGAATGCAGAGGTCGCCAGGGCTCTCGGTGCCAATCTGAAACACTCCAGATGTTTGTCAGCTCCTGTTCCTCTCTGGCTTGGCCATGGCCACACGACACATCCTTCTGGGCAGCTTTTCTGTCCCTCTCCCTCACTTGTCCAGAGAAGCCATGATGAATAGCTTGGGCGATGAAGAGGCCCTTGGAGAGGTAAGGGACTGAAAAAGCTAAGGCAGAGGTGGCAAGGAGAGAGAAAAGGGGAGACAGGTGGGGATAGGGGGCAGCCACAGTGGAAGGGGTAGGGGCAGGGGTGGGAGGCAGCCAGGGATCAAATGTCCTAATCTCAGCACAAGCCCGAGCAGAGGAGAGACCGATGGGGTAACATCCCACCCATGGGAGCCTCCTGACCTCTCTTTCCCAAAGGAACTGAGGCTGTCAGACAAGGCCAGAATAGCCAGGAGTACAGGAGGCCTCACTGCTGAGATTCAACCTCAGGAGGCCCACACGGTAGTGGCAGAGCAGATAGAGCGAGCGGTCAGAGGAGGGGAGGTCTGCAAGTCCAGGCCCTGGCAGGGAGCCCTTATAAATAATTGTCAAATGTATCATCAGCCCTAAGCAGAAGACAGAGGAGGCTAGGGCCCCATAGCGGATGGGAGCTCCCAGATGACCACCTCAGCCCTGACCTACCTCCAGTCAGCTCCCGAAGCTCGGCAGATCCAGAGTGGCCTTCCTGTCTGTCAGCAGCAGCCCTTTCTGGATCCACAGCTGGCTCATGTACGTGTACACACACACACACACACACACACACACACACACACACGTCATGGCTACAGAATGACCCATCCAGGATTGATCCATTTTTCAGATGTGAGCAGGAGATGGTCTGAAACTGCCAGTCTGTATCGGAGCACACCAGAGGTACACCCAGAAGCTATGCTGTGTTGGAAGCGGTCTCCAGTGGATTCATGCGGCCGGTCACCAAGAGTGTCTACGCACCACCTTTGGTCTTCAGGCTGTGTGTGACCTACACCCATCAGGATCCCCCAGGCATCCCTCCTGGGACATCTCCTAGCCTCCCCTCCACCTCTGTTTCTCCCACCCTCTGAGTGCCTGGGGCACAGCCTGTCTGTGCTTCCTACATGGAAGCGACGGCCAGCAGATGTCCCAGAATATTAAGGAGTCCCAGCAGAGCAGGTCTGCGATAAGGACAGTGTTTGGGTGAAGGTCAGGTTCTGTCTGCCCAGGCATGAATTTTCCATGGCAACAACAAGCCCTCCCCCGCCCCCGCCCCCCGCCCCCTCAGTCCTTTCTCTTATCTGCTTTGTCCTCCTGGCATCCTCCCACCCATCCTCGCCTCTTTGCCCAATAAGCCCATGTGCATCTTTTACCCCAGTGCTCATGAATAGAAGAGTTAGAAGAGAATGAGCAGGAACCATTCCCAGGGCCTTGCACCCCCAACTTGACGCCTCCCACAGACAGCTCTGCTCCCCCGCCCCCGGCCTGGCCCTATCCTAAGCCCCAGACAGATGCCAATCACTCAGACAGGGAGCCGCTCCAGGCCAGACCGGAGTTGGAGCTGCCCGCCCTGTCTTCCACGCCCACACGCCTGTCTGGTTCTAGCTTTGCTTGAAGGACACAGAAAATGCAGGCTCCTGCCCCCTCCCTGCACTTGCTATGCCTCCCCCCCCCCCAGGTAATGACTGCCTCACTGATGGTGGACCCATGCCATCACCAGCAGCCTGGGATAGTTGCAGGGGCAGCTCTTAGGTGCTGTTCCCAGCTGTATAAGTCCTGACCCTTCATTAGGATGTTCAAGATGTCATTGTCTGAGACCTTGGTTACCCAGAGCCTTGAAGTGTTCACCAAACACACCGAGCTCTCTCCTAAATCTTGGTCACGTACGTACTGTGAACACCACCTGGGGCCCTCTCCTGACATGGTGACCTCTGTATGACCTTTCTTATACACACGCACACTCCAGTGCAGGCAATCAACCATTTTGTTTCCTGTGGTCCCCGACCACACAAAGTATCACAGTCAGGGACTCCTCTGCTTACATATCTGTCTCCCTAAATTGGGTCAGGCTTCTGGAATCAGAGCCTGAGGCAGGATCTAGGTTCTAATGATTCATTGAGATGTGGGTAGGTGCTCTCAAATATTCTTTCCTCCCCCCATTCTCTGTCTCTGTCTCTGTCTCTGTCTCTGTCTCTCTCTCTCTCTCTCTCTCTCTCTCTCTCTCTCTCTCTCTCTCTCTCTCTCAGGAAGCAGAAGAAGATAGGACCATAAAATGGATGTCAGATGGAATTTAGACAGGGTCCAACCCAGGGGCTTCAGCATAAGCCATACTGCCAACCTATCCCCTAAGGCAAGAAGGCTGTCTTTTGTGTCCTGTATCAGCTAGTCATATGGAGGAAGGTTCTAGAATTCCCTGGAGAAGCAACTGTCATCAACCAGGATGATTCACAGCACAAAGGGAACTATCACACCTATAGTAGGATTGTTGGGTGTACGCACAGGGTGCGCACAGTGCTCCCTGTGGAGGGGGACCTCTGACAGATTTCTGAAAGAGAGAGAAATGAGGATTCCTGGCTCTCCCAACACCACCAAATCCACAGGCGCCTGCTGCCCTAGGAGAAAGTCCTGCCCACAGTCTGAGAGAGCACAGTGGAACCGTCATGGGGACAGACACCTGATCTCCGGGGATGGAATCTCCACCGAGCACTGCTCTACTCAGTGAGCAGCTATGCGCCCGACTGGAGGCCATCATTCTTACCTGTTCCTCCATAATGTTATAGAAGACCATTATAATCCATAACGGTCACTTTGCATGTGAGAAAACAGGCTCACAGGAATAATGGGACCTCAGACAGACGATAGAACTTATGAGAGGAAGATCTGGACTTCAAACCCATGTGGGACTCCCCGCCTGCTTTCATCCCCTCCTGTCTGAGTAACCTTGAATCCAGCTCTTCCTGTCTACCATAAGTAGGTGGGTCACACTTCTACTGTACAACGGTGTTCAGTTAAATTCAGAGTCCCCAAGGGTCACATCTGGTATTTGCAAGTTGGGAGGCCCACACATGTATTTTGCATATAATTTGCATAACGGATGCATCTGGCTTGCACGTGTCCATGTTGAGACCCCATCAGCACTGCACAATGCCGAAGCTGTTTGTAAGTCACTCTCACTTCAGGCTTTTCAGAGTCTAGGTATTGCAATTTCTGGACTCTCTTCCTGGTCCCCACACCTAGGCTGCACACACTCTGGGTCCTGAACAAGTGGTGTTTGCCTAACTGGAAAGCGCTGCTGTGAGCTATCGCCCTGGAGACTTGTGTGACTCTGACAGCCACCCTTTTTTGGTGGTGCATATGTAGTCCAAATGGGTTACGATGGGCTTTGAGAAGGCAGAACTAGACAAAGAACCATGTTACAGAAAGCTTTTAACAGAGAGGTTCAGGTGTGCATGCACAGAAAGAAGAGATTGGGAGGGGTGGTAAGCATGGGGATGGGCTGGGTAGAGTCTAGAACCCACACCTTGGTGTAGGTGCCTCCACACTTGGCTTAGGGGAGCATGGGCTGTGCCTCTCCCAGCAGCAGGGGCTCATCTGCAGCAGGGAGGGCTCCTGCCAGAAAGCTGGCAGAGTCCGAGCATTCTATTTCTGTCCCTTTCGGAAGAGCTACATTCTATAAACTGTGGCTTTCAGCGATCGTAGGTGATGATCTCTGGATAAACAAGGAGCCACATACCCTGAGGAGTGAGACAGAGGAGGCTGGGAAGAAGTGGGAGACTCACTTCGCAGGAGGGCTCGGGGGGGGGGGCACAGAAGGGGTGGGTCAGAGCATACACCATGCCAAACATCAGCGCCCAGGGACCACGCAGCACCAGCTGGGTAAGCCCAGCTCTCTGCATCCTCCCGGGATCCATTCTCCCCTGCCTCTGTCTCTGATGCATGGTTCACACTGCTAGCATCCTTGGCTGTACCTGCTACCAGGGCTATCAAGGAGGGCCATGTGCGTGGCTCGGTGGGGGTGTGCATGTTTCCACGAGACAGTGCAGCGGATTGTGTCTGGAGGTGCCTGCGCATGGCGTGTGAACGGAAACTGTACTTCTGTGTGTGGTGCCTCTGGGGTCTCCATCCAGGTGGAGACACTCCCATCGAGTCAGGGAGGACATGACTGTCTGCCTCCCTCTCCTGCCTCTGGCCTCCCTAGGTTTCCTGTCTGGCAAATGCAAAGTGGCCTCATGATCCACAGGGAGACCCCAGTCTCTGGCTGTATCCAACCAAGCCCCTGAGCATCTCCCCATGCCGGTGTCCTCCTCCTCCACTGGGATGGGGCCCAGGCCCTGGCTCCCCAAACTGTTCCAATTAAAGAAGGAGCCTGTTTTTGATGTCAGCCACCTGGGAAGGGGGAGTCCCATCTGTCCTTCTAGCCCCCTGCTACATGGACATTTTCAAGTTCAAACAGGGTCCAGCCTCCTTCCTGTGAGTTGTGGGCCCCACATCTGGGGCTGGGGAAGGGAGTGAGAGGAAGGGGTGGGACCCTTTGGAAAAGGATCACAGCTTCTGGGGTGGAGGGAGTTTTCTCCCAGAGCCAGCTGAGGGGTGCTGCCAAGCAGTCGGAGCCCAGCCGGGTGAGGAGCTGGGCTCGATGCAGCTACCCTTCAGATGTCTCCCTTTGTGAAAAGCAGGAAGTCCATGGCTTCAGGAGCATGGGCACCCTGTCCTTGAAAAATGGCCCCTAGCATCTCTGGTAAATGTGAGGCTTTGGGTGCATCTGGGGTTGCCTGAGCCACTCAAGCTAGATCAAATGGTAGGTTATTAGAAGCAGATCGAGGAAGCCATGGCTCGTCACCAAATGGCTGCTTTGTAAGCACTGCAGTCTCCTCTCTAGGTTTCTATCCCTTCTAACTGGTTCAGAGCTGTGGCCATAGTATGTCTTCTCTGGTGCGTCTTCTCACCTCCAAAAGCCCCTGCAGGCTTGAACAGAGCCCCATCCTGCTAAAATGTAGTTCCACCAGAACCCCAGATTGTGACCTTATTTGGAAATAGGGTCTTTGAAGATATATTTACTTAAGATGAGGCTGTTCAATGGCCGCTGTCCTTATAAGAACACAGAAACACAGAAGAGGGTCGTGCGGAGACCAAGGGAAGGGCACGTGAGTGCCAAAGCAGCGATGAGAGTGCCGTGGACACGAGCCAGAGATTGCTCGGAGGCACCAGAAGCCGAAGAGACAAGGGAACGCCCCTTCTTAGAGAAATGGCCCACATAATACTTTGATCCTGGACATTAAGACTCCAGAAATACGGGACAATAAACTGCTGTCATTTCTAAACAGTTTTCGTTAAATTTATTATCTTGTTTTATGTGTTTGGTGTTCTGGCTGCGAGTATGTCTGGGTACCACGGTGTGTGGCTAGTACTGGAGGAGGTCGGAAGAGAGCACTGGGTCCTCTGGAACTGGACTTACAGACGTGTGTGAACAACCATATGAGTTCTGGGAACCAAGCCTTGGTCCTCTGGAGGAGATGTCCCAGACACCAAGCCATCTCTCCTGCCCCATAAATGGCTGTCATCGCCCAGGCACTGGATTTTTTGGTTATGAAGGCAACCTTAGAAACTAAAACACTCACACCTGTGAGGGGGTTCCCGTCACCTGTGTCCCACCATTACCCGGTTCAGGAGCAGGACCATCAGAAAGGCTTAGGTCACGTATCGGCCTTGAGGGATGCGGCAGAGAGGGCGAGGCACAGACATTGCTTCAGAACCTCCCTTTCCAGCATCCTTGATACCATCGCCTTCAACTGTGTTTATCCACACCTCAAAGTTACTCTAAAAAAGTTATTTCACATGTATGGTTCTTTTACCTGCATGTATGTGGTGTGCCACATGCATGCCTGGGGCCCAAGGGAGCCAGAAGAGGGTGCCTGCCGGGTCCTCCAGAACTGTCCTCTGGTAGTGCAAGTGCTATTTGATGTTAAACCATCCCTCCAGCCCCTCCAAATTACTCTTGAAAGAAAGCAGAGCTGGGGAGCCCAACCCCAGCTCAGTCCATGGGGTGCTTGCTTGCTGTGCAAGCATGAAGACCTGAACTTGATTCTAAAAAGAAATGTTAAGAAAGAGAGAGGAAGGAAGGAGGGAGGGAAGGCAAGGAAGGGAGGGAGGGAGGGAGGGAGGGAAGGAGAGAAAGAAAAAGCCAGGCTTGGTTGCAAGCACTTGTAACCCCAGTGCTAGTGTGGTAGAATTGGGATCACTGGGGCTTACTGGGCCAGTTCACTGGTGGGTCAGCCTAGCCTACTTGACAGACTCATATCAATGAGCAACCCTGCCTCAAAGAACCAAGGCGAGGGTCCCCGGGAACATCACCTGAGGTTGGACCCTGGCTCCATGTGCATGTGAACACATAAGAATGAACCTCAACACACACACACACACACACACACACACACACACCAAAGTGGGCGGGCAGGGACAGCCAAGCAGGCCCACTCAGAGGGCTGTGGTCCTGTGGGAATGAGACGAAGCCAGAAAGAAGTCCTCTGGGATAACAGAATCATAATTCAAAAGGCTTCTTGCAGGTTAGGCATTTAACAAGATGATGTCCAATAAGAATGACTGTATAGACGAACTCTTAGGTTACAGAGTCATGTTCAGGAATGAAAAAACGCGGGAAGCCTAGCTTCAGGTATTTTCTTAGGGAGGATGTCCTAGCAATATTCTTTGACTAGAAACTAATAATGAACCAGACACCAGACTGTGGCCCACCTAATTAAAAGTTTTTATTGGAGAGACACACGAGTGGGGTTGGGGTGGGGGTGGGTCATTCTGGGAGGGGTTAGAAAGGCAATAGACGCATGGTACAGGACTTACCTAACAGAAACAGGCAACTCTGGCCTATTGTTGAACTCAGGTGGCAGCCTGACCACCCTACCTAGTCTGCAAAAGTTGGTGTGAAGTGAAATCTGCAGTTATCAGATCTCCTGGGCACCCATGGACAGGGGACAGTCTGAACCTTCTTGCAGGAAGGTGGCTAGGAAAAGGTTTCCTGGCGTGCCCCTAAACGTGTTCATCTCGGGTCCAGGGCCAGGACTGCGATAGCCGCACTAGACGCTTAAGACTGAAGTGTCCTGCTAGACAGCGAGTCTTGGGGATCCCAGCAGGGAGGCCAGGCCTGCCTCCAGGCTTCCCAGCTTCTTGCCGGGTACCCTAAGAGCAGGCAGGGGCTGCGCATGTTTGGGGAGCCTCCTGGAATTTAGCGCCCTGCGTCCCGCCTGCTGGGTTCTTAACCTCGTGTTTGCACGCGGCCCTTCGGGCGTCAGCTTGGAGCTGGGGCCGGGGGCTGGCGACGGGGAGGGGGCTGGCGGAGCTCGCGGCGCGGCCCCAAGTTTATGCTAATCCGTGCAGAGCCCGCCTCCCGCCTCCCCTGCGCGGCCCCAGCCGCGAGTAGCCCCGGCCACTCGGCGGGACGCAGCGGCCGCAGAGCTCCAGGCGGCCGAACCAGCGCGCTCCGGGGGTCGCGAGTGGCGGCGGGAGCCCGGAGGGCGAGCGGAGGATTCCCCGCGGGAGGCACCCCGAGGGACCGAGTGACGACTGAGCGCGATGGGCCGCCGTCTGCCCGTGTGGCTGTGCGCCGTCGCGGCGCTGCTCTCGGGGGCGCAGGCCAAGGGCACCCCGCTCCTCGCACGGCCCGCACAGCCCGGTGCCTCCCGTTACAGCCTCTACACCACCGGATGGCGTCCGCGGCTGCGCCCGGGGCCGCACAAGTAAGCGCGGGGCCGGGTCGCGGCGGGAGCGCGAGGGGGGTCCCCGCGTGGCGCGCCGCCACTCCCACCTGCCGGGACCCGCGCGGAGGCGTCGAGACCTGGGTACCCCAGCCACCGATGGGGCGGTTCCCTCGACACGATCCTTTGCGCGGGCAGGCGCTCCGCCATCCAGGAGGCTGCGGGGTTGGCGAAGAACAAGTCAGACGAGGGGGCCTGGCGCGGCGGCTGGGATCCTGGCAGTGCCCGTGGAAACCTTTCCAGCGAAGTAACATTTTCCAGCTGCGCTGTGAGCAAACTTCAGGCGTGGCGGACCAGGTGGAGGGAGAGGAGGAAGGGCTGTCCGCGCCTGGAACACGCGGGGCTCCCCAGTCCAATGCCTTCTGTCTCTCCTCTGCCTTGCATGGTGGGAGGCAGAGCCATGCTTACTGTAGGTAGTTGCTCCTCCCCTCCTACAGTCTGGCCCCAATAACCCTGCGGGAGCCCCAGTAACCCTCCGAGAGCCCCAAGGTGGGTGAGATACAGAGCTGGTGAGGACTTGTGGGTCCTGGGCTTGTACTGTACAATGGACAGACTTCCACAGTGGTTTATACCAGAATTTGAATTCCAATCGAATGTAAGATCTTGAAGGCAAGTACACAGCCCACATCCACACTCCGCTGAGTCCAGGAGCATCAGGGCAGACTTCCTATAAGAGAAGGCACAAGTACTTGGGAACAAGGGAATGGCAAAGCCGAGGAGATAGAGAGCTTTTTCACAGGAGGAAGGAGGAAAGCCCGATTAAAAAGAAGCCACTAAGTTGTGCTCTGGAAACCTCGAAGGCCAGGATAAGGAGTTTGGAACCAGTGAAGGAGCTGGGGTGGGGGTGGGGATGGGAAAGAAGGGCGAGTGGTTGAGGGAGAAGCTGAGGCGGCCTTCTCAGAGTGGTGTTGGGGAGACACCCAATCTTCAATTCAATTGAGCACTCGGCTCAGTAGGCACCCGCCAAGGACACGGGCACAGTTCAGAAGATATGGACCCTAGGCGAAGGTCCAAGGTTTCACGGAGCAAGAATAAATAAAAAAAGATACGGGGAACTCCTGAGACCGACAGGCGGGAGCGCGTTCGGGCCAAATATCCCAGAGCTGCTGTTTCCCCCTTCAGGTCTCTCTGTGCCTATGTGGTACATAGGAATGTGACCTGCATCCTACAAGAGGGAGCAGAGAGCTATGTAAAGGCTGAGTACCGGAACTGTGGGTGGGGGCCCAACTGCCCCTCAGCAGTCAGGTGAGTGAGCACGTCCCAGGGTATTACTGCCTTCAGCTGGGAAGAGAACCACTTCTGCAAAGGGCTTCAAAGAACCTATCTGGGCCACAGTGCTTGCTAGAGCGGACTGGGATCCCTGAAAGAGGCCATGAAAGACCCCCAAATTTTGAACTTAGAGCAGATCCTCCCCTAGAGAGACAAGGACAGGCTCAGTTTGGAGCCCAGAAACCTCAGCGATCCAGGAGGGAGGCTGGGCTAGAAGATAGGACAGAGCCAGAGAGTTTAGGGAAAGAGAGGAGAGGTTGATACTGCAGGGTTCCCAACCAGGAGGTGGAAACCCTGGTATAGCTCAGACAGGCCGCCCAGGACATGAGATATAATCAAGTCTGCAATTGGAGAGCTTAAATGTGTATGTCTGAGAACAGACCTATGTCCCATTGTGACGATGGGTGAACAGGGACATGGCTGACCAGGTAAAGGGGGTGTCCCTGGTGAGCTGCACCTGTACCCCGACCTTCCCTTCCTACCCACGATCAGAGTGCCCTCCCATCAGCCTCTGAGCAGTGTCCAATTCCCTAAGCTAGAGATGGGTACTAAGAGGGAGAAGCTGGTGGGAGCTGAGAGTGCCCTGGGGCTCTGAAAGGGGCGCCAGCCCAGCCCTGGGGAGAGATTCCTTCTACATATCAGGGGCTCGAAGCTTTGTCACTCCCAGGGCTTAGAGCTTCTGTAAGGCCTGCTCCCCTGTTCTCTCTGATCCAGGTACCGCACAGTGTTCAGACCCAGGTACAAGATTGGCTACAAGACTGTGACAGATCTGGCCTGGCGCTGCTGCCCTGGTCTTACTGGGGAAGACTGCCCGGAACACCTCACGGACCACGGAGCCACCCCGCCACACCAGGAGCCAGAGCCTCAGATTGCCTTGGGGCAGCTGGGCCCGGGTCCCAGGCCTTCTCCGTACAGCAGAGAGGCCCCGCGTCCCCGTGGTGAGTCTGTCCATGGATGTCCTCCAGGGAGGGTTGGGTTTCCTCGGTTTAGTGGCAGGGTGGGGAGGAGCTGATGCAGACTGGCTAAGCTCTTGTAGAGTTGTGTGTGGGGTGGTGCATCTTGTGTGGGCCATGACTGTGAAGCCCCAACCTTCCCCACCCAGACCCCATCGTAAAGGTGAGGGAGCTGTGTCCAGGGATGAGGATAACATGTTGGAGGGCCAGGCCTGCGATGCTCCTGGGGTCTTTCTTCCACCTTAGGAAGAAAAGGCCAAGGTCTGTCTGGTGAGCGGCTAGACCGGCGCCTATCACAAGCATACGGCACTCTGAATGGATTGGTGGCCAGCCACGAGGATCCCAATAGGATCGCTAGTGACTCCAGGGCTCCTGTTGTACCCATAGGCTTTGGGGTCATCCCTGAGGGGCTTGTGAACCCGGAAGACAGAGGCAGAGGACCACTCATCCCTCCTCTGAGTGAGATCCTGAGCAAGGTCACGGAGGTGAGCAACACATTACAGACCAAGGTGCAGCTATTGGATGAGGTGCACGGGCTGGCCCTGGGGCACGAGGCTCACCTGCAGCGGCTACGGACAGCCCCGCCGTCCCCACTGACCTCCTTAGCACTGCTGGAGGAGTATGTGGACCAGCGGCTACAGCGACTCTGGGGGAGCCTGCTGGACGGCTTTGAGCAGAAGCTGCAAGGGGTCCAGAGTGAGTGTGACCTCCGGGTGCAAGAGGTGCGGCAGCAGTGCGAAGAGGGCCAGGCGGCCAGCCAGCGCTTGCACCAGAGCCTCGACGGCCGGGAGCTGGCCTTGCGGCAGGAGCTCTCACAGCTGGGGACTCAGCTGCAGGGTCTGACTCTCACTGGTGGGGGCACCTGCTGCAGCCAACTGGCTCTGATCAGTGCCCGGGTGGACAGCCTTGAGAGGAACCTGCAGGCTGTCACTGAGACCCAAGGCGGCCCCAGCACCCTGGCCTCAGATGAGCTTGCGCGCCTTTCTGCGGCTATGCTCCAGGGAGGTGTGGACGGGCTGCTGGAAGGCCTTGAGACTATCAATGGCACAGAGAGCGGAGCAAGGAGCTGCTGTCTGAGAATGGAGATGGGGGGCTGGGGTGTCGGTGGCTTCGGGTCCATGCTGGAAGAGCGAGTGCAGAGCCTGGAGGAGCGGCTGGCCACTCTGACCGGAGAGCTCAGCCCCAAGAGTGCCATACCAGACAGACCGGCGCGGCCGCTTGTTCATTCCGAACTAGCCGTGCTGGAACAGAGGCTGGTGTCCCTGGAGACCTCGTGCACCTCAAGCACCACCACGGCCATCCTGGACAACCTTGTGGCAGAGGTGAAGGCCTGGCAGAGCCGGAGTGAGGCCCTCCTGCACCAGGTGGCCCGTCACACCGCCCTGCTCCAACAACTCAACGGCACAGTAGCCGAAGTCCAGGGGCAGCTGGCAGAAGGGACGGGTAGCACACTCCAAGGTGAGATCACTCTCTTGAAGGTCAACCTGAACTCAGTGAGCAAGTCAATCACAGGCCTCAGCGACTCTGTCAGCCAGTACTCTGACGCCTTCTTGGCCGCCAACACATCCCTGGATGAACGCGAACGAAGGGTGGAGGCTGAGGTCCACGCCATCCAGGAACAGGTCAGCAGCCAGGGCTCGAGGCTTCAGGCTGGCCACCGGCAGGTCCTGAACCTGCGAGGGGAGCTGGAACAACTCAAGGCTGGCGTGGCCAATGTGGCCGTAGGGTTGAGCCGCTGCCGGGACACAGCCCAGGAACTCCAGCATACAGTAGGCCACTTTGACCAGAGGGTGGCCCAAGTGGAAGGAGCATGTGAGAGGCTGGGCCTGCTGGCAACCCGCCTGAACAGTTTGCCTGCTGAGCAGCTGAGGTCCAGGGAGGGCCTGTGGGGCCACATAGACAAGCTGAACCACACGCTGGCCCAGCACACGCGGGACATCGCCCGGCTCCGGGATGACCTGTTGGACTGCAGAGCTCAGCTGGCTGAGGGGAGGCCAGGGCGAGCTGACTAGGGGAGCTGCACAGAAATCTAAAGCGCAGATCCCACCAACCCTGGGATTATCATCCCAGAGACCAACCCTACCCGGAAGCACCTTTCAGCCCTCCCTGGCCGCCAGAGGCCACCGGATGGATGGCCTTGGCTCAGCGTGACTGTTCCAACCATCAAAGTCACCTTTTGATGGTGCAGCCTGGACAATTCAGAGCAACAGTCAAGGTGAGCTGCACAGGATGCTGCCTCAAGAGTCAAGGCAAGGAGGGCACGCCCAATGACAAAGTCGGGCGTCTGAGATGGCACCCTGCATCGTCTGCCCTTCCTCTGGTTGCAGACACACTGGAGTGAGCAACAGTGCAGAGTTTCCTGGCCAAGTCTCAGACACGCCTGCCCACTGTCCCTTTACTAACCAGGGACCAGTCGCAGCACTCTTCCCGGCCCTGAGCTTCTGTCCTTAGGTATCGGAATGAGGTTTCTATGTGAAGATGATGCCCGCTGGACCCATCTGGCCGTTTCCATTGGTGCTATTTCTGAACTAAAGACCAGAGGCCACCCGAGGTTTCCAACTCCCCACACACCCTTCAGAACAGAATGAAAGCCCGGCAGCCCAGCCAAGAGCGCTCCACATTCCGTTTGATCTTGCCTCGGGATGAGGGCGGAGGCAGCTGTAGAATCCCAAAGAAGGGATCCAGACAACGTTTGAAGACTCCACCCCAATTTACCTTTTCTCTTTGATTTCACAAATACACCCACACGGTCCTCTTAAATTAGAGGAAAATCCGCCCCCCACCCCCCGCCACCATGGTCAGTACCTCTTGCCAAGTGGAGCCTTAGAGTCCGTTGAGGCACACCCCAAGAAAGGGGCTGGAAGTGGAGGAAAAGGAGGCTAGGCATTGCTTTTAAACATCCATACAGAACCCCAGCCTTCCAGGAGCTTCACAAACTGGAGAGAAGCTGGGGTAGAAAATCATTAAGGAACGACTGGGAAACACATGTGTTTAGAGGCTGGCCATTTCTGCTTAGGCTCCTGGCCTCAGTTTCCCCCAATGTACCCCGGGCCTGCCGTGCTGTGTGTTTCTCCCACTGCCCTGCACTCTGGCATGTGACCAGTCAGTGTTTGCCCTCCACTCTGATGTGGGTTGGAAAACAGGTTGAGGATTAAATCTTTTAACTGGTCTGAAGGTGCTTTCTTCGCTCACAGCAATGGGAGGGAAAGCTAACTCATTCTGTGTCCCGCTGAGCCTTGGATTGCTGCTTGCTCAGCCAGCTGGCCACTACACTGAGCTGCAGAAGCCAGGGCAGCAAACACCATCTGCTAGAGTGAGGGTTGGGCTAAGCCCCCCAGGGAGGGGGTGAAATCAACAGGGGCAGGCAGGAACCACACTCCATGAGCCCTTGCATGACCTCCAAATCATTTTTCTTTTGGTCAGAGGGGCTTTGGACCATTCAGGCTTGGAGCTGAGATTTCAATGTAGAGGAAGAAGTGATGCTTAGATCAAGACCCATGAGCAGAGAGATAGGATCACAGAGACACCTGGCTTTGGAGGTAGCCTGGGCTCCCGAAAGCCATGAGATAGTAGTATTCCCAGATGATATACCAAGGACAGCAGTTCTCAACCTTCTTAATGTTGTGATTCTTTAATACTGTTCCTCGTGTTGTAAATAAAATTATTTTCATTGCTACCTCATAACTGTAGTTTTGCTACCGTTATGAATCATAATGTAAATATCTGACACACGGAATATATGATATGAGACCCCTGTGAAAGGGTCATTTGATCCCCAAAGGGGTTGGGTCCCAGAGATTAAGAACCAATGGCCTAGGAGCTAGAGAACCCCCCAAGGGTCTACTGACACATTTAATTGTTGGAGGTCTGGGCTGTATTAAGGCCTGGGGCAGCTGCCCGACCCCTGATAGATAGCGGGGCCCCTGGATACTCCCCATGCTCCTAACAGCCATCTGGGCCTCGCTTGGAGATGGTGCCATGTCTGTTGAGATGGATACTTGTTCCATTTCTTCAAGTAGATGGTCTTGAAATGGCCATGCCCTGGTACTGAGCAGTCAGACTGATGAACACGCCATTTGTGTTTCATGGTGATGGCAGGGGCGGCCACCAATCAACCTGCAGCCCTTTGTTGGGTTGACCCCACGGCACGCATCTTCTAATCCTTGCTGTCCTAAGTACTCCATCAGTCCTGGGTCAGACCAAGGAGAACCATCAAGGCAAGCTCAAGCCAGAGCGTCAAAGTCCACATACGGCAGTGGCTTCCGCCAATAGCAGAGGTTGCTGTATTCAGGGCTGGCCAGGTCTGTGCTGGGGCCGCGCACCACGGGTGGGAAGAGGAGCTCAACCACCTCTCCAAGCCGCTGGTACCTGTGGGCAGAAGGGGCCGCACTGAGTCAGAGTTGTCACAAGGCAGTGGCCTTCACAGCTGGCGAGACCCAGGGTTTACCCAGGAGAGGAGGTGAAATCCAGGTCCTGGGAGAGGTTGGGTGTAGGGGGCAAGCGGCCTTACGTTGATTTGTGGTTTTTTATGAGCTCCTGAATGAGTTCTCCCCGGGGGTTGACTGTGAAGATTCTAGACTCAGGAAGGCCCACCTGCCTGTAGGCAAAAACATCCTGCAAGAGACAGAGAGGGTTAGACAGAGGGTTACACAGAGAGGGTTAGACAGAGGGGGTTAGACAGAGAGGGTTAGACAGAGAGGATTAGACAGAGGGGGTTAGACAGAGGGGGTTAGACAGAGGGGGTTAGACAGAGGGTTAGACAGAGGGGGTTAGACAGAGAGGGTTAGACAGAGAGGGTTAGACAGAGAGGGTTAGACAGAGAGGGTTAGACAGAGGGTTAGACAGAGGGTTAGACAGAGAGGGTTAGACAGAGAGGATTAGACAGAGAGGGTTAGACAGAGGGTTAGACAGAGAGGGTTAGACAGAGAGGGTTAGACAGAGAGGGTTAGACAGAGAGGGTTAGACAGAGGGTTAAACAGAGAGGGTTAGACAGAAAGGGTTAGTCTGAGACTGCTGGGGGCAGGGAGATGGGACTGCAGCTGTGAGAAGGGGACACTCACATTGGGCCTGTTCCCAAAGGCCGCGTAGAAGGGCTGTCTTTGGGGAAGAAACAGCTGCTGGATATCACTCAGGCAGGCAACCTTGAACACCTCTGGCTTTTTCTCGATTACCTCCCTGGAGTGGCCAAGGTCAAGGACAGGGAAGAAGGCAAAGGAAAGGAAAGACGCCAGAGAGTCAGAGGACATGTCTGACCGGTGAGCTAGGTGTGCTAGGCTGGAGGTGCTCTTGCCTTTCCCTTGTGTGTAAGGGTGGTTACCTGTGGAGGGCGGAGAAGAGGCTGCTGGGAGACAGCAGGATGGGGCCCTTAGGCAGGCCGCAGCCACGTTCGCTCACCCACTGCAAGTACCCCTTGGTGAGGTCAGCCATGCCGATAGCCCGTGCTGAGCAGTACAGGAACTTGTACCCATTTCTGGGGGTTGGAGACAGAGTCATCAGAGACACCCCCCCCTTTCCCATTACACATTCACTACAAACCCAGCCCAATGGGGGCTCTGGCCTTCAAACCCAGAGGGCTTTGAGTGAAGGAGACTGAGGACGGCCTTCAGGGTATTTTCAGCATCTGTCCCAGTTGGAACTTGGACACTGTTTTATGGGCCAGGATAGAGATGGCTTCCTGCTACCTACCTTGATGTCAGCAGGTAGATGACTCACACGAGAACTAAGGACCAGGAAGGTCTCTGTTTTATGGACTTCCCAGTCTACTTCCATTGTGGGCTCTGGTGGTGCCCAAGACTGGCTTCCCGGGGCAGAAGTTAGGGTGGCCTAAGATACCCTATTACCCTCCAGCTGGGAGCCTCGACCCAGCCATAGCTCAGTACTCACAGATGGATTTTGTGGTAGAGACTAGTAATACCCTGGTGTGTCCAGTCTTTCCCCAGCTGGGGCAGAATGTGGCCCAGAGCATCCGACCTATAGCCAGAGAAGAAAAGTCATTTAAGCTACTACATGGCTCCCGGGCTCTGTGGGTGTGGCCCAGTGTGGCTCAGCCCCACCTTGGCCCACCTGGAAGAAGACATTGCACACTGTTCCCACACACCCAGAACAATGGGTCCCCCAGGCACTCCCCCAGGCTCCTCACAGCGAGCTGGCTCTCACTTGGTGATGGTGCCATCAATGTCAGAGATGACCACCTTGTCATCCCAATTCCACAGGTAGATGGTGGCTTTGCAACGGCAGGTGCCTTGGTACTGGGTAGTCACACTGAAGACCACATCGTTAGCTCCTTCATTCAGGTTTAGACACCGCTGGGGGGAGGGGACAAAAGGGGAAGGTATAATCTCAACTACTACCTTACGCTTTGACAGTGGCTTTTGATTCCCATGAGCCTCCTTCTCCTCTTCCTGTTAAGTTCCGAGACCCTTCCTGAGGAGTTTTACAATAACCATACACAGACATGTGTATATAGAAAGAAGGCATCTGTGCCTTCTGCTCTGTGATACAAATATCAGACAAGCCACATTTGTGACTCTCTGCTGGGTTTCACTGGTCATGATAGGGAAATACTTTATCCCAAAGGAAGTGAGGTTGTGCAATCATCATAGGAAGCCCTTTTGGAGGGCAAGGTAACTGAGTGAATACTCCGCTCAAGTGAGACCTAGCCCTGAATGTGATCCTTAGAGAAGGATGCTGGCTTTTCTCCTCTGATCCCAAATTGGACAAGTACTACGGGGTACCAGGGAAGTGGCTGCTACCTTGTACCATACTGGTCAAACAGTGGATGCCTTCCTGACCATGGGGCTACCAGATACAGAACTCAAAGAATCCATATAGTGAAGGATGGGTGGATTTGTCAAAAATCTGTTATCGGCACTGATAGGCTTCAATGAGGTTTCCAAGGTACACTGTAGTACACTATAGGAGTGTACTGCAGGTAGATACTTTAGGATTGAGAGGACTTTTCCCATTAGAGCTTCTAACAGAAATAAGCTGGCCTATGAAGAAGTGAGCCCCCATAGGTATTCAACCACCGGCTATCAGAGAAGCTGTGTATGGGGTAGATTCTGGGCTGTGGTGAACTGCCCTTCATCTTGGTCCCGTGAGACTTGAATAGAATTAACACAGCCCGGCCCTTCCACCCAGGAATACACGGGTGCGCACACTCACGATCTGATCGGAAGAGAGACGAAGAGACTTCTTGTAGGTAGGGACATAGCCTGGAGTGGAGGACGGCATTGGGGGGACTTCAAGGATCACAGGGCTGTCTGGGACATCGTCGTCGCTGCTTAAGACTTCTGTCTTCTCTCTGTGGGCAGCAGTGGCATTTTGAACCACCTTCCCCAGCTTATCCTCAGCACAGGCACATGAGCAACCCAGACCCTGTTCCTATCACTCTAGAGGCTGCTTTTCCTTCAGGTGCCACCTATGTGGGGTGTCTTCTCAGGGAACTGAGAGCCAAGCTGGAATGGAGGCCCAGCCAACTAGCTTCAGCATGCCTCTCTGGGATGTCTACCCTGGAGATATCTTCCTGAACACATGTATCCTGGAACTTATCCCGAATCCCACTATTTTGGCTTCAGCTGGCTCACCCTTGGTCACTCTTTCCACAAACTGGATGGCTGGGTTACTT
Organism: Apodemus agrarius; assembly: GCA_964023405.1. NCBI lineage: Eukaryota > Metazoa > Chordata > Mammalia > Rodentia > Muridae > Apodemus > Apodemus agrarius. The sequence continues at coordinate 18,682,478 of OZ030008.1, forward strand.
CCAAGATTAGAATCAAGTGCGGGCCAGGGAAAAGAGACCCTCGTCCCTCCCCTTAATATAGCAGTCCCTCTCCCAGGCTAGGAGACTGCATACCTGTTCAGCTCTGTCATTTCCTACCTGAGGGACATCTGGTATGTCTCTAGGTCTGTTTTCCCATCTTGGAGGTGGTGACGTTTCTCAGGAAAATGAAACAGCTGGGGAAGATGCTCTGGCACCCTCCCCCGCCAGGCCGGTCCTAACCAGGCTCCAGCCCTGAGCCCTGCCAACAGGTCATACTCACCCCTGCTGTTTCCTGGTTGTGGCTTTCTCCCTCTGGGAACTGTGCTGTGGGAAGAACTTCCATAAGCAAATTCTGCTTCCTGCCCTGTGCTGGCCCTGCCCTGTGATCTCCGGCCACCCACCTACCTCTTCAGCTGGGAAGTCCCTGCGTCTCCAGGAAAACCACCATCGCCCACCCTTCCGGGGCATCTTCTCCTTCTCCAGCTTGTCCACAGTGCTCTGTGGGAAGATGGCAGCCACATGGTCTTTCTACACCACATAAATCTATGTTGACAATGGGAACCCCATGAGCCCAGAATCTCAGCCCGCCCTAGAGCAAGGTACTGTCAACCTCATGGAAGTCTGCATAGGAGACCAAAGGCCCTTCCTGCCTCACCAGAACTGGCTCTGGCCTAGCTTCCAGATCTCAGGAGCCCGTGACCTACTAGAGCGGCAGAGGGTAGTGCTGTATTGGGAGAGTCTTAGGACTGGCACTCCATGCAGGATGCCTCCCAATGGCTCTGGTAACAGAGTGTAGTCAGGATACTCTTCAATCCCAAAGACAGACAGAGACAATTTCCTGAAATCAGTGATCCTAACTCATGATCCTAGCCGTCTCTTTGTATTCTAATCAGTATCTTATTGGAGCACCAGCACCTTAAGGGGGAAAAAAAGCTGATTAGATGCATGCTAGGTAACCTGCTTAGATGACCTATCGGCACCCTACAAACACGGCTTGTGGAACTCAAATCAGAAGGACATGAGCTTGGGGTTTGCCAGCGGGCTTCGGTGAGGGCCTCTCAAAGGCCGCGAGTGGTGGGTATGTCTAGATAAAATGAGGAGAGTCAAACAAGGGACAGACTCTCTTTCTTCCCATAAGTCTTAGGTCCTGTTGCCATATGATAGAGCCAGAGGTCCCTAAAGGGATGCTGTCAACACTTAGATGTCCTCTGAGGAAGCCCAACTGAGCTAAGAGTCATGGACAAGGCAAGAGTCGGGCTCTGGGAGTCTCACAGAGGACAGAAAGGGCAGGTAGAGTCACGGGCCCCTCTCTGTTCACCGTCCACTTTCTTGCCAAGGCTATGCCTTCAATGACCTCACAGAGAGGGCAGGTTGCTGCAGAAGGCCAGGTGATATTCCTGCTGAGAATAAATAAACACTGGCTTCCCTCCCCCTCTAAGTATCCCCATGTGCTGTCCCCTGCCTGACCTGCTCAGGACTGTCACTCATTTGTCTGACCAGTGGGCACTGGTTCTGCTCCCTTGGGTACTCAGCCCTACCGATCGGGTGAATTTGATGCGTATCTGGATGAGTTGGATCAACTGTGCCTTCCTGGAGGGTGGCTTTGTTTGGCTCGTGACTCCTCATGGTACAGAAGTGATATGCAACATAGGAAAGCTGACCTAGGGAGCAAGTACCCCCTCCGCTCAGTGGAGGAGGGGTAGGGTGGAACCCTGTTTTCCCAGGCCTCATCTTTCTGATCCCAAACGCTCCTGTTGAAGGTTTGTCTCCGTTTGGCCATCTGTTGGATGCTTATCCTGTTCTGATTTCACCTGAGTTCCGCTGATGAAAAGCCCATCCCTAGTTGGACCCAGCCATGGCTGAGAATCCTCAGAATGACGGGCTTTGTCCACACAGGATGGGTAAGACTCTGAGGACCTCTGTTCCCTGTCTCAAGAGTGGGTCTGGAAGCCAGTAGCCGCAAGCTCCAAGCCCCATCTTAGTTCACCATCTACTTTCTGGCCGAGGCTATGGTTCCAAGGCGACGGCCCCAGTGCTGTTCTTAGCATTACCTCAGGTAAGTTCTTCTGGAAGGCTTGCAGGGAAAGAATCATGGGGGCAGCCACAGCCCAGTTGTAGTGCCTAGAGAGACAGAATGAGCTGTTGGAGCTGCTGTAGCTCTGAGGGCGCTGAGAGTGGGTGACTCAGGCCACCAGCCGTCCCCAACCAGCTACTCACTTCTCATTGATTTTCACCACGAGGTTTGGGTCATCCAGGAGCCCGGGATTCTTAGTGAGGTCCTCATAGGAGACCATGTGCTGGGTGAACTTGTCTGGACACAGAGGCGGAAAGTGAGGGCTGAGGCTATTATGCCCACACCGTCTGCTTCCCCTATACGCTCCCACATACCTCCTGCTGGCTAGGTCTTTGACTTGGCAACATCTCCTGCCTCCTGTGGTTTTTACACCTATTCCCACTCCAGGGATCACAGGCTAGGTCAAGGCTTACTATCAAGCATTTGTGTCATAAAAAATGTTGGTTGAGAGTGGGCACCACAGGACAGATAACGGCCGGAAGTCCAGCAGGCCTCACATCTGTACTACGCCACCTCCTGGAGCCTTCCCTGCCGAGTGGCGATCTCTGGAGGTCTTCCTTGCACCTCCTTGGCCCTGAAGGGTCATTTCTGTCCTCCACTGGCTCCTAAGTGTCACATCTGTTCTCCTCGTCCTAGGTGTCTTCATCCCTTCTCTGATCCCCAAGCATCTTCTCCATCCTCCCTTGGTCCCTAGCTCTGCACTAATTCTTGGAACGGCTGGTACCACAGTTGAACACACCCAGGGAGATATCGCGGCTGTCAGCCAGTCCACCACACAGGGACAATTCTATCTTGTCCACGGAGTCCAGAGTGCACTCTGCTATGTGCTCGGGGCTGGGGTTCTCCAGGAGCTTCTGGTTGCTGGGCTCACTCCACCTCCTCGGTCCCATCCCATAGTCACTGAGGACGAAGAGGACAGGGATGATATGAATACAAAAGAAGATGAAGGTGGCGGTGGCCCCACTTTCCTCCCAGGCCCTTGATAGGAAGCCCTTGGCTCCACAGGCCCCAGTCCCAAACTCCCTGCCACCCAGCACCCAGGCACCTACCTCTTGGGGAAATAAAGAGCTACGTTCTCAGAGTCCAGGGAGGGTAGATCATCCAGGTAGATGTCACTGGGGCCCAGGTGCTGGTTTCTCTTCAGGGACCCTGAGCATGAACGAGGGGACATTCACCCACCAAACATGGATTCGGTGGTATGAACAACATGTGGTGCTGTCCAATAGAACTCTTCCATGACAGAAATGTCCCATATCTGTATTGTCCAATATGGTAGCCACTAGCCGCATGTGGCTACTAAGCACACTTCGGATTGGTGTGGCAGAGAGGTGGAATTTCAAAGTTTGTTCACTTGAATTATTACATTTCGTTTTACATACCTATTTACTGGTACCGTTTAAAAATGATTTCATTTATTTTGTGTATGTCAGTGTAGGGACGTGTGTGCCATGGTCTGAGGATGACAGTACAGGTGTACAGGTCAGAGGACAGCCCGCAGGGGTCAGTTCTCTCCTTCCACTTTGTGGATCCTGGGTTCAAACTCAGATCTCGGGCTTGGCACCAAGTGCTTTACCCACTGAGCCATCTCACCAACCATATAACCCGCTGTTTCTTTGAGACACAGCCTCATATATCCCAGGCTTGCTTTGAACTCATTATGTAGCCAAGGACAACCTTGAATGCCTGTTCCGCTCACCTGAATCTTCCAAATTCTGGGATAAAAGCGTGTATGACTGTACACAGTCTATCTGAGACTAGGGCTCCAACCGTGGCTTCCTACATGTTAGTCAAGCATTCTACCAACCACACACCATCCCCAGCCCTTATTTTTTTTTTTTTTTTTTTTTTGAGGTTTGGTCTGTTGCTATGTATTGTTTTTTTATTTTTCTATATTCTTTGTTTACATTCTGAAGGCTTTCCCCTTTCTCAGTTCCCCCCTCACCATATGTCCCATATGTCTTCTTCCACCCCCACCACCACCCCCCCACCACCCCCCACCCCCCCACCACCCCCACCCCCCACCCCCCCCACCCCCCGCCTATTCCCCAATCACCACCCCACCATTTCTCTGCTCTATTCTGGTACTCTCCTACAAAACTGGATCCAGTCCTTTCAGGACCAGGGTCCTCTCCTTCCTTCTTCTTGGGAATCTTTTGACTTGCTAATTGTGCCTTGACTATTCAGAGCTTCTGGGCTCATTAATATCCACTTATCAGTGATTGCATTTCATGTGTATTCTTTTGTGATTGGGTTAACTCACTTAGGATGATATTTTCCAGATCCAACCATCTGCCTACAAATTGCATGAATTCATTATTTTTAATCGCTGAGTAGTATTCCATTGTATAAATATACCACATTTTCTGTATCCATTCCTCCTTTGAGGGACATCTGGGCTCCTTCCAACTTCTGGCTATTATAAATAGCCCAGCCCTTAATTATTTTAACTTAATTTGGCCTCCTACAAATCAATGGCTACCAACTTAGACAAGGCACTCTTCAGTAAAGACAGGCTGGGAGCTGAGGGAAGTCCAGCCTTGCTTGGACTGCCTGACTTCCTGTCCCAGCATCCATCATCCCTCCCCACTCAAGACCGCTCTCAGGTCACAGGCCTGAAACCTGTCTGTCTCCCATCTTGGAGACCTAACTCTCACAGCCTCCTCTGCCTAGAATTTTCTTCTCATTCCTCCCATGGCTGGGTCTTTATTGTCTGTGTCTTCGTTACGACTCTCATTATTCAGAGAGACGTTCCATGACCACGAGATTTCACAGCCCCTGTCCCCGAGCTAATGGCTCTGTTTTATGTGGTCTATGCTAGGCTCTCTCTTGTTTATGCACATGCTATTTGGCTCCTCCATAGGACTGGACCCTGGGAACACTGGACGCACACAAGGCTTGGCATACAGCAGCCGCTCAAATTGTACCTGAAGTCCTACAGCCCACCCAGGACGTAACCTGGGGCTAGGAATGCAAAGAGAGATACCCGGGCATCACTCACCTTTTGCCCTAGAGACTTCTGGATGCCCAGAGGGGGTGTGGCTCTCGGGAGTAGTCCAGCTCCTTGATTTAGTGGCAAGAGGGTGGCCTGCACCCCTGGAGTTCTGAATCTTAGATTCCTTACTCTCTGAGGTAGCAAGAGGAGAGTCCACTGGAGTTTCCTTACAATATGCCTCCACATCGGGGTTAACCGTATCAGCCCTGACTCCTGGTTGTAGCACTGGGGATCTCAAAGGGTCTACACCAGCCACAGGGGAAGAGGAGGAAGGGCTAGGTTCCTCAGGAAGAGCACAGATTGCTTCAGCCATGCTCTCAAGGACCAACGAAAACTCAGGCCGCTCAGCTTTCGCCACCTTCAATCAGATAAACACGGGAAGACAAGTTGGGTGCATGTGTGCTCACAAGGTGCGCATCCCGGGGACTCTAATCCTGGCGCAGAGGGGTCAGGGAGTCCCTGAAAGGCAGAGACTGGGGGAAGTGTGGAGGAACTCACCTTAGGCAGTCTCCCCCAGGCCCACTGCATGTGAGACTCAGCTCTCAGAGGACTGGGCTCCAAAGACCGCAGCTCTAGCTCTGAGTCACTCTTAGGGGACATTAGGTCACCAGATGAGAGGCTGCAAAGAACAAGCAAGCATTCAGAGACGGCCCCTAGTCATCCTGTCACCACGCCTCAATCTAGGCCAACATAGAAAACCATTTCCAACAGATATTTATGCCTGTACTGAATCTAAAATATACATACACACTATAGATAGATATGTATATATGGATATGTACATATATAAAGAACTCCTATAAATCAACAATAAGAAAGCTTTTAGTTTTAAAAGCTAGGTGTGGTAACACATGCTTGTAATCTTAGCATCATCTTCTGCTACATAAGGAGCTCAAGGCCAGCCTTGGCTGTGTGACACCTTGTCACAAAAAAATCAAAACCAACAGGATGGCAAGACGTGACTTCTGTGAGATCTGTTTATGTGTATGTGCGCACACGAGTGCAGTGCCTGTGGAGGCCAGAAGAGGGCATCAGATCTCCTAGACGGCGAATGACAGGCAGTGGTAAGCTGCTTCACCCATGGGTGAGGAACTGAACTTGGGTCCGTGGAAGAGCAGCAAGTGCTCTAGAGTGTGGAGCCATCTCTCGTCCCCATCTCTCCCGTCAGAGATTCTGTCCAGCATGAAGTAAAGTTCTAGAACTAGGGAGTAGCTGTGGTCACAGAGCCTCGTGAACCGACTCCATGCCACTGTACACTCTGAACTGGCTAACATGGCAAAGTCCGTCTCAGGAGTATTTTGCCACAGTTGAAACACTGAGTTTGAGCCTCAGCCAAAACTTTATCAAAACCAAGACAAAAATAAAATAAAAATTGCCCCAAACTTGAATATTTTATAAAAGAGAAATATAAATGGGTAGCAAACACACCCAGTGGGTGGGTCCTGAGGGTTAGTCATCACAGAGGAAGGTCCCTACCACAGTCTCACGCCAGCCTGCCGCCCACTTCAACACTTACTTGGCCTGCGGGGTACACTCGCCATCGGAGTAGGGGTAGATGTCTTTAGGCTGCAATGAGGGCTCCTCTTCCTCCTGAGCACTGTTTAGGGACCACAGAGAAGTGCTCACTAACAGGCAAGGGCATGGAAGCCTGCCTGTCAGGACTTTAGACAGGAAAGCCCAGAGACGTCAAGGCCCTTGTCTAGAGTTGCACAGCATCAGTGGAAGAAATGTTCTGGCCCAGGCTAGTGTACCCCACGCCTCCACTTGGTTCCTACTTACCTTGGGGATTCTGGCGTTGGCTTTTCCAGCAGCGTCAGCTCACTCTCTGCACCTGCCTCCAACTCGTCAGAACTGGAGTCCACAGCATCCTCCCTGCGCCTGGGTTTCCTCCTGCGCCGCCTCTTTCTCCGCCCGGTGATGACTAGGCCCTCAGGCTCACTGGCTGTGCCCAGCTGGGAGTCTGAGGGAAAGCCCGACAGGCCTCCCCATGGGATGGGTGAGGTACACAGGCGAGGAGGCACAGCTTCCTGTGGAGAAAACAAGGGCTGAAAGTGGTGGGGCCCTCAGGTCGTCAGATCCCCACAGTGAACTCGTTTGGCCCAGGCAAGGGGGGTGAGCAGAGGCGGGAGCAGCCCACACTGGCCTCAAAGCCCCCTCTAACTGAGGTCATGCAGCAGTCCAGGCAACTCCACCAGATCAGACAGAAGCAGGGGCTCCAGACTCTCCCTGCCTCCTGTTCACACCCATCCCTCCTCCAGGAAGCTTGCCCAGACTGCAGTTCCTTGCAATGACCAAGTAGCTGCCTCATTGGACGTTCAGATGCTCATACTCCAGACTTGTCTGGAACTCTTTTTATTCAGATTTTTTTTGTTGTTGTTGTTGTTGTTTTTCGAGAGTTTCTCTGTGTAGTCCTGGCTGTCCTGGAACTCACTCTGTAGACCAGGCTGGCCTCGAACTCAGAAATACACCTGCCTCTGCCTCCCAAGTGCTGGGATTACAGGCGTGCGCCACCATGCCTGGTTTGGAACTCTTTTTAAAGGTAAAGGACTGGCTTATTTTGAGCCTGCTGGATGATGTCTTGCATACAGTAAGGGCTCAGTTAAAGTTTATCCAATTCAAGCAATTTAAACTCTTCTCTTGGCTTGGGCCAGCCTCTGCCTTCATTCTGCGAGCACCCCTCTTTTCACACACACCCCAAATGGGTCTGAGACAGACTAGAACACCAGGCTTTACTCTTCATGGTCCCCTTTAGCCTTGTCTTTCCTGAGCTTTCAATCCAAGCCATCTTTCCATGGGCTCAGAGGGTCAGCTCAGAGGACCCCTCCTTCAGAAACCTTCCCCAGGAAGCAGGATCAGCCAGAGTACCCCCATCCTGTTCTGGGCTGTGAATACACGAAGTTTGAGGCCAGCCTCAAGACACCCTCTTCACCAGATCTCTGATGAAGAGATGTCCCTGAGGTCAGAGACAATGACAGAGCCCAGGTTCCCTCCTGGTGGAGCCCCACCAGTGAAGAGGTAACATCAGGCACAGGCCAGGAGGATGGTCCCTACCTCATCACTGTCCAGCTCCTGGACAAAGAAGGCCTCGCCACTGTCGCCCAGCTTCATGTGCAGGTCCACAGGCTCTCCATTGATCTCAATGTCCACCTGGAATGGGAAGGGGATGGGTCATCATGTCCAGATATAAAGGCACATTCCCGCCTGCCTCCAGCTCTGAGGTGGATGGAGCGCTCTCCAGACTTCAGTGGCCCTGGCCTCTTGCTCAACACATGGTCACCAAGAGAGCCCTGCCATGACCTGAGTCTTCTACGTTTCCCTAGCTCCCAGGTGTTGTCTGCATGGACTATGGTGAGAATTCCCACTTACTGTAGAGCGTTTTACATAGAGCATCCGGTTTAACAACCCCTTTGTAGTAAGTCCTATCATTATCTTCATAGAGGAAGAAACTGAGACTTGTGCGTATGTGTGTGTGTGTGTGTGTGGAATTTGTGAGGACCTGCAAAAGGTCTTCAACTACACTCCAATCTCTCTGTTTTGTTTCATGCATGTTTACATGTGTGTGTACATGTTTGTGGGGGAGGTCAGAGGTCAATCTCAGGTGTCTTCTTCAGTCACTCGCTACCTTATTCCCTTGAAACAGGGTCTCCCACTGAATCTGGAGCTCACCAAGGCAGGAAGGCTAGTGAGCTCTGGAGAGTTACCTGACGCTGCCTCTTCGTGCCTTATATATTTATACTGTAAATTACGGACTTGGGCTGGAGACATGGCTCAGTGGTTAAGAGCCCTGACTGCTCTTCCAGAGGTCCTGAGTTCAAATCCCAGCAACCACATGGTGGCTCACAACCATCTGTAATGGGATCTGATGCCCTCTTCTGGAGTGTCTGAAGAGAGTGACAGTGTACACACTTACATGAAATAAATAAATCTTTAAAAAATAATAACTACAGGCCTTTGGTGGCACATGCCTTTAATCCCAGCACTGGGGAGGCAGAGGCAGGCAGATTTCTGAGTTTGAGACCAGCCTGGTCTACAGAGTGAGTTCCAGGACAGTCTGAAGTACACAGAGAAACCCTGTCTCGAAAAAAACCAAATAATAATAATAAATAATAATAATAATAATAATAATAATAATTACATACTTATAGTGCACTGTGCTATCGATACTGGAAAAGTTTGCTGGAAATGGAAGCTAGGCATCACAAGCTCTTTATTTTCTCGGCCATCTGCCCAGCTCTGTGGTCCAACCTCTTACCTCTGAGTACCTTGTCTTTACAGATTATAACTTCCTACCAGGGTTCTGAAAAATTCAGCTACTTCAACTCAAATGGGGTTTGGGCCCACTACCCTGCTGCTCACACATGGACCTGGATGTGAAAAGAAGTCATGTCCATCTGAACGTGAGGAAGTGGATATAGACCTCCTAAGGGACTAGCCCTTGTCCCCACATGCTGGTCTCAAGGCCACATTACCCGTTCCTGTTTACTGTTCCAAACCACTCCACTTCTAGGACTAGGAATATAAAAACTTGTCCATCCCTAAAGGTGACGTGACTTTGTTTGAAGATGTGAGGGGATTTAGCGCAGTCATAGGAGAAGCATTAGTGAGTTGAGCCAGGCCTGGTAGCCACAGCATTTAGTGCTAGTCCTCTGGGCTTCCTATCTAGGGAAATCAGAATCTTCCGGATCAAAGCCCCAAAACCAACCCCAAAACAGTGAGGATTGGTAAGGTGGCTCAGCAGGAAATGGCACTTGTGGCCAAACTTAGCGACTTGAGTTCAATCCCTGGAACCCACACAGTGGAAGGAGGAAAGGACAGTCTCCCACATTGTTTCCTGATGTGTATGTGTATATATATATATATATATATATATATATATTATATATATATATATATATACACACACACACACACACACACATACACACACATGTGCACAGCATGCTCACACACAAATAGACACACAATCATTCAATAAAATTTTTAAAGAAAATTCATTGAAAAGGACAAAAGAAGAGAAACAAGACAGGGATGTCCCCATCCCCACCCCCACGTTAGGGAAGCCAAGTCTTTTCTGAGAGAGCAGTGCTATCCCTACCTTCAGAGGCCCACCCCGATGAAGCCAGACCACCGGCCAAAGCACTTACCACCTTCTCCCGTGAGCGCAGGACACCCAGCTTGCCGAAGCGCACATGGAAGGGTGAGCACCGGAAGGAGCCATCCCTCTGCCTTACCACCAGCACATCGATGCCGCCGCTCAGTGTGGCGGGGTTCAGGCCCCTGTACAGCTCCTTTACTGTTCCAAACACTGTCTCTGCCAGCTGCCCCACATAGTTCATGGCTGCTGCCGGCCAAGAGCTGGGATGTCCAAGCTCACGTCGAGTCTAGCCCTTGGAGAGGGAATGAATGTGCCCGTCCAGAGGCAGCCGCCGCGGGATGACGGGAGGATCTCCAGAAGACCTGGGCCTACTAGCTGTGACTGGCCCACAACCCTGCTGTGGATCCCTTCGGCAGCTGGCTGCCTTCTCCTACTGCCAGTCTCCACATCTGTAAAAACAAGGACTCGGGGTAAAACAATAGCTGGGTGCCCGTGCCTCGAAATGCTATGACTCACTGTAATGCCCATGAGTACTCCATGGGCATGGCTCATCTAAACCTCAGGACAAGCCTTGCAAGGCCGGCAGAGCTGGTGTTATTACCTCCTGTTTACAGATGAACTAGCTGACGCTTGGGGAGGTGGGGTGACTTGTCCAAGGTCTCACACCTGTACACAGGGAACCTGAGGTTCAAGTCTAGGTCTGTGTGACTCATGTCCGGAACCCTCGGCAAGAACAACTGGGAAGAAGATTCACTGTGTAAACAGGACCTTGTGGGCAGTGGGGAGAGCCTCCTGATCCAGGTAGCCCTGCTAGTTCATAGACGGCATCCTAAAGGAAGTCTTCCATTTAAGAAATGGGTCTTGGGCTGGAGAGGTGGCTCAGCCATTAAAGGCTAGGCTCACAACCAAAAATATAAGAAATGGGTCTAGACAGCTTGCTGCTCCCTGGCTCTGGAAATTGAGTGGGCTCTTACCTATGAACTCCAGGTACCTAAATCTCTACTGAACCCTATTACTAGCCCAGACACCAAGTAAGGTCTCTGTGCAGCTAAAGGCACCACTTCAGGCCTGCAAGCCCTCCCCACCCCCTTTCCCTGGTATGATGAGGTTGGACCCTACACCAGGGTCTCCAGGCACTGCTCCCAGTAAGTCCCTAGCCTCAGACTGGAATTGAGCCAGGCAAGTCCTCAGACCCACATTCTGGCCAATGCTGTTCTCTGTATCCCAGCTGGACTGGTCTCTCCAGCTTCCCGGTATGAGGCAGGGTGGGGAGAGGTGAAGGAGGAGGCTTCCGTGGCAACAAAGAAAAGCCAGGGCTATAATGAGTCCTGACCAAGCTGACATAGTGTCCCCTCATCCTGCTCCACCTGAACCAGACTCAGCTCAACACACCTGTTGCACTGCCAAGAAAGGGACGTACTGTTCTGGCATCGAGGACTGAGAACCAGACCCAAGACACAGCAACAGGTCACCCTCCTCTCTCAGATCTTGCCTAAGAACTCCTGGGGGGACAAAGGTTCAAGATTATCCTTCAAAGAAGCTAAGCGATATACCACACTTTATGGAGATAAGAGAGCATAGTGTGTGTGTGTGTGTGTGTGTGTGTGTGTGTGTGTCAGGGGTGAGCAGGCAAGAGGCTGTGACTAAGGTCTCCTGACTCCTTGATTAGTCCATAGTCCCCAAACCATACCACAGAGAGCAGCCACGTCTGCACAGCTCAGTGACGCACCAAACTCGGAGGGTGGTCCAGGAATCGGCAGCATAAGTGTCCCGGGGAGTTTGTTAGGAATGTGGGAATTTAGGACCCTTCCTGGGTCCACATGTACATGTGAACAAAGTCCCTAGTGGTGCTTGCACCCTTGACCATTTGATAGGAGCTATCTCAGTGTTCCCAGTCTGTAGTGACTTCTGGAAAAGTCTGAATGATCAGACCCCAGTTTTGAGGGAATGCTGCTATCTGGTTGGTTCTGGGACTACAGACAGGGTACAGGCTTTCCTCTGCCTGTGTCAATAGGTGGCACACTTCAAGAAGACTTGCACAGGTGAATTGACTTGCTGGAATCACAACTCAGTCACTGTCAGAGTGACTGAGATTAGCACCCAAGCAGTCTGGCACCCTTACCCACAATGCCCTATGCCCATTCATGATCTAGGCATCTGATAATAAAGTCTTGGCCTAGCCAGCAGGAGGCTAAGTCAGAACGGGGTGGCGTTAAACTCTGTGGCTCTGTAATGTCACTCAAATCCAATAACAATTTTGTCTGTAAGACACCTGTTGGCTCCTCCGTGGGAAGCTTCATTCTGCTACAGACTGAGACAGACTGACAGGACAGACATCTATCTGTTGAGCAAACCTCTGGACCAGTGAGTCTAGGAAAAGCAGAGGAGGCCCAGGGGTTTCCAGGAATAGAGGAATGAGCACGGGTTGCCCAGGGTACGGATGGGAACAAAGCAGCCCCAGCCTTGGTGGGAGGGAAAGAATGGGGAGAGAAAAGGACGGTGACAGGCTTGGCTTGCTCTAGCGCAACTTCTCAACTGCTGTTTGGAACCAGAGCACTGTGTGTGCGCACGTGTGTGCGTGTTGATCAGGGTAAATTGTAAGACTGTATCATCTCTGGTCCCTGACCATTAGATACCATTAGCTACCTTCCCAACCCCCATCCAAGTTGTGGCAGCCAAATTGTCTCTAGATGTTAAATGCCTCCTAATAGTGCTGGGGTGTAGCCCAGTGGGAGAGCATTTGCCTATTATATACAAGGCCCTAGGCTCAATCCACAGCACTGCAAACAAAATCAAATGTCTCCCTGGGAGAAAAAAAACCATCCCCAGCGGGGAGTCATTAACCCAAGAAAAGAAGCTGGATGGCAGAGGTGGCTATACCGGGTAGGGTGTCATTAGAATTGCTCAGGTCCATTCGCGGGTTCCCAGGCAAGTTTCCCTTGTACACTATAGACCTTAGGTCAGACCATCTCAGTCTCTAGAACCCCACTTGCTTGGGCTTTGGGTACCTCTAAGTAAAATCCTACCCCATCACATCCGCCCCTAAGGAAACCTTCTTGCCGGCCTTTTTCTTCCTTGACTGTCCTGCTGCTTAAGTTAAGGTTTTATTACTAGATACTCAGATCATTGATGGTGGCAGAGTACTGAGGGTAAGTACCTCCTCCCAGTGGCTGAGGTTCTAGTCTATTCCCTGCCCCGTCCCAGCTATGACTTTGGGCAAACTGCTTCATTTATCTGAGTCTCTCTCTCTCTCTCTCTCTCTCTCTCTCTCTCTCTCTCTCTCTCAGTCTCTCTCTCTCTCTCAAGTATTTTTTTTCCCCTGTGCATTAGTGCTTTGCCTGCATTTATGTCTAATGTGAGGGGTATCAGACCTTCGGAACTGGAGTTACAGACAGACGTTAGCAGCCATGTGGTTGCCGGGAGTTGAGCCCGGGTCCTCCAGAAGAGCAGCCACTGCTCTTAACCTCTGAGCTATCTCTCCAGTTCTTCTCTATCTGAGTCTTTAATTCCAGTTTCTTTAAGTGGAGATAATTTAGGTAGGAATGAGTACCTGCTGGGATTATTCGCACACAGTCCTGTTGTACAATGGATGTTAGGCCCCTGCTATACAGGGACACTGGCATCTTTTTCAGAATCGTGACGGTCCCACTTGCTCAGGCTGTGGGCTGTGCAGTAGGGTAGCCTCTATGTGCAGTTAGCAGTTTAGACACAGCAGGCTGCCACCCAACACCACGCCAGTGGGAACCTCACTATTTACAAGATGGACAGGTGAACTCCCGGCCTCACGGAGTACCTCGTTTAAGCCAGGCTAGATACAGAACCCACAAAGTTCCAGGGCTAGTTTATCTCTATGACAGGGAAGCCAAAACAAGTTGCTCTGGACTCTTGGGTCCCCAGATTTTGAGACGGGCGGCGGTGGCGGTGGCGGTGGCGGTGGCAGTGGTGGTGGTGGTGAGTCATGGAGTGGGAGTGACTTTCCAACTGCCACAATCGAAGAGAGTGGGAGTATAAGGAGGGACCCTTATACCAGGGAAGGGGTCTACCATTAAGTTACAAGTCCCCAGCCTAGGGTGGCAACTTCTGTTGCTCCAGGTGAGGGGGAAGTGCCGCCTCAGCTCCCCTCACTGACAGGCAAGCCGGGCCAGGCAAGGGCCCAAGACGTTCTTTTGCAACTGAGGACTCTTAGTAGCAAGGACACGCCTTCAGCCTGGGACAGCCTCCCTAAAAGGTTCTGGCATCTCTCCAGCTTCCTAGTCTTGGCTATCCTGGCAGCTCCCAGCCGCTGGGAAAGGGGCAGGAAGGGGAGGGACCCTGGAGGGGCCCTCCCTCCCCTACTCTTTCCCTAGCTCGAGGTGGACTCTGGCCCTTGAAATGGAAATGAGATAGAACAGAGTGGGAGAACAACGTTTGTTTTTTCCTGGCCCACCTAGGTTCCTACGTAGAAACTCTCCTCCCGTGGACCACTAAGACCCAGAGTCACCGCCTCTACCTGTACGCAGAAGTTCCACAGGTAAGCGTTCAGGTCCCGGCACTTCCGCTTTCTCTGAGACAGGGTGAGATCCGGTCTCCACTCCTTCCACCAACCAGGTATGGCTTTCGCTGTCCTCAGTCAGCTCAGGCCCCACCCCTCATCTCGAAAAGACCCCGCCCCCGTCCCGTGCTCACACTCAAGGGCGCCCTTTTTCCTATGGAGACTGGGGAGCACCAGATTTCGAGGCTCTGACCGGATCCCAACCAACCACACCCGTGGCCACATCAGCTGCCACGACAGAAGCAGCTGATGTACGGACTTTAGAACCGCGTCTACCTACGTCCTGTTCCTTTCTACCTGGCTCTGTGACCTTGGGCGAATCTTCTACCTATTCGAGAGGAAAGCTACTTTTAAGATTTGCCAGAGAACGTAAACGTCTTTGTCAAGGGCTTTGGCGCTTGTAGTTCCTTGACCCTCCACACCCTTTTTCTAGCCGAGGTCTTACTACCTATACAATCACAGTTATAATGTCTTATTTGCTCAATTAATGTCAGCCTTGTTTGTTTTTGCATACTTGTATCAAACTCGGAGGTACAGGCAAAGAGATATACCACCGCCACACCACTCCAGCTTCAAATATCCTCTTTAACTGCTGAGTTTGACCGCCTTAAGAACCGATCACCTTCATGAGCTCAGTGCCTTTGCAAACCTGCTCAGTCATCGATCAGACACTTCGGCGGGCGAACAGTGCGCTTAATACTACCCCGGGCCAGCAGAGGGCAGATGGTGACCAGTCTTCTCACCCAATAAGCCGTTCTCACCACCCAGCAATCTCAAGAGCAAGCAAGACGAGTGAGCAGATTTGTAGGAATAAACCCAAGGGGTCAGGGCCAGCAAGGAACGGCTTTGAGTCTGTTCAAAGCCTCCCCTGATTCAAAGGTCTCGCAGACTACCTGTATGTATGATCCCTGCAAACAAAATATGCTGGAAACATGAGAAGCTAAAGGCGTTTGTTCTAAAAAAGCACAGTCAGGCTTTACCTGACTCAGTCAGCCAGGATGGTGGTACATACCTTTATTCACATACTGGGAGGCCGAGGCAGGCAGATGCCAGAGTTTCAGGGTAGCATGGTCTACAGAGGGAGTTCTAGGACAGGGAAACACATAAAAACCCTATCTGGAAAAAACAAAACAAACAAACAAAAAATGTTTCAGCCAGTAAAGGTGCTTGTTTCTGAGTTAGGTAACTATAATCCACACTTAGAAGGAGTCTCAGGCAGGCCGCAAAGCCAGTGTACACACTGTATGCACTTTAAATCAGTGGTTCTCAACCTAATGCTGTGACCCTTTAATGCAGTTCCTCAGGCCATGGTGACCTCCAATCGTAGAAATTATTTTCGTTGATATTTCATAACTGCAATTTTGCTACTGTTAAGAGTCATAATGTTAACTATCAAATAGTCAGGAGATCTGATATGGGACCATGTAAAAAGGTCATTCATCCCCCCCCACCTCCCACCAAGGGAGTCTCGACCCACAGATTGAGAACCTCTGCTCTAAATA
This sequence comes from Apodemus agrarius, assembly GCA_964023405.1. Taxonomy (NCBI): domain Eukaryota; kingdom Metazoa; phylum Chordata; class Mammalia; order Rodentia; family Muridae; genus Apodemus; species Apodemus agrarius. The sequence goes on from OZ030008.1 coordinate 18,698,672, forward strand.
AAATGTATTTAGGGTAAAGTCATAAAAAGGCAGACGTGGGGGATGGGAGTAGAGAACTGGGAAAAGCAAGCTTTAGAAAGGACTGGGCACTAAGGAGGAGGAAGCTGTTGCCAGAATGTGACCCAAGGCGACAGAGCTCCGGTTAGAGATGACGGGCTTTTGTTGTTCTTCCTGGAGTTGTTATCTCAGACGAGCCCTGCTGGAGGCAGAGCAATCCCAAGGCTACCCTGGGGGTTGTGGTCTGCCTCAAGATTGCTCCTGATGATTACAAAAGATCACATTTGATGGTAAAACCCTGGAAACAGGAATTCTCAAAGAAAGAAGGTAAGAAGATAGGAGAGGCCACAGACTGAGACTTCAAGCTGCTTTTCCTAGTCTAAAATTGGGATCTCACAGTCTTTTAACCCCAGCTCTCAGGAGGCAGAGGTAAGCGGATCTTTGTGAGTCCGAGGCCAACCTGATCTTCATAGTATGTGCAGGACAGCTAGGTCTTAATGAATATCTTGTCGAAAGGAAGGAAGAGAGGGAGGGAGAGGGACAGGGAGAGGGAGAGAGAGAGAGAAGAAAAGATGGGTCTTCACTATATAGCTATATAGAACAGGCTAGACTCAATGCAAAGGATTCTGCCTGCCTCAGCCTCCCTCCAAAATGCTGGGATTAAAGGTGTGTCCCGCCATGCCTAGCCTAATCTATCGTTTTATTCTTAATTTCACTTGCAAGATGAATAAAATTTACCTTGCAGGATTATATTGTGAAGATCTGACAACCAGTGTGGTCCTTGGTCTTGGTTATATATTTAAGTCCTCATGCCCTTGTCAAAGGCTGACCACGGCACTGCGGTTTCAGAACCCCATGTAGTTTTCCGGAGCCAAATAAACGCTGAGCACAGCATGAGGTGCGTATCAGGCATTCCCCAGTGCTTACTGTACTTTTTGTTCAGGTGTGTGGTTTGTGGGGGAGGGGTTGTGTGAAGGAGGTGGAGTGGGGGAGGATACAGTGTATGGGGAGAGGCGTGTCCCTGAGAGTCTGGGTGCACACAGAGACTGGAGAAAAAGCTAGGCATCTTCACTGTTACTCTCTGCCTTAATGCTCTGAGATGTTCTGCTCTGAAGCAGGAGCTTGCTTTACGGGCTCAGCAGGCCAGTTGGTAATCTCTCCAGATCTATCTACCTCTCTCTCTGTCATAGAATGCTAGATTTATAGGCATGCACAGCCGTGACTTGTTTTCTTTTTCTTTTTCTTTTTTTTTTCTTTCTTTTTTTTTTTTTTTTTTAACCAATCAGGAAAACAGGCCTGTGCCGTCAAGCCTGGCTTTCGTTTTCTTTTCTTTCATTATTTTGTGTGTCTGGATGGTTTTGCCAGCAGGTGTGTGTGTGTGTGTGTGTGTGTGTGTGTGTGAGAGAGAGAGAGAGAGAGAGAGAGAGAGAGAGAGAGAGAAACCATCCATGTGCAGTGCCCCCAGGTGCCAGAAGAGGGCACTGGCTCTCCTAGGACTGGAGTTGGGGCCCTGGAGATCAAACACTGGCCCTCTGCAAGAGCGGCCAGTGCTCTTAACCACTGAGCCATCGCTCTAGCGCTCATGACTGGCTTTCTATGTGGGTCCTGAGGATTTGAACTCATCTTCATCCTTGCCGGACAAGAGCTTTTAACACTGAGACATCTCCCCAACCCTTTCTTTTTGTTTTATGTGGATTTGTTTTGATTTTGTTATGTTGCTGAGGATTACTTAAAACTCCTGGCCTTGGCTGATCCTCTGGCCTCAGCCTCTTTATTAGCTCTTACTGTAGGCTCACAGTACCATGACCAGCTCCCAGTACCATGACCAGCTCTCAGCTCAGTTTTGAAGTTGAAACACAAGTTGTTTTCGTTGTTCTTTATTAAAGGGGGGAAAAGGTTCATAAAGATTGTTGCAGAAGCCAGGTGGTGGTGGCGCACGCCTGTAATCCCAGCACTCTGGGAGGCAGAGGCAGGCAGATTTCTGAGTTCAAGGCCAGCCTGGTCTACAGAGTGAGTTCCAGGACAGCCAGGGCTACGCAGAGAAACCCTGTCTTGAAAAAAGAAATCCAAAAAACAAAAACAAAACAAAAGTATTGTTGCAGAAATTGGATTTGCATCAAGCTTGGTTTTGGAACTTTGAATCATCTAGAATGTGGTAATTATGGGTGACGGGCAGTGTCCAGTGATCTTCCTTGTCCTAATACGCAGCCGAGCTGACCAAGGCAGGGGCTATCCCCGCTCTAGCTTGTACCTTATACCGCCATCACTGGGGTATCTTTCTAGTCCGAAAGGATCTCGTGTACTGCATTCACTTTCTTCTCCTCTTCCTGGGTGCGTGCACTAACCTTGGCCTCTGCCACTGCTGGCTGTCATTTTCTCATTAATCCAAGATTAGAGGTGCCACTGCCTTCTGTATGAAATTCTGTAGCTTATATGTTTCTCAATCCACAGGCAGGTTCAGTGACTACTTTGCCCCACTGCTTCCTTTTGAGTGAACCCAGCCTGAGGTGAATGGAAGCTTTGAGCCAGGCCTGCAGCTGCGATCACATGTCATAAGCAGCAAGACTGGCTGCCAGGAGCAGAGGCTCCACCAGCCCTGGTGGGACAGGATACAGCGTAGCTGGTGTTGGCTTTCCTTAGGGAGCAGGCTTGACGGGCAGGAGGCAAGCCACGGGTATACCGCTATTAGCAAATAAAAACAAATGATACTGGTAACATTTTAACTTCAGATCCCCATTTTTAGTATGCCTCATGTAATATTCATTATTTATCTAAAATTCAATATTAACTGCATGCCTTCATTTTTTTCTTTGTTAAGTAGGGCATATTCATATCTGCCCAAATACCTAAGTTCACAGCAACAGTCTGTCCTGTCCAATGTCTTTGTCTCTGCCTCTGTCTCTCTCTGTCTGTCTCTCTGTCTCTGTCTCTCTCTGTCTCTCTCTCTCTCTGTGTCTCTCTCTCACACATCATGTTCTCACTGTAGATCCCTGGCTGACCTGGAACTCACTATGTAGACCAGGCTGACCTCAGACTCTTAGAATTCCACCTGCCTCTGCTGCCCAATCTCTAGAATTAAAAGCATGTGCAGCCATCCCCATCAATACCTGGCTTTTTTGTTTTAATTGAGGACAGGCCCTTCTGTTTTTCAAGGTAAGCACTTACTGGTTGCTCTGGCTCCCCAGCCTCATATAGTGTTACTTAGAGTGAGCTCCATGGACCAGCCTCAGTTGTAGCTCCTGGGAACTCATTAGGTACTCAGAGTCTCAGACCACCCACCTGACAGACGTGAGTGTGTCGGGAACTTTGGAAGTGGGGTTGGCAGTTGGTATCTTAACAAGTTCCTCCCCTTCTCTCCCGCACCCTCGCCTTGACACCTGGTCTTATATAAGACCTGAAATGTATAAGAAATGAAGTTTCCCCACAGGCAGAGACACAAAGAAAGCACAGTGGAGGCTTCTAGGTAAATTGTTATGATCTACCTACACCAGACATGGGCCAGACCCTGGGCATGCCACGTAGACTTCAGTTGTGGGTTCTGGGTCTAAGAAAAACAACAGATGCCAATCAAGTAACTGCCCAGGAGCTTATTATAGCCAGGTGAGATGCGTCACAGCGAGCATTCTCTAGTACATACGTAGGCCTGAAAAGGAGAAGATGGCCGGAGTGTTATGGGGCCTACCTTACAGGGAGGCCGAGTGGTGCTAGCTGGAAGTAGGCTGGTGTTGGTAAAGCGAGTAGGGAAGGGGCTTGTGATGTTCCCTGCCCTAAGAGCAAAGGAAAAAACATAGTGGATATTGTGGAAGCCCTCTGGCTTTTAGGCTAAGGGAGCGCTGGGGAAAATGAAGTATGTGGAGTGAGGAGAGACCCAAAGGATGTTAGGCCTTCTCATCCCTTAGATTGAAAGAACTTCCAACCTCAAAGGCATCTACAGAGATTCAACTCCCCCATTACATCCACCAGCAGGTTCTGAAACCCAGCCCACTCTCTGGGTGCAAGGTCTGCTCTTCCAGGGCCAACAGAGGGGGAAGGGCCTGGGAAAGTTTCTCGAGCCCCGCCCCTTGTAGCCTCTGCCTCTGCCACCCTTGCCAAAGAAAAGCCTTTGGTGCCAGCTGAGGACTGACCAGCCTGGCCATGATGCCTGGCACTGCCCAGGCTCTGACTGCCTTTCTCAGGAAAGACGTCAGACGGCCGAGCCTTTTTGGAATTTGACAGTAGTTTCTGACCTAAGGAGGAAAACTGGAAAATCAGACCAGTGTGTAAAATGGAGTTTTCCATGCCTTAAAACAAAATTCTCCAGCAAGCTGGGTATGTAACTCTGTCAGCAGAACGTCATGCATGTTTGGCACATACAAGACCTTGGGTTCACACATAAGCAGTCCATACATCAAGCAAGGTAAGGTCTGACCAACACCTTTAATTCCAGCACAAGTGGAGGCAGAGGCTGTGAGTTGGAGACCAGCCTGATCTACATAGTGAGCTGAGGACAGCCAGGGCTCTGTTACATAGAGAAACCCTGTCTTGAAAAACAAAACAAACAAAACAAAAAACAGAGCAAGATAGAGGCAGGAGGGAAAAAAAAACCCTCAAGGTCCTTTTCAGCTACAAAATAAGTGTGGAGCAAGTTTGGATCCAAGAGACATTTTTTCTTTTTGAGACTGGATCTCATTATGTAGCCTTGACTGGCCTGGAGCTTGCTTTGTAGATCAGGCTGGCCTTGAACTCATAGATATCCACCTGCCTCTGCCTCTACTGGGGGAGGGATTAAATGGATGTGCCATCATGCCCAGCCTGAGACTGGGTCTTAAATGGGACTTAACAGGCCTGTTTCTGCCCTATGGCCCTGTGGTGCTCTGGGTATGTCCCCCGTGCGGGTACATACTCCCTGCACAGCCTTCTTACAGCCTCACAGCTACATGAGACTCAGTGGAGTCTGCTCTGACTCTCCCCATCTCTGTCTCCCTGCTCCATTCTTTTCCGGCATCAAGAATCCCTTCCCTGGGTCTGAGGAGATGGCTTAGTGGATAGAACACTTGCTGGGGAGGCATGAGTCTGGAGCCGCGCCCCTTACATGAAAGGTAGCTGCAGTAGCAGCCTGCATCTGTAACTCCAGCCCCTCTGGGTGGGAGGGAAGGACAGAGGGTATGGGAAAACAATAGTGGGGCAGACCCAGGACAAGCCTTGGGGCTCTCTGGCCAACCAATAAGAGCTGAAATATCTAGCTCTAGTTTCAGTAGAGAAACTAGCTCCCAAAATAAGGTAGAGAGAAATGGAGGAAGACACCCAAAGTTGACCCTCTTGACTCTACATATGTATATACAATGAACATACCCACTCTTGACTCTTCATAGTGAGTACACATGCTATCATAATTTACTTCCTGATGATAGCTGGTGTTTGTCTCCCTCCACAGGAATGTGGACCCTGGGAGGACAAGATGTTTGGTCTGTCTTCACTAATCTATCTTCAGATCAGGGTCTGGCACACACTAGGCCTCCAATAAAAATAAGTGAACCTGTAGTCACGCCTTGGATTGTCCCGTCTCTGTCTCCGTCTCAGCCCCTTATGCCTGCCACGGGCCTCTGTTTCCAGGATGCTGAGCCTCCCCCAGGGAGCAGGTCTTGTCTGGTGTCTGCCTGCCTCGGGGCCCTTGAGAGGATCCTGGGTGTTTGACCTTGTGTCCCAGCCAGGTTGCCAGCATGCGTGAAATGCTAAATTCTAGCTTACTATTATTGATTTTGAGAGCTATGATAAAAGGGCAAAAGGACAGCAAACAAGGAGAAGGAGGGGACAAATGGATGGATAATCAGAGTTGGAGAGAAAAAGCACTCACGGCTTTCCCGAGCTCCCAGTTCTGTGTTTTCCAGCAGTGCTCAGAGCAGCCAGCGGCAAGCCAGGGCTGGGTGCCACGTACCATGAGCTGTGAGCCACGTGGCAAAAACAGGCCCGTTGAATCATGGAACGCTCAGCTTCTACTGGCTTGTAGAGTTTGGTGTGTGGAGTATTTTTGCTTTTTTACAGCCCAGCTGTCTAATGATTTCCTTCCCGCGGCCTTGTTCACCAAAGTGTCCCTGAGTGACTAGCTGAGTCACTGCATTCCTGGCTGTTTAGGACACCGGCCTGAGCACCAAGGACCAGTGCTTCTTTCATGGAGGTAGAATTTTTGCGGGTTGCCAAAGAGTGCCCAGAGAAGACAGAACAAAGAACTCCCATCTCTAACTTGCACCTTTCCCCAGAAATATAATTTAGAAAACAGGTACAAATAAGTGAAGTGGAAATGTCTAGTTTCTTTAACAACTCAGTTGTGTCATGTGATGTTTTTCGAGAAGCTGTCTTGTGAGAGAGCATGTGATGTTCTGCTGAAAACGGACCCTTGAGAGGTCGGATGTTGTTGAGAAGGAATATGAGTGGAACCCCACACATAGTAGAGGACACTCTTGCATTGCTACACCACATTACTGGTCGTCACTGGTCTTCATTGGTCTTTACTTCATAAAGAGAAATGCGCCAAAGAACGTCTCGTGGTGTTCCGGCTGATTCTGGCCTCTTCCCCTGACTCCCGCCGATTTGGAGGAGTCTTACTGTTTTGCTGGACTTGGCCGCTGCTACTAATTTGTGCTTAGGGTTTGCTCTTGAGCTGGATTTCTGGTATCCAGACAATGAAGAGTGGAGTCACCCCAAGGAATTACTTCTAAACAGGACCTCCTTTTCATACTAACCTTTCCCCCTTACCTCTGGTTGGTGGGTTAGAAGGAAGCTTGAAGCATTAAGACCCCTGAATAAAGTAGGTTTTGAAAAGAAAATCAAAGCCTACAAATAAGCAAGACATTCCATTTGCTAAATCACCAGGAAATGGCCACAGCCTGAAGAATTGTTTGTCAGTGACCATCAGGCCAGTGCCAGATTGAAATGGGTGGGGCAAGCTAGAAACCAAGGTCCATCCCTTAGTTGCAGTAGGAATCTGAAATCCAAATATAGAGAATTCTTTCAGCCACCTGGTGGGACTATCAACATATTTAGCCCCTTTGTAATACATGAGTCCGTTTTTAGCCAGGCAGTGGTGGCGCATGCCTCTGAGCCCAGCACTTAGGAGGCAAAGGGCAGGTGGATCTCTGAGTTTGAGGCCAGCCTAGTCTACAGAGCATGTTTCAGGACAGCCAGGCCTACACAGAAAAACCCTGTCTGAAAAAAAAACCATAAACAAACAAACAAGCAAAAAGAGTCAGTTTTTGGAAAAAAATAAAATAGGCACGGAGCTTGTAGTGTGGCAGTTGCACTTCTGGGGTGATTTCTGAGAAAGTTTACTCAGATCTATAAAGAGAAAAGATGGAGATTATTGTAGCATTGTTGATAGAATACTGTAGATGTTTGTTATTGCCTTAATTGTCAGCTTGACACAGCTTAGAATCTCCTAGGAAGAAAATCTTTTTTTTTTTTGTTTTGTTTTTTGGATTTGTTTTTTTTCGAGACAGGGTTTCTCTGTATAGCCCTGGCTGTCCTGGAACTCCCAGAGTGCTGGGATTACAGGTGTGTGCTACCACCGCCTGGGCAGCTGGAAGAAAATCTTAATGAGTGGTTGTCTTCCTTGGGTTGTCCTTTCTGGCCTATCTATGGGGATTGTCTCAATGGATATGGGAAGCCTGACCTATCTATATGGATTGTCTCAATGGATATGGGAAGACCTGGCCTTCTATGGGTAGCACCATTCCCTAGGTAGAGGGTCCTGAACTGCGTACGGTTGGGGAAATCTAGCAAAGCAAGTAAATAAATGAGCATGAATACATTGACTTATGTTTACATCTGACTGTCTGATATGGCTAGCTGCCTTGATTTCTCCTACAATGATGGACTGTAACCTGAAATTATAAGTGGGAAAAAAAAACCTCCTTTTCCCCTAGGTTGCTTTTCATCAGGGTATTTTATCATACTGAACAGAAGTGAAACCAGAACTCATTCCTTGAAATTCTGCATAGTATTAAAAAATCAACCCCCCCCCAAAAAAAACAAAAAAAACCCAAACAAAACAAAACAACAACAACAAAAAACTCAAAAAACTCGTAGAGTAGCTGTTTCTAAAACAGCGTGAATGGAGCTTACAGAGTTAAAGTGGGGAAAAGAGAAAAAGAGATTTTAAAATAATATACCTGTTTCATTAAGGATAATTAATATACAGTAAACCACACATATTTAAAGTGTCCCATTTGAGTTTTAACATACATATGCAAGGCCATGATTAAGATAATGATTGTATCCATTATGCCTCAAAATAGGAATGAATATATATATATGTACATATATATATATATATATGTTTAATACCTACTGTGAAATTTTAAAAAGTTAAACAGTATATTTAGACATATAGTATGTATACTATAATCCCATTAATCCCATTATTGTAAAAATAAATAATGTACATTCTGAAAAAAATCAGAGTAATTATTGAGATGATTTGAGTAAGAATGGCCCCCATAGACTCATATATGAATGCTTAGTCACCAGGGAATGGAACTATTTGAAAGGATTAGAAGGATTGGGAGGTGTAACTTTGTTGGAGGAGGAGTGTCACTGAGGATGGGCTTTAAGGCTTCAAAAGCCCACAGGAGATCCAGGTTCTCTCTCTCTCTCTCTCTCTCTCTCTCTCTCTGCCTGTAGATAAGAACGTAACGTTCTCAGCTTCATAGCCATGCCTGCCTACATGTCACCGTGCTTTCTGCCATAATAATGAAGTAGGCCTCTGAAATTGCAAGCAAGCTCTCAATTAAATGTTTTCGTTTATAAGAGTTGCCTTGGTCATGGTGTCTCTTCACAGCTATAGAACAGTGACTAAGACAACTCTTCCAAAACCACATGGGCCCATTTCATCCCCTGTTATAGCTGCGAACACACTTTGCCAATGTATATTGTGCCACGGAATTTCTGTGTGTCTGTTGTCCTGTACCATGATCTTCAGGGCATGGTTAATGTTTATTTCAGTAGAAATTGCTCATTATGGCTCCCTAGCTTTGACCTTATTAACATCACAAATGTCATTGTGATGGACTCCTACAGAAAGGTGCTTGACTCTCCTGTTCTCTGCCTTACAGTGGAGAGCTGTGCCTAAAACATCCTGTGTGCACTCACCTCCAGGACTAATTTCTCTCTTCATCTAAGTAGATGTTACAGCAGAGCTGGATAGTTATCCATTCTGTACCACAGAACTCTCCCTGTAGTCATAAGAAGCAGCAGAGGCAAAGGCATGGGTGGTTTTGCCAGACTACGAGTTTGACGAGCTTTTTACAGTCTGTTGTGTCTGGCTTGCTTGGCTCAGCAGTCTTTGTGGGAGTCGTGCGTGTGTTCCTGTGGGTGCACATGTGTGTGTACATTCTGGGGCACATCCGTATGGTGGTCAGAGGTCAAGCTTGGGTGTTGTCCCTTAGGAGCTGTCCATAGTGTTTCTTGAAACAGGGTCTCTAACTGGCTTGGGGCTCACTAGAGTGCCTAGCTAGTGAGTCCTAGAGATCTGCCAGACTCTGCCTCTGCACTTGTGGATTACAAGTGTGAGAGCCCATGCCTGGCTTTTGGCTTCTGAGGATTGAATTTAAGACCTCACACTTGCATAGTAAGCACCCTAGATACTGTCTTCTCTCTCTCTCTCTCTCTCTCTCTCTCTCTCTCTCTCTCTGTTTTTAAAGACAGGGTTTCTCTGTGTAACCCTGGCTGTCCTAGAACTCACTCTGTAGACCAGGCTGGCCTCAAACTCAAAAATCCACCTGCCTCTGCCTCCCAAGTGCTGGGATTAAAGGTGTGCACCACCACCGCCCAGCTTCCCTGGTCTCTATGAGATTTTTTCCATGTGATTTTTCTGTAATTATTTGGTGGTCAAGTTCTTTTGAACAGCAAAGCTCAGCTTTAGTTTCTTTTCTTTTCTTTCTTTTTCTTTCTTTCTTTCTTTCTTTCTTTCTTTCTTTTTCTTTCTTTCTCTCTCTCTCTCTCCCTTTCTTTCTTTCTTTCTTTCTTTCTTTCTTTCTTTCTTTTTTGGTTTTTCGAGACAGGGTTTCTCTTTGTAGCCCTGGTTGTCCTGGAACTCACTCTGTAGATCAGGCTGGCCTCGAACTCAGAAATCTGCCTGCCTCTGCCTCCCAAGTGCTGGGATTAAAGGCGTGCACCACCACTGCCTGGCTCAGCTTTAGTTTCTTACCTTATTGCTCACAGCAAAGGCACAGAATACTTTCCATGGCCTGCTCGCTGGCTTATCCCATTTTTAAAACTTGCAGGATATTCTTGAGTCTATCAGCCAGTTTGGGTCCACCTCTGTGCTTATGAGTCAGGCCCGATCATTAATTGTAAAGAAAGATGGCTATCCTGGAATTTCACCATACCCATCCACAAAGACATTCTACTTTCAGAGAATATCTTTCTCCAGCCCTTAATTAAATGAATTAAAATTTTATTTCTGTGTATGACTGTTTGCTGTGTATATGTATGTGTACGATGTATGTAGAGTATCCTCGGGATTCAGAAGAGTGTTGGGGCCCCTAGAACTAGAGTTACAGATGGTTGTGAGCTGTCGTGTGGGGGCTGTGAATTGAAGGCAGGTTCTCTTAACCATTGAGCCATCACTCCAACCCTTATTTTTATTTTTAATTATGTGTTCATGATTATGTATGGGTTTGTTTACATGGGTGTAGTTCCTAAATAGGTCAGAAGAGGGTGCCAGATCCCCTGGAGATGGAATTATAGGTAGTTGTGATCTACCTGACATGGGTGCTGGAAACTGAACTTGGGCCCTTTGTAAGAGCAGTACTAGCTCTTAACTGCTGAGCCAACTCTTCAGACCTTTACTCTAATTCATACCTATACACAGATACATTACAAGCTAGGATCCACTTCTGCAAAAAGAATGGGAGGCTTTTTCTTTCTGAGTTCGGGTCACCTTGCTTAACATACTTTCCAGATCCACCTGTTTCCCTGGGAGTTTCACATTTTCATTTTTCTGTATGCAGGGTAAAATTCCATCATGCATATGCACAACCTTATGTACTCACCTGTTGGTGAGCTTCTACACTGGCTTCCTTCCCTTGCTAGGGGAGAGTATAGCAATAAACATGTGTATGCAAGCATATTTAGGGGAGGGTATAGAGTTCTTTGGTGTATGCCCCAATAGAGTCCTTTGAGTATATGCCCCAAATCCCCCCACCTTTTTTTCAAACACACCTGGGGTTTTTAAGTGTGTTTGAGGGATCTGAATTTATAGTCTCATGTTTGCATAGCAAGTGGTTTACTGTTCAAGCCATCTTCCTAGGACATTTCATTTTAAAAGAAACCTTTTAAATTATTAGAGATTATGATATTTATCTATTTACAGGGCCAGGGAGCTATCAGGAGTCAGTTCTTTCTCTCTACCATGTGGGTTCTGGGAACAAGACTCAGATTTTCAGGCTTGGAAGCAAGTGCCTAACTTGCTGAGTCCTCTCATGGGTACTTTGTCTTTTGAAGGAAAATAATTTGCCTCTGATGAAATATTATCAACAAGCTCTCCTCCTTGATCCCCCTCCCGACACTAATGTGTGTGCTGGTTGCTGCCTCTGCCTGGAGTCACTTCCAGTCATCTCTCCAGGTCCAGCTTCTAGCCTTTGGGAACCCTTCCCACACTCACCTTTATTGCTTCTTTGGCCCTTTGAATGTTTGTTCTCTGCACTGGTACTGGAGATGAAACTCCAGGGCTTGACTATGCCAGGCGAAGACTGTATACCTCCAGTAGCAATTCTCTCTCCTGTCTTTAATTTTTATCTTGAGATAAAGTCTTGCTAAAGTTGCCAAGGCTGGCTCACACTTGTGGTTCTTCTGCCTTAGCCTCCTGAGTATCTGGGATTACATGTAAGCACCGGTTTACTTGCTCCATACTGGTAAGTATACCCTTTGTGCTGTGTTTACCAAAGCAGTTGGCATTTGCATATTCTCCTCCAGAACTGTAGCTTTACACGTCTGTCTCTCCTGGAATAGGGAGTTCTTTGGCATCTGGGAGAACGTCTTGCTTACCTCTGCATCTCTCAGAGTGCCTAGATCAGAAAAGGTGCTTGGAAAATTGGTTGAATAAATGAAAATAAATGGGAGTACAACATATCCTATATACTCATTCATTCAAGAAATATTTATTGAGTGTTTGAACGTGTCTGCCCGTGTTCCAGATGTTGAGAATAAGTAACACAAACATTGCTGCCCTGAGGGACATGAAAGACCAGAAGAGGTTATAAGGGCTAGACAAAGAAGCAAAGCACAGCTTAGGGAGACTGCATGGTGAAGGTGGGACTTGATATCCAGTAGGAAAGTCCTTTTGAGTAGAAATGTGAAGTGAGACACATCTTTCCGATGCCCAGGAGAACATATCCTAAGTGCAAAGGTCATTCATGTTCCAGGAGCAGGAAGGAGGCTAGTGTGACTGGCTGAGGAATGAGGGAGAAGGAAGTGCACTTAGTTAGAAAAAAAGAGCAAATTGCATGGGATCTATGAGTCCCTGGAATAAAGGCAGTTGTAAAAAATGTGCCCAAAATAGGAACCATTGAATTTTTTAAAACTTTATTTATTTTATATTCTAATCCGGTTTCCCTTCCTTCCTCTCTTCCCCACCCCTCCCCCAGGAACATTATTTTGACTTAGGCTTTAGCAAGATCCCCATGACTGCTGTGTTGACTACAGGCTGGTAGGGAAGATGCTATGGCAGTATTCCCAGCATACAGCTGGCTAAAGGTGGGGTCGGCAGGCTTGCTAATGGATTAAGATGGCTCTGGTTGGAAGAGAGAAGTGAAGGGTAACTAAGATACTTTGGCCTGATCATTAAAAATACTGGGCTTGACATGAACTGTATATAATGAGGAAGATCGTGTAATGACCATATGCAGTGTGTTAAGGTACAAGTTATAGGGTTTGAGTCTGGACATGTTAAATTTGACACATTGCTCACGCTTAAAAAATATATTTACTGACTGTGATAAACTCAGCTTTTTTGTTTTGCTCTTTGAGACAGGGTCTTACTATGTAGTCCAGACTGGGTTGGAACTTGTTATGTAGCCCAGGCTGACCCCAAACTTGCAATCCTCCTGCTTTAGCCTCTTTCAGTGAGATTATAGGTGTATATACATCTCACACACAGCTATAAATTCAGCCACATTTACTAAACACCAAGATAAAGTGCAGGAAGCTTTATATTAGACTGCCATTTAATCTTTTCACTTATTCGATATAATCCTAATATTTTGTTGCCTTTTGTGGATGAGAGATTGAGCCAATTGATATTCGATATAAGCAAATTTGGGACTCAGTCTTTAGAGCTCTATTTGTCAATCTGGATCCGAAGGGTGAGGACCACTTTCTGAACATATTTGCCACAGATTTAAATTCTGTTGTGAAAAGATGCCTGGAACATGAAACAAGATTTTAATCCCAGGCCAACAGCAGCTGTGAAAATGAACATGAAGGGAGCAGGTGTTCGAAAGCTCCACTCTCCTAAGACAGTGTTAAAGAATCGGAGATCATAAATTCGTTTCGGCTGCTATTTCTTTGAGTAAACAAGATACTAGAACCTGTCGTGAACTCTTAGTGGGTGTTAAAAAAAAAACAACTCCCAAATGTTGCTAATTTGGAAACACTGCACCGCGGGAGAGGGCGCACAGGTCTGGGACCCTTGCCCAGACTACATCCTTTTGAAAGTTTAACCTCGTGTGGCCTTCCTTAGGTGGCCCTCAAGAAAGACCAGGATACGGAGCACAAAGGCCGGGAACTGCTTAGGACCTCAGCATCCGCCCGGTTGTCCGCCTCCCCTGCCCCCCGTCGGCCCCCCACACAGAGAACGGGCGGGCAGCCGACCGGCGCATGCGCTCTGGGAAAGGTCCGCTCCCCGCGACGTCAAGGGGCTTGCGCCCTTTTCCAAAGCCCCGCCTCCTAGCGCCCGAGGCGACCTGGGCGGGGGCGGGGGAGGCGGGCCACGCCCCCAGCCGAATCGAGGAGGGCCGACCGGAGCCGAACGCCTCCGAGTGCCACCGAGCTCAGCCGAGCGGCGGGGAGTCAGTTGGGGCAGCTCGTCTTCGCCACAGAAGCAGCCGGTGGCTCTGGCGTCGCCGCCACCGCCGCCGCCTCCGCGGGGCCTGTGTCGGCCGCCCGCCCGCCCACCGGGGAGGGAGGGAGGGAGGCCCGCGGCGTGGGGAGAGCAGCCGGGCCACGGGTGCCGCCGCCGCCGCCGCCGCCAGGTGAGCGCCCGCCGAGGCCCAGCGTCCTACAGCTGTCAGTCCTCGGTGTCTGTGTGTCTCCCCGCCTGTCAGCCCCTGTGTGTTTGCAAGCGCCTTCCCGCCAGGCCTGGCTCCCGCCCGGCCCTGTCAGCCACCAGCACCCCCCCCACCCCCGCTCCGAGCGGCCCCGCCCCTTCCCCCCGATGTCCCGCCTTCCCCATCTGTCAGCGCGGTGCTCGCCGTGGGCTCCACGCCCGGGAGTCCAGGTCAGGGTGGTCGCGCGGGGCAGAGTTGCAGAAGGAGCCGCTGCGTGCTGGAGGTGGGGGCCTGGCTGTGCGTGCGTGTGGCCGCTCTCCCGCGAAGCGGCTGCGAGCGGCTGACACCGGTGCCTCTGGTGAAATGAGCGTCGGGACTCGAACCGCTTAGGGGTACGGTGGAATCCTCCTTACCCACGCGCAAACACCAGGGTTCTAGGATTGCCCAAATGGGCGTGTGTGAGCAGAGTTTGGGACTTGCGAAGCCTCTCCAGTTTGGGGTTTTCATTCAGAGAAACCTGTTGGGAGCGATTGAGGAGTGGGTGGGGTGTGGGGCTTAGGGTGGAAAGTATCTGAGAGCTTGAGGCATTTGGAGTTGTGTGGCCTGCATTTGTGAACAGTGCCTTGGTAGTGTGTCCTGGGAGAAACTGTTATGTGACACAGCTGGGGGGGGGTTAGAAAAGAGAAGGCATACTCTTTTCTGCCTTTATCGATGCCATACCAACACATATATTTATCTAGATAGCCTAGTTTATTCATGAGGCATCCACACATTTTTAATTAAACAAGAATACAGCACTTTCCATACATATATACATGTTCTCATATGTTGCTATCTTGATTTATTTTTTTGTTTGTGGTAACGTAGTATTGCAATATTTCAAAACTAACAGAAATGTGTTCTAAAATAATTGGTAGCTTGCAGGATAATTCTCTTCCAAGGAGAAAAGAGCCAAAAGCACACTTCATTAGCTGGAACAACTGATTCGGGCTTAATTTGCTTCTAAGAGACATACAGTGGAAAAATCCAGAAACAGCAAAGAAGTATCAAAGAGACTTAGGAAACCAGCAAAAGGGCCTTTGTATGTGTGTGCCTTGGAGAGATGGTGTCAAAGCAGCTTTAAGGGACAGGGCTGCTGTGTAATGATAAACATATTAACCAACTTGGTTTTGTGACCTTGATACATTGGGCCATGCTTGATCTGTGCAGTGGTTCATGACAGGCAAACATTGCATGGGAGGTGTGGTAATTATTTTGGAAAAGAAAAAGTTCCCTATGTTGTTTTTTTTTTCTCTTAGTTGAAGTAAGATTTCAGACTAGCTTCATCCATAATCGGGATGTACGGTGTGTAGGGTGGTGTGTGTGAGTGTGTGTTTGTGTGTGTGTGTGTGAGAGAGAGCGAGCGAGCGAGGGAGAGCAAGAGCAAGAGAGAAAGAGAGAGAGAGAGAGAGAGAGAGAGCGAGCAAGGGAGAGTGAGAGCAAGAGAGAAAGAGAGAGAGAGAGAGCGAGCAAGGGAGAGCGAGAGCAAGAGAGAAAGAGAGAGAGAGAGAGAGAGAGAGAGAGCGTGCACTTGCATGGAACCATCTTTGTTTTTCTGTTTCTGATTTATTTTTAAGGCAGAAAATTTGAGTAACAAAAGCATAAGGAAAAAATACTTATAACTCACAAA
Source organism: Apodemus agrarius (assembly GCA_964023405.1). NCBI lineage: Eukaryota > Metazoa > Chordata > Mammalia > Rodentia > Muridae > Apodemus > Apodemus agrarius. The sequence goes on from OZ030008.1 coordinate 18,714,578, forward strand.
CACTAGTAAACTTGTTTGTCATTTATCTTTTTTCAGTCTTTTGGTCCCAAGTATATGTGTTTTCTTTTTTCTCTCAAAGTGCCACCAGCCTATATGAGTTTAATTGTATACGTTTCCTTCCATTTATAAATAGATTGTGAGGGGCATGTCTTGCTTTTATGAGCAATTATTTTCCCTTTAAAAACTTAAAGAAAAAGAAAAAGAGAAAGAAAGAAAGAAAGAAAGAAAGAAAGAAAGAAAGAAAGAAATCCAGGTCTCATGAGTTCTGTTCAGAAGTTGCCCTCCAGCAACTCCTCCAGTCCTCTCATGGCCTACTGGGTGGGTTACCTGTCTCCCACCTGGCCAGATCAATCTCTGCTGTCTTTTTAAAAACTTCAGTCACTCTCTAGCCTTGGTGCCTCTGCGTGTATGCTTCCTCTGGGAATACAGCTGGCCTAGCTCCTGTAAAGTTAAGATGGGTTTCCTTAACTTTAGGTCTTCAGGGTTTCCCCAACAACTCCACATGGTCACATCACCCTCTGCCTTTCCCTCTGCTGTGCTTGTCACCACTTGGTGATAGTATTTATTTATTTATTTATTTATTTATTTATTGGTTTCTTGTCTGTCTCCTTTGCTATCTCACCAGCTTGAGGCCTTGTTTCACTGAGTACCCTCAAGGTTTAGAACTGCTCCTGATCCACTCTAGGTATTTAGTATTTGCTCAGTGAGTGGACAGAGGGATGCTAGTTGTCCATCGATTCATGTGACGCTGCTGGAAGACTTCTAAGTAGCTATATCATGAAGCCGAGAAACACATTTTTAAACTGCAATTTTTCTCTTGTTAACATATCTTAGCCGAATTTTACAAAGCAAGCCTTGGTATCTTAAAAAGGATGACAGTCTTAGGGGCTTGAGAGGCAACTCAGCAGCTCAGAACTCTGGCTGCTCTTCCAAAGAGGACCAGGTTCCATCTCCAGCACCCGCATGGACAACTATCTGCAACTCTGGTCCCAGGAGCTCCTGTGCCTTCCACTGGCTTCTGTGGGTACCAGGAACACAAGTGGTACACAGATAACCCCAAAGACAAAACATCCATACACATGAAATCAAAATAATAAAATTAGAAAAAAGGCTGGCGAACTGGCTCAGCAGTGAAGAGTACTTGATGCTCTTGCAGAAGACCAAGGTTTGAGTCCCAGCACCCACATGGCAGCTCAGAACCATCTATAACTCTAGCCCCAGGGGGACTGACACAGTTTTCTGACCTCCATTGGTACTAGGTACACATCTAATGTTCATATATACATGCAGACAAAACATTCATATACACAAAATAATAAAATCAATGCATCTTTAAAAAAGGAAAAGAAAAGAAAAACCTTGATCTAATTTGAACAGTCTCAGGAAGAAACATTCTTGGCAAATGTTGCTTGCTTCCCTTCTTATGTGTTACCTTTTTTGTCACACTGGAAATTTTGGAGCAGTCTAAAGTGTCCCAGTTTGGTAGTTCCTAGCAATAGTGTAAGCCTAAAGAGCACAGTGAGCTTTTTGTGTCTACAGATACCCAAAGGTGTAATTAGAGCCTTGGTGTGTTTTCATCCGGGGAGTAGCTGTTATATTTACTTCCTTTCTTGGCAATTCTGCCCTTTACATCCTCTGCTTATCGGTTTTGGATGGCTTTGGAGGTGCATTTACTTGCTTTTTTTTTTTGAATATTTTATAATTAATCCTTGACCTTTGACCAGTTTTCATCTCTTGTGTGACCTATGAACTGTTTGAAAGTGTAGGCTTCATCTTTCAGGAGAAAACAACAGCTGTAGTAAAATGTATCAAACTTTCATTGATAAGGTTAGAGAGAATTATATTTTTGAGGGTAAAATTCTTATAGGTTTGAACATCAGATAGGCTACTTTTGTTTTTAGTGATTTTTTTGGAGGGGGGTTAGGGGGAAGATTTACTGTTTTCTCTGAACCTTTTCTAGAACAAAACAGCCCAGAGACCTTAGAAAAACTTTTGATGCTTATGTTTCAAATACATAAGAACTTGGTGGTGTAGTCTATATGTCCTAAATGGAAATTTTATTCTGCTGAGGGACTATAGGGAATATGTTAAATTTTATTCTTCAATGGATATTTGTTGCAAATGTATTTGAGTGCAAGTCTGTGTGCTTTTGTAGAGGTTGCTTAATCCTATTCAGTTTTAGATTTCCCTCTCTTCCTCTGAGACAGAGTCTTGAAGTATAGCTGAGGCCCTTGAACTCACTGTATAGCCTAGGAAATCCTTGAGCTTGTAATCCTCTTGCTTCAGTTTCCTAAATTTTGGGAATTAAAGCATGTAACTACCCTAACTCAATATTATCATTTTTTTTCTCACTCAGCAATTTCTCTTCTCTCATTGTATGCCTACCTCAGTTAGACTCACCCAAGTCTTTAGTATGCCCTACATGGAGACAACTCCCTCTTTAAAAGTCTCAGTGTCTCTGTCTCTGTCTCTCTCTGTCTCTGTCTCTGTCTCTGTCTATCTCTCTCTCCCTCCCTCCCTCCCCTCCCTCTCCCCCTTCTTCTCCCTCTCCCTTCTCTCCCCTCTCCCCTCCTTTCTCCTCCCCCTTTCTTCCTTTCCTCCCTCCCCCCCCCTTTGGCTTGAGGCTTACATTTTCATCAGTCAAATGTTGTCTTTGCTTGCTGCCTCATCTCAAACTTGACAAGTCTACAAATTCTCTGTGCCCTCTACTCCTGTTTCATGCTATCTACGTAACTTGGGGCTCTGTGTTTGCTAACTAATCATCCTACAGCTGAACTAAATCCAGAGCCCCCAATTTGGTCTTTCAGTCTCCCTCTCAAACTTCCACATCTGTTGTCTTCATTCTTGATGCATCCCTTAAGCCACCTCAGAATATTTCAAATCCTGTTCCTTCCTAATCTTGCATTCTCTTTTCTCAGATGGACGACTGTTGATGCCTCTTAGCTGGTCTTTTGGCCTCACTCTTGTCTGCTTCTTCTACATAATTCAGGATAAACTGGTTAAAATACAAGGGCAGACCACATCTTTGTTGAGTGGCTACCCACTGTACTGAAGAATCACATCTGTGAATATTTTGAGGTGCCACCCAGCCCCCACTGCTCTCTCTAGTCCCTCCTTGTTTGTCAGGTTGAACACCTTCAATTCCTCAAATATCCAAGTTCTCCTCCTCATTTGTAAAAATTCTTCTCTTTATCTGGCACACTTAGAAAGATCCTTCTCTTCAGAATGGCCATTACTGAAGAGAATGGCCTGTATATAGTACCTTCCTTCTCATTCACATTTATTTTCTGTTAGGAGTTCACTAAAGTCCCAAGAATTTCATTTATATGTTTCTCTCCTTTATTGTCTCTTTGCCAATATATTACAAGATAAATGAGTGTGAGGATAGTTTTGCCTTGGTTATGGTATGGTTCTGGTGTGGAGCTCTTTCTGTAGGATCCTGTAGGTTAATGTTTCAAGCTTTGAATAATGATTAAAGGTCCACTGCTAAGTATAGTTGCATATTGGGAGACCCTGGTAAGATGCAATGACGTTTAAGTTACCATTTCTCTATGTAGTTGAGGAAATGGAGTTGAAAGTAACACAGTTAAGAAGGTAACTTCAAAGTAACATAGTTGAGAAAGTAGTAGAGTTAGGATGTTTGTTTGTTTGTTTTTGTTTTTTCAGAGAGCATTTCTCTATGTTAACAGAGCTCTGGCTCTCTTGGAATACCCTTTGTAGACCAAGCTGGTCTCGAACTCACAGAGATCTGCTTGCCTCTGCCTCCTGAGTGCTGGGATTAAAGGAGTGAGCCACCAAGCCTGGCTAGAGTTTGGATATTAATCCACATGATCTTTCAGCCTTTCATTTTAATAATCTCTACCCTTTAACATGAACATGAGAGACACTGACATCTTTATACTTAATTACTGCTAATGTTTGTGTTTTTAAGGACATATGAGAGCTAAAACCAGAACATTTGTGTTACAATCTTATGTAATTCTGGGAAGTTTTTTCTTTGTGTGTGTATATATATATACATGTTTGTGTATGTGTGTGTTATATACATGCTAGTATGAGTGTGTGTGTGCAGGTATACTTGTGTTTATGTGAGTATAGAGGCCAGAGTTGTACTTTGGGTGTCTTACTCTGTAGTCCTTCTGGCCTGGAACTCACTATGTGGACCAGGCTGACCTCAAACTCAGAGCTCCATCTGCCTCTGCTTCTAGAGTGCTAGTATTAACAGCTGTGCATCCCAAATACCTGGTCCTTCTTTTAAAATGTTTTTTTCAGCTGTAAATGTAAGAGAAAAAAATAGTTCTTATCTCATAGGGTCACTGTGAGGAGCAGAATTGCACACACAAGAAAATCAGTGTCAGTTATAAGGAAGGAAGGCTTGTAATCTCACCCATAAATATGGCTTGGTTGAGAATGAAAGACATACAGTTAATAATTTTGTATTCTTTCACTGACCCTGGTTTTTAATTGGGATTTGTAATTATTCTGTGTATTCATGATAACTTTAAGTTTGGATTTAAGCTTGTTTTACGATTGGGAGGCAAGATAGCTTTCTTCTTTTAAAACTTATCTTTGTCTTTAAGATTCTTAGAGGAGAGAATTTACAAGAGGCTATTTTATTTTCCTTTTCTACTAAGTTACCCACTGGGGCTGGAAAAATAGCTCAGTGGTTAGGTGCACTGGCTACTCTTCCAGAGGCCCTGTTCCCAGCATCCACATAGTGGCTCACAGCCCTCTGTTGTTACTGCAGCCTCAGGAGGTCTAATGCCTTCTGACCTCCACATGCATTAGGCACACAAATGGTATGCAAACATATGTGCGGCTAAAACTACTCATATGCATAAAATAAGGTAAACCTAAATAAACATGTCAGTAAGTTACTCAGCAGCATGCTGCTTGCTTCAGGGAGCTTACTTCAAATAATCACATGAACACTGGGCCCCATTACCTGGCCTGCTCAGGTATGAAGTTGGCCTTCATAATCCCTCATAATGGGCTCTCTGAGCACAGTTGTATTTTCCAGTGGGATGGCTTATGAGGGAGTGAGAGTGTAACAATCTCCATCCTCTTTTTATTCGCTGCTTTTCTCATTTCTGTGACCAAATACTTAACTAAAAGCAAGCTAAGCTTTAAGAAGGGATATAGTCCTTCATGGAGAGAAGGCATGGTGACAGGAGGCACCTGGTCACATTGGGTCCACAGTCAGGAAGCCAAGAAAGATGCAATTTGGCATAAAGCTGGTTTTCTCCTTTTAATTTCCCCTTTTAGTTAAGTTGAGACTACAGTTCATGTGATGGCACTGCCTATATTCAGCAACAGTCTTTCTCTGAAGTTAATGATTTCTGGAAAGACCCTCATAGACACACTCAAATATGTGCCTCACTAATAACTTGTTTGTTAATCCAACCATGTTGACAATTGAAATTAACCAATAGAGATTGAAGTTGTTTGCCTAGAATAAGTGGGAAGAGTCCAAAGGAAAAAGACAGTATTTTGGCAGTCAGTTAAAATTAGACGGATGGAGAATGAGTTTGAAACAATGTCTGTGCTTGTTAGGCAGCATCAGGAGAGGAGATGATAGGAGTAACTGGGGTACCAATAGCATTTAACCGCCTAACTTGGGGAGCAGTGAAGGCATATGGTTAGGCTGAGCCAGAGTTGGCATTCGTTAAGGGGGAATGGCAGGATGGTGAAGCAGGTGCACTGAGGGTATTGGTCAGAAAGTGACTAACATGACAGATGGGCTGCCAAGGCTGCATGGCAAGGAGGAAAGGACTAGAGGTGTTGATGAAGTCAAGGGATGAGTGTTTTGGAGTGATGGAGTAATACCAGGATGTGGTGAGAGGGACATGTGCATGGAAGATTCAAGAGTTGGAGCAATTAATTAGTTGGCATAACAGACTCCTGTGTTTTGCCACAGACACTAACCATTGAAGTGAACTCAGTGAAGATGTGTGAAGTCAAGGAGATTTAATAACTGAGCAGCAGAAGACTTGTTTTGTTTGTCCCTAGGGTTAGAGAAGCCATTAGAAGCATGCTAGGATTTATGGAGCTGAGAGAAGGAAGAGATAGAACTGTAGAAGAATTTTAATCCAGCAATATGGTTGTTCCAGAAAGGGATCACATCCAAAGATATGGAATGCAGACTAGCCCTTAGGACACACCTTTAATCCCAAGCAATGACGTCGAATTGAGGGGCAGACAAAGTTAATGAATCAAAGAAAGATTTGACAGAATAAGTCAGAGATAGGATATGCCCAACTTTCATGAGAACAGACAGTAAAGAGAGGATACTTAAAAGAACAGAGAAGGGGAAAGAGAGTCAGTTCCAGAGGCAGTTTTGTTCGTGCAGTTCAGTTGAGCTCAGTTCAGAGCAGAGCAATTGAATTTGGAGCAGTTCGGTTTGTGGATTTCAAGGCAGTCTTTCCAAGCAGAACAATTTAGTCAGAAGCAGAGAAGAGCTAATTTCAATCAGTTAGCTGGAGAGGAGTTTCAGCCAGAACATCAGAATTGAACCAGCCAGCCAGAGTTTAGAAAGAGCTAGAAAGGGTGAACTTATTCAGCAAAAAGTCTCAGAGGCTGAAACATCCCAGGCCTAGGTTAACAGACAGAGGGTGGAAGCTGAAGTCTTCAAGGTCTGGGTTTGCAGAAGATTAGACTGTATGGAGGCTAGAGGCTCCAGGCCGAAGCTTAGGGATAGTTAGTCATGCTCTAGGCTCTGCCTGCCCAAGCCATGTATTCATAAAACTTGGGTATGGCTCTCATCTCATTACTTCCTCTGAGGAAATAAAGGGACATTTACATAGGTCTCTAGTGAATTAACTGAGGTAAGAGGTCCCACCAGTAGAAGAGGCCAAGAATGTTAAACCAGTCTATAGGAGCCTCAAATTATTGGTGGATTCTGCCCAAAAGAGGAAGTTAAAAACATGACACAAAATGTACTTCTGGTTGTAAGGTTTCTAGGAGAATTCAGCTTTGACCTACTTTTTTTGTAATTCAAATGGTCTGCCTTGGTGGCAAGCACTACTGTGTTTCTAGAATGTATATGAAAACCATGTTAAAAAATAAGAGATACCAGGCTTTATCATATGGGACTATCTGGAGGAGAGGAACTTAAGAATATATATTTAACATTTCCTCTATCATATACATAATACTTGGCAATTCTTTATAATCAGGCAAGAATAGCTTGGAGGCTGGCTTGGATGAAGTGTATTCGAGTAGGATTGTCTTTCAGTGTCAGAGATTGAACTCTGGCTTTACACATGCTAGACAAGTGTTCTGTCTCTGAGCTTTACCATCTGGAAGGCCAGGTAATAGTGAACTACCAAACTATACCTGATGTATTTTATTAAGACATCACTAACTTTAGCAAGGTTCCGGATCATTTAGTACTTATGCATTAGCCTCGAATTATTTAAAATGACTCACTTAATGGAAAATGCCCAGTACCTTATTTTTAATAATTTGTTTTTGTAATTAGCATAATCAAATTTAAGAAGTATATGGTGTAGATTGCTTTTATGGAAGCATAGCTAAAAATGAACTCTGGATCATAGTGAACATTTAAAATATTAGAAATTCAGTCACATGTTGCTTAACAACAGGAATATGTTCTGAATGATGCTTCATTGGGTGTTCAGCATCGAATATGCTTACATAACCAGGAATGTATGATTGTGGTTTGGATAAGAGTGGTCTTGTAGACTCATATCTATGAATGCTTAGTCATTAGGGAGTGGAACTCTTTGAAAGGATTAGAAAGATTAAGAGGTGTGCCCTTGTTGACTGGCTTTGAGGTCAAAAGCCCATACCAGGCCTAGTGTCTGTCTGTCTGTCTATCTCTCTGTGTCTGTCTCCCTCTTTCTTCTTATGTAGCATTTAGCTACTTCTCCAGCACCACACCTACCTGCTGCCTCCATGCTTCCTGCTCCCATGTGCCCTGCTTTAATAATGGTCGAAGCCTCTGGAAATGGAAACATGTTCACAATTAAATGCTTTCCTTTATCAGAGTTCCCTTGATCATGGTGTCTTTTCATAACAAAAGAACAGTGACTAAGACAATGGTATAACCTATTGTTCCTTAGTTATAAAAATGTAGGGTATCGTGCTGTACATTTTATAGCTAAGAAACAATAGATATCCCATTGTCTTAGTCACTGTTCTATAGCTGTGAGAAGACACCATGACTGTGTTTAAATAGAAAGTATAGTAAAAGTCCCATGTAGTTAGAATTTTTTAGCTCCACCATAATCATTTTAGGGCCACCATAATATATGCAGTCCATTAATGATTGAAATATCATGATATGGCTCATAACTGTGTAGTATGATAAATAGAAAACCAAAATAATGGGATGTATATAGCTTGATATGTGGGGAAGGGGAGCCCTAAGTGATACTAGTGAGGCCATCACAGGAAAGGCTAACCCCAGGTTAGCAAGACTTTGGATAGCCATCATCTCATTTCTGAACATCTTTTTCAGGGATGTTGGCAATGGAGCGCTGTGGAGTGGGTCAGCTGCTCAGTCTCCTTTATTCTGGGATGGCTAAGTACAAAGGGGGTAGCAGAGAAGCCGTGAAACAGCTCAAGGGACTTCTTCCTGGTTAAGGGCTCTGTATGCTTGGTTCCTAGGTATGGTCTGCCTCAAAAAAAAAAAAAGTCACCTTGTTAGAATGAATTATCTCTCACTGATTCAGTGTGTTCCTATGAGTGAGTCTTCACTCCTTTGCCAGGTTTGTGAAAGCCAGATAGATCTTTGTCCTAGCTTTCTGGTAAGTAAAAGGCTAGAATAGAAGTTTTGCCCTTGTAAAAGCTATTTTGTTTCTGAAGTGGGTGGGCCTTTGGCACTTAGTGGTCAAGAGCAGAAAGTACAGTGAGGTCTTTGAAGGAAGGAGAATGTATCAACTTACTGTTGTGGAACTTGCAAGTGGGAGTTGATTATTGCTTCCCATTGTCTGTTGGGTGAAAGTTACACTCCACAGATTGATACTTAAGGACTTCCACAGTCTTTGATCAGTTCTACCAGGCTTCTTAATTTTTTGCCTTTATTCTAGTTCCTTTGTGTGTAAGCCAAGAGTACCTCTGATAGAACACTAGAATGTGATATGAGAGACCAGATGCTGTAGTGAAATGCCTTTTGACTGTGAGTCTAGTCCTGTGATTCAGTCTCAGCTTCTCCATTTACTAGTAACTTGCTCCTCTAAGTCCTTTTCATTTCTAATCCAGTTATAACCCTTTATTTATAATAATAGAGAGGATGATGAATGTTAAATTAGAAACTTTGTTTTAACAAGAAACTTTATTTTAAAATTTCTTGGTGAAGAGTAGTATAGAGGCTGTGTCATTAGGCTATTCCTAATCCTTATTCCAAGCTCTTATATAAATTTTCTTCTTTACTACTATATCATCTGTCTTTACTCAGATACTTAAACTCAGCTTATATGAGTAGAGAAGCACTAGCTTATATGATAGACAATGCTACTGAGACCTCAGTGACCAAAAATAATAGAAATTTTTGTGCTCATTTATAATCCAAACTGTGGAAGAGGAGACCCAGTCCTATGAATACCTGCTGGTTTTATTTTATTTTATTTTATTTTTTTGGTTTTTTTGAGACAGGGTTTCTCTATGTAGCCCTGGCTGTCCTGGAACTCACTCTGTAGACCAGGCTGGCCTCGAACTCAGAAATCCGCCTGCCTTTGCCTCCCAAGTGCTGGGATTACAGGCTTGTGCCACCACCGCCCGGCTACCTGCTGGTTTTAAATCATGGTTTCCTAAGTTGTCCCCTGGGTGTCAGTGGTAAACAGCATGAGGGAATTGACTGTGAATGAATGAATGAACGAACGAATGAATGTCCAGGAGGCTTTTATGCACCAGACTTATGATGGGAGCTCATGAGTTAATTCAAAGAAGATTGAGAAGTATGTACTGGATAGGAAGCGAGTTTGGTTGTTTGAATGTTTGTTTATACAGAGTTGTGAAAGGACTCCAGGAAGAGTCAGGCAGGACCTTTAAGGTGCCAAGAGACTATGAAGGGGCCCTTCTGTCTGGATAGCCAGGGATTGAGAAGGGCTGGAGAGCCTTAGACTGGCTCCTGGTGAAGGCAGACAGTTGCAAAAGGTCAGGAGAGACAGAACTAGGGTGTTCACAAACCTTCTAAAGTAACTTTCCTAATAGCTCTGAAGACATTGTTGCTCTTTAAAGCCCACCCAACAGGCAACAGAGAGAAATGAGTTAAGTCTACAGTGCTGAGAACTAGGAAAATCTCACCTGCATGATTGGACAACTGAGGCCACAGATGAAGTGGCTGGCAGAGAACCCCTGGGCATGGGGTAGAGGAAGAAAAATCTTTGTAGATGACCTTCCCTTAGGCTGCTTCAGAGGGAGAGTAAGTAAATAGGAGCATTTCTAGGAGGAAGCAGCAGTTTGAGCAAGTGTGGTCCAGGACTAAGAAGAGCCAGGTTGGTAAAAGCAGGTAGGAGAGAGAAGTGATGAGAAGGGAGAGGGAAGCAGAACCTAGATCATCCAAAAGCATACAGGCTGGGCAAGGAGTCGAGACGTACTCCAAGGGCAGCAGGAAGCCATTGGACACTTTGAGTGATTGGTAAGATTATCTCAATTTATGTTTTGAAAAGACCATCCCACCCAGCTGTTGCATGAAGAGTAGGTGGAGAGGAAGCCAGCATATGATTTCAGTGTAGTAGGTAAGGTAAAAATAATTCAAAAGGGCTAGTCTGGAGTTCAAATCAGTGATCATGGCTGGAAAATAGAAGTTGATCCTATGTTTCCTGTTGGCTCAGTCTGTTCAAAGCCAAGCTTCCTGTGGGTAGCCTTATCCATGGCCTCTATTTCCTCACCTTCCTCCTGTGGTTCAGCCCTCTCTGTTCTCTAGCTCTGTAACTCCCGGAAATGTCTCAGACACCACCCAGGGTTCTTTGTGGTTTGCTAAGTCCAGGTCATTGATTCCCACCTAACTTCATACTGTAAGCAGTTCCAGCCTAGAGCTGCTCCCCCCCTTTTGTTTTTGTTTTTTTGTTTTTTTCGAGACAGGGTTTCTCTGTGTAGCCCTGGCTGTCCTGGAACTTACTTTGTAAACCAGGCTGGCCTCGAACTCAGAAATCCGCCTGCCTCTGCCTCCCAAGTGCTGGGATTACAGGTTTGCTTTCCCCTTTAATGCTTCTATTTTTTGGCCTTCAGGCCTGTGACCTCTTCCAGGTCCTAAATCTCAGACCAGTCCTGAAATGAAGACTTCTAGCCCTGAATTTTCTGGATTTCCTATGTTCCTTTGCTAAACAACAACAACAACAACAACAGCAACAACAACAACAACAAAACCCAACCAAACCAAAAACCAAAAAACTGAACCTTCTCTTTCTTCATCAAGCCTTCCCAGCTTTATCTGAGGTGCCCCACTGACCCCTCTGGCCATGATAGACACCACTCCCCTGTTTACAATTCTCATGGTAATAAACTAGATACTTAGAGTAGCACTTAGCACTGTGTTTACTTGTTTGTCTGCACAGTACTTGAGAGATAGGATCTATAATAAAATATTTTGTGAATAGGCCAAAGATTGCTTTCTCCATTTTAGGTGAAACCCACACTTCATTGTGAAGGTGCCTGTATCTAATTGCATGGCCTTTGATGGTCCATTTGTTTCTCACTGAGTCTGAAGGTTGGAGTTTGGATATAATATCTTTTGTCAACAGAAGAAATTAGCTTAATTTGGAATAATCAGAAATTGTCTTCATATTCTGAAAGGAACAAAAAGACTTAAAATCTGAATTGTTTCAAAAAGAACTTGTAAAAATTGTGTTTCTTACTGGTAGCTCTGCTGTCTTGTTCATGCTCTAGAACCTTTTGTATGTGTCTTGTATTTTGTGATTTCACAGTTCTGGGTTTGACATTACAATTGCCTCCACGGTGATGGGCACTAATGTTCTGTGCTGAACTGTGTTAGCCGTGGAAAGCAGCGAACATGCTGAATGAAAGATGAGCTTCTTCCTTTACTGTCCTTGTCTACTGCCAGCCAGCTCATTGTGGTGGGGGAGAGAGGAGATGAACAGGGATGGTGCTGTGTCAGTTAGTGTACAATCCAACATTTTGCAAGGTCAGTAAGGTTTGATTGGCTAATGTCACTAAACTCTCATGTCTTTCTACTCTTCTGAATCCTCCCTTTTTGTCTTTTACTTCTAAAACCAATCTATCTTTTTTTTAAAGGTAGAACAAAGAAAATACAATAGTGAATCACTTTCTTCCTAGTAATTATATATATATATGTATATATCACACACACACATATATATACTTATATTTAATGTTAATTTTCTAAACAGAAAAAAGCAGTCCTTAGCATCATTACTCAAAATGATGTAGCTGCTTAGACTTTGACTTGGTCTTACTTTTTATTTACATGGTTACTAGAATACCTCTAAAAGGAGTAAGACTCCCTCTGTAAATGACATAATGGGCTAACTCAGCACTCCTTCTGAGTTAGGTGTTTGTTGTTATCCTGATGAGAAATTCTGGCACATATGCTCCATTTATTACCACTTTTATTTCTTTCTTTTGTCTAAAGTAGACATTAGGATTATAGACACCCAGGAAGTGACCATAGAGTTTTCCAGTATATCCACTGGTAGTATGCTGAGAGCTCCCTTTATGTAGAGACCTCTGTTAGCTCAAGAATATTTTTCCTTAAAGGAAACCAGTCTCTAACTCAGGAACTTTGATCCACCTACTTTGTTTTGTTTTGTTTTGTTTTGTTTTGTTTTGTTTTGTTTCGAGACAGGGTTTCTCTGTGTAGCCCTGGCTGTCCTGGAACTCTGTAGACCAGGCTGGCCTCGAACTCAGAAATCCGCCTGCCTCTGCTTCCCAAGTGCTGGGATTAAAGGCGCGCGCCACCACGCCCCACAAAGCTGTATCTTTTATCCTCAAGTTTCTTCATACTCTGAATCCCACTCTCTTCAGATGTAACCTTCCTTCTTATCCTGTACACTGTAATCCTAAAAATCCTAAAAGATTGTCCCCAAAATTCCATAGTTTTTTCCTATTCTCTCAGTCAGTTCCACCCTCATGGAACTCCTGTCAGTATAGATTTCCAGGTGTTTACTTAGAGAATATTTTTTAAAAATACATTTATTTTGTGTGCATGTGCATGTGTGTGCACGCACGTGCACTATGGTGCATATGTAGAGGCCTGGGAATAATTTGGAGGAATTGATCCTTTCCTTCCTGAATGTGGGTTCTGGGGATAGAATTTAAGTCATCAGACTGGGACAAATGTCTTTATCTGTTCAGCCATCTTGCTGGCCAGGACTATTTTTATCTCAGGATTTTCAACTGGCCAGTTCCCTGTTGGGTTTTGTTACATTTGATAATATTGTGATATAATTACCTTTAAGAGAAAATAAATGTTTTAAAATTTGGGCGAGAAGGGAAAATGCCAGTAAAGCTATGGAATTCCAGCTAGAACTCATTTACACACATTACTTGACTCTGCTGACAAGAACCAGTTTATTACAGATATTACTAGAGCCATGCAGTAGCCCTGTGTTAATAATAATACCATTCAAGTATAATGTTACTGACCTCATTTTAGTAAAGAAAAAATAGAGGCCTAGAACGTTGGAGACTGCAGTGTTGTCCACAGGCAACAAGTTCTCCATCAGCCTCCCGACTACCTCATCAACACCTTTCTTTCTTTCTTTTTTTTTTTTTTAAAGATTTATTTATTATATGTAAATACACTGTAGCTATCTTCAGACACACCAGAAGAGGGCATCAGATCTCATTACAGATGGTTGTGAGCCACCATGTGGTTGCTGGAGTTTGAACTTGGTACTTTTGGAAGAGCAGTCAGTGCTCTTAACCACTGAGCCATCTCTCCAGCCAACACCTTTCTTTGTTCTTTACTTGTGTTTCATTCAGTATTTAGCTTTCTGGTCTCCATAATTGGAATGTGATTTTAAAAAGAATTGGCTGATTCTTGTCAACACAACAAGACATCTAGAGGAACAGCATGCACATGGTCAGCGCTAACAGAGAGTGGAGGCCCTTGGCGAGCTCTGTCTTTAGCCCAGTAAGAAGAGGACAAACCTCTCTCTCTCTCAGTTCTGAGAGTCTAGAGTCGCTCCAGGCTTTATAAACCAGTCAAAGTTTGATGGATTGTAGAGGGCTAGAGCCAAACTAGGGAAAGGGTTTTCTTCCCTTGACACCAAATGGCATGCTGTGCATAGGATTTGATTGGAATCTTGAAAGAAATGTAGACATTCTCAACTCAGGACAATTCTAGGAGAGGTTACTTAAAGGAATATAGATTTGCTGTGGAGGAAACCATAGGAATATTATATTAACTCTAAGGTATGGTGATGGAAGAGCTGTTAGTACCCTACCTACAAAGGAATGTTAGATTAAAGTGCCTGTAAGAATCCAGAAGAGATTTTTTTTATTTGGAGGATTCTTTGAACGGATCCTATACTTTTAGATAAGGGATGCAAACAGACCAAGTGCTATGAATCCCCCTAGCCTAACCCCTTTCCATCCCATACCTCCTTCTCTTGGCCTTTTTCTGGGCCTTAGCATTAGCAATTGATTGGGGTCAAAAGGCACAGGGGCCTATTGGTCTGATCCCCAAAGCGTAGCCTGAGTAGGTTAGAGAGCAGGATAGAGAAGACGTGGATAATATGAGATGTAAGACCTCATGCAGGTTTACCTTGGGGAGAATATACGTGTATGTTAGGTAGAAAGTGGGATGAGAGGATGAGATGAACATTTCTTGAGTAGTATCATGTTCTAGGGACTTTTCTTATGACTTCATATTTTAGGGTATGTTATTTATTTATTTTTACAAATGTGGGGAACTTGAACCCAGATACCTTGGCCCTGAGTCTCAGCCAGTCCTTATGATCCTGGTGGTGATGGGCAGTATATACTCCATCCCAGAAAGCTCTATTTCATGGCATTGCCAGGGAGCAGGGGACTGTAATAGAGCTGCTGTGTACTTTTCCCTTTAAATCTGTTAACATGTGGGCAAGGAAAAAGAAGAGGAAAAAAACTCAACTTGGCATGAGTAATGTTAAGCAAGATCAAATAAGGTGAAAAGCGAAAAGCAAAATAGAATCCAGAAATTTAGTTTTGCTTTTACCCAGAGTTCATGGGTAGTTACTGAACAGTCTCCCACAAGTGTTATTTCTCTCTCTCCCTCTCCCCCTCCCCCTCTCCCTCTCTCCCCACTCCCTACCTCCCTCTCTCCTTGCTCTCTCCTTAGTTGTATTTCTCTTCTCATACATGAATATCACTATTTTTACTTTTTACTTGCTTATAAACTTAAAGAGTATTAAAGTATTTATTTATAGCCAGGCGGTGGTGGTGCACGCCTGTAATCTCAGCACTCTGGGAGGCAGAGGCAGGTGGATTTCTGAGTTCGAGGGCAGCCTGGTCTACAGAGTGAGTTCCAGGACAGCTAGGGCTACACAGAGAAACCCTGCCTCGAAATAACCAAATCCAATATATGTATGTGTGTGTGTGTGTGTGTGTGTGTGTGTGTGTGTGTGTATAATTAAAAAATGTTTATGAGTATGGGTGCTTTGCCTGCATGTCTGTGCACACATTCCTACAGTGCTCAAGGAGGCCAGAAGAGGACATCCAGTCCTCTGAAACTAAGCTACAGACAATTGTTAGCTGCCATGTGGGTGCTGGGAATAGAACCTGGGTCCTTAGGAAGAGCCGCCAGTGCTCTTAACAGTCTGACAAACTCTCCAGCCCATTTAAAGAGCTTTGTAAAGGATAATGATCCAATCAAACATTAGGATCAGTTATATCACCTATGCTATTTTATTAGTGTAAAGATTAGCAATGAGTTACACTTATTTTTGGTTCCTGAAACTTTTCATTATAAAAAGTATTTATTGAAAGTCATCATTGGGGCTGGGGAGATGGCTTAAGTGGTTAGGAATATTTGCTGTTCTGGCAGAGGATTCATGTTTAGTTCCCAACACTCACATGGTGGCTAACAAAATTCTATGACTCTAGTTTCAGAGCACCTTCTGCTGTACACAAGTATACATGCAAGTATACATGCAGACAAAACCCCATACACATAAAATAAAAGTAAGAAAATCTTAAAGAAAAGCAATAGAGACATGGAAATTTTAAATAGTATTCTGGGGAGATGGTGAAGAGAGTAAGAATGCTTGTAGCAAGCATGAGGACTTGAGTTAAAATCACCATCACTCATTAAAAATAAAATAATAATTTCTTAGATTTAGTTTATGTGTGTATTTTGTGTATGCCTGGTGCCCTTGAAGATCAGAAGAGGGACTCAGATCCCCTGGATTTCAAGTTATAGATGGTTGTGAGCTACCACATGAGTCCTGGAGCAGAACTTGGGTCCTCTGCAAGAGCATCAAATGCTCAGTCACCAAGTCATCTTTCCTGCTCCCTTAAAAGAAATTTTAAATAAAAAGAAAGTACCCTAACATGCTTGAAAATAACTTTACCTTTTTCCTTTTTCCTAGTTTTTCTCCTACAAGGGAATTAACATCATTAGCATTTGCATACACAGTCTTGCTGATAATCTGAGATATGTTTATGTTGAAACATCTTCTGAGCTCTATTAAATGTGGTAATTCTTAATAAATTTTATGTTAAAGTAATTATACTGTTCCCAGTTATCTTCTACCCCTCGAATATTAACCTTGGCCTGCTAGTCCTCTGAACTGTCCCCTGGTTGTTTCCTCCCTTAGCCATTCCTCCCAATCTTGGGAACCCGAGGTACTTTTTTCTATTCAGTCCTGTACAAAGCTGTAAACTAGACAGAAGGGGCTTCTTTTGGATGATGCCATGACTTTTGATTGGCTAGAATCATATTTTCCAGAATAGCAGTCACATTTGTTTCACTAAGCAGAAACCTTCAGAAAATGGAAGAGCTATTTGGTTTTGAATCTCTATATCCTTACTCTGGGCACAATGCCCAGCACATAACAGATGCTCAAAACACATTTGCAGAATGAAATGTCTTGAGACAGTCCTGAAATGTGTGACTAGTACAACAGCCTCCACTTAACTCTTCTGCAGCTTAATGTCTTCTAAGTCAGTCATTCCTCATCACAGATTCTCTTCATCCCCATGCCTATTTCTCCTCATTGCCTCTAGCCATCATTGGTTACTAAAACTGTAAGGTACATGGCCAGATTTCCCAGAAATGGTATAATTTAGAGTAATACATTCAAGTGTGCATTGTTATATTATTTTGTTGAGAAAGCCCTGGCTGCTTATGTCTTTGTACTTAACCTGTTACAAAGCCTGGTAATTAAAAAAAAAAATGCTTAGCCGGGCGTGGTGGCGCAGGCCTGTAATCCCAGCACTTGGGAGGCAGAGGCAGGTGGATTTCTGAGTTCGAGGCCAGCCTGGTCTACAGAGTGAGTTCCAGGACATCCAGGACTACACAGAGAAACCCTGTCTTGAAAAACAAAAAAACAAAAACAAAAACAAAAATGCTTGTGTACATTGTCTTCTAGTTTAGTGTTGCTTGATGAGCTAAATAAACTCTTTATTCAGTATCCTCATCTTTAGGGAAATCCTAAGGAGGAACATTGTGGAAACCTCCTTCCAAATTGGCAACAATACCTGATTTTGTGCTTTTTAGAATTTAGTTACAGTGCAGGTTCTGATTCAGTAGGCCTGAGTACAGCCTGAGATTATACCTCTGTAACAAATTCAAAGGTAAGGCTGATAGTGTGGTGTCTCCTGGATTGTACTGTGTGTAGCAGGGTGGAATTTTGGAGTGAAACTGCTTGTGAATGCAAATCATCAATGTTTGGCTGGCTCTGCAGTTCCTATCGTGCCCTCAGGAGAGTCTTTCTGATGCTCACTAGATAAGCAGAGAAAACAAGGTTAGTGTTGTTTCACTAGCCTTTAAGAGCTATCCACCCCGCTGTTCATGTTTATTGGATTCCATGTTCCAGCAGAGGAGTTCTCATACAGCATATCCAGTCTCTTTTCAAGTTGCTTGTCATTTTGACATTTAATGAACTGTCCATCTGTATTGGGTCTTTTGTTTGTTTGTTTTTTAGTTTTGGGTATATTTTCATATACCAGAAGGTTACCAAAAAGATAAAATTTTTGTTTATGTGGTACTGGGAATTGAATCCAGGACCTTGAACATGCCAAGCAAGTGCTCTACCAATGAGCTATATCCCTAGCCTAAACAGACAGTTTTAAAATCTTTTCCTATAAAGTGTGCTGTAACTGATAAAAATTATATTAGAAATGTTAATGGCATTCAGCATTTTTTTTTACTTTATCTGAATTTTTATAAAATGAATTCATTGCTGAAATAACATTTCTAAACAGAAAACATACTCATGTAGATGGGAGCCTTTAAGATTAGCCAAGTGAATTCTTTAGAACACAGTGTAATCCTAAACTTAACCCCTAATCCTAACCCTAGAACACAGGTTAAGAACACAGAAGTACTGATGTCCCTTTTCTCAAACTTTTAACTCCTTCCTCTTTCTCTCTCCCCCCCCCTCTCCTTACCTCATTCCCGAGCGTGTGTGTGTGTGTGTGTGTGTGTGTGTGTGTGTGTGTGTTGGGGATGGAACAGAGAATCTTTTACAGTCCAAGCCAGAAGTCTGCTATTGAGTTACATCCCCAAATTCTATCAGTAATTTTGATTTCAAAAATAATTATTCTAAGATGGAGAACTATTTATTACATCTACTTACTTTGTAGACTTTATTGTGATTCATTTAATGGATTATCTCATTGCTGTAGAGAATTCTTTGTGAGGTAGTTCTCAGTTTCTCCAACTTCAAATTGATATTTATGTAGAAGCCAGGAGGGAAGACTCTAGGTAAAGAATGTGGTAGAGGAGACCAGAGAAAGGAAAAGGTAAGTAATATTTATTGAGATGTGTAGCCATTTATCGACATGTTCACTTAGACTTCATAGCACCATGGAGATTTGATACTAGGAGAATTGTTGGCTTTGTTAGTGTAACCATGAGATTACCAGCAATAGCCTGGCTTAAAAATCCCTCCCCTGCCACTGTATGCGTGGCTATGTAACCTAAGATAGAGAGCCCTTCACCCTTTCTCTCTCTCTTCATCCAACTTAGATAACATGGCATTTACTTTATAGATTATTGATTAAAAAAAAAGATACCTAACACTGGGTGGTGGCAATATACTTTTGTAAAATTAAATTTTTTAAAAAATATTTATTTACTTAATATATGTAAGTACACTGTAGCTATCTTCAGACACTCCAGAAGAGGGAGTCAGATCTCATTATAGATGGTTGTAAGCCTCCATGTGGTTGCTAGGATTTGAACTCAGGACCTTCGGAAGAATAGTCAGTGCTCTTAACCGCTGAGCCATCTCTCCAGCCCGTAAAATTAAATTTTATTTTTTTACTTATTCACTTTATATCCTGCTCACTGCCTTCCTAGTCACCCCCTCCACAATTGTTCCCTTTCTCCTCTGAGTGGGTAGGGTATTCCTGGGTATTCCCTCTCCATCCACAGAGGCACTTTTCTCACTGAGGCCAATAAAAAAGCAACCCACTAGTAGAATATATCCTACATACAGGCCACTGCTTTTGTTCCAGTTGTTCGGGATCCACATTGAGACCAAGCTGCACATCTCCTACATATGAGTGGGGAGGCCTAGGTCCAGCCCATGGATGTTCTTTGGTTGGTGGTTCAGACTCTGAGAGCCCCAAGGGTCTAGAGCTCTAAGTGTTGACTCTGTCTGTCTTCCTGTGGAGATCCTATCCCCTTTGGGGCCCACAATCCTTCCCTTATTCTTCCATAAGAGTCCCCAGGATCCACCCACTGTTTGTGGGTGTCTACATATTTCTGAGTCAGCTGCTGGGTGTCCCCTCAGGGGACAACATTCTCTTGTCTGCCAGGGTAACAGAGTATCATAGTGTTAGAGATTGGTGCTTGCCCGTGGGACTTGAGAATATCTTCCTGAGTGAGGTAACCCAGTCCCAAAAGGACATGCATGGTAATATACTCACTTATAAGTAGATATTTGCTATAAAATACAGGTACCATGTTACATTCAGCAGACCCAAAGAAGCTAAACAAGAAGCAAGGCCCAAGTGAGGAAGCTTGAATCTCACATAGAAGGACTTGATCTCAAATAATTATAAGAGGCAGATGGAGGAAGAGAACTGGGAAGGAGGAAGGATGGGGACGGGAAAGGGGGTTCAGGATCAGGTGTGGGGAAGGACAGGAGAGATGGCTAAATGGCCATGAAAATTAATGGGAATCTGCAACTGACTTAGAGTGAGGGGGTGGGGACATCTCTGGGACTAGACAAAGACCTGGGATAAGTGAGGCACCCAAGAATCAAAGGGGATGACCTTAGCTGTAACTCACTATATTGGGGATATGGAACCTGAAGAGGCCACCTCCTATAGCCATGCAGGAGTGATAGACAACAACCCACCCACAAAACTTTCAACCCAAAATTTATCCTCTCTACAAAAATATAGGCATGAGGGATGAAGCAGAGACTGAGAGAATGGCCAACCAGTATCCTGCCAAAGAGGTAACATACACCTTTAATCCCAGCACAAAGGAGGCAGATCTCTGTGAATGTGTGGCTAGACTGGTCTACAGAGTGAGTTCTAGAACAGCTAGGGCTACACAGAGAAAACCTGTCTCAATAAACAAACAAAAATGGCACCTGGCATGAAATCAGAATTTAGCAAAGAAAGCAGATTTTTATTTGTTACTTCGTTATAGATATATAGGTTTGTTTTAGTGTTTTTGTTTATTTATTTATTTATTTTGGTTTGGTGTTGGTTTTAAATTGGGTCTTACTACCTTGCTGAAGGTGATCTTAGACTCCTGGATCAGAACTGCCAGTATATACCCACCATTTCCAGTTGTAGACTTAATGGAGTTTTAGGATCTTTAATAACATTGAATGTTGTGATTATAGACTAAGCAGAGTTGTAAACAATCACAACAGAAGTTTGTCAAACATGGGTGTGTTTTCTTTTCGATGGGTTATTTTGAAAACCTCTTATTGGGGCTAGAGAGATGGATCAGCAGTTAAGTGCATTGGCTGCTCTTCCAGAGGACCTAAGTTTGATTCCCAGCACCCACATGGCAGATCACAACTGTTTATAACTCCAGTTCCAGGGGATCTGACACCCTCACATGGGCGTATATGCAAGCAAAATACCAATGTATATAAAAATAAAAATTAAAACCTGTTTTTTAAAAAAGAAAGAAAGAAAAGTGACCCAAGTCCTTGGAGGAGCCCAGAAGATTGTGAGTGGATCGCAGACATTGGATGGTTAGAGTTTGATTTTGCTTTTGATTGTGATTGTGCCTTGATATTTTTCCCTCTTGAAGGAAGGAAGTATTTTAGTGGAGCCCACAGTTAAGAGACTTTGAATTGTAAAAAGATTTTGAATTTTAAGAGAGATTGGAAATTTTAATATGTAAGAATTTGTAAAGACTGTGGAACTTTTAAAGTTATTTAGATCTTAGGAATGAATAAGAAAGTAAGGGTTGAGGCTTAATAGTGGTGTGTGTGTGTGTGTGTGTGTGTGTGTGTGTGTGTGTGTGTTTGACAAGGTGTCAATTGTACTGGCTGGTTTTGTGTGTCAACTTGACACAAGCTAGAGTTATCACAGAGAAAGGAGCCTCCCTTGAGGAAATGCCTCCATGAGATTCAGCTGTAAGACATTTTCTTAATTAGTGATTAAGGGTGGGAGGGCCCATTATGGTGGTGCCATCCCTGGCTAGTAGTCTTGGGTTCTATAGGAAAGCAAGCTGAGAAAGCCAGGGGAAGCAAGCCAGTGAGTAGCATTCCTCCATGGCCTCTCCATCAGCTCCTGCTTTATGGCCTGCTTGAGGTCCAGTCCTGACTTCCTTTGGCAATGAACAGCAATGTGGAAGTGTAAGCTGAATAAACCCTTTCCTCACGCCCCCCCCCAAAAAAAAGAAAGAAAGAAAACTTATTTAATACATGTTGTCCCAATGTTTCTCGAAATATTAGGTGTTTTTTTTTTTTTTCTTTCTTCCCGAGACAGGGTTTCTCTGTGTAGTCCCGGCTGTCCTGGAACTCACTCTGTAGACCAGGCTGGCCTCGAACTCAGAAATCTGCCTGCCTCTGCCTCCCAAGTGCTGGGATTACAGGCGTGTGCCACCACGCCCGGCTCTTACTATTAGTTTTTAATCTGTAGTTATCTTTTTGTTGCTATTGCAACTAGGATGGAGATAAATTTCTACATAAGTAAAATTATTTGTCTTTTTTGCTCAGATTTTTTTTTTTTTTTGTCAGCTTGCTGGTAGCCAGTTGCCACATAGTGAATAAGTAAAATATGATCATTTCTCTGTGGCATTTGCACCTGGAGTGAAAAAAAGTTCTCACGAACTCCTTGGATTATTTAAGACTGCCTAAACTGACATTGATTAAACTGTTGAAAGGAAAGAGACAAATTTTAGAACATTTGGTAGACATATCCAAATCCTGACTTGGTACAGCATGATCATATCCTTAGCATATTATCCAAGGGAGACAGAAACTTTCTTTGTAGAAAAAATGGGAGACACCATTCTGTATTCAGTACCATGATATAACCAGCCCCTTACAGATTTTAAGTGGAACAAGGAGCATCTTTGTTTCTTCTCTATTGGACTGACGTTGAGTTTGGAGTCACTCATCCATGAATTTGACATTGGATAACACAACTGAAATTAAATTATTATTCAGTAGTGATGTAGTGATGATTGAAAAAGAGACCACCCCACCTAGGGATCCTGTCTGCACACACTAAACCCTCACACTATTGCTGATGCCAAGAAGCACTTGCTGAGAGGAACCTGGTATGACTGTTCCCTGAGAGGTTCTACCAGCTCCTGACAATACAGATAGAGATACTCACAGCCAATCCCCAGACTGAGCCTGGGGACCCCAATGGAAGAGCTAGGGGAGGGACTGAAGAAGTTGAAGGGGATTGCAACCCCATAGGAAGAACAATATCAACTAACTGGACCACCCAGAGCTCCCAGAGACTAAACCACCAACCAAAGAGTACACATGGAGGGAGCCATGGCTCCAGATGCATATGTAACAGAGGATGGCCTTATCTGGTATCAGTGGGAGAGGAGACCCTTGGTCCTGTGGAGGCTTGATGCCCCAGCATAGGGGCATGCTAGAGCGGTGAGGGAGGAGTGGGTGAGTGGGTGGAGGAGCACCCTCGTAGAGGCAAGGGGGAGGTGGTGTGTAGGGGTAATCAGGAATGGGAAAATCACATTGAAAAGGTAAACAAATAAAATGATTGATAAAAAATGGTTATTTGTTCAGGAATATTTTCTAGGATATATTAACATGTCTAAAAAGTGCTCTGATTTCTTCCAAGTGTTTCAAAACATGCATGCTTATTCAGTTAATATACTACTAGCATTAAATATTGCATGATATATACCCCCAAATAAGCAATATTACAGAGCCCTGAAATTCAAAGGAGCTTTATAAATATTTAGAATACCCATATTTCTAGTGCTGAAATGTTCCTAGCCTATTCTCCAACATTTCTAAAGATGCAGAATATCTAGGCATAGGCTAAGGGGACTATGGGGAGATAACATAGGACTGACAGGGGCTGAAGACATAGCTCGGTGGTTAAAGGGTGAGTAGTACTCTTTGAGTGGACCTGAATCTGGTTCCCAGCACTCACATTGGGCAGCTTACAACTGCCTGTAATGCCAGCTCCAGGACATCTGCCTTAGAGTTTTATTGTTATGAATAGATGCCATGACTCTGGCAACTCTTATAAAGGAAAGCATTTAATTGGGGCTGGTTTACATTTCAGGGCTTTAGTCCATCATTGTCATTGTGGAAAGCATGGCAGCATGCAGGCCAACAGGGTGCTAGAAAAGTAGCTGAGAGTTCTTCATCTGGATCCACAGACAACAGGAAGAGAGAGTGACATTGGGCCTGGCTTGGGCATCTGAAATCACAAAGATTGTCCGAAGTGACACATTTCCTCCAACAGGGTCACACCTCCTAATAGTGCCACTCCCTATGAGCCTGTGGGTGCCATTTTTATTCAAACCACCATAACATCACACATCCTCTTTTGTATATCTTGCGCATTACTTAAACATGCACATCCCCCATACACATAATTTAAAAAAAATATATCTTTAAAACAAAAGAACAACCAAACAGGACTAGTAGTATCTGGCAAATTGTACCTATGTCAGTGTAGTTTTTCCAAATACTGTTCTAACCAGATAAGACTAGTCTTTTGTAGGCTAATTTCTGTCTATGAACATCTTTGTGGTGTTCTTCAGTAAATTTTGAAAATCTTCAGATCTTTTTGTCTTAATTTGTAACTAGCATATAGTTTAATGTGCAACTATTGTGGGCCAATCACTTTTCTAGATAAAAGGGATGATGGCACTGTGTAAGTCACCACTATCCTGGAGATCTCAAATCCATAAATAATAGGCTCTACAGTTATAGTCAAATGGAAACTTAAAAAATAAAAATGTTTGCTCTGCTCTAAATTTGAGTTTAGTTGCTGTTGTTGCTAGCTTTAGTTCTTCACAAGTACCCATGATTGCCTAATGACTTAATGTTGGCTTCGTAGGAAGCATGATCTAAGAGGGAAAGAAAACACCTGAGACGGAAGCCAGAGTCCCTCTATAACCTGGTTTTGGAAGTGACGCTCCAGCACATCTGCTGTATTTGTTAGAAGTGAGTCAGAAAACTGGCCCACATTGCAGCAGAGGAGGTTACCCAAGGGCATGAATACCAGGAGGCAAAGATCATTAGTGACCATCTCAGAGTGTGAGACATAAGTAACTTTAACATATCACTTCTGTGAAGAAAAGAACTACAGACTGAGAGTATCTAAGCAATTGTCCAGGCTACACTATTATTAGATAGCAAATTAATCATCGTTTCAGAGTGTAGGTGAAATAGGGTTTTCAGACAAATACCAAGAAATTTAGCATGTAGTGAACATTATTAAACCCCTAAGGTAGCAGACAAGTGAATGCAAAAAGAAGGGATGGGATACAAGATTTATAACCTGTCACCTTGACAATATCAGTCTCTTTAAATGTTTGCAGTTATAAGTGGCTAATTTGCAGTATGGAAATTATTGCTTTCTTTTTGTCTTTATTTAATTTAAAGGACTTTACAAATATGCAAAAAAGGACATTGCAAACATTGGCTATTATTCTGATGCCTTTGTAAATTTTTCTTACCTGTATCAATGTAAGGACTGAATTATTAGCCAATAACAACTTGTACCAATAGTTAACACTGATAAGATTTTACTCTGTGGTAGGTAGACTTCTATGCATTTAATAAGTATTATCTTACATAATCCTCAGTATTCTCAGAGATAGGCACCATTTCTGTTTCTGTTCTACAAATGAAAATGCTCACATTGTGACTTTCTGATGGTGGCACTGGCTGTAGAGAAGCACAGGCAGTGTCACCAACTAGTGGATAAGCACAGAGCAAGAGGAGGACAGGCTGGAGCTCACACATCCAACTGCAGCACTATTTGTCTTCTTTGATAGAATTATTCAAGTGCTAAATTAACCCAGGATTCCCTGGGAAATAATTTGATGATGGTTACTTACTAAATTTAGTATCATCTTGTTAGTGGGTGAGTTCCCCCTTTTTACTCTTTAAATGAGGAAAACAAGGCTTAGGCAGATGAGCTGCCTGTCTATGATTATGCAGCAGCCTTAAGTGTTGGTGACAGTGGTATCCAGGAGTCAGGTTCCTGATACTAATATTAGCATTATTTCCTTTAAAATCTGAGTATTTAGCAACAAAGGAGATCAAGGTTTTAGTAGAAGAGCTTAGGAAAATAAATGTTTTGTCTGGAACTGCTCATTCTTTTAGCTGGTATTCATAACTAGCTAATTTTATTTAATTATTTTCCTTTTGTTGTTTTGTTGTTGTTTTGAGACAGTCTCTCACTGTGTAGCTCTGTCTGGCCTAGAATTCATTCTACACTAGGCTGGCCTGGAACTCACAGAGATCTGTCTGCCTCTCCTTTGGGTGCTGGGACTAAAGGTGCATACTACCATGCTTGACTATTTATATTTAAGTATTTTATATTTTTAACTATAATTTCTGAGGGAAATACATATTTTAACTTCCATAACAAGACTCAAAATATCTCTAGATACCATTAAGGAAAACTATAGTATGTAAATATTTCAATAACACTTTTATAATTCAAAGAATGCTATAATATTTCAAAACAAATTGGTAAACCTTTCCCTCACAAGAAACTAAAAATGGAACAGTTCTAGAACAACTGAGTTATAGTTTTCTCAGTCACATAAACGTGTATCCCAGTTCTGCTTTTCAAAGCAAGAGTACAAACATCCTAATTGTGGAATTAAAAAAAAAAAAAGGAGCACAGTCGACTGTACTTGGGGGGCTCAGTGGGGCAGGGATTTCCTAGCAGCTGAGAGCTTCCCTCTTCCTCTCCTGTAGAGAACGAAATGCAGAGTTTGAAGACTGCAGTCTTGGTGAGAAGAGCTGTTTCTTTGAGCAGATGTAACCGAATAGCCAGCATGTTAAAGAAAATCTCAGGAAGGGAAACTAATAGGTATTGAATACCAGTGGGAAACTGGAGATAGTGGAAAGATGTGGGTTTGGTTTTTGCTTGTACATGGAGGTAGGCAATGGAAGAGATGGATCAGTTCTGAAGAAGAGGATTATTTTGGCTTGGCACAAACATAGCTTCAGAGGAACTGGGTTATCCAAGAGCCTATATGCAGTGTGCACTGGCCTATGGTAAGAGGAAGCTGGCTTTAGGAACTGCTGGCATATAAAGTGAGACTCTATGCTATGGAATAGCATAGAGGAACACAGAACAGTCAGTGGCCAGAGTCAGAGAGTCTAGTAAAGTATGCTGCTTGGTGCCTTATCAATACCAAATGCAGTGCTTATCATTTGATCAATAGCTGTACATTTTTAAAAAATCATTACACAATAAGCATTTTATATTTTATAGTTGAAACATGAAATAAATTTTATTGCTATAGGGAAACTAAATTGTATTACTTTTTCTTTTAAAGTTATGTACATAATAGCCAAACATATACTTAACACATTCTCCTAACTCTTTGTCCTCCAAAGACCTTTAAGATGATTTTCTATTTACTATTGCTAAGAGAAGCTGTGTCTGAATAGACTATAAGTTAGAAATTGGAAATTGTGATTCATGCTTGCCTTTGGCTCATAGCTATGTTTTGTTAGTGTTCATTGACTAGGTTTCCTGGAAGAGGAAACCTAGTGTCCTTTTCCATTCCCTCTTACTTGAATCCAAATCCCCATCTCATTTCCATCTTTTGTAGCCCAGGCTAGCCTTGAACTCATTATGTAGCCAAGAATTTGTTGGCTTACCTTAAATTTCTGATACTCCTGCATCTATTCTCAAGTGCAAAGACTACAGGCATGCTGACATCACCATCTCCAGTTTCATGTAGTCCTAGGGATCAAAGCCAAGGCTTTGTGCATGCTCTTTGTGGTGAGTAGTTTTGATGCTATAGGACATTCAGCCTCACAGTGGAGGGCTGAATCTCCCTGCATTATGAACTCTGGGATCTCTACAAAACTGGGTAGATGCAGAAGAAAAGTGTGACACTTCCATGGTATAGAAAACCACTGTTCTGTGAGTGCATGTACACATCACATGGCCACACAACCAGATGGACGTCAGGGAGCTGTGATATGTCCTTTCATATGCATGTACATTTTGGTGCACTTATACCAACCTCTCACTTTTAGAGTAATCTTTAGTAAATAATAGTAAAAAGCATCTATGAGCCTTTGCCTAATACCTTCACTGGCCCCACTTTACTGTATGTAATGAACTTAGGATTCTAGGTTATAGCTGATATCAGAACCTCATTAGAGGTATTAAAAACCTAGCAGATATCTGGGGAATTAATTTTAGTGTTAAATATACATAAAACTGTGTTGAAGATTTCTACCTGCTAGGAAGGGTAAAAAGAGAAATACATGATTTCCTTTGATATTTGCAGAATCTGAAAAAGTTAATCCTGAGCAAAAGCACTGTAAAGCTTCTGACCATTTCTTTGATGTTTTCAGAACTGTCCTGTAATTTCCATTTTGGTAAAACACTATTATCCTGGATTTAGTAATTAAAGCTATAAAGTTGAGTTCCACCCTTAAGCTCTGTTCCTTATGCGTAGCTCATCAGAAGCCTGCTGATGCCTCCTGCTTCCAGAACACAGAGAACCTTGTCCATTGCCAGCAGCCTACTGTGGGCACTAAAGCAGACTTCTGCGCCAGCCATTTGCTTTCTTCTTCTACTCAGAGTCCGGCCCTACTACTATCCATGTGACACCTCAGCCAGAATGGTCTTTTTTTGGAAACCTAAGTCAACTATGTTAGTGTCCTTTTCCGTTCCCTCTTACTTGAACCCAAATCCCCATCTCATTTCCATCTTTTGTAGCCCAGGCTAGCCTTGAACTCATTATGTAGCCAAGAATGACCTTAAATTTCTGATACTCCTGAATCTATTCTCAAGTGCAAGGATTACAGGCATGCTGACATCACCATCTCCAGTTTCATGTAGTCCTAGGGATCAAAGCCAAGGCTTTGTGCATGCTAAGCAAGCACTGTACCAACTGAGCATACAGCCCTCACTTTAATCTGTTGGTTTCTTAGTGTTTGTTAATTTGGTTTCTGTTAACATTTATAAAAGAGGATCCAGATAAACAATTTTCTTTTGGAAGGGTGTTGTGAACTCTACTAATGGTATTCGAGAGAGTAGGGACTCCCTAAGTCGTGTCCCCCTCCCCCTGCCGCCCCCCTACCCCCCCTCACCCCTCCGGGATCTGGGATGGAAACTGTAAAGGGAGATAGATGCTCAGTGTTGGGGGCTGAGTTGGGACAGGAACTTTTCAGCAACTGAGGGCCTTTTTCTTCTCACATTCCTGCTGGGGCACGTGGCCCAGGGCTTCTTATTCCTGGGAGGTTCTGTAGGCCTAAGGCCCACTACCCTGTTGCTGTAGTCATATCCATTGTCATACTAGGAAATGAGCTTTACAAAGGTGTCATTGAGAACAATTTCAGCCCCATCATCAAGAGGAGGCATTACTATTAAGTAGCAGGAGACAACCTTGTTTTCAGTGTAGGCAAGGATGCCCTTTAATGGGCCCTTTGATGACTGTTTCATCAAATTCTTGATGTCATCATACTTGGCTTCCTTCAGGCAGCATGTCAGATTCATGAAAGATACATAGGAATAGGAACACAGAAAGCCAAGTCAGTGAGCTTCCTGTTCAGTTCTGGGATGGCCTTGCCCACAGTCTTGGCAGCATCAGTGATGATGGAATGATGATCTGGGCGGCCCTATGGTCATCATGCTAGAGCTTCCCAGAGGGGCCATCCACAGTTTTCTGGGTGGTAGTGGTGGCATAGACTATGGTAATGAGTCCTTCCATAATGTCAAAGTTGTCACGAATGACCTTGGCCAGGTGGGCTAAGTAGTTGATGGTACAGGAAGCATTGCTGACAATCTTGAGTGAGTTATCATACTTCTCATAGTTCACACCCATCACAAATATGGGGGCATCAGCAGAAGAGGCAGAGATGATGACCTCTTTATCCCAACCCTTCAAGTTGGCCAGGCCTTCTCCATGATGGTGAAGACACCAATAGACTCCACAACAAACTCAGCACCAGCATCACCCTACTTGATGTTGGTAAGATCTCACTCCTGGAAGATGGTGACAACCTTTGAAAATGACAAACTTCTCCTTTCTCAGCCTTGATTCTGATGTGGAACTTGCCATGTAGAGCCTGTAGACCATGTAGTAAGATCAGTGAAGAGGTCATTGATCTGTTTGCCAGAATTGAAGGAAGCCCTGGTGCCCAATAAGGCCAAATATGTTCACTCTGATCTTTACCATCATGTCTTAGGGACAGGGATGGCACTGCATGAGAAGACATGGGTGTCTCTGGAACAGGAAGGAACAGAGAACAGATAAGCAATTTTCAAATTAGAACTGAACTAAATTTTCTGGAGAGCTTTTAGATATACGAACCTGTGCCCACTCTTGTCAATACTGGCTCAGTTGAATTGTGGGGTCTAGATAATTGATCTTTTAAAGATGCTCCCAGATGATTTTGTATGATCATACTGGTAGCCGATCCAGGCTCTCTTAACTCAAGTGGGAATGACCATTCTTTCAGAAGTAGATTCAAGCTACAGGTACCCTTGTCCTAAGAAGTACTGGGTTCAGAGCCAGCTGCTCAATTGCTTGCTCACTCGCTCACTCTTCCTTCCCCGCCCTCCCTCCCCATCTCCCCCTACCATGCCTTGGGTGCTGCTATTTCTTCCCTCTGTAGTTCTAGCACCTATGTGGGTGGTCTCTCCAGCTAATACCCTCCTTCATTGTAGAAAGCTGTTCTGTTAGCTTTGTCCTTATGAGAACATTAGAGGATGCAGCTGTTCACCAGACCTTTAATTATTCTCTTGGCAATCCCTGTCTCCCTTCTACTTCCACATCAGCTTCTACTGTATGAATTTAGGTTTGCTTTCCCCAGAGTTCTGTGGGTAAGCACACATTCTTGGGAGTTCTTTCTTTTTTCTTGATTCAGATTGAGGTTTTTTTCCTACATGATCTTGACTGGTTTTTTAATTTTTTATATCTTCAGTCATCACACTGATAGCATTTTCCTGTTATACTGTGCAACTGTATAATCCTTTTATATTTTATAATATATATTCTTATAATTAGTATTTTAGGACATTCTAAGAGATGGAAGAGGGGCCTGGAGAGATAGTTGGTAAAGTGCTTGCTATGCAGTGTGAATTTATTAGATCCCTAGTATCCACACAGAAAGTTTAGGGATGGGGTGTGTCTGTAACCACAGAGCTGGTGTGTTGTGGGCACAGAGACAGATGGATGCCAAGGCCAGCCAGTAAACATCATGTTCAGAGAATGTCTTTGTCTCAAAAAATAATGTGGAGAGTGATAGAACACTCTAGATATCCACCTCTGGCCTTATTCATGCATTTTTGGAAGACACCTGTATACACATGTGCATATGCTGAACAAAAAATTCTTGACACTTTTTGATTATCTCTGAAAAGTGTCCAAGGAATTTAGCATGCTAGCCACAGAAGAAGAGCAATGGCTCATTTAACCAAATGGAAAAACAATCCCATTCTGTAAATGAAACAGGCATTTGAAGCTGTTAGATACTGTTTTCTTGTATCAAATTAGCAAAGCATGTTTGTGTGTAGGGTGTGGATGTTATGGTAGGGAGTGGTTGAGGGGTGGAAAGTGTGACATACAGAGAATAGGACATTGCATGCAGGCAAAAGAGTAGAAGACACTCCTAGTGGAATGCAAAGTGGCACAGTATAGCTTGGCCAGATGGGTCTTAAAATGTTTGTAGAAACGCTTTGACCCAAGAATTTTCAAATTCGCTGGGCAGTGGTGGTGCACGCCTGTAATCCCAGCACTCTGGGGGCAGAGGCAGGCGGATTTCTGAGTTCGAGGCCAGCCTGCTTTACAGAGTGAGTTCCAGGACAGCCAGGGCTACACAGAGAAACCCTGTCTCGAAAAAACAAAAACGAAAAACAAACAAACAAAAAAAAAGAATTTTCAAATTCTTGAGGTCTATCCCAAGAAAGCAATCATGATGAAAGCAGTAATTTACATGCAAAAATGATATAAGGTAATATAGATTAGATTTATTAGAATTAGGGATTTATTAGAATGCTGTACAGGCTGTGACCCAGCAAATCCAACAATGGCTGTCTATGAATTGAAAGTCCAAGAATCTAGTAGTTGTTTAGTTATGAGGCTGGAAGACTCAGCTGGTCTTCTGTATAAACTAGAATCCCAAAGACATAGGATAATGCCAGTGTCTTATGGACTTTCTCTTGAGTTGAGAACAAGCAAAGAAAAAGCAAATACTCTTTCCATGTCCTTCTATAAGCTTCTAGCAGAAGGTGTGGCCCAGGTTAGAGGAGGTTTTTCCCAGCTCAAAAGATCTGGATTAAAGGCATGTTTCTACTTCAAAGATCTTGATTAGAAGTGGATCTTCCTACTTAAAATTAAGCAAAAATTCCCTTGAGGTGTGCACACCATTTTGGGGTTTTAATTCCAGACATAGTCAAGTTGACAATCAAGAATAGCCATCTTATTAGTAATTTTAATTAAGATATATCTAAACATCTAACAAAATTGAATAAACAAGGTAAGCTAAGAAAACATTGCAATGGCAGAGATAATGCATGGGATGTTTTCTCACTCAGCATCATTACCCAAGCATCATCTCTGTCACCATGGTACATGAAGTCTTCAGAGCTAGGCACATCCTCCCCCACTGAGGCTAGACAAGGCAGCCCAGTTAAGAGAATGAGATCCACAGAAGAGCAACAGATTCAGGGATAGCTCTTGTGCCAGTTGTTGGGGACCCATATGAAGACCAACCTTCATATCTGCTATGTATGTGCAGAGGGGCCTAGGACAGCCCATACTTGAACTTTGGTTGGTGGTTTAGTCTCTGAGAGCCCCACAAGGGTTCAGGTTAGTTGACTCTGTTAGAGTCCCTATTCTTTTCAGGTCCCTAAACCCTTCCTCCAGCCTCCAGTCTTCTACAAGATTGTCAATTTGTCCCACAGAAATGTATGAATGATAATAATCACATAAAAATGTTTAACCAGAGAAGCATAGTAAAAAATACTCAACAACATTGGAAGTGTCTGGTGTGTGTGTGTGTGTGTGTGTGTGTGTGTGTGTGTGTGAAAGAAAATAAAATAGCATATATATTTGGTTGGGTTGAAGTGTGTGTGTGTGTGTGTGTGTGTGTGTGTTCAAATATTGACAGTACTGATTTCTGGGTAGCATATTTTTTTGGAATTACTTTAATTTTCTTCTTTATGCCTTGATTCTTATTATGACTCAGTTTTTATCAGTGCTGTGACAGCATGTCTCACAGAATCAAGTTAATGGAAGAAGGACATATTTTGACTTATAGTTCCTGTGAAGGCTAGCTTTATGTAAACTTGATACAACCTAGAATTAACAGGAGTGGAGGGAGCCTTAATTGAGAAAAGGCCTCTATAAAATCCAGCTGTATGGTATTTTCTTAATTAGAGTTTGATCGGGGAAGGCCCAGACCATGATGAGTGGTGCTATTCCCGGGCTGGTGGTCCTGGGTTCTATTAGAAAGCAGGGTGAGCAAGCCATGATAGCAAGTCTGTAAGCAACACCCTCTTCCATGGCTTCTGATGAGTTCCCTGACTCTAGATTCCTGCCTTGCTTGAATTCTTGCCCATACTACTTTTGGTAATGAGGTGTTATATGAAACTATGAATAAAATAATCCCTTTCCTCTTCATGCTGCTTTTGGTCATGGTGTTTCACCACAGCAATAGTAATAATCCTAACTAGGACAGTTTCAAAGGTGTCAGTCATGGTTGATAATCAGAATCCACATATCTGGCATGACACCATGCTATCAGTGTATTGAAAAGACTGTTCTTTATTTCTTGGTAGGTGGAAAGCACAAAGGGAAAATACAGGAAGAGTTCAGGAAAGGGCAATTTTCTTCTTCCCCCTTCCTCCTCCTCTTCACCTAATTTCTGACACCATACTATAAATACCAAGTGATAGTTCCCAGTGATAGAACTGCTTTTGGAAACACCTGGAGATGTGCTTCTACCTATCTGGAGATGTGCTTTTACCTATCTAGATAATTCTACAGCCAGTCAGTCAAAATTGACTATCACAGAGTACTCTTCTATAGTCTCAAATATGCTTCTGTATCTCCTAGTTTGCCATGACTGTATTTATTTTTTATTTTTAAATAGCCAATTAGATTTATAGATATTATAAACACAATTACAAGATGCCAATACAATAAAAGCCTTATCCCAATATTTCTTTTTTTATTGAATATAATCTTCATTTACGTATCAAATGGTAAAACCTTTCCTGATTTCCCCCTCCCCCAAAACCCCCAACCCCTCCTCCCACCCCCTGCCTCCAAGTATATGCCCCTCCACCCGACCCACTCTCACCTCCCCGCCTCGATTTCCCTTTGTTGAGGCATCTATTGAGCCTTCACCTGACCAAGGACCACTCCTCCCACTGACAAGGCATTTCTCTGCCACATTTTTGGCTGGGACCATGTGTACCGCTTGGTTGATGGTTTAGTCCCTGGGAGTCCTGGGGCATCTGGGTGGCCGACAGATATCGTTGTTCTTCCCATGGGGCTGTAAACCCCTTCAGCTCCTCCAGTCCATCCTCTAACTCCTCCATTGGGGACCGCATGCCCAGACCAATGATTGGCTGCTAGCATCTGCCTCTGTATGTGTAGACATAGCTCTAACCTTATAAAACTTAGCTATTGATCCTCCCAATCCAAGAACATGAAATATTTTTCCATTTCCTGAGGTCTTCTTCGATTTCTTTCTTCAAGGACTTGAAGTTCTTGTCATACAGATCTTTCACTTGTTTGGTTAGAGTCACGCCAAGATACTTTATATTGTTTGTGGCTATTGTGAAGGGTGTTATTTCCCTAACTTCTTTCTCAGCCTGCTTGTGCTTTGAGTACAGGAAGGCTACTGATTTGCTTGAGTTGATTTTATAACCAGCTACTTTGCTGAAGTTGTTTATCAGCTGTAGGAGTTCTCTTGTGGAGTTTTTTGGGTTGCTTAAGTATACTATCATGTCATCTGCAAATAGTGATAGTTTGACTTCTTCTTTCCAATTTGTATCCCTTTGACTTCCTTATGTTGTCTAATTGCTCTCGCTAGAACTTCAAGTACTCTATTGAAAAGATATGGAGAGAGGTGGATCAATATAGTAAAAATGGCCATCTTGCCAAAAGCAATCTACAGATTCAATGCAATCCCCATCAAAATCCCAAATCAATTCTTCATAGATCTAGAAAGATCAATTCTTAAATTCATCTGGAATAACAAAAAACCCAGGATAGCTAAAACTATTCTCAACAATAAAAGGACTTCTGGGAAATCAATATCCCTGACCTCAAGCAGTACCACAGAGCAATTGTGTTAAAAACTGCATGGTATTAGTACAGCAACAGGCAAGTAGATTAGTAGAATAGAATTGAAGACCCAGTAATGAACCCACTTATGGTCACTTGATCTTTGATAAAGGAGCTACAACTATCCAGTGGAAAAAAGATAGCCTTTTCAACAAATGGTGCTGGTTCAACTGGAGGTCAACATGCAGAAGAATGCGAATTGACCCACTCTTATCTCCTTGCACTAAGATCAACTCCAAGTGGATCAAGGACCTCCACATAAAACCAGACACACTGAACCTAATAGAAAAGAAACTGGGGAAGACCCTGGAGGACATAGGCACAGGGGGAAAATTTCTGAACAGAACACCAATAGCTTAAGCTCTAAGATCAAGAATTGACAAATGGGACCTCTTAAAATTACAAAGTTTCTGTAAGGCAAAGGACATGGTCAGAAGGACAAAACAGCCATCAACAAATTGGGAAAAGATCTTCACCAACCCTACATCCGACAGGGGGCTAATATCCAATATATACAAGGAACCCAAGAAGTTAGACCCCAAAGAACCAAATAACCCTATCAAAAAATGGGGTACAGAGCTAAACAAAGAATTTTCACCTGAAAGAAATTTGGATGACCGAGAAACACCTTAAGAGATGTTCAACATCGTTAGTCATCAAGGAAATGCAAATCAAAACAACCCTGAGATTCCACCTCACACCAGTCAGAATGGCTAAGATTTAAAAACTCAAGAGACAACAGGTGCTGGTGAGGATGTGGAGAAAGAGGAACACTCCTCCACTGTTGGTGGAACTGCAAGATGGTACAACCGCTTTGGAAATCAGTTTGGCGGTTCCTCAGAAAATTGGGCATGTCACTTCCAGAGGACCCTGGCATACCACTCCTGGGCATATACCCAGAGGATTCCCCTGCATAGATTAAAGACACATGCTCTACTATGTTCATAGCAGCCTTATTTATAATAGCCAGAAGTTGGAAGGAGCCCAGATGTCCCTCAACGGAGGAATGGACACAGAAAATGTGGTATATTTATACAATGGAATACTACTCAGCAATTAAAAATAATGAATTCATGCAATTTGTAGGCAGATGGTTGGATCTGGAAAATATCATCCTAAGTGAGTTAACCCAATCACAAAAGAATACACATGAAATGCAATCACTGATAAGTGGATATTAATGAGTCCAGAAGCTCTGAATACTCAAGGCACAATTAGCAAATGAAAAGATTCCCAAGAAGAAGGAAGGAGAGGACCCTGGTCCTGAAAAGACTGGATCCAGTTTTGTAGGAGAGTACCAGAACAGAAAAAAGGAGGGCGGGGGCGGGGTGGTGATGGGGGAATAGGTGGGAGGCGGCAGGGGTGGGGGGAAGAGGACTTATGGGACATAGGGTGAAGGGGAAACTGGGAAAGGGGAAAGCCTTCAGAATGTAAACAAAGAATATAGAAAATAAAAAAAGAAAAAAAAAGAAATGAAAAATATATAACCCAGGTCATCATATCTATAAATTTACTCTGTAAAATTCATTTGTGATTAAATCCTGAAGATTTCAAAAGTAAAAGTATAATTGGAGTCAATTTTAGTTGATTCTAGTATATTATTTTGAATCAGATTTTGAGAATTAAGATAGGTATAGGAAGAACAGATGTATTAGTTTGATAACTGTTGAGCATGTTTCCAGTTTGTTTTGATACATTCTTTCCTTGAATCTAGCACTATAACCAGAAAATATGTATGTAATTATTGGCATTCTAATTAGAGAAAGTTCAAGACAAGTGGGATATCTTCAGAAATAGGTATCTTTGAGCTCCATTATTAAACTAAGAATAATGTATATTTTACTTACATGTGAACTTTAACATTATGTCAACAAGTGTCCCCAAAGCTTCAATAAATAGACTGATGACTGCAAAAAAAAAAAAAAAATGGGTTGACAGCCCAGTTTAACAAGACCATCCCATGAAAAAGCACTTTGGCCCACAGCTCTTCTACAATTAATGGACAGCAATATCCTATACTGCTATTGTGTGTCTGTCTAGCAGTGCTCTACATATTCTATGTGTTTAAATGCAAACAGTCCTCATTATAACAATGTAACTGAAAAAAAAATAAAACTTAGCTATTTTGGCTAAAAGAGGTCCACATCCAAAGCCATTTCCGGTTCTCTCTCTCCCTCCCTGCAACCTCTCACACACAGGGCTCTGTACCCTCTCCCTACAACTTTAGCTCCACCACCTTTTCCCTGTCCAATCACAGGCCTTCCATTGCCTTAATATGATTGGACATGGAAAGTACTGTAACATTTCACCCTTTCTGTTTAATTAAAAAAAAAACTTTCTTTCCAAATATAAATTGAGCACAACTATCACCATTTTGTAAATTATAAAATACAAGATATACCTAACACCCAGTCCAACATATTTGTCAATTAACTAGACCTCTGTCATCTATCCTAATTTAAAAGACTTATAATTCTACACCTGACTCATGTCCTGGCTTTAGATTGTGAGCCATCTGAAAACCATCTTCCTAAATCTGTATCTTCTTTCTTAGTGTTAAACAGCTTGGGCTGGCTATGAGACTACTAGTCTTCAACTCCATCAGAAATCCAAGAACAATTGATATTAACTGAAGGTATACAAGAAGCTTAACATAGCTTCCAAAACTCAGTCAAATTGTATAGACAGCTGCCTACTATACAGCCACAGTAATTCAAGAATTTGGAGCATCTTCTGGCCAGGGTCATCTGACAGACTTAGAGAAACAGGAATAAAGGACAAGCTTACTTTATCTCGGCAGAAATCAAGCTGTCTTAACCTATAAATGTGTCCTTTCTTTGGACAGTATTATATACATGGCTTTATAATCTGCTTCATTTTTTACATATGTCTATCCTTGATACTGTACTTTATATTTTCAGCATACCTAAAATATTTGACATGGAGGGGTGTTTAGAGTTAGAGGAACCTGAAAGAAATGTCCATGTAATTAAGTTAGAGTTGATTAAGTGAAGGCTGGTGTCTTAGGGTTTCCATTGCTGTGAAGAGACACTGTGACCAGGGTAACTTTAACTGGGGCTGGCTTACAGGTTCAGAGCTTCAGGGGAGCATAGTGGCTCAGGCAGATGCAGTGCTGTAGAGGGAACTGAGAGTTCCAAATGTTGATCACAAGGCAGCCAGGGGGAGACTGACTTCCAGGCAGCTAGAAGAAGGGCCTTAAAGCCCACCCCCAAAGTGACACATGTCTTCCAACAAGGCCATACCTCCTAATAGTGCCACTCCTTGGCACTATTCAAACCACCACAGCTGGGGAGATGGTCAGTGGGTATAGTGATTGCACAATAATGAAAACCTAAATTTAGATCCACAGGATTCATATAAAAGCTGGGTGCTGTTGTGCTCACCTGTAATTTCGGTGCTGGAGGTGGTGTTGGAGCAGGTGAGTACCTGGAACTCTTATTTAGTCAGTCTAGATGAAACAGCTGAGTCTGGGGCTTAGTAAGAAAAACTCTCAAAAATGAAGTGGATAATGATAAAGGAGAAAACCCTGATGTTTGTTAACCCCTGACCTCTGCAAGTGCACACTCATGCATAGAACACACACACACACACACACACACACACACACACACAGAGTAAATAATTAAAAGTAAACTTCTACAGCTTTAAAAAGATATATCACTTTCACTTAAATCACTTCAAATCAGTGAGAAACTCCATTTACAACAAAGAATAGAAAAAGCAAAGGAGGAAAAAGAAAGGAAGGGCAAAGTTTTAAGAGGCTATGCTATCCAACGGAGAAGTCAGCGAATGGAGTCAACTCACAGTGCTGGTCCCAATACTGCAGTTATTCCCTCACCAGCCCCACACCAAGTGTCCCTGAGTGCCTGGTCTGGCTCCCTTCTGCTTTAGTCTTCAGGGTTGAGAGCACTAATTCTTCAAACCCTTGCTGGGCAGCCCTTGTCTACCTTTCCATCAGAAGTGAAATAAATAAAAATCCTCCTATTGACTCCTGGAACTGGAAAGCACAGACTTAAGCAAGTGAAGTAATTGAATTGTCCAGCGCTTGGGTACTTTGTGCTACCTCAGATTAGAGATTCTGAGCTGGGGGTTTGAGAAGCCAAAGCTGTCTTTCTGACAGACTAGAGTGTACCATCTCTGCCCCTAGCTTGTTTCTTGTAGAGTTTAGGCAGCTCACAAGAGCCTGTAACTCCATGTGTGCATATACATGTACAGATACACATATTTGCATGAATATAAGTAAAGTAAATCTTTTCATCTGTTCCACCCCAATTAGAAAGCTTCGTGTCCCACCTGTTCCTGAGTCTTGACATTAAGTTCAGGTGAACTGAGTGCAGCTAGAGGAGCGTGAAGCAGGGCAAGGTGTGATTAAGTTATCTTGTTGAAAGCACTGTTATAGGGAGGGTGACTGGGGCTGCCCTGCAGGCAAGACAAAACAGAAAGCCTTTTCCACCTACTCTGTCAGGAGGGCTTTCTGGTTCTGGAGCCCTGAGAAATTGACAGCAGACACAGGTGCGACAGCAGTCCCTTGCTTCATAGACTCAGTCTTCCAGTCTCCAGTGACTTGTACTTTTGGGGACTATACAATTTCCTGAAGTTGCTAGTCTTAGAAAGCACTGCAGTTTTTTTTTCCTGTTACCACTTCTCTTCAGTTTAAATTTTAATGTGAAAACAAGAAACAGATTGTGTCCAGCCCAAGGAATATCTATAACATCAAATCACTGTTTTCTCACAGACCTCAGCCAATATTTTTTAAGAAAGTACTTTTTAAAGAGCCTTTAGGTTGAAGAGAGAACTTAGAGGTTGAGTGCTGTGTGCTGTTGCAGAAGACCTGAGTTGGTTCCTAGCACCCACATCAGGAATCTCACAACAACCTATAACTCCAGTTGCAGGGGATCCAATGTACATGTGTGCATACACACACACACACACACACACACACACGCACGCACACACAGATTGACATACATATAAAGTAAATCTTAAAAAAATCTTAATACACACTACCCTTCATATTAATCAGAGAATAAAATTCAGTTTTAGAAATGATCTTTTTGTTAATTTTATTCTGGACAGTTAAAAGAAAAAATTTCTTTGGGGACAGAGAAATGGTTCAGCATTGAAGTGCCAGAGGTGCAAGCTGGTCTGTGAGTTTATTATGTCCCATTCATTCACTCTTACAGAGTGTCAGAGGACCTTGGATAGACATAGAAGTCTTGAAAAAGTGAAGTCAGAAGACTTGCATGTCTCAATTTCAAAATTCACTGCAAAGATGTAATAGTCAAACAGTATGGTTCTGGAATATGCGTATGCATATAAATAAATAGAAAAACTGGGAATGCAGGAAAAAAACCCTTCTGAGTGTTGCCAATTATTTTTGAAAAGGCTGTTAAGACCATTCAGTAGTGAAAGGATAATAAACCCTTCTGAGTGTTGCCAATTATTTTTAAAAAGGCTGTTAAGACCATTCAGTAGTGAAAGGATAATATTTTCAATAAATGGTGTAGAGACAAATCAGTATCTTCATGTAAAATAGTGAAGTTATACCTGAAGTTCACACCATATGCTAAAGTCAAAAGGAATCAAAGACTCAGTTATGAGAGCAAGGCTATAATACCTAGGTAAACATAAAGGCAAGTATTTTTTAAAAATTATTTTATGTATATGAGCATGTATCACAGGCACATGTCTGGTGCCCA
Organism: Apodemus agrarius; assembly: GCA_964023405.1. Taxonomy (NCBI): domain Eukaryota; kingdom Metazoa; phylum Chordata; class Mammalia; order Rodentia; family Muridae; genus Apodemus; species Apodemus agrarius. Next base: position 18,755,375 of record OZ030008.1, read on the forward strand.
TGGAGGCCAGAAAAGTGGATCAGATCACCTGTAACTGGAGTTATGAATGGCTGTGAGCCACCATGTCGGTTCTGGGAACCAAACACAGGTCCTCTGGGAGAGCAACAAATGTTCTTAAGTACTGAGCCAGGTCTCCTACCCAAAAAGCAAAAAATGTTATAGTATTACTTGTCTGTGGAATTGAGTGATAAGCACTCATGTGCCATGGCACAAGTGTTGAAATCAGAGGACAATTAGGATTCTGTTCTCTCTCCACTGTTGAACTCAGGTTGTCAGGCTTTGGTAGCAAAGTCTCTTAATTCCTGATCCATCTTATTGGTAAATCTTGTTGATCTTGGACCCAATCAGTAAATAAAAAATTTGGCAAATTGGAGTACATAAAAATTTAAAACTTCTGTGGACCAAAGGATACTATAAAAAATAACCTTATAGAACAGGAGAAATTTGAAAACTTCATAAGGGCCTGCTATTTGTCATCTTAGAACTCAACAACTCAACAACCTGATCAAAATATGGGTAAAGGACTTAAGTAAAGGACTTAAGTAAATTTTTCTAAAGAATATGCACAAATGTCTATGCATGTGAAAAGATACTCAGCACCATTAGTGGAAGTTAATGAAATACAGATGAAACCACAATTATGTACCATTTCATATCCACAGGATGACTATATCCTTGAGAGCAAAGCAGAACAGAAATTAATAAAGTTATAAGTATTGATGAGGATATGAAGAGGTCCCACCATGTACTTTGCTGGTAAGAATGTAAAATAGTATAGCTTCTGTTGACAATAGTTCAGTAACTCCCTAAAAAGTTGTATGCAGAATTTTCATGTGACACAGAAATTTCACCCTTAGGTATTTACCCCAGTAATTGGAAACATGTTTTCAAATATTTAATGTTTATAAATAGTTTTTATTAACAGCAATGCTATTAACAGTGGCCAAAAGATATAAACAACCTGGTATTCATCAATACATAAATCAGTGAAGAATTGTGATACATACAAGTGGGTTTTTTTGTGATAAAAAGAAATGAAATACTGATACATAATACAATTTAGATGAAATACGGTGTTAACTGAAAAAAGCAGACATGGAGAGTCACGTTGCATGATTCCATTTATATCAATTATTCCAAGGAAGTTAAACATGGTGGCTCACACCTTGTAATCCCGGCATTTAGGAGAATGAAGCAGAAGGTTGTCTGAGAGTTCAAGACTAGTCTGGCTATATTGTAAGTTTCAGAACAGCACAAATAAATAACCCAAAGAAATAAATCCAAAAATCCATAAAGCAAATTAGTGATTTCTAGGGGTTAGAGGTGGGTGCTAGAATTAACTGCTTATGAGTTTTATTTTTAATTACTGAAAATATTTTGTGAATGGGTAGAGGTAATTGTTGCTCAGTGCTGTGAATAGTCTAAATGCTACTGAATTGTCCATTCATGTCCATGGAGAGTATTACATTATGTAGATTTTGCTTGTTAAAGATTACATCATAGGCTTTCTGTGATCTCACAAAAAACTATGGCTTTCTTGTCATAGTTACCTTGTGACTTGTTGGAATCCACATGATTTTGTAGTATTGCTCCATTGGGACATTTCTTTCTGTGGGTGGTTAGTCTCAAAGACAGATGGTCCCAAGCAGGTTTTTTCCTATAATAACAATTAAGGGATATAGTTTTGATTTATCGGTTTTTATTTGATTAACTTTAGAAAACTGCCTTAGATGAATAATTTAAAATGTGTCTGGTCTGACATTGATTAGCGTCTTTATTTAGCCTGTTTAAACCAGCTTTGTCTTGTTTAGGAATGCAACAAAGTTTGATTTTATGAAAATGTGTAGAAAGCAATGCAGTTGCTTTTTTGTTGTTGTTTTGTTTTGGTGGCTTCTTCTGTGCTACAGGTAGGAATGTTTGTTTTACTCTGCAACCACTGTGAATATCTTGTAATCTCTTGTTACCAGAAGAATTGGTGTTGAGAATAAGAAATTATATTTTCAGTTTAATCAAGCACATTTTGTGCAAAACTAAAACTTGATTCCATCATTGTCCACCTGCTTTGTGTTTTTGAAGAAAACATTCTGTCAGTGGAGCTGAGGGTAAGAAGAGCTTCTCAGACAGAGGTAGATGTGTGTCAGTCATGAAGCTGTTCTTCATGAATGAAGCCAGTGGCTTCTGGCCCATAGCCACTGCTGTATTTTATGGGTCCTTGTCTTTTCAGATGTGTCTGTTAGTTGTCTTGTATACCTGATGCTTCTTATGACAAAAATACACCATCCAGGCTAAGAGTCTAGAGCTATGAAACAAACAATATTCAGCTAGTCTATAGTGAATCAAGCTGTTAGCTGCTTACATTATTAGAGTTGTGTCCCTGCCAGCTGAACTGGAGAGTAAAGAAATGTCTTGCTTATTTTGTGACTTCAAAGTTAGAGGTGATTTGGTGATAGAATAAATCACAGAGGTGAGTGAATGTAATAGTTTATGATAATTATTGATTCTGATTTTCACAACATCCGATATTCTTTCCTTTCAGAAAAAAATACTTATTTTTATTTTATATGTGTGAGTGTCTTGTTTGCCTGCATGTATGTCTATGCACATGTGTGTCTGTTACCCATAGGAGAAGATCCCTTAGAACTGGACCTACAGATAGCTGTATGCTGCCATATTGGTACTGGGAACTGAACCCAGGGCTTCTGCAAGATTGGCAGTGCTTTTAATCACTGAGCCATCTCTCTAGTCCCTAGAGTTTCTTTTTCTTCTGCTCATAAGATAATTTTTTAAAATAAGAAAAAGTCAGAGAATTATAAATTAGGTTTTTAATAAATTGTAAATTAGGAAAATCCCAGGGAAACCAAAGTGAAATAGGGATGAGTCTTCAATGTACTGGAAAATTCAAATTAAATTTGCTTGCCTGTGAAAAGCAGTACACATAGTACACATGGCGTGACTAGAATAATTTACTGAATTTCTTTGTGTCATCATCTATTAGAACAGTACTGTAATTAGAACAATAGCATTTACACACTAAGATCATGGGTAAGGATTATATGTGCTAATGTAGCTGAAGTTCCTAGTGCAGAGTTGATGCAGTAGGAAAAGCATAAGTGCATGTTAAGGATAAAAGAATGCTGATAATAAATTGTAGCTCCTTTGGTTAGTGATTTGTTTGTGAGGACTGAACCTGTTTCTAATCATAGACATTCACAGCCCTGAATCCCCTGTAATGTAGCAAGGTGTGAATATCTGAAATTTTAAGCCCTTCTACTAGCATACTCACTTTGGGTCCATTTTGCTAATTGGCATTTTAACCAAGGAGAATGCTTTGGTAAAGGAATATAGAACTCAAGAGCACTGTGTTTTTAAGTCCTTTCTCAGTAATTTTATGACCTCATAAAGCATCTTTGGTGGTTTTGGTTTAAAAGACTTTGTTTTATTTATCCACTATAAATTACCATATACCTAACATTGCCTGTTGGCAAAATGGGATGATGTGGATGCAAGGATCAGAGAGGAGAAAGAAAAATAGTTGCTTGGCCTAGAACCAAAGAATATGGAGGGAGAGGGGAGGGGGATAGTTAGTGATAGTTTGCAAGCCTGTGCCTGGGGCTTCAAAGGAAGAACATAAAAATTAGCACATCCTTAGAAGTTGAAGGCCACATGTTTTATCAGCTAATTATTGCTGTCAGACTGCCTGACGCTTAACTAGAGTGGGGGATGGAGAGATTTTAATGAATCATCTTGATTTGATGGCTGAGCTCACTGACCTGTGTTGGTATGCTCCAGTCTCAGCTTTAAGTGGTCAGAGCTCACATCACTGCTCCAGCAGCACTTGCAGTTGCTGTAAATCACCGTGTGCATTTTAATGATCTCACTTGGCTTTGTGCACCTGGTATATGTGCAGGGCTCTGAGAATGAATTAGGAAAGATTAAGGAGGCCAGATAAGTGGGCTTCCTAGAATGTGTTTTCTTTTCTTGAGAGGTGATGGAGTTATGCTTCCTTTACAGGACTGAATTGCAGCTACGGAGACAACAAGTGACTCCTTAAAGATGCCTCAGGGCTGCAGAAGGTGAAGGGGACCTAGGAGAAGGCGATGAAGTGAGAAGAATGTTTCTCCCAAGGACAAGAAGTATGTTTATATTTTAACAAAATTCTTGCTGTATTCAGTACAAAGTCTGTAATGGCTGAGGTGTGGTAGCCATTTCTAGTTTTTAGTCCTGGTTTTTTGTTTTGTTTTGTTTTGCGGGGGGGGGGGGGTTGGTTTTTGGTTTTTTCGAGACAGGGTTTCTCTGTATAGTTCTGGCTGTCCTGGAACTCACTTTGTAGACCAGGCTGGCCTCGAACTCAGAAATCCGCCTGGCTCTGCCTCCCAAGTGCTGGGATTACAGGCGTGCGCCACCACCGCCCGGCTCTTGTTTTCATAGTAGGGTGGTGGCAGTGGTGATAGTGTCATGGCTACAAGTCTCATATAGCTTTGGTCTGTACCTCCAAATCCCAGCATACATGCTTACACACTAGTTGGTTTTAACCCACACTTAACAATGCATGGGGAGTATCTCTCTTTAAACTTTTGTTTCTTTTTTGTGTTATTTTCCCAAATTTATGTGTATCTCTTTTTTTTTTTTTTTTTTTTTTTTTGTAATTACATTTGCTGGTACTATCACTTTTAGTTTATTTACAAATATTGAATACTAGTTGAATACTAAACTTTCACTGGGCAGTGGTTCACATTTTTAATCCTAGCACTTGGCAGGTAGAAGCAGGCAGATCTCTGAGTTTGAGGCCAGCCTGGTCCAGGAAGACCCAGGACAGCCAGGGATACACAGAGAAACCCTGTCTCTTGAGGCCTCAGGGAAGGGGAATCCCAGGGGCAGGGAGCAGAGGGAGAACACCCTCTCAGAAGCAGGGGGGAGGGGGAATGGAATGAGGAACTGTGAAAGGGGGGATGCGGAGGGGGAGCTATAGCTGGAAGGTAAATAAATAAAATAATTTTTAAAAAAAGAAACCCTGTCTTGAAAAAACAAACATAATAATAATAACAATAAAAAAAACTTTTGGGGGGTTGTTTCTTTGAGTCAGAGTTTTGCTTTAAAGCTCATGCTGCTCTTGAATCTATAATTCTCCTGCCTTAGCTTCTAAGGAGTATATTAAAATTACAGATGTGCCACCATAGCTGGCTTTGAAACAAAACCTAAAAAAAGAAAAGAAAAAAATCTTTTGTTTTTTCAAGATAGGGTTTATCTGTGTAGCCCTGGCTGTCCCGAAACTTACTCTGTAGACCAGGCTGGCCTCGAACTCAGAGACCGCCTGCCTCTGCCTCCCAAGTCCTAGGATTTAAGGTGTGTGCCACCATGCCCAGTTACAAAAAATATTTTTTAAATTATAAAACGTTATTGTAAAGTAAGCTGTTCCTTAGCCAGTTTCTTTCTGAGGCAACAGTCCTGCAGCTCCCAGTGAATCCTGTCAAAGTGGTGTCTCATAGAACTGGGCATGACAACATACATGTACCTGTAATTATCAGCACTCTGAGAGAAAAGAGGATTATTTCCAGTATGAATTTAGCCTTCACTACATAAATAATACTTATGTTTCAAAAACGAAAAGCAAAACAAAATGCAATTACTTTCTTTTTGAAGTTCCTTGAAATTCTTTTGTTTGCTTCTTTAGTTGTATAGTTTTTGGGTTTTTTTTGTTTTTTGTTTTTTTTGGTAATACTGAAAGAGATGTTTGTTGTCATTCTTTCATTCTTTTTTTTTTTTTTTTTTTTGGTTTTTCGAGACAGAGTTTCTCTGTATAGTCCTGGCTGTCCTGGAACTCACTCTGTAGACCAGGCTGGCCTCAAACTCAGAAATCCGCCTGCCTCTGCCTCCCAGAGTGTTGGGATTACAGGCGTGCGCCACCACTGCCTGGCCTTTCTTTTTTCATCAGGTTGTCTTTGAACTCAGACATCTGCCTGCCTCTTTCTCCGGAGTTCTGGGATTAATGTTGGTTCTGTTTTAAGATTTATTTTTATTGGGGGGGGGGCGAGAGAATATGAATATTAAAGAATGAGTGTATATATCTGTGGGTACCCATGGAGGCCAGAAGAGGGTGTTGGATCTGGATCTCCCTGGAGCTGGAGTTGTGAGCTGCCTATCATGGGTGCTGAGAACCAAACTTGAGTCTTCTGCAGGAACAGAAAGTATTACATACCACTCCTACTTCTGAGCCATCTCACCGTTCTCTATTCTCTAGATAATCTTTAACAATGTTTTTGTGTGTAGTGACTTTAGAACATTTCCTAGGCTCACTAATATTTTAGAGCTTTTTCTCTTGAAAACAGATTATTGTTGGTTTTCACCTTTGTCTTAACCTTTTTTTGGAGATTTTGTGTCTGATGTAGAAATTTGTGCTTTCTGGTTTTAGGGTAGCTATTGCATTTTCTTCTGTTTTCTGAATTTGTTTCTTTATTTTAATAGTTTCTTTTCGAAGAATATTTGTTTCCTTTTGATCTTGAATTTTAAAGTGAACAATCTTTTGAATTCTGCAAGTGCTAAAAAGAATGTTTGTATCTTAATTTATTTACATTCATCAGAGCAGGAGCAGGAATGCATCATTCTATCCATATTCAGAGACTCAGTTTCTCTCTTGGCATTTTCTCTTTCTAATCCTTACCTGTATTTTCTCTTGTCTATCAATTTTTTTCATTTCCTTCATATCATATATATATATGTATGTATTTTAGAGACTATATGTATCCGTTCTTCTGAGCTTTAGTTGGTTCTTCTATTTATTTTTTTATTTCTGATCCATTCAGTTAATAACCACTGAGGCCTTGTCTACAACTGATAGGCAATGAGTGCAGGCGGGATAGACAGAGATAAGTGTAGCACTGCCCTTGCCTTCAAGATCACCAGGCTGGTTGAGGTGGTGGCATGTGATACAAACCTAACAAAAATGGCAAACTGTTTTGTTTGTGGGTAAAGACATTCTGTAAGCTGAGGGTTGCCTAGCCAGCAAGTTTAAGTCTGCATCCTACAGGCTGTACCACGGAAATCTTGTGGGAGAAAATCTGCTGTGTGAGTTCATCTTCGAAAGGAGCCTCAGTGAAGCTGACAGCAGGAAGGAAAGGCAACTAAGCAACTGTGGTTGTTTCCAGATGAAAGGTGAGGGTATTGGCATAAGAGCCCACAGTGGGGATGGAGAATATAGTGTGTGCAGCACAATCTACAAACGGTGTGTGTGGTGTGAGATTAAAGGATGAAACCTAATTTGGGGGCTGTGGCTTCATGGTTAATTGTTCACATATGACAGCTTGTTCACATATTAGTCTATTAGTCTTATAGAACATAATGATAGAAGTGTTGATCAGCTGAGATTGAGGATATGAGGGGAGGACAGAAACTTATTTGAAGATAGGCAAAAGAGAATCTATTTTAGAACTTGATGATGTTTAGGGAAACAGCTAGATGCTAAAATGGGCCAGCCAAGGCTGGAGATAAGGTGTTTTACTCATTTGCATTGAGGAGAATGCAACTTCCAAACAATGGGTATAAGCCCCTCCAAGTAGATCATGTAAGCAGAAAATAAAACATGCTCTTGGGAAAGGCCAAACTCTATGTACAGGAAATCAAATCATAATGAGCATTTTAATGTCTAGCATGCAGTGGCTAAGTCTCCTCAGATGGCTTTCTTGATCTTCTCAACAGCCTTGTGCATGGAAATTATTACTCTGCCTTATGAGCCAGGAAACTAAGGCTCCAAGGCAAGCTAGGCAAGCAGTGGGATTGCAAGCCAGGACCTAATGCCAAGTCTGTGCTTTTCTGCTAGAAGCAAAGTGGTGTAGACAAGATGATTGCCTACAAGGGGCAATGGTTAGGAGGGGCACATACTCAGAGATGAGTAGGATAAGCACACATTAAACTTCTGGGTTCTCAAAATACTAAAAGTTTGCCTGCATGCTCAGTTTCTATAGAGCACCCAAGCTAGCCTGTCCTGGATTTAGTGAGGCCCAGGGAGCAGTTCTGTGACATAGAAACGAGAAGGAAGCCGGGTAGTGGTGGCGCACGCCTTTAATCCCAGCTCTTGGGAGGCAGAGGCAGGCGGATTTCTGAGTTCGAGGCCAGCCTGGTCTACAGAGTGAGTTCCAGGACAGCCAGGGCTATACAGAGAAACCCTGTCTCGAAAAACCAAAAAAAAAAAAAAAAAAAAAAAAGAAAAAAGAAAAAAAAAAAGAAAAAGAAAAGAAAAGAAAGAAACGAGAAGGAAACCTAATTTGGGGGCTGTGGCTTCATGGTTAATTGTTCACATATGACAGCTTGTTCACATATTATTCATATATGAGCTATTCTGATTTGTTCAAGTTTTTAAACCTTTGAGGCTTATAGCTCTTAGCTTATCTCTTTAGACTTTAGATATAAAAACATGGGCCTTGATCCCCTTTGTACCATCTGCTTGTTTGACTTGATTACTTGAAAGTTTTTTTGCTTTGTCTTATTTTCTACATTATGGTTTTAGATGTTTCTAGACTGCAGACACTCTGAGGTGACTCTGAGTCTATTTATTCATGAGACCCTGGGGGCTTCTTCTCTCAGTTCTTTTTACTCTGGAAGTTGTTTCCTTCTGCCATGTCAGTCTTGTTCAACTCAGTTTTCTCCAGAACTCTAATTCATAGGTTATGACTTTCCTCTAGGAAACAGTTCTCAAACAACAGGAGGCAATGGTACTAAAAGCCAAACTCTAAAGCAGGCTGCCTGGGTTGAAATCTTGGCTATGACCCAAAGGCTTATTATTATTTCCTGAGTGTCTCAGTTTGCTTATCTGTTAACTTTGAGACAATAATGGTATTGACTCCCGGAGGTTGTGTTAAGGGTTAAAAGACGTACTACATGTAAAATTTTCAGAAGGAATGATGTCTAGTATGTCATGTGCTACACCATTATTAACTTAGCATTCTAAGGGGGAAAATAGTAGGAGAGGTGATCTCTTTTTGATTGTTATTTGATCCATACAAACAAGCAATAATTCAGACTGTTGGTTCCTTTACTTGATGATGAAAAATAGGCAATCAGATAGTATTCTCCTATACTACCAGGAGTTGAGCAGAGAACAGTTTTAGTTTTGGCCAAATATAGTATCTGGAGATATCCACTGCAGATATCCATTGTGTGACTTCACTTTCCCTATCTCAGTGTTCAAGTGTTCAATTGGTCTTCCTTAACAAACCATAAAATTATTTCCATCTTCCAGGGTAGCTCTTTCAAATAAAAAAAAAGGCTCTTTGAGCTTTTTCATCTACAAACAACACTTTAGAGATGGTTAATCTTCATTGTCAAATTAACTGGGTTTGGAAGCACCTGAGAAACACACCTCTGTGAGTATGTGTGAGAGAAGTTATTTCTGACTAACTGGAGAGGGGAGACCCACCCTGAATGTGGGTAGCATTATCCCTTGGAATGGGATCTATAATGAATAAAAGGGTCAGGGGCTAGAGTAAATTAGCTTACTACCAGTATATATCTCCCTCCACTTCCTGACTATGAACACAAAAACACTCCTTGCTCCTGCTGCCATGTTTTCCTACCATGAATTATTCTTCTCAAATTTCAAGCCAAAATAAATGAACTAAAGTTCCTTGTGTCACCTATTGTCTCACAATGATAAAATTAATACTATTTTAACTACCCATAAATGTGTATGTTGATATTATTTTAGTCTTTTTACTTTACTAGCCAGACTTTTTAAACTATTCAATATGGTTGTTGCCTTGCTTTTTTTTTTTTAACACTTCAGATTTTATTCCCCCACCCCTGGTCTACCCTCAGACTGTTCCACTTCCCATACCTCCTCCCTACCCCCTGTCTCCACAGGATGTACCCATCCCCCACTCCCACCCAACCAGACCTCTAAAACTCCCTGGGTTCCCCAGTCTCTTGAGGGTTAGGTTCATCTTCTCTGACTGAACCCAGACCCAGCAGTCATCTGCTGTATATGTGTTGGGGGCCTCATATCAGCTGATGTATGCTGCCTGGTTGGTGGTACAGTATTTGAGAGATCTCAGGGGTCCAGGTTAATTGAGCCTGCTGGTCCTCCTACAGGGTTGCCCTTCACCTCAGCTTCTGTTGCCTTTTTATTGCTATGATAAAATATATAACCAATGCAGTTCAGAAAAGAAAGTATTTATTTGGGCTTATGGTTCAGAGGATTAGAGTCCATGATGGTGGGGCAAAGACATGGGAGCATGAACAGCTGAGAGAGCTCACATCTTAAACCCACAAATAGAAGGCAGAAATCATATGGGAATGTCTTTTGAAACCTTAAAGACCATACCTAGGGACAAATCTTCAAAAAGGCTACACCTCCTAATCCTTCCCAAAGAGTTCTACCAACTGGGAGCCAAGTATTCAAATATATAATGGGGGCCATTCTTATACAAACAACCACAGTCATAGTAAACTATAATATAAAAGTAACTTTTATTCACTAGATGTAATTGTCATCTTGGTGGCTTACTACTCAATAAGCTTACTCTTTCTAGTTCGTTCTGAGTTGGCTGCTTCAACTCAACTGTTCTGGCTCAAGACTCCTCTCCTAGCTGACTGATTAAAACAGGCTTTTCTTGGCCTCTCACTGAATTGCTCTGCTTGGAAAAACTGCCTACTTCATGAGCTGAATAGAACTGAACGGAACCGCATGAACTTAGCTGAACTCAACTGCATTCAGCTGAACTGCACCAAACTGGACTCAAGTGAACTCTACTGCATGCCTGAACTCAACTAAACTTTCCTGTCTGTTCTCATGAGAGTTGGGTGTGTCCTATCTCTTGATTCATTCTGTCAAATATTTTTCTTACTCATCACTTTGCCCCTCAACTAAATGTCACTTTCAATCATGGTTGCTTCCTTCTACAAACTAACTTTACCTCCATTGTTTGGAATTAAAGGTGTGTACTAAGGGAATAGCTGCATTCCAGTCAGAGGGATTAAAGGTGTGTCACTCCTGGATCATACAGACTAGAAGGATCATACAGACTTTGGATGTGATTCCCTTGCCAGAGCAGCCATGTTGCTGGATTAAGATTCCTTTACATTACACTCCCCCTTTAGGTAGATATTTATTTTATCCCTGATGTTTTGCTAACATCATATAAAACAGACAGAATAAGAAAATGAATGAGAAAGGTGAGGAAATTGTTTGTATCAAAATACATAAGAGAAAGAGGACCCTGTCATACCTCTCCTGGGCATATACCCAGAAGATTCCCCTGCATGCAACAAAGACACATGTTCCACTATGTTCATAGCAGCCTTGTTTATAATAGCCAAAAGCTGGAAAGAACCCAGATGTCCCTCAATGGAGGAATGGATACAGAAAATGTGGTATATTTATACAATGGAATATTACTCAGCAATTAAAAACAATGAATTCATGAAATTTGTAGGCAAATGGTTGGAACTGGAAAATATCATCCTAAGTGAAATAACCCAATCACAAAAGAATACACATGAAATGCAATCACTGATAAGTGGTTATTAATTAGCCCAGAAGCCCTGAATACTCAAGACACAATTAGCAAATCATATGATTCCCAGGAAGAAGGAAGGAGAGGGCCCTGCTCCTGAAAAGACTTGACCCAGTATTGTGGGGGGAGTACTAGAACAAAGAAATGGGGGAGGTGATTGGGGATTGGGCAGAGGGAAGAGGACTTATGGGACATATGGTGAGGGGGGAACTGGGAAAGGGGAAAGCGTTTGGAATGTAAACAAAGAATATAGAAAAAAAGTCAAAGGGACATGCTATATAAAATGTCACTCTGCTGTGACATTTTCTTTTTTCAAAACTCTGATGTTTAAGAATACGGTATCATGACACATTAAATATAAGATTCACGTCAAAAAATTAGCAATTAGTAATTGGAATTATAAAGCAATGCACAGGATGAACTGTTATGGATAGATGAACTCTAATGGACATGATTAGAGGTGGTGCTTGTTGAAACCAGTAGGCTAGTGTAATGATGTAGAGCTCTGGTGTGCTGGATAGTTTTATGTCAGCTTGGTACACCCTAGAGTCATCAGAGGAGGGAGCCTCAGTTGATGAAATGCTTCCATAAGATCTAGTTGTAAGGCATCTTCTCAATTAGTGATCAATGGGGGAGGCACCAATTATCTGTGGTGCCACCCATGGCTGATGGTCTTGGGTTCTATAAAAAAGCAGGCAGAGCAAGTCAGGGGGAGCAAACCAGTAAGCAGCACCCCTCCATGACCTCTGCATCAGCTCCTGCCCCCAGGTTTCTGCCATACTTGACTTCCTTTGATGATGAAAAGTGATATGGAAGTGTAAGCCCAATAAACCCTCCCCCCCAAAAAAAACCTCACACACACAAAAAAGAGGTTTTTTAAAAATCCTGTACAAGATTCCTTATAAATTTCTGTATCTTTGTTTTCTTTATTTTTTTAAGTGAAAATCTATTATGAGGTTAGAAGAACTGTTTAGTCCTTGGTAGAAACTGGCCTAAAAAAAAGAAAGCTTAGGATTGAATCCTAGTGAGCAACTAGGTAGATGCGACCAGTAACTTTCCATGGTCTTATGGCTAGGCTCATTTTCTAATACATCTAATTTTCTAGACCCTTTTCAAGGATATAGTAATGAAAAGCCATGCCTATGGGAAGTATCTCTAAACATTTTGTAGAGCAAAGTGATTATAAACTTCATCAATAATAAGACACTGTACTTCCAGTTGGGTGTTGTGGCGAATGCCTTTAATACCAGCACTTGTGAGGCAGAGGCAGGCAGATCTCTGAATTTGAGGCCAGCCTGATCTACAAAGTGAGTCCAGGACTGCTAGAGCTCTATAACATAAAGAAACCATATCTCCAAAACAGCTAGCTAACTAGCTAGATAACTAGATAGATAGATAGATAGATAGATAGATAGATAGATAACTAGATAACTAGATAGATAGATAGCCAGATAGATAGATAACTAGATAGATATATAGCCAGATAGCTAGCTAGCTAGTTAGCTAGCTAGCCAGATAGATAGATAGATAGATAGATAGATAGATAGATAGATACATACATACATACATACATACATACATACATACTGTATTTAAATGGGGAAAATTTCCAAACCACACTTACATAAAATTATGGGTCCCAAGATCTTTAGATTCATGGAATTTTCTGAATATTGTGTTTGCTGCTGATATTAAGATTACTTGAAAACTGGTGCATATCCCTAGACCGTGTCTTCTGGAAGCATATGGAAGCATATGAAGTGTCCCTCCTTGGTCACTGGGAAATGGCCAAACTAGATCACACTATATATAGAAAAATCTGAAAAGGTCAGGGGTTTATATCATATTTAGATCATGGTCTAATGGAAAAGCAGACTGGGAGTCTGCATGGAATCTTGGGTTTGGAGGGGAGGGCTCTGTAAGAACATCTGGTTTATCTGTGGGAAGAGAAAAGTCAGGCCCAGAGCAGACATTCTGGCTTCGGTGAAGCTAAGCATGCTAGATCTGCAAGTTAAAGATTTTAAGGAGTTTTGAATTTGTTTCTGAGGCATCAGCCTAACTCATGAGGCTCTAAGTCTCATAGTCAGGGTCGACTTCATCTCTGGAGTTTAGCTGGTGTTTAGTTAGTTCTTCCCTACCCAGTTGTAAATTGACTAATCTCTTACTGAACTAAAAGAAAAAAATTAGATTTTGAACTTAACAAAGCTGAGCCAGACATACTTGGTTGGGTTGATGTTTTGTGAGCACTGGGTTAGGTCCTGATAACAGAGCATGTTCATCACAGTCCTGCCCTCATGGGGCTCACAGGCAAGAAAACTGTTTCTCCTAACTTGAATTAGCCAGTTCATGTGTCTCACTCAGAAGTGCCCTCACTAAATCACTCTGTCTATAAATTTATGCTTTTTATTTAATACTAAAGTGAACTAGTGTTTTAACTTCCTTGCAGCAGTGTGGAAAAGATATTTTCACGCATAGTTCAATTTATGTAATTTTGAGCCAGCATTTTGTCCCTTTGATCATAAAACTAGCCCTTGTTCTGATTGCTCCCCTCAGGCTATGATGTTGAAGATACTTTGGTTAAGGCTTTGTGGGTTTGCTCAGTACATATGATAATCCAAAATGTGTTTACTAAGGCCTAGCAAATGTGTTTACTAAGGCAATGTGGCCAGCTGGCAGCATCCAGAGGGAGCCAACTTTTGTTGTTGTGTGGACATTTCTCTCTTCCTGAATTTTATCCTCCTAGGTCAGATTCCAAGCTGTAATCTCAAAGCAGTGAACCAACTAAAGTAATAACATCTAACCTGATTCCATAGTACTACTTCCAAGGCCCTTGTGTATCAGAGGCTTTGACCTTTTTATTTAGAGATATATCCTCATAACTTGAGATGGAAAAAATAGATGTTATAAATGGTTAGTTCTTCTTTATCAAGGTTATAGTCAAAGCTAGACAATGAAGGCCCACCCTGTAATCCCAGCACCCCATGATTTAGAAGCTGAAACAGGAGGAAGATATATCAAGGCTCCATTATTGGTTAACATAGTTTGCAGTTCAGTAGCATGTTTGAATGAATGTGCTTGTTCTTTCTAGTTACTTTTTCAGGGCAAAGTCTGTGTTCATCAGCTGAGCTTTGACTCACTCCTCTTCTCAGCAGTGGATCTTAGAGCCCGCCCTGTCTTGTTAGTCTCTTAACAGCCAATGCTATGTCATCCTGCACATCCTGGTTCTTCAGTCACCATCCTTCCTGTGTGAAGTGGTCTTTGGTACATTTCAATTTTTTTCTCCCTCTTGCGGTTTCTGAAACAGTTTCATGTAGCTATCATTAACCTCAAACTCACTATAGCCTAGTCTGGCCTTGAACTCATGTGCTAGGATTGTAGGTGTGTGCCACCGTGTCAGACTCTGGCCTTCTTTAAACTACCCCATCATTCTCTCCCTTGGGTTTTCCAAATCCAGTGTAGTACCTCTCCTAAAACACACTCCATAGGCTGACAGGCAATGACCATAACTATTGGCATGATAATCTCCTATCCTGAATTACTAACTCCCTAAGTTGACAGCTGTGTGTCCTCATTTTCTGTCATCTGGTACCCAAAATAGCTAAGTTCTTAACGTCAGTGTTTAATATTCTAGTCATCACCTGAACACTGTACCTTTATTTTTATTTGTCATAATAATGCTGTGAGAGTAACATAGCAGTATTTTTGTTCCACAGATGAGGAAATGAAGCATAGAAAGATTAAAGATGTTGCCCAAAGCTACAAAGGTAATAGTAGTAAAGTTGGGATTGTAAGCTAGGCAAGAAGTCAGTATCCAGAGCTTTTAAACATTACTTGGAATGTTTGTGGTAGAGCCCATGTCTTACATTGAGTGACATATTGACATACAAAAAGCTAATGTTTTGTTGAAATCATTTTAAATCTCAACTGGGGGTTTCTACCCCCTTTGATCATTCAGTTTCCAAATAAAAGATATAAAACTTTTATATTTATAATAAACCTTAATCAGCACTAGAGCTGGGCAGTTATCTATCTGTTATGCTATTATGTCTACTGCCCTGCCAATAACCCCAAGATATGACTTTCCACTTTCTA
Organism: Apodemus agrarius; assembly: GCA_964023405.1. NCBI lineage: Eukaryota > Metazoa > Chordata > Mammalia > Rodentia > Muridae > Apodemus > Apodemus agrarius. The sequence goes on from OZ030008.1 coordinate 18,770,971, forward strand.
TCTGGACCACTCAGACTGGCCAGCCTTCATAGCCAGTTCTTATAATTGTTTACCCCAGAGCTTCTTCTCTTCTCTTCACCTCCTCTCTTTCTTTCCCTTGTGTGTAGTCCTGCCTCAGACCCCAAGCCCAGGAACTAAAACCCTGCCTACTGTAGGATGTAGGCATCTTTATTTAACCAAGAGTATAAAATTAAGGAGCAAGGTAACATAGCATCACTAAGAAATGTCTTCCTTTTTCCCCCCCCTTTTTTAGTATGATCTTTTCTTTTCTTTCTTTTTTTTTTTTTTACAAATTTTTTTATTTTCTATATTCTTTGTTTACGTTCCGAAGGCTTTCCCCTTTCCCAGTTCCCCCCTTACCATATGTCACATACGTCCCCTCCCCCCCCCCCCGCCTATTCCCCAATCACCACCCCACCATTTCTCAGGGTCCTCTCCTTCCTTCCTTCTTGGGAATCTTTTGACTTGCTAATTGTGCCTTGAGTATTCAGAGCTTCTGGGCTCATTAATATCCACTTATCAGTGATTGCATTTCATGTGTATTCTTTTGTGATTGGGTTAACTCACTTAGGATGATATTTTCCAGATCCAACCATCTGCCTACAAATTGCATGAATTCATTATTTTTAATTGCTGAATAGTATTCCATTGTATAAATATACCACATTTTCTGAATCCATTCTTCCTTTGAGGGACATCTGGGCTCCTTCCAACTTCTGGCTATTATAAATAAGGCTGCTATGAACAGAGTGGAGCATGTGTCTTTATTGTATGCAGGGGAATACTCTGGGTATATGCCCAGGAGTGGTATGTCAGGGTCCTCTGGAAGTGTCATGCCCAATTTTCTAAGGAACCGCCAGATTGATTTCCAAAGCCGTTGTACCATCTTGCAGTTCCACCAACAGTGGAGGAGTGTTCCTCTTTCTCCACATCCTTGCCAGCACCTGTTGTCTCTTGAGTTTTTAATCTTAGCCATTCTGACTGGTGTGAGGTGGAATCTCAGGGTTGTTTTGATTTGCATTTCCCTGATGACTAATGATGTTGAACATCTCTTAAGGTGTTTCTCGGCCATCCAAATTTCTTCTGGTGAAAATTCTTGTTTAGCTCTGTACCCCATTTTTTGATAGGGTTATTTGGTTCTTTGGGGTCTAACTTCTTGAGTTCTTTGTATATATCGGATATTAGCCCCCTGTTGGATATAGGGTTGGTGAAGATCTTTTCCCAATTTGTTGATGGCTGTTTTGTCCTTCTGACCATATCCTTTGCCTTACAGAAACTTATGATCTTTTCTAACCTTTTACTATTAAAACTTTCAAAGTTATTGTAAAGAAGTATATGGTGAGAAACCATACATCTCCCACTGTCTCACCCATTAATATTTCTCTTCATGTACTTTCTACTCTGTTTTCCAAGTTTGCCAATTGTGTTTTTGATATATCCCTCCCCTAGGTACTTATTTGCATGTCATGAAATAGATGTCAGTGTTTGCTCATGGATTTTTAAATACTAAGCTTATTTACGGGGAGAGCTGAACATGCCATGGCACATATATGAAGGTCAGAAAACTTATGGGGAGATGTTGTTATGAAGAGGAGGGGCCCTTGTAATTGCTTGCTGAGTGTTTTTCTGATGGCTGCTTTGGCATGACTGTATTTTCTCATTCAGGTTGTGATTTTCCTGGTTCTGGTTATGACCAGTAATTTTCACTGTTGTGAACAGTGTTTCTATGACACTGGGAGAATCTGGGTCTTAATTTGCTGTTGAGTCACCATGTTTTGCAGTCCCAGTAGATTGCAAACTCCTTGATTTGCTTAGTTCTTGTGGAAGAAGATCCCATTGGGCCTTATTGATAGAATATTAAATAATAATTTTCCCCAGATCATCCTGTTTGGTGCCTGTGTGTAAGGAGAGGAAGTCTCGTTGGAATGAAGGGAACTTCTCGGGATTCTAAAGAAAGTGAGGGCATTTCCCTAGCCTGATTTATTTTCAGCTGGACATTAGGTATTCTGCTAGTTGGTGTTGGCAGCTGGCCTGGTATTGTCGATAGAGCTCCTATTCGGCTGCCTTCTGTTGCTAGGTTGGGGGTTGGGAAACACTGAGCCTGCCACCTTTTTCTGTTGTGTGATGGAGGGGTATTACAACATGCCCAGCTGTGTGTTGTTCCTGGATTGTTAACCATTTGTCTTCTTTCCTGTCTTTCCAACATCCTTTGATGGCCTCTTGTATTGCTCCCACTGTACTTACAGAGAGGTAGAGGAGACTTGAGCTCATGGACTTATCCATGTTTTCCAGCACTGTTATAGTTAGTCACTCATCTTTTAGATGATACAATTGTTTTTAGCAGTTACAACTTTAAACTTCCTAAAGAGGATGAGGGACTTCTGGGGGAGGCTTTCCAGCAGCCTCAAGGTCTGAAAAGCCTTCTTACCAAACAGATCCTCTAGAGGCTGCTTCTTATCTGTCTTTCCCTTGTCTGGCTGTTGATGTATTTTTATGTCTGCTTTAAGAAGGCAGCCTCTTCCTTGATCTTACACTTGCTGAATAATACGGTACATTTTTATACCTTTAGCACAGTTAAGACAAATAAACTGTAGTTTTGTAGGGACTTTTCTTAGCTTTTTGATCAATACCAAATCCCCGTTGACAGGGATTTTATTTTAAATTCAACTATGTAAATTGTACCCATTGGTTAACTGTAAGATATTTAACTTTTATGTGAGTATTTAAATTTATGCCCTGAAAAATATTCTTACATGTGAGTTTTTGACATTTTTTTCTTGCAAACAAAAGACTTGAGGTCACCTCAGTTCTTCCACAGTAAATATGCCTTTGAAAAATCAGAATAATTCCTAACATTGGAAGCCAGAAACTGTTTTATGTAGTTTACAATAGTAATTTTGCACAAATGATTTCAGGTTAAAATTGCATACTATTTGTTCCCACCCATTTCCTTTATTGGCTGTGACACACAGGAATTACGCTCATTGCTTAACTAACCTTTCTGACCTTTTGTTACTTGGCTATAAATTGACTTGGGTCTTTTGCAAAAAAACACTGGGGGGGGGGATCTTTTTGTTAGAACCCAGCCAATTCCTGCTTCAGTGCAGAACAGTTTGTTCTCTTGAAGGAATGAGCCAGTCCAGTGAGCAGAAAAACACAGCCGTAAACTGGCATCAGCAGGACCTGCAAAGATGATTGCCTGTGTTCATTCCACAAAGCAAGGGACTCACAAAAGAGTGAGCTTTTGGGAAGAGAAATATGCTTTTGAGCTCCACTGACTTTAGGTAAATATAATTGACTTTCTAAGTGAGTTGTGAACACATGAAAAGGGGTTTCTTCCAGTGCTCTGGTGGGCATGAACATTTTAACTATTTAAACAGGAATATAGTGGAATTCTCTTCTCCTGTTCCATTGTCCCCTCAGACTGCTTGGGTATGAAGAGGTACACTTCATCCAATCTGCTCATCAGGGTGTGAGCAGCTTCTGCTCTGTGTACAGACACTTATGGATCAATGGCACTTTGGAAGGCCAAGTGCTGGCCCATCCTCCAAAGAAGACACTGATGGCAGCCAGTAATCAGAAGAAAACATGAAACATTTTACACAATTGTGAGGCAGGTGTGATAATAGGAAACACACAAATCACAGTATTTGACAGAGTGATTGATAGAAATGAAGGCATTTATAAGGGCTCTTTTTAGCTTTTTGATCAATGCTGTTTAATATTGTTAGGAGACTATTTAGGAGTTTGCCAGATTTGGGGGTCGGGGGGTTGTTGCTGCTCAGCTTGTCCTGCAGAACACTCAAGAAACTTTATTTCTTTAAAAAAAGTTTCTGGGAAAATATAGCTTTAAAGTTTTGGAGTAATGAGACTCTTTGGGATTTAAGGTACTAGTAGAATTACACTTGGATCTAATGCAAGAGTTGGGAAGGGAGCGAAATGAGGTGACTATCGACCGTGTACTGTACATCTTAGTCATGGCATGAAGCACCTAGAATGTCTCCCATAGGTAGTAAGTAGGGCTGTAGATATTCCAGAAACCAGAGATTGACTTGGGCAGAACTGGGTGAGGAAAAGTATGTTTGAGTGTAGAAAAGGCAGCAAATGAAGCAAACAAAGCAAACGCTATGATGCCAGACTGAAGTGGTTTCTGCATGGAGTCATAGAGACCGTGATCTGTGTCCTGGGAAGGCAGATATGTTGTTACTTAGAAGGACATATGGGAGTACAGGTGCAGGTAATGTGGGTCACTGAAGTCTCTGCAGCAGATAAGGAGAGGACATTGCTCAGGGGTGACCTTGGTGGAAAAAGGAGTCAGGAGGCAAGAAGTCTCCTGAACTCTCAACATGCTGTCAAAGACTCATATACACTATCATGTCCAATGTAGTGGTCTCAGTGCTGTTTCACTCAGATAGTGTATCAGAGAAAGCTGAGGTTTGGGAGATTCCGTTTTTCCACAAACCTAAGTAGCCTGTACGAGGAAGCAGCCAAGTCAGAGTTGGAACCCAGTTTAACTGTCTTCAAACATAATGGCATGCCCACTCTTGGGTAAGATCTGGTGCAGCTGAGCAACCCAATGTTGAACAAGCCTCAAAATGAATACATATTCTTTTTCAGCATCTATTTATGTATGTATGTTGAGACAGAGCTATGTTCCTGTCTGACCTAGAACTTCCTTTATTGGCCAGGCTGGCCTCAAACTTGCAGTGATTCTCCTGCTTCTGTTTCCACTTTCCTAGTGCTATGCTTACAGGCTTGCTTCACAATGTCCAGCCTTTGTATAATTGTATAATTCTTCTAAGAGTTTACACCTATAAATAATCATCTACTAATACTTAGATAGTAATACAAATGCTAATACAAGCAATATTTTGAAAGTCTGAACATTGTCATGATTTTATCTCTTAAAATCTCACCTTGTGTAAGAATTGCTTTGGGAAAAGGCTCAATCAAACTGGCAAAGCATGAGAGTAAATAACTTTTAAAAATTACTGGTTGAGCTGGGCAGTGGTGGCACACGCCTTTAATTCCAGCACTTGGGAGGCAGAGGCAGGCGGATTTCTGAGTTCGAGGCCAGCCTGGTCTACAGAGTGAGTTCCAGGACAGCCAGGACTACACAGAGAAACCCTGTCTCAAAAAAAAAAAAACCAAAAAAAAACAAAAAAAAATTACTGGTTGATTGAATTTAATATTATTATAATTTTGTTTTTTATGATTATTATAATTTTGTTTTTTATGTTACCATGTGTGCCACAGTGAGTGTGGAGGTCAGCGGACCACTTTCCAGAGATTGTTTTTTCCTTCCACCATGTGACTTTTAGTTATCAAACTCAGGTCATCAGGCTTGGTGCCAAGTACCCTTACCCACTGAACCATCTCACCAGTGTTCGGTGTATGTATGTATAACAGTTTATAAGAGAACAACAAACTTTGGCCTTCATAAAATAAAGAACCATCTAGGACTAATGTGTATATTCGCAGGGAAACAGTTTTTGATAAGTGTATACTCTAAAATGGTTCAGAAAGATACATTTTCCAGGTAACTATGTAAAAAGAGGGATTATTATATAGAGCTCAGCTTTAGTCAACCCCAAGACAAATGAATAGTTTTCTGTTTATTTCATTCATCCTTCAATCATGACTACATGCATTCCAGGTTTAGCTCCCAGGAAATAGTCATTAAAGGTAAATGTGGCTCCTCAATATTGGCTACTCTGTTGAGTACCAGAGTAAAATCCACAGCCATTTGGGACTGGACGCTCACAATTTAGAATCAAGATTGTACTTATACCAACTGTCTTCTTAGCATTCCATTTCTCAAATTCTTTTGCATGTTTCTCCAGTGGAGCAAGAGATCATGAATGTTGTGAAGATAGAAAATCTGAGTAAAGTATCTAAACATGTATCTCAATATGTATCCCGTATTATTGTGTACCATCACTGGTAAAAATGCTGGGTCTTTAGGGAAAAATTTAATACTTAATGTAGCAAAGCTGTAGCTGTAGCACAATCCCCTGTTCAAAGTCTGAATTATATATAGCTCAGGAGAGGAAAGCCAGCCCTGCTTTCTTCTAGCAGATGATGGCATAGCAGGAGAGGCAGTTATGTAACCAAGTGTGCTTGTTAGTACTGCCGTAAATGCAGACAGCTAGGCCTCTGTGGTCCTTTGTCACTTGCTTCCTTGATGGCTGTTAGGCTTGGCACATAAGAGGACACTGAAACCAAGGAACCCCAATTGCAGTCTGATGCTAGTTCAATGGAGCACACAGACCTGTATGCAAGCAGTTCCCAGCTCACAGAGAGCAAAAGTCTTGTGGTATACTAGACCTGAGGTGACACAGCAAGGAGAAATCCACTAACCAAGCCTGGGGCACTGGCCACACTGTGGGCTCCCTTATCTGTAACTTTGCTTCTTTGTACTTGCTTTGAAAACACATTAATGCCTGCATCATGTGTGAGTATTACATGATAATGTCAATGTTAGACCTGATGACACAGGTAATGTACCTTCCTCACATTGCTATGCAGTGAGCATTTTGCAAATATTCCTTTCGCCTCCATTTTCCTTTGCTCAACCTTTACAACCTAGTTCTGCCTTTTTTCATTTTGCTGAGAAATATAGTCCCATTCATGAACTCCACTAAATATTCAGTACCTCAAAATTTTCTCATCTTCACCTTCCTCCTCTTCCTCCTTTCCTTTCTGTCTCCCAGGAATGTGTATCCCCACTCTCCTTTTTCTCTTCTTGGGCAACAGCAGGCCAAGGATGAGATGTAGGGGAAAGGAGCTGGCTTGAGGAGATAAGGCTGGATTGCTCTCAGAAGCATATCCGAGATCAAAATTTCTCCTAATCCAGTTCCACCCAAATCTCCCAAATAGCTGAGAATGCCAAATTCTTAACTTTCTTGTGGCATGTCTTTTCATACTAATTTTTACTCAAAAGAGTAAAAAAGAGTGTTTGATCTTGCCAAGCTGCCAAGTTCTAGTCTGTTACTCTTTTATGTAGGTTTAGGCTGGGTTTTTTCTACCAAGCCCCCCATCACTGGTTTCTACCAGTGTACTTCATCTTGTCAGAGTCCACATCTGAGGCACTTGTGAGAGAGTCCTTGCAGCAGCATCTCTTTGCCTTGCCTCTGGCTCTAGGCCTTTCCTTACTTTGCACCTGCCCAGGCCAACCCTATCCAGCCACCCCTTCTCTGTTATATCTTTACCTAAAGAGATAGTTATTCACTTAGGGGCATTTGGAAGAGTCTCAAATCTTGATAGCTTGTCACTACCTGGGTATTATGGAAAGCTACAGGTTTCTAGTAGGTAAAGGTCAGGGATATAGTGACACACCCTGCAATATACAGGACAGCACCTCATTCCCAAATGTAGAGCTTCCTGCTGCAATTTTTCATTAGCAGCAAGGTTAAGAACTCTGACTCAGTGTCTGATGCTGCCCTGCCTACCTCTGTGACACTAAGGAGTTTTGCTAATCTCAGCAGCTGCTCCTTTCCCTAGATGACTTCACTTCTCTCAAGTCTTCCTTCATTCCCTTCCCAACCAAGAGTGGATCCTCCCTTAGGTTCCTACCTGCAGAGTCAGTTCATTGCAGCCCTTTTTCCATGTTGCTTTGACTTTTTCTTTCAAGAGCAGAGTAATAGTTTATTTGGAATGGGGATGATCATTTAGCATATCCAATATGCTGTTGCTATATAATATTTATATATAAAAATAAAAAATATTTCAAGGCCTAACCCGTGGCAATGGAAGAGCAAGGACCAACCACATTGAAAAATGAGCAAAGGACTCATGGCTCATACCTTCTCTGACCTTCAGGCTCCACGTAGGTAAGACAGAGACAAAGTTGGCTTCCTGAGATTCAGACTATGAGAAGATATCAGCATAGAACCTATCACATTTAGATGTATTTTAGAACTGGAAAATGAAGCCAGGATTCCAGATGTGACCAGGATAGTAGGTAGTTAGCACACACCGAAAATGTCATTGTTGTTCTTGTCTAGATAGTAGTGGCCTTGATTCCAGATAGCTACCCAGCCTTCCACCTAATGACAGTGATCCCTTTACTGTAGAAATACTAAAATGTGTTAGTGATTTTCATTACTCCATGGAAGCACAGGACACCCAACCCCACATGACTAGTGTTTTGTTTTGTGACTGAATCTTATGCAGCCCAGGCCAGTCTCAAGCCTCTAGCAATTGTGCTGTCTCCTGAGTGTTAGTATTATAGGCTTAAGTCACTATACCCAGCTTCCCATTTTTTGGAGGTTTTTGTTTTGTTTTTTGTTTTTTGTTTTTTCCGAGACAGGGTTTCTCTGTATAGCCCTGGCTGTCCTGGAACTCACTCTGTAGACCAGGCTGGCCTCGAACTCAGCCTCTGCCTCCCAAGTGCTGGGATTACAGGTGTGTGCCACCACCGCCTGGCTGCTTCCCATTTTTATAGAAACATTTCTTCTTTTCCTGGAATATTAGGGAACTAGAAACATACTCTGAAGGTTAGGAGGTCTGCAATGACTTGAAGTAGGTTGAAGCCAGTTTTGCAAAATTGCTGAGGCATGAGACGTACGTTGCCTACAAATTTCTGTTACATGGAGACCAGCATATGTTACAGATCAAAACAGTATTACCTTTTGTTCAGACAATTATTATGATAAATTATCTTTTCCTATAGCATCAGCATGCTAGTGACAATTGACAGTATAGTCAAAAGCCATTTCTTCTGAGCCAGCTATTAAAACAACGCCAGTCAATAATGACTTACTGTCTGTGCCTTGCCTTCTTGAGAGCAATATAAGCATAGCCCTTGCTTGCATTTCACTGTACCTTTGCCTGGTTTCCTTACAGAGAGCTCCAAGGCATGCTTCTATACATGAGTGTTCCCAGGAGGGATTGCCTCTGGACAGGCATAAGTATTTATGATTATTAAGAATGAAGCGATACCACTCAAAGTACATTTTGCTTAATATTAGGACTCTGAGGGTCAAATTACATATCAGATGAAGGGACAACTCTGTACTTGTCTTTTCACCGTGTCCCTCCTCCTTCCTCTTTCTTCCCTCCTCTCTCCTCCCTCCTCTCTCCTCCTTCCTCCCTCTCTGCAACAGCAAATCATGTTTGTTGTTATTCTCATACAAAAAGGACCGGCCTCCTTCTGAGCTCTAACTTGGGTCTTAATTACTTTTGATGCTTTTCAAGTCTTGCCTTTATTGTTTTATTATGAGACAAGATTTCATTCTTAGCCTTTAAACTTGTGTCAGTATTCCTGCTTCAGTCTTCTAAGAATTGGGATTATAGGCACATTTGACTTTACTTGCATTGCTGTTTTGATTGATTAAATATAAACTTAGGTAAACCAACCAAGTTACAGGGTTTTTTTTTGGTCATTTTTTTTTCACAGTGAACAAAGGTTAATAGTATTATGTAAGTTTCTACAAAAAAGTTCATCATTTATAGTCTACTGGTATTTGATATTCTCCATCAGTAATTCTTAGCTTTCTCCCCCCCCCTTTGGGAAAAACACAGCTCCCCCCCACCCCAACAGAGCCAGAATTTTGATGCCTTAGGAGCCAAGGCTGCCTGCACGTACAGCAGTGATCTAGTTGACTCTACTCATTGAACCCTGCTAGTAAGATTGAGGAAATACTCACAGGACAGCCTTTAACTCTCTCTCAGCATGTCTGAAACAAAATAGAAAAACCTCACCAACTCTGCTATTTCATGTCAGCAGTGACAAAGGCTTGCTGAGTTCCACAGTGCCCTGGCCTGTGTGCTGCTTCTAGAATGCCGGCTGGAAGGCAGGCAGAGGTAGCCAGCTGGTGGAGCACCTATTCTAAGGCTGGGCAGTTCCTTTCTTGTGACACTGGAGTCAGAAGCAAGATGGGCATGCTGCCAGCTATTGAAGCAGTGACCTACTTTTACAGTACTCGGTCGGGTTTCTCCTTTCTCTCAAGAGGCCGTACACTCAACAATCTCCTGAGTGCTCAACAAGCCATTTCCCCAGATAAACCCTTTTGCTTGGTGTTCTTCAGTTTGAAATAGGTAACTCCAAACTGAATAGAGTAATAGCTATCCCTTCTCCTCTCTTGGAGGCTAGAAGACAGCTTATCAATATAAAATAGAGGGATAGTAGCCGGGCGTGGTGGCCCATGCCTGTAATCCCAGCACTTGGGAGGCAGAGGTAGGTGGATTTCTGAGTTCGAGGCCAGCCTGGTCTACAGAGTGAGCTCCAGGACAGCCAGGACTACACAGAGAGACCCTGTCTCAGAAAAAACAAAAACAAAAACAACAACAACAACAACAACAACAACAAAAAGAGGGTTAGGAAAAGGATTAACCAAAGGAACACTAGATGACTTTGAGGAAGAACAAAACAAATCATCTAGGCAGAGGATGGTTTTGGTTTATAGGTCCAGGGTTTTGTTCTTGAAATCCTAATCACACATACCAGCTGATGGCTTAGCTTGCCCACCAAACTGCTTGCATTCCATAGTGTAGTGTGATAGAGGCAGAGTGATAAAACTTTATAGATTTTGCTCAAACAAATCTTGTTCAGGAGAAACACTGTGCTTGAGAGTTTGAGGCAGTGTACAGTGCAGCAGAAGTCGGGATGGGTCTGGGATGAGGCTGCTGGTTGTGCTGGGCAAGGGAACTAAGAAGGGTGTCAGAGAAATTCCCGTCAAATTTCCCAGCCACACTCTGTGCTTGCAGCCATTCTTCATCCATGACTGGCTCACTGCTGTAGAACGAGAGCGTGGTTTCTATGTTGTTTGTCCCTTAGGTAAATGCTGTCCTAGTAGCAGGTTTGTATGTTCCATGCCCTTCTCTTATGCCTCTCCAAGGAGATGGCCAGATGCGGGGGAGGGGGGGAGTGTGTTGCATGGTTCCATTCTCCAAGAGGTGACTGAGCCTTTTTTAAGCCTTGGGCTTTTACACCTAGAATGAAACATATTCCTCTCTCCTGTCTATACAACTCCTCACTCATTGTGCCCTGTTCTCACAGGATGTGAGCTCTGCCTGGTGTCCTGAGGGACACTTGCTAACTGTTCTCTAATGTTCCCATTGCCTATTCCTTTGAGTTAGCCCACAGGACTATGAGCTTCTATTTTTACTTGCCTCTGTCTGTCCCTCTCAGGGAAACTGTGAGACTCACTTGGAACACGTCATCTTAGCAAGGTGAATCACATGCAAGAAGTTATGTATATCATGAAAATGAACTTGCTTGCCATCTGGTACCAAGGTGACTAAAGATACGGAGAGGACTATAAAAGATTCATTTTAGGAAGTAGAGAGATGACTTAGTAGTAAAGAGTAGTTACTGTTCTTCCAGAAGATTTGAGTTCAATTTCCAGCACCCACATGGCTCCTTACAATCTTGAACTACAGTTCCAGGGATCCAACACCCTCTTCTGGCCTCCATGGGTACCAGGCACACATGTTGTACACACACATATATATACAGATAAAACACTCAAACATTCAAAATACAAATAAATCATTTATAAAATAAATGATTTGTTAAATTCTCATTTATTTTGAGCACGGGTCTATTTATGTAGCCCAGAGGGACCTTGAATGAATAATTCTTTAGCCTCAGCCTCCCATTTGCTAGCTTTACAGGCATGTACCACCTCATCCAGCTGGCAGAAGGCTCTTGACTTGTTTATGGCTGAATGCCTCTTTTATTAAAAATAAAAAAGATAAAGGCAAAAAAGATATATCTTATGAAGAATAAACACAGCCTGTTGGTATTTGGGATGCCGGGAATAGTGAATTACATAGTTTTATATCAATTTGACAGACGCTGGAGTCATTTGGGAAGAAGGACTCTGGGTTAAGAAAATGCTTCCATATGATTGGCTTAAAGGCAAGACTGTCAAGCATTTTCTTAGTGATTGATATAGGAGGGTCCAGCACACTGTGGGTAGTACCACCATTGGACAGGTCCTGGGTGACATAAGAAAGCAGGCTAGAGGTTGGAGAGACGGCTCAGTGGCTAAGAGCACTGACTGCTCTTCCAGAGGTCCTGAGTTCAATTCCTGGCAACTACATGGTGGTTCACAACCATCTGTAATAGTATCTGACACCCTTTTCTGTTGTGTCTGAAGACAGCTACAGTGTACTCATATACATAAAATAAATAAGCGTTTAAAAAAGAAAAAGAAAGCAGGCTGAGCAGGCCATGCGAAACAAGCCAGTAAGCAGCACTCCTCCATGGCCTCTGCCTCAGCTCCTGCCTTGTTTGAATTCCTGCCTTGGCTTCCCTCAGTGATGTTTTGTTACCTAGAAATGTAAAATGATATAAACCCTTTCATTCCCAAATTGCTTTTGGTCATGGTGTTTTATCACAACAATAAAAACCCTAACTAAGACAGAAATTAGTACTGTGTCATGGGATATCACAACATGTATATCCTGATCATATGTTTTTAGGATTGTGGTAGTAGCATTATAGCATAACAGAACAGGGGCATGTTATTTCCTTACTTTTATACATGATAGATACACTCCAAAAATTTGGTCAAATTCATATTATTTGGCAGATGATATTATCATGCCTCAACACAAAATGCTCACATGCCAACTTTGGTACAACTGATGTACTGGAGTCTGGACTTAGCATTCAAAAATTATTGGGTGATACCAGTGCTAGTACTAGGTATAGGGGGTTGAAGTTGCCTTTATGGTAATCCTTGTTCCAAAGGGAAGTGCATGTTATATGCTTGATAATAGAAGATATAGTGATAAATGAATCCTATAGTAGCTTTGTACATTTGTCTAAGTTTTGTAATGATTTGGGTCTCAGATATTGAGAAGTATGACTTCAGGAATGTTCCTTGATTGAAGGACAATTATGTACACCAGAGGGTGCTGTGCTTCAATGTTCATACCTTCTTTTTCATTTATTATGGTTGTTTGTTAGAAGTTTTGAGGAGTAGCCAGTTGAGAATTGGCTCTCAACAAAGGACTGCCTGAACACACCCTTCTTTTTTGCTGCTTTCCAGCCTAATAAAGGGGTACAGAAATGCTAAACCCTACACTCCCTGGGTCTGCTTCACTGTATTCTAGTTCTTAACTGTCAGGTTCTTTGTTAACCTAGACAACATTTTTTTTTATGCTGCAGCTTAAGTAGTTTTCAGTATTCTGTCTTTGGTGGAAATAGAGACCATCTGGTTACTGTTGTCTGTGTAATAACAATGATTGAAAATGGTTATTAAGTCACTCTTTAGCCTTTTCTCTTGTCTAGGCAAAGTTGTCTCTGTTCCTCTGACCATGGCCCATAAATCTCATTTTCTAGTCCTTTAATCATGTTGGTGGCTTTCTGTGGAAACTACATCAAAGGCTCATTTCAGTGCTTCTATTCTGTAGGGTCTGGTCATCAGTATTTAATGGATATGGAATGTGGTTTTTAGCTATCCTGTTTCTGTGGCTAGTCCCCATGTTTCTAAACCAGTCTCAGTCTTCTGACCATTAGGGATTATTTTCTCTATCTCTTCATTGTGACACATTTGAAATACTTTTGATTAAAGTGTTTGTTGGGTTAAAATGTTAATTGCAACTTGTGAATGAATCTAGCTATTGGTTAATAGACATTTTCAGCCTAACCTGTTTGTTTGAGATCCTTTTCTGTCTGGTTGTGACTTTTATGAGATGCTAATCCTTTCCTGTATTTTAGTCATTGTTGACTCAACATCTGTGAGTGTATACTGTGTCCTCAACTCTGCTAGAGATTGAGGAGGTAGAGGAGGAAGAGGAGGAGGAGGAGAAAATGTAGGGCTTGATTTCAAGGAGCTTGTAATCTGGAAGGGAAGTTAGGCATATATTTAAAAGTTGTGATGGATATGCTATAATAGATAGTTTAAGGGGCAGTGGAAATTTGGAAGCCTTCATTGAAAATGTCCTATTTGAACTGGTGAAGTTCAATGCTAGTGCAGGTGAAGGCAGAGAGGCTAGTACTTTCAGGAAGCAGGAACTTAAGTGTGGCCAGGCATGCATGGAACTTTACTGCATAATAGTAAGTCATAGAATCCACATGTTCTGTGATTCTATGATAGATCTTAGAAAAGACAGGTTCACAGAAATAGGAAAAAGAGTGGTTTGCAGTGAGAGGAAAGGATCAATAGGTAGAACATAGCATGATGCTGTAATAGTGAATACAGACTATTTCCCCAAACTCGTAGAGTATGCAAATGAGCCCTAGTGTAGACTGTGTGAGGTCTATGTGATCATTAAATATAGAAAATGCAGTTTTGGTGGAGGATACTCATAATTCTATAGGCATTGTATGGATGGGGGCCGGATATATGAGAAACCATTGTCCTGCCTCCTTAATTTTTGCTGTGAATCTACAACTCTAAGGTTGGGGCTGGGGTACAGTGGTAGAGTGCTTTGTTAGAATGTGGTGAGGCCCTGGGTTTGTTTTCCAAGCACTGAAAAACAAAATAAAGCAGAGCCAGAGTCATGTTGCCACACATCCTTAATTCCAGTCCTCAGAAATTAGAGGCAGGAGCATCGGGAATCTAAAGTCATTTTTGACTATATAGTGAATACAAGGCCGCCTTAGGCTGTATAAGAGCCTAAGATCTAAGAAAATAGATCTGGGCATAGTGGCACATATCTATAATCTAGCACTGAAGCAGGGAGGTTTCAAGTTCCTGGGATGCATAGTAAGATTCTATCTTAAAGAAGAAGGAAGAAGGGAAAGGGAAAGGGAAAGGAAGAAAGGGTGGAAGGAAGGGAGAGAAGGAAGGAAGTAGGGATGGAAGGAGGGAGGGAAAGAAAGAAAATAGCTAGAACAAAGAAGGAAAAGAGGAAAAGTTTAAATAAATTAATATTAATAATATATTTTATGGGCCAGAGAGATGTCTCAGTAAATAACAATGCTTGTCACAGAAGCCTGAAAACCTAAACTGAAACCCTAGAATCCCTGGTGGAAAGGCAGAGCTAAATCTAAAAGTTGTGTTCTGACTCCCACAGGAGTATCCCCATACTCTCCCATGCAGCTTTTCTTTACAGATATGTGCATATATAATATATACTTACATGTATATGAAACAATAAGTAATGTATATATTTTATTTTACCAGATCTATTAATATATTGTTTTAATATGTAATTGCTATAACTTTTTAGATCTTTTATCCTTTGTACTATGTCTTTGCAGTATTTTACACTCACAAAACTCTGAATTTTCACATTGGTTACATTGTGAGTGTCCGGTAGGCACATGAACACCTGTGGCTAACGGCTGCTGTGTTGAAGCAGTCAGGTTCTGAAACCTGAGAGTACTCCACTCACAAGTCTCACTAGCCACAGTGTTTCCCTCTCCCTGTGTTCTTTAATAGTAGGCAAGCAAAAGGGGAAGAGAACTCAGAATCAGTTCATTCCACAGTGTCTCAGCTGTTTCCCATACTGCCTTTGGCTCCATGTACAGCATCAAGGATAGTGCTGCCCAGTACAAATATAGTGGAAACCATATGTGTAGTTTAAAATGTTCTAACAGTCCAGCTGAAAAACAAAACAGAAATAAGGCATTATTTAATTTATTTAAAATATTATTTCAACATATATTCAATATTAAAATTGTTAATGAAAAACAGATAGATTGAATAAAATAGAGAGCTCAGAAATTAACTGATCAACACACAGTTGATCTTTGATCAGTTCTTTTTAGTAGAAAAAAGACAGTCATTTCAACAAATGGTGCTAGGAAAACTAGATATCCCTGTGCAGATAAAGCTAGACCCTTACACTGGGAAAACTAGATATCCCTGTACAGATAGGTAAAGGTAGATCCTTACAGCATACAAAAAAAAAAAAAAAAGTGCGGTGTGAATCAAAGACAAAGTTAAAAAATTAAAAGGACCCTGTCATACCACTCCTGGGCATATACCCAGAGGATTCCCCTGCATGCAATAAAGACACATGCTCCACTATGTTCATAGTAGCCTTGTTTATAATAGCCAGAAGTTGGAAAGAACCCAGATGTCCCTCAAAGGAAGAATGGATACAGAAAATGTGGTATATTTATACAGTGGAATACTACTCAGTAATTAAAAATAGTGAATTCATGCAATTTGTAGGCATATGGTTGGATCTGGAAAATATCATCCTAAGTGAGCTAACCCAATCACAAAAGAATACACATGAAATGCAACCACTGATAAGTGGATATCAATGAGCCCAGAAGCTCTGAATACTCAAGGCACAATTAGCAAATCAAAAGATTCCCAAGAAGAAGAAGGGGAGGACCCTGGTCCCGGAAAAGACTGGATCCAGTTTTGTAGGAGAGTATCAGAACAGAGAAATGCTGGGGGAGGGGGTGATTGGGGAATGGGCGGAGGGAAGAGGACTTATGGGACATATGGTGAGGGGGGAACTGGGAAAGGGGAATGCCTTTGGAATGTAAACAAAGAATATAGAAAAAAACACTTCGAAGACATCACAGGGGGAAAATCTGTATTGCATTAGATTAGGTAATGGTTTCTTATCTATGATACTGAAAAGATTAGACCAATTGAACTACATCAAAATCTTGAGTTCTACTTATCAAGAGACACATCCAAGAGTGAAAAGAGAGGGCATGGTGTGAGGTGCTGCTCCCTGGACTGTGAGCCACAGCAAGCCCTTCCTTCACTGCCTTTGTCAGGAACTCACCGCAGTTAGACAAGTAGATAATCCATGTTCTCAAGTTGTTTGGGTCAGAAGCTGTTTTTTTTTTCCTTTTTTTTCCCCCCCCAGAAATGATAAAACCGACTAACATAGCACATAAGGGACAGAACGGAGCAGAGTGCATGGGAGTGATGTGGAGATCTCTGCTTGGACATCTGATACAGTGGTTTGAATGTTTACATCCCCAAAACCTATGCATTGAAATTCTAACCCCCAGGGTAAGATGAGGAAGTGTAGTTTTTGAAAAGCCATCAGACCATGGAGAAAGAAGCCTATTGAGCAGTATTGGTGCATTTTAAAAAGAGGCCCCAAACAGTCTTCTTTTGACTTCCACAATATGAGGCCACAATGAGATGATGACTGACTGAGAAAATAGGCCCTTGGTAAACAGCGTCTACCAGCAAGGTTCCAGAGATGGGAGAAATTAATTTCTATTGATAATCCACCTGTTATATGGCATTTTTGTTGCAGCAGCCCAGACTACAGCAGATAGTGGGAGGTGAAGATCCAGATTCTAGAACATGGAGCCTGGATATGTTTCTTCTGTTTTATTTCTTAGGCAAAAGGTACCAAGGTCAGAGAGGAACCTATCAGTTGTGGAAAAAAAAAAAAAGGAAATGATGGAACTAGTGCTTTGGAAGTCACTTGGGTATAGAACACTCCAAGTCCCCATCTGGGTAAGATTGTACAAGTGTGGGTCTTAGCCTCCCTGGGTCCTAAGGGTCCTTTTAAGGCTTTTAAGACTCAGACAAAAGCTGCAGAAGAGCTGTTGGGAAGAGCCACTTGACTGGTCACCCAGAAGCAAGAAGTTTGATCAAAATGGGAAAAAGGAGTGGTGCCTACAGTGAGCCAAAAGCTGAGCAAGGACTGTGGCTAGCTAGCTGGCTCTGGACGAGAGGAGCATGGGAGAGGGCCACTTAATGGAATGTTTTCTGGGTTTTATGGGAGTTAAGTAGTATTTTAAGTAAAGTCATGATTTTTTTTGTTAAAGGTTATTATAGAAACAATAACAAACCAATACATTCCAATAAAATGGTCTTTTTCTTAAAGGCAGATAAACTACTTTGCTAGTTTTGTAAGGCAGACATACAATATCAAATTTCTAAAGTGGTTTATTTATGTTTTGTGTGTTTGAGAATGTCTGCATGCTCACCACATACATACCTGATAATGAGGAATCCCATGGAACTAGAGTTACATTACAAGCAATGTAACATACATGCCATGTGGGTGCTGGGAACCAAACCAAGGTCCCCTTTTAGAGCAGCCAGAGCTCTTATCCACTGAGCCATCTCTTCAACCCCTCACATAAAAATTTAAAACATAGAATTCAGAAAAATTCTTAAAAAACTATTTTTTTCTGAGACAGGGTATCATTGTATAACCCTGGCTAGCCTCAAAATTGTGATCCTCCTGCCTGTACCCTCCAAGTGGTAAGGGTTACAATTGGGGCCACTATGCCCAGTAGAAACTTGTGATTTGGGCACCTTCAAGTTCATAAAAAGCAAATAAACACATTCTACTTTGTTGAGAAAGTTAACTCACCCAGACACTTAACCCAAGAATCTTACTGGGTAAGTATGTGTGTGAGTATTTATGTGTGTATCTGTCACAAGAGTTGTGTTGAATGTTTGTATGTGTTTGTGCATGTGCCCATATGTGTACATGTAGGTGAGATGGGAATAGGGAGAAATGTATGGTTCATTTCTCATTTGAAGGTGATTTATTTTTTTATTTTTAATTTTCCTTTTTTAAAAATTTTCTATATTCTTTGTTTACATTCCAAAGGCTTCCCCTTTCCAGTTCCCCCCCTCACCATATGTCCCATAAGTCCTCTTCCCCCCATCCCCCAATCACCCCCCTCCCCACCATTTCTCTGTTCTGGTACTCTCCTACAAAACTGGATTTAGTCTTTTCTGGACCAGGGTCCTCTCCATCCCTTTTCTTGGGAATCTTTTGCTTAGCTAATTGTGTCTTGAGTATTCAGAGCTTCTGGGCTCATTAATATCCACTTATCAGTGATTGCAATTCATGTGTATTCTTTTGTGATTGGGTTGACTCACTTAGGATGATATTTTCCAGATCCAACCATATGCCTACAAATTGCATGAATTCATTATTTTTAATTGCTGAGTAGTATTCCACTGTATAAATATGCCACATTTTCTGTATCCATTCCTCCGTTGAGGGACATCTGGGTTCTTTCCACCTTCTGGCTATTATAAATAAGGCTGCTATGAACATAGTGGAGCATGTGTCTTTATTGCATGCAGGGGAATCCTCTGGGTATATGCCCAGGAGTGGTATGACAGGGTCCTCTGGAAGTGTCATGTCCAATTTTCTGAGGAACCGCCATACTGATTTCCAGAGCGGTTGTATCATCTTGCAATCCCACCAACAATGGAGGAGTGATCCTCTTTCTCCACATCCTCGCCAGCACCTGTTGTCTCTCGAGTTTTTAATATTAGCCATTCTGACTGGTGTGAGGTGGAATCTCAGGGTTGTTTTGATTTGCATTTCCCTGATGACTAATGATGTTGAACATCTCTTAAGGTGCTTCTCAGCCATCCGGAAAAAAAAAAAAACAAAAAAAACACAAAAAACAAAAACAAAAACAAAACACATGGTCATCTCATTAGATGCAGAAAAAGCATTTGACAAAATTCAGCATCCTTTCATGTTAAAGGTCCTGGAAAGAACAGGAATTCAAGGCCCATACCTAAACATAGTAAAAGCAATATAGAGCAAACCAGTAGCCAACATCAAAATGAATGGAGAGAAACTTGACGCAATCCCAATAAAATCAGGGACTAGACAAGGCTGCCCTCTCTCTCCATATCTTTTCAATATAGTACTTGAAGTTCTAGCGAGAGCAATTAGACAACATAAGGAAGTCAAAGGGATACAAATTGGAAAGGAAGAAGTCAAACTATCATTATTTGCAGACGATATGATAGTTTACTTAAGCAACCCAAAAACCTCCACCACAGAACTTCTACAGCTGATAAGCAACTTCAGCAAAGTGGCTGGTTATAAAATCAACTCAAGCAAATCAGTAGCCTTCCTGTACTCAAAGGACAAGCAGGCTGAAAAAGTTAGGGAAATAACACCCTTCACAATAGCCACAAACAATATAAAGTATCTTGGCGTGACTCTAACCAAACAAGTGAAAGATCTGTATGACAGGAACTTCAAGTCCTTGAAGAAAGAAATCGAAGAAGACCTCAGGAAATGTAAAAATATTTCATGCTCTTGGATTGGCAGGATCAATATAGTAAAAATAGCCATCTTGCCAAAAGCAATCTACAGATTCAATGCAATCCCCATCAAAATTCCAAATCAATTCTTCATAGATTTGGAACGAGCAATTCTCAAATTCATTTGGAGTAACAAAAAACCCAGGATAGCTAAAACTATTCTCAACAATAAAAGGACTTCTGGGGGAATCAATATCCCCAACCTCAAGCAGTACTACAGAGCAATTGTGTTAAAAACTGCATGGTATTGGTACAGCGACAGGCAAGTAGATCAATGGAATAGAATTGAAGATCCAGAAATGAACCCACAGAGTTATGGTCACTTGATCTTTGATAAAGGAGCTACAACTATCCAGTGGAAAAAAGATAGCCTTTTCAACAAATGGTGCTGGTTCAACTGGAGGTCAACATGCAGAAGAATGCGAATTGACCCACTCTTATCTCCTTGCACTAAGATCAACTCCAAGTGGATCAAGGACCTCCACATAAAACCAGACACACTGAAACTAATAGAAAAGAAACTGGGGAAGACCCTGGAGGACATGGGCACAGGGGGAAAGTTCCTGAACAGAACACCAATAGCTTATGCTCTAAGATCAAGAATTGACAAATGGGACCTCTTAAAATTACAAAGTTTCTGTAAGGCAAAGGACACTGTCAGAAGGACAAAACAGCAACCAACAAATTGGGAAAAGATCTTCACCAACCCCACATCCGACAAAGGGCTAATATCCAATATATACAAAGAACTCAAGAAGTTAGACCCCAAAGAACCAAATAACCCTATTAAAAAATGGGGTACAGCCGGGCGGTGGTGGCGCACGCCTGTAATCCCAGCACTTGGGAGGCAGAGGCAGGTGGATTTCTGAGTTCGAGGCCAGCCTGGTCTACCGAGTGAGTTCCAGGACAGCCGGAACTACACAGAGAAACCCTGTCTCGAAAAAAACAAAAAACAAAAAACAAAAACAAAAAAAAAATGGGGTACAGAGCTAAACAAGGAATTTTCACCAGAAGAAATTCGGATGGTTGAAGGTGATTTAAATAAACAGTTGTTGAAGTTTTAGATTTTGTACCTTTCTTAATAAGGATTACTTTTGCTGTGATGAAACACCATGAGCAAATGCAACTTGGAGAGGAAAGGGTTTCCTTGGCTCACACTTCTTCCACATTGTAGTCCACCACTGAAGGAAGTCTGGACAGGAACTCAAACAGGGTAGGAACCTGGAAACAGGACTGAATACAGAGACCATGGAGGGGGCTGCTTACTACTGACTTGCTCAGACTGCTTTCTTATAGCACCCAGGACCACCAGGGACAGCACCACCCACAATAGGCTGGGCCTTCCCACATCAACTGCTAATTAAGAAAATGCCTAACAGGCTTGCCTACAGCCTGCTCTTATAGAGGCACCTTCTCAGTTGAGGCTCCCTTCTGTCTGATGACTCTAGCTCATGTCAAATTCACATAAAACTAGCGAACACAGTACCTAGATAGCCAATTTTAGTTTTATGGGTTTTGATTTTTTTTTTTTATTGCTTTGTAGCCTACAGAATGCTTAGGTGTCAAGGCCTCTTTCTTCTCCCATGAAACCACTTCAGTGCTCTAAAGTTCCCTAGAGACAGAGCCAAGTGCATACAGCAGCCCCAAAATGCCTTGTTTGACTCTGTGTGCCTTGGTCTGCTACCTCCTAGAAAATTAGGCTGAACATGACTATGATCTTAAAGAGTTCTGGGAAAATGTGGACCTTTACTGATGAAGTCGAGTTGGGCCTGACAGTTTTTTTAAAAGCATGTTCTTTTATTGAAAAAGGAAGTAAAAACATTTTATGATAAAATTGAAGATTTACATGGAAAATATTTCTGATAAAATAGAAAAGATATATAGAAAAACATGTTAAAATTGACAGTTTTCATGGAAAATTAAAGAGTAAAGTGGTAGACAAAAAATTGCTAAATTCATTGAAAAAGAAAATAGAAACATTTTATGATAGAATTGATGATTTACATGGAAAATATTTCTGATAATGTAGAAAAATGTAGAAAACATGTTAAAATTGAAGATTATCATGGAAAATTATACAGATAAAATAGTAGGCATAAAAATAAGTAAGTTGATTGAAAGTGGAATTATAAACATTTTCAGGTAAAATTGAAGATTTACATGGAAAATATTTCTGATAAAATTAAAGAAATATGTAGAAAAACATGTTAAAATTGACTATTTCGTGGAAAATTATACAGATATAATGGTAGACATAAAAAACCTTTCTAAATTAATTGAAGGTGGAATTAAAAACATTTTGTGATAAAATCGGAGATTTACATGGAAAACATTTCTGATAAAGTAGAATAACTATATAGAAAAACATGTTAAAATTGAAGATTGTCATGAAAAATAATGCAGATAAAATGGTAGACATAAAAAAATTACTAAATTAATTGAAAGAGGAATTACAAACATTTTCTGATAAAATTGAAGATTTACATGAAAAATATTTCTGTTAGCCTATGTCTTTTCATTGGGGAATTGAGTCCATCAATGTAAAGAAATATTAAGGAATAGTGATTGTTACTTCCTGTTATTTTTGATGTTATTTTTATGTTTGTGTGGTTATCTTCTTTTGGGTTTGTTAGAATATTACTTTCTTGCTTTTTCTAGGGTGCAGTTTCCCTCCTTGTGTTGGCATTTCCCATCTATTATCCTTTGTAGGGCTGGATTTGTGGGAAGATATTGTGTAAATTTGGTTTTATCATGGAATATCTTGGTTTCTCCATTTATGGTGATTGAGAGTTTTGCTGGGTATAGTACTCTGGGCTGGCATTTGTGTTCTCTTAGGGTTTGTATGACATCTGCCCAGGATCTTCTAGCCTTCATAGTTTCCAGTGAGAAGACTGGTGTAATTCTGATAGGTCTGGCTTTATATGTTACTTGACCTTTTTCCCTTACTGCTTTTAATATTCTTTCTTTGTTTAGTGTATTTGGTGTTTTTATTATTATGTGGCAGGAGGACTTTCTGCTCTGGTCCAGTCTGTTTGGAGTTCTGTAGGCTTCTTGTATGTTCATGGGCACCTCTTTCTTTAGGTTAGGGAAATTTTCTTCTATAATTTTGTTGAAGATATTTACTGGCCCTTTAAGTTGGAAATCTTCACTCTCATCTATACCTATAATCCTTAGGTTTGGTCTTCTCATTATGTCCTCGATTTCCTGGATGTTTTGGGTTACAAGCTTTATGCATTTTGCATTTTCTTTGACTGTTGAGTCAATGTTTTCTGTGGTAACTTCATCATCTGAGATTCTTTCTTCTATCTCTTGTGACTCCTGAATTCTTTCTAAGGTTTTCTATCTTTAGAGATGTCTCACTTTGTGATTTCTTTATTGTTTCTACTTCCACTTTTAGATCCTGGATGGTTTTGTTCAGTTCCTTCACTTGATTGTGTTTTCCTGTAATTCTTTAAGGGATTTTTGTGTTTCCTCTTTAAGGGCTTCTGCCTGTTGACCCATGATCTCCTTTATTTCTTTAAGGGATTTTTGTGTTTCCTCTTTAAGGGCTTTTACCTGTTGACCCATGCTCTCCTGTATTTCTTTAAGGGAGTTATTTAAGTCCTTTTTGAAGCCCTTTATTAGCATTATGAGATACGATTTTAAATCCAACTCTTGCTTTTCCAGTGTGTTGGGATATCCGGGACTTACTGTGATAAGAGAACTGGTTTCTGATGTTGCCATGTGGCCTTGGTTTCTGTTGGTAGGGTTCTTGTGCTTGCCTTTCACTATCTGGTTATCTATTGTGCTGGTTGTCTGGAGCTTGCCCCTCCTGTGGACCTGTAAGCCTGTGTCTGTACTCCTGGGAGACCAACTCTCTTCTGGCAGGGTCTGTGCCCAGAAGGCTGTGGAGCCGCCTGGCTCCCTGGTGCAAAAGGCAGCCTGAAGACCTCTGTCCCAGCTGCTGCACTGATCATATGCCCTGTGTGCTCCTAGCTGTTCCCCTCCAGAGAGAAGGTGGAGATCTCACCTCCATGCTTAGAAGTGAAAGCACTGCTGGGAGATCACTTTCTCCTGGCTGGGGCCTGTGCACAGAAAGCTGTAGGGCTGCCTGGCTCTCCAGTGCAAATGGCAGTGGGAAGTGGGCCTGACAGTTTGATATAAGATCAGAAGTGAATTTTGTAGATGTATCCTGACTCCTAAGCTGAACCACCCATTGAGCGGCATTTAATATTGCCTGTCAAGAAAAAAAAATGATAACTTCATTAACAGCATTCAAAATACACCTCCAGAAGTGAAGGTGTATTTTAGTGTTCGGCCTTTACTTCCAGGGAAATGAAACCTGTACTCCTGCAACTTTTCCCTGTTGGAGCACTGACTTTTTCTAGATGGAGGAACTAGAGCTTTTTCAACAGAGGAGGCAAGAAAGAGCTCAATAGCTTTCTTCCCTCTTTGACAAGTAGAATAAATTTAAAAATTAACTTATTGAGTTTGTTGTGCTTTATAAAAAGAAAAAGAAGCCAGGATATGATCAGTGGAGATACAGTATGGTGTGGGGGAAGGGGGTGCCTCTGTGGGCCCATGCTGAGGCATCCCTTCCCCCTGAGGGACCAGCCTCAAGGCAAAGGTATAGTATAGAATAGAGTTTATTTAGGGCATGGGGAAGGGGGTTGAGGGGGAAGTAGAGACAGAGAAAAGCAGAAAGAAAGAGAATGAGTAGAGTAGAGTAGAGGCTGGCCATGAGCACATGGAAAGAGGGGGAAGGGGAACTGGGAGAGAAGGGACAGAGAGTAAGGGAGTAAGAACAAGAGAGCGAGGGGGGAGCAAGCAGCCCCTTTGATAGTGAGTCAGGCATGCCTGGCTGTTGCCAAGTAACTGTGGGGTGGAGCCTAGAAGAAATGCCAACAGAGTTCACTCAAAAAGAAGAGAACCCAGATGTCATTAGAAGGGACTAGGAAGCAAGCTTTAGAGGGAGTAGTTTAATGATAAGAACTAAAAGATAAGGCCATCTGGTGACACCTGCAGCTGCTGCCCCACCAGCATCACAGGATTGGGGAGGGAAGACTAAGGAAAAGCAGATGTTTATTCACCTATGAACCTCCTGTATTTGCAGCATTATTTACAAGAGTTAAGAGGTGGACACAACTTAATGTCCATTGACAGACAAAGGGATAAAAAAAGAATGTGATGGATATGGAGAGTGGAATATTAGTTTTCAAAAGGAAGGGCATTGTGATACAGTACTACAACATAAAAGGACCTTGAGACAGCTGAGAGAAAAGAACCAGACATAAGAAAGCCAATAGTTGTTGTACCTAAGTAAACCCTAGTTATAAGTAGTGTGGGCAAGATGATGAAGGTACAGATTGCCTGTAATTCTCATATGCTCAGACTACATCCTGCCTGAAATAGGACTTCAGCTCATATGAGCTTTAGTATAAGCCAATATAGATAGCACTGTGGTATTAGAATTCTTTGGTTTTTCGAGACAGGGTTTCTCTGTGTGGTCCTGGCTGTCCTGGAACTCACTTTGTAGACCAGGCTGGCCTGGAACTCAGAAATCCACCTGCCTCTGCCTCCCAAGTGCTGGGATTAAAGGCGTGTGCCACCACGCCCGGCCGGTATTAGAATTCTTAACTCCATGCCTAGATCCCAGTTATCCATATGCTTAATAACTAAAAACTATCATTATATGCCAAGCATTGTGTGACATGGTAGAATTTGAAGAGAGAAAGGACAGAAAGTCTGGAAGTATTAGAAATATCTGCCCAGGGCTGGAGAGATGGCTCAGCAGTTAAGAGAACTGATTGCTTTTCCAGAGGTCCTGAGTTCAATTCCCAGCAACCACATGGTGGCTCTCAACCATCCGTAACAGGATCTGATGATCTCTTCTGATGTATTTGAAGGGAGCAATGGTGTACCCATATAAATAAAAATAAATAAATCTTTTTAAAAAAAGAAAGAAAGAAAGAAACAAAGAAAGAAACAAAGAAAAGAAAGAAATGTCTGCTCAAATGACAAGAGGGCCTGTGGTAGGATAATCCCTGTCTGCCCAGCCCAGCAGCGCTTCCTTAGCTTGCTGGGTCACTTCCTGCTAGATTTCTCCTCTGAGAAAGAAAAATGAGACAGGACTTCGACATAGATGTGGAGGGTAGTCATAGGAGGTGTACAGTGGTAGACACAGTTCCCACTGACTTTTCTGGGCGAGCTGCCAATTGAGGACTTCTTTCATTTCAAATTGCCACATTTTGGAAAGACATACACAAATTTTTATGTGTGCAAAGGACTGAGGATATAGTTTGGTGATAGGATGTGCTCAAGAACTGGTCCCCAGAGAGACTGCAGAATGCATTGAAGGTGCTTTACACTGCACAGGCAGTTACTAAATCAAGATGAAGACCTTCAGCCATGAGACAAGTCAAATACAGGAAAGAACTTGTTGGTTATGTAGTAAACAGTTAAATTATTCTGTGCCTACAAGAAAGCAAACATAACAGTTGTGATAAGTTCTGAGCCTTGGTGACACTCATAAGAGCCTGCAAAGCAGGCCATGTGAAAGTGTTTCTGGGAAGGCATCTGGACTGCACACTTTCCCCCCTTCCACTACACTGGGTGCTTCTGAGTCTCCTTAGAGCTATGGCTTTAACCTGGAGGCAGACACAGGTTGTGTTTGGATATTGCATCCTGTAGGGGCAGTGCCCATGATAGTACTACAACAGCTACCCCCAAAAGTTGTCAGCGTTGACATATTTGGGGTATATAGGAATATGATTTACCATCCCTGTCACCTATCTGACTGGTCTCAGACTCAATCCTACTAGCCTATTACTTTCTTACTTGTTATCTGTAACAACTAAAAGTTATGGGAAATGTGTCATTTTGGCATTTGGTTAAATTTAACTTTTTGTTTTGAATGTATAGAATATTCATATTTTGAAATTAGGAGGTCCATGGAGGCTAATGGTTAGCTAATGGCAATATAAATGTAGAGCCTTTGTATTTTTCACCTGTGCATATTATTCCACTATCTAGATATGCTATAGTCGATTTGACTGTCTCTTTTTGGTGATCAATTAGGTTGTTTCTCATCTGTTGTCCCAGTGCTGATCATGTATTACATACTTTATATATGTGTGGGTTTATCAATAGGGTGAGTTCGTATCTATATCAGAGTGGCTGAGTTGAATAAAGGAGAACGTTTCCATTTTTAGTGAATGAGTGTATCTATTTTTGAAGACTTACCCACTGAATACAACCTCAGATGTCTGGTTTTCCCCAAGCAGACAAAAGAAAAGCAGATAGTTCTGTATTCCTCACAGTGATGGAATGAAGTACTGTGTGTCTGATCTTGTGGACTTTGTAGTAAGGTCAGTGAAGAGAGTTGTCAATGAAACTAAGTTTGGAGGAGGAGGAGGAGGAGGAGGAGGAGGAGGAGGAGGAGGAGGAGGAGGAGGAGGAGGAGGAGGAGGAGGAGGGCGGCTGCTGGATTTTCAGGGTGAGCCAGGGAGGTATTTTATTTTCTAAATGAGTGTTCTTCAGAGATTCTTGTAAGCATGCCAGCCTGCAAGCTATTTAGCTTGAAAACTATGTGGCCTACACTGGAAATTTTCAATTAAAACAAAACAAATGTAATTTCAGAAGTAAAACCACATCCAGAACAAACCATTTATAATGCTTTGAAACTTTTTAGTTTAAATTTAATAAAGTAATTTACTTTTGTATTTGGAACAAAATTTAGGATTCAAGTCTGTTTCCCAGTAACACATTTACTTTGAAAGCAGCTTTCTCACACCTCCGTGGAACAAGTGCTGGCCGCTTGCCTCTTCTGCTACCCTAGCCTTGCTCCCAGCCCTACCCTAACCCCAACCTCTTAAGTCTCACCCCACTTCCTGTATTTTTTCTGTGGGTTTGATTGGGTTTTGGCAAAGACTAGACTCTTTTTCACTGGCGACATTGGCATTTCACAGCCTTTCTGCTCATTAGCAGTCTGATCCATTTACTCCCTGAACACTTGGGAGAAAACCAGCTCAATCTAGTTTTCCCTAGAACAGATGTCCACTATCAGCAGCTCAGAGTTCCTTTTGCTTTCTGCATGGTGCTTACTAGCTTCTAATATGTTTTGGTTAATAGTAATGCCATCATCTTACCAAGTTGAAGTCTGTCTCCATTCACATGGACACAGCACACATACCCTGTACTTTCAAGACTTTTCAGAACCCAGCTACCCCTCATTACCTCAGTTTCTCTCAGCCTGATGCCAGCCACTGTTGTCTCCTGCCTGGACTTCTTTCTATTCTCATGGATGCTCCTGTATAGCCTCTGGCTCTTCCTAGTTTGTTCTCAGTAAGACCAGTGGAGCCATGCTGAACTAAATAAACACAAGGCAGATCATTTCAGCCCCGTATTTAAAGTCCACCTTTGGATTGCCTATCTCAGAGAAATTTTAACATCATTGTGTGTCTGCACTGTCCCACCCCCACAGCTCTTTAACCTGGTCTCTTCCTGCCCTCTCTCTACCTCTGCTACTGTTTCAACACCTAGTGCCAGCTGCTATTTCTGCCTGGAATATGCTTCCCCACACGCAAAAGACAGCTCACTCCCTTCATGTCCCAGCTGATGCACCAGTGCTGGGCATGGAAAACAGGGCCTTGTACATGCAAGACAAGTGCTTTCCCCTTGAGCTATATGCTTAACTCCTAGCTCTTCTTTCAGGACTAGGTGAGTAGTTACTCTCTGAGACAGTGCCAATGAACAGGCCCAATAATAAATACTGAAACAAAGCAGATCCTTTCCTGAAAGTGCCCCCTGGAGGTAACACATTTTCCCACATTTCATTGCTTACACCTAACCTTGGTTAGACAGGGAATTCCAGTGTGTCTAGGAAAGCAAGCCTCAGAATATTAATGGTCCTAATAACCACAGAAGACCATTGACTTCTTGAGTTCAGAGATGGCATCAGCTTAACAAGTCTAACCTACATAAAAGTATTTGCATGTGTGCTCACTATACAATACTATTCTAAAACCCTTCCCATTGGTGCTAAGTGTTGAGCTCCTTATCTCTGGAGATGCTCAGACAGTGACTGTTTAGATGACCAAGCAGTTGTGCATTGAAGGACTCTCATGCAGAGGAGGCTGGCTAAACTGAGTCTTTCAAGTACCTCTTATTCTGGGACTCCTGTGTTCATAACATGCTCACTCTTCTGAGTTTGAAGAATAATGTAGCATTCACTTTATTTTTATTTTTATTTTTCATCTGTGACTCCAGACAGGATCCAAAGAGGAGGTGTCGCTTTCCTCTCTGGGTTTATGGAAGGTTCCTTTACCCTTCTGTGTTAGCCTCGTAAAGTAGCATTCACTTTAGAAGTGATGACATCTGAGTGGAGCAGACTATTTCTGTTGGTTATTGGACAGAAACAAGAACTGTTTGAGGGGCGAAAGCAGAGAGCTTTAACCCTGAGCCCTCAGTTGAATTGTGAGTTTTAAATGCAGAAAGTATTGAAACCTATAAGCACTCAGTGGGTTAAACTCGGGGCTCTGCCATTCTTTACCACTGGCAGACATAGGGTTAGACAGATTTAAACTTTATGTAAACTCTTTATATTCAACAGAACTCTAACTAGCAGATCTGCTGTATTACCACAGTTCTGCCCACACACACTTCTGACGGAAGATGATTTTCTATGTGTGCTGTTCATTGTAGAGTACTGCTGATTCATTCTATCCCAGTGACAGTTTTCTATGAGATGTAACAGGAAAAATACAGCTTATCTTCTTTTTTATTATTTAATATCATTATTATTGTATTTTTTCTGTGCATGGGCATACAAGCCACAGTGTACAAATGGAGGTCAGAAGACATTCTGTGGGAGTTGTTTTCTTCTTCTACTATGTGAGTACCAGATATAGAGCATGTCAGGCTTAACTGGTAAGCCATCTTGTTGGACCACAGCCCCTCATCTGACAGTAAGAAAAAAGTAAGAATCATTCTAACATTGAAATTCCCTTAGTGCTGGCTGGTTTGATGACAGAATGACACAGCTAGAGTCATCAGACAGAAGGGAGCCTCAACTGAGAAGGTGCCTTTATAAGAGCAGGCTGTAGGCAAGCCTGTTAGGCATTTTCTTAATTAGCAGTTGATGTGGGAAGGCCCAGCCTATTGTGGGTGGTGCTGTCCCTGGTGGTCCTGGGTGCTATAAGAAAGCAGTCTGAGCAAGTCAGTAGTAAGCAGCACCCCTCCATGGTCTCTGTATTCAGTCCTATTTCCAGGTTCCTACCCTGTTTGAGTTCCTGTCCAGACTTCCTTCAGTGGTGGACTACAATGTGGAAGAAGTGTGAGCCAAGGAAACCCTTTCCTCTCCAAGTTGCATTTGCTCATGGTGTTTCATCACAGCAAAAGTAATCCTTACTAAGATACCCTTTAATGCTTTAAAAAAAAAAAAGAAAAATAGAGTCAGGCAGTGGTGGCACATGCCTTTAATCCCATTACACAGGAGGCAGAGGCAGGCAGATCTCTGTGAGTTCAAGGCCACTTGCCTATAGAGTGAGTTCCAGGACAGCTAGGGCTGTTACACAGAGAAACCCTGTCTCAAAAGGAAAAAAAAGGAGAAAAATAAAACATAAAGTAGAATAAAGAAACAGATGAGAAGAATGACCACTGCCCACCAAACCCACTGGAATAATTGTAAACTCTTTGAACCATGTATAAGGAAGTTTGACAGTAAAAGGACTATGCTGTAGTAGATAGTCAGGGTAAATGTACCCTGAAGGGAAAATGGACTTAATCAGAATGAGGATCCGCTGTGATGGGCATATCCTGTCCTCCTCCTTGCTTAGTAGCTTCTCTGTGTTAAAAGAGGGTGGGAGCATTAATAATCCTCTAGGGGCACTGAGGATGGCACTGGGAAAGATAGGATGCCATGTCTTTTGAGTGGTAGAATTGACGTTAACTTAGTTTTCTTGGTGATGTGGAACATTCCTAGAAAGATAGTCATTTAAGTTTGGCTTGAGCAGTAGGAAGGTGGGTGACAGGATCTGGTTGTCATGGTCAAAGTTAGTAATTTCCAAGAAAGGAAAGAAAAACATTTAAAACAAAACACTTTTTAAGACGTTGCTATAAAGGCTTTATCATACACCCTTTTATGCCAGATTTTGTTTTTATCTGTGAAAATATGAGATATATGCAGTAGTAGAATGGTCAGGTTTTTTTTCCATTTTTACCCAGTGCCCATTTTTTTCTTGTGATTCTTTCACCCTCCAGTAAATTAGTATATCATGAGTTGTTTTGCTTATAAATATTTCTGTGTATCATACTAAACAATTTGGGGCTTTTGTTTTGACGTAACTGAAATGCTAGTGTTAAATACAACAGTAAGTAATTCTTTAATACTATATAATGCCCATTTTTGGTAGGTGGGCTAAAAAAAAAATACCACCATTGCTTCTAGTATGGAAGATTTCTGGTCCAGGAGGGGAAATTTGTTTTCCATCCCCTTTAATTGGGATTGGCCTTATAACTTATTTGTGACCAGTGGAGTATGTAAAAAATAATATTGGCAGTTCCAGATCTAGCTCTTAAGGAAGCTGGCAATTTCCTCTTTTGGAAGTCATCCACCATACAAGTAGTCTGACTACTCTTTACTACTGTGGCCATACTATGAGAAGGCCTAAGCTGCCATGTAAGGAGAAGACTGAGTCCTGTCCCAGCCATCCCAGGCAGGGTGTGACAGATACAGGAGAGAAGCCATATCCTGGTCTCTAGTTTCCCTGCCCTGGGCAAAGAATCTTCTAGCTAAGGCTATTCAGAATCATGAGACAGACATTCTTTTCTTTTAACCACTGGGTTTGGGTGGGTTTTTTTTTGTTGTTTATCATTGTGATAATAAGCTAAACTGCCAACAGGTTTGTTTCCCTGATAGTTTAAAAAAACCTGGCATTTTGTTCTTAGTTTGTTAGAACCATGATCCAAATAAGATGCAGCTCATTTACAAATGAATCTTTATTTATTTTGATCACAGCACTTACTCTAAAAGCCTGATTTCTGTCCCCTTATTACTGTTCTCTTGCTTGCCATTAAAACAAACCCAAAAACATTTGAGTTGGGGCTGGAAAGATGGCTCAGAAGTTGAATACTGGCTGTTACTGCACAGGAGCCAGGTTTGAGTCCTAGCATCCACATGGTGGCTCATACCAGGCTTAAATTCTGCACATATATACAAGCAGACAAAACGTTCATACATTAAAAATAAATAAATATTAAAAAATAATTGAAGTGTGTGTGTGTGCGCACACACCATGGCTTTCATGTGGAGGTCAGAGGACAAGTACCGTGTGAGTCCTGAGGATCGCACTGAAGTCATCAGGCTCAATCACAGATACTTTTATTTGCTGAGCCATCTTACTGGCCACATAAGCACATTTTAAAGCACTAATTTTCTTTTAAAAATACTTTTTATTATTTCAAAATTTCATACAATGTATTTTAACCATATTCTTTCCTTCCCCTGACTCCTCCCATAACCTCTCCACCTCCCTACCCACCCAGTTTCCTGTTCTTTGTCACTCTCTCGCGCTCTAAAAAAATATCAAAACAAAATGTCCAAAGGACAAAAAATACAAAACAAACAAAATAACACACAAAAACAAACCATGGAGTCTGTGTTGTGTTGGCCAACTACTCCTTAGCATAGGGCCCACTCAGTAGTGTGGTTGCTGCATCCAGTGTCACTCCATTAGAGGGTGCTAAGTTTTCCTTCTAGCATGTATCAATCCGTGGTTAAAGGTGGGAATCTGTGCTCACCTTCCCTTCTCTAAGCTGAGGTTTTTGTCTGGCTAGAGCTTGTTCATTCAGGTCTTGTAAAACATAATTCATTCTCCCTCCCCCCAATCTCTTTTCTGAAACTCCCTATGCAGAGACAAAACTGACCTGTAATTCACTGGGATTAAAGGTGTGTGTTTATATACACAGTCAGCAGTATCATTTTGATGACCTAATTATTGCTTGGTTGAGAAGAAAGGATCATAGCATGAGCAAAGAATCTTCTCTAAAGAAAGAGAAGTATGGGAAGCAGGGCTCTAAAGCAAACCCTCTGGTGTTTACAACTGTCACAAATGCCTGTAGCTGCCATCTTCTCTTTGCACGCAGGTACAGTCAAGAAACATGACCGCCCAGAAGACAATTGATCGTGATTTAAGAAGTAGGATTTTTATTTTTACGTGTTTACTTACAGTTGAACTTCTTTTTCTTTTTTTCTTTTTTTTTATTGGATATATACTATATTTACATTTCATTTCCCTTGTTCTGGTTCCCTGCTCCCCAAAGGTCCCATATGCCCTTTCCCCCCACCGTGTGTACTTTATCTTATGTTTCACAAGTCTCTTGATTTGGATGCTTGAATTTGTTGAATGTTTATAGCAGTAGTTTACAATGCTAGCCTCTGACCAATGGCCACCAATTGGGATCCTTCAATTATTCCCAGCAGTGATTCTCAAAAGTGCTCATTTATTCTGTAACTTAGGGCCTGGAGAGATGGTTCAGTGGGATAGAGTGTTGGCTGTTCTTTCCAAGGACCCAGTGTTGGTTCCCAGCATTCATATCGAATAGTTGACCACCTCCTATAACTCCAGCTCCAGGGTATCCAGTGTCCTCTTCTGGTCTCTTTGGGTACCCACACATATATGCATATATACAGACATATAAAGACAGAGAAACACAGACATATAAAGTTAAACAATAAAAGAATAAAAATCCATGTGCATAAAATGTAACTGTTAGTCTGTTTCTGTGACAAATGTCTGGAAGGAACAAAGGAAACATTACGTTGCTCCATGTGTTTAGAGGTGTCAGTCCACACGTGAAGGAGCTGTGGAGGAGCACAGCAGCTCACACTCTGTGGCCAGGCATCAGAAGAAGGGTCTGCTGCTGGGTGTTTTCTCTCTTTAACTGTAGGATAGCATTTTCCTGCTTAGTTAATGTTTTATGGGAATACCAGCAGACTTGCAGGGATTTGCTTGTTTTATTAATCTCTCAGGTACTTCTTCAGTCCCTTGAAAGTAGCCATCGAGACTGACCATCATAGTCACGGAATGATCCCTTCATCTAGCATAACATGCCTCTTTGATCATTCAGTTTTACAGTTTGGTTTCTGGCAAAAACAAGCCCCCTTTCACTGTTCTGTTTCAAAAATATAAAGCTGGGCTTTTGTTTTTTGCTTTTTTTTTCTTTTTAACCTTTCCTCTTAAAAGGACAAGTCAAATTCAGTTTGTCAAATTCCATGAAAAAATTCTTAGGGGATTTCTCTCTAACACTTTAAAAAATAAAGTTTCAAACAAAGATGAAAATTAAAAAATAAAGGTGGAGTATCCACATACCCACCACCTAGATTATACCATCAACACGGGGGCATCTTGACTGTGATTTTAATCCCACTGAAATCAAACACTGATTTAGAAAGTCCTGATATTGGAGTTCTGAGTCTTTAAGACACCCTGGCTCTTACTAGGTTTTCTTTTCTTTCTTTTTGTCTGTTGTTTTTATTAAAGCTTTGTGGTTATTGTTAAAGGTTTTAGAGCCTTGATTATTAATGTGAATTGACTTTTCATTCATTTCTCTAACCAGTCACTTCTGTCATATGGGAAAATCATGATTTATGTGTGTTAATATAGTAATACATCTTACTCAGATTTCTTATTGGTGGATATAAAACCTTTGTCATGCAAGCATGAATACCAGAGTTCAAATCCCCAGAGCCCACATGAAAGCTAGGTGGGTGTGGCTGTTGTCTGTAATGTCATCATACAGGAGGTAGAGACAGTATCCCTAGAGCAAATTGACTAGCCAGACTTAACCAAAACAACAATTTCCAGGTCCAGGTCCTGTCTCAGAATATAGGGTAGAAAGTGGTCAATAAAGACGCTTGATATCAATGTTAGGCCTACACACACACACACACACACACACACACACACACACCTGTGCATCCATTCATACATATGTACCTTCCCCTACTTGGGCCACTTCTCAGCTTTTGTAAATAAAATACTGGAGACATTATTTCCCTGTTGCTCAATGAAACCCAGTCCTTATCACAAATACCAGCACTGGCCCTGTGCTTTTGCATTTGTGCCATAGAAGCAAGGGTCCTCCATTATCTGCTACTGAGTTCTACTGGTAGTCTGTGCTTGTGGTAAGCCCAAGCTCTCTTCTAGCTGGTAGTGCATCTTCCAGCTGGTGACTCTCCAGCTTTCTTTTCTCTCTTACCAAGCATGATGCTTACAGACATCGCCATTCAACCTTATTCCAGGTAGACATAGATAACAGACTATGTCACGAAACTGTCACTTAAATTATAAATGTAAACGTGTGAGTGATGACCCTTTTCTAAGGGCTACTAAAGGCTGTGACTTTCTGGACTCTCCCTCTCCCTCTCTCCCTCTCTCCCTCTCTCCCTCTCTCCCTCTCTCCCTCTCCCCTCCCCCTTCCCCCTCTCTCTCCCTCTCCCCCTCCCCCTTTCCCTCCCCCCCCCTCTCTCTCTCTCTCTCTCTCTCTCTCTCTCACACACACACACACACACACACACACACACACACACACACTTTTCATTTTGTTTTGCATCTGTTCAGGAGTAGAATTATTGGATATATTTGGTAACTATATATGTAGTAGTTTCTTGAGGAACTGCAAAAATCCTTTATTCAAAGTAGCTGCACAATTTCACATACCAGAAACAGTGAAGGCTCCAATTTCAACACATTCTTGTCAGAATTTGTTCTCTGCCATGTGGCTGCATCTCTCCTGGTGGGGTAGTTTTGATTTGTTTCCTTAGCTACAATGATGTTGGTACTTTTTGTTTTATTATTTTTTGTTGTTGTTTTATGAGACAGGGTCTCACTATGTAGCTCTGGCTGTCTTGGAACTCACTATGTAAACTAGGCAGGTCTTGAACTCACAGAGATCTGCCTGCCTCTATTTCCCAAGTGCTGGGATTAAAGGTGTATGCTACTATATCATGTTGTTGTTTTGCTTATAAATATTTCCTTGTGTCATACTAACCAATTTGGGGCTTTTGTTTTGATATACCTGAAATGCTAGTATTAAATACAAAGACAGTTAAGTAATTCTTTAATACTCTTTAATACTATATAATGTCCATTTTTGGTAGATGGGCTAAAAAAATAAATAGCACCATTGCTTCTAGTATGGAAAATTTCTGGTCCAGGAGGGGAAATTTGTTTTCCATTCTCTTTAATTGGGATTGTCCTTATAACTTATTTTTGACCAGTGGAGTATGTCAAAGTATGGCAAAGTAACACAGTTATTCCTTTCTTAGCCTGATGGTTTAAGGGCATTAGAAGCCCAAAATGGCCAGGGGGAAATCTGAGCTTCCAGTTCAATGGAATGTTTGTTGTGGCTCCAGGTAGGAGCACTCCCCCCTCTGGAACCAAAACTTCTAGGCCAGCAGAACCTAAAGTTGTGGGGACAGGAAGCAAAAATTTTCCTAGCAAGGAAAATGTATTTACCCCACTTTAAAATGTATTTATTATCTATTTGTATGTCTTAGGGGAAATATCTGAACAATCCTTTCTTCATTTTTTAAGTAGATGGCATGCTTCTTAGTTTCTTTGTTGTTGTTATTGTTGTTGTTTTGAGACAGTGTTTCTCTGTGTAGCCTTGGCTGGAGATAGTGTTCTTCTTAAATTATAAAATATCTTCATATATATTCCAGGTACATCTTATCAGATAGATGATTTTTAAAGCCCATTTAAAAATGCATGTCAAGAAAGCTTTCTCTTGACTTATGGGACATATGGTGAGGGGGGAACTGGGAAAGGGTAAAGCCTTTGGAATGTAAACAAAGAATATAGAAAATAAAAATAATTAATTCCTAATTGACAAATTGTGTTGAATATATTGAAAGGTTGTGAAAGTCAAGCTTTCTATAACATTTACATACAAATTAACATGTAGAAATGCTGGAACACAAAAGCAAACCTAACTGAGCATTTATAAAATATAATGTTTATAGTCCACACTCCTATTACCCAAGCAAGTGATACCAGCATACTTCATACAGATCGAACATCTATACCTTCTGGAATGTAAATTTTCCTTTACATATGATAAAGTATGTATGTATCTTGGTCAAACTAAAACTGTCAGTTTAGATATTTTATGTGTTTTTTCCTTCATATAACTTTATGCTCCCTTTTGAAAATGTAGGGACAAAAAAAGAAAGCTTTCTCTTTTTTATAATGTTTATTTTTTATTATATTCAACACAATATATATTTTATATGTCATAAAAGTGATGGACATGTTTGTTATTAAATGAACATAAAAAGATAATGTCTTTTTGTTTGTTTTGTTTTTAGTAAAGCTTAAATCTTTGGGTACAAACCCAAAATAAGAACAATTTTTAGACATTGGAGTTCATTGTAATAAGGCTGTTCCTCACATCACCAAAGGATTTTACCTCCATAGTAGCTAAGCTCAGAGTTGACCGTTCTGCTGTGCCAAGGAATGAATTGTAGGCACAATTATTTTAATACAGATTTCCTGCTATGGTCAAAGCTATTTGACTTGGATGATTGTCATAATTTTCAGCCCACAGGGAACAGGTTACATTCATTTCAGAAATGGTGTGTGTATTAAGATGTTCTATTCATGAAGTCATTCATCAACTGTTTCAATGAACAATGGTTCTGCTTGGAGGGTGGCATAGACATTAGGTAAGTAAGGATGATTCTGTTTCATTGGCTGTGATGATTTTGAAAAGCATTCATCTCAAAAAAAGTAACTTATAAGGTCATCTTCAAAATTGATACAATAATTATAAATATCAAGCAAATCATTCAGTCTCACTGTTGTTCTCTTACAAACCACCTCCCAAATTAATTGTCTATGTTTCTTTGGGCTGTGTAAATAATTTTTAAATATGTAAGAGATTCTAAAAACCATAGTATAGTGTAAAAACATCAAATAAACAATCCTACTTATAGAGAAGCTGAGACAGGAGAAGCATGATTTCAAGACCATTATGCGGTACACAGCAAGAAACTGTCACGTACAAATGAGCAGAAAATGTATGCCAACAATTTTTTTTTGTTTGTTTGTTTTTCAAGACAGGGTTTCTCTGTGTAGCCCTGGCTGTCCTGGGCCTTACTCTGTAGACCAGGCTGGCCTCGAACTCAGAAATCCACCTGCCTCTGCCTCCCAAGTGCCGGGATTACAGGTATGTGCCACCACGGCCCGGCTCGCCAACAAATTTCTAATTCCTCATATTCTTGAATTTCAATCAATTAGGATATGTTGGTAATATTAATTTTCATATTAAGAGATACTAAGGAAAAGTGATTGTTATTTCCTGTTATTTTTATTGTTAGAAGTGGAATTATGTTTGTGTGGGTTTGTGTGGGTTTGCTTTCTTGTTTTTTCTAGGGTGTGGTTTCCCTCCTTGTGTTGGTGTTTTCTATTTATTATCCTTTGTAGGGCTGGATTTGTGCAAAGATATTGTGTAAATTTGGTTTTGTCATGGAATATCTTATTTTCTCCATCTATGGTAATTGAGAGTTTGGCTGGGAATAGTAGCCTGGGCTGGCATTTGTGATTTTTTAGGGTTTGTATGACATTTGCCCAGGATCTTCTAACTTTCATAGTCTCTGGTGAGAAGTCTGATGTAATTCTGATAGGCCTGCCTTTATATGTTACTTGAGGTTTTTCTTTTGCTGTTTTTTAATATTCTTTCTTTGTTTAGTGCATTTGGTGTTTTGATTCTTATGTAATGGGAGGAATTTCTTTTCTAGTCCACTCTATTTGGAGGTCTGTAGGCTTTTTGTATATTCATGGGCATCTCTTTCCTTAGGTTAGGGAAACTTTCTGCTATAATTTTGTTGAAGATATTTACTGACCCTTTAAGCTGGGAATCTTCACTCTCTTCTATACCTATAATCCTTAGGTTTGGTCTTCTCATTGTGTCCTGGATTTCCTGGATGTTTTGGGTTAGGAGCTTTTTGCTTCTTGCATTTTTTTTTTTTTTTTTGGCTGTTGTGTCAGTGTTTTCTATAGTATCTTCTGCACCTGAGATTCTCTCTTCTCTTATATTCCGTTGTTGATGATTGCATCTATGACTCCTGATCTCTTTCCTAGGTTTTATAGCTCCAGGGTTGTCTCACTTTGTGATTTCTTTATTGTTTCTAGTTCCATTATTAGATCCTGGATGGTTTTGTTCATTTCCTTCACCTGTTTGATTGTGTTTTCCTGTAGTTCTTGAAGGGATTTTTGTGTTTCCTCTTTAAGGGCTTCCAGGTGTGTTTACCTGTGTTCTCCTGTATTTAAGGGAGTTATTTATGTCCTTCTTAAAGTCCTCTATCATCATCATGAGAAGTGATTTTAGATCCGAATCTTGCTTTTCTGGTGTGATGGTGTATCTGGGACTTGCTATGGTGGAAGAATTGGGTTCTGACGATGCCAAGTAACCTCGGTTTCTGTTGCTTATGTTCTTGTGCTTGCCATCTGGTTATCTCTAGCGCTGCCTGCCCTTCTTATATCTGACTGGAGCCTGTCCTTCCTGTGATCCTGGTTGTGTAGCAACTCCTCAGAGTCACACTGTCTCTGTGATTCTGGGATCCTGTGATCCTGAGATCCTGGGTGTGTTTTAGCTCCTTGGAGTCAAGCTGCTTCTGGGACCCCGAGATCCTCGTGAGACCAAGCTCCTAGGATCCTGGGATCCAGTGATCTTGGGTATGTAAAGCTGGGAGTGAAGCTTCCTCTGGGTGTTGAAGGATTGGTTGTGAAGTTTGTGCCCAAGGTCTGCTCAGGGCACCGGCCCAGATAGACCAGAAGGAACCCGTGCACTGGTCTGGTGGAGTTCCTGTGTGCCTGGGTCCCACTGGTCCCAGTTACTCCCAGTGATGGGACAGATGTTGTGTCCTCCTCACCTCAAAGAAACTCCATCACCATCTTCAACACCAACCCCATTTTGTCACTTTGAAAGTGACTTTTTAAGTCTAACTTTATGTTTGGTGAAGCCCAGTTGATCTGTTGTGTTCTTCTTGCACTTTTATTCTGTCTGAAATCTTTCATGGCTTATCCAACAAGCTGCTGTGTTCACTAAAGGACTGTAACTGTGAACCATTCTTATGTTGTGAGCCAGCACTTACGTCAAAGAATTTGCTAATTATATTTAACAGTACTTAGCAATTATGTACTTTAGGCTAATAAGACCTGTTTCTGTATATTTATCCTCAGGAAATAACCTATAGAAGAAAAAATACCTGTATGAGCAGAGCTGTTCTTGTATTGTGACCCATAAAGTGGGCAGTTGACGCTCATGTAACATTGAACAGGATTCAGTAAAGTTCACTGCAGTACATAATTAGACAGTAGACATTTTAATTATGAAAGCCATGTAACGAAGATATGTTCAATAATGTGAGGAAAAGTATATATATATATATATATATATATATACACACACACACACACACACACATATGTATATATATGCTTATTGTGGTTGAAAATGTATATTTAGACACTGAAAACTGCCTATTATTAAGTAGTTTTATTTTCTTAAACTTCAATTAGTGTCTTTATAATTAAATCTAGTAAATGTGTCCCTGATACTGGTGGGTGGAAGTGGAAGCAATAACTGGTGGTTATATCTGGATGTGGGTTTATTGTATGACAGCCTTTTAAATAGCAGTTTATTTTATCAGGCTAGATTTAGAAGCCAAAAATGGGGGGGGGGGAACTTAAACTGTTTATTTTCTAAGAATTTGAATTTTAAATTTCTTTTAATATATTTAAATTTTTTTTATATTTTATATCAAATCCAAACAGATACTAATTCTATTTTAATATTAAAATCACTATACTCTTATTCATTATAGAGAATATTTACTAAAAAGAAATTTAATGATGATGTATATATTCATTCAAAAAGTGAAGTTTTAGAAAGAAAATATAATATAGATATAAGCAGTCCTTTACACAAGAGAAAGCACTTGGAGCCGGGCATGGTGGCTCACGCCTATAATCCCAACACTTGGGAGGCAGAGGTAGGCGGATTTCTGAGTTCGAGGCCAGCCTGGTCTACAGAGTGAGTTCCAGGACAGCCAGGGCTACACAGAGAAACCCTGTCTCAAAAAACCAAAAGAGAGAGAGAGAGAGAGAGAGAGAGAGAGAGAGAGAGAGAGAGAACTTGGGAATAAGAGAGTGCCTTCCAGAAACAGGAGTAAGGCTCAAGAGGCGGCCATGGTGGCAGACTCTTAATGAACGGCAGGGGCCAGGGCAAAACACCTTCTCATGGTGTCTTAGGGAATAGCTACTACAGTTATTTTACATATAAGTAAATCCCTTGGTTTAATTTCAAACAGATCAAAGATTTAATAGTGTTTTTAAGAACAAAAAAGGCGCCGGGCAGTGGTGGCGCACACCTTTAATCCCAGCACTTGGGGGGCAGAGGTAGGCGGATTTCTGAGTTCGAGGCCAGCCTGGTCTACAGAGTGAGTTCCAGGAAAGCCAGGGCTATACAGAGAAACCCTGTCTCAAAAAAACAAAAACAGAAACAAAACAAAAAACAAAAAAAGGCATTAACAGAAATAAAAAGGAAAAATACCAAACAAGTACAAAACAAGCATGTGAGCAGTTGAATGAATCCAAGTGGAGGCCACACATTTGAGTGGCTGCATCTAAACTCGGTGTGTGGGTACCCTCTGACCGACCCTTGGCTTACCTAGGTGACAGTGTCCTAGGCACATGGAGGAACCTCAGCTTCCCCATTGTTGGGAATGCAGGCAGTAGGACACACAGGAAAGGCAGGCTGGCCTCTTACACGCCTCTTCCTGCATCCACACTGAAACCGACTTGGTCTCTGGGCCTGGTTTGAAGGAGACAGAGGCGTTGTCATGTTCTTGTATGTGGGAAGACTATGAAAAGAAAAACCCTTGTTGGCCCAAATATTTAAACAGGAATTACACTGGGTCTTTTGTTCTCAGTCTAAACTGGTCAGAAGTGATTTTGGGGTACAAAAAGGATGGTTTTCCTTCCCTCCTCCTTTCTTTACTATAAGCTCAGTTGTTTAATGCAAAGATACAGGGAGATAAAGGAAAACTGTATAGTTTAAACATATTGAATGGTACAGAGCATCTAAGCTCATTCTCAGGGCAACTACCAAGGCATTCCTGCCTTACAATTCATAGCTAAGAAGCACACCAGCTTCTTGATAGAAAGTAATCAGTGTACGGTGATTAGGGACCTGAAAAACAGACAGATTCTGTAGACTAGGCTGGCCTCAAACTCTTCACTGCAAGATCTTCATCATATTTTTTTTTCTCTTTCTCTCCAGGCTTAATAAGGAAAAGTGGCTTTCTGCAAATAACAGATAAAACTGCCCTTAGAAGCACTTCCCAGGCCCTCATGAAATAGTTGGAATTTGTACTACAAGGCTTTCTTGCCTGCTGGTTACCCGAAGTGATTGTCGCCATGGCCAGCAAAAGGAAGTCCACCACCCCATGCATGATCCCAGTTAAGACCGTGGTGCTGCCAGGTGCCAGCACAGAGGCTCAGCCTGTGGAACCTCTGCCTGAAGGCCCCCAGCAGGATCTTCCCTCAGAGGCACCTGATGCCAGCAGTGAGGCAGCCTCAAACCCGAGCAGCACTGATGGCTCTGCCCTGGCAAATGGGCACCGGAGCGCTTTGGATGGCTATGTATGCTCCTGTAAGGAGTGTGATTTCAGGTCCCAGGATGTGACCCACTTTGTAGGACATATGAACTCAGAGCACACAGACTTTAATAAAGACCCAAATTTTGTATGTACAGGGTGCAATTTCCTGGCAAAAACCCCCGAAGGGCTTTCCCTGCATAATGCCAAATGTCACTCAGGGGAAGCCTGCTTTTTGTGGAATGTGACCAAGCCAGACAATCATATAGTAGTGGAGCAGAGTGTCCCTGAGAGTGCTAGCTCATCTGTGCTAGCAGGTGAGTCTGCTACTGAAGGGACTGAAATCAT
The DNA here is from genome assembly GCA_964023405.1 of Apodemus agrarius. Taxonomy (NCBI): domain Eukaryota; kingdom Metazoa; phylum Chordata; class Mammalia; order Rodentia; family Muridae; genus Apodemus; species Apodemus agrarius. Next base: position 18,813,886 of record OZ030008.1, read on the forward strand.
CATTACCAAGACTCCAATCATGAAGATAATGAAAGGCAAAGCTGAAGCCAAAAAAATCCATATGCTTAAAGAGAATGCTCCTAATCAGCCTGGGAGTGAGGCCTTGCCTAAGCCATTGGCAGGGGAGATAGAGGTTAAAGAGGGGGACCACACTTTTACCAATGGGGCAGCCCCAGCCAGTCAGGCATCTGCTAATTCCACAAAACCCCCTCATGCTGCCAATGGGCCCCTGATAGGAACAGTGCCTGTATTGCCAGCTGGTATAGCACAGTTCCTTTCCCTCCAGCAGCAGCCCTCAGTACATGCCCAGCACCATACCCACCAACCCCTACCTACATCCAAGGCCCTTCCCAAAGTCATGATCCCCCTGAGCAGCATCCCAACATACAATGCAGCTATGGACTCCAACAGCTTTCTGAAGAACTCCTTCCACAAATTCCCCTACCCAACCAAAGCTGAGCTCTGCTATTTGACTGTGGTGACCAAGTATCCAGAAGAACAGCTTAAGATCTGGTTCACAGCCCAGAGGCTGAAGCAGGGAATCAGCTGGTCTCCCGAGGAGATTGAAGATGCCAGGAAAAAGATGTTCAATACAGTCATCCAGTCTGTGCCTCAGCCCACAATCACAGTTCTAAACACCCCCCTTGTTGCCAGTGCTGGCAATGTACAGCACCTCATCCAGGCTGCTCTCCCGGGTCATGCTGTGGGACAGCCGGAGGGCACAGCAGGGGGCCTGTTGGTCACTCAACCATTGATGGCCAATGGCTTACAAGCATCAAGCTCTTCTCTCCCTTTGACAACTGCATCTGTTCCCAAGCCAACTGTGGCACCCATTAACACTGTGTGTTCAAATACAGCATCAGCTGTGAAGGTTGTCAATGCAGCCCAGTCACTCCTCACAGCATGCCCCAGCATAACTTCCCAAGCTTTCCTCGATGCAAACATCTACAAAAATAAGAAGTCTCATGAACAGCTGTCAGCTCTGAAAGGAAGCTTCTGTCGGAACCAGTTTCCTGGGCAGAGTGAAGTGGAGCATCTGACCAAAGTGACAGGTCTCAGTACCAGAGAGGTGCGGAAGTGGTTCAGTGACCGGAGGTATCACTGCCGGAACCTGAAGGGCTCCAGGGCCATGATGCCCGGAGAGCATGGCTCTGTTCTCATTGACTCTGTGCCAGAGGTGCCCTTTCCCCTGTCATCTAAAGTTCCAGAGGTGACCTGTATCCCAACAGCAACCTCACTAGTAAGCCACCCTGCCACCAAACGACAATCTTGGCACCAGACCCCAGACTTCACGCCAACCAAATACAAAGAGAGAGCCCCAGAGCAGCTGCGGGTCCTGGAGAACAGCTTTGCACAAAACCCACTTCCCCCAGAGGAGGAGCTGGACCGCCTAAGAAGTGAAACAAAAATGACCCGAAGGGAAATTGATGGCTGGTTTTCAGAGAGAAGGAAAAAGGTGAATGCTGAGGAGACAAAGAAGGCTGCTGGGCACCTACCTAAGGAGGAGGAGGGTGCTGAGCAGGAGGGTGGAGAGGGAGAGCTGGCCAGTGAGCTGAGGGCTTCTGGTGAAAATGGCTCTCCTGAAATGTTTCTTAGCCATACCTTGGCAGAACGAAAGGTCAGCCCCATCAAAATCAACCTCAAGAACCTGAGGGTCACTGAAGCTAGTGGCAAGAGTGAGTTTCCAGGCATGGGTGTCTGTGAGCCTGAGGAAGATGGTTTGAACAAGTTGGTAGAACAGCCGCCAAGTAAAGTAAGCTACAAAAAGACTGCACAGCAGCGTCACTTGCTTCGGCAGCTCTTTGTTCAAACACAGTGGCCAAGCAACCAGGACTATGACTCCATCATGGCCCAAACAGGGCTGCCCCGGCCAGAGGTGGTACGCTGGTTTGGAGATAGCAGGTATGCCCTTAAGAATGGCCAGCTCAAGTGGTACGAAGACTATAAGAGGGGCAACTTCCCACCAGGTTTGCTGGTCATAGCCCCTTGCAATCGAGAGCTGCTGCAAGATTATTACATGACACACAAGATGTTGTGTGAGGAGGACCTGCAGACCCTCTGCGACAAGACCCAGATGAGTGCCCAGCAGGTCAAGCAGTGGTTTGCTGAGAAAATGGGTGAAGAGACCCGGGCTGTGGCAGATACAAGCAGTGAGGATCAGGGCCCTGGAAATGGAGAGCCTGTGGCAGTTCACAAGGTGCTAGGTGATGCCTATTCAGAGCTGTCTGAGAACAGTGAGTCATGGGCGCCAAATGCTCCTGAGGCCAGCTCAGAGTCCTTTGACACTTCAAGTCCCCAGTCTGGACGTCAACTCGGTAAGGGGCTCATGGGATCTATGCATGGCCTTTTTCTAAATCTGAGGGAGGGTACAGTCACAGAGTAGGTATAGGTGGCAGGTACTGCTACCTCTGGGGCTACCTGGCAATCAGACCAGCTGCAGAGGAATGAATGCCGTGGACAACTGGCAACAGAAGCCATAGAAGTAAAGGACTTTTGGTTTTGGTTCCTGTTTTTTATTTATGGTGGTTTTGTTTTAAATCCATGCAGGGGAGAGAACATAGTGGACTTAAGGGGACTCCTGTGTTTCTAGCCATTTCTTAGCATTGATTAAGAAATCATCGGAGTCACAGAGATAACATCTGTATGGAGACTGGGTTAGGAAATTTAACTCAGATTGGCATGCAAAAGAGAATCCTTTAATGGTCTCATTTGTATGTGTGCTCACAAAGGTCAGAAGAGGGTATCAGATCCCCTGGAACTGGAGTTACTGGTAGTTTTTGACTTGCCAGATAGGTTCTGGGAATCAAGCCTGGGTCTTTTGTAAATAGTAGCAATTGCTTTGAACTGATACACAATCTCTCCAGCTCCATTTTTTCCTAATGAAAGTCTTGTCTTAGGTTTGTATTGTTTTTCCTAATTTAGAAGAGATGCTTATTAAAATGGAAATCACCTTGTTTTAAGAAATATGAGATCCGATGCTTAAGTTTTGCTTTTCAGTGTCTCAGGGTGATGGTTCTTGGTGTTCAGAAGTAACATTTGATTATTTTAAGGCACAGTTGTGAAGCCATGAATACATCAATAGATTCTGATTTTCTATCATTTTGGTCCATGTATTCTAGACCCTTCACTCTCTCTTTGCCCTTATCTCCTGGTGAAATGCCCCATCCCAGAGCAGCTAGAACCAAAGTCTGGAGAGAAGAGTGGGTCTCTGAAATGATAGTGTGGCCAGCTGGGTCACAAGAGGGCAGAGGCAGCTAGAAATGTCTGTGGGGTTGGACAGCTGTGCAGGTGGTCCCTGGAGACTGCTGCTTCTGTGTGGGCTCTAACCAAGTACAGCACTCTAACCCAGAGGTCCCATGGCATTTTTCTGGACAGTGTTGCGTTGTTTACATACAATGCATGGACATTGTTGTTTGCTTTGACCTAGGAAATCCTAGTTCCTTGTCCCTACTTATTTTCTACTTAAGACCTCTAAAAAATCCACAAAATGCTTATTCTTTTGCTGAATATTCTTAATTTCTTTCAACACCTGTTTTGAAATACTATGCTGTTGCTTCACTTATTTAAGGAAAAAAGGAGATTTGCAAGTATGATGGTTGTGGGGAGGGTTGCCACCAGGGAGCAACTGCTAGTGGGTGGGTGAGCCCCATACCCTCCCACTCCGGCTCCCTGAGTCTCTGACTCTGTATATGGAGGTATGTGTGTGCGCCTATGGAAGGCAAGACATCAACCCCCAGGGATCTTTCCACGGGTGCCATGCAGCTAGCTTGCTTTCCAAACAAGGGCTCTGCTAGGACATGGGGCTTGGCCATTAAGCTAGCAGGCCATCAAGCTCCAGGAATCCTCCTGTCTCCACCTCCTCAGCACTGGAATTCTAAGTATGTGTCATCACACCTGGCTTTGGTACATGAATTCTAGAGAGCAAACTTAGGCCCATATGCTTACAAGGCAAGTGCTTTACTAACCTAACCATCCCCCAATCCAGAAAACTTAATGTTTCATGCCCACCACTATGGTGAAACTCAGCATTGCAGAGCAAACAGGGAGCAAACACCTGGTAGAACCCAAGTTTCTGGTCACATTAGGCGAGTAAATGCACAGTGCCGCTAATCTCTCCAATTCTAGTCACATGGTCACTATTGGAAGAATGGCTTCAACATCTCATGGTAGCTTTTTTTTTTTTTATCCTATTCTTCCTTCCCTCTGTTTTTCCTCTTCCCAGTTTCTTTCTTTCCATGTACATATCTGTGTGCATAAGCATCTAAGTATGGAAGCTAGAGGTCCACATTGAATGTCTCTCCTGTATTGCTCTTTTATTCTTTGAGGCAAGGTCACACTCACTGACTAGACTGTCTGGCCAGTGAGTTTCCAGGATCTACCTTCCTCTACACCCCTGCCCTCACCCCCTTAGATTGTGTCTCTATACTTTTTTTTTTTTTTTAGATTTGGTTTTTTCAAGACAGGGTTTCTCTGTATAGCCCTGGCTGTCCTGGAACTCACTCTGTAGACCAGGCTGGCCTCGAACTCAGAAATCCACCTGCCTCTGCCTCCCAGAGTGCTGGGATTACAGGCGTGTGCCACCACCACCCGGCTGTGTCTCTATACTTTAAAAAAAAAAAGTTTTTATTGAATTTGTCATTTGATAATTCTATGCATTATTAAAGTATATCAGTTACTGTGACACTCTCTCTACTTCCCAGTCCCACTCACAAATTCTTGTCCCTCTGTTTTGGTGACCCACTGAGTTTAAATAATATCCTCTGTGTAACCATGGATTTAGAATTGTCCATTCAAGCCTAGTGACTTCTCAGTGGACACACAGCTACCTCTCCTCCAGAATCCATCAGCAACCAAGAGTTCAGCGGGGTCCTGTGAACCTTTCCCCAATCCACGAATATTGATAGACCCTGATCCCCCCTATTTAAAAAATTAATTTTATATGTATTAGTGTTTTACCTGTATGTGTATGTGTACCTGTATGTGTACCACATCCATGCCTGATGCCCTTAGATGACAGAGAGGGCATTGGATCCTCTGGAACTAAAGCTACAGATTATTAGAGTTCCAGGTCGTGTGCTCCCATGTGGGTGCTGAGAACTCAACTTGGGTCCTCTGCAAGAGTGTTGTGTGTTTTTAATTGCTGAGGCATCTCTACATCCTCCTAGGGCTAGTCTTATAGACCAAATAAAAGATAGCTGCTGTGAGATCGTAACTGTATTGACTATACCCGGCTCAAAAGACAGCATTTCACATCCCTTGTGCCCTGGCTCTTCTATATTTCTACCCTCTCTGTAGTGATGGACCCCTGAGATTTAGAGTAGGCAGTGTAAACATTCCTGTTTAAGGACAAACACTCAGCTCTCACTTATTCTTAGCACCTTGAGCAACCATTTGATTAGGCATCTTGTTGCCATGATAGTCTAACTAAAAAAAATACTAATAAGTTTTCCCCTAGGGTCTAAGATTTCTTTAGCCATGAGTTTTTAACCAAACAAGAGTTCTCTTTTCTCTGAGAAAGCAGTTGTTTACACATAGAACAGTTATGTCACTATTGCACATCTTGCCTTATAGATTGATATTGTAGTTTGTAGGATTAGCAGCTATATAAGATTGTTGGTGCCTTTTCTCCTTCAGCAGTGTGTGTGTGTGTGTGTGTGTGTGTGTGTGTGTGTGTGTGTAGTGTCTTCCAGCACCATGGAAGCTTCCAGCTCAGTTCCAGTTTGACCTCTATACCTTGCAACCAAGGTATATGGTGTCTTCAGTAACAGGGTCTTGTCAACCAGTTCTGATGGGCAACCAAGAAGAATGACAGTGGCTTATATTATTTGTGCATACCTCTGGCTCTATGACAAACAACTCATAAGGCATTATCTCACATTTGGCTTTCGGGTTTTGTTTAATAACCACAGCTTTCAGGAACAGCATTATCCTGACATGCATTGTATTTCCCTTAAAACCTTCTCAGGTTTGAGACTATGGGAGCATCCCATAATGCCTGGCATTTTCACATGGTTTCTGAGGATCTGCCATTCGGTTATTTACATACTCACTGGTCCAAAAGTTCATAAACTAAAAATGGACAGAGTTAAAGAAAAATAATCAAAAATATTTAGAGAAAGTAATAGTCTACTTTCAATAGTAGACATAAAAACCACACAGAAGCTAAATATGATGGCATATGCCTATAGGAGGCCTAAGGCAAGAAGATCCTTTGACAAGTTCAAGACAATATAGTGAGACAAAACCAAACAGAAATCTGACAGATCAACAAGGAAACAAAAGGCTTTAAAAAACAATATAAACTTATCAAGTATGGTAGGCTTTCATCCTAGCACTTGGGAGATGGAGGTAAGGGACTGCAAATTTGAGACTAGACTAGACTACATAGTCAGTTCCAGGACAGCTTAGGGTAAAGGTATAGTACAAAATAATTAGACATAATAGAGACAAATGGATCAGCCAAGCAAAAGTGATTAAACACACACACACACACACACACACACACACACACAAATACAAGTGAAAACCTTTCAGACCTTAGGTTAGGCAGAGGTTTTTTAATTATAAGAGCAAAAGCATAGGCAACAAAAACTAAATTGGTCAGCATCAATATTTAAAAGCTTTGGGCTAGGCATGGTGGCTCATATCTCCAACCCAGCACGTAAGAAGTAGAAACAAGTTTATGAATTCCAGGCTAACCTAGGATATATAGCAAGATCCTATCTTAAAACACCAAAACAGATTTTAAAAAACCAAACAAACAAGATTTTAAAATATTGAGCTCAGAATGATGGCATATTCCTGTTCAAGAAGCTGAGGTGGGAGGGCTGTAAGTTTCAAGCCAGCCTGGTCTACATAATGAGGCCCTAACTTTAAAAAAAGTAAAATGCTTTGTGTATTAAATGACATTCTCTAGAACAGTAGTTCTCAGGTTACAATCCCTTTGTGGGTCAAATGACCCTTTCACAGGGGTCAAATATCAGATTTCCTGCATATCAGATATTTACATATGATTCATAATAGTAAAACTACAGTTATAAAGTAGCAACAAAATAATATTAGGGTTGGGGGGTCACTGCAACATCTGGAACTATATTGAAGAAGTGCAGCATTAGGAAGGGTGAGAACAACTGCTCAAAAGAGTAAAACAAGACAATAGACAGATGAGAGAAAATTCCTGAAAATCATGTATCTGATAAAAATTAATATTCAGAATACATAGAAATATACTTCAATAACAAGTCAATTTAAAATGAATAGATTATTTATCTAGGAGAGCTATCAAGAGGTACAAACTCATGAAAAGATAACCAACATCTTGGGCTGGAGAGATGATGACTCAGCAGTTGAGAGTACTGGTGGACCTGGGTTCAGTGCAGCTCACAACCATTTGTAACTCCAGTCCCAGGAGATCTAATGCTCTCTTCTGGCCTCCATGGGGACCAAGCGTCACATGTAATACACAGACATACATGGAGGCAAAACATCCATAGACATAAAAATTATTTTTTTAAAGATAAAAAATTTTTTAAGATAATTAAGATCTTTCATTTTTAGGGAAATGCATATGAAACAATGAGGGTCTACAGTGAGATTCTAGCTCACACTATTGTTAACATGTACACAACTATTGTTAACATGTACACAGAGTCAGAGGCATTGCTGAGGAGGTAGGAAAAACCAGCCAACTGGTACACTGTTGCTGTGGATGTAAAGGGATTAAACCTTGGAAAACTCTTCAGCAGGTTTCAAGAAACTGAACACAGGCTTCTCATCTAATCCCTAAGTCTCACTCCTAGCACTGACAAGAGGGCCTGAACTGATATTGTGTATGAATCTTCAAAGCAGTAGAATTCACAAGTCTCAAAAGAAGGAAACAACCTGTATCTATGAACAACATAGGAATGGATAAATGTGCCATAGATAGATAGATAGATAGATAGATAGATAGATAGATACATACATACATACATACATACCATACATACATAATGTAATATTCAATTATAAAAAGGAATACAGTTCTGATACACTGCACATTGATGGAACTTGAACACATGTCAAGTTAAATAAGCTCTTCACAAAAGACAAATATTGTGTGATTCTACTTTTATGAAGTCTATACAAACTTATAGAGATTGAAGGTAGAATGTAAGCTACTTCTGAGAAGAATTGACAGTTATTATATAATGGATACAGAACTTCTATTTATGGTATTGGTTCATGACAAAAATGTACATACTACTACTGAGACATACTTAGTATGGCTGGGATGAGAAATTTCATATTCGTGTATTGTACCATGATGTTTTTAAACTAGAGATGAGATGAGTGGGTGTGGCAGGCATGGCGGAGCAGAGTGGCAAGGGTGGCACTTGTGGACAAGTGGCAGCTTGTCCTCCAAGGCTTGTCTGTTATCTGTACCATGGCTTCTCATGCTCTCCAGCCAGCCTCAGTGGAAAGGCCCTGTCTATATACATGGGGTAAGAGTCTGTGATCAACTGCCCTGACCTTGACTTCCAACCTGCAAGGTATACAATGAGATATCAGAGCTCAGGACTCTAGGGGTAGGAGGCAGGACTGTTAGAACTGAGGCTTAACAGGCATCAGGGATCAGAGGCTGGGGTGATGGGCTAGGTGAGTGACAGGAGGCCAAGGAGTCTGAAGGGCTTGTCCAATTGAGCCAGCATCCTGCCCTTAACCCACACTCTGCTCTTTGACCTCCCCTCAGGCTGGAGGGGACAGTGGCATGGCATTCCTCATGGAATTAAGGAGTCCCCAACTCCAGTGATACCAGCCCAGGATAGTGAGGGCAGGGCATCCCTGGGGACTGTACACGTTGTAGCTGCCATGGAGTGACAGGTATGTGTTTTCTCCTCAGAAACAGACTGAATTTGATCTGATTACTGTGAAGGACCAGCCAGTCTGGGATGCTGTCTGCCGTGTGGAAGGGCCAAACCTGCCACATATCGTCTTGATGGCCAGCTGCCAGGAGAGCCTCTGGAACCTCTCTGGGCCCAGAACCTGCTGCCGCCCCAACTACCCTCTGCCTGACACTTCTAAGCAAGTAGCAATGGTTTCTTATCAGCCCATCCTTCCGCAGTGCAGGACCTTTCCTTGGCCTCCTAAGGACAAAGCAGTTCAGATTGCATATACCTAGACCCAGAATCAAGTTGTTAGCATATACAGCTGCCTATATACATTTAATAAAGCATCCTACTACAGACATTTTCAATACATAGGAACTTGGGTTACCAAAGCAGTACAGCTCTGACAATGCCATGTCTGTTCTCTGGGAAGCTGAGACCACAGGGACCCTCATCCTCTGCAGCAGCAGGAGTCTCGGGCATGCTCAGAACTGCACCAGGCCTGGCCCTACCTGTCTTCTCAAGGGAACAGACTGTTGGAAGAGATACTTGCATCACTGAGTGGAGGCAAGCCACATTTTGTACCAGGCTTGTCTTGTGTTCTGATTGACATAGAGCCCACTGTCACCTTCAGTTCTGAACACAGCCAAGCTATGACATTACCACTGGATGCTAACCACTCTCTTTAGTTAACTGTAATTTTGCTTTTTTGTGGAGTTTGAATCATGGACCAACTTCTCCATTATCAGATAAACTAAAGAAACCATTGTTGTAAAGCATACTGACCTGTATGCTCCCTTCAGCCCTTCAATTACGACTCCTTTAAAACAAAAGGAAAGTGGTCAAAGTAGAGCCAATTGCCGTGGCGTTAGCCACGAAAGTGTTCAATGCCTCCTGCAGGTCAGGAGGAAGTACATGGTGGCTGGGAGGAAGAATGAGGCTGAAGGGCTTGGAAGATTTGAAGTGACTAGATCTAGAGTGGTCTTGAACACAAAGACCTGCAGGTCAGAGTTCCTGGCAAAATGCCTTTGTCACACACCAAGGGCCCTGGCCAGCTACTGGTTTCATGATCCAGAGGTGCTGGACATCACTGGACAGATTCCTATGAGGGCGTTTTTAAAGTTCCACATTTATATTCCCAACTTGAGAAACAAGTACTCTATCTACTTTTGCCTAAGCCTCATATCTTTTTAATTAAAATCTCAAGAAATGGTGCCTTTGAAACAATGGAAAACTTGCTTAGGGAGCTATACTAAACATTAAAGCCCCAGTTTCTCCTAGGCTGGCTTCTCTGAGAGCAGTAGACACAGCAGGGCAGGGGAGGGAAAGATGACAAACAGGATGTGTCATCCATGGCCGCACTTACCTCCTGGAGACTCACTCCATCAGAAGACCCAAGGCAGGGCAAGAGCTTTGACCAAGAAGCAGTGGTCAACTTCTAGGTGTTCTCCTAACCTCCCCTCCCAGGGGAGGGGAATAGTCTGAGGATGAACATGGCGGCCTTCAGCCTTTTAGGAAAGAGGGCTTCCTTTGTAACCCAGGGCCCTGGAACCATTATAAGATGTTTCTCCTGCCCTTCCTGTTCCCATAGGAATGGCCTCACATTAGATTGGGGTTTTTTGTTTTGTTTTATTTTTTTGTGTGTGTGGGGGGTTGTTTTGTTTTTGTTTTTGTTTTGACTACTTGGCAAGTTTTGCAGCCTATTTTTGTATCCTTTCTGTTTGGGAAGCGAGCTATTTGGCCCCAAACCTTGAGGAATTGGAAAGAATGGTGAATGATTGTTGTCCTTCAAAGAACAAAGATCAAAGATGCCTGAACGTTTTCCTTTGGTGTCTGTGTATGTGTAGATTTACACATCCATATATACAGGACACATACTTATTTGATACTTTATTCATAAAAATGTACATCTGGTGTACATTTGAGCTTCATGTGGATGCCCTGGGGGAAGTAGTCTGTGTGTGAAGAAATAACAGTATACTGGGCAGCTGGAGCAGCAGAGGAAGCCATCTCCTGTCTAAGAAAGCATCTGTATCTCACCTGAGCCTGGATGCCTGCTGGGCTTCACCTCCAGAGCCCTGCTGTACTAGCTGAATGGTAGACTCTATAACAATGTCTGAACAATTTACACGGAACAGAAACATTAAGTTACTTGGTGGACATTATGCAGTATACAGAGAGCAACCTGGTCTTGGGCACTAGGTAGTCTTCTGGATGGGAAGTTGCAGTAACACTGGCCCCAGCACACCTTTCTCAGAGCTGATAATGCCAAGATTGTCCAGGTAAGAAATGCATTAGACTAAATGGACCTTGCTTTCTTTGTTCTTGGATGGGGGAGGGAAATTGTGGCTTGGACCTGTTTGATAGGTATGGTGAGGGAGGTGGTCATGGAGTAGGCACTTCAGGGAAGGGCTTTGGATACCAAACATGAGTGCATCGACAGAGGAGTTGGGGTGTAGGTTGGCAGCTACCAAGCCTGTGATTACTGTGTGACATCACAGTGGCCTTGTACAGTTGGAGGCTCAAATTGTTCTATGTACTTTCAGTAGAAGGCTAGCTGTGGCTGCTGAGATGGGGTGGAATGTGCTTCTCCTAACAAGAGATGTGAGATGGTGAGTCTTGACCTATCTTCTGCACTCACTTGGATTTACCAGAGGCAGTACATTCTAAGTGTTTTTTTTTGTTGTTGTTGCTGGTCTTGTATGTTGATTTTTTTCTACTCATATATGTTTGTCAGTTCCTTTATAAGCCAGAACCAATTCTAACAGAAACCTAAACTTATACATAGCTTTTCGTATTATTTTGTAATTTTTTGATCAGATATTTTTCTTTTGGGAGTTGGGTGTGTTAGTGTTGGGAGTCCTTTTCCTAGATGACTTTGAGGTCTACTAGTGACTGTCTTTGCACTTTTCTCTTGGCTTAGTGACAGCGGCTGCCAGGTGAACAAAATACCTTTGTCGGAGGGCATCCTTCTTCTCTCTGGAAGCACAAGGAGAGTTGGATGGGACCTGGTAGGCAGCTACCTGTATCCTACAGTCTGTCTCCTGCTGGCCTTGGGTGTGTGCTATCAGGAAGCTCAGCTGCACTCTCCAGACCCAGATGGCCCTCAGAGATTTTATTCTGTCAGTAGCTATGTCACACTTGTTTCCCTCTCTGTGGCCCTACAGTATCTGTCACACAGCCATCTCCTGTGGAGGGCAGGAGTGGGGGGGGGGGGTTGGGCAACCTTTCTGGCTGGAGACTCTAGGTGTGTTCTCTAGGTGAGTGGTGAGCTGCCCCTGTCTCAAGCCTGTGCCTTTTGTCTTCCTAGTCTCTATAAGGACCAAAATCCTCAGATTGGAGCAGCTCAGTCAGTGCCACTGTCACTAGCCCAGGTGTATAAAGGCACTTTCTGGGAAACTAGCCAAGAAAATCTTAAAACAAAACTTAGTATTTGTGTTTTGACTAAAGCCACTTTGCAGATGAACTTATATCACATTCATTTGTAAGCCTCGGCTTTCTGCAGTAGTCTTCTAGATGCATAAAGGTCTTTGGTCAGCTCATCCTGGCCAAAGTTTGGCATGCTGCCTGGTTTTTCTTATACCAGACTGAAGCCTTCTCTTTAGCAGCCCCAACTTAGCTTCATCTTCTCCCTTAAGAGCACTGTTCACCACCATCCAGCCCAAAGCTTTATGAGGTGATTTCCATGTGTTACAGCACTGGAGCCCACAGGCCTTTCTAAGCACAGGTCTCCTGAGACTTCAACCTGAATTGTCCACACTGCAGTTTCTTCTGCCTTGATTCAATTGAACAGGTAGGTTAATGAGCTCTGTACTCCAGGGCTGTTGAGGGGTCTTCATGGCTGGGTTTAGTTTTGACTGAGTAATGACAGAACTGATGATCATACTGTCTGCTGTTTACATCACTACCTGGCTTACTAGCTAGAAATCCAAAAGTAGCGGGGTCCTCAGAGTCTTATTTCCCTTGAGTCTGTGTTCCCTTGTGTCTGGCCACTAGGGATGGCTGGCATCTAGGTAATGGGCAAGCCCAAATGTACTCAGAGTCCAGAACCTGTACTTAGTTGTGGAGTGAAAGCAGCTCAAGGGGTGAATGGTCCTAGGACTGAGAGCCTTTGCTCTGAGTGCTTGTTAACACTCGTCAAGCAGTCCTATGAACTTGGTCCTCCAATACAGGTTTTTCTAGTTCAGAGTCTAGCAGGAACACCTCTTCCCAACTTCCTAAAGTCTGGAGCAGGGATGTTAATCCAGAGAGTACTTGGGCTAGCTACTACAGACTAAGGCAGACTGATTGCTACAAGGGTGTAGGCACCTGCTTCCTTGGTTTTGCAGTCTCTTATGGATGCAGGACTGAACGGATTCAGTGTAGTTACTACTATTCTGTCGTCTCTGCCCTCTGTGAAACATACCTTGCTAATACTCTGGCAGGAACCAGGCAGAACAGAGAGAGAACAACTATTTGGCATGGACTGTGCTACATGATGTCTTCCTGCTGCTTACAAGGGTGGGCAGATGGCAAGTCAGAACATCTGAGAGGGGGTTGCACATTTACCTGCTATCAGTGCCACTTTTGTCAAGAGACTGACATACTGTGCCCACTGATGGGCACCTGTATGTTAATAGCTTTTCTCGATCTGTGCCTTTTAACATGTGTTCACTTCCATGGAAAGTGGGTGATTCAGAATTATTCAGAACTGGAGTTGAAGTTAAAATGCCTAAGATAAAGCCTGCTCAGACACTGAATGTAACAAGGGCTGCCAGTGCTCTGTTCTTCCCCAAGCAAGTTCCAGAAAACAGGTCCAGTGGGTGAAAGTCTATGATGTGGTCCTGCTAACCTGCAGTTAGTGCTTCAGAAAGATCTTGTCCCTAGCTCCTGTCCACACATCTTGGTTTCGTTCTTGTAGCCCCATATGAGAAGGCTGGCTACAGTGAGTGCTAACACCCACTCTTTAGCAGGGTTCCAGCACAAGTCAGGTTGCTCTGAGAAATTGGGTGGGCCAAGGGCAGGAGTGGTCACTCAGGGCACTGTTCTCTCTCCCATGCTTCTGAGTAGCTGGCTTTGTTCAGCTTTGCCAGGAAGGTCAGACTGTGTCATAATTGTTATTAAACAGAGAAAATGAGCCAACCTTTTTCTGGCCCCTGCTGACTATTGTTCTTTGAGTTGTCCTGACATAGCCCTTGGGGAAATTGGGGAGGCAGCCAAAGACATGCAGTGTCCTTGCAGACAATGTCTTCATTTCTGGTCCCCAGCACCTGCTTTGTGTTCTGATCTCAATGTGGACGGCTTTGTTCTCAGGGGGCCCAACTGCTGAGAAGTAGGGCTGGGGGTGATTTCGACAGTCTGCCTTTGGTGTGCTTCATGTCTCCCAGGAACAGCTGAAGCGACTATCCTGGTGCTAAGTGAGGGTCACCTGCCACTGCCACCAGCTGTGAAAGCAAACTAAGAAACAGCATATTCTGTCACATAGACCTTTATGGAGAGGGCATGTCTTGTGTGGCCTTGGTTGGCCTCCCACCTGCCTGGTCTACTCACTTTGTAGACCAGGCTGGCCTCACACTTGGGTGACCTTCCTGCCTCTACCTCCCAAGCACTGAGTTACAGGCATGGGCCACACCTGGCTGGAGTGTAGAAATCCTTCACCCGCGAAACATTTGAATAGAAACAGCCTTTGCTTTTGGTGTGGGCTGTGTGGTGGGAGGTGTGAGGATGGCCTCTTCTGTCTGAGTCTCCGGGCCTCTTAAGGTCCCCCATGGGGATGCTGCTATTTCCAAGATGCAAATTGCACATTTCCTAGATTTTGTATCTGCATATTTGGATAAGGGATGGGATGAGGGACAGAACTGCTTGTGTAGTTTGAATGGGCCTCTGTGGTACTTCCAATCTTTTAACTGTTCCTAAATAAAAATGTACAGACACTTCTTATCTGCTGACTTTATGTGTGAGAGTCAATTAATAAACAAAATTCTAAAATCCCTTCTATTGATTTTTGGGGGCTGTGGGTAAATCTGACCCTTAAAAATAATAGGTGTTGGGGCTTCCTTCAGCTCCCCAGGAAGATTCCAGTTCTTGGGATTCTTTGTCCTCTGCATTCCTGAACTCACTATGATGGCTTCTATGCAAAACTGCTGAATAGAAAGCAAGCCTGATCTTAGAGCCATGAACTATGGGGTGTGAAGGCATGGGCAAGTTTCCCTGTGTTCCTTTCTTTTTCTGGTGAGAGAAGAGTTGTTAGTGAAGCATGCTGTTTGCTATGGAGGACCCAAGAGCTTACTAGAGGAACAGTGTCAACCCAACCACCTCCAAGCCTTGCAGCAACTGATTGTTGTTGGGATAGCCTCACTGGCCATAAAGAGAAGGGGACTCCCAAAATAAAACCACGTGGGAGTGAAGGGGTAGCAGTTCAACAGCATCAGGATCTGCTCTTGATCTGCTCTTTCCCAAGGCCAGCTTAGGTCCTAAAGAAGTCGTGTGTTAACTCTAACAGCCAGGTCACTGAACTAACTAAACTAGTGCAATACGGTGGAACTATCTCTCGAGGCCTTGGTGGGCAGGTTCAGAACACACTGGTGGAGACGGCAGCAGCCTACAGAAAGCTGTAGTCTTCCCGGTAAGACACACTGACCCATGGATGTAAAGCCTCTGGGGATTTATGTCCTAGGTAGAGGAAGCCTCTAAGGGAAAGATGCATTTAACTGAAATGTAACGCAAGTCTGGGCTTGTTTAGGTCACTAAGTTGGTTTGGTGAGGTAACTTCACATCACTCAGCACCATTCAGTAGATCTGATACGGTCAGAGGTAAGGAATAAGTTGAAAGACAAGTGGCTGTTTAGTCCCACTCCTCAGCTGAAGTTCAGGGTGAGTCTGGCCTAAAGTGAGGCTCCAGCTCTTTTTGTTAAGGGCACACAGCTACCTGTGACTTTCCTTAGTAAAGGCCACAAATTGTTTCTGCCTTTTAACCATGGGTTTCAGTCCTATGGCAAGAGGCAGAATGCCTCTGAAGCTATAGGCAGTGCTCTTTTGTTAACTGTTTTTACTGGTAACATTCAGTGATCTCTCTTTACTTGTCCCTGGCCTGCTAGCCAAATGGAGACTTCTCTTGGCTTGTGTTCCTGGTATCACTGCCTTCCCTTCCAACCCCACTCTTTTGGATTCCTCTGCCAAAGCCAATGGTTCTCAACCTGACTTATCATTTTCATGCTCCAGGGAGCACGGCCCTGATAACAGCATTTCTCAGATGTACCTGAGGGTATGTTTAAACAGTGCTTGGCTGAGATTCTACAGGTCATAACTCGATGGGTAGAAAGCAATGTTAACCAAGCTGTCACATGAAGGGACACACTGGATGCACAGGGCAAGACAGCCACAAGGCACCAAGACACGGGTCTCCTAGAGCACTCAACAGTAGTCAGGTTTACCTGGGGATTTAAGTGATGAAACTGATCCTTAAATCTGCTCCACTGAGAAGAAAATACTACCTGAAAGGAAATATGGTAAAGGGACAAGACATGTGAATCACGTTCTGTAAAGCTGCTTAGAAGGCAGAGCTGAGCCTTTCCGGAAAACTTGCTCAGGAAATGAAAGTATCTTTTGAAATGAAAGTATCTAGTACTCAGCACCAAGCAAAGCTGTCATATGTCAGTACTGAGTACTAGAAAACATGGCTCCTACCTTCTCCTGGGCCACAAGAGTCAAGTAGGAACTCAGAGCTTCTGAGGGTCTGACACATTCCACCCACCATTTCCTGTGTGTGAAAGGATCCCTCCCCTCTGTGATGGGACAGGAACACTTTAGATCAGTAGTTCTCAACCTTTCTAATACTTTCTTTCGGCTTTTGAATACAATCTCTCATGTTGTAATGAACCCCAACCATAAAATAATTTCATTGCTACTTTATAACTTTGCTGTTATAAGGTAAATATCTGCTATGTAAGACATCTGATATTGGACCCCAAAGGGGTTACAACACACAGGTTGAAATCCACTGCTTTAGATGAAAGCTACAGACCCAAGTACTTATGCTATGTGACTTGAGCCAGCTGGTTCAGCACATGGTACACACTGCTTCACCATGGCGTGGTTCTGCCCTACTCCAGCAAAGCCTCAGGAAGGAATAGGCCTTCCTCAGCATGGTAGGCAGAGGTTCTGACTGGCAGCTGAAGAGGCAAACAGAGTAGCACCTGGCAGCACATAACCAAATGCTACTTTTTTGAAATAGGTTTCTGTGCAATGGAGACTGAGCTTGCCTCCTGGATGGGGTGGACTTCAGCAATACCATTAGAAGATGAGGTGGCAGAGGAGCCTCACGTTTTAGAGCCACAGGGAAGAGCTGTGTGACTTCCCAAGTCTCGGGGATATTATACCACACTTGCTTCTATTCTCAATCACCATGTTCTCTTTGAGCCCCCAAGAAACAAACAAGTTAAAAGAAAAAGGACATGAGGATGATTTATTTGGCAGTCAGATCTTAAGAGGGCAGCAGAACTAGCAAATGGCCAACCCTGAGCCCAGATGTGGGCAGTGGGTTTGCGTGTGCTGAATGCTGGCTATGCTGAGGCACCTTTGTACCCACAGGCCTGGGCCTCTGTTCTCAGAGCTGAGGCTTACCTTCCCAGCCTTCCCATCTCCTTTGCACCTTTTTACCAACTGCACAGAAACTGCACCAAGCAGCAGCTTCATTTGGTACCTACTGCCTGACTCCCCTCACCTATATCTCCATTCCTAAGGGAAAGCATATTGAGTCTTCCTTGCCATAAAAACAAAAAAGCTCACCAGGATAGACATTGCTGTTCTCTTCCTGCCCCTCCACCCTTCTTGACAGTGCCCTCTCCCAGTACAACACCCCATAGAGCTGCTGTTCCCAAAGGCTCTGTGCTGGGTCTTCCTTTCCAAGGCGAGGAGCAGGACAGAATAACTTAGTTACAATACCACTGAGAAGAAAAAAATAATACTGCTAATTTTATCATGATCCCCTGTATCTTTCAGGCTGGATAGTGTACCCAGCCACGGGCAATGTGCCCTTGTGCTGTGTCTTCCTCCTTGGGCAGAGCAGAGCCTTCTCCTTATAGGTCCTGCATTCCTCTGCCCTGGCTCCAGGGCCAAACTGCAGGCCATCTATTCTTTAACCCTGACCAGCTGTGGTTTTAAAGCTACAGGACAATGTAAACTTTGTTTCCCTGGCCCAGCAAGGCTCTTCCTCTTCTTCCTCCTCCTCCTCTTTCAGGAATGTGTCAGCAGCTCCTTGAAGCTTCCTGTGCCACCAACTGAGGCAACTTCGCTTTCCAAGGGGCTTCAGCCCTAGTCCTGGCCTAATATGGAAGGACCCACCTCCACATTCAGGGCCAGATGTGTGTGCTTAATTCGAGACACAGTACAGTTTTGTTTTGTTTTTTTGCCTTCACCCAGAGCTGGGCATGGAGGCCCAAAACAATACATCTCATTAATGGCTTGGTTTTGTCTAGACTTCACTGCCGGAATCCAGGCTCCAGGCTGTGAGACCAGGAAGGCTTTACAGTAGACAGCTCCCAGAGAACCCAGTTCAAGGCATTCCACAGGTGGGCAGCACCTGCTGCTCTCCAACAAGGTGGGGGCATGATTAGAGGCGGTTGTCTCCATTGACCCGAGTCCTTCTTGGGGCCCTGAACAGAAGTGAAGTGTCCTTACTGGCCTTGCAGCCAGACAGGACAACCCAAAGACACACAGTTATCACTTTTCCACATAGGAGAAAGCTGCCAAAGGATTGTTCTTTCTGGCTCCAGCACCCTTCCTCCAAGGTCCCACATTGGCCAACTTCCCCTTCATCGCCCTCACCTTCGTTCCCGACTGTCAAAATGGTCTGCAAGATGCTCCTGCGAGATGCGGAATTCTTCAAATGGCTGCTGGTATCTGGCTTCAAAGGACCCTTCCCGGGCCCGGGCATGAAACAGCTGGCTGGAGGCATCTGAGGCCCGTTCCCTTAGGGATATGCCACTAAAAGGACTGAGGTCACCATTCTCCTGCTCAGCAAGGGAAGTGTACAAAAGTTGAGGTCTCTTCTGTATCTCAGGGGCTATGACTGAGCTCTCTGCTCACTCTGCTGTAGTTACCTTAGCAGGGAAAATGTCAATCTTGATGAGCAGGGAGGCCAACTCCAGGTCTTCACTGTAGTTGTTCTTCAAAGGCACTGCTCTATATCCTAGGAGAAATACCTGACTTTCAGACTAACAGGTGTCAAGCAAGTGGATAAGCCCCATCCTGACAGCAAGACTTTATAAGGAAGATTCCTCACCTGTCTTCAGGCCTTTTACTGGGAAGGTAGCCTGAGCCAAGAAGTTCTGGTCACTAAACATGTCTTCCTCATATACCACAAAGCGCAGAAAGGCAAACTCTGGGTTACTGATCTGGAAATGGAAGGGCTTAGCGGGCCACACAGGGTTCAGTCCGTTGTCCACTGTGAAAGCAAGGACAAAAGCTGAGGCCACATCAAGGGGATATGACGACTGGTGGAGAGGTCTTTAACACCCCAGGGGAATGACTGGTAATGGGGGAAGACTGACTTACCTACAAACTCTGTCTTTTGCTTGATGCTGTCATACTCAGCCCCAGCCACCTCAATCTCCACAAAAGGACACACAATACCCCGGCCATTCTTTGGCAGATGCCTGGCCCCCAGCACCTGTGAGGCAGGCAGGCAGAGATGGAGTGATGAGTGTCTTCCTGCCCCCAACATCCTCCCAGCAGAGGCTCAGGGAGCATATCAAGGAGGAAATACACTGTGGAGGCAGTACGCCCCCTGCTGGACCCTGAAGGTGATGCCCATTAGGCCCCCCACTGTTCAGAGCAAACTGTTGGCTGTAAAAATCTGAGCTTTAGCTAGATTTTTCTAGCTAAAAAGAAACCATTCTTAACCATTTCATGTTAAATCCGTGCCTGTTCCAATGTGGGAATCTTTCAAATTATTCCACTTTTGGGGGAAAGTCTGGGAAGCAGCAGTCATATCCACCTATCCATCTGTGGCCATAGGATATCCTTCCTCTTTCGAGACTCTGTTGAGGCCACCCCTGCTGATTCCCATAGCAAGGGTTGAGCTGACCCTTTTTTTGTTTGTTTTTTGGATTTGGTTTTTTCGAGACAGGATTTCTCTGTGTAGCCCTGGCTGTCCTGGAACTTACTCTGTAGACCAGGCTGGCCTCGAACTCAGAAATCCGCCTGCTTCTGCCTCCCAGCGTGCTGGGATTACAGGCGTGAGCCACCACTGCCTGGTTGAGCTGACCCTTGATCACAGTTTTTCACCAGCTGTGCCAGGGAGCTGTACTCTAGGAGCTTAGAAAGGCAAACAGGCTGCTGGTCATGCTCCAGCAGGCCCGGGTTTTGCTTGGTCCTGCAGACAGGAGCCTGGCCCATCACAGGCCCCTCTTAGCATGTCTGCTCTGACCAGGATCTTCCTGCCAGGTAGTGACTTTTCATAGGATAGCCTTACCCTTACATCCTAACTCTTGTGCCAAAAACTGGCCAAGATTAGCCGTGCTACCCCTGGGATCCCAACCCTCACAGAGGACCTGTAGCTGGCTTTCCACTTCAGATGGTTCTACTTCAAGTTCAAGAATAGTCCAAGATGAGTTGCCTTCCCCCACATAAGGCAGAAATGCTGCTCACCTGTGGCTCTCTACCCTTCCTACTTGTGCCACCTGGTCCCTACCTTCTTAGGTTTAGTGTCAATATTCTTCATAACCCTCTCCCACCCTGAAACACCCAGATGAATATACCCACCTCAATGCAAATGACACAGGGTTCCAGACCTCGGAGACTGCTCTTATCAAAGGGGTCAAAGGCTTCGTCTCTCATGGTGCTTGGCTGCAGCACATAGCCACAATGCCCACCAGCCATAAAGAGGGCCTGGTTCATCTGCATAGGCTTGTCTGGAAGAGTGGGATTACAGTGTGTTCCAGTGGAACTGCCCTAAGTGTCTCTCCCCACCCACAGAGACCTCCTCACCTGGGGTCTGAAAATTGAGTGCTACAAGCTGGCTCCCACAGATCCACATGGGCAGAGGATCATAATTGGAGGAGTCCAGCCTTTGGCCCTTAGGGTAGATGCGAGAGAGTTGCAGCCGGTTGTACTGGAGGAACTTCTTGCCTTTGGCCTTGTTCACATACTTCTCAGCCTTGGTTTCCGGAAAGGAGGACATGTCCCGGTAACAAGCACGTTCTGTGCCAATCTCTGAGCCAAACAGTGAGAGCATGTATAGAACACCCCCTTGTGCAGTGTATGTAAGGGAAGGGTATACAGCCCCCTTGTGCAGTGTGTAAGGGAAGGTATTAAACACCACTTCATACCACCAGCCCCTCAGCACATGTGCACCACACCTGGCCCCAGCCTTACTCTCTTCATCAAAGGGAACAGGTCGGCAGTAGACCACAAGCTCGGAAAGCTCCAAGGCGATCTTCTTCCTCCTCTCCATCATCTTCCCCTCAGTAAGCTGGTGATACACACAAAGCCCAGGCTGAGCCCTGCCCAGGAGAAGGAAGCTCCTGCCAGCCTTGGGTACACACACACTCCAGGTGTTCTGAGGCCCGCTCCTCTCCTTGCACATTTGAAATACCAGCAGACACTAAAGAAAACAACTGGCTCCCAGTTTCATCCAAAAAATTATCTTTTCTTTCATCTCCACAGATACACTTGTTCCCCACCCTCTTGGGGTGGAAGAGTCACCATAACTTTAATCCCAAATGATCTCAAATGGAGCAAAGGTGGGCAAGGCCTTCCCAGTAATGCTATGATTATTCTTTAGCCTCATACTTCAGCAAAAACACTGCTTCCTGGTTCCCTGAAACACTAAGGCCTTAAGCCCACTTGGCAATGTGTGCGGTGCCTTAGCGGATCTTACCACCTCACGTCCTCATGGCCAATGCAACCTCCCTCCTCCCATTCCTCATCTTAGCTGCAGCCTGCTCAGACACTCCCCATGCTGCTCTTTGTAGTCTCCGCCTTCAGGGGCTCCTCTATTTAATCTTTCTTTTCATTCCAGGCTAGACCCAGGATCTAGCCCTTCAACCAATGGATTTTTTCAGTGCCTTGCCCTCCGGGGCACACTAATAGAATCCTAAGCATTGTATCTGTTCTGTCACAAATCTATTCACCAAATGCAATGGGGGGACAGCCTCTAAGGAGAAGTTCCCATACATCTCAAATGTTTCACCAGGCTCAACTTCCAGAAAGCTGGTCCTTCCAACAAATACAAGCTACCCACTATCCACAAACTCCAACTCCCACTCTGAACTCCCTACAACCCACTGCCATCCAACCTCATGCCACTAAAGGACCTCAATAGTGTCACTAGGAACATCTGCTGCTGCTAAAGCCAAAGGACACCATTCTTTACCATACCTCTGTGGCCCTCAGCATAGCAAAGTTCCACTGCTGTGGGTATCTGCAATTTCTCTGCCCCCTGTCCCAGACCTGTTACAAATGTTTACCTAAGCTCTCTCCCTACTTTTACCACCTCGTCTCTTCTAAGCCTGATTCCACTCCTGCTACCAGCCCAGGGCTTCTTTTACCTCCTGCCTTATACTCATTCAGGTAATTCCCATCCATCACAATCCTGTCGGTGAGTCTGTTCTTTTGGGTGCCTTATCTAAGCCCAGGCAACATCAGTTACCTTCTCTAGAGGAGCTAGCTGGGGGTTGGAGGCCTTGGCTCCTGGGCAGGCCCACATGTTGCCCTCACAGACCCCAGTAGCATCTTCTAAGTTGTGGCAGGTTCTCACCCTGGCATCTGCAGTCTGGGCAACTTCACGGATCTTTTTCACCCAGTCCTGTAACTCTTCCTGTGAATCAGCTGCAACATCTAGGGACCACTGAGCCACAGACGGCATGCTGATGGAGAAGACGAAGAGCCGGTTGTTTTTGCCCTCAGGACGAATGGCTGTTGGGGATAAAATAATACAGGGCTAAGAATGCTATCTCTTTGTCCTTTCTAATGCTGTGAACCCTTCAATATAGTTCCTCATGCTGTGGTGACTCCCAACCATAAAATTATTTCATTGCTACTTCATAATTTTGCTACTATTTATGAATCGTACTGTAAATATCTGATATGCAAACCCTGTGAAAGGGTCATTAGGCTTCCAAAGGGGTTGAAATCCACAGCCATAGACACTGGTTCAAAGGAATTCATTTCATTTCTCCTTGGCCATACTTATAAGCAGGCAAAACTGGTATATAGATCCAACTTACAGAGGCTACTGTAGCTCAGACATACCATAGTAGTTGTGGAACCAAGGCTCCAACCCAGCTGTGACTCATGCCCCTTCCTTGGAACCCTGCACTGTAACCCCCACCCTAACCCACCTCCAAGCTTCTGTGGTCTAAACCATCAGGACTGGATGTCAGCTTGTTGACATCTCTGCCAACTTTTGACTCCATTGTACCTGGCACAGGGTAAAATTTGGGGATGACAAAGGAGTCTGGGATTTCCAGAGTAGCCTCTGAGGACTAAGCCACTGGCTTCCTCTCCAGAAGCACCAGGAGGAGTCATGAGCTAGGAACCAGAGCTCACCGATCTGACAGGCTGGCACATCTAAGACCCCTCTCAGCAGGTCCCCCAGTGGGCTGTTCTCATCCAGGTGCTGTAGAAGCAAAGCCACAGGATGGGACGGTCAACATGGCTGCTGCATGTTCAACTCAGGGGACTGTTTGACAATCTTCTGGGTATATTCATCACTAGCCAAGCATGACATAGGTACAACAGAGACTACAGTGTGGCCACACAGGATGTGTGGCTCACAGGTGACAGGAAGGACGGTGTGATAAGACACATCAAAAGAGAACCTGGGGACAGGGAAACAAACCTGTGACACAGTGTGGTTCCAGACATACCTCCCTCTCCGGCTCTAGGACTGCTGGATTGATCATCTCTTCCACATAGTTTGAGGGGAACCACAGCTGCTTCTTTCCACCATAGTCCCCTCGCCACCTGTGGAAGCCACAGGGTACTGACTCCAGTAACCACCCCAAACTCTCACAGGATCTTCCTTAGGGATTCCCACACATAAGTTAGGCCAAGGCAGGCACTGCTAGTGAACATGAGACAGATACTCTCAAAGCATACTGTCACAAGTGATCTCAGTGCCAGCTCCACAGGGGCCCTGGACTCCTGTCCCACCATACCACAAGCTTTCTAGCCTGAACGGCCTGTCTCACCAGCCACCATCTTGCTTTTCCACATTCTGGATGATGGCACTCTTGGTAAAGGTCAGCTCATCTTCTCTCTGGGCCTTGTAGTCAAAGAGGGCTTTTACTGCACACTGCAGAGTAAGACAACGGGATTGTGTGGAGTAAAGCAGAGGGGCACTCCCCATCCCTTGACCCAGTGCAGCACATGTACATATATGTGCCTTATATATGGGCTTATGCTAGTGGGAAGTACCATTATTGGCAACAAGCAGGATGGAAAGACAGAGGGCTTTCTCCAAGGAAATTCTTGGCCACCCGGTAGAGTCAGGCTGGCACTCTGTCCAGTGTCTGATCCCAGAAGTCAGGGCTGAGATCCAGTAAGTGTAAGTGGACAGCCCTGTGTAGCTCCCTACATAGTTAGGACCCTCACTTGCCTCTGCTGGTACTTCTGGCTTAGAGTCAGGACAATCTGCTACATTAAAGAAAAAGTCAAAACCAAGAAGATCCTAAGATCTTCATAATGAAGAAAATGACTGGACAGTATGCCATCTGGCCCCTGTTCTACTACCCATGAAAGACACGTGGATCACTCTGAAGGAAGAGTGACAAAAGGTCAGTTCTAACCCACGCCCCGGCTATAAAGTGGTTGAGCCCTGGAGATTTATGGTCATTTGTGAACCACACATCTTACAATCTCTTGAGCCTCAGAAAACCACAACTAACACTTACTTTCTCCACACTTACCACAAAAGGGGCCAGAATACAGAAATATAAGCCCCAAACAGTAGGGGACCCCTCCTTCCTTGTGGCTTCCTGTGCCAAAGACAGATATTTACCTTGAAAGTTGGCATAGGGTTTGCCTCCACATAGAAACCAGGGTTGCGGCCCTCATAGAGTGCCCCATAATCAGGTTCCTGCAAACAGGACACATTGTGATCTATTACCACCCTAGAACTGAGATAAATGCAGCTGCTAGCTCCCACTTGCCGAATTTCTGAAGCGCAGCTGGCCTCTTCTATAGGACGTCTGCCCCAGCTCACTGGTCCCTAGCCTACTGGAATCCCCCTCCTCAACTTGTAAGGAGAGGGTGATGGTAGGGACTTGATCCCACACTCCTTTCTGCATCTTACCCTACATCTACCACTGTGGCTCCTGAAGACTCCGAATTACCTGCTGCTGAACTGCCAGCAGCACCACCACATACTTAATGATTTGTTCAGTGGCTGAACACAGGGCAGAAATAAGTCCAGCACACCTCTCCTGGCTTCAGCAAACAGCATGACCCTGACCAGGTTATATCATAAATGATGACTTTCAGCCAACCCTGTGTGGGATGCCTGCTTTCTACTAAAGCCACAACACTGGTCCAAGACCTTTGGCAACCTCTGCACTACCAAGCCATGGTCTTCCCTCCAGAGCCTTCCCCTGAACAGAACAAAAGCATCTATACAATTGCACTTAGCCTACCTTGCCCCACACACTCCAGACCAAGCCCATGTATGCACACTACAATCCACGTGAGCTCCCAGACTTTGCTACCTACCCCTTACTTATGGGGATCTTGTCTGAATACCCAGGCACAACTCAGGTGCCATTTCCTCCAGCTACACACCATGGCTCCCAGTTACTCCTAGAGCTCTCGTGTGAACTTGAAAACACCCCAAGGTGGGTTTTCAGCACATTCAGACAGTGGTACATTGTGCATGTCCTCTCACTATAGTGGCATATACCCTGCTCCCCAGCCCCCCAGCCTTCTCACAGCTGTCCCAATCTTCTCCAGTGCCTCCTCATTGATGGGGTAGCGCAGCTTCATTTTGCGGTACAGGGGGTGCTTCTCATAGTAGCTGATGAGATCAACCAGGCTGTCAAACTCAGAGTTCCCCAGCATCACAGTCTGGCCTTCCTGTTGTACTCGGCAGTGCTTGATCTTTCCCTCAGCCCTTCATAATGACAGGACAGTCAGCTAGGAAGATAGCCCAGACCCCAGCAAGAGCCCACAGCTGCCCAGCATGCCTCACCGGAAAGAGATGGCATATGAGTTAGGCTCGTTGCGTTTCCGCACCAGGAAGGCCCCATCCCGGGGCACTCGCATCAGCATATGTTCAGCCTGAGCTCTAGTCAGGCTTGCGTGGTACCACCTGAAAACCAACAGAGTTAGGCCCTGACCAGTCAGTCTACCATTATCTATCCCTCCCACCCCCCCCCGCCCCCCCACCCCCGCTCTGTCCCTTTCCTCACTCTTTGCTCTCATGGGCATTTGTCTGTGGAACAGGCTCTGAAAGGCGCATCTCAAACTCATTGCAGCGCAGGGGTACTTGCTGATAATGTGTGATGAGGTCATAGAGAGAGTCAAAGACAAGGTTATCTGTCAAGAAGAACTTAGGAGTCCCAGCATCCTGCCGGGAGTGGATACGGCAGTGCTGGACTTTCCCATTCCGCCTGAGGGAAGACAGGATGGAAGAGGCATCAAAAACCGGCCAGAGCTCCGAAGAATACATAACTAGGCAAGGCCTAACATTTCAAAAAGGGAGGCCATTCTCCAAGGAAGCTTGGAGAAGATATACATATCAAACACGCATGTTTAAGTTTCACACATGCCTGTCTAAGAATGAATTATGTTCTATGGAAAACCTAGACCCAAGGCTAAAATGTTAACCAACTATATCTAGGTACAGTCTATTGTACACACAGACTAGAGATAGGTATGGTGCTAGATGAGGGTTACCAAAAAGACAGCGTGTAGTCACCCACGAAGGTCTCACTTTCTCGCACTAGGAAGGAGCCATCGGGAGCCCCAGTCTCTATGCAGTACTCAGTGAGCAGGCGCTCAGCAATGTGTCGCCCGTCGCGCCCAGCCCCAAGCTTCCCGTGGAACCACTTCTCGCTCGAGTGCAGCTCTGTGCTGCCGCTGGCCTAGACAGGACAACAGCAAAGGTGGACCAGTGACCATCAAGTTCCCACTCGGCTGAAGCCACGCCCCCAACGATTCTACCTCCTTTGGCTCCTCTTCATCCTCGCTGCCCTGATCACTGCTGGTCTCCTCAGAGTAGTAGATCTTGCTGCTAGTCAGAACAAAGTAGTGGGGATACCACTCCTGGAAGAGACCGAAGCGGGCCTGTGAGCCAGAGTTCAGCACACTACCCCACCATGTCCAGGCTCAGCTAGACCTCACATGATTCACGGGGTCCTCCAAGTAGAGGATACCATTCTTGATGGAGTTACTGATGTCATTCTCAGAGTACATCACAGAGGTAGGCACCTCCTCATAGGCACTGCCCTCAGCCAGCTTCTTGTGCTGTGGAAGCAGACCAGGTCATAGCAAAACCATTCCACACCTGGCCCCATCTCCTAATACAAGACTTCTCCTACCATCGATGCCACACCTTAATAAGGATCTTCCTCTTGAGCTGGTTGGGAGAAGGAAGCCCATCAGCAGCAATGTCCACAGGCTTGGTCAGGAGTGTGTCGCCAAGCACCTTTCTGAAGTACTGAGCCATATTCCTCTGCTGGGCAATGCTACAGTGGTCCTCAATGGACAGGATGACTGGGTACCTGAAGGCAACGGGCCAGAACAGTGGCACTGCTACTAGTTATTCTGGTTCAAATCTCAGTTCAAACAGTTCCTTACAGAGTGAAATAATGGGGGTCAAGAAGAGAGGGAGCCCCTGAAGTTGGGGTGGGGGCATATCAGGAGGCAGCTGGGAGACAGTGGGAACCAAGAAGTGGCAAGAGTTACAGAAGGGAGCCCCTGAGTTGCTGAGACTGGCCTATAGGTCAAGAAAGATGAGAATTAGCCCCCAAATGCAGCGTGAGGATCCTTTCAGTGCAGTGGGGACTGCAGGCCTGGTCCTGCAAGCAACTGAAAACGGCTCACAGGAAACATTCTCTTCTGGGCAATGAAGGAAAGGAAGATAACCTGAAACCACAGTTACAGGCATGTTTTCTTGAGAATGAGATGCACTTCAGTGCTAGCCAGAGCTGCAGGGAGCAGAGGCAAGAACTCAGGAAACTGGCTGGTAAGTGCAGAGGAGACAGGAGGAATGGGGGCAACCGGGGAGTGAAGGAACCTTCTGGAGGTTGCCCGTGACCTCCACACATACTCACTCTGAAGCTACGAAAGCATGCTCCTTGATGGTGTGCAGGACATCTGAGAACTTGATCTTGGTGGTCAGAGTATGCCCATGGTAGATGACTGGCATCCCATCCGGCCCATCCCAGCAGTCCACTAGGGAACGATATCATGGTCAAACAGGCAGGCCTCTCACCTTCCCTCCAAACCTTAGACCCAACATACACTCAATGCAGCGACAGCCCATCCTCAGGCATCGGGCATAGGCTTCCAGGGAGGACTCGCTGGAGAACTGGTCCCCAGTCAGGTACCTGGATAAGCAAGGAGAGGTACATACGGTCTGGCGGGCCTTCCTCCCTCCTTAAGAAAAGGCTGGATGAACAGAAAGAGGCATACTCACGTATTGTGTGAGGAAGAGATCCAATAGTGAGAGAGTGGGTTGTTCATGGTGTCTGGGCACACAGCATCCAGCTGTGAGTTCCACACACTGTTCTCTTTGGAGAACAGAAAGGTGACAAGCTACAAGAATAAATGTGGAGAAGGTGAATGAGTGCTGGCTACCACTTGGGGATGGAAGTAGGTATACAAGAGTGTGCTCGGTCTCAGGCAAAGTAGGCAGTAGACTGCATACACGGCTTTTAGAGCGCAGGTCGGCTCTGGTCACCCTGCCTGTTTTCTCTAACAGAATGGTGGGAAAGGTGAGGCTCACCTCATCTAAATAGAAGTATGGCTCCTCAATCTCTCGCAAAGGGTCTCGAAGGAAGCTGAGCATAAAGTCCTGCACCTGGAGCCGGTCGACAGCCCACAGCTCCTGCCAGGTAAAGAGGAAGTCATGGAAGAGGCCACCAATGATGAACCCACCCTGCAACCAACCTCCCTGGCCCAGCCATACCCCCTGGTATTCAAGAAGGAACTGCTGGAACTCAGAAAGGGACACCTGGCAATGCTCTGGCCGCTCTCCAGTCCTGCAGAGAGAAAACAGTGTCTAGCAGATGGCTGACTTGATCAGTAGACAAGGGCCCTGTCTAATGTAGATACCCAGTGGTTTGTTGTGCTCCATCCCCACCCACCACTTCCCACCTGGATCTGAAACCACCCAGAGAAAAAAGCCCAATTGCCTGTTCCAAACCAAACCTCAAAGTGTTGTTTTCCAAGAAGGGAAGGTCCATCTGCAGAGAACAGAATCTGGTCAGGAGGAGAGCCCTGGGAGACCATGCAGGAAAGGGGCTCTTAAGAAAAGGTTAGGGAGGATGGCTGGAGCAATGGTACCCAAAAACTCCAAAGCAGGACTGCAGGGCTATGAGAGGAGGCAGAGGAGTTGGGCCAAGGGCAGGAGAGGGTGAGAGGCTCACACACCGTCTTCTGGGCGCTGTACATGAGGCTGCGGTACAGCTGAGCAAACTGCCCGTAGGTGATATCCCCGCTACGCTGTTCAAGGTCCTACATAGTACAGAGCAGGACTGCCAGTCAGGACCCTTATGAGGAGTCACTGGCCTCCCCTGCCTGGCCAGAAGATAGTCCAAAGTGTCCATTACCGTCAGCCGCTCTCGGAGGAAGCGCATATTGGGGACCCGGTAGTTGACCTGTGACAGCATGTTCTTCAAGTCCTTGGCTGATATTCTAAGGAGAAAAAAACGATTCCCTTTTGACTTTAGGCCACATCTACCTAAGGATGGACCTTAAAACACCTATACTCTGGGAACCTGCGGTCTTAAGAGCAACACTGTTTCAAACTTCATGGTGTGATAGATGGAAGGAAGTTCCTTTCTTTGGGTCTCAGTTTCTACATGTGAAAGAGAAAAAGCCCAATATTCCAGAGGTGACCAAGCTCAGGAAAGCAAGTCAGGCTAGGGTGGGGTAAAGAACAAGCTATCTCCAGCAGTTGCCCCCAGCTCAGATCTCCTGCCTGAACAGGACAGGGCAGTGTCCACTGCCACTAACTGAGATATCCTGGGACCCACAGCCCCCAGAACAAGCAGCAGGGAAGGAAGCATGGACACCCTTAGCCACATATAACTGCTGCTGTCTGAGCACACTCCTGAGACTGGACAGTAAACCAGCTCCAAGAAAAGAACTCAGTCAGAGAGAGGGACAGAGTGAAGGGGGCGTGGGGGGAGAAATGGAAGGGGGAAAGGTGGAGGGAAGGAAAGGAGGAGGAAGACAGAGATAGAGAAGAGAGTGCACGCTACCCTCCAGGCAAGGCAGCTCGGCTGACCACAGGACTAGTAAGATAGAAAAAGATGCTCTCCTGGGAGGACTAGGTGCTGGAAAGAGGGAGCACATACTCTTGTGGCCTAAAGCCAGGCAGGAAGGACCAAAATTCCCTAAGTAAGGCTCAGATCTTCACCAATAGTAGAATGTTCTAGAACAGTAGTTCTCAAAGTAATGCTGCCACCCTTTAATTCAGCTCCTCCTCATGTTGTGGTGACCTCCAACTAGAAAATTATTTCCTCACTACTTTATGACTGTAACTCTGCTACTGTTATGAATCCTAGCGTAGATATCTGATCTGCAGGAAGGCTTGGGTGACTCCTAGGAAAGGCTCATTCAACATTCCCAAAGGGGTGGAGACCCACAGGCTGAGAACCAACGCTCTAGAGTCAGTGTTCCGCAGGGAGCATTAGGTCACCTGACCCTCAGTCAGCCAGGAAGCTGGTCAGGGGCCCATATTCACCAAGGAGACACGGGCCTCTGTCTCCTCCCTTCCCCATCATCATAAAAACACGCTGCTCTTTCCACCCTGCTGTGCTTACTCTGTAATCGTTGCCCCTTCCCCTCTATGTAAAAATCTTTTTTTAAAAGATTTATTTATTTATTTTATATGAGTACATTATTGCTATCATCAGGCACACCAGAAGAGAGCATCAGATCCCATTACAGATGGTGAGCCACCATGTAATTGATGGGATTTGAACTCAGGACCTCTGGAAGAGCAGCCAGTGCTCTTAACCGCTGAGCCATCTCTCCAGCCCTCTGTAACACTGATAGGACTCGCCTGCACTCCCTTTATGCCCCTGAGCTGCTCACCACGGGCTGAAGCTCCTCCTCCCACAATGCTGTTACACATACGGGTACACATACTCCTCTTCCCAGCTTCTCATGTAGAAGAAGGCTGGAGTTGGCTGCTGGGCCTCTTCCCTTTTCTTGCTATCTGGATCCATGAGCTTTTATCTAGGACCCCAAAACTTTCCATTTCACCTGTCCTCCCTGTGTTACTACCTCCAGCCCCACCTCCTCATTTGAACTCATTCTACCAGCCTGGTGACTCCACACCTCTCTACCTGGGCATCATATGCACCATAAAACTTACACCCACACCGGACCCTCAGCTCCCACAGCATGTTCCTCCCACTGTCTCTTGTCTCAGTCAATGGCAACATTACAGTCGCTCAAGTCAAACACCTATTGATCTCTGACTTTAAACAATATAGCAGCCTCTGCATCAGCTCCTGCCTCCAGGTTCCTGCCCTGTTTGAGTTCCTGTCCTGGCGTCCTTTGGTGATGAACAGCAATGAGGAAGCTAATTTAAGCTGAATAAACCCTTGTCTTCCCAAGTTGCTTGTTCGTGGTGTTTCACTGCAGCAATAGTAAGCCTATCTAGGACACCAAGGAAACTCCTAAGTCAGAGCAGGCCATTCCTCTACACCTCCCATGGCTGCCTGCCTCTGGGGACTATCAGAGGGCCTGGCAACAGTGCGAAGCTGCACTGACAGCATGCCATCTGGCCGCTGCTCCCTCCAGCTCCTGGTCCTCTGGCTGCATTGCCAGTCACACCTCTAAGACCTAGAACCAGCTCTGTTCCCTACTCTCTCTCGGCAGCATGGACTACTTTGGTGTCAGGCCCCCTAACCCCTCCCAGTGTAACTCAGTTGTCTGGGCCCTCTGGCTCCAATGCTCTGGGTGCCTCTACCCACTGGTTAGGCATCCACCTCAGCTTAGCACCTACCGATCCTCTCGGTTCCGATCCACTGAATAGAATTGCTTCCGGAGCCACCTGAAGAAAGAAAGAAGCCTGAGGTAAGGGACTCTTCTCCAGCTAAGTTAAAGCCTGGGTAGGAGAGCAGTTACTGTCTGCACAGGGGACCTGAAATCTCTGCCTCTTTTCCCTTGGTTCCAAGACAGCCAGTTTTAGCCACATGAAGACATGTCTCACCTCTCAATTTGCAGGGGTGTGGCAGCCTGCAGTGTATCCTCCATCAGCCAAGATAAGCCCTTGATCCACATGTTCACTTCATCCTCAGATGTGGCTGTGAGCAGAGCAACGGCTAAGCCAAGGGCACATATCTCCCACCAGAGCAAGTGCAGCTGGGTTCCCCCTTCCTACAACCCCCTCCTCCTCTAAGCCGTGTTCCACCTTGCAGGCTCAGGGTCTTCAGGCGGAATTCCATTCCATAGAGGATGACAAAGCAGTGTGACTGATCTGGCCGGAAGGCAGGGTCTTCTTGGTAGCGGTCAAAGTCCCGAGAAGTCTTCCCTGGGCGGATCTCCTTGATTTCACGAATATCAACTGGGAAGATAGTAAAGGTCAAGGTCAAGCGAAGGTCCTCACAGTCAGAATCAAAAGATGCAGAGCCTGCTCTTCTCAGTCACTTCCATACCCTCCCTCTTCAGGGCCTGAACCACAAAGAGACAACCCTTTCTCTGAGACAGACTGAACCCACTCAATTACCCCAGGTGACAGAGTTGGGCTTATCTAAGAGTAGACCCTTCTGTTGTTAAAGCCGAAGGCTTTTGGGGACAGGGTGTTACCCCTGCCCTATCTATGTTCCATCGCTGGAAGGACAGGGTACACACTTAGACCTGGAAAAGAACAGGGATCCCCAAAGCCGCCAGTTCCTTGTGGATCACTTTCTAACACAATACATATGCAGACTCAACTGTAAAGTCCTAGAGGCTGGGTTGGGCAAGTCTAGATTGGTCTCAGAATCCCAGACAGAACCTTGGATCAGGTCGAGAAAACTGGTAAATCCTAAACTGACCCACAGGCATGCCCACACAAGTCTTAGAAAGAGTTCTGGTTTAGGCCCCGGCTATCTAAGAGTGTCTGTGCTGAGCGGCTTGGTCTCCTTATCTCGGTTACAACTATTTCCCTAATTCACAAACACAGGCGCGGCAGGTACAGGAGCCTGAGGTAAAGATGGGTATTGGCTACTAACCTGAGTGACTGGCAGAGTAACTAGGCTAGTGCTTCATTTAGCTCCTTCCAGTTGTAGTCTTACCAACTAAAGAGCTAAGTAAGTGTCTGACTCAGTTTCTCAGGGCAAAGGGGTAGTAGGCTGCAAGGACTAGAATCTGACTCTGCATCACCTTAACTGTGAGTCTGAGCAGAGACAACTGCCCAGAATCCACTGCTACACTTATAAAGGGTGCTAAGAACAGCAGAGAGAACGTTGGCGAGACCAAAAGTGGCCCCGAAAGCATGGGAACTGTGTGCCCCACAAGAAGGGAGCTGTTTCTTGGCCAGCACTTGCTCAGATTGGGCTGTCAGCCCACTCAGGTCTGAGAGCTCCCGCTACACCTGCCCTGCTGTCCATCCACTCCATCCTGGAGCTAGCTGGGAGCCTGAAGAAAACACTCAGCCTAAGAAGAGAGGTTTGAGCTTTCCCTCAGCTTGGGAACTTCTTAAAATGTTCTGACCAGTCCCCCTTTTGAGTAAATTCCCCTTAGATCCTAGTTCTAAACACCAGAATGGATGGAACATCCCAAAGGCTTCAACCAGCACCTGGAAGGCCTCGCCTTGTCCCTTGGGCTAGCCAGTCATCATAGTCGGCCTGCAGCAATGGCAACCCCGGCCCACCCCCAGCTCTGCTTCACAAACAGCCCCGCTTTACCCAGATCAACCCTGTCCCCTCATCAAAGCCTCCAGGTCTCTCCTCCAGCAGGAAGTCTGACCCTTCCTGTTGGTGGCCACAGTTCTCACCAACTAGCTTTCCTTCCTGACTCTTCTGAACCATAAAACATCGTTTGGAACCTGGGCCTGTAGGCCCACTCATGTTCCTCCTGTGAATACCCATTAACCTACCATGAACCCACTCCCTTTTCAGCCTTTGAGGGTCTCAGAGATTTACCTTGAGTTTTCGTCTTGCCCTCTCTCTGATCCTTCCAACCCAAGTCAGGCCTACAGCAAGAACAGCAAATGTTCCTGTCCCATTGCATCCTGAGTCCTGGCCTGGCCAGTTCTACCACTGGATTGTCTCCTACCAGAGATCCACATGGGAAGCTCCATCCTGCAGTAATCATCCAGTCAGTGCCTCAGGCTGCTAAGAAGTAAATGTATATTCCTCACACTCCACGGGAGGCAGAGCCCCATCTGGTAACCACAGAATGCAAACATGAGAAAAATGCAGGCGCATGGCTCTGCCAAATAACAAGGCAGTAAAACAGGATGGAGTAAAACAGAGGTTTTCCACTCAGTTCTACATGAGGGTGGGAGAGCTGGGTCAAACCCACAACTTGGTAACACAGTTTCTAAAGGTGGAAGGAAGAGCTTCCATTAGGAGGAAATGCCTACATCACACACCACACAACCACCAAAAACTCTGCCCTTTGAAACAGAAACTGGAATATTCTTCCAGTGCAAAGCTATCATTCCCCTCCTACACATTTGCCCATGTGTGTGCATGCACACACACACACACACACACACACACATACACACACACACCTACATGACCCACAGTTAAGGTCTTTCCTGATACTGCCCCCACAGGCTGTACACAAGAAAGTGTATACACACGTGGATGGTATATGCACACACATATGCACATATGTGTATATGTGCACAGAGCCAGTAGGCCCAGGTGAGCTCTAGCCTGCTCTATGTTCTAGATACATTTGCGCAGAGTCTGAAGTTAGAACAGGCATTGATTAAATAGGAACCAGGAAGGCCCAGAGCAGGGAGGCCAGGCACACCATCTTCTAAGCCCACTGGCCACACGGATCCCTTCTTCCTCCTCCCATAAGGAGACACAGCATGGCCCTGATGCCCTCTAAGTCTATGAAGTCAGAAGCAGATTGAGAAGGACCTGACAGCAATGAAATAGCCTGTTAGGCCATGAAGGCACAGTCTGTGTCTCAGGGCAAACACACACACACACACACACACACATACACACACACACACACACACACACACATACACACACACACACACACACACACACACACACACACAGAGAGAGAGAGAGAGAGAGAGAGAGAGAGAGAGAGAGAGAGAATGAATGAATATGTGAGTCCAGGCTCATTCCCAGAAGGTGCCATCACAAGGAAGAAACCCCCTCATCAGACACAGCCTCTGCTTTAGTTGCAGAAGAGGAGAGGAAAACTGCCAGTCCAGCCACTGTCTGGGTGAGACCTTCTGTATGTCAGGAATGACTCTGTGTGTGCAAGTGCATATGTGGGTGTGTTCACAATTGCTTATTCATTCCCTATGCCCGGAAGACCCATAAGCCAGCATTCCCATCTTACTAACAACTATGGGAGAACAGCATTTGGAGGAACATTAGTGAAAACCTAAGTCCAGGATACCGAGAGGCCCTGACATCAAGCAGCTGGGAAGTGAAAAGAAGATACATACTAAAGACAAGGGCAGATCTCCACAACCGGGGCCCATGATATGACAATGGCCCACCTGCAGGCTTACCATAACCTCAATGGGCACAGTCTAGCTAGCACAGCCTGTCAGGAGCTTTGATATATGCACTCCTCTAAGGACAAGGGCTGTGGGCCAAGTGAGAAGAAGGCTTACCCAGGCTTTAGGAATGGCCTGGGCTGCCTGGGAAGAAAGAGACACCCAGTCCTTCACACTTAATCTTTATAAACTCTTATAATGAAATCAAGACTTGGTTTTTTCTTTTTTTACTTCTGTTTTTGTCTTTTTTTAAACATAGATAATCCTGGATCTTGTAGTTCTCCAAATTCAGCCTCCAGAGTGCTGATATTGCTAGGTGTGAGCTATCATAACAGGCTCTTCTCAAAAAGATTTGAATAATGAGAAACCACACCTATGCCAGGGACTAACATCACAAGGTAGCCCTAAGGCTAGACAGTCTAGTACACACCAGGCAGAATCCTGGTGGTCTGTGCTCCTCAGTGCCCCTAGTGGAGACCTTCCTACTCTTATCCTTTCAGAAAGTCTGCCCTGACCAGATAAATGTTCCTGAAGCTGCAGGCCTAGCAAGAAGAACCAAGAACCACAGGGCCCTTCAATTCCAGCTGTGAGGTCCTGGTAGTCCCCCACACTTTCAGATTTAGTTTCCCAAGCTGGAAAACTGAATTCTTCACAATATAAGGGCCTTGCTGAGAAGCACCTGTCTGTCAGTGTACCTGGTGACATGGGTCATAGGAAAGACAGCCTTGGGGAGATGACACAGTTGCCTGCCAGGGCTCTGCTCAGAGTACAGACACAAACCTCTAAGGTTTTTTTTTTTTTTTTTTTTGAAGATAAAGGCCACCAGGAAAAGAAGCCAAGCAGTTACTTCCCAGCTCACAATTAGGCCTTACAAGATGAGTACTCTGTGGGGCATAGGCTATGCAAACATGAGCTAAGATACTATTTCTTGAGTCTGTAGCAAACCCCACAGTGTATACCCCACAGGTATAGTCCAGAAAAAAAAAAAAAAAAACAGATCTGAAATTGCAAAGATGAACTGTTTTCCTTTCTGGATTGTCAAAACAAGGCTATCAGTTAGGGGTAGTAGCCTCTACCCAAACACCCCCTGGAAACACCCCCCATCATTTCCATCTTCTATTTTGGCTTTGGTAGGAGTTGAAATGTGCTTTCTGCCTCTTTAAGATCAGAGGGAGATGAGAAAGACTAAATGTGTACAATGTCTGTATGATGAGCAGGAACTCTGGGAAGGCTGATGTTCTCTTCCCATCTCCTTTCCTCTGCTCTGCCTTCCTCACCCCAGGGACAGACTCCTAATTCGAGACCCTGAGACTAGAGGTCAGCCTTACTCTGAATGCAGCATCTGGATGATACTTGCACAGACAGCAAGAAACTTTAGACATACCAATGTCCCTCTAAAAGACTTCTCATCTGGGGGAACCCAGATGAGAACTAACCCCACACACTCTGACAGCCATGAAGGTGGCGCTCAGGGCTAGGTGAGAGTCTGCTTCTTCTGTAGAATAGGTTCTTACTCCTCAGACAGGACTCAACTGAGTAGGCAGAAGAAACAGTGCCGTCACAGGAACAAGCTGAATGGCAGACAGCCAGTCTGTAGCCTAGAAAGGGGGAAGAGGGCTTTTCTGGTGCTTGGTTCATGAAGGCAGCTTCTTCCCAGACATCAGGCTGTGCACATGCCTGTCACCAGCTCTCTTGCCCATACTGTAGAACAACCACGCTGTGTATCCACTGCAGATGTTGTTGGTAATTATTCTATAATCCAGTCAGAGTACACCAGCAGGAACACCAGAGAAAGAGAATAAAAAGAATAGGGCACTAAATCTTTTTAGGGGTCTTTAGTACACAGGCCGGGGAGTCAAGCCACAAAACCCCAATCCTTAATTCAGATCCACGACTCTGGGCCAGAATTCCTGTCCTAGCATTTCCACCTTCAACAAAGCCACTTTCCAAACAGCCCCACAGATGAATATCCTCCACGGGGTCACATGGTGAAGAGAGGGCGGTGCCAAGTCCCACTCTCCTTCCTGTCCTGTACGGAAAGCAGCTGCCGCCACACCAGCAACTGTAGAAGAAGGAGCAGTGGCCCCTCCTCAGAACCCCAGAAACCAGTTTACACTCACAGGACACTGCCTCTACCACCTGACCAGAGAGCAGCTCAGCCGAACTCTGCATTCAGCTTCTTTCCTACCTTGGTAAACAGGAAACAGCCATTCAGACAGCTGGATAGAGCTCCACATCTCCCAGTACATGGGACTTGCCGTGCTCTGTACAAACTGCTTCATTACACAATCCTCACCAATACACAAGGCCACCTAGAGACCAGATTCCAGATGACTTTCCCGTTTAGGCAAATGAGGAATGGGACCCAAGGAGGTCTGTCTCATCAAATGGTGATTCCTGGCAGATAGGGGTTCTGGAGAGTCCTCATGGTAGTACCAACACTGATAAAGGGTATATAGAGAAAAAGAAGGGAGATCACAGAACGCTTCATACTGCCCAGGCAGCCCTCTTTCCTAAAACATAGTTTATTTCAAGTGGTAACAGCATATATAAGTTCCAAAGGAAGGAGGAAAGAAGGAAGAGAAAGAAGACCCCATAGGGAACACAGAGTCAGAAGAGACCTCAGTCACCTGAAGCTCATTTTACTCAGTCCATGACTCTTGTCAGTCTACCTGCTCCACCCCAGGCCCTAAGTTGGGTCTTGGGGAAACAGATCAATGGGCACTGAGTTCCTGCCCTTCAGAAAATCCCAGCCTGATGGAGGAAACAGATGGGGAAGCAGATAACTATGAGGTCATGCAAAGAATGGAACAGTAGGGAGACATCTGTGGTGCTGTGTGTGCACAACCTCCCTTCTATTTGGTGTTCTGTTTTTTACTTTTTCCACACAACCTTACCCAGCCTTTCCTGCTTCTCTGTGTGCTAAAGTCCGACCCAATTAAACCTGGGCCACAGCTCTCTGTCCTCGTGCTCTGCTTTCTCCTCAATGACAGTCATGCCCACAGCTTTAATTCCTTCTGGTATATAGACAATTCACAAAACATCTCTAGCCTCTACATGTCTGGCACTGCACTCTAAGTGTTTTCACTTTCTATTCCTATCTGTCCACCTAAGGAACACACACACACACACACACACACACACACACACACTTCAAAGCAAATATTATCTTCTCTCACCTAGGCTTCTGGCTATGCTCCTTCTCATAGACCAACATTATGAACCGAAAACTTCACAACCACCCATCACAATTCTCTTTTCTCAAGCCTAGCAAAATGGTTCGGCAGGAGAAGGCACTGGCTGCCAAGCCTGACGACCTGAGCTCCATCCCCAGGACCACATGTAGAAGGAGAGAACCAACTCCCCCAAGTTGTCTCCTGACCTCAAAACATACTCATTCTCAAGTTTTTTTGATTTCTGTTTCTCATTAATCCAACACTGCTAGCCCAGCTGACTGTTACTCATGATGAGCAGCTGTAGGACGGAAGTGAGGAGTTAGAGCTCAGCCATGGAGGAAGAATTGGGGTTGCCCCGTGCTAACAGGCTAGGTTAAACACCCAACAGGCATTTCTCAGAAACTACAAAGCACAGAGGCTGAGGTGATGCCTCTGCAGGTGGGGAGGGCGGCAGCAGCAGGAGTGGCATCTGGTGTTCTGTCACTCATCTCTGGCATGTTTGCTATGCATATTACATCAAGCTCTTAATTAAACTGAGCTGTTTCATCCTAGCAACTAATACTGTGAAACAAGTCTTAGGGTTCCCATTCCCCAAGCAAGGACACTGAGCAGAGTGGCTAATGATCCTACCCAAGGTGACAGTTGGCAAGTAGCAGAGCCAAGGATCTCAAAGCCAAGCTGATGTGCCCCTGGCTTGTGCTCTGCACTGCCTTGGGATCCCTGTGGGAAGCAGCCAAGTGGGAGCAACACAAGGAGGATGGCAGCACTCCAGGCTGCTTTATGGCACTCCCAATAAAAGCCGTGTGTGTGTGTGTGTGTGTGTGTGTGTGTGTGTGTACATGTGATGTGTAAGGGTGCACACATCCTATAACACTTGGGAGGTCAGAGGACAGCTATGGGTTCCAGTAATCAAAGGTTGTCAGCCTTGCACGGCAAGTGTGTTTACCCACTGAACGAGCTCTCTCTCAGTTCTATGTGTGTTCTAGAGCTGTTTGGCTCTTTTTTATAAATTCCTTGAGGACACGAACCATGTCTGTCATCTTCATGGCTCCATACCTAGCAGAAACTTAACAAGTGTGAAAGGAAAGAAAACTATAATGAGGGTCTTTCTTGGCTGAGCCACCTGTTCCTGCCAGCAGACTAGTGAGACCTCACATCCCGGGCTGCCTGTGGGCCTCTCTGCTGTTCTGCCTATGCATGCCCCTCCCAAAGGGCAGAGGACAAGCAATGGTCAGGAGGAGAAGGGAAAATCTGGGCTCTCCCTACCACAACGAAAACCAAGCAGATTCAGACTGAAGAAGAGCTAGAGAGAGAAGAGCTAGGGAGGTGGACGGGTTTCCCTTGCCAAAACTACTCAGCATATTCTTTTACCTCTTGCTTGAACAACAGAAGGACACAGGGGTTAATTCCCAATGACAAAGGGAGTCATCAAGTTGGAGGCTTGGTGACAGCAGACTTAGTTCTTTATACCCCAGGACGTTTGTTTTCCTGCTTTGAAGCTTCATGGCCCAGCCCCTCCATAGCACCTGCCACAATCCCTCAGTCCTGCCAGCCAAAGCTACTCCCCTTTTGCTTCCTAGAAAAGCAAGGCCCCAGAGAAAGGGCTAGCCTCTGTCTTCAACTACCCGTGACCCCATCCCGTTTTACTCACCCCATTCCCCACCAATACACATCCATACTAGAATGAACTTCACGTGTCTAGTGTAGACCAGTTCTCAGAGTCGAAATCAGTACAACCTCTCGGGAGCAGTCTGACACCAAGTACTCTCATGTCACTGCTGGACTCAAGAGGCCTACCACAAAACTGATAAAGTGCCACTGTTCCCTTCTGAGCCTCCCTGGTAGATATGCTAAGTGGTCAAAAGAAAGGGCCCAACACAAGCATATTATTACACTCTTCTACCATTGTGGGTGAGAAAGACTGGAGTGGGAAGAGAAAAGCTGCTTCAGTATGTAAGGCATCAGGTGAGATCAGTAAGTGGTCTCCAGAGCCTTAGCAAAGGACCATCACTGCCTGCATCAACCCTCTAACCTGTCAAGGTGGGAACTTTCTACCTGTGCTGACCTGCCACCACCTGAGACTTAGAAACCTGAGGGCTAACAGAGGCTTCCCTCTGCTCTTTCTCAGGCTAACCACTCTATTAATTTAGGCCCACTATCTGGGCCTGGGGATCGAATCTCCCCAGCATACACTCACACCTCCACACACAGCCAGAAATTATATTGTCAAGGCCTTACTCTTACCACAGATACGGCAAAGCCAAGGATTCTGTGACTCTCAGGTACACATGTCCCCAAGAATCACTGTATAAGACTTTTTTCTCAGCCGTATCTCCAGGAAGTCAACCTGAAATGAATGCCCCACTTGAGCTGAAGAAAAATTAGATCCACAAACGAGTGGTATCCAACTTGCTGTGGGCTACCTCTCGCCAGGCGGGTGGGCGGGCGGGCCAGTGTGTGCTTCATAGTGGCTATGCCCTGCTTCAATTCAAGAGCCTCCACCCCAAGCTAATGTGTCAGTCAATGGGGAAGAGACGATTCAGTACAGGATAGGCTGCCAGAAAGATCTGGGCCCTTGGGCTCAGC
Source organism: Apodemus agrarius (assembly GCA_964023405.1). Classification (NCBI taxonomy): domain Eukaryota; kingdom Metazoa; phylum Chordata; class Mammalia; order Rodentia; family Muridae; genus Apodemus; species Apodemus agrarius. The sequence continues at coordinate 18,855,360 of OZ030008.1, forward strand.
CCTCAGCACCTAAGTCAGTATTGTCTCCGGTGAGTCCTGTTTCTCATCTGCTGCTAGATCTCAAGCTCCCCAGGATTGAGGACTGTGCCATCTCTTTTTCTTGCTTACCTAACTCCTCTCTGCCAGGCCTGGGCTCAATAGAGGAGATGCCAGTCTTCTGCTGGAGAAAGCCTCGCCCATTTACTCCTGAATTCTGCTGAAGCCAGGGCCTCTGGCCAACATGGGAAGGGCAAGAGCCGGAAGGAAGCAGCAGAGCCTATCCACAAAGCCTCTATGCGGCTATAAAAAGGAGCCCCTCTCTGCTTCCCCCAGGATGGGCCTGGTTCCTAGGAGGTGAGAGAAACGTACAAATACTTGTGCCAGGCACAAAGCCACTACGGCCTCTCAAAGGCTAACCCAGCACTACCTCGGCCCACTTCTTGAAAGGAGAGTGTGAGAGTACCGAACACTGAGCCAAGAATGCAAGTAGAGACTCTTAAGATCAACCCCATGGTGCCCTCCAACTCTCCTCACAGCAACCCAGCACTCAGCACATGGCCCAGTACTCCTTGCTCTCAGGGGGCCAACAAGCAGATTCTCTAGAAGCCTCTAGGAGCCTGGGGTTCCAATTCTCTGGAGCTGTGGGAGCAACCATGATAAGATGCTATAAGAAGCACGGATTCTGAGGCTACAGGAGAAACACTAAGGCCACAGCAGATGATGCTGGTGGACTCAAGCAAGTCTAAATGCTGTCACTCGAAGGTCACACACACTATGCCCAGCTTTACAGGGAAAAGCCTTTCCTTTCTAGCCACTAGGCTCCAAACTCCTCCCTAGCTTAGTTTGCCCACAGTGTTCAGAGCTGCACTACCGACCTGGCCTGGACCACTGAGGCCACTCTCCAAAGACAGTGATGTGGCTTAGATGGATGGCATATGTAACACAGGACAAATGAGCCTTTATGGCAACAGTGCAAGGCCACTCGGAGCCTTTGTCCTTGCAGCATGCCCTCAACCATCCTTCGGACAGAGCGGCCCAGGCTTGCTTCCTTCACAGCACTTAGCTCACCACACCCTGTAATTATCTGTCTGGCTGTTTTTGCCCTAACTGTATGCTCACTACTAGACTTCACATTGCTTGCCACAATGAGAAGCCAGAGCACACACGGCGCCCTGCTTGTTCAGTGATCCAGTGAGGCCCAAGGAAGCCACAGTTCTTTTTTACTGAATTTATTTTTATTTTATACATATGAATATCTGCCTGAATGCATGACTGTATGAGTGCCTACAGAGGCCAGAAGAGGACATCAGATTTCCTGCTAGGACTGAGATTACAGATGACTGTGATACACCACATAGGTACTGGGAATCACAGCCTGGGGCCTCTGGAAGAGCAGTCAGTGCTCTAACCACTGAGACATCTCTCCCGCCTCTCCCATCTCTTCCTTTCTTCCTTTTAAAAGAAAGTGTGTAGGCTGACATGAAGGCAACCTAGTCGAGTGCCACCATAAAGTGGCAGAAGCAGGAGAAACCCCACCCAGCTAGGTGTGCCCAACACAGCAGCTAGGCCCACCCAACACCCGATGAATAGATATAGGAACACAGAAATGGAGGTACACTGAACTCTGTTCTGAGTGGGAAGGCGTTTCTTGGGAGCACCTGGAACCCTGTGATGCTCTTCTCTGTGGAGGTACTGATAGCTGCTACCATGGACTAGTAGGGGTAAGTCCAAGCTGAGGTGCTCTGGCCTCCATGTCAGACAGCACCTTCACTGTAGGAGGGCAGGTCTGGGAAGGCTAGGTACCATCTATCTAAGGACCATGCCCAGGACAAGACTGGAGTGTGGTATACCGACAATGAGTCTAGCTTGTCCACTGATGAAAGCCTGGGCTGGATAAACCCATGTGATCAGAGTCTAGAACAGAGGTCAAGTATCTACACAACAGTCCACTTTATTGTTACACCCTACAGTCAGAGAATAAACAATACTATAGCAAAAATCAGAATTCCCACACTTAACTGTGCTCCATGACCTCACTCCTGGGATCTCTGTTTCCTTATAGGGACAATTAACTCCTGTTTTCCCTGGAAGCGCAGAGCTACTGCAGAGGAGGAGAAAACGTACCATGCACTCCAGAACATTATTCAAACACCAGATCCTTCCTTCCTTCCTTCTCTGTTCCCATACTCAAGGAGACAACAGGCTTCCAGCCACCTCAGTAGAAAGCAGAATCCTGCTGTTAACTGATGGGAGGGCAAAGGGAAGGTGCGACTAAGGGCCCCAGGGGTCAAATGTGTTACGGGCCATTTCCCAGGCATCTTTTATGCTTAGATGCAATCTTACTTCATTAACTTTAACCTGTAAACTCCATGAGGAGGAAATTTTTTTTGTCTGCTTTTTGTTTTTTGAGACTGAACTCACCTTGCAGCCCTTGCAGCCTGTCTGGCTGGTTTCTATATAACTCAGTATGTAGCCAAGGTGTCCTTGAACTTGCCATACCGGGCTAAGAATTGTTTTACAGAAAGTAACTTACCCAGGGTCACAAGAACACACTGCCTCTAGCCACACATTTGAGTGTTCACAGCTCAGTTACTGTGACACTCAAGGTATCCCTGGTCATTCTCAGAGATCCCTCCAAGGCATGGAGCACTCTACATGGCTATATGGTACACCAAAACATTCATTTCCTCCTCCCCAATGCGTCCTCCTCCCCAATGCCCTCTCCAAAGACTCTCTGAGGTGCACACTGACCTCTCCCACGAGAAAGAAGGGAGATTCCATCTCCTAACAGCAAGACCCACCAGCAGGCTTCTATAACCTCAGGCCCTCCCACTTCCGCCACGGTATTCAGTTAGGGATACAGTGTCCTTGAAACCATGTTCCACAGGAGGAGAGAGTGAGAAGAGCACTCTGCGTTAATAGAGGCGGATGCAGCACTGCGATTCTGGGCTGTGTCACAGCACTTCCTGGAAGGCTGGGCCTCCCCTATCATCCAGACAGTGAGGGCAGCTCAAGTGCTGAACTGGCTTAGAGACAAACCCTGAAGTGCAAGCAGCCACTGTCAGCCAACTGCCTTCTCTCCACACCAATGCCTATGGCAGTAGAAAGCCCTGGTTATCAGGGCCCTGCTGAGAACTACAGCTTCATGCCTTTCATCATGGTGGCCAGGCACCAGTCCTGACCACAACAGACACATCTATTCTTGTAACCTGCCTTCCTGAGGACTCGATCCTATTTCTCTCCTGTCAGATTCCACATATTAAGCATGTTCACCACACTGCCCTAGGTGCCAAGTACTTTACACAAACAACTTCTCCAAGCCTCAGGAACCCTGAAGTTGGTACTGTCTACAGATGAGAAGTCGGAAGGATAGGTAGCCCGTTGGAGGTCTCAGAACAGGCGTGCCAGACAGCGTGTGTTCACTGCCCAGTGCTTTACTACTCTGCTCTCAGTCCTTTCTTTTCATCACTGCATTCTGGTCTTATCTCCTCCACAAGTCAAGTAATGGGGTATGCAAACAATGTTTACTGAACAAATAAATGACCAGAATTCCAAAGGGCCACTTGAAGCAATGTGACCAAGTTCTCTAAACTCCAACCCAAGTCTGTATGCATCTATGCAGACCTCTCTTTCCAGACACAAAGTCCAGGGAGAAACTGGAGTATTGGGCTTCCTGGTACTGTGTTTGCTCAACTTTGCTAGTCATTTATGAAACAGGTTCAGAAAACAAAGCTCCCCTCAACAGGGGACCTGGAAATGCTCACAGCAGGCAAGCCTAGAGTGCTGAGGAAACAATCAGAGGTCTAACTTCCCCTGGAAAAATGATAGTCAAAGAGGAAACACATGGCGGGAATGGCCAGCTCTGGAGATCCCAGCACATGCTTTCATGCTGTTCTCTCACTGGGAGTCAACAAAAGGGAATCCTTGAGGACATCTGCACAACATTCTTAGATGCTACGGACTTAGCCTCAGAGCCAGCCCCTTGGTACAGCAATCTTCACCCACAATATCAGAGCCAGAGCCTAGGAGGGCGTCTAGGCTGCAGATGCTCAGCAGGTCTCTGCCTGTAAATATCATCTAAACATGGAGGTTTCTCTTCACAAGGGGCCCCAAAGGCTACAGAAAACATGAGACCACAGCCTACCATCAACACAACTTGGGAGCAGAGTCCTGTGAGGATTAGCCATGCTGGCAGAGTGAAAAGTCTGTTTAGCACTGGGCAGGAAGTCTATGGCTGCTTTTAACTCACTAAATTCTGCAACATAAATGCCAGACGCCAGCCTGACTTCAGTCACACAACCAAACAGCACCAAAGCACTTTTCAAGCCAGACCGCTGCCTTAGACATCAGAGGGTGCTAACTAGTTTCACAAGTGTCGCAGTGAGAGAACTCAAGCTTTAGGAAATGGCAGCCAGTCTGTCCCTCAGTTCTCTAAGCACCCTGAGAGCCAGCAGTGGTGGGCTTTCTCTCTGGCCTGGCTTCAGGAACGATAAGGTTATCCGCAAAAAGTCAAATGCCTGAGACGTCTGAACCAGAGCCCAGACTGGAGAGGACTCGGCTGGCAACTCAATCCTTCCCACCACCTGCGGGAGGCTGCAGGTTTGGGGCCCCACCAAGGCAGTGAGGTACAGTCAGGCATAAGTGGGGCGGGGCTTCGGTGGGGGGCTCCATTCACAAGGTGTGAAGTCCACACAGGCTAGTTTGCAGCGTTCATTCTGAACCCCAACAATCAGAGCCAGGCCCAATGAGAACATGCCTATCTCTGGATGACCTTTGTGGGTCCTAGAAGATGACGCCCTCTGTATTCCTGCCACCCACCCTCAAGACCCGAGTGAGACAAAACAGACTAGATAGTTCTGTCTCTAAACCCCTTCTTTCCAGGCCCCAACTCACAAAGACATCACATGTACAAAACTCCAAACATTTTCTCTACAGAAACTCTTCTACATGACAGGTGAATGGATAGGTAAACAATGTGTGGCAAAATAAGTTTCCTCTTTTCTACTGAGTAATGCGTTAAGGAGAATGTGACCCTCTCTCTTGGCCCTCCTCCCTCCAAGCCCTTACTTTCTCTTAACAGCCACATTAGACTTCCCTCAGAACCCCCATCCCAGGGTCTAGGAGGACAAGCACAGCTACTGCTATTAATAACTGGTTCTTAAACATCTGTAATGTCTCCACTCACATCTACTACATATTTAGTTTGCTTACTTTATACCAACTATCTCACTAACCAAAAGTGACCATTTATAGTAAATATACTTCTACTAACTTACAGAGGAACCAAGGCTCAGAGAAGGAAAGCACCTCGCTAGGTGACGTACAACTAACATACGGGCTTCAAATGCAGACCTGTCTCCCACCACTGGACTATACGTACTGCCTACTGGTCACACACACAGTTCACAATGCAGCTGTTACCAAGAGCTAGCTAGCTACCAGGGACCCAATGCCACCACTCAAACACAGGAAATACTACAGATGCAAAATGCCATGCCTGCAACCTGATGTCTGAGTGATGTCTCAGGACTACCGGAACTGTCTGCAGTACCATCCCCCAACACTGAAAATCACTAAAATGTTCTTCCAGCGGAGGCTGGCCGGGCTGATGGCCACTGATGATGGTTGAGTGCCAATTCTGGTTGGCAGCTGTGTCAGACCTGAAGTTTGTAGTTGAGGATGGCTGCCTTACCACAAACTCCTTCCTTCCTCCTCTCCTCACCCATCTACACACATGTACACCATACCCAGGAAGATCTGTGGGACCTTCTCTCTGTTGTTACTTCCTGACACCACCCCCCCTTCTCTCACACAGACCTGGTTCTGAGGCTAGGTCTCTGCAACCATAGTCTCTTTGGGGGTTCTTACAAGAAACATCTCAAAGCCTGGAGCTGCAAATACATCATCTCCTCAACTGGGGGGGGGACAGGGCTGAGTGCCCATCCTACCTCACACCAAGGAAAATGACTATCAGAAAGAGCTGAGCTTTCTCAAAACCCCTTATTCACTACTCCCACCAGAGACTTGTGTAAACCCACCAAACTCACGTCTGGGAAGGCTAAGACAGGGAAACCAGGGGAGCAACTCTGGGCTACCCTGTGGTCACTAGAGCATCCAACACAAAGGGCAGGACCTCAAACTGGCTGTCAGCTCTGGAGAGAACCCCAAGGCCAGGAAACCTTTCTGAATGCATGCTCCTTGTATATGCTGTAAGGGCAAAGGAGCCTGGTAGTTCTCCCAGGAACCCTGGCTCTGGCTTTGGACGTCTGTCTATCAACATGGACCTCCAAAACTCAGATTTGGGACCAAAAAAAAAAAAAAAAAAAAGCATCCACGGGGGGTGGGGGGTGGGGGGGGGCCCAAGCAGCCACTGTTTTAGCTTTCGTACGGCACCCTCCCACAGGACCATGTTCTTCCCGTCTCCAAGAGGGAGAGGAGTAGGCCCGCTCTGCTCCACAACCAGCCCTACTCCAACATCTGCCTAAGTTTTACATGAGGATTCCAAAGGTTCTTGTGCCAATAAGGCCATCCCACAGCTCTGAAGAGTTTTCACAGACAGCACTCTATGGAGAAATGGCAGTGGGTAGGAATGTCTTGTCGGTTGCCCAGGTTCTCAGGTTGGATGAGGGGTCCCTGCCATGGCTTCCCCTCACAGCCCTTGACAGCCAACCGATTCTAGGGGCCAGAATCCCCCTCCACTTGTCCAAACAGTGAGGACTTTTAGGCCTCAGGGCAAAGTGCCTGGAACACTCCCCCCTGCTGGGGGAGGGGGTGTACTATCAGGTGATCCAAGACCCGGATGCCCCCCTTCACCCGCCCCAGGGTGACCACCAGGGACTGGGCGGAGACGGGGCGCCAGGCGCGAGGCCCGAAAGTTTGCCCAAGTGTTTGGGAGGCGGGCAGGCGCGAGGCAGGCCGGAATGGGGTGCACTTACTGGACCCCTCGATTTTGTCCGCGCCGCGGCTCCATGTGATCTGGCGCGTCTCCAACTTGACCTGGAAGGTCTTCCGTTCTGGCCGCTGCGACTTCTTGGAGTAGAACAAAGTCATGACGGTGCCCACCTCGAGGCTGCGGCAGAGGTGCAGCACCTCGGCTTCCGAGGGCGCGCCGGGCCCGCAGCCGTTGGCGCAGGGGGTCGCGACGCCCGCCATGCTGCAGCGACCTCGGCAACGCAAGCCGGCGGGCCCGGGGCGGCAGAGGCGGAGGCGGTGGCCGGGGAGGCGAGCGGGACCCGGCGGCAGCTCCTGCGGGCGGACGCGGGGCGGGGACTGAGCGCGGGGGCGGGACGGGGTCAGGCTCCGCCCTCAGCGCGCCGGGAACAAAGGCGCTCTCGGGGACGACCCCCGCCCACCGCCGCGCCTGCGCTCCGCGACCCGGGGCAGGCCGCAGCAGGCGGACCCATACACCTCGGTCCTGCAGAGCCTTCCCCGCGCAGGCCTGACACAACGCGGGACACAGCCGCCCGTCACGCACGCAACCCCGCCCACAGGCTGCGGCCCTTCAGTCAGACGCGCGCGCGGGCCTCCGTCCCGCACGGGTTCCGCTGCAGTGTGCACGCCTCCCAGGGAGTGAGGGTGCCGCGCGACCCCCGGCCCTCCCGCCGGACCCGGTTACCTGAGAAGGCTGCCTGGCGGAGGGAGCCGCGCCAGGCCGGCCTCCTCACACCCGCGGTGGCGGCGGGGGCGGGCCCTCCGCGCACCCTCTCTGGGGGAGGAGCGCACCCGTGGATTGGCCAGCGGGCCGTGAGTGACAGCGCGCCTGCCACGCCCCCTCTGCGCAGACGTCTTTTGGGAGAGCTGAGCCGACCGGTCCTAGGGTGGCCTTGGAGGGTGTCGTCTCGGGAAGGGGCCGTGCAGGTGTGGGCAGGGCCCTCGGACGCGGGCCCCGTGGCCTTCGAGGCCTCTCGCTGGGGCGCTGTCCTCCTCAAGCTCTGCCCGCACCCTACCTGCAGATAGACTCCGAAGCTCTGGTTTTTTCCTCAGCCTTGTTTTCCTCTGGACCCAGTGCTGGGCCGGTTGCCCGGTGGCTTCCCCTCTGCGCAGACACAGGTGATGCCAATCCTGGATCTCCCCTGACCTCCCGACCCAGGCGGCTCGTTATCTGCGCCGCCGCCTTGCAATCCTCATCACAGGGCTCCTCTCACTGGCTACGCGGTCTCTGTATGGCAGTAAACGCCTGAGTTTTAGAAAGCCCCACACCTTGCCAGGAACCTTTTTCCTTCTCTACTGCACCCCTGGGTAATCCACTGAGGCTCTTCCCTCCCGCCTTTGGGGCGCTCTCCACTCTCCCCACAATCCTGAGGCCCCATCTTCTCTCTCTGTGCACTGTCCTCTTGGGTCTTGCCTGCATCTGTGCTTCAGAATTTACCACTACAACGAAATTAAATCCTTTCCGTTCCGTACGTGAATTCCCACTGTGCTTCAAATCAGCACAGCTTCGCGGCCCAGTAGTCTGCCCTTGCCTTCCCCTGCCTCTCCTGCGTCATGTCTCACCACTCTTTCCCTCTATTCTCCAGACATGGCACCTGTGACTGTTGAATAACTTAAAACCAATCTTCCAAAAGCTGCTCTCTGAATAGCAGGCAAGGGAAACCCGCGGACATCCCTTGGTCCTGCTGTCTGACCAATGAGGAGCAGACAGTTGGACAGCTAACTGCATTTCAGAGGTGAGAAGTCCCACACAACATCCCGGCTTGCAGAAAAGCTCTCCTGGGATTCCTGAGACTAGAACTTTGAATGTATGAGTTAGGACAACCCACCCAGCAGGGCCACCTTCAGCTTTGCCAGGCTGAAATGGTGACAGATGTGCTGTTTCCCTTGAGGGTGGTCCTCAAGAAAGTCAGAATTCAGTATAGTACTGAGGAACTTTGTCCTAAGGGATTGGATAGTTGCGATAGACTGACTGCCACCTAGTGACAGGCCTGTAATGTAGGGGGAAACTGGAATTGACCTTGGCTTGCACAACTCATAATCATAATTTTCGTCTAATCAAGGTTTCAGAGCCCCACCACTTTAAGTGAGGCTGTGTTATAAGTGGGAACCTGAGACCATGTGCTTGTTCCACAGGAGAGCCCACTGGGTGAGAGGTAATCGGGGTGGTCACTTGCTAGCTGGCCAATCATTAAGAGGAGGTATGTCCTTGTCTGTAGGACTTCAAGAGGGGCCAAATGCTATAAAAAAGATGGACATATGCATTTTGAAGGGTGGGCTGGAAGACAGTACTTTCCAGGCAAGAATAACAGCATGTACAAAGGCCCTGGGGTTTTTACTTGGTGGAGGGAAATGGCCGGCCAGGATGCTCACACAGGAGGGCAGATGGGGCTGAACAGGGCCTTCCCTGCTTGCCTGGTCTTGCCGGTTCTCTCAGGAGGCATCCTCTTAAAGTGTTGTAATCATTGTTGAGCTTTCTGTGCCAACGCCAGCAGCCTGGAGGCTGCAGGATGCTTTAAAGTTCTATTCTCTGGGAGCTCCCTTGTGTTCAGCCCAAACCTTTTTTGCTTTTCTGTCTGTAACAAGACACACACCCCCGGGGGGTGGGGCTCCACGAACTTCTTCCAACAGCTATTTGTCTGCCAGGCCTATAATTGGGGAGCAGGTCCTCATTTCCTCTTACTAGCTTCCCAGGACTTAGGTGTCTCCTTCTACCAAAGGAAGTTTGGGATAAGTAGGGCACTCACAGGGTGTAGCCAGTATGGGTTTCCCCCAGCTCAGCATATATAAGGATGCGTAGGTGTCACTGGTAATGTATCTACATTTGTGCTGTCTGGGAGGTGCCCTAGCACCCACACAAGGCACTTGCCTGTGACATCACCTAGACTAGCCCAGCTTGGGGTCTATTTCAGGAAACACTCATGCTTCAGCATGCCTTAGCTTATACCAAGCCTGTGCCTGGAGTCAAGGAGAGACTGCCCAACTGCCCATCTGGCCTGTGGACTTGATCTCACAGACATTGTATTTAATAACTACTTAGAATAGTGGTAAGCATATTGTGAATATAATAGAGCTTCTTTATTTACAGTTACCATGTGGATCCTAGAGATAGAACCATCTCTAGATCTAGAGATAGGCTATCAGGTTTAGCAGCAAGCATCTTTATCCACAGAACTATCTCACCATCCCTCCATGGTCTCTCTTTTCTGTTTTTAGTTACTTTGTACATGTTTGTCAAAGCTTGGTAGCTCAGGCTGGTCTTGAATTTAGCAGTTCTCCTGCTTCAGCCACTCGGCCTTGCTGGGATTACAAACGTGAGCTGCCATGCCTCCCGGCTAGATTGGAGTTTGTTTTAGGGTGCTGTCTCTGATAGGTTAATGGGCAGAGTGCTTTTTAGGAAGCAGCCCTAAGGTCAGCATTGTGGAGGGAACAGGAAGGAAATAGGAGTGGGAACAGCCTCTGCCAACTTCCAGGGCACTGTGCTGTTCAGTACTGTCCTGGAATGGAAGTTCATTGTTCTGCATCAAGCTCCTCCTCAGCCTCGTGCTCTTTGTGGTCTTATGGACTGGCAGCTAGGTTTCTGTTTACACTTCTTCCAGAAGTGACGACAGTCTCTCGAATGGGAAGCAGGCACACCGCTATGCTCACTGCATTTGTCTTCAGGTATAGTCTTGCTTTATAACCCAGGCTGGTCTTAAGCTTGAGGCCACCCAAGAATTGAGACATCCAGTGGGCACTACCACAGCAAGCTCTTTAAGCAAAATAGAGAGCACTTCACAAAAGGACAAAAATGCTGTGTTGTTGAAATGGGAGGTGTGATTATAAGACCAATCATAACATGTTTAAATGGTGATCGAGCTGCTATGATTGAGAAACAAATGTGGCTGAGCTTTATAGTAGCTAAAGCAGTAACTCAATGTTTGCTAACTAGTTCTTTGGAAAGGGGATAACATTTTCCTGGAATTATAAGAAAATATTCTCACATGGCTATGTATTTGATTAAAATAGCAGGCTAGTACCAAGTGCTAACACACTTTAACTTGTTCCTTATGACTGATTATAGAAGTCATTGTGTGACTATAGAAGTCATAATTTAAAGGCATAGGCATGTTCCATTCACAGAGGGAGACAAGGGCTTAGATTTGAAGTGTCTGGTTAATCCATTCATCAAGCAGTGTTGTTATTTATTTCCTCTACTGTTGGCTGTACATACAGCAAGCACTTCCTAAGTGCACACCTCAGTGAACCTGCAGTATAGGCCCTTGTCCTCTGACCTGCAAACCTATCTATGGTTCCACCCCCTCTGACATCATAACCTCTGGGCGCCTTCTTTGAGTAGGTTGCATTCTCAGTCCCTTAAAAGAACTTTACGGATTTTTGTTTGTTTATTTTTACTCAAGCTAAAAATCATACCTGCTGGGGGGGGTGGGTGGCACACACATTTAATCCCAGCACTTGGGAGGCAGAGGCAGGCAGATCTTTATGAGTTTGAGGCCAGCCTGGTCTGCAGAGCAAGTTCCAGGACAGCAATGGGTACACAGAGAAACCCTGTCTTGTAAAACAAAACCACATAAATCACACCTGTCCCAACAGTTCCCAGCAACCTCTTCTGTCCACAGCCCTGACTGCCTCACTGCTGAGTGTTCCTGTTAGCTTTCTTCAGCCAGGAACGGCAGATACAGTACCTGTTTCTCTGAGGTCAAGCATGTGGTACTGAAGACAGAGTGGGAAACAGACCAGGGTGGACTTGCTTTTACTCTCCCACCCTTTCTTCCAGCACACATCTCTACTCTGCCTTCTAAAGGAACTCAGCAGGGCACAAACACATCAGGCCTGTTCCAAAAGTGGCTACAGAAATGTCTACAGGCCATGCTCAGTCTGACCAGGGCACAGGGAGCAAGTAGGGCCTTATCTAGATCCTTTAGTGATTGTGAGAAGAGAACAGTGAGAGGTGCTGTGTATTCATGAAACACAGCCTCTCCAAATGAGGTAAATACTCCTTTCACAATAAGGTATTTTGTGGAGTGTTTCTGCAAAGGAAGTGCAAAGGTTTAAAGATGATTAAAATGCCAGGTATTTGTTCAGTGACACATGTATACTTTGAATAGCATTATTGAGAACCATTTATAAATATTGATTGCCTACGTTCAGTAAACTGCATGAACCTTGAGTCTTTTTCACCATGAAGAACCATGGAGAACCATCTAATGTTATCAAAACACACTAAGCCTAGTCTTTTTTTTTTTTTTTTTTTTTTTTTTTAGGTTTATTTTTTAGTTTTTTTCGAGACAGGGTTTCTCTGTACAGCCCTGGCTGTCCTGGAACTCACTCTGTAGACCAGGCTGTCCTGGAACTCAGAAATCCGCCTGCCTCTGCCTCCCAAGTGCTGGGATTAAAGGCGTGCTCCACCACCGCCTGGCCTGAAAGCCTACTCTTATTGAAGAATAATTTACACATAAGTTATACCCACCTCTTTTTACTACTTTGTATATGAGTGCTTTGTGTATTTATGCACACCAGTTGTCTGTGTATATTAACGCACACACAGAGGTCAGGAGAGATTATTGGATCACTTGGAACTGTTACATGGTTGGCTGTGAGCCACCATGTGGGTGTTAGGTTCCAAACACCAATCCCCTGCAAGAGTAACAAGTGTTGTTAACCACTGAAACATCTCTCTAGCCCCAAGATGCACCCATCTTACATAAGAAGTTTGAAAAATCCACTCCTTGTAACTACTACCCAGACAGTATATAGGTCTGTATATACCCAGATCTGCTGTCACTGGGAATTTTAATCTAAGCATAATTGCCTTAATGTGACAGTAACATATCTTCACATCTTCCACGGATACATGCTAAGGCTGATAATCACTGTATTGTTTTAAATGTGGTGTAAGGATTCTCAAATGTAAATACAGACAAGACAGTAAGTACAGTGAGCCTCCACCCAACTTTAGGAGTTAATTAGGTTGAAGGTTTTGGTGATGGTGGTTTTATGGTGTTAGAGGCAGACCCCAGGGCCGAGGGCCCTACTTCTGGCCTACACCACTAGCCCCAGCTTCTGCAATGATCACTTGTTTTCCATAATTTTTTTCTGAAAGTTTTTTAAATATATAAATATAGCATAATTATTTAACCTAAAAAAATCTATATGGTAATTTCAAAAGGCTGCTTACTTGGCATTGTGGGAAAAGTCAAATTATCTTCCTCCCTGTTTACTGATCTATCAGGGAGCTACTTATAAGCATCCAAAACTAGCTTGACTGAGGTCATTTCAGGGTAATATGTTTTCCAAGAAGTGTTCTTTTGTTCAAAACAAGTTGAGAATATCTTATTATAGGAGGGATTTGCCGGGGCTGAAATGAAAGTCAGTTCTTAACAGAAATGTTTAAAAAAAAACTAAGAAATTTTAAAAGTTGGGAAAAATTTTATACCTATATGTGGCATAAGTATTTAGGAAAGAATTTCAAGGTTGACAAATTACTAGACAAGAGATTGGAAGACAGGAACCAAAGGCTGAGACTACCTGGTTCAGTAAATGTGCTTTTCACACACAGGAAACCCAGGACCCCACAGGCTTAGAATAGCAAGTCCTGAGCTGTCCTTCAGGGGTTTCTGTGGATATCCTGCAGAAGTGTGTGGCTGACAGTGCGTGCAGAGCTCAGGAGTGACTGAGAAGAACCAAAGCAGCTACAGACCTTACATTAAAGGTATCAGCAAACAGCATGATAGAAATAGGAGTGAAATTGGGCAACATTATAGGAGCCAGAGAGGCATTTTTAGAAGGAGTGGTCATATACTATGAGTCCTTTCAAATAAAATGTACCTAAGAAATGTTTAGAGAATAAACTCGAGAGACCACTGAAGAATACATATGGGAGTGCAGATTAGCTGCAAATGGGCATGAGGGATGAAAGGTGATCTAAAACTGACCCATGATGATGGATGAACGTGTCAATAGTTACTAAAAATCACTTATTAGGATGTTGGATTTATGGCATATAAAGTAACATCATTCAATCCCACCCAAAGAGGGCTTAAGCAAGATGGTGAATGAAGACTGCATTTCTCTCCTTGTTGCTTGGTCATTGGTGACCAGGGTTAGGTCAGGGAGGGACTGAAGTAGACACTGGATGCAAAGGGTGGGGGAATGACAGTGCTGTGGGTGACTTGTGAAACTAGGGGAAGAGAGGAGGTAGCTGGAAAGGCTGGGGGTGTGGTGTCTCCTGTTTAACGTGTTGGTTGGTAGGTCCCAGCTTTTGGAAAGGACGGTGCACTTGCCACACAGATGGCAAGAGTGTGGGGGATGAATAGCTTGGGTGCCACATAGAAACACCTCCCTTTGCCCACAGAAAGGGATTTCTCAAATGCTGCCCATCTGGCTTCTGCTCTTGCATATGGGCTGGAATTGGGATGTGCTGGGTCATCAAAGATGACAGGATTTTTTTGTTTGTTTGTTTGTTTGTTTTTTGTTTTTTGAGACAGGGTTTCTCTGTGTAGTCCTGGCTGTCCTGGAACTCACTCTGTAGACCAGGCTGGCCTCGAACTCAGAAATCCGCCTGCCTCTGCCTCCCAAGTGCTGGGATTACAGGCGTGCGCCACCACACCCGGCTAAGGATGACAGATTTACTCCCACTCTCCAAATGCAAACATCTTTTAGAGCATTATATACTCTACCACTCATCAGCTCCCCTACAGCCCACTACTGCCCCAATCTTGGCAGCCTCTTCTCAGTCCAGTCAGGACCAGCTGAAATCCCTGCTCTGTGGCTTTCCTTCATAGAGGCCTGCCATCACTGCCTGGAATGCACTTTGCTGTGTTATCTTGAGCAGCACATACTTGCTCTTCCTGTTATCAGAGAAGACCTGGCAGGTGGGGCTTACCAGAGGTAGGCACTATTTTCTGCTCTATATCTGCCTAGTGTTGGCAACCTAGTTGCTATCAGGTCCCAAAACTAAGGTTCATTTCTTACCAGCTACCAGCCAAAGAGTATCGGTTGATTACCAAAGACCTGCTGTTTCAACATTCCATCTGTCTAACAGCACTATAGGATTCAGAAACACCTAGCTAGAATGTTCTTGGTTCCGAATAGTGATGGATATACTGTTTTTATTCTCAGGAGTAAGTGCTGCTTTCAATGGCCAGTGAATTTCAAGCTTCAAGGAAACCAAGTTTGCTGCTGTGGTCCCAGCATCAGTGACAGCTGAGACCATTAAGAAAGGTGGTTCTAAATAGACTGCTTATGCCAGCAAACTCAGGTGTAGGCCCTTCAACTGGTGACCCATTCGGACCTGTAGTTCACCTTTTCATCTTGAATTTCAGACTTAGGGTAACAGAAGGAACACTTGGTAGAGATTATGGCTACTTTGGGGTATCCAGAGGTCTGAGCTGGTTAGTTAACAGTTAACTCCTTTAATCAATCAATGCAGAGTCTTCATTCCATCTGAGAGGCTTCTGGGATCTGGAACAGACTGGAGGCTTCACCACATAAGAAAAGCTCTCCTGTTTCTGTTCAGTACACATGGAAAGCCCTCTACAATTGTTTCCCAAATAAACAAGGCTGTCTTGCTGCCCACACTGGGCTTACGCAGTTCTCGCAGGGTTAATGTACATTCCCTCGCTTTCTGGGACTATCTTTAAGGATGGAGACCCTGATATTCTTTATTTCACATCTGGACAGATGTACTTCCAGGTCAAGCCTATACCATCTTCCCATTGGGAGGAACCGACCCTTGCTGACCTAAATGAACAGAGCATGAACTGCACTAAATCACAGCACCGAGCCTTTACTCTGGCCTGGGGCCTCATTCACAAACAGGCAGACGCTAAGTTTCCGTTAAGTTGTAGGAGTTTATTTTAAATAACCTACAGTTGATTAAAAGGGAATTCATGATAAAAATAGAAGATACTTGAGGAAAGATGTGGGAATGGACTCTGCACACACACTAAACTAACAATGCCTCTAAAACTAATGATTATAGCAAAAAAAAAAGTCTTCACATTAAAATTTTCCTTTTTATGTTTTTTCCCCATTTTTTACACAATTACAAAAGAAAAAATAAAAGCCCTAAAATCTTGATTATTTTTCCTTTTTGTTTTGTTTTGTTTTTGTTTTTCTTGGACCAAATGCTCATTTTCCTCTATATTGACCTGTGGAGGTTTTTATACAATAAAATCTTTCAAATGAAAGACTGGGGTTTCCAAAGAAAAAGATGGATCTCTTAAAGGGTACAAAGAATGGTCAGAACAAAGGATGATGGGAAAATGGTTTCAGTCACTGATTATTTCATTATCCTCAGACTCACTCGCCCTTCATCCCTCCCCAACCCCAAGCTACACGATCTTTAAGATCAAGAAGAAGGCTTAAATATTTTAAAATAATTAAAACGAAATAAAAATTCACATTTAAAAAGGAACACTCAAGTCAGGAAATATTTTCCCATCATGCTTTTCTGTGAATAGGTGTCTGAACCAAAACACTGCCGATGTCACAACTGCTTCAAGTTTAATGAAAACTGATTCCCATGACGATAGAATGACAGCTGTAATAGGTGCGCTGGGTTTTTGTTTTGTTCTACTTAATTTTAAATTCCTGAAATAGGGGAGAGGAGGGAGTTTAGGAATTTGTTTCTATTAAAATATAGAAGTTATTGCAAAACCCTAACTGTAAAAACGCACCAATATAATCAGACTTCGCATACAGTAGCTGAGAGAATCCAAACATTGCAGCAAAACTGAATTTGCCTGGCAGGATGCTGACAAATTTCCCATCCACTTGCTCTCTTGAAAATAAAAACAAAATTCAAAACAAATCATACAGCTAGAATTTTGATATCTGAAATATTTTTAAATAAGTTGTCCATAGGACAACTGGCTCAGCTCTCCCTTATAGTTTCTCAGGTCTATCTTTTTGCAAAGATGTTGGTTTGTTAAGACTTGTGGCCTCTCCCTCGGTGTGAGGGCAAGTGAGGCTCAGTTTATTTCCATCTTTCCCAAACCACACTGTTCCTTTTCACAGAAGCCCTGCCGAGACCGGTCAAAACTCGTAGTCCTCATCAGTCATATCAATGGCCCAAGCAAACTTCTCCCTCTGGGTTTTGTTGTAAATCTTCTCAACTGGGACCCCCCATTTTCTGCACCTGCAAAAAATAAAAAATAAACAAGTATGAAGAAAACAAAGGAGATTAGTCTAGCTCAATGATAACCCACAGTAGGGGTTCAGAGTTTTCTGGTGCACCAAGATATTTAAAGGACTTTATTTTATCACCTGATTTTTTTTTTTTTATCTCAACAGAGATCTCTAAAGGAAGCATTACTACTTTGATATACAAAAAAGGTAGACTTTAGGTGACAACCGTGCAGAGATGGTAAAAAGCAGTGGCCTCGTGCCACTAGAAAATGCAGCTGGAATTTTACACTATGCAGTTTGGTCTGAAGCCCATACTTTTGACCACTATCACACTGCTTCTCAAGTCCAGAGAATGGTAAGATGCCTCTGGGGATGATGTGCTGTTGTTCAACTTGACACAGCTAGTTATTGGGGAAAGGGAATCTCAATCTAGAATTTGCCTATATCAAATTGCCTGTGAGAAGGTCAATAGAGCATTTTCTTGACTAACTGATGTGAGAAGTTCCAACCCAGGAAGCCAGTAAGCAATATTCCTTTGTGGTGGTCAGTTTCATTTCCTGACTCCATATACATGTTTTAAGTTCCTACACTGACTCCCCTCAGTGACCAGAGAGTTGTAAGCTGCAACAAACACCTTCTTCCCAAAGTTGCTCTTGGGTCATGGTATTTTATCACAGCAATAGAAACACCAACCAGAACAGCAAGCTTTGCCACCAAGCCTGAAGACCAAAGTATGATCCTCAGGACCCACATGATGGAAGGAGAAAATCTACTTGACAAACTGTCAGCAAACTTCTCATATACATTGTGTTTACACACTAATGATAAAGCAACACAAGCACAAAGGCAGGTCTCTGGTCTAGAATTCAACAACTTGAGCTAATTAAACATCTTTAGAAATGATCCACTTCTTTGGATGCTACTGGGTGGGGCCAGGGAAAGCAAGCCTGGAGCAGGAGCAGGGTCAGGGTCAAGGTGTGTCCAAACCCTGAATCCTCATCCTGAGACTGGCAGGTTAGACCACTCCCCTCTCCTTCTTCCCCTCTGCCTCACCAGATGTGGTTATGTGGCTGGTAGCCATGTTCAACTTTTTCCCCCCCTAAAAGGTCATGTTCAGTAGCACCTGGATTTCTTCTTCATGCAAGGAATCACCCTAGCCCTGGCCAATGATGTATACTCTTTGATAGCCCTACTTATCCACCAAAGGTTTAGATAACCTCTGTTCTCCCCAATAAACTCAACCAGTTCTCTAAAGCTGCCCCAGGTGTGTAAGCCTCCCTTCCTTTAGTCCAGCCTGATAATGTGCAGTGGGACTGGCTACATGGAGAGGGAGAAGCAGAAATGGGGCAGCACTATGTTATATCAAAGAAAGGGGGAGAGAGGGAGCTTTGTATCTATGCACAATAGAGAATCTATGTGCCTTTGTAGAATGGTCTCTACCTCTGTGTAGGTTTCTTGGATCAGTGTTCTTAATTCTTTGCTGTGCCTTCCTTCCCTCTTTGTGTTTTGGAACTTGTTCTTATTTATTTCTGAACAGAGTCTTTTAATTTAGCTTCAAATTTGCATTGATCATCTTGCTTTTGCCTAAGTGCTGGGTTATAGGCATGCACTGCCAAGCCCAGGTTACTTTGTGATTAGAAGTGTGATTAGGAGAGTACCAGATGTACTCCTCTGGCTTCTGTAGGCATGGGCTCCTACACTAATGTGTCCATGGGGCACCTAGGATATTTCATTGTACCTGTAGACAGGGCTCAACAACCAGAGCTGGAAGAAATGTGAGCTTAGACATGGCATGAGGGAGCTGGCAATACTCCCAGAGACTTTCTGCCTTTCCTTAACCAACAGTAGGAACTCTACACAGGCCTAATGCTTACCAAGCCACTGTGATCCTAGGGTCCAGGTAATTCAGTTTGGAGGTCCCCAAGGCAATTTGTTTGTTCTCCTCACGATCTGTGGCTTGAACCTCCAGCTTCATCAGCTGCTCTTCTAGTCTCTGTACAGCCTTCTTTTTTGACTCTACTACCCTGGAAGGATGACAGAATCATTATACATTAAGACTGACCTATGGACAAGAACAAACAAGTATCCTCACATACTGCTTAAAGGAGAAAAATCATGGAAAATTTCCTCAAGAAATCTTTGAAAAACAGCTGAGTATGGTGGTTTATCCTGAGAGCCAAGAGGACTGTGACATCAAAGATAGCCAAGGCTACATAATGAGACCATGTGAGCTAGGACACCCACTCAGGCCTCTGAGTGATGATGCCAGCTGCTCTCTTACCCAGCCCTTGGTACAGTATCAGATACATACTTCTTGGTCTTTGCATCCTTCATGACTTTGGCATCAGCCTTAGCACTTTTTAGGTCCCTTCGAGCATCTGCTAGTTGATCTTTCTTGGCATCAATCTGGACAGAGAAAAACGGCAGTACAGTTAGGAATAAAATAAGCTGGAGAGGGAAAAGGGCTCTGGAAGCAGTCAGTATTTTCTAGTACAAAAAGGCTTTATGAAAACATCAATGGAGACTGACTGCAGAAAACAGCTGCTGTCTGCTGTTCATTTATGTTCTTCAGTGAACTTTAAACAATATTAGGTTCTATAAGAGTAACCTGGAAATCTGGTTGTAACCACTCAGGAAAACACTCTGGCTTTAGAATCTAAACAGAGAGGAGGACCCAGATGACAGCTGTTTTCAAATGAATCCTATGTCAGGCTTTAGTATTTGTTAGTTAGCTAGTTAGTTTGAAAGACAGGGTCTGACAATGTAGCCCTTGCTGGACTAGAACTCACTCTGTAGACCAAGCTGGCCTTAAACTCACAGAGATCTGCCTGCCCTCTCAAATGCTGGGATTATAGGCATGGGTCACCACTCTGGGCCTTTAGCATTCCTTCTGAGACTATCATAAGAGATACACATATCTACTAAGCAAGCCCAGATCATTTCCCACAGTCTACCAAATCTGGGAAAGAATTGCCAGCTTTGGGAAAGGATATACTAAAGACGATATCCCAGGAAATTTAAAAACTGGCAAGCAGGCATCAATTAATTAGGAACTGCCTCAACTTGGCTTTTATTTTAGAAAGTAGAGAAATCTAAAGTGAGAAGAAAATTAGTCATCATTCAATAATAGAGACGTAAAAAGCATCAATTGAAGATTTTTTCCCTCCCCAAAGGAAATCGTATGGAATCCATAGCTACAAGGAAGAGACAGAACACTTCCATCATCCTTTCCTGCTTGTTGAACCCTTGAAAACCCTAAGTTCTACTTTGGGTGTCACTTAGAAACAGCAGTATGATAATCCTGGACCTAATTAATGCTGGTTAGTTTGTGCTGCTGGATTCCAAAGAATCCTATCCCTGTGACTGCCCCCGATGACCTATGAGTTCAAGAGAATATACCAGAGTAAATACATATTGACTTACACACATTGAGTTATTGTTGACAGTGCCTAAAAATTGTTAGACAAACACCACACCCATTACCACCCTCTACCCTGCGGGGGGGTGGGGGTGGGTGGGTGGGGGACGGACACCCCCACATAAAATGCAGTCCAAGATTAGAAACAATTCACCATTGTGAGAGAATCATTAAATGTTTACTCTTAGTGGCTTCCTTCCAACATCTATGTTGTTCAAAATTACTGGAACTGACTTTTCACACAAAAGCATTGGAGCCACCACAGGCAGATGCTTCTTAGGCTAGAAATGCAGCAAACCATGGTCTTAACCATTTCCGTGAATGCTAAACTGGCAAGCTCTGTCAAATTCTCTCAAAAGACTCCATTGATTGATTAAGCAACTGGGCGTTGTTTACTTTGTGGGCACACAGGAGAAGGTTCCTACACTGGAGGGCTTCTATGGCATGCAGCCTGAGCTGCTTAAACAGTGATTCCAGAACAAGCACAACAATGACCTCCTCATTCTCCAGGAAGGGTCTCCTGAACTGGGTAAACAAAACCTGGTACTCATACTTTATTTATTCTGGGCTTGGAATGATAGCACATGAGGAAAGTAAGCAGTATCAGGATTTCCATCCAACAGGGGCAAAGCAAAGGCACATGCTCAAGTGGGCATTCTGTGGAGTTCTTAGCTTGCTGACATTCACTCACTATGGATCTGGAGATCCTTTCAGGCCGGCTAAATCAAAGCCTCTAGGTTGTAGCTTTAGATTAATATATACTATGCCTGTGTTCTCATCTTGTAGAAATCTCAAGTGGAGGAGAATATTCTGAGCCTGAACATATGTGTTAAGTTTCACTGCAAAGCAGTTTCTAAAAGTAAACTGTCCAAGTATAGAATTCCATAAATTTGGATAAAAAAATATATATATCTGTACTTTGGCCGCCACTCTCTAGTTAACAATTATTATTTCCTCTTTAATTAACTGTGGGCAAGAACCCAAAGAAATATAACTTGTCCTGTGACTATTACCAACAGATGTTGAATACTTTCCTGTTATGCATTACAGTATATAGAACTCTTGAAATGACACTTTTATTATCACTGTCTTAAACTTTATAATTATTAGGACCACCTCAAGATCTTAAATGAGGATACTTATTCCCATGCCACAGACTGTGTGTATTTAAATATAAATGTTTTCCATTGTAACCCTGTGTGTCTGTTTTAACATGAATGTGCACTGTGCATTAGAGGATTCAGATGCATAGTTAAGCAGGCAATGCTGAGAGAGGAGGAAGAGTTGCACAGCAGCTAACAACATCAACTTGTTCTTGTATCTGTCTTTCCCAATAGGGCACGACCCTGACACAGTCACATCTGACACACATCGACAGTTTTCTAGGATCAGGACTGCTTCACCATCTTTTAAACTTCAAACAAACTAACAAGACTTCTCTCCTTTCCCTTTTGGGGATCAAACCTGGGGCTTCATGTATGGCAGACAAGCAAAGGTGAGTTCTGCCACTGAGGTGTATATTGCTGTCATGTTTCTTAGCCAGAGCACTGAGACTTTATTTTTGTCATGCTAGGGATGGGCATGCTGCACACAAGACAAATATTCTACCATGAAGCTGCACTCTTATTTCTATTTCGTTAAGTATAACAGGGACAACAATTAGCAATTCAGTAGTACATCAAAGTTAGCACTTCAAAACAGAAACTGGTTCATACAGAACTTGTGTCTCCAGCACAAATATTTTAGGATAAAACAAACACTATGATACTATCAAATTATTTCCATCTGTTACTTGTAGGAAAAAAAAAATCTTTCTTTCCAAACAGACCCAGATTAGCCTGCTGTTATCCCAGGCCACACTAGGTCAGATTCCAGAAGCCTCTCATTTTCAGAAGATATCACACATGACCACCATACCTTAGACTGCAAGTTCATCATTGACTTCTCAAAGGTCTTTGGTGGCGCCCTCTGGTGGTTACAAAGAATTGCAACAGCTCGATTGGCACGGTTATAAGATAGGATCTTCGCTGCTACATTCTCATCAGCTACAAAGAAATATGACAGTAACAGGGTCAATTTGTATGCCAAGAATATACACATGAAATGTCTTCTAAGGACTTCATCTTCTGTGGTGTTTATACAGACCTTTAGCTTATCATAATCAAGTTTCTCTGAAGGCAGAAGGTCAACATTTGAGTCAAAGGCAGTAAATTCTACATAAGCCTGAATGAGGAATCCTGAGCCTCTTTATTTTTCTTTAACTTTACTGGATTTTGTGTCCAGGTCTCATTATGAAGTCCAGGTGGTCTCTAAACTACTAGATTCCTAAGTAGCTATAACTACTGTACCCAGCTTGTCTATATTATAGGGAAATCTATATTTATGTTTTTTGTTTCTTAAAAACCTCAGGAGTTGGGGGCTGGAAGATAGCTCAGCCTGACTACTTTCCAGATGGTTGTGAGTTCAATTACCAGCAACCACACAGTGGCTCATAATCATCTGTAATGGGATCCAATACCCTCTTTTGTTATGTCTGAAGACAGCGACAATGTATTCACATAAAACAAACCTTAAAAATATCAAAAACAAAAAGCAAAAACCCAAACCTCAGACCCTTATGGTGCTTTCCTTATTCCTTATTCACTTACCAGCAAGGTGTAGCCTACATGAGATGAAGGGATCCTAAGTTATACTGCAGGGGCTGCAGAGAAGGCTCAGTGGTTAAAAACACTTGCTGCTCATGCAGAGGACCTGGGTTTGGTTTCTACTACTCTTGTGGTGGCTCACAACCATTTATAACTCTAGTTCTAGGGAATCTGACTTTCTTTTCTTTTTTTTTTTTCTTTCTTTTTTGGAAGGGGGGGGGCGACGACAACTCTTCCCTCTGATTCCCAAGTGTTGGGCTGCAGCCACCACATACAGGCTTTTTAGCCACTGTTTAAACCAATCCTAAATTACTGACCTTCAGCATACCATCATCTCTGGCTCTTCTAAGATCATTTGATATATTAGCAGAATACAGTGGAAATTCAGGTGGCAGGAGCTAGGAAGGGTGGCTCTTGCCTACAGTCTCAGCTCTGGGGAGGTTGAAGTAGAAGGTTCACTAGCTTGGACCACATAATGAATTATGGCCAGCCTTTAGCTACAGTGTGAGAATTTGTTATAATTGGAGAGGAAAAGAAGTCCTAAGGTCCCAGAGGTAATTAGTACATACTTTTATGAAGACAAAAACAAAAAAAAAGAGAGAGAAAAAACAAAACAAAAACCCAACAACAACAAAACGTGGAAAAAAGATTTACTACTACACTTTTCTGGTAACCATGACAACTTTACCCTCCCCAACTTAACAGCACTGTCTATACCCTGTGAGCTTGTAAAGTAACAGAAAAAAACACAAAAATTTTTATAGCAGATGCAAAGCCCTTGTCAGTATCCTAAGAGATTAATCTAGAATCTGTGGCGGCAGTGGGAAGAAAGACCTTGGTTTTTCTTAGAAAGCTAAGCCTTCTTTCCCTCTACAAGAGGCTAGTAGGAAAGAATGACGAGAAGGACACTGGCACCACCCCAAGGACAGCCCTACAGAGTATCACTTACGGGCCGTGAGCTCTTTAAGCTGCTGCTGTAGCGTGATGGAGGCATTGTAGGTACGGAACACCTTGGCAGTCAAGCCCTCCATGAGATCCTGAAGATGCTTATTTAGAATACCAGTCTGGAAAAAAAAAAAAAAAGCAAAGAGAATATTGGAATTGAGGTAAACGCCATATCACCCTTTCCCTTACAGTGAGCACTAGGAGTCAATGTGCCAGTGTTGCCACCATCCTGTCAGTTACTGTCCTATCCCCTTCAAGGAGGAAGTAAGCAAAGAGGGAAAATAGTTCCAGAATACAGGATTGCACAGTGCCTTTCTATAAAGTACTTTAATCGTAAGTTCAAAACAACAAATTTGTTCTTTCTTATATCTCTCTCAGTAAAGAAAGCAAGTCAAAGTCAGGTCTGTAGCAGAGGCAATGGGGCATCTCACAAAAGGAAGGAAGACGGAAAGGTACATGGAAAGCTCAAGTCCCTCTGCCTTATGGCTTTGGTAGTAATCCACAGCACTGCCCACAGGGGCAGGGCAGGGAGGGGAGAGGAGGGAGGGAGGGAGGGAAAGTCTGCTTCTCTCTGGTTACAGGTGACTGAGTGCCCCAAGTGAGGAAGGATATATAGAATGTCACTGGACAAGCGAGACTGAATGGACAGTCCGAGTAACCTTTGACAGCTCTTAACACCAGGAGCTTGAGATTGCCTTGGACTCTTAGCCTAGAGCCCTGTGTTTACTCACATTAAGTCGATCAAAAAGATCATCCTCAGGCTGCTTGTTCTCCATAAATAGTTGCAAGTTTTTAAAAACCTAAAAAGAAGTTCAATTATTATTTAAAAAAATTTTAGAAATAATCTCAAACTCATAATAACTTTCAAAAAAGAGAAAAGACATAAAGACAACCTATATGTATTATACCCAAATTCTTGCTCTGTATGTGTAAATTTACATAAATACCTAAGTATCAGTTCTGAGCCATTTATGGTACATATTATAGCCCTTTAGCACCAAACATCCTGGCATCTACTTCCTAAGAACAAAAACACAAAAAACATAGCCAACCTTGCTTCCTCTAGTTGCTCAATTTAACTGGTACCCACTGCCATCTAATGGGCTAAAGTAGTAAGTACCTATATGCCCATCCCATGGGCCTTCGGAGATGGACTCCGAGACTGAGAACTGAAAGATTACCATTTTATTCAGTTGGGAATTAGCCTGGGGCTAAGAAGAGGCACAAGATGACAAGTGCACAACATGACCAGCAGATGCTGTGATGTGCTTGAGTCACTAAAGTGGCTGGGTTCAATCTTAACATTGAGTTTATGTAAAGGCTAACTCTCTGCAGACTCTCTGCTTCCAGAGATGGCCACACATTCACAGCAATGTAGCAGAGGTTGCGGGGCAGTGCTAAATGAAGCACACAATACACCAAGCAGTATCTCTCTTCTTTCTTTGAGATCAATTTTACTAGAGCCCATCAAAAGCCCTCAATAAATATTTCCTGAATAAACAAACAAGTAAAAAGAGCAAGCCAGAGAAGCACAGGCCATATGAACTTACTCGTTTCTCAACTGGGACTTTGTTATAGTATCTGATTGAGTCCTTCCCAGGAAAGTCAAATTCCACCACATACTCCTGTCCATCCAATTCTGGGTATAGATTGATGTGTTCCACTCTAAGTGAACAGCAACCCACAGTGTCTGCCGTCTCTCCTTCTTCCTTCTCATTGCCTGCTCTCAGAGCAAGCTGTGCAGGAAAGGGAATAGGGATGTTCAGAAAGAGATGAGCATCAGTGAAGAAACACAGACCACATATGATCTTAAGGAAACCCTAAACCAGAAGCCTCTAATTCTGTGGATGGAGCATCAGTCTATATAACCTAGAAACTCAGATTCTACAATGTTAGACCAAGTTTCTCTACTCTATCCTTATAGTGAAGATAGAAAAAAATTATAACAAGGCAATAAATGAGAACATGTTTTCATGAGAACAGTCAGATTAAAAACTATTATCAATTTTGGGTCAGTTCAAAACCTGGTTAAAATATAAGTGTAAAATGAAAAAGAAATCTGAGCACTAAAAAACTGAACTCTATAGCAATCTTTCAAACTGCAATTGTCATAAATCACACTTTTTGTGCAACTTCTGACTTAATTTTATATGTTGGATTTTGATATAAAATAAATACTATGGTGAAAAAACTTGAGCATCACAATTATTAAAAACAACAAACCAATAATGTTCAGTTTATGCAGATCCTCCTGTTACAGAGACTGCTCAACAGCAAACATGCCTCTTTCTTTGTACCCACATCTACTTTTCTTACGGGGCTAAATTTGATAAGTCACACAGCAGCTATACACTCCTGATCTCTACCCTATACCTGTAAACAGAACTATCCAATGTGGATAAAGGAACCTGTCCCCACCTTATCAATGAAGTACAGTGCTACAGCTCTCTGCCGAACTTTCATCTCTTTGGACTTCCAGTCTTCACGATACTGATTTCGGATCTTGTCTACACACTTCTTCAGACGCCGAGCAGTCTCATACTTCTGCCAGTCTTTCTCACCCTGCAGTGGAGCAACACACTGAATATTCAGAGCTCTGAACCCAAGAACAGGAACCTAAGCTTAACCAAAGCTGGAAGAGCATAGAACTGAAGAGAAAGTCTGGGGCATTTAGCCAGATAAGAATATGTGCTATTATACTTTCACATAACCGATTCCTTCTGTCTAATTGAAAGCTTTCCAATCTAAAAAGAGGTCTACACTCTTGTGAGAATCCCACCAAACATGCCCCAAAACTGACTTCTATCAACATAAAGGATGTAAACATCTCCATTGTTTCATGAGCACCAGAACCTCGCTCTGGAATGTATACTCCGATACCAGTTTTCTGCTATCACAAATACCAGTTTTCTGCTAGCACTGAATTCCATTAAATTCAAGACAAGCCATAGAGTTTCATGGACCTCTCAAAGAAACGGAACCCAAGACTACAGCATATAATTACCAAGGAACACAAAAGCCATTTTCTCACTTCTGCATTTAAAACTGATCTCTGATTTGACAGAGGAGGAAAATGTTTCTGGGAACACCTTTCTTCCTTTTCTTCTGTGGTTTTTCAAGACAGGGATTCTCTGTGTAGCCCTAACTGTCCTAGAGCTAGCTCCATAGATTAAGCCCAGAGATCTGCCAGCCTCTGCCTCTAAATGTTGCAATTAATGGTGTACACAAGACATGGCTTCTTTAAAAACAAAACAAAACAGCTTTTGGCATAAAGTTTGAGCTCTGATCCTAAAGCCCATGAAATGTCATGAAAATGTCATACATGCTTGGTATTATAAACCTGAGAACTTGTAGCTGGGGAGCTCACAGGTCTGATGGGTGAAAGAAAGCACTACTGTGATGCTAAGTGGACATGGCATCAGGCCACATATCTCTACACCCCTAGACATGGTCCTCATCAGCAGAGTTGTGCAATGGATTTGGTTAATACCAAGGCTGCATCTGGTCAAAGTACAGAGAACAGAATGTCTGTGAAACATTCAGGCATGAATGGGACTTCTATATCACACAGTCTGACCTCAAAGTTCAAGAAGCATCGGAAAAGGTGATGGAAAGATTTAAAGAGGTACAAGCAGTAAGGACGGGGGTCAAGGTATTTTCTAAACATGGTAAAGCCATTGCACTCAGAACTGCTCTAGTTGACTGCACAGTATCAAACCAGTCAACATTCCACCATGAAGTGGGGAGGGGATACACAAGCCCCAACTCCTAGCTGAGGGGCTATTAACATTTTGGGGCTACTAGTATATATTTGTAGTGTTCTTTTTTGAGGTGTGGTACCTGATAGCTTTCTTATGCCCCACTGGACAGCCCCCACCTATGCATATATGGACACCATGAATTCAACTGAGTGGGTTACTAAAAAGTTGAGAGAATGATATGTGTGTGCAGGGAATCTGGTAGTAGTTGGGAGGCAGGGGATTGTACATTGAAGGAAATTTATAAAGACTAAGTAAAAAATATTAAAACAATAAAGACAGAAGATTTCTGTTACCACCCTGAGTAGAAACAGACTCAAAAGCAAGGATTAATAATGTCAAGTGAGAGAAATCAGGAAAATTCCTCAAGGTGCAAAACTGACTACATAAGAACCTAAAACTCTGGGGCTGGAGATGGATTATCAATTGAGAGCCCTTGCTGCTCTCTTCTAGAAGATTTGGGCTCAATACCCATATCAGAAGTGACCTGTGACTCCAGCTCCAGAGGAATTTGATGCTTCACACTTCAGGACTCAAATGCACATGCCCCTACACAGACACATGGGATTTAAAGAAAAATAACCCAAGAACTTCTACTCTTAATTCTTTGATCCTACAACAAAGGATAGGAGGCAGTAGTGATTTCTTTTTGTATATTCTTGGTTTCCACCTGAGAAAAAAGGACCTGACCCATGGGACCACGTGAAGACATGGGGGTGCATGGGAAAAAAAAAGGCTTACCTCCAGATCTTAACAAATGCTCAGAAACAATGCTTTTTTTGGATGTGCTAAGAAGTCGTCAACATTTTCTCACAAGTGTGTGTCTACTATTTGTATGGGCTTATTTGGCTTTAAAACAAGAGGTTCAATAACTTATATTTGTCTCATTTTCCAGGAAGCTGGAAATTTCTGATTTCTCTAAGTACAAGTTGACATTTAAGAGAGTAAATCAGAAAAAGTATAATACAAGCTATCCACCTGATACAAAACAATAATGGACCTCTATCACAATTTCTTACATAAACCACAGCCAACAAGACACCTGAAAGACTCACTAACATACACTATCGAGCCAGTAGTGGACTCTCTTCATCACTCCAAAACACATAAGCATTGGTCTATCTCAATGACTGCTGGGGGTAAGAGGTAGCCATCAGGCAAAGTTTGAGAAAGTCAAGTAAGTAATTTATATAAGAAACCACTAAAGAGCTTTTCCTTCCCATGATTGGCATCCTGGAACAAATCAAAGTTTTCTCTAGAACACTAGGATGGGAATAAAGAAAAGAAGACACCCTGGGAAGGGGCTAATAGGTAAGGGCTTAGCCTCCAAATATGCTTATCCTGGTTGCTTTCAGTGCTGATGAACAGAGTCTATAAAATGATAATAGACTTAAAACCTTTTTTGGATTGCTTCTAAAAATATCCACCTAGGCCTTCCAGGGTGTCACATCAAAACCATCATAGAGGGTCCTTTCCTAACACTGGCAGAGATGGTGCTCCCTCAAATCCTATCACCACATCAGCACAGTGCTAATGTGGAGTAGGAAATCAGTCTGGTAAAACAAAGACAGATATTGTAGGATTCTTTGACTCCCTTTCCTCTTTCCTTAGTTGGCAACTTCTCCAAAATGGAGAGAAAACTAGTTAGTGACAGTTATAAACCACTGGCCACCACACTTCTTTTAAATGTAGATACTTATCCATTCAATAATATGGGCAAATGGAGTCAGGATCTTTACTGGGGAGGATGCCATTTGCTACTATACTCTGAGTGTGAATTAAGACAAACTCAGGCTAGTTGCTCAAACTCACCACTTAGGCCAGACTGTAGGACAAGCCAGGCCCAGGGATCCCACCTGTCTCCACCTCCCCAGTGCTGGCCTTACTAGCAAGTACTACCATGCCCGGCTTTTTAAAAATAATTTGAATTGGCTCAGCGGTTAAAAGCACTGACTGCTCTTCCAAAGGTTCTAAGTTCAAATCCCAGGAACCACTTTGAGCCTCACAACTATCCGTAATAAGATCTGACACACCCTCTTCTGGTGTGTCTGAAGACAGCTACAGTGTTCTTACATATAACAATGAATAAATCTTTGGGCCGGAGCAAGCAAAGGTCCTGAGTTCAATTCCCAGCAACCACATGATGGCTTACCAACACTGTGTACAGCTACAGTGTACTCATAAACATTAAATAAATAAATAAATAAATAAATAAATAAATAATCTTTAATAAAAAAATAATTTGAATCCCTACATCTTTTTACTTTTGAAACTTCTATACATTTATATAAAAAATATATCTTCCATTTCTCCTCAAGCCCCCCCATACTTACTTACCACTTCAACTTTTTGGTTTTATGATAACTCAGTAAGAACAGTTAGTGCCACCCATAAATCCTCCATGTGTGCATTGGCATGGTAGTATTCAATGGAGCATCTGAAATTTATCAAAATCTAAAAAAAAAGCATGGCCTCCCTAGTAGCTTTTGGTAGCTTAAAACTACACTCAAAGAGATTCTTCTGCCTTTTGAGAAAAAGGTTAAAGGCTGTGCCACCATAGTAGTATTTTAATTGATTGAGTATATTGGACATAGTGCTAAGATCTGACAATGCCAGACAAGAATTTATTATACATCTATCCTTATATATTTGAATTATTTCACTAAAATAAAACTCAGAGCTGGAAAAATTGTTCAGAGGTTAATTACACTTTCTGCCCTTACTGAGGAAGTAGTTTTGGTTCCTAGCACCCATAAACAGCTCACAACTGTCCCTAACTACCTCTGGTTCAGGGGATCTGATACCTTTTATTGGACTCTGCAGACACAAGGCACATAACACAGTATACATGCATTATGCAGGCATATACTCACACACATAAAATAAAATTAAATAAACCTAAAACAACAATAGCACCAACAACCCCCTCCCTTCCAAATCCTACAGCTTGAACCTTTGTCTTTATTTAAATAAAGGAATACTTCTCTGGGTAGCAGTACACTATTCATGGTGATATCAGACTCTTCCCTCTGAAGCCACTGCTGTTCTGCTAGATGATGGAGCCTATAACAAGACTGAGAGCAACCTCAAGAAGCCACAGGCACTGCCTCCTCACCACAGGTTGCCAGCAGTCCAGACCTGATATTACTACTCTTGGGATCTCATCCCAGTTGTCTCAAGTCAAGCATTCTATCATGAGGTGATTCTCAAGTTTTTCTACTGTAACTTGCAGAAACCTAGAAAAGTCCTTACGATGCAGTTATCTGGTTATTGTCTATACTAAGACTGGCTGACACCTGTGCTCTTGGGGTGCTGCCCTAGCTTGCCTAGCAGGGATCTATCTCACTCTTGTGAGAACTAGTTTCCTGTAACTTTTGCCTACAGGAGGACACCACAGCCACACACTTAAAATCTACCCCCTTTCCTCCTCTCAATGCCAGCACCTGCCTTGGTCACTACAGTTTCTTACCCAAAGAACAGCTATCTAGAGGCCTTCTAACTTCCTATTTGTATCCAATACAGGCTGTACCAAGTAGTAATCAAAACTATCAATTATGTCACCAGTCCAGTCTTATTTTCTTCTTTACGTCTAGGTCAGAAGCTTCCCTTTTGGAGTTATTTTTTTAAAAAATTAAGTTGGAGCTGAAGTCCTGGCTTGTCTGCTTCTACGGGGCCTTTATCATGTCTCTTACTGCTCAAAGCACTCTGTTCCCCAAACATGAGTTTTTTCTCATGGCAGAAATTTCAAAAGGTCTCATTTTCTCTTTGGAATGCTAATTCCCTTTGTTTTTCTTTCCAGTGGCAAATGAGATTCCTATTCATCTCAGAAACCTAACCTTAAATATTATCTTTGTGGAAAAGCCTTCCCTGAAAAAGATTGAGCCCTGAGGTATACTCTTAAATGGCACTTATACTTCTATGAAGCAGCATTTATCACAGTTTATATTTATTGGTGTGATAACTTGTCATGCATGCTAATCTTGCTGAAATTGGTAACCTATGTTTAAGACAGCCGTCTAGTCAAAGTCCTTAAATGGTTCTCTTCTTGGAACAGAACACAGTATTCTTTGGCATGTTATTTGAGACTGGCCACAATTTGACAGCAGGATGTCATGGGATTGCATGAGACTGGAAATCTAAATTACATTCTAAGAAGACTGATAGTGTTGACAGCTATCGGATGTAGGATTTTTTTAAAAAAAATTCCTACAGACTAAATTTACTCATGAATATATGCCTATACTGGTTATTAAATGCCAACTTATGTGAAGAAGCTTTTTAACACTAAAATAATACTTATCACACATTGACAATATTCTGACTGTGGTGGATATACAGAGCATGTTCCATTAATGTGACATTTAGTATATTAACAATATTTTAGAACCACCACTACTTGGTAGTTGTGGTGTATATGGTACATGCACATTACAGCGTGTAGTATATGTGTGTGTATGTAGGCACACATCTCCGTGTAAGCAGGAGGAGACTCTCTAGCTTTGTTTTTTTAAAGGTTTTAATTTTATGTTTATAGGTATTTTGCCTGGCTGTGTACCACATACATGCAGAGCCCACAGAGGACAGAAGAGGGCGTCAGTCAGATCCCCTTAGAACTGAGTTGTATGTATGGGTGTTAGGAATATCAAACATTGGCCATCTGGAAAAACAGCCAGTACTCTTAACCACTAAGTCATCTCTTTAGCCCCTCCACCTGATCCAGAAGCTGAAGACCACAATCTCAGGTCAGCTGGCTGACCAGGGGCTCCTAGGATCTGACTGTATATGTTCCCAACACTGAAGTCACAGGTACACATGGCTATGTCTAGCTTCGTGTGGGTGCTAGAGATAGATGTGAACTCAGGTCACATCTTTTTTTTTTTTTGATTTGGTTTTTTTTTCAAGACAGGGTTTCTCTGTATAGCCCTGGCTGTCCTGAAACTCACTCTGTAGACCAGGCTGGCCTCGAACTCAGAAATCCGCCTGCCTCTGCCTCCCAGAGTGCTGGGATTACAGGCGTGCGCCACCACCGCCCGGCAGGTCACATCTTGCTTTTACAAAAAGTGTTCTTATTTATTAAGCCTCCTCCCCTAGTCTTATTTGACACTTTCTGTGTAACTTTTCACCGTCCCTATATACCAATTTACCCTCCTCTTTTGGCCATAAGCACCCAAGTCTATTTAGAAGACCTCTTTAAAGAGCTAATTTTAATTTGATTTCCTTTAAAAAAAAAAAAAAAAAGTCCATTCTGGTGTTAAGAATAACTACTGTATTAAAAGAACAATTACCTTTCTTCTAACACAACTGGATCCTTACACAATTTGCCTACCAACTCACAAATCCATAAAGGAATAAAACCATGGTTTCTTTATCCACTTCTGTAGTTCTGTAAATTACTCATGAAAGAAAGGAATAACAGAGTCTCAGTTCTCCCTTCTGATTCTGTACTTACTCTGAAATAGAAAAACTATTTTCCAACTTATATGAAGAGAGTATCCAGATGGCATTTTTCATTAAGACACGTCAGACCACAGGGTATAAGCTAGAAAGCATGCTAAATTTACATAGCTTTTTTATCTGTGACTCTCGGATCTTAACAGAAGCTAAATCCTTATAAACAAGGGTTTCAAAAGTCTTTAGCTTCAGACTCTAAAATGGAAAGCAGTTCAATAGAGTATACAGAGCCTATTTCCTTGGCTGTTTTTTTGTGAACCTAATGTCTCTTTTGGTTGTAGTTCACATATCTATAAAGTCTGATGGTAAAACTCAAAAGCACAGAGTATATAGCTACCTGGCTAATAAGATCCCAAGACAGTCCGACAGTCAGTCGCTCTCAGTAAATCTAACAACTGAAAACAACTGAGTATATAAGATACACACGGTGGGCTAGCAATATTTCAATCACAAAATAAAGGAAGCTACTCAGATGAGACATCAGAAAACAAAGTATATAAAGCTCTAAGTTTTATAGCTTGTTTCTATATTTAAAGAAAAAAGTTTCTACATTTCTCATATAAGCCTACTAACCATGTCATCACATCCCGACCTCCAGATAGCAGCACTGACTGCAGGCAAGAGCTGCACCTGCGCAATCACTATTATCACATGCACTCATTCAGAACCTAATGGGATATCAGAAAATTCCCACAGGTAAGATTACAAAAGGACACAAACATAAAACATCTTTAAGTAAGAGTTTACCAACCAGGTAATGCTAACCATGAAAGCACTTGCCCTTTAAGGGAAAGGGTAGGTTTTTGATTTGGTAAAATGAGTCTATAAAGCACATTACAATACAACCAAAAGAGAAATATTATTATACTAGCCCACCAATGGGTGTGGCCTATACTTACGCTTACCTTGATTCGTGAACTGGGATTCAGCATGATGTATTTGATAGAACCTTGGATATTCTGTGTCCAGGAGACCAGCCAAGTAACCTTGTTATCATGTCGGACTTCCTTCCATTTATGTCCAGAAGGAGGAGAAGGAATCTTTGAATCTCTATGAAAAAATAATCATGCAGAAAGAAAGTGAAATGAAAAGTGACAAACCATGTCCCCTCTCATCCTGTCTTCAATTCTAAACAAAAACTTGGGAGACGTACCCATGCGAGCACTACACTGTTCTCATAGATCACTCGTAGCACAATGAGTAGTCCCAACCACCAGCCGCAAGGACACAGCCATGCACCCACTTCTCCCCTACAGTTGAACTGTTGTGCTCACTTGCTACAGTTGATGATGATGTCCTCAGGCATGATCCTTCTCTTCAGCATACCCATTTTGGGGTGGTTACCTCGGCCTCGGAAAAGCCCTGGAGGCTCTATCTTGAAGTTGGCAATCCGCTCTCTATGATTATCCATTACACAAAAACCATATTCTTTCAACAATTTTTCATTTTCTTCTTTGATTTTCTAAAAGACCAAAGAGGCATACAAAATGGATTCAAGCTCCTGCATGCTAAGAATTGCATATTTTTATTTCTTGCAGAAGAAAAGTCAAGGTAAAGTCTAAAAAATCACTCAGAAATGAACTCAAATATAAGAAAAAGTCTATTGGATTTTAAACTTATATAAAATAAATTGCCAAAAGATCTACCAAGAATGACTAACTTTAAATAATTAACAGATTCTCAACTTTTATCTTTTGTAGTACTGCAAACTGGACTGTGTCTACCAGTCAACTAAAGCGTTAACACATAATCTTCTATTATAAAGGGTATAGATTTATGAACATCATTTATTTTTAGTTTAGCTTAGTTTAGTTTTAAGGATTTAGTCTCATGTATCCTCAGATGTCTTCAAACTCTCTATGTAACAGAGTGCCATTGAATTTCTGACAAGCAGTTGTCTCCACTTCCCAAGGACGGATATTCTAGACATGTACTACCACCACACATGATTTTATGCAGTGCTGGGAGGCAAATTCATGGTTTCACACACATTAGGAATGCCCTGTACCAACTGAGCTACTGTAGCCCCAGTCCTACCTAGGTATTTTTAACTGTGAGCCTTATAAAGGAGAGGAGCCAGGCATGGTTGCGCACGCCTTTAATCCTAGCACTTGGGAGGAAGAGGCAGGCTGATTTCTGAGTTCAAGGCCAGCCTGGTCTACAAGAGTGAGTTCCAGGACAGTCAGGGGTACACAGAGAAACCCTATCTTGAAAAAAAAATCTCTAATGCAATATTTTTGTTTGTTTTGTGAAGACATCACAGTTCTTGCTTCCATCACAGAATGGAACTTAATTTGCAGTAATCCTCTTGCCTCAAGTCTAAATGCTGAGATTATAGGCATGTACCAACACAGATAGCTGCCAGTTAGCACAACTCCTACACATATTTAGACTTTACTAAGTAAATCTTTAACACAGAAAGATATAAAATTAATGAATTCAATGTGTGTCACAAGAACCAAAATATTAGACAAAGAACCACTATACAAGATTTTCTACTTCAATAGATTATATCATACCAATTTTTCTTCCTTGCTCATCTGTTTCCGAGCTTCTGATTGTGCTTTGAAATACTCACTCATCTGTGTAAAGTCACATTTGCTTAGGTTGGTAATTGTATTTTTTTCATCATTAGTCATTTCCTAATTGAATGAAAAGGTAAAAAAGATTTTTAACATATTAATTAGTCTTCTATTTCTTCAAAATTAAATCTTGTTTTTTCCCTTTTAATCAAAGGTATAGGGTAGCCAACCTCAGTGACCTTTTCTTCTGGGAATAGGGGTTTTTCTGTGATAGTATGTATTATTTTAATAAAAAAATATTTTTAGTGATTTATCAGAGAAAAACTACTCTCCTTTTTTGGCAGTCTGACAAAGATACATACTCACAAGGATATAAACAAACACCAATGCAAGAGACATATATTAATCAATTACTTTAGCAATAAAGAGAAATACTTTACTATTCCCATGGAGAACAACTACTCCTGCTCTTATTAATAAATCTGACTTTACAATGCCTTAGATGATGAATTTTGATTCAGCCTTTATTCACAACTATCCAAATGGAGAACAGTGGTATTGTTTATATAGGCTAACACAGTATAGGTAAGTCACCAGGGATCAAGACAGAATAGGTGGTCAGACTAACCCTGTGCAAAGGCATCAGAGGACAATCCCTGCAGAAACAATGTTTCCTTTTCACAACTGGAATTGAGGTTTTCTGTTTAACCTAATCTGATAAACTCCTTCCTGCAGTCACATGAAAGCTGAGAGAAAGGATATATTCTTGTTTAACAAAAACCCCATTAAAATAGTAAGGGACAAAAGATATACATTAAATTTATTTTGCATTTTCTAAAACAAAGAAGGCACTAACAAAAATGACCTCCCAGTTAGCACTTTTGTAAACTATTAAGATATGAACTCATGGGCCACAATACCTTTCTCCAATCTTTAAAGAAATTTTTCCTGAATATTTCCTTAGTAGTATATTCATGGTCAAGCATTTTTGCAAAGAATGTAGCTACTTCTTCTGCTTTGGGACTCAGCTTCATAACTTTACCTGAAGGAAGAAAATGGTTCCAAAGAGTGAGGCACAATATTCACATTCTATGTGCACTGAATCCAGGAGAGGTCATTACTGATGGCTTACCTTTCCAAGGTGTACAAAGGTCTGCTGACATACAGTTATAACAACAACAGAATAACATACTGTTATATATCTACTTATAAAATTTCTCCTTCTCTTTAGTAGATATTTACCTGGGTCTTTTTTTGGAGACTATGCCAGTTAATTGTTCCCAGGTGCCTGCTCAGGACAGGGATGACCTGGGGAAGGCCCAGCCACTCTTCCTTTTCCTTTCAGCAAGCAGGGTCCTTTACACCTCTTCAATGGTTTTTAAAAATCAAATCCTCAGGACTCCTGCCACTGCTAAGCTAAGCAGCCTCTGTTCAAGAAGGGGAGGAAAGGATAGGGGCAGGGAGTGGAAGAAAGGAATTGTGGGGAAAAGAAATAGGCATCTTTCTTCTTCAAAGTTACGTGGGTGGAATATGAATAAAAATAAATATTCATAGCAGGCAAGCCCAGAGTTCCCACATAAAAGCCTAAATAAAACCTTCTCTAGAACCTTGCTACTCAAGAAGTTCACACACCAAAAGCATCACAATCAAGTTTGTTATAAATCCAAGTTTTGGGCCTCAATCCTATACCTAGAATCAAAAACTGCATTTTGTGTATATATGTGGGGTTGTCTGTGTGCAACACTGCCCGTGTAAGGTCAGAGCCTTAGGTGGCAGTCCTTGCCTTCCAAGGTATTTTGAGATAAGGTCTCTTTGTTCACTGCTATATATCTAGTAGCTGGCACAGACTCATCCAATTCTCATCTCCACTTCCCCTCTCACCATAGGACAGGCTGCAACTACAGACAAGTGTGCTACTTTAATGTGGTTCTAAGGAAACAACATTAAGTCATCAGGCAGGTACAGCAAGTACTTTACCCATTGAGCCAACTTCCCAGCCAGAAAAAGCACTTTTGGAGCACTACTGTATGCAGAGTGAAATACAGATAGATACACATAGAGTTCATCCAAAACACTGGAAACAGCACCAGGAACTCACTTCTTTCAGATAAGTCCAATCAGTCCACAGCATGCGGTGAGGGTAGGTCTGGGCAGCATGTACGTATATATATGTAAAAACTGCTCTAAAAAAACCTATTCACATGGAAAGCCACTAAACTGATTAATGAATTCTTGGAGGTGATCTTATGTTCCTCAGACAAATCATAACTGGCAGTGAAAGAAAAGTTACTTGTCTTAGTTAGGGTTTCACTGCTGTGAACAGACACCATGACCAATGCAAGTTTTATAAAATACAACATTTAATTGGGGCTGGCTTACAGGCTCAGAGGTTCAGTCCATTGTCATCAAGGCAGAAACATAGCAGCATCCAGGCAGATATGGTGTAGGAGGAGCTGAGAGTTCTACATCTTCATCTGAAGGCTGCTAATGGAAGACTGACTTCCAGGCAGCCAGGGTGAGAGTCTCAAGCCTGCACCCACTCTGGCACACCTACTCCAACAAGGCCACACCTTGTTGATCCTAATAGGGTCACTTCCTGGGCCAATCATATACAAACCATCACAGTACTTAATCTACAAAATATTCAAAGAGAATATTACACTCCTAGGGCCAATTTCTATCTTTTCTCGAAAAACCAACTTTACACTATTATACAGAAACAATTTATGCCATAATAGCATTTAGCTGTATTCTAAATGAGATTAATATGATCTCACAGCTTACAATTATGTAAGTACTGATAATAATTCAAAAAGCTTCACCTTCATTACAGAAATCTAAAACTTAACCAGAAGCCTACTCGTTGTAAAATTAAGACATCTTATCTCATAATGGGTAATATTGCTCAACCAAACTGTATAAAGCATCACTTGTGCTATAGGCAGATGATCAGACTGGAAGACATATCTGGTGGTCTAGTTCTTCCTCAGCCTATTCAAGATTCTGAGTAAGATGTTTTCTGCTTCTCCCCATCCCCACTCAGGTCTGAACAATTGTTGCTAGCAAAACAGTAACATTATTCAAATATAATGAAGAATATAAACAAAGAAACAACGGGAGGGAGGACAAGGTAGCACTAGCCTATAATTATAGCATTCAGAAAGCTGAGAAAGGATTGTGCATTTGAAGCTAGTCAAGTCTACAAAATCAGCATCTCAAAACAAAATAAAATAATAAAAATAGATAAAGAAATTTAAATGAATGTGTTTCCTGGTATATTTCACATAAACTGAATATTCAATAGTGTTCTTATTTGGGGTGGGATGCCTCTGGACTACAGTGGCTTTATCCCACCCAGTAAAGAAGCTACTTGATTTGTTTTAAATGGGCTGTGGAAGGATTAAGTAACAGCTCCTACAGCAGGAGTGGTGGAGGGTTCCCAGCAATAGTAGTACTTTATGGAAAAGGCTGAGCTCCTAGAAATGGAAAGAAACTGTTGAGTCAGAGTTGAAATGGCAGGTCCTTAGCAGAGGCTGCAATTCTGTGTTTCAGCCAACTCGTGTCCTATGCAGAGGCAGCTGGAGTGGGGAAGTCCAGTGCAAGGCATCTATGTCCTGCCTCCGGGTACTTACTTACCAGTTTGCACTTGTAAGTCAAACATTCTTGACTTATTATGCTGGAGTTTTATAATCAAAGGGAGGAAAAATCCCAGGAGGACCAACAGAGAAAAGAAAATAAAGGAAGGGACCACACCCAACAATAAACTCTTTCCAGGCCTTAGTTTCCTAAACTGAAAAATAACAGAAACCCCATGATGAAAAATCTACTTTCTATCATCATCACCTTGACTTTCACAGTAAGGCTTTTCCACAAAGTGCTCTAAAGTTAATAAGTCCAGATCAGGCTACAGAATACAGCAGTTGTCTTTTTCAGAGTCTTAGGCCTCTTCTCTTCACCAGGAAGTTTAAATTCAAGTATTTTCGTAAGTCTCCAGGAATGACCCAGTATGTAGATTGTCTAATGATTTCTGATCAAACTGCTTAGCTAATCTAAACATCTGCCAGTCACACCACCAAGTGGTTTAAGTCATCGACTTCCTAAATAGATTAAATCAGTAGTCTATCTATCTGGGACTTGGGTGTTTAAACACAAGCATATTCAATATAAACACATTTCCCGACTTACAGAATGAGCCTTTTGGAAAATACTAGTTGAACATCCCTTTTCCAAAACACGTGAAACCAAAAGTGCTTAGATTTTCATTTTTTTCACCTGTAGATTTTGGAGAATGACTACGTGTGTGTGTGTGTGTGTGTGTGTGTGTGTGTGTGTGTAAAAACAAGGTATCAGGTTGAATATGACTAATAAGGTCATGACTGATTAGTGCTGGGCATCTCTAATTCCATCACTCAGGAGGCAGAGTCAAGTGGACCTCTGAGTTCAAAGCCAGCTAAGACTATATAATGAGACCTTATCTCAAAAAAAAAAAAAAAAAAAGAGGAAGAAAGAGAAAGAGAAAGAAAATATCTTAAGGATGATACCCAGGTCAAAATTCATTTGTTTCATATACAGATTTCAACTATTGGATGCTAATAGACCTATCTCATCCTAAACCCACAGGTATCTATGTTCCTAAAGCCATTGCTAGTGGTCAAAGAGATGCACCAAATAGCTACTTCTCTGTAGCTTTGCTATACAGTGTTACTTCCTGTTAGAAAATACACTTATTTGATTCAGAAGCACCCAGTCCTACCTCTCATCTATTAAACTGTTGGATCTTAAATACATATAGAGTTTGAGAAACAACTCTAGCATCTCTGGACAGAACTCTTATTAGAGTTAATTGGACATTACACTGTCAGTCAAAGAACTGTGAGAGACTACTCTCATATCCCTCAACCCAAGGACAAAAACACAGATGTGTAACTCTCAGACATTCTGGAAAGTTCCAAGAGACCCAAGGAGGCCAGAGAAGGTGACATGTGCCTCAGGAGCAGATGGGTACATCTACAGAATTCAAGGACAGCTGGTCTACATTATCAAGTTACAGGCCAGGCAGGG
Source organism: Apodemus agrarius (assembly GCA_964023405.1). Classification (NCBI taxonomy): domain Eukaryota; kingdom Metazoa; phylum Chordata; class Mammalia; order Rodentia; family Muridae; genus Apodemus; species Apodemus agrarius. Next base: position 18,896,200 of record OZ030008.1, read on the forward strand.
CTACACAGTTAAAAATGTCTCAAAAAATAAAAATAAGAGACTTAGGCAGAGCAATTCTTTAAAATTCACCGATCACAGGAACAGTCGCACTACATAGAGTGATGCAGCTTATGATTCCTGCCTAGAGGCTCAAAGATGGCAGCTAATCCTTTGTTAATACTGATCTAGTGATAAGCAGCTTGTTAGCATAATGTATTATCACTAAGTGCTACTATTTGAATAAGAACAACTCCACAGAACAGAACAGCTTCCTACTGAGTTCAGATAAAAACATTCAGTGTGTAGGCTATAGGCAGCTGTGAGCCACATAGATAAACCTTTTTAGGACTACAGATAAGACATTAACAGCCACCTTTTTCCTATTTTTCAAGCAGCAAAGGGATTCCTTATGAATTAAACACCTGAGATTCCTTTCCCCAAAACACACATAGACAATAAAATAAAGTAACTAGATAGGACTGTGCAATATATGCAGTTTCCTCATTTTCTATCCCTGAATAGAAACAAACCTTTCTTAGCCAAAATTCAAACAACCTGAAATAACTCACCATCATAGTAAAACTTGACACCCTCTGGCAGAGGCTCATATGGTGGAGCAAAGACGGGTCCTTTATGTTCCAGGAACTTCCATTTGATGCCTTCTGGATAGCGTTCTTCTTCCCACCTTTCAAAAACAAGGCACAAGCTCATTAAGTGATCACCTTGCTTAATAAAAAGATCCTCACTTATTAAATGCCAAAATAATTAACTAACCAATTGGTGGTACGCATTCAAAGGCTGTGCTCACTGAAAAAGGGAGCAGTTTTGGGCAAGATGAAAGAATATGGTAACTAAAAAGAAATTTCCTTTCAACAGTTTCAGTTTAGAGATACTAAGTATTAAAAGACCATCCACTCAAAAGCCCAGTAATAATTATGGAATATAAAAATTGGGATAACTGTTCTACTTTGGCACTCTAACAATATGCCACAGTGGTACGTGCGAAAGAGGCATTACTAAACTGATGGCATGTGGGTAAAAATCAAGGGGAAAGCAGCCCTATTTGAAAGTACAAAGCACAGCCAGACAGGATGCCTTTAGTTCCAGCATTCAGAAATCAGAGGCCAGCAGAAGGTCTAGGACAGCCAAGGCTACATAGTAAGACCTTGTCTCAAGAAAACAAACAAGACAAAAACCAACAAGCAAACAAAACAAGTGCAAAAGGACTGAGAATAGTCTGAGATACACTAAGTTTAAAGCACTTCTGAGATACACGGATCTAGGAGATATTTGACAAAAATAAACTTCAGAGTAAATAGCTTTCTAAAACATTTTATTTAAAAAAAACTGAGCATGTAAAAAAGTTAACTGCAGATATATAAATATATATTTATTATATTTCTATTTTTTACTGATCACTTCAAAGTTGTGGATGTGAAAGTTCAATAAATATTTCAGCAATTATCTTTATAAAAGTAATTTTATACATAATTATAACACATTTTCAGTTCTAAAAAAACCTAATTTTTAGTGTCATTTTAGTATTTACTCTGATTATAAATTCACCAATGAGATCCAGTATTTTACAGGTACAGATCTACTGAAGGATTGGGCATTGCATTCGGATGTTTCTAACACACTATATTTACCTAACTCTATCTTTACTACTACTTCTAAACAAAGGGAATTTTATGGATTCCTGTTCAGGTTTGGGTTTGTAGTTGTCTTTTGAGACAGGGTTTCTCTATGTAGCCCTGGCTGTCCTGGAAATAGCTCTGTAGACCAGGCTGGCCTTGAACTTAAGAGATCTATCTGTCTGCCTCTGCCTCCTGTGGGCTGGGATTGTTCTGATATGTTCTGCTATTAATTAATTCCATTAATTCCAAGTCCCATATTTTATTTTATTTTATTTTTTTCCGAGACAGGGTTTCTCTGTGTAGCTCTGGCTGTCCTGGAACTCACTTGGTAGACCAGGCTGGCCTCGAACTCAGAAATCCACCTGCCTCTGCCTCCCAAGTGCTGGGATTACAGGCGTGCGCCACCACCGCCCGGCCCAAGTCCCATATTTTAAACACTCAGAATCAGAGTAAGAAATAAATGAATTCTTTAAACTGTAACAATACTGTTATATAAAACTATAGTCAACATATATTGGCAAGTCATTTTTAGCAAGAATTATGATCATTTTATGGTTAGAGATGACAGATTTTCAGCACTGGAGTTTGCAGAAAATGACACTGGGCAAGTCCTTTATACTATTTACAAAAGTTAACTCAATATGAACCAGGAAATTAAAATTCTAAATATAAAAGCTAAAGATCATTTGGAAATTAGGAGAAAATAAAGGGGAACAGGCTCATAACATTGAATTTGGCAGTCATTTTCTGGATACAATAAATATAAAACAGCAGCATAACCACATAAGTTGGGCTAAATCAAAATTTTAAAAATACCTGTGGATCAAGTAGAATATTCAAGAAATGAGTGAATAAACTCACGAAGAAAGAAAATAGCTCAAAGTTTAAAATCTTATAAAGGGCTAATATAATACACAAAGAATTCCTTATTGGGCATAATGGAATTGGCTTACAGTTTCAGCAACTTAGGAGGCTAACAAACAAACAAACTTGAGCCAGGAACCCAAGGCCAGCCTGTGCAACAGCAGTAAGGACAAACAGAAGAAAGGTGAGTATTGGCAGAGGCACCTTCCTATCTTCTACAAATGATATACCATTCTCTTTAAGTATACAAAGATTCCAACTTCTCTATTTCTGCCCCCACCAACACTTCCTTTTGTTGCCATCTTAATGGATGTTTATCTCATTATAGATTATTTATTAATAATGACAAATTTTATGTATATTTTAAATATATATTTAAATTACATTGCAAGTACTTAATATTTTCTTTCTTTCTTTTTTTTTTTTTTTTTTGATAAAGATTTTATAGTCTTAGACCTAGGGGGAGCAATAAAACTTTCTATATTGAACCATCCCTGCATCCCTGGGATGAAGCCAACTTGATCATGGTGAATGATCGTTTGATGTGTTCTTGGATTTGGTTCGCAAGTATTTTATTTAGTATTTTTGCATCAATATTCATAAGAGAAATTAGCCTGTAGTTCTCTTTCTTAGTTGGATCTTTGTGTGGTTTTGGTATCAGGGTAATTGTGGCTTCATAGAATGAATTGGGTAGTGTTCCTTCTGTTTCTATTTTGTGGAATAGTTTGAAGAGTATCGGTATCAGGACTTCTTTGAAGGTCTGATAGAATTCTGCACTAAAACCATCTGGTCCTGTGCTTTTTTTGGTTGGAAGGCTTTCTATGACCCCTTCTATTTCTTTGGGGGTTATGGGTCTGTTTAGACGATCTACTTGATCCTGGTTTAATTTTGGAATTTGGTATCTATCTAGGAAATTGTCCATTTCCTACAGATTCTCCAGTTGTGTTGAGTATAGGCTTTTGTAGTAGGATCTGATGATGATGATTTTTTGAATTTCCTCAGTTTCTGTTGTTATATCTCCCTTTTCATTTCTAATTTTGTTAATTTGAATACTGTCTCTGTGCCCTTTGGTAAGTCTGGCTAGGGGTTTATCTATCTTGTTGATTTTCTCAAAGAAACAGCTCCTGGTTTTGTTGATTCTTTGTATGGTTCTTTTTGTTTCAACTTGATTGATTTCAGCCCTGAGTTTGATGATTTCCTGTCTTCTACTGCAAGCTGGTACAACCACTCTGGAAATCAGTCTGGCGATTCCTCAGAAAACTGGACATGATACTTCTGGAGGATCCAGCCATACCACTCCTGGGAATATACCCAGAAGATTCCCCAGCATGCAATAAGGATACATGCTCTACTATGTTCATAGCAGCCTTATTTATAATAGCCAGAAGCTGGAAAGAACCCAGATGTCCCTCAACGGAGGAATGGATACAAAAAATGTGGTATATATACACAATGGAGTACTATTCAGCCATTAGAAACAATGAATTCATGAAATTCTTAGAGAAATGGATGGAGCTGGAGAATGTCATACTAAGTGAGGTAACCCAGTCTCAAAAGAATACCCATGGTATGCAGTCACTGATAAGTGGATATTAGCCTAGAATCTTGAAACACCAAAGACACAATTCACGCACCAAAGGATGTCTGACAAGAAAGGAGTGGACAGTGGTGCTGGAAAGGATCAAAGCATCAGTGTAGGGGAATACAAGAACAGGGAAGAGGGAAGGGGTGGAAGAGGGAGCAGGGGGAGGGAAAAGGGCATGTGGGACCTTTGGGGTGTGGGGAACCAGAAAAAGGGAAATGAATTGTAAATATAGAATATATCCAAAAAAACCACTATAAAAAAAAAACTTTCTATAATCAAGAACCACTTTACAGATAGAATGTATAATAGCTAATGACAAAGGCCCAGATGCAGAAACTACCTGATCATCAAATCTAGTACTCTCCAAATCAGAGAAAACATCTGCAAGTGTGAAAGCATCTGCAAAGTGACCCATCTGTTTTAACAGTCCCGGCATTAACTGTGGTGGAGTCAGAATACCATGTTTCCCTTTATATTCTTGCCATCAACTCCACTGTTTTGAAGTTAAGATTCCAAACCATGTTTCACAATTTCTCCAAATTCAACATGGCTTTTCTTCAGGACAAATAACAACTTCCTTACCATTTAAGCCAATTAAAAGATTCAATGACTCACTAAACACAAAACTTCAGTTTAAACAGAAAAATGTAAAATACCCACAAATATATTAGTATTATTGGAGTGACAGGTATTACCATACAAATAAAATTGTAGTATTGGCCTTCTAACACTCCAACACCAGCACCAATTAAGAGAGGTAGGCTTATAAATTCAAGTTATGTTGGAGTTTTATTTTTTAAAAAAAGTTTCCTTGGAAAGGAAGAAAGTTCAACAGTCTAAAAATGAATAGAAAGCAGGAAAGTAAGCCTACATGCTTTCTCAAGTCAAGGTCTCCTGGTATTAGCAGGTATCTTACAATAGACTATAAAATTTATGAAAAATAAAGATTTATAAAAATCTAAAACTAGATTTCTGGAAGTTGTCTGGGATCAAACTCTGATTTTTTTGGTTTGGTTTGGTTTTGAGGCAGGGACTCTACATAGTCTTAGCTGTCCTAAAGCTCACTATGTAAACCAGGATGGCCTCTAACTCACAAAGATCCTCTTACCTATGCTAGGATTAAAGGCACTCAATACTGACTCTCCACCTAGCTTTTTTATTTTATTTTTTTATTATTTTTTTATTTTTTGGTTTTTTGAGACAGGGTTTCTCTGTGTAGCTCCGGCTGTCCTGGAACTCACTCTGTAGACCAGGCTGGCCTCGAACTCAGAAATCCACCTGCCTCTGCCTCCCAAGTGCTGGGATTAAAGTCCACCTAGCTTTTTGAAACAATTTTTCTCATTGGAAGCTGGAACCCAACTAACTCCTAGCCTGAATTTTATAAGAATTTATTAACTACTTGTATGTGCACGTATGGGAAGGAGAGGGGCAAGAGTATCCACAAAGGCCAGAAGACTGTTGGCTGTCTGATTTGGCTGAGAACAGATCTCCCTCCTCTGAAAGAACAGCATTATTCTTAACATCTGAGCCATCTATCCAGCCCTAGTTTATTTTTTTTAATTGCATAAAACTGTCTTGTATAGAGCACTTTAGGTTTCAAACACAAACATTTATTAGCTTGTATGTGTGCATGCACAGCACCACAGTACACAAGAGGCAGTCAGAAGACAATTTGCAGGAGTTGGTTCTCTTTCTACCATGTGTATTCTGTTGATCAAACTCAGGTGATCAGGCTTGTCAACAGGTGCCCTTAACCAATGAGCCAATGACACTGCCTTAAAATTTCCAACTTTAAAAAAACAAATTAACAAAAAACTTTTGGGCCATGTTAATCCCTAGCTTCTACATATAGGTGGTAGGAAGGAGAACAATTCCAAAAAAGGTTGTCCTGTGACCTTCACACAACCCACATGCATTTTTAACTATTTGCAGGTATGTTTTTGGGAAAGTATGGGATCACGTGCGTATATTCTCATGGTAGTGCACATGCTTGTGCACCCACACATAAACATGTGTTGTGTGTAGCTATGCAAGAGATAGATGTTAAGTGTCTTTCTTATTGCTGTCTACCTTATTTTTTATAATAAACAGGTTCTCTAACTGAACACAGGGTTCATGAATCTAGCTAGGCTGGCTAGCCAGCAAAGTCCCAGAAATCTGGCTGTCTCTGCCTCCTCAGGACAAGGATTACAGATGTGCCCTGCTGTGCTCTGCTTTTTACTTGGGTGCGGGGGATGTTAACTCAAGTCCTCATACATGTGCAGTAAGCAACTGGTCTGTTACTACAGCCTAAAATTTTCAATTTTGTCATGTCAAGTTAGTCATTTCATTATAGTTGTTATATTTTGCTTCAAAAGATCCCTGCATTTTTTTACAATTACACAAGCATTCACCAAGAATGTTCCTTTGCTGTTTTAACAAATTGGCAGTTTTATGAACATGATTTGTAGAAGAAAAAAAAAAGAACTCTTTATGTAGTAAATACATTTCTAACAGTAATAATGAACTGTGCTCAAAAAAACACAGGAAAGTATGCTGGTAATTCTCAGCATAAAGACACAATGTATGATGAAATTAGGTAGACTTAGCCTGGTTTAAACATTACAAAGAGTATATATACACTGATATATTATACTACTTCAAGGTACAATTTGAATTGAATGAATGAATGCATTTAAGTCCCTTCTATATATAGGCTAATTCTACATCAATTCTATTCAAGGAGAAGAAACTAGTTTTGAGTTCCACTAGATTTAGAGCTAGTAAATTACTAGAATCTGAAAACTCATCTGTTCTGTTAAAGAGTCTATAAGTACTTCTCCATCAAATGTCAGGCAATTAACCTTAATATTTCAACTCTTATTTAATTGGGCTGCACAATGAAAATGCTGACATTTTAACCCCAGTGCTGAGATGTTACCATTTCCACTTCTGTTCCTCTTCCTTTTTCGGCTTCTTTTTCTTATTATCTGGCTCAGCAACTTTTTTATCTTTATCTTTATTCTTGGGCTTTTTAAGTTTGCCATCCTACAAAGAAACAGACAGAAAGCACTTAAGTCAGAACTGATTACACACGTGGACACTGTTTTTGAAAGCCACTAGGAAGTAAAACTGAACAAAAAAGGCTGGAACTGTAGAAGATCTCATATTTAAATCCTCCCCACCATCAATGGAAAAATTTACTGGTATTTTATAATTGAATCAATACTTCCCCTAATCCCTCTAACAAACAATTCTTCAGGAATACCACATGAGGAAAGCCTGGGGAACTAACAGTAATCCCAGGGTATTTTCCTCATTTACTTTAATATGTGTACATCTTTAATCTCTTTGAATTTAATAAAGTATAGAAGACATGCAATAAAGATTTAGTATTTGATCGGAAAGGAAATTCTGTGACTCAGTTACTATTGCTAATATACACAAGGAGAGTATTCTCAACTAGGAACTGTTCATAGTGGCAAAATGAAAGAACACCAGTCAAGCATGATGGTGCACAACTATTGATTCTAGCACTAAGAAAGCTGTAGCAGGACTGTCACCATGCATAGAGCATACAAAAACAAAACAAATCAAAACAAGAGCCAGGCATAGTGGTGGCACACACCTTTAATCCCAGTAATAGGGAGACAGAGGCAGGTGGACCTCTTGAATTTGAGGTCAGCCTGATCTACAGAGCGCTAGGACAGCCAGGCTAAGAGAGAGAAACCCTGTCTTAAAAGCAAAATAAACAAACTTTACTTTGATTACTGCTAGATTACAGAAGAGTCTGTTTACTTCAAGGATTCAGGTCCTGAGAGGCTAACTATGCTCCACACCCACAGCCATGCTCTAAGGAAATACTAAATGACTCTAAAGCAACAATATATGAGAGGCAAAGCTGGGAGAGGTAGGACAGGAATTGGTAGAAAGGGAACGAGGGATGAAGTTCGAGGTGGAGAGTACCCTGTCTTTGTGTGTCAAACAGCAGTAACTTACTCATAGGAATTCAAGGCCAGACTACGTCACAAAGTTGAGATTCCATCTTAAAAATACAAAATCGGCTGGGAGTAGCATATACCTTCACTCTTAGTATCAGGAGACAGAGGCAGAGGGGTCTTTTTGAGTTTGAGGTCAACCGTGGGTGTGTTATGTGTGTATGTATGAAACTCTAAAACAAACAAAATAAGCTTCAAACCTAAGATTAAAATTTACCATCAAAAAAAGACAAATCCAAAACACAAATCCCAGGAAAAAAAATGTGACTCAACACGTGAAGAGCCAGACTCAATAGAATCTAATTTCTTGTAGAGAATTTCTAACTTTGATCTACATTTTCAGCATTGCATGAGGCTTTACTTGGTAAGTTTTATATAGCAATGAAAGATGATTTATGGAATGGCACAGCTAGAAACTATTTGGTTTCCTCTCTTTCAGACATAATCAAGATGGTTCTGAGATCAGTTTGACATTTGATCAAGGTTATATACCTGTTTCTGAACATAATGAAACCGTAATATGATACCCTAAGTATATTTTGAAATCAATCAAACAAAAACCAACAGAATATGAGAACAACATCCTGTGAGTCTGTAATAAGATAGTAATCAAAGTTGTGATAAACGGGTATTTAAGCTACGACTTTAAGGACAAAAAGCAAATGCTGTACTATTACATTATAAGTAGCTATGAGAAATACAAGTGTGCAAGCAGAAGAACAGCATTCAAATATTCTGTTGGTATAAAGTTGTGGCTCCTGTCTAAAAATCCCTGTAGTCAAGGGTGAGGTAGGAGGCTTGTCAGGAGTTTAAGGCCAGCCTATGTCACAGAGTAAAACTCCATCTTAAAGTACAAAAGTAGGCTGGGGGTAGTATACACCTTTAATCTTGATTGCGAGGCAGAGGCACAGAGATCTTTTTGAATCTGAAGCTGATCTGGTCTACACAGGAAGCTCCAATTTGGCCAGGACTACACAGAGAGACCCATCTCAAACAAAACAAAAATAAGAAACTAGAGAGGTGGCTCAGCACTTAAGAGCACTGACTCTTCTTGCAAAGGCTGTTTGGTTTGGCTTGCTGCATACATAGTAGTTTACAATCATCTGAAACTCCAATTTCAGAGATCTAATATTCTCTTCTAAGTTCTGCAGGCACCCAAAACACACATGGTACATGTAGGCAAAGTCTCATACACATAAAATTTTAAAATCCTAAAAAAAAAAGAAAAAGAAAAAGAAAAAGGAGGGGAGAAACAGCCCAGATGTTAACAGCACTTGTTATTGCAGAGGGGACTAGGTTTGCTTCCCAAGATCCATATGATGGCTTAAAACCAATTAATTCTAGTTTCAGGTGATTGAGGCCCTCTTTCTGGTTCATGTGATCCATGCATGTGGTGACACACATATTCATAGGAAAAACACATATATAAAATAAAAATAAATCTCTTTCGTATGCTTTGATGGCTAATCTTCATAATCAACTGGAAAGGCTTGTGCAACCACAGGAACACAGCTCTGAGCCATGATGGTAGAATGCATTTTGCTAGAAATGCTTAACTAAAGATGGAAAATCTGGAAACCCAGACTGAATTGGGGGGGGGGGGGAAATAAGTAGATCTACCTCATAATCTTGATACCATACATGTATGCCCTGAAGATTATAGCCTCAAACCATAGTCAAAAAAATGAGCCCTTTTCCTATAAGTTGATTTTGTTACAAAATTTGTCACAACAATAAAGTAACTACTGCAAGAAATTTTTTACTGAGAAGTGGAGCTGTTGCTCTACCCAGCAAGGTGGTTTGTAAAACTGTTGAATTGCTTTATGGATCCATTTGAATGTAAAAGTTTCAGGCCTATGAAATGGACAAACCCTAGAATGCTGTAAATAAAGATTGATGGGCCAGGGCCATACTGGTGGGAATGTGGAAGAAACAAATGCTGACAGAAATACAGAAGTAACTGCCAGCTTGTGAGAGGCATACGATTACATGAGGGACTAGATCAGCATCTGTTACTATCATATTTAGGAAAATAATCTGGCTATATTCTGCCTGTGTTCTGAAAACATCATTCTACTTTGCTGGTGAAATTACACATTTTTTTTTCCCCTGCTGACTAAGCAGTAAGTGGGAATGATACCATAGTTTAGTTTTATACTGTTTTGAAATTTCTTCTAAACTATGGCATCATTCCCACTTACTGCTTAGTCAGCAGGGGAAAAAAAAATGTATAATTTCACCAGTAAAGTAGAATGATCAAAAATGAGGTTGCAGCTAGAGGAGGTACAGTCAAAGAAACTGTAACCAGTAAGAAGATGACACGATATAAGAGAAATCTAATACTTTGCACAGGAACAGTATCAGTTTCCCTCTTAAAAACAATTGTACCAGACTCAGCAACCAAAGCACACAGAGGCCTAACAACTGTGTAGAAGGGGCCAGATTCTCCAGTTTGAAGCAGAACCTGCCAATTTTGTGGGAGTGCAAAATCCAAGTTACATCATCATAAAGGCTCACACCAAGGGCCAGAAACTAAGGCCAACCAATGTATAGCAGGGTGAGATTCCTTAGAAAGCTCCAAAAGACACTAAGTGAAACCATAAAGGTAAAGTCCAAGATTTAATGGAGCCTTAGGATGTTGGAGATGCTAGAATCACAGGACCTCCACTGAGAAAAGGTGCAGGCACAGAGTAGGTAGCCAAGAGACAGTCTATATGTGCTGCAGGTGACAGTACAAGAGATAAGGGTCCCCAAGCCTACTGGAGTCTGCATGTTGACAGACATGGAGCTGTATATGCTTTGGTGTTTGCTTTGCTATACTTCACTCTTGCTTCTGTTTGATCTTTCCTTGCTCTGTCCTATTTCTCTATTTTGAAATAGTACTGTTTACTTTGTACCCTTGTAATTTGAGTGTAATTTATTTTTGATTTCACAGGAACTCAGAATTAGATTTCCTTGAATCATAGAAGAGACAAGATTTTCAGTGGAAACTGTTGAGATAATCATGACTTTGAATTAAAGAGTAAATGTATTTTGCAAAATGAGATGGCCATAAACCAATGAAGACACAGATGAAATATTAGGAGGAAAGTTCCATGTTTTTGTATCAAATTAAACTTGTGACAGTTAATCTTCACTGTCAACTTCACTAAAATCTAAGAAGACATCTGTCATGCCTGTGAGACTATTTCAAAGAAATATTCCAAAGGTTAACTGTATGCAGCAGCATCCCATAGACTGAAGACCCTGATGAATCAAGTATTTCCTGGCTGTTTGTGCAGCATGACCAGACACTTCACTCCTCCCACCATAACAGACTATATTTCTTCAAGCTGTAAGCCAAAATAAACTTGTCCTTATATATTGCTTTTGCCAGGTATGTCCCAGGAAACAAAAATAACATTACAAAAAACACAAAAAAAAACCTTATTACTTCATTAATATGTAAAACATTCCTATATTATCATTTTAAAATGATCCATCAGGGAAACTACAGCCCACAAAACAATCCCAGAGACAAATTAAAAATAAGAAACAAATGCTAGTGAGTAAACTTTAAATGATTAATTCTAACACCTGTGGTCCCTATCATAAGAAAACTGTGCATCAATATTTAGTCTTTCAGACTGTACTTTTCTACAGGGAGAGAGAAGCTACACAAAAACATTAAAAATAAAGTCAAAAGCTGTCCATTTTCCAATGTGTTTAACATAAAGTGGAGCCATTTTGCATAAAGACAAAGCAATGGACTGCAAGAGTAACTTGACTTTTACTAGACTGTACTGATTATATTGGCTTCGTTACTGTAACAGCTATTCAACATTTCACTATCAGTTTCATAAACTAGTTCTCATTAACATGAACTTCTGCTAAGCAGATAGCCTTCTAACTGCAGAACCTGATTATCTCTTTAGCTCACCATGCCGAAGAACACTTTAAACATGATTTTATTAAAATCCTTTCTTCCTTCTTATGAAGTAAAAGGCCCAGCATACTCTCACAGTAGGAGGTAGGATAAGATGACAGCTAGTGTGCTGGCTCTAGACCCACAGTGTTTGAGAACAAACTCTAGTTATACAATTCAGTAGCTATACAACCTCTAACAAATAGTCAATCCCTCTAAACTCCAAGTTTAGGCATCTGCCAATAAAGGGGGAGTCATATTACTTTTTATGGTTAACATAAGAATTAAACAGATTATGTAGAAAAGTGACCAGATGAAGTAACTATCTAAATTTAGTGCTCATTTAAATATACATATCAAGTTTTTTTTGTTTGTTTGTTTTGTATTTTTTTTTTGGGGGGGGGGTTCTCTGTATAGCCCCGGCTGTCCTGGAACTCACTCTGTAGACCAGGTTGGCTTCGAACTCAGAAATCCGCCTGCCTCTGCCTCCCAAATGCTGGGATTAAAGGCGTGCACCACCACCGCCAGGCTTTTTTTTAAAGATTTATTTATTATTACATGTAAGTACACTGTTGCTCTTTTCAGACCCACCAGAAGAGGGCATCAGATCTCATTACAGATGGTTGTGAGCCACCATGTCGTTGCTGGAATTTGAACTCAGGACTTCTGGAAGAGCAGTCAGTGCTCTTAACCGCTGAGCTATCTCACCAGCCCACATATCAAGTTTTGTTTTGTTTTTTAATGTAATGAGTACAATGTAGCTGTCTTCAGACGCACCAGAAGAGGGCATCAGATCCCTTTATGAATGACTGTGAGCCACTATGTGGTTGTTGGGAATTGAATTCAGTATCTCTGGAAGAGCAAGCAGTCAATGCTCTTAACTACTGAGCCATCTACTCAGCCTGCATATCAAGTACTTAACACTGGGATAAATGGCATTTTTAGTAGTCACTCAGTTTAGATTTAATCTCATAATTCTCCCACCTTGGTCTTCAAAGTGCTGCAATTACAATTTTGTAGTCACCATACACCATACACAATCAAATTACTTTTTCTGTGCCCCCTGAATACAAGGTCTCACTATGTATCTATCCCCAGGTAGCCTCAAACTCATGTATTCCTGTCTCTGCCTCCTTAGTGCTGGGGTTAAAGGTGTGTGCCACCATCCTTACCCTTAGATAACAATCTTAAAAGCCCCTGCCCCCACTATCACTATTATTACTGCTGGTACTTTTTAACCTATCCAAATTTAAGCCCATTTTGTCCACAACACTGACTAACCTCACAGAAAGAACATTAAAGTTAAGAACTCTACTTAAGAGCCTAAGGAATATTGCTGGCATATTATTTTAAAAGTTCTTGCTAACAACAACTCTTTAGTACAAGAAATAAAAAAAAAAAAAAAAAAAGGAAAGAAAAAAACTACATTACTCTTATTTATATCTGCCACAAGCACCAAATAGGATCCTTGGAAAAAGCACTTGAACTAAAATTAAGAAATTAAGGAAGATTATAAAACAGTAGAAAGGAGGAAATAATGTGTGTTCCAGACAGAAGAACAGCATGTACCACACACAGAAATCTGAAGAACACAATCTGGTGTGAAAAACAAACAGGTAGCCAGTATGGTCAGAGCAAGGTAAGCTCAGGAGGAACAAAGTGAAGCAAGGCACAAGATGAAGAGGCCAGACTGAGGAGTGGTGCTCCAGAGCTTAGATTTCATCCTACAACCAAGAGGGCACTCATTAAAATGACTTTAAATTAGGGCAGTTATTTAAAATTAGGAAAAGAGTATGCTTCATCAACATGAAATATTGTTAAGACAGAATCTTTAAAGGTCTTTCTTTTTCTTTCTTTTTTTTTTTTTTAAAGAATTTTTAAATTTATTTTATGTATACACTGTAGCTATCTTCAGACACAACAGAAGAAGGCATCAGATCCCATTACAGATGGTTGTTAGCTACCATGTGTCTACTGGGATTTGAAATCAGAACCTCTGGAAGAGCAGTCAGTGCTCTTACCCACTGAGCCATCTCTCCAGCCCCAGTTGTTTCTTATGCATGTTTTTCTGCATACCTACAGGTAGCATACTTTATCACTATCAGCATAAGCTATGAATAGACAAAGAGTAGACTCAAGGGTGGCTGATACACTGGATACCTCAAAATCTCGGCACACTCAGTGTCATAGCCACAACTCATTTGCAAAACTTTTCCCCACTCTTACTAGTATAACAAACCAAAAAGTTTATTTGGCCTCAAGAGCTATTTTAGGACCCATGAGATAATGACCTAGCAGTTAAAGGTACTTGCTGTCAAACCAAATAACCCCAGTTCAATTTCCAGGCCCAGTTCAATTTCCAGGAGAATCGTATTCTCAAAGTTGTCCTCTGAGTTTCAGGTGTGTGTGTGTGTGTGTGTGTGTGTGTGTGTGTGTGTGTGTGTGTGTGTGTGTGATGTTTTGTACAAATGTAAGCCTCAAAAACTTTTACTAACCTCTTCTTCTTCTAGTTTTCTTTTCTTCTCCTTCTTGATATCTTCTGTCTTAATTTTCTTAGGTTTATAATCAGCACTAGAAAGGGGAACATGAATATGCAGTTAATGCAACTATGACTCAAGAGTTCTCACCTACAGGACTAGGATCACCCAACCCTTTGAAAAAAAGTGTCCATGGCAGATATGATTGCTATTATTCTTGATGGGCATTCTACAGTAGTAAAGACAAGATTAAGGTGTGGAGAGATGCTCAGGATGCTAAGACTGCTCTTGCAAAGAACCTCGGATGAGTTACCAGCACCCACATGGGACAGCTCACAACAATCTGTCAGTAACTCTGGTTCTAGAGGATCTGATGAACTCTTTAGGCTTCTATGGGTACCAGGCATGCATATGGTACACATATAAATGTTCAGGATCATGACATAAAATAAAAAATGAAATAAAGCTAAAAGACAGAGACAGAACAGAGGCCAATAGTAACGTATGTAAAGAGCTGCCTGATATGGATGCTGGCAGACAAACTTGGGATCTCCAGAAGAACAGCAAGCACTCTAACCACTGAGCTGTAGCAAACACTTGATCTCTAAATGTTAGATGCACATATGTATAAGTGCTCATATTCATGTGGAGGCCAGTGGACAACTTGCACTGTCCTCCTAAAGAACATCTTCAATCTCCTTGAGACATGGTTTGTCAGGATCATAGAGCTCATAAATTAAGCTAAACTAAATGGCCAGCAAAGTCCTAGGGATTCTCCTGTCTCTGCCTTTCCCAGCCTTAGCATACTCCACCACACATGAAATTTATATGTGAGCTCTGGACCAATTCAGATCCTCATGCTTGCAAGGTAAGCACTTTATCAACTGTGCTACAGGCTCAGCCATTCTATCTTAAATCCTGTGACTATTCATAGAATATAGTAAACTACATACTCTAACTAGTTAAACAGAATACATCAACATTGGATCAATCTAGGAAAGAGGTAATTCAAGCTGTGGTGGTGCACGCCTTTAATCCAAGCACTAGGGAGGCAGAGGCAGGCGGATTTCTGAGTTCGAGGCCAGCCTGGTCTACAAACTGAGTTCCAGGACAGCCAGAGCTACACAGAGAAACCCTGTCTCAAAACCAAAAACCAAACCAAACCAAAACAAAACAAAAAAACATAATATCAACTTCATTATCTCTGTACACTAAAGGTTCCCTTATATATCAAAAGGCATAGATCCTAGAAGAAAAAAGAATTTAAGTACAGCCTCAATGTAGCCCAGCTAGCCTAAAATTCACTAATTAGTCAGGAATGAGTGAGTTTCTGATAGTCTTGCCTCCACTTCCCAAATGTTGGTATATGAGGTGTGTACCACACCCAGTTTTATGAGGTGCTGGGATCAACCAATGGCTTTCTGGGTGGTAGATAAGCATGCTACCAACTGAGCTATATCCCTAACCCAATATTTCTCAATTTACTTGTTCAAAATTGAAAAACTTCCAAGGGACTAAAATAATTTACCCTTCACTAATTGTGTTTGTTTTGAAATCTCTACACTAAATATGCATTATTTTTAATTAAGAAAAATCACATTACATATAACCCATAAATTAATTTGCTTAGCAAACCCACTTCTCATAGATCAGTCTATTAACCACACATACACAATTAATATATTCTTATTCATTATATACACATATTTATTCTTAAAACAGGCTTTTCCTTTTTTCTTTTTTGGTTTTTTTTTTTTCAAGACAGGGTTTCTATGTATAGCCCTAGCTGTCCTTGAACTTAGAGACCCACCTGCCTCTGCCTGTGGCTAGGATTAAAGGTGGGTACCATCATGCCTGGCTCTGGCCTTTTCTTTTAAAAAGAAGTATCTCGGAGCAGGGCGTGGTGGCGCACACCTGTAATCCCAGCACTTGGGAGGCAGAGGCAGGCGGATTTCTGAGTTCGAGGCCAGCCTGGTCTACAGAGTGAGTTCCAGGACAGCCAGGACCACACAGAGAAACCCTGTCTCGAAAAAACAAAAACAAAAACAAAAAACAACAACAACAACAACAAAAAGAAGTATCTCTTCTCTCTTATAATTCATTTTTAATGTTTTATAAACTTTATTATAAAAAAATATTCCAAATTACCAGACCAAGCTCTAGCTCACTGAACATCTGTGTTTAGAATAGGCACTTAGATTGCAGGAGAGAATGTGGGGTTTTTTTTTTCTTTCTGAGTTATATGACCTTGCTTAATATTATATATTTTAAATCTATCCATATTACTACAAAACTATTAATTTCATTTTTCTTTAGAGGTGAGTAGCACATATCAAATGTTCATTATCCATTCATTTATTGATGAAAAAGGTTGATTCCAACTTTTTAATTGTTAATAAGGCAGCAACTTCCATGATAATCTTCAAATTCTAATATGTTTTCTACATTTTTCTACAATTTTATCTGAAATATTTTCCACGTAAATCTTCAATTCTATCATGTTTCTATTCCATATTTCAATTACTTTAGCAATGTTTGACATGTCTACCACTTTACTCTTTAATTTTCCATAATGTCAATTTTAATGTGTTTATCTGAAATATTTTCCATGTAAATCTTTAATTTTATTATAAAGTGTTTTTACTTCACTTCCCTTTTCAATTAAAAAAAAAAAAAAAAAGGCAGCAACACGCACTTTTTTTTTTTTTTTTTTTTTCCCCAGACAGGGTTTCTCTGTGTAGCCCTGGCTATCCTGGAACTCACACTGTAGACCAGGCTGGCCTAGAACTCAGAAATCCGCCTGCCTCTGCCTCCCACGCCCGGTTTAGCACTCTTTTCAAGTTGAAATTTCTTTAAATGTTCCACTTTAATCAAAAAGGAAGAAATACATACTCATCTTCATCTCGAGGCCTCTTCAGTGGCTTTATATCCTCTTTTGAAGGAACAAAATAGCCATCATCTTCAGGTTCATCTTTAATTCGTGGAGGACTAAAGAGAAACAAAACAACTAATTAATGGTTATTAGAATGTCAGAATTGTGTTAAATAAAAAAGTAGGAACCCTGCCTAATTGTATGTCCACCTGAGTGACACAAGTTACATCTGAAAGGAGGGGACCTCAACTGAGAAAATGCCTCCCTAAAGATATAATTGTAGGGCATTTTCTTAATTAGTGATTGATGTGGGAGGGCTCAGTCCATTGTGTGTAGGACGACCCCTAGGCTGCTGGTCCTGAGTACTATAAGAAAACAGGCTGAGCAAGCCATGACAGGCAGGCACCCTCCATGACCACTGCACCAGCTCCTAGCTCCAGATTCCTGCCATGAATTCCTTCAGTGATAAAAAATGATGTGAAAAAATGCTAATGAGGTTGTGAACTGGTACAGCCAGTATGAATATCCTATAAAGGACTATATCTAAGAACAGATCCAGCTATACCACTCGTGGGTGCATACCTAAGAGAAGCTTCACCAGTATGCCATACAACATGGATCTCTGTAAATCCACAATAGTGTAAATCCAGAACCAGTATGGATACTAATCAGTAGATGAATGCTTAAAGAGAATATGGTATATGCACAATGGAATTTTATTCAGGCATAAAGAATAAAATTGCGTTATTTGCAAGGAAAAACAGAAAAACAAATACCATGTTCTCTCTCTTATGCAAAAAAAAAAAACAAAAACAAAAACAAAAAACAAAAAACAAACAAAGTACCTCAATTTTTAAAAATCCGGCATGAAAGGGGATGGAGAGATGGCACAATGGTTAGGAACACTTGTTAATCTTCCAGAAAGCATGAGTTCAATTACTAGCACCCACATGTTGGTTCACAACCATCTGTTAACTCAATTTCCAGGAGAAATTGAGTCCTCTTCTGACTTCTATAGTGACCAGGGGCAGACATGGTGTATAGAAAAACATAAAGGTAAAATGCTCATATACATAAAATAAAAAAAACCAAAATTGTCATGAAAATAGAAGGGCATGAAGGAGAGAAGTTTAAGGCAAAGGAGAAAAAAGAATGTTACATTTTCTTTCCTTTGCAATATATATATATAATTTATGAGCAAAGTACAATGACATTATGAAACCTGTCATATGAACTTAAAAAGAACACTTGTTCTTGCAAGAGACCCAGATCTATCTAACACTCACAAGGAAGCTCACAACCATCTATAACTCAAGTTCTTAGAACTCTAACATCTTATATTACCTTCCATGGAAATCAGACATGCACATAGTACACAAATATGAACAAAACATTCATTCATAAATGTTGGATTTAAAATTTATTTTTTTAAATTGTTAGGTACAGTTGCACACATCTGTAATTTCAACACTTCCAACAGGAATCAAGGTTAATCTTGGTTATATATAATGGTTCAAGACACTCTGAACTTCAGAAGACTCCGCATTCACAAACAATGAGATAGGGGATCATGTAGGTCAACTATCTTATAGTGATGTGGTGGTGGTAGTGATGAAGATGATGATGGAGGAAGGGGAGAAGGAGGGAGAGGAGGAGGGGACAGGGACCAACACTCAGAAACCTTAGAATGTTCTTTCCTAGCTTGGCTTGGTACATCTCTTCAAATTAGACCTCACTGACTTAACCCAAAATAAACCGGTCATTTATGAAGTGATGGAACTAAAGAATAAGTATCTAGTCTCAACTGTATATATTCACAGCATGAAGTATAGATAATGTATCCTCCTTTCTTTCTAAAAGCGTTACATCCATTTTGCTTGGAACAAAATCTGAATGTTTAAAGATGTTGGTTATTCCAGCACATTTCCCCCAATCCCCAAATGCCACTACTATAGCTGTTTCTCCTTCTATTCCCAATCAATTACAAAGCCCTAGAGATCCAGAAAAGACACTACAATACCCACTGGTTCAAAGTTAATGCTCCATCCTAAGTGTCACGTGTGAAAGCAAGTAGTGAGTTACCACACTTCAAAGATGAAGTTAAAGCATCTGGATTCTCTACTCAACTCAATGCTGACAAGCAAGCAGGCAAAGACAGAGGCACAGCACACATTCCTGACCTTCTAACCCCCAAAGTCTATAAGTGAATCCATGATGAAAGTTCAAATAATCTATTCATATCTTAAGAAAAGTCTTGCATAATCTTTTGCAAAGAGTAGACATCATGAGCCTCAATCATATTCTCTAATAAACAGAATTCCTAGGGTACTTTGTAGAGAGCTTACTCAACTTTTTTTATTCTGCTTAAATCATTTGTAAAACATCCTTATAAAAAGCACTTGCTTCTCTTTTTCTAAAGGATCTGGATACAAAGTCTCAAGAAAGCAAACCTCTCGAAAATTCTATCCCAGTCAATAAGGCAAATGCTTTGAATGAGTCTTAACAAATCTATTCGGTGGTTCCATGAAAGACATCAAAATGTACAATGTGATCTTAAGTGGTTTTCTCAATCTAGAGGGGACCTGGGCACTTACTTTAAGGAACTGAAAATGAGGAAAACAGAACAGATGGAGTGCTGAGTGTAAAAATGGACTATAGGTAATATATATTTATATATGCCTATTTAAATATATACTTATCCCTAAAGTTAAGTCCAATAAAGTTCTAGATATGTCTTAAAATATATTACAAAGGAGGAACTCTTGTAGACTGAAATTCCATAATTACTACCAAGGAGTTTCTCTTGAAATATTGGGGAATAGTGAGGTGAATACTATAAAAGCCCATAAGATATATATTATATATATATATATATATTCGAACATAAATTTTGTGGTATGTAAATACCTCAAGTTTTAAAAATCTTATTCTGTTAGCCTCCATTTCTAGTAAATTTCTGGATAATTGCTGTTCAGCCTCACTAACTAGATCAAAAAAAAAACAAAAAACAAAAAACAACAACAACAACAACAAAGTTGGCCTAGGTCAAGTACTCAATACTGACTTTTGTTTTAACAGTCAAGGTGGCTAGTTCAGTTCATATTGGAAAAGCTTAGACATCACCATGCGGAGTCGTCACCTTCCCCTCCCAAAAAAAAGCTACTATAGGTCTTACCTAGAGAAGCCATTTTCTTTTTCCTTCTTTATTTTTGCATCTCCAGCAGCTCTAATCTGCAAGGTAAAACCACAGTCACTTAATAAGTGCTTTGAAAGTATTTAACGCTAAAACAAGGCAAAAATCTCTTATTCAAGAATACTATCATCAATTTTGGAGGCTTTAAATTTATTAGGATACACTGATAAGGTTCTCTGATCTACCTGCTACTCATCCCCCCCATTCCTTATGATCCCCTACCTAACCAGCCTCTTCCACTGCCATGACTTGTCTTTTCTTCCTTCTTTTTGGATATCCCACTGAGTTGAATCAGGATTGCTTATAGGAGTATAGATAGGCACCTTATCAGTGTTTATACCACTTGAGAAAATCTCTCTCCTTCCTCTAATAACCATTAATGGATGGTAGTATTCAAGGAAGAGACCTCATGAGTCTCTACCCTTCTCCAAAACATAATGTTGACAGGCTCAATACTTGTTCATTCTTGTGCTGATAATCAAAGTAATTGAGGAAGTCCAATACCATGCCAGGTAATTTTGGAGCATCTTGATCCTAGACTGACTTCTTGTTAGCAAAACTGAAGTGGGTCAACTAAAGACATTTTCCTAAGGCTGTTTTTTGACAATTCTAGGTGAAACTGATTGAGAAAATTCTTCCTCAAAACAGCAACTTTTTAATTTTAAAATAACAGTATATTCCATCTCCCCAAAATTGAGAAAATTCTTCCTCAAAACAGCAACTTTTTAATTTTAAAATAACAGTATATTCCATCTCCCCAAAATATATCCAAAATGTCAATATACTCAAAAATGTGCTGCTAGCAGCAGAGGGGAAAAAAAACATAAAACAGACTAGTCTATTGCGTGCGTGCGTGCGTGCGTGCGTGCGTGCGTGCGTGCGTGCGTGCGTGCGTGCGTGCGTGTCTATAACTTTCTAGAAAAAACAAATCATTAAAAAACCTTAACACGTACACCCAATTCCCTATCTATAGGGTCTCTGAAAAGACACAAAATGATCAGTGCATTGCCTACCTCAAAGAAAGATGGGGACTGCAAGTCAAGAGTATAAACAAGATGTCTTATTCCACAGTCTCTATTCCCCAGTGTCTGAGCTTTTCATTCAAGAATCTTCTTTCTTTCTTGAAGATGGGGTATTATACATCCCAGATTGGAGATCACCTTGAACTCACTTTGTAGCCCAAGATGACCTTGAGTTTCTACTCCTCCTATCTCTTCACCTCCCAAGTGTTGGGATAACAGGCATGCACAGTTTAGGTAGTGCTGGAAATTATAAGACTTCCTGCATGCTAATCAAACTTAAGTCAGACCTAGCCCCAGAATCTTCAATCTTTTCATCAAAAGAGACCCAGTAAAGCTTTAGGCCTTCTTCCAAAACCAAACCTTTCACTAAAACAGAAAAGATGTTTTCAGAAACATTATAATCACACTGTAGTATAAAATAAACAGACTTATTGTATTGTGAAAGACATGGTGTTAAATAATTTGGTTAGCAATAGTTTCAGGCAGGTTGAATCTAAAGTCTTTTTTGATGGAGGAATGGGGAGTTTTTGTTTTAGCCTGCTTTGTACTGACTGCTAACTCTGAAGTCTTCTACAGACCTATTTACTCCCAAGGCCATGGGTAGATATAACAAAGTTACTTTCATTATGCTTCTAAAGTAATCAAAATAAAAGTACATCTTAACTCTTTTGATCCCCCTTAAGGGAAAGTTCTGTACCTTTTCCTCCTTTCGTTTTTCCTTGTCTCTGTCTTTATGTTTGTCTTTATGTTTTTCTGAGCTTCCATCTTTGTGTTTGTTTTTTTCTTTCTCTTTGTGTTTCTTTTCAGAATCTTTTTGCTCACTGTTAAAAATAAGACATAAAAAGTTAGCCTAGAGTAAGAACCACAAGATCAACTAAAAAGGCATATAACGTGAAAACTTATAATGCTTACACAGTCCTGACAAAAGGTTCAAAACTACAGGCTGTATCAGAGGGGACCTCCTGGGTTAAATTCACCAAGGTTAACCAGAAAATACCAAAAGTCATCAGGATTTTGTTTTAATGTCCCTTTAGCTCTTAAGTACAAGCTGTTGCTGGGACAGGAACCCATGGTAAATCAGGAAGACAAAGACATGTACCCAGTGTGTAACTGCACTGCTGTATTAGGTACACATGAACAACCAGAAATACCAAATATTGTGTGGCATAACCTTGCTTCATGACCCTTAATGAGGGTATCATAAGCCAAATGAGACCCAGGGGAAAGTGGCCCTTTAAGTGTTTGTTGATTCAGCAGTCAATCAAGTCCCTTAGAAATAAAGTTGCTAAAGTCCTGAACATGGTCACTTGTTTCCTATCCTAGCAGGAGCTTCTTTAGGATGCCTTCATAGTTGCCTAATTATTACATGGGAATGTGGAGTTCCCACTTTGGAGTTCTTAGTCTCATTAGCAAAAGAACTTAGAAAGAGATTCAGATGGAAGTTTAGGGCACACAGGTGGAAATCTTAGTACCTGCCAGAGGAAAAGAGAAAAGAGGAAAACAAAAAAAAAAAATCCATGCTGTTGAATTAGGCCACCATGTTCAGCAATGGAGGTCCCCAAATAGCCACTTGGCAAACAAGCAGATACATGGCAGAAGGGGTATTGGGGGTTGTCTTAGAGAACAGTGAGAAGTCACAAGTGTTAGACCAAGTAGATCCATGCTTTTTTACCCCCATATCAAGAGAAAAGGAGATTTAAAAAAATAAAAAAGAACAAGTTAAGCTTCCACATTAGGTCTCAAAGAAGCAGGTAGATAAACAGATAAACTCTACAGCACTACAATGGAAGCTCTGTAAGTGATTGACTCCAGAACATTCTTTCAAAGGTAATAGAATATACAGCAGGCTTAGTCTTATTTCTGCAACTTTTTTTCTTTTTAGAAGGGTTTCTCTGTATAGCCCTGGCTGTCCTGGAACTCACTCTGTAGACCAGGCTGGCCTCCAGAAATCCACCTGCCTCTGCCTCCTAAGTGCTGGAATTAGAGGCATGCACCACCACTGCCTGGAATTTTTGTAACTTTCTAACAATAAAAAACACAGTGAATGTTCTATCTCCAACAGTCACAACTGACCTAAGAGGATTCAACCATACTAACTTCAAAAAGTATTTGTTGGCTGTGCCAGACTCAAGACAAAACAAGTGAATGGCCCAACATGCTGAAAGCTTCCCCACTAACTTTAACTAGGAAGAAATAGTTACTTCTAGATGGAGTTTGTAGATTCTGCAGGCCTCTTCCTCATAATAAGAAAAGACTCACCTGGAAGCAAGGACAGGTCTATGTTCATTATTTCTAAGTCTTACTTTGAAAGAGGTATGTAGTCATATTAATAGCCCTGTAAACGTACATTTCTTATTTTGGAAAGCAAAATATTACATCACAAAGCAAGGATCATTAAAATGATCATACATGTTCATATAAGATCTTCTAGAAATTTCTCTTAGGGAAGTAATGTTACACAGTTAGTTGTTTATTTTGGTACTTACCACAGTACCCAAAAGGAAAAAAAGAAAATGGAAGCAATCTAAATGATTACCCAGAGAGAGAAATTGTGTTATATCAAATTATGCAGCTATTAAGGAATATTTATTATTTTAAGTACACATTCTCCTGACAGATGCCAACAAGACTATGCAAAATGCCTTTACTGTAAATGTAGACAAAGACAAGAGACTAGCAGCAAAAGCCACATGCTGCAGAACAATGTGGATAGTTCTTTCTTTGGTGGATGGGACTAAACAGTTAAAGCACTTGCTCCCTGCTGGACTATTCCACAGCTAAGCAAACAGAACTCAAGCTCAAGTGGTCTGAATTAGGGGTTCATCCCAGGAGCAGGAGTGCTAACTGTAAGTCCAACCAATAGAGACAATCAGGACTTTTAAGATTCATCAGCTCATTTGCCAGTTGTTTTTACTCAGGCCTCACTGGCAATGGTCAAGAGACCCAAGAAGTCTCCCCTAAACACTGTCTCCTAAAAAGGTGTTTGTCTATAAAGAAGATAAAAACAAGACAAAAAGCAATGGCATTTAATTAAGCCAAGCTACAGAACACAAGTCAAATAAACTATTTTTACACTTACCTCTATGCAGAAAAGTAGCCATAACTAAGACAGGCATCTGGATTATAGCCGGGTGGTGGTGGCCCACCCCTTTAATCCCAGCACTTAGGAGGCAGAGGCAGGAGGATTTCTGACTTCAAGTAAACATTTGTTTACTTATTTGTTTACTGTGTATGGGTGGTTTTGCCTGCATGTATGTCTGCACCACATACACACCGGGTATCTGAGGAAGACAGAGGGTGTCAGATCCCTTGGGGCTATGAGCTGGCAGGTGGGTACAAGCAATTGAAATGGGGTACTCTTGACAAATAGTAAGTGCCCTTATTAACTGCTAAACCATCTCTTCAACCCAAGATATAACATTTTTGAATTAAAGACTGGTGTTGTATTGAAAGTCTAAGATTTGACATATTTAAAGTCATTAATATCTTGCCATCAAGTAGATATTTTCTAAATATTTGAAAGGATCAAACCTTTGTGATTACTTCCTATGAAAATATAAATGGCTAATTAAAAAATGCTTCAGACTCTGTTTTCCTTTAGATATTATGCCACTTTACTCAATTCTCTTTCTTAATGAAAGTTATTAGAAAACTAATCTGCCTCAGTGGAAAAATGACCTTTGGGAATCAGAGGATGGGAACCCAAGTCTCTAGATTTCAGTTTTGTTATTCATTAGGACATCAAACTAAAAGAATCAATAAGTGGTAATGGCATATCAAGACCATTCTAGAGAAGTAAAACAAAACACACACAAATTGTTACTTCCTCTGTGGCGATCCTAATGGGAATCTATGTAGAAAACTCAAAGATCCTCCTGGAGTACTAATCCTCTTGGGTAACAATAACAGCAAAATGGATGAAATATCAACCTTACTTTTTAAAGGAACTAAGTCTCCTTTACTTCTATCTGTTTGGAATATCAGAAACTAGGTTTGTTTGTATTTTAAACTAGTTAAACTTGGATAATTTACAGTTAAAGACAGAGTTTCTCTCCATAGGTCTGCTGTCCTGATACTATATCGACCAGATGTCTGAAACTCAGATATCCACCTACTTTTTTTGCCTCCTGAGTGCTGGCTGGGATTAAAAGCATGTACCACCTGGGCAAGCCCATGAGCCAGGCAGTGGTGGCCCATGCCTTTAATCCCAGCACTTGGAAGACAAAAGCAGATGGATTTCTGAGTTTGAGGCCAGCCTGGTCTACAGAGTGAGTTCCTTGACAGCCAGGACTATACAGAGAAACCCTGTCTTGAAAACAAACAAACAAACAAACAAACAAGATAAACACATATTTAAAAAAAAATAATGCTCAGGACCTAGATAAATATTCTGTGATAGTTACACTTTTGGATGAATATAAAATTACCCCCATAGCTATGAGGCACTCTGAGAAAAAAAAATTCCTAATGGCTATGAACAGAGGTTGACTCCTTGATTCAGTACTCATGTTCCTCTGTAAGATTGTACCACAGCAGCTGAATAAGCAAAGCCATGTTAAAGAAAGTAAACAGATGGGCTGGAGAGATAGCTCAGTGGTTAAGAACACTGGCTGTTCTTCCAGAGGTCCTGAATTCAAATCCCAGCAACCACATGGTGGCTTTTTTTTTTTTTTTAATAAATATTTAAGAAAGAAAGAGAGGGGGGGGGAGAAAGAAAGAAAGAAAACAGCATGCCTAGCCCTAAATGGAACACACACAAACACACACACACACACACACATACACACACACACACACACACACACACATACACAGTCACACTGCATCCCCTCCTTTTAAAATATCAGGGTCATTTTCAGAAGAGAAGGCAGAAAGAGGTAGGGGTGGTGGATGATGTCTTCTAAAAAGTAAATCCTCTAAGAATAAGTTTTAAAAAAATAATGAAAAGACTTAAAGCCTTTTCATAATGTGCATGCTTGTCAAACAATTGAATTCCAATGATGATCATGAAGGAGGAGGAAAAGGAAGAGGAACTAAAGAAAGAAGAGGAGAAAAAGGAAGAGGAGGAAGAGTTAGAAGAAGAGAAGAAGGAGTGGAGGGGAAAGCGGAGGAAAGGAGGAGGAAGAGGAGAAGAAACAACTAATGATGAAGATGATGAGAAGAAACTAATGATAAAGATAAGGAGGAAGAAGTGGGGGAAGAAGAAGAAAAGGAGAAGGAGGAGGAGAAGAAGAAGGAGAAGAGAAGGAGGAGGAGGAGGAGGAGGAGGAGGAGGAGAAGGAGAAGGAGAAGGAGAAGGAGAAGGAGAAGGAGAAGGAGAAGGAGAAGGAGAAGGAGAAGGAGAAGGAGAAGGAGAAGGAGAAGGAGAAGGAGAAGGAGAAGGAGAAGGAGAAGGAGAAGGAGAAGGAGAAGGAGAAGGAGAAGGAGAAGGAGAAGGAGAAGGAGAAGGAGAAGGAGAAGGAGAAGGAGAAGGAGAAGGAGAAGGAGAAGGAGAAGGAGAAGAAGAAGAAGAAGAAGAAGAAGAAGAAGAAGAAGAAGAAGAAGAAGAAGAAGAAACAACTAATAATAATGCAGATAATGTGATGGGAGAAAATAGCCATGCTATTTCTAAGGTGACAATTATGAGACCTCAGAGAAGCTAAACAAACTGAAGAGAAAATTGACCAGGGTTTCTTTAAAGACCTTAGATAAACAGAAGGAAAACAAGAGAAAGGACAAACAAGGGATGACAGTAAAATGGGAAGGTAAAGCATTTCTGTTTTTCCTAAGGAAAATGATTAAAAGAGGGTAGAACTCCTGCAAAACCCAGAGTCTGATATTCTGGGAGGCTAGATGTTGGCTATGGGAAACCATCAAAATCTATACTTTATGGCCAATTAAAGTATTTAGTAAATAGCAAAGATATTACCACCTAATGTTAGCTATATCTTGCTTCAACAAAACCCTGATATGAGTACTGGTATCTAAACTTTGCACATCTGGAAATTAAAGCACAGAATGCTTAAGTAACTTGCTCAGAGAGAATCATTTAATGAGAAGGAATGAGGATTTCAACTCAGGCAGTTTGTCTCCAGTCATGAAATTAGCCATTCTATTACTTCCCAAACAAAGCAAACAAAAGCCAAACATTATTAGATTGAAAGAAATCTGCGGGCTGGAGAGATGGCTCAGCGGTTAAGCGCACTGACTGTGGTTAAGAGCACTGATTGCTCTTCCGAAGGTCCTGAATTCAAATCCCAGCAACTACATGGTGGCTCACAACCATCCATAACAAGATCTGATGCCCTCTTCTGGAGTGTCTGAAGACAGCTACAGTGTACTACATATAATAAATAAATAAATCTTGAGAGAGAGAGAGAGAGAGAGAGAGAGAGAGAGAGAGAGAGAGAGATCTGCTCATCTTCTAATAAGATGACTTAGTCACTAATATTTGCCAACTATGCGAAGAAGCAGACACTGAAGGTGACCTACAATGGAATCTGGGCCACTCCTATAAGAGAATGAGTAGGCTTCCAAGAAGGAAATAAATTAATGGCTTTACAAGGAAAGGAGGCAGCAAAATAAAGCTTAAATGCTTTAAATAAAAGAATTCCAGGTAACTAAGTTGTCTCCCAGAAAATAGTACAGCAACTAGTTATAAAAAGGTTCTAAAGCATAGTGGCTGCTGAATGTCCATCATCATTAGGTTACTAATCAAAATCTACAAGGACTCTGCTCTTTTGAATTACCACAGTTGCTGGGCAGTGGTAGCGCATGCCTGTAATCCCAGCACTCTGGGAGGCAGAGGCAGGCGGATTTCTGAGTTCGAGGCCAGCCTGGTCTACAGAGTGAGTTCCAGGACAGCCAGGGCTATGCAGAGAAACCCTGTCTTGGAAAAAAAAAAATCCACCTTGGATGTACTGAATGCCTGACACCAGATAAATACCCAATTCTATATACAAGGGCAGAGTGGGGGGTCAGTGTTCCTTACATAAGCATATAAAATTTGATCTATAAATTAGGTATAAGGGATTAATATCAACAGTCATCATTTTTCTGTAGCTCTCAACATAATCATTCATTCTCTCCTTTGAGAACTTTTGCTTTCCACTTACAAGAAACACTTTACTGCTTGCTTTGGTATATCCTAATTGTTGCATCACAACCCTCACTCACACTTTGAAGGCATTAAATAAAGGTAAATTGAACACAACTTTCAAACAAACAGAATGAGAATGTTTATTCTGAATATACTAGACAGAGAGATGAATCAAGTCTCAGGGTTTTATTTCCTGAGGGTGCTCAGGAAGTCATAAAATTTGAAACATATCTATATATCTATATCTATATACATATATATATGCACACACACACACACACACACACACACACACACACACACATAATCCCAACAAGAAGATCTCCAGTTTAATTAAAGCCAGCCTGGGTAACCATCTCACTAGGAATTTTCCATTAGGTTAGTTTGGACTTGCTGTCTGAAGAAAATCATTGCAACTTGTACCAAGGAAGGAATACTGTGTGCAATTACAGAAATTTCACATAGAATAGATTATTCCTTTGTTTGCAGGCTGGAGAAAATAAAAGGATGTTCCCAAAGATGCCCAAATCAATGTACATTCTAAACTTCTATTCCTTCTCCCATCTAAGTTCTTTATCCATTGCATTCTGGTTTACAGCTTAGCCTTTCACGACTACCTATCTTACTATAAAGAGCTGTCCAATTATCCAAAACAAGAACCTTTTCTGTATTATAAATTCCCCTTTCTAAACTGTTTCCAGTAGCTTCTTCCTCCCTTAAAAATCAAGTTCTTCTTTAAATTAAAGCAATTTCTTTAAACAGTTTTCAGCAGGTAATTTATCTCAAGACAACAACATTTTGGACCTCATTTCTGTCCTACCCTTTGTAACTAAAGTATCCACTTAATTGGATCCCTCCTGGAACAAAATGCATGCTACAACAGTAACATGGCTTGTTTATGTTTTGCTCCTTGGGATATTGGGAATAAAACTTAGGGCGTGTATATTCTAAGTGGTACACACTACCACAGAGCTTTATCCCTTAACCCTTTCCATGCTTTTCTTACCATCTGGAATGTCCCTTTAAATTATATTTGAGACAGTTATAGCTCAGTTTGGCTTGGAACCTTGTCACCCTCCTGCCATTACTTCCCAAGCCAAGTGCCACTGTGCCCACCAGATACCTCTTTTTTAGCTGTTACCTTTCATCTTTTTGTGATCATTAACTATTTTGGGTGGCTAGCTAGCTTCATATGTTGTCTCCATGAGCTGGGTCTGGTGGTATAAGCCTTCAATCCCAGCACTTAGAGGCACAAGCAGGAGGATATCTGAGTTGGAGGTCTACAGAACTAGTTTTAGGACAGCCAGAACTACATGGAGAAGCCCTGTCTTAAAAAACAAAAAGGTTGGGGCTCAGTGGTGCTCTTCCAGAGGTCCTGAGTTCAATTCCCAGCAACAACATGGTGGCTCACAACCATCTGTAAGGGGATCTGATGCCCTTTTCTGGTGTGCCAGAAGACAGCAACAGTGTACTCACATACAATAAGTGAACAAATAGATCTTTTAAAAAAAAAAAAAAAGAGGAAGCTGGAATCAACAAACAAACAAAAAAGGTCGCCTCCACCATGAAATCTTAAAAGCAATGATAGTACTCACTATAAGGCCAGAAATAACTAAAAATGCCATGGCTCCAAATCGGATTTATCAATAATTACCTATTGATTCCACTATAAAAACTGACAGCTGCAATTTATCTACATGATCTTTTATTAGGTTTTGTAGTAATTATCATCATCACCATTATTATCTAAATTACTTAGCACGAAAATGGAAAGGTAACAAAGAAGGTAAGATGCTTAGATCAGAATACAGCTTGTAAGTGGCAGAACTTGACCTTTTGTTTTATAAAGCCTTTCACTATGACACCTAAAATTAAAGAAATCTGATTAAGAATGATTAAGAGAGCTGCTTGGTCACACTAAAAGCCCAGTAATTCCTGCAGAGCTAGTCCTTTTATTTCAGTGTTTTTTAAAAATCTCATCTGTCAAACGTTACTGCTTTGTCCTAATTTACTTTCCATTGTTCTGATAAAACACTGATCCAAAAAAGGAACATGGGGAAGAAACGGGTTTATTTGGCTTACATGTCCCAGGTCACAATGAACTGAAGGAAGCCAAGGCAGAAGCCATGAAGGAATGCTGCTTACTGGCTTACTCTGCATGGGTCTCCCAGCAAGACTTCTCCACAACTGCAGCCACAGTAGGTTGAGCCTCCTAACATCAATCATTAAGCTAGAACAACCCCCACACCACCACCTCTTGCCTATAGGCCGATCTTATGGAGGCAGTTTTTCAATTTCCCAATTGAGGTTCTCTCTTTAAGTGACTAAAACTTATGCCAAATTCATGAAAGTCACCAAAATATAATCATAGTTACATAATCAAAAATGAGGACTATGGAGATGGCAAAGATACTAAGAGCACTTGTTTTGATGCTCTTGCACAGGACCTGGGTTAAGTCCTAGCATCCACATAGTGGTTCACAACCATCCACATGACTCAGTTCCAGGGGATTTGATGTCCTTTTCTGATCTTTGAGGACACGAGGCATACATGTGGTACACATACATACAAAACACCCATAAGATAAATCTAATAAAAAATAAAGTAAAGCCGGGCGTGGTGGCGCATGCCTGTAATCCCAGCACTCGGGAGGCAGAGGCAGGCGGATTTCTGAGTTCGAGGCCAGCCTGGTCTACAGAGTGAGTTCCAGGACAGCCAGGACTACACAGAGAAACCCTGTCTCGAAAAACCAAAACAAACAAACAAACAAAAAAATAAAGTATATAAGTAATAATTTCACTTGATTAGTGTAACCAGGCAATGTCAGAGGCCAAAATAGGAGATAGTCGGAGATGAAATATTCCTGAAGTTAGAATTTGATGTGATTAGTGCTTTTGGTGACAAGTTTGAGACTTGAAATTTAAAGAGAAAAGAAGTGACATAAGCTGGTATTTTAGAACATTTTTAGACACTGTCAAAAAGCAAAACAAAACAAAACAAAAAGCTGCCTAAATCTGTGTATGCTTACTCACTCAAAACTGTAATTATGGTAGATGGACAAAATATTTTTTCACATTTGTAAAGCACTTCAGGAAATATTTTAACATTTATTGACTCCTTGGCCCTCCTGTGAAGCTCTGAAGAAAAAGGTTTTAGGTGACCTAGTGAAAATCATGGAACACATTAAGTAGACAGGCCAGGATTCCCAAAACAGAGGCTATTGAATTGTTGTTGTCTTTTAATCAAAGATGACAATAAAATACCACCTTTATTTTTAAGAAAAAGTTTAGTATAACAGGATAAGAAATTAGTCCCTAAGTCCTTGGTTACACTTTTGCTTTATGCTGTCCCTCCTACTCATTATAATCATAAATTATGTTTGGTAAAGTCATATGTCAGAGAACATGGAATCATTTTGGAAAAGCTTATTTTAAATAGGAACCTTTATTTTAATTATTCCTAAATAAATTCCTAATAACATTAAAATCAGCATGTCTTGATCAGACCTGTAAAAACATGTCTCTCATCACTATTGATGATAAAGTTCCTTCATGGTAAGGGAAAAAAAAAACCCAAACAAACCCAAACCTCTTTGGTTTTCTGTTGCATTATACATTAGCTAGGCCATCATAACAAGCAGGATGAAACTGAGTAAGGGCTACAGATGCAGCTCGGTTGTAGAATGTTGCCTAGCATGCTCAATGACCTTGCTTAAATCCCCAGTACCTCAAAAGGAAAAAGAAAATGACTGTTTGACAATGATCCAATAACTCCACTCTTAGATGTATACATGAAAGAACTGAAAACAGGACTTCAAATGTGTGTTCATATGTCAATGTTTATAGCAGTATTATTCCTAACAGCTAAACCTGGTAATAACTATGAGAAGAATATATTCAGGGGACCATAAAACATAATATAACGGAGAAATTAGTAATATGACATAGAAAGATATTACTAAAAGAATATTAAGAAAGTAACAAGAAGAGGGCTGGAGAGATGGCTCAGTGGTTAAGAGCACTGACTGCTTTTCAAGAGGTCCTGAGATCAATTCCCAGCAACTACATGGTGGCTCACAAGCATCTGTAACAGGATCTGATGCCCTCTTCTGGTGTGTCTGAAGACAGCTACAGTGTACTCATCATATATACAAATAAAATCTAAAGAGAAAGAAAGAAAGAAAGAAAGAAGGAAGGAAGGAAGGAAGGAAGGAAGGAAGGAAGGAAGGAAAGGAAGAAAAGAAGAAAAGAAAAGAAAAGAAAAGAAAAGAAAAGAAAAGAAAAGAAAAGAAAAGAAAAAAAAAAAAAAAAGGAAAGCAAGCAACAGGAAAGTCCAGGTCTAGTAGTGCTTGGGAAGCTGAAGCAGGAAGATTAGTAGTTCCAGGCCTGCCTGGGCCTACAGAACAAGAACCTGGACAACTTGGTAAGACCCAATCTCTCTATCAATCTAAAAAAGGGTCAGGGATACATAGCTCAATGGTATTGTTTTGTCTAGCATATAAGGCCCTCGGTTCCATCTCTAGTAGGAGAAAGGGAATAGGGAGTGGAGTAAGAGAGTATTCTACAAACAGCCATAGCATATTTTAAGGCCTAGTAGTATTAGAAACATGTTGTATCTAAGAAATTTAAAAGAAGGTGAATTTTCAAGCTGGGCGTGGTGTAATCCCAGCACTTGGGAGGCAGAGGCAGGCGGATTTCTGAGTTCGAGGCCAGCCTGGTCTACAGAGTAAGTTCCAGGACAGCCAGGGCTACAGAGAGAAACCCTGTCTCGAAAGAAAAGAAAAAAAGTCTTAATAAACAGTGTAAGGTAAAGGCAAACGACAAGGGAAATGCAGCAGAGGAAGGCACCCAAAGCCTGCTGGAGAAGCACTATGCACATCAGAAGGAAATGAAAAAGTGGCAAAGAAAGGTGAAGCAGCATGGAGGAGTGAACAGGACAATTTAAGAGGGGCCAGCTAAGAACATTATTTATCTCA
The DNA here is from genome assembly GCA_964023405.1 of Apodemus agrarius. Taxonomy (NCBI): domain Eukaryota; kingdom Metazoa; phylum Chordata; class Mammalia; order Rodentia; family Muridae; genus Apodemus; species Apodemus agrarius. The sequence goes on from OZ030008.1 coordinate 18,929,764, forward strand.
AGCACCCACTTGAACACAGGTCTAAGATTTCAGTGTCACCATTCTGTATATGTCAATTAAGTCAAGTTGTGCAATACTGCACTTTATTATTTTTTATTTTTGTTTGTATAAGTTAGTGTCTTGCACCATGTAGCCTAGATCTGGCCTCAATCTTCTGGTTATCCACCTGGACCAGACTCAGAATGCTAAGGTTACAGGTGTTAGGCAACTATGCTCAGCTACTGTTTGATGTTATTTAACCCTCCCTTAGCCTTGGAGATTTTAAACAAGCACTAATAACAATTACTGAAAACAAAAGAATAAAATCATTAGCTACAATTATGAATTCTCTTCACAATTCTAATAGTTTCTGTGTGTGCATATGTTGATATCTTTCTGATAAACACATATTTAATGTCCTTTGTATTATCATGAAGTGAGTTTATTGTTGGCAGTATTCTTTGCTCATCTATTTTGGTAGATAACACTATTAGCTAGACAAATGTAAATTGAGGAAGACAGGGTGCACAAAAAGCAAAACTTGACTCAAGTGCTGAGATTAATATTAAGAATAAATAAAATGGAAACTAAGTTGTAAGAAATGACTATGTGATAGGAAAAACAGGAGGGGTACAAGATCTGAGAAGAAATGATCTAAGAGAAAATTGAACTGGTTATTTTAATGACTCATAAAAAATTTATTGCTGGACAGATAGTGGTAGTACACACCTTTAATCCTAGCATTCAAAAGGCAGAGGCAACCTGATCTACAGAGCTAGTTCCTGGACAGCCAAGGCTATATGCAAAGAAACCAGGTCTCAAAAAAACCAATGAAACAAAACAACACAATTATTACAAAAGGATAGAAAATTTCTCTTTAATTTGTCTCCTGACAAAATATAGCTTTAAAATCTAAGAAACAATCACTTTTTACCAAGGTAAGCTCTGCATGTTTGATTAAGCAGCCTGTTAAAATAGATCTATACTTTAGTTATTATGAAATGCATATTAAAAACTCACTGTGTTTGCTCTGTACATCTAGATCTAAACAATAACTTCCTAAGTGAGACCTGAATTCTCAAAGCATTCTCTTCCATAACTAAAGCAGATACAGTCTCTTACTTTGCTACTTACCTCAAGCAGATACCTACCCAGGGAAGCCAATGATGCCAACTCCCTGTTGAGTGAGGAACCCTGTTGGTCAATCCTTACCTGTTGCTATGCTTAGACTTTTCCCGGTCCTTCTCCTTATCCTTCTTGTGTTCCTTATGCCGGTGTTCTCGATCTTTGTGTTTATCTTTGTGTTTGTGAGAATCTGTAATCACAAAAGACAAGTCAGTCACAAGGAATAAAAAGTTTTTTGCCTGCCTACCGTAACAAATACCTTTAAAAACAGAAATCAAATGGCAAAGTGGCCATAAAAGCATATCCTACTGGTAGAAAGACTTCACAAAGACACTCCATTGCCTTGCCTCAAATCCAGTAAGTACCACTAAGCTGCCTCCTTCACGACTCACATGTTGATGAACCTTTGCTTCTAAATGAAGTAAAACTGCTAGTTCATATAAAAAATGCAACTCTATATTCCTAAGTGGCATATTGACATATATTTCCATGAATAATTATTACTCGCTCTAAACTACAACAAATCATCAGCAACATCTAGAATTACCAGTCTTGGCCTTTTTTGTTTGTTTTTCTTTAAGGCAAACTCTTGCTATAAAGCTCTGGCAGGCATGGAATTCTCTATGCCCATCAGGCTGCCCTCAAACTGAGAGTCCCACCCACCTCTGCTTCCTGAGTACATTACAATGCTGGCTAAAAACATTTACTGTCTTAATTTTTGCTACTCTAAAAGGTATATTATAGTGGCTTGAGTAAAAATGACCCCCCCATAGTATCATATATGAATGCTTAGTAATCAAGTAGTGGCACTATTTGAAAGTTAGGAGTTGTAGCCTTATTAGGGAAAGTATGTCAATGGGAGTGGGCTTTGAGATTTCAAAACCCAAAACCAGGCCCAGGGGCCTCTTGGACAATGAACTGGAATCAGGATGTAGCTCTCAGCTACTTCGCCAACACCATGCCCGCTTCCTGCTACCATGCTCCTAAACATGATGATAAATGGACTAAACCTCTGCTGAAACTGTAAGCAAGCCCCCAGTTAAATCCTTTCCTTTATATAGCCTCCAGGGGCATCTATACTCATAGATACCCACGAGCAAGTAATAAAATAAATCTTTAAAAAATAAGGCAGAGAGAGCCTGAAGACATCTGATGCTGCCCTGCAAAACGCACATGCATCTTCTCTTGCACTTCTACAAGTAAATATCAGTACAGTACCCAACACTAGCTCATAAAGGCACTAGAACTTGCCATTTGCTCTCTCCTTGTTCTAAAAAAAAAAAAAAAAGCTACCACACTAGCAGCACACTCAAGACACATGTGGTGAGGAACTGATACTTCCTTCTAACAGCCACATGAAGAAATTATCTTGGAAGCGAATACCCCACTGCCCAATTTAGTGTTCAGATGACTGTAATTCTAGGTGACATGTAAATTTTTATGAAAGACTCTGTTTTTTTAATGAATTCACATTCAACTAGACTCCCAAGAACTTGACTATAACGAATGTGACACTTGTACCCAACGTAAATCAACTAAATTGGAAGTAGCATGTTTCACAGTAATAAGATTACATATAAATTAAGTATTGCTGACCTGCAGCAACCGAAGTGATACTAGGTATAACTGAGTGTCTATTCTAGACCAGACCCCAAGGATATTTGCAAGATCATGCCCCTGGTTCTAAGAATTTTCCATCCCACAGAGAATAATAAAGCATATAGTGTTAGAAGACTGAACTCAGATCTTTCATGCAATGTACAGAACCCTCTGACTTCTAAGTCTCCAGTCTAAAGTCTTGATTGCAATCCCCAGGAATCTACATGGCAGAGAAATGACTTACACGGGTTGTCTTCTGACCAGAACATGTGTTTTATGCCCACCAACCTCTACATACAAATTAATTTAAGTGTAATAAGAGATATGAATATCTGTTGAATAGATATACAGTTCTACATGGCAGACTTCTATATCTGAGGAAAAATGAGACAGTAGATTTAAATCCCTATACAAGTAGCATTGCCCACAAAGAAATCATTAAACATTTTAAAAAAAACTTAATAATCTACTAGCTTAACTGTATAGGTACCCTGTTATACTAGTGGTAGGTAAACTGATAGATTAAAACCTTTACCCAGGGCTGGAGAGATGGCTCAGTGGTTAAGAGCACTGACTGCTCTTCCAGAGGTCCTGAGTTCAATTCCCAGCAACCACATGGTGGCCCACAACCATCTATAATGGGATCTGATGCCCTCTTCTGGTGTGTCTGAACACAGTGACAGTGTACTCACATATATGAAACAAACAAATAAATAAAAATAGAAAAATATTAAAAAAAAAAAAAAAAAAAAAAAAAACAAACCTTTACCCAGCAGTGGTGGCACACACCTTTAGGCCCAGCACCCAGGGCAGGAGCAGGCAGATCTCTGAGTTTGAAGCCTGCCTGGTCTACAGAATGAGTTCCAGGACAGCCAGGGCTACAAAGAACCCTGTCTCGTAAGAAGAAAAAAGAAAAAAATCAAACAAATAAAACTTCTAATAAAATACTGTTTTAAGTTTGTTTTCCAGAACCACAAAATAACATAATAAACAATAAACCATCTGACAGAATGGACTATTAACTTTTTTTTTTTTGGTTTTGAGACAGGGTTAATCTTTGTCTGTCTGTCTAGACCTGGCTGTCCTGGAACTCAATTCTATAGACCCGGCCTAAAGATAAATACTTGAGTAGCCGGGCGGTGGTGGCGCACCGCCTGTAATCCCAGCACTTGGGAGGCAGAGGCAGGTGGATTTCAGAGTTCGAGGCCAGCCTGGTCTACAGAGTGAGTTCCAGGACAGCCAGGGCTACACAAGAGAAACACTGTCTCGAAAAGCCAAAAAGAAAAAAGAAAAAAGAAGCATAATTCAAGAAAGAATATGTATGAAGGAGACAAAAAATAGAAAACAATTTGGACTTTGGATCAAATCCTAAGTCCTGTTCTACACTAGAAACCAGTTTCTTAGTGAATATTCCCAGCCCTTGGGTTTTAAAACAAGAGCTTGTTAAGCTGTCTATAGAACTCAATATCCCCCTGCCTCTACCTCCTAAGTACTGGGATAACAGATCTTTGTCACCACAGTAGGTGTCAAAAGATAAAATTTTAATAAAGTTAGCCCTGGGTCAGTGTTCTACTCTAGGATGACAGCTATTTCCATCTGAAAAAGATCAAAAATCATACTTAAGGGAAGGAAAAAAAATCCCAGAAGACAATTACAGCAAAAAGACTAAGAACAATGAGAAAAAATTCAAGAAAATAGAAGAGAAACCAAGTTCTAGGAACTCATTGCGAAAAAGAGTATAGAGGAAGACAGAAGGGTATAAAGGATTGTCTTGAGATCCTAGTAGCTGGAAGAACCAGAGCCCCTAGTAAAACAGAAGGCTGTACACAAATAGTAAGCCTATTTGTCTAACTGAAGCCAAGTATATAAGCCAGTAGGTAGACACCTGATCTAGACAGTACAAAGGAAGAGGCAGTAAGTAAAAGGTAAAACCCACTAAAAGCGCACAGAACTCTTATCATGCATGCTGAAAATGTTGTTTATAGAGAATATATTAGTGGCTTTAAAGATTACCTCCTGGAATTTGTGAAAAAGTAGATATTGTTAAAATATTTGTATAAACAATTGTGACACTCCAAGTATCTATCAAACGCAAAAAGAACTATAAAAAACTTGACTGATGGCAAAGGAATAAATGAAGCATGCAAACCACTGTGTACTCTATCACCATAATATCACTGAATATCTGATGGCTCTTAGACTTTCTGCTTGAGCCCAGGTACTATCACACACACACACACACACACACACACACACACAGGGGCTGGGGAAGATGGCTCAGTAGTGGTTAAGTGTACATGGCAACTTATAACTGTCAGTAACTCTGTGATCTGACACTCACATAGACATTCATGCAGGCAGAACACCAATGCAAATAAAGGTAAATAAAAGATATAGATATAAATACACACACACACACACACACACACACACACATTTTAAAAAAGAAAAATAGATGAAACCACAGGAAGAATGCTAAGGTCTTTGAAAAGACAAGTGTGCAACAAACTTTTATTTCATTTAAATTACTTCAGAAACATGCATAAGTAAATGAATAAATAGAAAACACCAGAAATCAACATCTTTTTGTTATTATTACCCAAAGTATTCCTCCTTAAAGTTAAAAGGGCTTTTAAATAAAGAAATCTCCAGGTCCTGAGTTCAGTTCCTAACACTTAATGTTGGGTGAAGTCACAAGTACCTATAACTCCATCTCAGGATTCCAAGGACACAGACATACACACATTTAAAAACAAAGCAGAAAACAAACTTCCAAATGATGAGGATCCTCCATCTTTTTCTCACTGTAGGAGCAATTTCTAGTTAGCATTACACAGGATCTGATGGTTAATGTGCACAAGAAAAGGCATCCTTATATTAGCAAATGCAGGATTATACTGTGAGGGCTATTTAATTTAGAACCATTGTGTTACTGAGGTCCCAAGCACCTTACTGGTCAGACAAGGACTCTGTCCTTTACAACCAAATCATATAAATGAATAAATGAGCCTGAACAGCCATTACACAAGGCACGCAAAAGACATTAAAACAAGAGCCAGCAACATGCAGACTCTTAACATGTGGCCATTTTAAAAGGAAATATACACACTTCAAAGGCAACAGCTATTCTTTACTCAAGATATACCTAGTTGAAAAATATAATTCTTGAGGCAGAATTCCACAATGTCTAATCAAGTAACTAACGCACGACCTCAATCTCTCCTCTGACCCACCAGTGCTACTACACCTAGGAATTTACCCTGAAGACATACCTCCAAGGTGTCTCTACAGTAGAGTCTAGAAACAGGATGAATATAAGTAGAAAAACTTCTGCAAAGGTGACAGATAAAGGATTAAGAAAAACAATGAGGAAATTTTAAGACTATTCTGAAAAATAAGAGAATTTCTATATTACCAACCTTCAAAGAATAAATATATTAATGCTATTAATTGTTTAAATGTCTTGCTACTATTGTTTTTCTACATTTACTTATTTTATGTTTGTAAAATACTTCTATCCTACGAAGTGAGTCTCAGAGATTGAACTCAGGGGAAAAAAGCAGTTTGGGCTAATTTTACTAGGAGCTGATAAAATTAAGAATCAAGCACTCTGGCAGATGGACTACCTACAGCAAGAAATAAGCAACAACCTGGGCAGTGGTGGCACTTGCCTTTAATCTCAGGAGTCAGAGCCTGGCCTACAGAGGGAGCTCTAAGACAGCCAGGGCTACACAGAGACACCCCGTTTGCAGAGTGTGTGGGGAGGTGGAGGGTGTGGGAGGAAGGGGGGGGGGCGGTGAGCAACAGCAGCTAGCCACTACTATCATTGCTGAAAATTTCATCCTCATGACTGATCAAAATTAAGTAAAATGTACTTCTTGACAGGGAGGAAATGATGAAGTTGATTCTCATCAAGTACATATTAAAAAAAAGTTTAATATATGATCCAGAACCTAGGTTCAAAACCTAGCACTACAAATTGATTCATTATTTATGTCCATCTCTCTAAAGTTATTTGGTCCCCAAATGTTTCTTTTTTAAGAAGTTATAGAAGGGTTGGAGAGATGGCTGCAAGAGCAAGAGCACTGGCTGCTCTTCCAGAGGTCCTGAGGTCAATTCCCAGCAAACACATGGTGGCTCACAACCATCTCGTGATAGGACCCAATGCTCTCTTCTGATGTGTCTGAAGACAGCTACAGTGTACTCATATACATAAATCTTTTTTTTTTAAATTATAGAAATACTCATTTTTCTTGTAGTTCTAGAGTCCTCTTCTTAAACAAAAAGTAAATAAAGTATCTAGAAATAAATATCTGCAACAAAAAAGTCTGACAAAATTTAGTCTGTTGAAAAAGAAAATCTCGCCAGGCGGAGGTGGCGCACGCCTTTAATCCCAGGACTTGGGAGGCAGAGGCAGGAAGATTTCTGAGTCCAAGGTCAGCCTGTTCTACAGAGTGAGTTCCAGGACAGCCAGGTCTACACAGAAAAACCCTGTCTTGGAAAAAAAGAAAGAGAGAGAGAGAGAGAGAGAGAGAGAGAGAGAGAGAGAGAGAGAGAAAGAAAGAAAGAAAGAAAAGAGAGAGAAAAAAATCTCTTAGTCTGGTCCTGAGTTCAATCCCCAGCAAACACATGGTGGCTCACAATCATTTATAGTGGAATATGCCCTCTTCTGTCTGATGCTCTCCTGTCATGCAGGCATACAGGTACAGAGTGCTCATATACATAAGTAAATACATATTTAAAAAAAGAAAAATCTCTCAAAGCTGACCTATTCTCAAGAATAACAATGGAGCTGAAGATTTGTCCCTTTTAGCCTCACCTGGCCAAATAAAGCTTCATTTTCCATAAAAAATTAAATTATTACAAAATTATAAAATTATAAATTATAAAGAAATTACATGAAAAAGAAAGAGCCAAACCCACAAAACATTTTACAAAACCTTGGACTGATAAGATGGATGAGACAGAGAATACTTATAGTCCCTTTAGCTACTCAGCTTAAAGTAGACTGTTTAAAACAAAAGGTTCCCTGAGTGGAAATTAGAACCTACCCCTTCAAAAGAATGAAGACAGAATATGAACAATCATAATTAGACACTACCACAGGGCTGCAAAAAAGGCTGGAGGCTGGATAAAACAGATTTGCTCTACAGCTAAAAAGATCAAATTCTTGTTCTGTCAGTGTATGGCCTTGGATGGAAACCATTTATAACTTTTTAAGAAGGAAGCACAGAAGCGAGGTAAAATGGCACTGGGAAGCCAGAGACAGACAGATCTGAGTTTGAAGCCAGCCTCATCTACAGGGTTAATTATATGCGGACTTTAATCCCAGCACTTGGGAGGCAGAGGCAGGTAGATTTCTGAGTTCCAGGCCCTGGTCTACAGAGTGAGTTCCACGGCTACACAGAAAGATCCTGTCTCGGAAAACAACAACAACAACAACAACAATAATAATTCTGAAATTGAAAAGGATAGGAAAAAAGTTGTAAGATTTCACTCTATAAAGCAAATCATGGGCTGGGGTTGTGGTTCATCGGCAGAGCACTTGTATAGAAAATATGGGTAAAGCCCTGGAGATTCAATCCTCAGTACTATAAAATAAACAAATAATCCAGGGGTAGTGGTTCAAGCCTTTAATAACAGCAAAGGCAGACAGTGCTGTTATTTCCCAGAGAGGCTAGCCTACATAGTGAGCTCCACAACAGTTAAAAGGAGGTGGAGCTGAAGAGATGACTGGTAAGAGCACTCACTGGCTGCTCTTTCAGGGGACCACTGCCACCACCACTCCCCAACCCACCCCAATTCAATTCCTAGCAGCTCACACCTGTCTGTAACACTAGTTCCAGGGCTTTTGACACTCTTACACAGACATAAATGCAGATAAAACATCGATCAACATTAAAAAGCCCAGTTATCAATCTACTTATGATCCATCACAAAAAGAACCACAGTCTGATAGATATTAACTACTCCCATGATGTCCTGGGGTGTCAGACTCCCCTTCACGTTGTTGTTTCACATTTAACTCAGTCTGTGGCATTAATCAAACAGTGGATTAAACTCCTTGCTTTATAGTTTAGTTAAAAATCACAACTGTGAGCTAATTAACATCTGAGCCTAAATTTCTAAAGTGAAAATAGTGACAGATGAAATTACAGAGCCTTTTAGACATTGCTAGAGTAATAGTAATGGATTAAATTTCTGCTATTCCTTTCACCTCTAAGCATTTCCTACTCTATTCTTCAGAAACTTGATTATATTCAAAGCTCAACCTAGAGGAAACTGGTTCTATTTCTAGTCTCTACATAATTTACTCAAGTTGTTCAGATCTTAAATATCTATTGTCAGTGGTCCCAGAAGCCAAGGCTATAATATCATTTTGTCTCAGATTAATTTACGTCTTAGGTAAGTGTGAACGCAATTATTTATAAGCTGTAGCATGCACTCAACATAGGCATGCAAGTGAAAAAACAACCCTGACAGGGATACAGGAAACAATAGTTCTAATATGCTTTCACTAAAAGTTAATGTACCAGATTCTCTATAATTTATTATTAACTGTAACTTAAAGTAAACTTGGTATAGGTAACATGCTAGAAACCTGGAATTTCAAATGAAGCTTTAAGCAAACAGTAACCATTTTAAAGGTTACTGATCCATGAAATTGTGTAAATTTAATCCAACCTACTTTGCCAAATATAGACATAAACTACTTCATATGGACACTGAGATAAAATAAGGACTATCCAAAGGACTTGTTTAGCACTAGGGAGGTCAAGTATAACAGTTCTATTAGCACATTATCTAGAATAAAGCAATGTAAACATATATGTGGAAAATTCATTCAAACTTGCAATACACTATCCACACTGGTCTTCAGATTTCTAGAGAAGTTGTAAGAGCCCCAAACATCTATTCCAACCAAAATATAAACTTTAATCTCTTTGGGTTGTATCTACATTTTAAAGTTATGCTGTCTAGTAAGAAAGCAATCAGTCACAAGTGACAAAAAAAATCAGTAAAATTGGCGGCAGTTCTTGGGGGATGGTTCTGTGCACTGTGTATTCAGATGCTGATGGATCTGCCTGCAGTCAGGAGGTTGGCATTGTCATGATATTTGGAGCATCTCCTGTCTCAATGATGTGTAAAAATTCTTTTCTATCACCTCTGATTGGTTAATAAAAGCTGATTCAGCCTATAGCTGGACAGAAGAGAATAGGGTGGGACTTCTGATCAGAGTCAGGGGTCCGAAGCAAAAAGAGAGGGAGAGAGAGGAGAGAAGAGGAAAGAAGAAAAGAGACCTGGGGAAGGACCAAGAGGACTGGCTGGGAGCAAGCATTTCAGCAGGGAGTTGCCAAGAGGACAAAGCAGGCTTGGAAAAGCAGGAGCCAGGATAAGAGACTCAGACTGCAGGTAAAGAACCACGTGGCTTGGAAGTGGGCAGCCATAGAGGGTTAGAATAGAAGAGTATCTGGCCAGAATAGTGTCTGCAGTTTGTTAATAGCTTTATTAGTTATTCATTATGTAGTTCTCTGTGTCATTTACTCAGGAGCTAAAATGGACTACAGTCATACAAATGCTGTTGTTAATTGGGAGCAAAACAGGCAAAGAAAAGCCCTCAGAATTCCATTTACAGAAGGTAGGGTTGGGGAGGGAGACAGCACTACCTTTCATGTTGGTGTCTTGCAATACTGGCTGTTCCTTCCTGGGCATCTGCTGTACCAGTTACCAGCTGCCATGAGCCAGCCTGGTAGGCTACACTAGCCAAATTCTGAGCATGAACTATGAGCAGCTCCATGCCAGTGAAAGCCAGGTGCCCAGGCACAGATGGATTTCTCAAAAGCTGACATGACACACTATTCAGTATAAATATTTTTTACCACAATAGAAAGCAGCAGGTACAGCTGTTGCACTTGAGCTCTGCTAGATGCCTTTGTGCACTTAGGGAGCACAACTGTGTGTGAAGCCTAGTGGTGTCATGGCCCTGGGGCCTCCCATTATACTGCATGACCATGATGGTCCAAGGGGTCCTCTTGAAAACAGTGTTATCTACTGGGATGGACAAAGGGATGCATTAGGTGGCACAATGTCCCATGTCACAGTTGGGACTAGATATCATGAACAAAAGGTGAGAGGGCTCAAGAAAACTGCTCATGATGGGAAAATTTGACTAATGATGAGAGAAGAGACTAAAGAAACCTGTTGCTGTAGACAGGCTGATGCATGGTAATCAGCCAAAAATCCCCTTAGGAAAACAACCCCCCAAATCACTGTGACAAATCAGGACCCCAAGGAAGAGTCGCTTATCTCAGCTGATCATCTAACGATGATAAGTCAAAAAACAAAACAAAAACAAAAACAAAAACCTACTCTGGTTCTAAGGGATAATCCATACCGGTACCCTTTACTCCTCAGAATTATTGATCAAGGGGTATATTGATATTTGGGGTATATTTTCTAGCTCTTAAAAGCTATGGCAAGCTGGGCGGTGGTGGCGCATGCCTGTAATCCTAGCACTTGGGAGGCAGAGGCAGACGGATTTCTGAGTTTGAGGCCAGCCTAGTCTACAGAGTGAGTTCCAGGACAGCCAGGACTACACAGAGAAACCCTGTCTTCAAAACAAAACAAAACAAAAAAAGACTAAATAAATAAATAAATAACCTATGGCAAAGAGCTACCATAATGGACATACAGAATTGATTTTGCTAATCTAGAAACTTGAGATCAAAACATTCTACTATATTATATGACCTCCTCCCTTTGTCCTGACTCCATATCTAGCATTCTGACCCACCCATGAAATGGAAACATTTTTCCCACATGGCAGAGGATATTCAACTGAAGCATTAGTCTACTTCAGGAGCAAATCCTACTTATACTAACTCATCTTTTAGGGACAATACTTAAAAGTTAGAATGCTTTATTTTTGCCTACAAACGTCTCTGTAGTAAGGCTCATTTTCACAAGGACAGCCCATTAATGTAATGCTTCTTCTTTCCCAGGAGGTAGACTAATCTAAACCTGAACATAAACCTTCTCAGGCCTTCTCAATTAGAATAAGACCATTCCTGCAGGCTTGTCCTCCTTCACTTCCATTAACTGAGCTCTTAAGGCCTGAGTAACAGAGAAGTAAATTCCAACTTGCCTATACTATACAGGTATTCACAGGTCAGTCTAAATCGACTTTGATTCCAATGGTCAGGGGCCTCAAAAGACCCCAAATCCGTATTGTATTATGTCTGGCCATAAAGGTATCAGGGTGTTAATGTGTTTCTTCATTTATGCCATTGCTGATTCTACCAAGAGGTCTTTCTTTGAGGAATTATGACTGACCATTCTACGGACCAATAATGAATTATAGCAAGAAACTGGAACGCATTCCTAAAATTCTTTAGGTTCTAGAGAGCCCCTTCCTTATTAGGAATTATTCAATATCACAACCTTAAGGAATCATAAAACACTGCCCAAGTAATGAGCCCCAACCTTGGAGTTTTTTGGGGTTGGAGGTAGAGAAGAAATAAATATAGCCTTATGCAGCCAAGTTACTATAAAACTAGCTTTGTACAAATAAATGTCAGGATTATAGTTCCAGCACCTATTTTAATTCTGTAGTCTTTACCTATCGTAATGATCTTCTTGATCAATGGTATAAATTTTATTCTAAGATTAGGTTTAGTCTAATGAACACTAGTGAAAAGCATTCCTAAGTGGCTTTTATTTTCTTTAAGTGGTAGTTTAAAGATAACAAATTCAAGACAATTGAATATTTAGCATTAACTAGACTTGTGAGCCACTGTGGAAGTTTCTAACTACATACTTTTCACTGTCTCACAAATACCTATCCTCTCATACAACTATCAACATGCACTTTGCTACCAATTTTTATTATAAGCTTTAATTTAGGGGTTGTTTTTGTAGTACTAGAGATCCAACCTAGAGCACTGAATATACTAGGTAAGTGCTCTACTCTGAGTGGTATTGACCACCATTTTGTTTTGTTTTGTTTTGTTTTGTTTTTTCGAGGCAGGGTTTCTCTTTGTAGCCCTGGCTGTCCTGGAACTCACTCTGTAAACCAGGCTGGCCTCGAACTCAGAAATCCGCCTGCCTCTGCCTCCCAAGTGCTGGGATTACAGGCGTGCGCCACTAACGCCCGGCTTGACCACCATTTTTAATAGACAGGAAGCAACTTTGGAATGAAAATTACAAGACCAGTGAACGGTGTACAGGGAAAAGTGGTAGGGTGAGTGGAATATTTCTGGCACGTAGTAGCCCAGGATTACCTTTTGAGGAACAAGGTATGTTTCTCTCCAAAGTATGAGGGAATAAAGGGAGTGAATGAGCAGAGAAACGAAATCTGGAAGAATGAAAGAACAGCTGCTACCACTATGTGATATTCTGAGCCATGAGGCTTAAATCCTTATATCTGAGCAATGTGGTTGTCTCTGAGCACAGAGGTATTCTGACTAAAGACCACAGGAGACTGCCTAGAGGTAAAGTTTGCTTGTAGAGGTGCGGTCATCCTTGTTGGTGAAACTGGCTGAGAAGACCTTGATGTGCTTGTCTGTGAGGCTGGTCTGGAAGTGGTATATGTGCTTGGGCAACCCCACAGTGCAAATAGAGAACACGCATCTTTGTCTCTTGTGTCAGACTGAACACATACTAGATCAGACAAAGGCTCTTTATCACCAAGTAGGCACCTTTTCCCCTTCAGCATACCACCAAAACTGCTGGCAGGACAGCAAAGCTGATGGCTTGATTCATGATGTAAGTGCTCTGTCCTAAATTCTGGACTTTGGTAGCTGCAGCCTTGTTTAGAAGCACCACTGCCTCCCTCTTTTCATTTTTAAGACAAGGTCTCACTAAATTGCCCAGGTTGACATGGAACTTACTTGATCATCCTCTTGCTTCAGCCTTCTAAGAGGCTAGGAATACAGGTCTGAGCTTACCTGGATTACTATTTCACAGGAGGCTGACTTGGCCACTTAAAAAAGATGTAGAATTAATAAGGATTAAGTAATTCTCAGGTGTCTTCAGTCTTCCAATTAAAAATGTTTTGAGGCTTTTGAAAAAAACATGCTGATAAGACGCTGACTTTCGTGGCCTTTTATTTATTAAATGTATCCAAAAGATGGGCATCTTTAATTGAAAACCCACAATTCAGCGCTGGAGAGATGGCTCAGAAGTTAAGAGCGCTGACTGCTCTTCCAGAGGTCTTGAGTTCAAATCCCAGCAACCACATGGTGCCTCACAACCATCCATAACAAGATCTGACGCTCTCTTCTGGAGTGTCTGGAGACAGCTACAGTGTACTTAAATATAATAAATAAATCTTAAAAAAAAAAAAAACCAACCCACAGTTCTAGTAAAGACTAGGAAAATTAGTTGCATTGATAGTCTTCGTTTTTTTAGGTCTTCTCAATTACTAAGAAACTAATTAGGTCTTAAACTTATTCTTAGAAAAGTAGCAATAGGTGGGTAGAAAGATGATTTAGTAGTTAAAAGCACAGACTGCTCTTGCAGAGAAGACCTGAGTTGAATCCTGGTACCCACATCAGGTGACTTACTAGCTCAGGGAAGATGCAATGCTTCTGGCTTATACTGGCACCTGCACTCATATGCACACACAAACACACAAGTATGCACATAATCAGAAATTTAAAATCCTTGAAAGGAAAAAAAGAAAAGTAGAAACACAATAAATACATACTTGGGTCCTGTTTAGTCCAAACCTAGATATGGAGGCCCTTTTATTTTATAGAGAGTGACTGCTTTTACAATAAGAAGATAGGAATAGAACAGGCAGCTTAATTGAGAAAAAGACAAAACCAATTCTAGTCATAAGCTACAATTTATTGTGTAAATGTTAGGAAGATTTAAAACATTAACAGGAAATACTAGTGAGGGATAATCCCAATACCAGCAATACTTCAAATCTGCTTGGGTGTGGCGGCAATGCCATTAATCACAGCACTCAAGAGGCAACCTGGTCTAAATAGTGAGTTCTGAGTTAGCTAGGGCTATATAGTGTGACCCTATCTCAAACAAAAGCAAAAAAAGAAAATAAAGATGCATTTTAGAACACATGCAGTCTCACTGAAATTTAAATATTGTCTGGACAGAAAGGAACCTTCACATTCTCATATAATCCTTAATAGTTTATGAAACAGAAAATGTCTAAGCCGGGCAGTAATGGCGCATGCCTTTTATCCCAGCACTTGGGAGGCAGAGGCAGGCAGATTTCTGAGTTTGAAGCCAGCCTGGTCTACACAATGAGTTCCAGGACAGCCAGGGCTACACAGAGAAACCAGAAACCAAAAAAAAAAAAAAAAAAAAAAAAAAAAAGGAGAAGGAGGACAAAAGAAAATATCTAACTGAGAAAATCAGGAGCCAGGACAAATTTCAGAGTGAGAACAAGTTCCTAGTAAACTCTCCAATCTCTTTCTATGGCAGCTCCCTATTCGCCAACCCAATACCTAAGTCTGGTTCCAGCCTTAGTACTAAAGAATCTCTTAGATACCTAACAGTCCAACTGCATGGGTTCCAGGCTATATGTTTACCAGCAGATAGTAAATGACAGTCTATGACATGTACTAGGAAGGTTACTGATTAACAACCTAAATTTCTAGAATCTGTGCCAAGGCAATATGCTAACAAAATGGGGAGGTGAGAATAGAAAAAGTAGAAATTAAGTTTTCTTCCTGGCCTCCAGTTCACTATAAACCCACATAATCTCCAATACTCCCATTCAATTCAGATTTAATAAAAAGTGTTTGGTAAGAATTTTAAAGCCGGGTGGTGGTGGCGCACGCCTGTAATCCCAGCACTCTGGGAGGCAGAGGCAAGCGGATTTCTGAGTTCGAGGCCAGCCTGGTCTACAGAGTGAGTTCCAGGACAGCCAGGGCTATACAGAGAAACCCTGTCTCCAAAAAAAAAAAAAAAAAAAAAAAAAAGAATTTTAAACTAGTTCCCCTCCCACTTCTACTTCTGCCACTAATCAGGAGTAACTAGCCAACTACAAAGAAATACGGGGACTACCAGAAAGATGGGTAAATTTAGTTGTTTTATTGTTGGTGGTTTTTGAGACAGGGTTTCTCTGTGGAGATCTGACTGTCCTGGAACTCACTCTGTAGACCAGACTGACATCAAATTCAGAGATCCACCTGCCTCTGCCTCCAAGTGCTGGGATTAAAGGCATGTGCCGCCATGCCTGGCTAAATTAAGTGGTCTTAAGCAGTTCACACAAATCTGCCAGATCAGTCTCCTGCCAATCAGTAACATTCCTATAAAGTATTACTGGGCATTTCAGAGATGGTAAGCAATCGCTACCAAGTCACACAAAAGGTGTGTTAGTCTAGTGGTAGTTTATGACCAGCTGTGCAGCCAAGCCTCACAACCTGAGCTCACATGGTGGGAGAACTGACTCTGGCAAGTTGTTGTCCTCTGACTACATGTCACACCATGACTGTGAGCTCTACACACACCCATGTATGCAAGCACCCACTCAAAGCAAATAAGTAATTATAAAAACAAAGACAAGATTAGGAAGCTGTCATATTCAAAAGTATTTTGTTCTTATGTATATAACAAAAGCTGGTTGCACTGTCTGTTTTAACACCATGGCTTTTATTTGTCTAGATGAATATCTGGTCACTTCAATCCACAAAATATTAATTTAAAATGGGAGGGGGCAGGGTGGTACACAACAAAAATAAAATAAAATAGGGATTAATATTCTGGCAGAAAAGTATATAAGAAATACATTGTGTTTCAGAAAGTGTCAGGGATGATATATAGAGGTGAGAATGCTAGAAAAGTGAATGTATCTAAAAACAGGGCAACAAATTAAAAATTGAGTACCTACTAAAAAAGAAATAAAAACTAAAGTTGCCTCTTTACCAAAATTTTGAGACAGTAACACAGTTAACTCACATTTTGAAATGGGCAATCCAAGTCAGTGCTATTATAATCTGTCTGAACTCCAGAATTACCCGAATTATTACCCCAAACAAGTGATACTGCTGTTAGAAAACACACAGAACAGATACCATGTTAAACAATGCCTACTTGCAAACTATGAGACATTTTCTCTAGCATCACCAAAATACTATATCTAACAGGTTTCTGCTTTAGACGTTGGCCTCCCTCTGCCTCTGCCTCCCAAGTGCTGGGATTAAAGGCGTGCGCCACCACGGCCCGGCAGACGTTTTCTCTCCTAATCATGCCTAGCCACAGTACTGGTGCCCTCCACCCTTCTTTCATTTCCTAAGTGCCCAGGCCCACACTTATCAGCACAGCACACTGCCAGCACCTAGATAGTCAAGGAGGTAGAAGGCATTTGAAAAAAAAAGCTAATTCTTCTGAACCAATGTATTCAGTTTTAGAATCCCCATTTCAGCTATACCTGAAGCCACAGAAATAGAAAGGTGTTTCTCAATTTTCAAACTTACAAAGAATGAAAAAGAGACAACACCCCCACTTACTACATAAGGTAAATACTACATAAAATATAACATAATCTGAAATCTTCCCTTAAAAACAGTATTCCATTGACTAAGTCTGGAACTTCGATACTAAACTTAAGAAGGTGAATTCTCAAGCCGGGCGTGGTGGCGCACACCTGTAATCCCAGCACTTGGGAGGCAGAAGCAGGTGGATTTCTGAGTTCGAGGCCAGCCTGGTCTACAGAGTGAGTTCCAGGACAGCCAGGACTACACAGAGAAACCCTGTCTCGAAAAACCAAAAAAAAAAAAAAAAGGTGAATTCTCAGCCGGGCGGTGGTGGCGCACGCCTATAATCAATCCCAGCACTTTGGGAGGCAGAGACAGGTGGATTTCTGAGTTTGAGGCCAGGGCTATAACAGAGAAACCCTATCTGGGGGGGGGGGGGGGGGGGGGGAAGGTGAATTCTCAACTGTTTGCCAAAATAAATTTGGTTTGTAAAGTTAGTAGATTAAAAGTAATCAAGGGATAATCATATAATTTAAACCACAGGAAAAAAGAATTTCACTCAAGGACTCCCACTTTTAAACACCATTCCTTTAAGCTGTTTTTTTCCTTTAAAACAAACAAAAACCTTCTGGGTTTAACACCAAATATCATCAGCATTTTGTAGTCTCAAGATAAACTACACCTACATTCAAAGTAATTACACTTGGAATTAATTTCAAAGTGAACTTTAAAATTTGAGTTCATTTGAGTTTCATAGGCGAAAACTTAATCCCTCACACAACATATTTCTGGGCAAATGACTGGGTTTGGGTTTGAAGAAAGCCAATTTTACTCAGCATCATTAGATAAAAGTTATTGAAGATCTGTAATATATGTTATACATACACTCATGCCCAAATATGAATAATACGGTCTTCTAAAATGACACATTTCAGAAGTGACAAAAATATTTTCCATGTCACAATCAACATAAAACAACTGTTGCTATAATACAGTTTTTCTAACATATTTACAAATTTAAAAAGCAAACTTTAACTTTCCTATGCCAGACACACTGAAAACAAAAAAGTTTTAAATCCTAATTTTGGTAAATTATCCTTAAAACAGGTTAACTATAAAGATTCCTGCCACTCATACAAATAGCTATTACACTTCACTATACCCTGAATAAATCAGTATCTTTCAAACTCTCAAAATCCATCATTTTTATGCTGACAAGAAAAGACTCTATTTTCCTGTCCCTATGCTACTGGTTGACGTAAGTTTTGAGAACCAACTCCAGGTCCCACACTATCTGCTTACCAAAGAAAATAGACATTAAAGGCTTAAAAATATTACCCCATTTGTCTTTTAAAATATGAGGGTTTTGTTTTTGTTTTGTTTTTTTCTGATTTCTTTAGTAAACCCTACATTTTTTTTTTACTAGAAATAGCCAGGCTGAAATTCATTTGTGAGATCTGATATGCTCCAATATCAGCAATTTACTAATTTCAAAAAAAGTCCATCAAGGAGTCTGGCTCTAAAGGGTAAAAAGAAAGACTCCACTGGATTATACTACTTACATTCTTCCAGACTAAATCTAAAGATTTCCAGATTTCATTTGGAGAGACCACCAGTTTTCAGGTTTAAAGTCACATGTCTAAATTAAAGCCTTCTCAATGCCTATCACAACTCACAAACAACAGCCTGCAAGCACAACCATTACAATCAAAACAATTCCCGTCATCCAAACTAAATCCATTAACCTACCCATAATCTACACATTGTCAATGTATAATATAATGAAGTTGAGTATTCTACTTTGCTGTGGGTGAGGAGGAAGCTCCATAATTCCAGTAAAACAGATAGTAACTTAAAGTTCTTGAAACAGAAAAGGATTACCAGCACCATAAACTAATGTTCTCAGCTGTACAGCTAGGCATCCTGAGCACTACTGTAATAACCATTCTGCCTCACTAGGGTTAGTGGTCCTGACAAAGGGAACCTTATTCAGGCGAAAGGAAGTATGGGCCGTGCTCCTGAAATGACTAGCTCATTGCTAATATCTTAAATATATATATGCCATACAAAAAACATTTTCATAGCAGTTGAGTATGACCCAGAATGTTCTAAATTTCACATAAAAGGCTATAAATGATAAGTACTAATAAAAAAAAAAGCTCCACAGTTGGGGGGAATCTTAGAAGATTTGATCAAGTGAACTAAGGGCTTTTTGGTTTTACTTCGTGAATGTGATTGTTCAGGCTTACTTAAAACCATGTTTAAGTAAATATCCTCTCACTATAAAGATCAATTAAGCCTGGGTATTAAAACTAGTTTTAATTTTTAAAACTGTTTTTTATATTTTATCAATCACTAGTTAACAGTGTACACTTGATAGAACTGTTACTGACACTAATAATTAGACAATAACCACAAAGACAATCACTACAGCATCAAAACCTTAAGGTAGTAGGTACACAAAACTGCTTTTCTCTTCAAGATTTTGGTAAATAGTAACTGGCATGCCATTAATATTTCTCTCTCCCTCGTAACTGTAAGGAAACTTCATTTCTTCATACCAGCATCATCCTTTTGCAGAGAGGCTAGGATCATGCCTTTGAGTACACTCAGTTTCACAAATGGAAATAACAGTAACTAACTCCTAAGGGTTCTTCCAAAGAGTAAATCAGGTGGGTTGAGATTCAAGCCTGACAGACAGGTGCTCAGTAAATACTAAATATCATTGTTGGAAAATGGAAATATAGTCTAAAAGTTAACACAGGCAGTTTAATTCACTCTATAAAAAGGCAAAGATTGCATACCCAGCCCATAATTATGCATATATTCAATAGCTCCTTTGTATTTAGATGAGAACAATAGAAGTTAAACTTAAGAGGAAAAAGACTCAATTTTGTTTCATTGTTAAATACATCATGTACTAGGCCCAACTAAGAAGCAAATACTTTTTCTATATTAAATTCCTACCTTCCTTCAGAGAGCTTAAAACCATTTTACATCCATACCTACCACATCCTTTCATTACCCTCTTTCCAAAGAAGCATATCTACATGCTTGATGGTCTCATCTCCCTCTTTTAAAAGCCTGCTAGGATGGACTCCTAAATAATCCAACCTTACAATTCTCAGCACCTAGTCTTATACAACACCCTACTCAGTCACCTCTGAGAAATTTCCCCACCCCCAGATAAAATTAAGCCCTTTATGCTCCCAAAGCATTTTGGGTACACATATACTCCAACACCTACCTTGTAATTAACTAATATGACTCTCCCAATAGGCTAAGTTGAACAAAGACAGATGTGGTGACAAGTTCAATTCTAGCACTAAGCAGAGTATCTGGCATATATTAGGTGCTCAAGAAAAGCTAAGCTTTACCTTTCTCTAACTCAGTGTCAGCTCTCTCTGGATAGATAACCCACTTCAAAATCTCAGTTGGGCAGGCCAGTACCATGTACTGCTGCACCAGAAAACCTACTCAACAGCTTCTCCCACTCAGTTCCCCAGAACCCAAATTCAACTGAACACGATCATATACCATAAGAATCTGTGGTATTTCCAGCATACTACAATGGGATTGCAGGAAAATCCATAAATGTGAGCTTCTTACTGGGGTGGGGGGAGACACCCACCAACATTCTTCCCTGGGTAACTTTAGTGGAAATATTTAAAAAAGCAAATGCCTGGAAAGGGCTCAAAAGCCTGTGGGGAAAGCTAGTTAACTCTTGATTCCTGAAAAAAACAGCAGCCCCTGAGAAGAATGAGGAAGAAGACAGGAGTCAGGGCTGGCCATTCTACTTCAATAAATCAGATCTTTTTTAAAACTCCCTATGACCCCAAAAGGTCAGCACATCATGTCCAAATGAGTAGCTCAGCAACCTTTCCTCAGGACAAGCACACTAAACTGTGTCTCAAAAAAACAAAAACAAAAACAAAACCCAAAAACTAAAATAACAACAAAAAACAAAAAACAGCCTTGGGAACTCTAGCCACAATAAGAAGTTCTAGTCAGTAATACTTCTAATTTTTTTTAAAGAAAATATGCTCAAGTCCAACACTCACACTAGGTGACACACAACTTGAAAACTTTTTTAAAGGGAGTTATCTTTGCAAAGAACACAACATGGGAAAACAGTCCCAAAATACAAAGAACTCCACGAAAAATGGCTTTAGTTTTAAGAACTGTAACTGCTATCATCATAAACATCTCACCATTTAAAAAATAAGTTAAAAAGACAAAAAAACATAAGACCCAACAGCTGCCTAAGGGAATCTTTCACTCTGGAAGCACAAAAAAAAAAAAAAAAAAAAAGGAAAGAAAGAAAGAAAAAAGAAAGAAAGGGGGGGAAAAGAAAAAGGAAAAAGGAAAAAAAGCAAACATGAAACAGAAAGCAAGTAACTTCTAAAATAAAGTTCTATTTAAAAGAGAATCCTGTCTCTAAACCTTCCTTCTCTGGTGAGGTCTGTAATTTATATGGCTCTGCTCTGCAGAAAGCTCTTTCTGGACAGCTCAAGGAAGGAGCCGAGGGAGGGAGAGAAAGACACAGGCACAGAAAGGAGAGGAGAGAGAAAAAGAAAATGGCGCAGAGACTAAGTCCCGACCGTCGACAAGGCGACTTTCCCGGGAAGAATTCCGGCGGAGAAAGGCCGCCCGAGACCCAGCGACGGCCGACACGGGGTCTCCGGTGCCCCCTCTGGGGAAGGCCGTGATATGGGGGTGCTGGGACCCCGGGAAAGGGGATCCAGAGGCGGCCCGATGGGAACAATGGGGCCGGTGAGCGAGGAGCCGGGACTTAGTCTCTGGGACGCCATGTCTGTCCTCTGCCCGGCTCCGGCCCGGCGCGGGGGAGGCAGCCAGCAGCGTGTGGGGACACTTGGGGCGGGGCGGGGGGCACACTCACCATTCAATCGGAAATCCGCTTCGATCTGAGGAAAGAAAAGGAGGGAAGGTGAAACAACCGGCACATGAAGCCCCGGGGCGGCGGGCGAGAGCGCGCGGCCGGGGGCCGGGGCTCGGGCCCACCCGGCGCCCCGGAACCCAGAGGCCCGCGAATGGCCTACCCGGGGCTGCCATCCCCCCCAAACTCCAACTTGACGGCTCCGCCCGGGGCCCAGCCATCCAAGAGACTCCAGCCGGTCGCCCCTCACCGCGGACTCGGGCCTGTCAACCCGGCGCGGCCGGCCGGGGCCGGGGCCCGGGGTAGGGCCGGAACCCAGCGGCCGGGGGCGAGGCGGGGGCCGGTGGGTCGCACCTGGGAGTCGTTGTGGAGATGGTCCCCGCTCATGTCGGCTGGCGTGCGAGCGCAGCGGGCTCAGAAGCAGCGCGGGGGAGAAAGGCGGACGGTAGGGACGGCCTGAACAGGCGGACGGAGCTCCCGAGAGGCACGAACAGACGGCGACAGCAGCCACGGGCCCGAGACTCCCGGGACAGCTGAGGAGGCAGCGGCCGCAGGGACGCTGCTGACAGACTGCCGGGCGGGCGGGCGGGCGGGCGGGCAGAGAGAACAGACCCCAGCAGTTGTGTAACAGCCTAAGTTCGCATTTCCCCTCACTGCGCCTGCGCGGCCGCTTTTAAATGGGACGTCGTCGACGTCAGCGCTCGTGGAACGAGGCTGAGGGTTGCTGCGGGTCTCTTAGAGGTCCGGGAGACACAGCTGGTTTTGCTGTGCAAGTTCCGCCCTTTATTAGCATACGGACTCGACTCCGCCCATCCTATGCTTTCTGCCCTGCTGCAGGGCTGGCGTTCTCAGAGGCGGTACACCGGCTCTAGGCAGTGCGCAGGCGCAGCTCGGACACCGCCTCTGGACCCTGGACACCCGGGCGGCCACGTGGTAGGCCTTTAAAGGCCGCGGCGGGACCTAGCTAGGCTGGGCTGGGACCGAGTCTCCAGCTTCTGCACCTCCAGAGCCAGACAAGTTTGATCCGCGCGTACCTTGGCTGCCGGGATCTTAGTTCACCAGCAGCCCTAAGGCATTTAGCTGGAGTCTCCTCACAGCCTTTGTCCAGACATCAGACTTCTGGAATACTTCACACATCCATTTTTTAAAATTATTTTAATTTCTCAGTCAGGTTTAGCTCCAGTTTACAGACATGTAGCCCTGTGTCACAGTGCCCTACTGCATTTTCTCTTCTTACAAATATTTATTAAGCAGCTACTGTGAACCAGGAATTATGTTGATGTGAGAAGAGTCTGATGGTCCAGATCAGAAGGAATTGGACCCTCTGTAAATGGGTCCTGGTTCTATCCAGGACTCTACCCCGAGAGAACTATTATTTAGGGAGCACCATACTATAAGGTCTGCCCTGAATCTTCACGGTCCTAGATGTGGACCATCTACCACTATTGAGCTAACTGTATTGAGGGATTAATGACATCAGCACTTGGATTCGCAAGAACATCCCAGGCTGAATTCATCACCACTCTGGACCAATCCCACCCCCACCCCCACCCCCCATAAGTTAAAATATAAATCAATTTGGAAAATGTTCATAAACGTATTGAGTGATAAACACTGGGGGTTAATTCTTGTCAATTCTTCAAAACTCAATCCAAATATCACTTTCTGGAAGTACTGCACACCCCTTTCCACATGCTGATCCCTGTGCCTCTGCTTTATAAGAGTTACCACAATAAGCCAGATAAGCCTGGTGGTGGTGGCGGCGGCGGGCGGCGGCGCACACCTTTAATCCCAGCACTTGGGAGGCAGAGGCAGCGGATTTCTGAGTTCAAGGCCAGCCTTGGCCTACAGAGTGAGTTCCAGGACAGCCGGAGCTACACAGAGAAACCCTGTCTCGGAAAAAAAAAAAGTTACCATAATCGATAAGTTACCCATAAGGGAGCTAGTGACTTCTTGTCTGTGTCCTCGTGATTAGAGGTCAGTGAGGATGAGGAACTCTCCATCTTGTCCAGCACTTAGAACCCAGGGTTTCATCCACAGGTCCTCTGAAAGAAGAGTTCAAAAAAGCCAAGGCAAACACAGCAATGCAGTGGCTAAGGGTCCACACTTGGAAGTCAACTTTTTCATTCTGCTTTCCTATGCAGAATTTTCCTATTCTGTGTGACCTTGGACAAGTTGTTTAACCACTCTGAGTCCCAGCTTCTTCATGGGGACAACAGTGATAACTGTGTTTAATAGACTATCCCAAACAAACAAAAAGACTTTGTTTGAGGGCCCATAGATAATATGTATCATCTAATGTTTAGGTCGGCCTGACTCCAATGCGCCTTCTCTGCAGCCAAAAGCCAGAGCCAGTTTTGCCTGGCTTAGTGTCTCTCTTCAATAGCCTTCCCATGTCAAAAGCAATCCCAGGCCAGCAGGCAAAGCATCTAGCTCCCAGCCATTTACTGCAGATAGGCTGAAATAATTCGGCCTTCAAGAAAAATAGTGCCATCTTCCTCTGCTTTAGCTTGCAGCCCCTGGTGACTTGGGATAGTCATCATTTTCCTGGTCCCTCCCAGGAAGACCAGCCAGACACAAAAACAGAATGCAGGCCCCAGGATGATGTCTCAGAAGTGGCATTCCAGTCATGGCCACCCATCATCCGGCCTTCGATTAAATGCCTCTGGCTCTGTGTTTGGCTAGAGATGTCTACCTGGTCACTCTGTCGTCTCCAATCAAACATCCCACACATAGTCATAAGCACTTGAGAGGACTTTTGGTCCTACACAGACAGACTTTTATACTTTTTTACTGCTGTGTATTTATTTCAATGTGTATGATGAAAAAAAAAATTAACTACTGCATGAAACCCATGTTAATAACTGTTTAAGTTAAAGGTGGTTTTTTTTTTTGAATGTTGGGTGATTAATTTTAAATAAAAATATTCAGCTGGGTGTGGTAGCCCATACCTTTAATTAACTCACTACTCCACAGGCAGGAACAAGTGGGTCTTTGTGAGTTTGAGGCCAGCCTAGCATAGTGAGTTTCAGGTTAACCAGGGTTACATAATAAGACTGCTTTTATTGAAAAAAAAAAATCCAGGAATAGTACGGAGAGGGAATAGAAGACATACTCCAGGAAGGTCAAAAGCAAATATATCAGGTATGGGAAATACTGTTTTAACTCAAGACTATTCACTGCTGAACCATCTCAGCCTTTATAAAAGTAACTAGATGATGATGGATGTCTGTCTCCAAAGCATGGCTGGTAAAAGGTGGATGTTTGTAGATGTTACACAAAAAGGAGCACTCCACACACAAATACATATAACATTATGATTTAAAGTTAAACAGAGCTTTTCTTGGAGTCCTGTTTAGAATCTTCAATATGCTGATACCTGTATGATGCTTAAGTCTGCAGTGTCTTTTCCTTTTTAATGTACCTATGCTTTGCATGCATTGGTGTTTTTGCTTGCCTGTCTGCCTATCTGTGTGAGGGGTCCCAGATCCCCTGGAACTGGAATTACAAACAGTTGTAGTACAAACTGAAGGCATGCACCTGCACCATCCCTCCAAAATATCTTTAAGCCTAGAGAAAAAAAAAACTTTATCCCCTCTCCTCTTTCTTCTCTCGCATCTCCCCTCTTCTCACCCCCTATCCTGTCTGCTGCTCAAGACTTGGGCTCCTTTGGAATACATGGACTGGGGACACTGGCCACTCAAGATTCAGTCCACACGTTTGCTTCTTGGGCGGAGTTTTATTAAAACCTGGTCCAACTGTTGTCTTCCAGAATCACTTGTGATGATGCCTGAACAACTCCTGCTTTCCCAGGGCTTTCCCCCAGACTCACAAGGTTCTAGAGGGACCATAAGCACGGCCACAAATGTGCTGTGGTTCCTCTTTGACAAGTGTCACAAGTGACCTAAGCTGAACCACTCAGATGGAATTTCTCGAGGCTTTAGAATTGAGAAGAAAGTCGTGTAGTTGTTCTTCTTGCTAATAGATCTATATCATGTCAAGCTAAGGAGCAGCATTTTGTCGAGGCCAGGGGAAGCTGGGAGAGGTTGAGGGGAGCGGGCAGGAGAGTGCTAACAGGCAGAGAGAAAACCTTAATGAAGTTCGGGTCTGTGAATTCTGCCTCATTGTGATGTGAGATGCCTTTGTGGTATCCTTAAACACATTGCTCCATTTGCTTCTGAAAGCTATGTTGGATCATGTGACTGTTATTCAACTTCCATCTAGTCTCAAGTCAGGGAATCTCAAGGCCTTGGCTATACTTTTGCCCCACCCTGGGGGTCTTCATGTTTCAGGACACAGACACCCCTCCTAACAGTTTTTTTTTTTTTTCAAACAGGGTTTCCCTGTGTAGTCCTGGCTGTCCTGATTTCTGAGTTCGAGGCCAGCCTGGGCTACAGAGTGAGTTCCAGGACAGCCAGGGCTACACAGAGAAACCCTGTCTTGAAAAACAAAAAACAAAAACAAAAACAAAAAATAATAGCCGGCGTTGGTGGCACACGCCTTTAATCCCAGCACTTGGGAGGCAGAGGCAGGCGGATTTCTGAGTTTGAGGCCAGCCTGGTCTTCAGAGTGAGCTCCAGGACAGCCAGGACTACACAGAGAAACCCTGTCTCGAAAAACCAAAAAAAAAAAAAAAAAAAAAAGAAAGAAAAGAAAAGAAAAAAAAGAAATCTGCCTGCCTCTGTCTCTGCCTCCCAAGTGCTGGGATTACAGGCATCCCACCCAGTGTCCTAAGAGTTTTTAAAATGTATTTGTTATTAACTTTGTAACTTTGAGCCAGGCAGTGGTGGTGCACGCCTGTAATCCCAGCACTTGGGAGGCAGAGGCAGACGGATTTCTGAGTTCAAGGCCAGCCTGGTCTACAGAGTGAGTTCCAGGACAGCCAGGGCTACATAGAGAAGCCCTGTCTTGAAAAACCAAAAAAAAAAAAAAAAAAAAAAAAAGGAAGGCCCATGGGAAAGATCCAAGCCTTGAATTGCAGAATGAGCAGCTGGGATTTAGGAGCCTGTCATGTGGCTGGGGGGTGGGGGGGGGCGGCTCCATTTGTGTGTTTCCATTATCTTTCTCATCCTGCCTCAACCTCCCAAAGTACTGAAATTACAGTCCAACCCCTCTGTTGTCTTTCTTCCACAAGACACCCCTGTTGTGATAAGAATATTTACTCATTCAACCATTACTCCCCACGGAGTGTGAGAAGAGTTGATACCATGGGATAGATAGGTCCCATGCTAAGCCACGTAAATACAGATACAAACAAGATCTAATCTTCATTTTGGAAAAATTCTCAATCTAATAATGAGAAAGTCACATTCCTCAACTGTTACCCAAGATACAAGGAACAATAAGGGGGAGAGGTGACAAATACCAATTACTATGGAAACTCGGCAATGGAGGCACATCCGACTCACGGGGAAATTTTAGAGGGACAATATCAGTGGAGACAAAACCATCCAGGTCCACCGTCATGTTTGAAAGATGAGGAATGGAATGTCCGAGGAAGAAAAGATAGTACAGGAAAAGCTGGAAGGTGGCAAAGGCAGAGAGTTATGGGCATAAATGACTTTAGATCACGATGGTAGATAGAGTCTGTGTAAGGCTGTGGTATAGATTGAGGCTGGGAAGGTGAGACGGCCCTTCCCATAATGACGGAGCTACAGCAAGGTGAGCTCGGGTTAAGTGATATCTGAAAACCATTGAGTACCAGAGAAGAGACAGTGGCCAGTTCAGGGGAGCTGACAATGGAGAAGGGGAGGCTTGCTAAGAGACCCACTGAGGCCATTACACTAACCACAGCGGGCTGGTCGGAATGGGGATAGAGACTTGAGTTATAAGAGACATGAGGATTTTAACCCATCTAGAGTGGAGCAGAAGGGACTGTTGTGACAGCAGCTTTCGCTGACTCTCCTCAAAAGGTGTGATGTGAGCCGGGCGTGGTGGCGCACGCCTGTAATCCCAGCACTTGGGAGGCAGAGGCAGGCAGATTTCTGAGTTCAAGGCCAGCCTGGTCTACAGAGTGAGTTCCAGGGCAGCCAGGACTACACAGAAAAACCCTGTCTCGAAAAACAAAAAAAATAAAATAAAAAACAAAAGGTGTGATGTGCTGCATCCCGGTGGTGCTGTTTAAGTCTGTTGTTGTTGTTGTTGTTGTTGTTGTTGTTGTTGTTGTTGTTGTTGAAGACAGGGTTTCTCTGTGTAGCTCCGCTGTCCTGGAACTTCCTCTGTAGACCAGGCTGGCCTCGAACTCAGAAATCCACCTCCTTCTGCCTCCAGAGTGCTGGGATTAAAGGTGTGCACCACCATTGCCCAGCCTTTTTTCTTTTTTCTTTTTTCTTTTTGGTTGAGGCATTTTCTCAATTGAATGACAATCAAGTTGACACAAAACTAGCCAGCACATTTGAGAAAAAGATGACGAATTCAGCTCCAACAGTACAGAGCCTAAAGTGATTGTGTTTTAGCTAAGTCAGGGTGTCTGGTAGGCAATGGGGCACATGGCTTTGGAGCTTAGGGAAAGGACTAGAAGTTGACAGAGGTGAAGTAATACCTGAAGTAATTCCAGTGGATGAGGTCATTGGGAGGGCCTAGACGCACAGCCTCATTTTAGGGATGGGCCTGGGTTGGTAAGTCAGTAGAAGATCAGGAAGTAGAGGTAGCAAGTTTAAACAAGTAGTTCAGAAGGTTTCACTATAAACATGCAGGAATGTAATGCAGTCGTAACTGGAGTAGCCTGAGGCTAAGAGAGGGTGTTCGTATATGATGTTGTTGATGATGATGATGGCGGTGCTGATGGTGATAATAGAGAGGACACACTCATGTCTAATAATAAACAGGGTCTACCGACTTCTAGTTCAGGGTTATTGGATCATCCCAACCTCCTTGACAAAGTGCTAGTCCAGTTAATATCAGGAATTCTGGGTCGGACAGAGACATATTCTTTTGGAGGAGATAGCCTCCTTTGTCTCTAAAAAGCCACAGGCTGCTTCCAACCACTCATGGTGACTCTGCACCTCTGCCCCCAGGAAATCACTTGAGGACTGACTCAGAGGACCAGTTTTTCAGGGTGGCTTATCTTTCAGGGCCCTAAAGATATTTTTCTCCCAATGGGCCTGCAGGAGCCATTTTTTTTTTTTTTCAGGACTCTGCTGTGTTTACCTGAAAAGGGCTCTGGCAGGGAAGCTAGAGAAACACTCAGAACCCAAGAAGACAGATGTTCCTCGTCAGCCTCTGCAATGCAGTTGAGTTACTCTGACATTGCTCCATGCCTGTTTGATGTCCGGCCCTGCTAGAACAACTGTGGGTCAGAGTTCACCACTGTCTGCCTCCACCTGGAGACAGAGAAGATAGGAGGAATGACCTACTAATGACAACACAGACTTCTAGAACGGTGTAAGAGAGGCCCCAGGACAGGGAATCCAGGAGAACTCTTTCAGGGGAGCCCAGAATTACATACTTAATGGAAAAGCAAAAGATAATGTTATGATTTCCAGACACCCTCAATCACCCCTAATGATTCTGGGCATAGGTCTTCTGCTCTTTCTTCCTTTCTTCCTTTCTTCCTTTCTTCCTTTTTTCCTCCTTCCTTCCTTTCTTTTTTTCTTCCTTCCTTTTTAATGGCAACACAATTTATTTGAAATGTATTTTTTTCTCTTAAGCATTTGTTTCAGAACCAGGAGACAGAACGCTAGGAGTATATTTGCACAAATCTTTGCAGAATGTCTACTTCTGGGAGCAAATTAAAAACAAATGTGGCTTCCTCTCAAAACCTAAAGCCAGCCGTGGTGCTTGCTGATAACACCCATCCTTCCTCCATCGTCAGCAAAGCCCGTTCATCTCGCCCTCAAATGCTCATCACCTCTCAGCACTCCCTTTGCTTCCACACTAACCTAACTCCCCATCACCCTCACCTGATGATGTACTACAGTGCTTCTGCCTTTCCTCCCACTGGGCCGGGCCACACCCAGAACAAGCGGTCCTTTGAGTTGGAGCGATCTTTTCTGAATGCAGCATCCCCTACTGCTACGCCAAGTACTGCCAGTGGTTCCGTCTCACTTGGAGTGAGGTCAAAGTCTTTCTGGCAGTCTTCCAGACCTGCTCTGCTGGCTTCCCTCTCAGCCTTCTTTGACAATGCTCATCTGCTGACTGTCTGCTACTCACCTGGCTCTCCTCTGTAGGACGAGCTCCAGCACGCTTGCCCACCAGCCTAGACCCTTTGTATTTGAGGATACTTCTGCCCACAGCCTCTTTCCCTCAGATATCTCACCCAGTCCCCTTTCTCTTTCATCTCCCTCTCAGTACTCCGAGATTATAACCACTCCACTTAGCTCTTCCCGCACAGCGCTCCTTTGGTATCTCCCAAGTGCTTAAATAGATCTATTTTTCGGTTATTAGTTTTCAGACGTTCTCCTATTCTGTTTGTTTGGGTTTTGTTGTTGTTGTTGTTGTTGTTGTTGTTGTTGTTGTTTTGGGTTTTTTGTTGTTGTTTGTTTTGTTTTTTCGAGACAGGGTTTCTCTGTGTAGTCCTGGCTGTCCTGGAACTCACTCTGTAGACCAGGCTGGCCTCGAACTCAGAAATCCACCTGCTTCTGCCTCCCAAGGGTTGGGATTACAGGTGTGTGCCACCATGCCCGGCTGATTCTGCTTGTTTTTGAGACACAATCTCATTATGTAGCCCTAGAAGACCTAGAACTCACTAAATTTAACCAGATTGGCCTGAGGCTCACAGAGATCAGCCTGTCTCTAGCTCTGCCTCTCTAGAGCCCTAGGCTTCTGCCCTGTTTGGCTATATGATGTTATCTTGATGAAGACAGAGGTTTTGTTTTGTTTTTGTTTTTGTTTTGTTTCCAGGATGGCCTCAAACACAAGAGATCTGCCTGCCTCTGCCTATGGAGTGCTGGGATTTGCTGCTGTTGGATTGCACTTGTTTCTTCTGTGACTGGCTTCTTTCTCTGAGCACAGTGTGCCACCTTTAATCGTTTTGTGTGCATGCCTTCTGATGTGCCAAGCAGGGCAGGAAGAGAAGCGCAGCCAGGGTCTTTATTACCACCCCTGCCTCAGTTCTCCAGCTTCCATACCTGTTCACTGACTCACTCAAATTTTAGTCAAAAGCCCCTCCAACCCCTCCCCTACTGTGAACCTTCTCTGGACTCCATGACAGCTGAGCTAACTCCTAGCCCATCCCCCTATAAGCTCCCCTATAAGCTTGCTTGTTTCTCTAAGCCTTCTGTTTCCTTTGTCCTGGGTTCTCAGACTTAGCTATTTCCATCCATGCATGAGTGTGGGCCTCTTGTCTCATCTGCTTCATATGTATATATATATATATATATATATATATATATATATATATATATATATGTGTGTGTGTGTGTGTGTGTGTGTGTGTGTGTGTATGTATATATATACATATATATATTATATATATATGTATGTATATATATACATATATATATGTATGTATGTATGTATGTATTTGGCTAAGTAATTTTAAGGTGTGTGCATACCTATCACATTATCAGGTCCCCTGATAATGTGCTATGCTCTGGGTCATCTTCCTCCCAGATCATGATATGCCTAACCATAGCACTTTGCATACACATACATGTGCTTCTGGAGCCAGAGATGGGGGTGTCTTTCCTGTTTCTCTCCCGTCTGGATTTCTCATTGTTGGATAGTCTTCCTCAGCTCCTTTCAGAAGCCAGAAGTTTCTCTTCTCATATTATCAACGCTTATTTGCAAGCAAACTATAATGTTTTTTTTTGTGATGGGTTTCTCGCTCTGCCAATCAAGCTGGCTGTGCGTTTCTCCTGTTTCTGGCTCCTTAGTAGCCGTGCACCTGGCTACACTCAGCTGTACATATTTTCTGCGTCAGTTGGCTTGACCCCAACAGGAAGGAACTATTACAGACCCAATCTTACAGATGAGAGAACTATGGGCTACTTGCTTTGCCAGTGCCTCCTAGTTCCAATCAACAGTTTCTTTCCTCTGAACAATGGATGTGACCTATTAACAGCTGTTTTCTGAGACCTCTCGATTCTACCTCCTGAAACCTGCCTTCTCCCTGCCCCATCCATCCCCTCAGCCTATGAGGCCATCCTCGTTATTTTTAACTGTTATCTGTGATTGCTCCCATGTCCACCACCTGAAGTCTACGGTCTTTACCCACACTGCTCTAGTACCCTCTCTTTACCCAAGCCACATGTCAGTCAACTGACCACAGGTGGCTTTTACGCTTGAGCACGTCTGAGCTGTGGCAGGGTTTCATTTCCCCTTCCATTCTCAGCCCAGCTTTGCTGGCCTCTGTGATTCTTGCTGACCCTAACTGGGATGTAGCCGACCTTCTCACAGTGGGCCTAAGCATTTCTGGTTCTCGAATCACAACTGAAGTCCAAGAAGGAAGAAAACTGTTAACTGAATGCTTTATTCTGTTCTAGAGCCTATGATAGTCATGGCGACACAGAACAGAATTCTTTTTTTTTTTCAAAGATTTATTTATTTATTGTGGATTTATTTATTTATTTATTATGATATGTAAGTACACTGTAGCTGTCTTCAGAAACACCAGAATAGGGCATCATATCTCATTATGGATGGTTGAGAGCCACCATATGGTTGCTGGGATTTGAACTCAAGTCCTCTGGAAGAGCAGTCAGTGCTCTTAACCACTGAGCCATCTCTCCAGCCCGATTTATTTATTTATTATATGTAAGTACACTACAGCTGTCTTCAGATACTCCAGAAGAGGGAGTCAGATCTTGTTACGGATAGTTGTGAGCCACCACATGGTTGCTGGGATTTGAACTCAGGACCTCATTGACCTGTCTCTGGTCAATGCTCTTAACCACTGAGCCATCTCTCCAGACCCCATAGAATGCAATTCTGAAAGACCTCAGCTTCTAGGTACATCCAAGTGCCCTTCTTATAGGCTCCTGGTGTTGTAAGGTAACTGGTTTAGTTCCTTCCTCTCTCTGGACTTTGATGGTTGAGGACCTTTCTGCAGAAAACTGACCTTTAGCTGCCCTTTGGCCAGCAACATACGGCTCAGACTCTGTATGGGAAAAACACCTGCCCTGTGATTAACTATGTCTTCCCCAGCTCAAATCTCAGACTAGCCTGAAAAGTTTTATTTGGGTTTATCACCCATGATTTTTTTTCTCTTAGCTGGATAGTGCAGTATATCATTACAAAAGCAATGAAGTCTATCAACACATAATATAAAAAAATGCAAATAAAAATGGGATCCAGGCCGGGCGGTGGTGGCGCACGCCTGTAATCCCAGCACCTGGGAGGCAGAGGCAGGTGGATTTCTAAGTTCAAGGCCAGCCTGGTCTACAGAGTGAATTCCAGGACAGCCAGGACTACACAGAGAAACCCTGTCTCAAAAAACCAAAAATAAATAAATAAATACATAAATAAATAAATAAATAAATAATAAAAAATAAACAAAAGCAAAATAGATGGATGGTGGTGGCTCACATCTTTAATCCAGCACTTGGGAGGCAGAGGCAAGTGGGTCTTGGAGTTTGAGGCCATCAAGATCTACAGAGTGAATTTCAGATAGCCAGGGCTACACAGAGAAACCCTGTCTCAAAAAATAAATAAATAAAAAGGAAAGAACTAAGATCCTGAAAAGCTGATCTCTGACCTCTACATGGATGCTGGGGCACACATGTCTATACCTATACCTACACACACGCACACACATACAATGTATACTCCTGTATGACCTAAACATAATAAAAAAGTTAAGCATTGCCAGCACTTAGAACCCTGCCCCCAACCCCACCCCTGCTTCCTCCTACAGCAAAACTCCAAAGGTGAACACTATTCTGATGATTCCCAAGGTAAAGATGATTTGGTCCTTACCAATGCAATTTCAAAAGAAACATCATCTTGACCACCAGTCTCTTGATGTATTGTTTTGTTTTTGTTTTTTAGGCAAGGTCTCTATATAACTCTGACTGTCCTGGAACTCAGTCTGTAGACCTGGCTGCCTCAAAAATCTATCTGCTGCTGCCTGCTGAGTGTAAAGGCATGTGCCTCCACACCCAACACATACTGTGTTATAAAGAAAGGGCCCAGGCTCGAGGCCACCCTGGTTTACAGAGTGAGTTCTAAGACAGCCAGAGGTACACAGAGAAACCATGTCTCCAACCCACCCCACCCCACCCCACCCCCACCCCCCCAAAAAAATGAAAACAAAAACAAAACAGAAAGGGCCCAGGCTACAGTCTGATCACTTCCTCTGATGTTGAAGCTCTCTTCCCACTACTGCTTTTATTCCCCACCCAAGAGAAACTAGAGGCTCTGGGAGGAGCTTCCTACCTACCTGACAGGGCACTTGGGTCTTGACTACTCTTTTTTTTTTTTTTTTTGGTTTTTGGTTTTTCGTGACAGGGTTTCTCTGTATAGTCCTGGCTGTCCTGGAATTCACTGTAGACCAGGCTGGCCTCGAACTCAGAAATCCGCCTGCCTCTGCCTCCCAAGTGCTGGGATTAAAGGCATGTGCCACCACTGCCCGGCTTCTCTCTCTCTCTCTCTCTCTCTCTCTCTCTCTCTCTCTCTCTCTCTTTTATGTGTATGAGTACACTGTAGCTGTACTGATGGTTGTGAGTCATCATGTGGTTGCTGGGAATGAAGCTTGCTTGCTCCAGTTGGCCCCTCTTGCTCTGGTCTTATTTATTATTATATCTAAGTACACTGTAGCTGTCTTCAGACACTCTAGAAGAGGGCATCAGATGTCATTATGGATGGTTGTGAACCACCATGTGGTTGCTAGGATTTGAACTCAGGACCTTCAGAAGAGAAGTCAGTGCTCTTAACTACTGAGCCACCTCTCCAGCCCCAGGCCTTGACTACTCTTAATGATGAGAAAAATCTTCACCTTACAGGGTCACCTATTGCTTTGACAAGACTACTCTGGTTTTAGGTGGTTTTATTTTTATTTTTTTATGTATGGACGTGTTGACCATATGTCCGTGTACCACATACATGTGTGGTGCCCTACAAGCCAGAAGAAGGCCTTGGATTTCCTATAGCCAGAGTTATAGATGGTTATGATATACCATATAGGCGCTATGAATAGAACCTACCTTTCTCTCTCTCTCTCTCTCTCTCTCTCTCTCTCTCTCTCTCTCTCTCTTCTAAGAGTTCCAATCCTGTCCTCTTAATCTTTCCAGAGTATGTCAATGCAGTAGCCATGTTTCAAGTACTGAGATACTCACAGTGGTTTCGGAGTCCCAAGTTCTTTCTGTGGGGATCCGCAGAACTCCTGTGAAAAGGATGTGTCCCAAACATGTGCAACAGTGTGTTCCTCTGGACACCAGTTGTTTTCTGAAAGCTGAGCTCTGAGCTCAGATAAGTTGAGGGAAATGCCACATTATTTCCATTCTGTTTCTAGTACCACATTGTACATGAGCACAGAGCAGACTCTGGGAGAGCCTTAAAGTAAAAAACTTAGTTTCACTTTACTATTTTCAATACTTATTTGACTTAAACTACTTTTTCTCCCTGCAGAATATCTAGAATTTTTCTCAGATTTACAGTCCCAAGAACAGGAAAGAGCTTTAAATATTCTTTAAAGATGCGTTATTAAATCTGGTGGGCCATTGGCCCCTGGTGTTTGTTACTAGATTGTCCAAATCAAAATGGGCTATGAATATAAGGTACACACTAGATTTCCAAGTCTTAGTATAAAAATAAAGTATCAATGATGTTTAAAAGATTTATTTATTTTTATTGTATGTATGTGGCTGGTTTACCTGCATATAACTATGTTCTACATACGTGCAGTCTCTGAAAAGGCCAGAAAGAAAGTATAGGATATTTTGGAACTGGGGGAGTTATAGATGGTTGTGAGCTGTCATGCGGGTTCTAGAAACTAAACCCAAGTCCTTTGTAAGAACAGCACATCTCCAGCCCCCAAATGTCCATTTTTGCATTCATTACATGTTGAAATAATAACATTTTTTTGAAATTTTGGGTTTAAATGTTATTAAAATTATTTTCACTAACATGAATAATGAATTATGCCACAAATCTCAGAGCAAAGAAAAGCCAGTGGCTGGGAGAGTCAGAGGTTGGACTTGTGGTCCAATCTGTCACGTGGAGATCTTGGCTCTGAATCTGAAAGCTGTGATTAGGAACCAAAAATCTGTGGGAGGAGAAGATGCTAAGTTCTGAACAGCTCAGAGTTTCAGAAATATGAGGGCACTCAAATAGGCATGCCCAAGATAAAGTGGCTAGCCTGGTCTGGGGCTCAGGAGACAGTTATGGGTAGAGTTGAAAAGGAAACTGTTTCATCCAGGTGACTCATCTACAAAATGGGGGTGTAATCTTCTTGGGGTTAGTGAGATGATAGGGTGACATTACAGGTTAAAAGCGTCTGGCACTGCACAGACATGCAGTAGGTGCTTGGGAGGTGCTAATTCTCAGATAGTCTCCTCACTGTGATGGTTAATTTCAGTTGTTATCTTGATCCAATCTAGAATTCATTTAGAGACAGGTCTCTGGGCACGCTTGGGAGGGATTATCTTGATTTGGTTAACTGAGTGGGGAAGGCTCACCCACTGTGGGTGGGTACCATGATCTGGAATGGGATCCTGGACAATATTAAAAGGAGAAAGAGATAAACAGAAGCTTTAATCTCTGCCTTTTGACTGCCGATACAATGTGTCCAGCTACCATACTCTTCTGCTACAGGATTTTCCCTGATACTATGGACTGTGTACCCTCAAACTGTGAGCCCCCAACAAAGCAAACCCTTTCTTCTGTAAGTTGCTTTTCTCAGGATCTATTATTATAACAGGAAATAAAAGAAGGAAAAAAAACCCAGCTGAAGTTTGTGCACTAACGTCTTTACAGCCACAGTGTCCTCTTCCAGTGCCTACAGGATCCATCCATACCTGTGTTCTAAAGTCCCCAGTGCAGGCAAGGGGAGTTGTTTCTGGAAGAATTTGTGGGGGCTGAGGAGAGAAGGCTGCTCTGTCCTGAAGAGAGGGTGAGCAGCTAACTATGTGCAGTCCACAGTCCCCGCCCCCCCCCCCAGTACTACTATCCTCAGCCCTGCCAGGGAGGCCATCAGCAAACCTTGCTTTATTGTAAACCTCAGCTTCTGCGCTAGCTGGGTCCTTGTCTGTTTTTATTTTTGCCATCTTCTCCCTTCCAGAAAACTGCTCGATTTCTCTTGACCCACAAAAGACATCACTTCCTTGAAGACTTGGCTCATAATAAGCCTCCTGGCGGCTCCTTCCTGGGGCAGAGGGCCAAAGTCCTGACAAGACTAAGATGAGGTTTTGGAACGAGGCCAAGCTGGAAAAACAGGAAAGATGACGAGCCGAGCTGCCGCCTTTCTGGGGACTGTTTATCCCACTGTTCCTTCAATTGAGTTTTGTGGGCATTTTTTAACCCTTGGCATTTCACCCAGTGCGTGTCTCTGGCCTTTTCCTGCCCCTACCCGACCTACCCCAGCACCTCACTAGTTATAGGGACTGTTGAATGGATTCACTCCCGGAACCCACTTGGCCAGCTGCACCCAATTCCTAGAAACCAGGAAGCACACAGACATATCTTAAATGACCGTCTATCGGGTTTAGCAGTAGGAGGAGCATTTTCTAAAACAAGCCCCTCTGTAACTTTTGCCCCTCTATAACTTTTGCCCCTCTATAACTTTTTGTTTTGTTTTGTTTTTTGTTTTTTGTTTTTTTTGGACACAGGGTTTCTCTGTGTAGTCCTGACTGTCCTGGAACTCACTCTGTAGACCAGGCTGGCCTCCAACTCAGAAATCCACCTGCCTCTGCCTCCCAAGTGCTTTAATTAAAGGCGTGCACCACCACTGCCCGGCCCTCTATAACTAACTTCTTAGGGTAAGGAATGTTCCTCTTTGATGCTATGAAAAGGGAAGGCTCAGAGTGGCTTCCCCCCAAGTCACCAGCATGCAAATGTAGCCTCCAGAAATGAGGAAGGCTGGAAGAGAGAAGGGGTGATTATGTATTCAGGGCAGAGTCTTGCATGGTCACGGGCACTTCTGCTGTGATTTCTCACTCCACCACTTACTGGTCCGGGAATGTGGGTAAGTTCCTCATAGGAGGCAGTGTAGGGAAGCAGTTTAGAGCATAGGCCCGGGAGTCCAATGTCAGCGCGGCCACCTGCTAGTGATGTGACCTTGGGCAGCTTCCTTAGCTTCTCTGCACTTCGGTTTCCACAGCTAGAAAGCAGGGTAATAATAGCACCTACCTCATCAACTTGTTGCGCGGATTAAACGTGATAATCCATGGGGAGCACTTAGCACGATGTCTGGCTCATGGTCCAGGGCCATCTATGTCAACTATGGGATGAATGTGGGCCTAGCCAACTTTGGCCACCACCTGTCACCCTGGGTGGCTCTCCCTCAGCGCTTGGCACAGGGTAGGTACTTGCTGCCTTGGCCACTGAAGGAGCAGTTAGTAATTGACTCAGTGTTTCTGAAAACAGGCCTCAGGCAAATGTGTAGGAGGAGATTCCGGAGGAGGAGGATTTTCAAGAGTTTCCCAACCAACGAGCAAGTAATTGCTCTTTGCACGCTAGTATAAACTTGAAAATATTTCCAGATGGGAAATACCCATTGGATCCATACGTCACACCCATTTCCAAAGGCAGCCCGCGCGAGCAGAAACATTCCTGTCTTCACACCTATAGAAGCAAGCTATATTCACTTAGCTATTCACACGACACACAAACCCAAAGGCGGTTTAAAGTCTTAAGTAACCCCACTTCAAAGGGTTGCTGATTACTGCTTTGAAGGATGCCCTTTTAAACACCCCCTATGCCTCTGCCTCTCTTTTTTTTTTTAGCTCACTGTGCGTTTGATACTTTGGGTTCGCTAATGTCTGTAGCTTAGGGGTAGGCCCAGGTGAGATAGGCCACAGAATTCTCAGAACACTTAAAAGGTAGTAAGAATATCACAGTGCTGTGACTCACTCATTCAACATATTCTTAGCATTTGGGACTTGGGAAACTGGAAATGATGAATCAAAGAGTCACCTGGAGTGAGAAGATCTGAGACTGAATCAACAGATGACTTTAACTTGCTGAGTGGGTCTATACCTTCTCACTAAGCCACAGTGAGAGGACAAGGTGAG
The DNA here is from genome assembly GCA_964023405.1 of Apodemus agrarius. Classification (NCBI taxonomy): domain Eukaryota; kingdom Metazoa; phylum Chordata; class Mammalia; order Rodentia; family Muridae; genus Apodemus; species Apodemus agrarius. Next base: position 18,968,919 of record OZ030008.1, read on the forward strand.
TAATATGGCCATGATTACCACAAAAGTGACATTTTTGCTGCATAATTCCTTCTCTGTAGGGAAGAGAGCAGAAGGAGCCAGACAGGCTGGTTTCCATGGCCTGGGGGCCAGTCACTTCCCTTCTGTGATTCCCAGGTTCCTCATTTGAAGCATGAAGAGAATCATCTTGCCTTGAAAGGCACATTTTTCTCATCCATCCATCCATCTACTCACTCATTCATAAAAGATGGTGTTTCCTAAAGGATAGATTGCTTTATGTAGTGGCTACCTAGGGGGGCCGGGAACGGGGTCATTTGGTAGATTATACTATTGCTCAGCAAATATTTACTTCACCAGCCCTCCCCACTTTGAGAGGAATATCATTTCCTCACTCTGTTGGTACTGGATTTAGCCATGTGACTCGCCTGAGCCAGAAGAATATGCACGGAAGCAGCAACAGTGTTTCCTTTTCCACCTCTTGAGCAATTGTCCTTGGCCATGAGAATAGCAGATAGCTAGCAGGGAGTCCTTCAGCTGGACAAAGAAAGAGCAGACACAGGAGACAGCTGTGTGTGACCCAAAGCTTGGAGGCCAGCCGACCCAGCTAACCCCGGGTGAGAAATGAATGTTCACTGTTATGTGCGATGAATTTCTGGAAGAATTTGTAAAAATTTTATTTATGTATTTATGTATTTATATATGTATAGGTGTATGTATGTATGTATGTATGTATTTGGTGACTGATGCTTACAATGGTATATATTCTATGATCCAATTAGGGTAATTAGAAAATCTCTTCAAAACTTTATTTTTAATGAGAATATTAAAAATCTTTTCTTCTCCGGCTTTCTGTCTTCCTCTTTCTTATCACGTCCTCCTCCTCCTACACCCCACCCTCATGTGTGTGCATGTCTCTGTGTGTGTGGGTGGGTGGGTAGGCCAGATATCAACCTTGTGTTGCTATCAGTCAGTACTCAGGAGTCCTCCACTTTGTTTTTATCTTTTAATTAAATTATGTATCTATTATTATAGTGTGCATGTGTGTGATACGAGTGTGGGCATGTGTGCCACGCAGCACGTGTGGAGTCTGAGTACAACTATGTGGAGTCACCTCTCCCTTTTCATCTTTGCATGGGTTCTAAGAGAGGAATTCAGGTCTCCAAGTGTGCACACAAACTCCTTACCAGCTGAGCCCTCTAACGATTTTGAAATATTTGAGTTATTGTTATAGTAACCTTTCCTTCTAAGCCCAGTTTTGTGTCTGTTAACCAATGTTCCTTCCTTCCCTCTGGAAGTTGATTTTATGTAATACATCAAGACAAAATCAGACCCATGTGAATCTTTACCTGTCCTGACACTGACTGTAGCTTGTATTCTAGGGAAGGATTTTTCTGTTTAGGTGATGTTTGACTGAGATCCGAATGTCTAAAAGGGACTGGTCATGTGGCCAACTTGGGGTGGGGTGGGGAGAAGTGGTCTAATCGAAGGGAGGAACTATAGATACACTGGCTTCTGAGTTGGGAGAGCCTCCTCCATGATTTTGGTGGGTGAGCAGAAAAGAGGTCTGAGCCCTAGACATTGCTCAGGCCCTCACTCACAACCTCAGCTCCAAAGCCGAACTTTCCAGACCTGTTTTTCTTCTTCTTTTCCCTTCTCAGTCAGTGAACAACCGAATCATCAGTCTTCGAGGTGTGCCAGCACACCCCACACCCTGTCCTTCTTTTTAAGTACCTGAGTTGGAAGCATTGTCCCTTCTTGCTTGGGCACAGCAGGAACCAGGGCCCTGACACCCCGGGCTTTGATTGTTTGTTTGTCTTATGTTGATTGTTCGTTGTTTTGTTTGTTGTTTGTATTTTCGAGACAGGGCTTCTCTGGGTAGCCCTGGCTGTCCCCAAACTTGCTCTGTAGACCAGGCTGGCCTCAAACTTACAGAGATGCAACTGCCTCTGCCTCCCTGGTGCCTAGCTACTGTTTTATTATTAAGAAAGAGTCAAATACTTTTTTGTTTGTTTGTTTTGAGACAGGGTTTCTTTGTATATATAGCCCTGGCTGTCCTGGAACTCACTCTGTAGATCGGGCTGGCCTTGAACTCAGAAATCTGCCTGCCTCTGCCTCCCAAGTGCTGGGATTAAAGGCGTGCGCCACTACCACCCAGCGGGTTTTACATACTTTAGGCTGGTCTCAAACTAGGCCTGTACTGAGAATGCTCTAGAACCTTTGATCTTCCCCGTAGAGTCCTCCCAAGGGCTCGGATTATAGGCGTGTGCCCTCTTCTAACCAGTGGGTTTATTTTAAAACCAATCATCCTTACTTGGTGAGTAGGTACAGAAACTGTACACCCATACTGTGGAAGTGTTCAGCAACAGTAAGTTTTTGGCAATAAAGTGGAATTTGGGAACTGAAGGGATGTCTCAGTGGTTAAGACCACTCGCTGCTCTTCCAGAGGACCTGAATTCTGTTCCTAGTACCCTTATCAGGCAGCTTACAACTACCCAGAACTCCAGCTCCAGGGGATCTGACACCTTCTTCTTGTCCCCACATTCATGTGCATTTATGGACAATTTTTCACTTTCCCCGGCCATATATATGCACATAGAAATATGTCAAAATAAAATAAAATAAAATAAAATAAAATAAAATAAAATAAGAACTAGGTTTGGTGGTGAACATCTTTAATCCCAGCACACAAGAGGTAGAGAGGTAAGCAGATCTTTGTGAGTTCAAAGCCAGCCTGGTCTACAAGGTGAGTTCCAGGACAGCCAGGGATGGTACATAGAGAAACCCTGTCTCAAAACAACAAACAGAGCCAGGCATTGGGGGCGCATGCCTTTAATCCCAGCACTTGGGAGGCAGAGGCAGGCAGATTTCTGAGTTCAAGGCCAGCCTGGTCTACAGAGTGAGTTCCAGGACAGCCAGAGATACACAGAGAAACCAAAAACAAACAAACAAACAAAAACAAAAAACAAAAAAAACCCAACAAACAAAGGTGGGTGTGTTTGTGCATGCCTTCCCCTCCTTGCTCCCTCCCCACAGGGTTTCTCTGTGTAGCCCTGGCTGTTCTGGAACTCACTCAGTAGACCATGCTGGCCTCGAATTCAGAAATCCGCTGCCTCTGCCTCCCAAGTGCTGGGATTAAAGGCGTGTGCTACCACCGCCCTGCTCGGAACCTAATTTTTTAAAAAGTATATATTTCAGGCTGGGTGTGGTGCCCGCGACACACACCTTTAATCTCCCGCATTCAGGGAGCAGAGGCAGGCAGATCTCTGAATTCACGGCCCATCTAGCTTATGTGTAGAATTTCTGGCCAGATAGGGTTACATCATGAGATCTCTCTTCTACATCCCCTTCCAAACTCTACAGCCTTTTCCATTTTAACACCTACTGATTCCAATTGGGAGCACCCACACATGCCAGGGTGTGGGGTTGTTAACTGGAGGGTGCCTAATTTACCTGGGGCCAGACCGCTAATAAAAACAAAACCAAAAAGCTGGCTTTCCTTTCCCCAGGACACATCAACTGCCAATAGCTCCTTGGCTAGGGCTGGGGGCTTGTGTGTCTCTCAGTTCTCCGTGCTGGAGTGCTGACCGGCTTGATCTTTCTCAGGTCTTGTACAGACAACCGCAGCTTCTATGAGCTCAGGTCCACAACGTACTGTTTATGCCGGATCTTCCCAACCTCTGACTTCCGGTTTTTCTGTCTCCTCTTCCCCAGTGAAGAAAAACCTTGTTTAAAAAAAAAAGTTTCGAGCCAGGCCTGGTGGCCAGCACTTGGGAGGCAGAGGCAGGTGGATTGCTGAGTTCGAGGCCAGCCTGGTCTACAGAGTGAGTTCCAGGACAGCCGGAGCTACACAGAGAAACCCTGTCTTGAAAAACCAAAAAAAAGAAAGAAAGAAAAAAGTTTCTATTTATATACATTGTGTCTGTGTGTACATGCTCAGGTGTGCCAAGCATACAAAGGTCAGAGAAAAACCCCATAGGATTCAGTTATTTTCTTCGCCCACTTGGGTCCTATGGATTGATCTCAGGTGATTCCGCGTGGTGGCAAAGAGCTTTACCTAATGGGCCACATTGCTGGCCCCAAACCTGTCTTTTTAATTGGTACCATTAGATTCATTCGCTTCATCTTATGATATCTATAAAAACAATATTGTTAATGATATGATTGCTGGAGACATTTTATTATTAGAAACATTTTTTTGTTGTTGTTCTTGCCTTTTGGCTATACTCTGGTGGGAATATATAATCAAATCACTCTGTTTAAAAGTGATTTGAAATAATTCCTCTGTAAACACTTCCACCATCAATTTAATTTACAGTTTGGTACTTTGCTTCATTTTTCTTTCAAGTTCTAGGGATTACTTAAAAATCAATTTTGTTTTTTAATAATTACGTGGAACATGTGTAATATTCCAGAGCCCAGTCTAAAAAAAGTACACTCGACTAAGTTTGGCTTCCATATCTGATTTCTCCACATGAATCTCTCCTTCTCTCACCAGAAATTTTATTTATTTAAAGAGATGTATTTTTACTTACACATATGTATGTGTTATCCGTGAGCAGACACCCGAGGAGTCTAGGTGAGAGTGTTGAATCCCCTGGAACTGAACTTACTGATAGTTGTAAGCTACCACGTGGATGCTGGGATTCAAACCAGAGATCTCTGAAAGAGCAGCAAGGATTCTTTACCATTGAGCCATCTCTCAAGCCCCAAATAAGTAAATCTGTGTGTATGTGTGTGTGTGTGTGTGTGTGTGTGTGTGTGTGTGAGTGAGAGAGAGAGAGAGAGAGAGAGAGAGAGAAAGAGAGAGGAGAGGAGGGGGAGAGGGGGGTAGGAGGACAGAGAGGGGAGAGGGAGGAGGAGGAAGAGAAGAAGGAGGGAGGGAGGGAGGGAGGGAGAGAGAGAGAGAGAGAGAGAGAGAGAGAGGAATATACTTTCTGTTTGAGCTGTTCTACCCACTATGCTTTTCTGTCTCAGTTTCTCAAAATCAGAAAGCGTAACAAAGTGCACACCCCTGTAGGTTGACAAGACTAACTGGGCTAGTGGGCCTTAAACTACTACACTGGAACATAAGCGATATTTGATAAATATTAGCTGCCTTATTATACCTCCCGGGGGCCAGGGGGTATAGAGAAGCATGTGAGCGGGTGGGGCCAGTTGAGGTAAATGGTGTGGGCCTCTAAGGAGCTCCACTGCCCCTATAGGGCTGGTAGGACTCCTATAACCCAGAGACAAGATAGACTCAGAGATGAAAGCATGGATCAGAGCTGGATACCAGCACAGACTCTAAGGTCCTACATACCTCCCATCTCAAGAACATGGGTGTTGGCCACATACCTGAAACTCCTGAGACTCAGATGAACTCTGGAATAAGCAAGGGGAAGCTCCCATGTGACTATATTTAACCTTCATTTATTTAGAGTACATATTTACCACAGGACAGCATGGGCCCTCGAGATAGAAATTATATCTAATCATGGAGTGTAGGGGGGGCATCTTATTTGATTCTGAGACAGTATGTTAGGTAGCCCAGGCTGGCGTTAAACAGACTGTGTAGCCAAAGATAACCTTGAACTTCTGATCTTCTTGCTTCTAGTCTCGGGATTCTGGGATTACAGGCCTTTTATGTTGTGCCAGGGATCAAATCCTAGGACTCATGCGTGGTAGTTAAGGACTGTGCCCACTGAACTACACCCCCATCCCCAAAAGGCATCTTACATATTTGTCTTATATGAGTTTCTGGCCTACAAAAGTCAAGCCCACCACAACGTTGTTCAAGGGCACAGTAAGAGATGAGGTCTCTGTGTGAGAGAATCAAAGGTCAGGGAAGGAATGCAGAAATACCTGCCGAGAGGAAGCTTTGCTCACTGTGTGTGTGTGTGGGGGGGGTTGTCTGTCTGTCTGTCTGTCTGTCTGTCTGTCTCTGTCTGGCTGTGTCTGTGTATGTCCTGTTTAATATGGAAGCTAGGAACTCTGTGTGGATCCTGGCCACCATATTGGAAAGTCCATCTCTAGAAACATCACATCATTGCAGAAAGATCTATTGGATAACACTGTTCTGCTGTGGTGAGACAGCACACATGGGAATGTTGATTGATGTGAATGGGGTGACAGCATGTAGCACTGCTCTCGAAGGCCTGCCGGAGTAGTCCCATCTCTGTGGCCCATAAAATAAGCTCAGAAAGATCATCTGAGGGTCTTTGGCTTCAGCTGCCTATGTCTGTATGATTGTCCAAGTCTGTCTCTCAGGTTCTTTGTCCCTCCTCCTGTCTCTAAGAAACACCTGCTGCAGTTTTGGCTCTTCCATCCTGATTCCTTGTCTTTCTCAGGACCTCAGAAAGCCTCAGGTCAGATTGGTCCTCCATTGTCTCTTGCCTAGGCTTGATGGAGGTGAAGACCAGAAAGGGCAGCCCAAGATGGTTCCTACTGAATCGCTGCTGGTTTGTATTTCCTGTTTTCCCAAGCCAGGTCCTTGGGCCTATCAAAGGGTGATATGGAAGCCTGCCCCTTCCTTTCGACATGCTGTTTACTTTTGAATAAAGGGAAATGGAACTGCCCAGGTGTCCGGTCCATTAGCTAAGCTACCAACACTTTCTACCCTCTGAGACCTTTAGCTCGCAGTTTCATTCAGGTGCCTATGCCCACCCCATCAGGGCTTCCTCCAGCATCAGAAGGGACAATTGCAATTGTTCTTCGAAACTGATGCCCCAGACTCAGCGGAAGTCCCCCACCCATCTCTATTGTGCAAGGATGATGTGAATACTGCGTTGTTCTCCAAGTTTCACTCAACAGATGCTGCTGGTGTGCTCTGAGCCAGGCCCGAGGGATGCTAGGCTCTACAAGACAAATGAAGCCCTTGATTCCTGCTTGTCCATCCTAGAGGGAGAAGCAGACAACAAAAAGGAAAGGGGATTCTGGACAGCAGATTCGTTCTGGGTGGGGCTGAACTGTGTGGGCTAGGTGACCTTTGTGGGCCCCATGGCTACCTCTGTTCTATGGGGATTGAATCTCAGCTTCCTACCAGATAGCTCTGCCAGCACTCAAAATTCAGTTGCTGGTATTGCGCAGTATTTCTCGGAGCTGAGACCTCTGACCTATTCCACTTCAGGACAAGGGGTGGATTTGGGCTGCGGTGCTGAGTGAGCTCTGGAGACCGTTGAGCCGTTTGTTAAGTGGAGACACCGAGTGGTCAGACTCTGGAACAGCAATGGTCACGCTGAGCTATGCAGTGTCAGCTACTGGCTGAGCCCTGATCCAGACTCAGTTAACTGTTGCCTCTGAAACCACAAGAAACCTTGTCTTGGCTGAGTCCTGATCCAGTTGCTGATGGAGCACTAACCCTAGTCTAGGCAGAGAGTCTGTCTTCCTAAACAGCATGTCTTTTGTTTTGTTTTTTTAAGACAAGGTTTCTCAGACGGGCGGTGGTGGCGCATGCCTGTAATCCCAGCACTTGTGAGGCAGAGGCAGGCGGATTTCTGAGTTCGAGGCCAGCCTGGTCTACAGAGTGAGTTCCAGGACAGCCAGGACTATACAGAGAAACACTGTCTCGAAACAAACAAACAAACAAACAAACAAACAAAGACAAGGTTTCTCTGAATAATCCTGGCTTTCTTGGAATTTACTTTGTAGAGCAGGGTAGCCTTGAACTCAGAGAGCAGCCTGTCTCTGCCTTCCAAGTGCTGGGAAATTCTCAACCTTCATAATGCTGCAACCCTTTAATACAGTTCCTCATGTTGTTGTGACCCCCCCAACCATAAAATTATTTTCATTGCTATTTCATAACTGTAATTTTGCTACTGTTATGAATTGCTTTTTTGTTGTTTGTTTGTTTGTTTTTTTGGTTTTTCAAGACACGGTTTCTCTGTGTAGCCCTGGCTGTCCTGAACTCACTTTGTAGACCAGGCTGGCCTCAAATTCAGAAATCAGCCTGCCTATGTCTCCCAAGTGCTGGGATTAAAGGTATGTGCCACCACCGCCTGGCTTACTGTTATGAATTGTAATGTACATATCTGATATGCAAGATATCAGATATCTTGAAAGGGTCATTTGACCCTCAAAAGGATCTCAACTTACAAGTTGAGAACCAATGGTAAGAATATGTAAGATATGTATCACTACACTCAGCATTGTATTTTATTGTATATATTAATTTGCTTATTTGAGACAGGGTCTAGGTTGGTCTTGAACTTATGATCTTCTAACATCAGCTTCCCAGCTAGTAGAATTATAGTTGTGTACCACCATGCCTGGCCAACAGCTTTTATTTAAAAATATGTAATATTGGAGCTGAAGAGATGGCTGAGTGGCTAAGAGACCTGGCTGTTCTTCAAGAGGACTCAAGTTCAATTCCCAGCTCCCACATAGCAGCTCACACCCCTCTGTAATACCTGTTACAAAGGATCAAACATACTCATACAGACATACATGTACATACACTAATGTACATAAGATAAAAATAAATTCTTAAAAACCTGTAATATATCTGGTATTACTTTTTAAGGGATTTATTTATTTTATGTATATGAATATACTGTAGCTGTCTTCAGACACACCAGAAGAGGGCATCCATTACAGATGACTGTGAGCCACCATGTGGTTGCTGGGGATCGAACTCAGGACCTCTGGAAGAGCAGTCAGTGCTCTTAACCACTGAGCCATCTCTCCAGCTCCTGGCATTACTTTTTAAATCATTATTTTCATTTATATTTTTTCATCCATTGTATCTTGATCATACTCTTTCTTCTCCCTTAGCTCCTCCATATCCTCCCCACCTCTTTACCCACACAACTCCATGTTCTCTCCTTCAAAAAGACCCCTAAAAAAATGAAAATAAAAACAACCAAACCATAAGACAAAGAAAAAAATGCAAAACCAAAATAAATAGTATGCAAAAAATGGAGTAAAAAACAAAACAAAACAAAAAATTCCAGGTATTACAGACAGGTGTTATGTCGGCCAACAACGTCTGGGCACGGGGCCTGCCCTAGAATGTGATTGATGTATCTAGTGTTGCTCTTTTGGGAAAAACAAACAAAGTGATTTTTTTTCTCCCCAGCAAGTAGAGACACTATATCCATCTTCCCAGGTGTAACAGTCTCTGTGAGTTCATACCTCGCCTTGGTCCTGTGTCTGGAAGATGCTCTTTCCTTACAGTCAGCCACCACCTATGGCTCTTTAAGTTTTTCCACTTCCTTTCCCCCCCTGAGTCTCCAGGCAGGGAGTTTGGTGCAGACATCTCATTTAGGGTTGAGTGCCCCCCAAAGCCTCACTCTCTGCACATTGTCCAGTGGAGGGTCTCAGTGTTAATCACTGTCCACCCTAAGCAGAGGCTGCTCTGAGGAGCATTGAGCCAGGCTCTGGTTTCTTGGCTTTTTGTTTGACTTCTCAAGTTTTTCATTTCAAGTTTCGTCTCAGTTTTGCTTTTCTTTAGTGATCCTATTCTTTGTTAAATTCTGGTTTCAGCTCTTGAATTGTTTTCATTACTTCATTCAACTGTTTAGGTTCTCGCGGTCTTTATGAAGGCATTTATTCATATCCTCCCCAAGGTCTTTGAACAAATGAATAATTGCTGTTTTGAAGTTTCTATTATGTACTTCAACTACATTGGTTTCCCCAGGACATATTACAATAGGGCTTCCGGCTCCTGGAGGAGTCACAGTGCCTTGGTTCTTCATGTTTGTGTTTTGTACTGGGATCTAGGTATCGGAAGTCACTACATTTGTGGTCTTTTTCAGTGTAGGTATCTAGTCTTGCCTTCACGGGGTGGGTGTTCCAGGCTTCAGTTGTCAATGCCCAACGTGGGTCCCAGCCAAAGGTGGCAGCTGTGGAGTCCCTGGTAGAAGCAGTTCTGCAGATGGGTGGGAGTCACAAAGGGATGTAGATGGGCTACAAGAAATGGCTGAGTCCCAGCCAAGTGTGCAGGCTGTGGGGTCCTCGGCAGAGAGTGGATTCTGGACCTCGGCCAAGTGTGGCAGCTGTGGGTCCCTGGTAGAGAGCTGTTCTGTGGGTTGTGGGATGTTACAAAGGTAAGACTGAGAGGGGCAACGGGAAAGAATTAGGGGCCCCCTGGGTCATGAGTCCAAGTCCAAAGGTTATGGAGGTGGATCTGGAGGAGGAGCCTCTGGTATCACTTTCATAAACAAGACTTTTTATGCTGGGCAGTGGTGGTGCACACCTTTAATTCCAGCACTCGGGAGGCCGAGGCAGGCAGGATTTCTGAGTTCAAGGCCAGCCTGATCTACAGAGTGAGTTCCAGGATAGCCAGGGATAAATAGAGAAACTCTGTCTCGAAAAAGCCAAAACAACAACAACAACAACAACAACAACAACAACAAAAACCCCACAACTTTTTATAAAGCATCCATGTAACTTACACACATGGCCAGCATCCCAGAAGACCTCTCAGGCTCCCTTATTTTAGAACCTTATCTTTTTGCTGTGGCAGGATACAGGACAAAAGAGAGGTATGAGAGGAAGGATTTCTTTTGGCTCACAGTTTGAGGGGATACAGTCTATTAGAGCCAGGAAAACAGGGCAGTGTGGTGTGCTGCCGGGACTCCTTACCTGGGCACATCTTGGCTGAGCAGGAATGGAGAGGGAGTGCCGGGCCTGTCTAGGTTTTTTTCTTTTTCCTCTCTTAGTCTGTGTGTGTCCAGTGTATGACATGATGCCATCCACTCACAGGGTGCGTCTTCTGTCTTCAGTCATGGGAAATGGACTCACGGTCATCTTACAAAGTGTGACTCCTAAGTCTCAACTGCTTCAGTAGTAGGTGGTGATTCTATGTGGAGTTGTATAATGGAATGTGGGGCTGGGAACAGTATTTTGGCAATGGTATTTTGGAACTTGCAACAACCAAACTGTTCGTTATTCAGAATCAAATGCACAGTGGTTCGATGTTTCTTGGCAGTGCTTGCCCATGTTGTATTGTGTGGCTTCGCTGTAGTCTTGGCTCTGAGGACAGCATGGGACAGTGCTTTGCATGCTGGAATCATGAGATGCCAGCCAGAGCTGCCCAAAACACAGCAGCTCAGAGACTACTGTTTATTCTGTGTTATAAATTGCAGTCTTTTTTTTTTTTTTTGCAGTACATGCAAAATTTTCTGCTTTTATAGAAACATGACTTAATTGTGAAAAACAATAGCTGAGCAGTGGTGGAGCATGCCTTTAATCCCGGCACTTGGGAAGCAGAGGCAGGCGGATTTCTGAATTTGAGGCCAGCCTGGTCTACAGAATAAGTTCCAGAACAGCCAGGGCTACACAAAGAAACCCTGTCTCGAGAAAAAGAAAAAATAAAGTTGTCCTTTGATCTCCATATGTGTGTCATGGCACTTAAACACATGTGCATATGCATATACAAGAATAATAAATATTAAGTATGATGGTTTGTATATGCTCAGTCCAGGGAGTGGCACTGTTAGTGGTCCTGTTGGAGTAGGTGTGTCACTGTGGGCATGGACTTTAAGACCCTCATCCTAGCTGCCGGGAAGCCAGTATTCTACTAGCAGCCTTCAGATGAAGATGTAGAACTCTCGGCTCCTCCTGCACCATGCCTGCCTGGATGCTGCCATGCTTCCGCCTTGGTGATAATGGACTGACTCTGAACCTGCAAACCAGCCCCAATTAAATGTTGTCCTTACAAGAGTTGCCTTCGCTATGGTGTCTGTTTTTTTTTTTTTTAAAGATTTATTTATTGTTACACATAATCACACTGTAGCTGTCTCAGACACTCCAGAAGAGGACAGTCAGGTCTCATTACAGATGGTCGTGAGCCACCATGTGGTTGCTGGGATTTGAACTCAGGACCTTCGGAAGAGCAGTCAATGTTCTTAACCACTGAGCCATCTCTCCAGCTCTATGGTGTCTGTTTATAGCAGTAAAACCCTAAGACAGTAAGATAAATATAAACAAATAATATAATTTTAAAATATTAAAATCAAATATCAAGTCAAAATTTAATTCTTTGTGCAGAAATAAGCATGCCTAATCCCATTAGTATGCAAATTTGCTCTTCTCTTTAAGAAATAATAAAATTGGGGGCCAGAGAGATGGCCCACTAGTTAAGAGCACTGGCTGCTCTCACAGAGGACTCTGGTTCAATTCCCAGCACCCACATGGCTATTGACAACTGCTTGCAACTCCAGTTCCAGTACATCAGACACTTTATTCTGACCTCCTGGGACACCAAGCGCACACATGGTGTACTTGAATATATGCAGGCAAAACACATGTACTAGTACATTTAAAAAAAAATCTTGCCAGCCTGATCTACAGAGTGAGCACCAGGACAGAGAAACCCTGTCTCAAAAAAAAAAAAAAAAAAAAAAAAAAAAAAAAAAAAAAAAAGAAAGAAAAAAAAGAAAGAAAAAAAAAAAAAAAAAAATCTTAAAGATATTAGAAAGCCCAAATCCACGGTTTTGTTCCATGTGAGGGTCACATTCATCATGTAACTACGTTTTAGAAACCTGTATCTGTACCTGCAGTGCATTATATTGCAGGGTTTTATTGAGGGAGCTAGGGGAGGCAGCCCAGGAGGTGGACAACTCAGTGTCGAGGAGGACCATGCTTGCTCATTCTGCACATGTGGGCTCAGAGACCGCAGAAGCACTGTCTTCCTATAGGGAAGGGCGTGTTCCTAGGGAATGGCTTTCTTCTAGCCAGATTTCGCGGTTTATTCTCCTTTTCACGATGACTGTTAAGAAGCCAATTCCTACTAGTGGCCCATGGTTACCACGTACCCGGGATTCCGTGACTGTCTCTGTTTGTACTGAGCTCACTCTGGACAGCTCTTATCTTTCCTTACTCATTTCCCCCTTTCTTTCTATTTTTTTTTCATGTTTTTAACCCTAAACTTGGCTCCTTTCCTTTTTAAAAATTATTATCATTTCTTGAGGTGGCCTCTTCAGGAACATGGAGATAAGAGTATCCGAGCTGCCTTGGAGAATGGATATGAGGTCACCTCAGTGTGTGCGGAGCAGAGAAGACCTGGATCTTCCAGTTTGCGGACGTCAGCCTTCTGGGATCACCTAGGATGGATGGGGGCCTACAGCCATCTTTGTCCCTGGCATGACCTCCTCCTCATACCAGGGATGAATGGACTGGACTGTGACCCACATCCCCCTTTAACCTGTGATGGATGGCCACTTGCTAGGCACATATCCCATCAAAGCAGAGGCAACAACCAACCTGTCATTTAAAAGGGGAGATTTATGACGGTTAGCTAGAAGAAGTGTTTTTACAGAGGGATAATTGGTTGCTGGGGTGACAGTCACACCGCAGCTGGTGAGATGCTCAAGCTGGTGAGAGGCCTACTCCCACCTTCCTTGATGGTTTTCATGGTGTGGGAGGTGAGGTCCATAGCCAGAAGTCAGGGGAGACGGCAATTATTAGCTCGAAGAACACGTGTTCTGTCTTTGAATCTGTTTTGTGTGTTCTTTTGAGCTGGAAGGTAGCCCCAAATAATGGCCTCAGCTGTGTAGTTTCTTTGGATCATGTCAGAAAGTGAAGAAATAATCTGTCCCTTTCTGTCTCTGTGTCTCTCTTTGTCTCTCTCTGTGTGTCTGTCTCTCTCTTTCTCTCTCTCTCTGTCTTAGGCAAGGTCTCATGCAGACCAGGCTGGCCTTGAACTCCTGATCCTCCCGTCTATGCTTCCCAAGTGCTAGAATGCCAGGAGTGTACTCCCAGGCTGATTTATGCAAAGAGAACCCAGGGCCCCTAGCACCTTCAAGTGAGAAAGTGTTTATTCTGTCTCACAGTTCTATCTATCAAAGTGAGGAAGACTTGGCTTCAGGCCTAGGAGGCATGGTAGGGCCAGCTCATTACTTAGGTGGCCAGGAAGGAGAGAGAGAGAGAGAGAGAGAGAGAGAGAGAGAGAGAGAGAGAGAGAGGCACAGAGGCAAAGAGACAAAAGGAGACAAGAGACAGACAGGGGGAAAAACAGAGAAAGGCACAGACACAGAGAGAGACAGAGAATGTTCCATTTTGTAAAGGCTCCACCATCTCCCCACACAGAACCACCACCAGCTGGCAACCACATGTTTAAACACATGAATCTATGAGGCATGTTTAAAAAAAAAAAGACTATATTTCTTTATTTATTGGGTTGGGTATGTGGAGGTTAGAGAATAACTTGTAGAAATCGGTTCTCTTCTTCCACCGGGTGGGGCCTGGGGATTGAACTCAGGTTGAGGCGAGTGCCTTTATCTCCTGAGCCATCTTGCTAACCAAGGCATTTTGTATTCAAACCACAACACTATATAATTCCTCTGGCAACTAAGCTATACCTCCAGCCCAAGAAACGGTCTTCCCGATTCCATGTGATGAGGTCTATCATGCCCTGGATTCCCCGTGGGTGGAACTTAGAATTGACCTCTTCCCTTGGGTCTTGGCTTGTCAATACAGCAGACAAACATTGAGACCCCCGAGAACTGATCACAATCCTCTGTTTAGACACGGCAAGGACCTGCAGAGCTGGACCACACTGGGAATGTTCTATTAGTTACTTTGGTGTTACTGTGACAGAATGCCAGACACAACCACCTGAGGGAAGAAAAAGGTTTTTGTTTTTGTTTTTGCTCATAGACATGGGCTTCAGACCATCATAATAGGAAAGGCTCAGCAGAGTGACTCTGTCCTGATGACAGACACGCAGCAGAGTAGACCTGTTCCATCATGGTGGACCAGAAAGCTGAGAATGGGCAAAACCAAGGGCTGGGCTATGACTTCTACCAACCCATGTCTTAAAGACCTCACAGCTGTCTACCATGAGTGCCCACCAGGGGACCAGCATTCAAGACAGGAACCAGAGGAGGCATTTCTGAGTGTTTCCCACAGTTTCTTTGAATAAGAAAGAAAGGTGTTGCCCTTATTGCTGCACAAGTTGTATTTTTGCCATTCTTACTTCTCTACAGTTAGTATTTCTGAGAGTTACCTGAGTCCTTCTGGAATAACGTGGGCATAATTGATATTTTATTTTATTTTATTTTATTTTATTTTATTTTATTTTATTTTATTTTATTTTATTTTATTTTATGTCCATTGGTGTTCCGCCTGCATGTATGTCTGTGTGAGGGTATCAGATTCCCTAAAACTGGGATTACAGACAGCTGTGAACTGCTGTGCGGGTGCTTGGAATCGAACCTCGGTCCTTAGTAAGAATAGCCGGTGATCTTAACGGCTGAGCCATCTCTCTATTCCCAAATTGATTTTTTAAACAAACAAACAAACAAACAAACTCACACCCAGGATGTTGGCGGGAATGGAGACATAAGCCTGCAATCCTTGCACTTAAGAGGTTGAGGTTAGAGGATTGTGAAGTTAGGGTTAGCCTGGGCTACACAGCAAGACACGTGCGTCCAAAAGAAATGGGCCTGAAAGCCCCATTGTCTGGCTACACCCCTACGGTAAGCTCCTCTCTAGTCCTGATGCAATACTAAGCATTTGCTATATTTTCTCCCTCTGAGCTCCTGTCGTAGCGGGAAAGAGGGTGTGTTTTAAAAGTTTGAATTGAGATCAAGACTCTAAATGAGCTCAAAATAATTTATTAAATTCGTACATTCTCTCGGTTCAACAAATGCATATTCTGTTCCTGCTTTCTTTCAAGGCTGCGAGCCCAGCGCTGAGGAGACAAAACAGTTCAGCTGGGGCTGCAGCCTGGAGCGCAGTTGGCACAGGTTGGCCTCTCTCTACGGTCGGTCGCCAGCTCATCTGTGCCTCTCTACCCAGGAAGGGTGTTGAGGTCAGTCAAACTGACTTCTCAGTTTCAGGCAGAGACCCTTTCTCAGGCCCCTCCACCCCTCTAAGGGACAGAAGAATCAGGGAGGTGCTGAGAACCAGAAGTGAAACTTGAGGACAGTCTTGAGAACTTAATGCACTGTCATCTCTGGAGCCGGAGACCACATGAGCTCAGCAGCTTCCAGAGCGCGCTGAGGCTCTCACAGCGGCCGGGACCTGGGCCCCCACCCATGCTTTGCCCAGCTGGGCAGCAAGACCAGCAAATGATCTTTTATACCTCTCCCCCCATACCCCGACATAGAGCAGGTGGCCCGGAAGCCGGGCTAGTTTCACTCAGTGTGTCAGCAACTGCGCACTGAAGCAGCAGACAACCTCACTCACGTGGGTCTGGGCCCTGCCAGGCAGCTTAGCTGTGGCCCTAGGCAAACTTCTGTCACCTCTGAGTTTTCCTTAGTCATCTATCAGGAGAGGCCAGGAAGGGCTTGTGGGGTGGTCTGGTAGGTGAGTCATCTCTGTGGTTCCCTCATTTTCTGACCTGGATCGGGGCTTCTTAAGGCTTGCCACTTGTAACCTCCTTTTTAACCAAGACATTTTTATGAGCCTTTCTCTGTATATAGGCTTATAAAATAGGTATGCAAATCAAGCATCTACTAGAAGAACTACATCATGAAGACATTTATATTAAAACAGTCTTTTGGTATACCCGTGACTTTACCATTTCCTGAAGGTAAAAAACAAATTTAAGTTACTAGGGATGGACATTCCTGGCCTTTCCTGTGCTCCCCCCCCCCCCCGCCCCTTTTCTCAGAAAGAACTACATCTTGGGTTAAGGAGATGGGTTTGTTGGTAGAGTGCTGGGGTCTTGTATTTGATCCCTCAGAACTCATGTGAAAAAAAAAAAAAACAAACCCTGGGTGTGCCAAGCATAGTGTCACACACTTTGTTTTTTTGTTTGTTTGTTTTTCGAGACAGTGTTTCTCTGTATAGCCCTGGCTGTCCTGGAACTCACTCTGTAGACCAGGCTGGCCTTGAACTCAGAAATCCGCCTGACTCTGCCTCCCAAGTGCTGGGATTAAAGGCGTGCACCACCACCGGCTAGTGCCACACACTTTTTAATCAGAGCACTCGGGAGGCAGAGGCAGGCAGGACACTGAGTTCGAGGCCAGTCTTGTCTTCAGAGTGAGTTCCAGGACAGCCAGGGCTACATAGAGAGACCCTCTTTCATACAAAACAAAATAAAAAACCAGAACCCCCCCTCCCAAATCTCATAAAAAAGCCAGGTATGGGGGTGCCTTCTTGTCATGTCAGTGTTGGGGAGGGGGAGGCCGATGGACCCCTGGGGCTCCCTGACCAGCCAGTCTAGCCTACGTAGCAAGCCCCAGGACCCAGTGAAACCCTGTCTCAAACATCTCACACAACTCAGTCAACAAAGGCAGACCGTGCCCGAGGGACCCAGGGCTGTCCTCTGGCCTTCTGCTGTATTTCCACGCGTGCGTGCATGTGCGCGCCCCAATCAGCTCTTGAATGAATATTTGATACCTTAGGTCATCTTCAGTGTCACTCGGGAGTGGACGTTTTTATTTTTTATTTTGTAATTGTCAATTACATGAGAAGAATGTGTCGTATAAATACATGGTGCAAAATGGCAAAAGTATCTTTTGAGCCATTTCAGAAATTCTTGTGAATTCTGTCCTAATCACAAATCATTTTTAACAATTTACGGTGTGTGTGTGTGTGTGTGTGTGTGTGTGTGTATAGTGTTTGTTTGCTCCACGAATCCCATTGTGAGAGTTCATGAGTCTGGACTTACGTGGAGGCCAGAGCAGGGCATTGAGTGGCTTCCTCTGTTGTCTCCTCCTTACCGGTTTGAGATGGGGGGTGCGGGGGTGGGGGGTGGGGTGTCTCTGACTCAGCGGTCTGGCCAGCTGCTCTAGAGCTCCATCTGTCTTTATACCTCGGTACTGCAGTTATAGTCCTATACAGCCAGGCCTTGTACTTTTTAAAACGTTTATTTATTTATTTATTTATTTATTTATTTATTTATTTTTATTTTTTGGTTTTTCGAGACAGGGTTTCTCTGTGTACCTCTGGCTGTCCTAGAACTCACTCTGTAGACCAGGCTGGCCTTGAACTTAGATATCCGCCTGCCTCTGCCTCCCAAGTGCTGGGATTAAAGGCGTGTACCACCACCACCACTGCCCGGCAAACGTTTTATTTTTTTTCATTAATTAATTTATTTACATCCCAAATGCTGGCCCCCTTCCTGGTCCCCCCCACAGAGTTTCTCCCCCATTTTTCCCTCCTCCTCTGAGAGGGTGTCCAGGTATTCCCCCACTCTGGTACATTGAGTCAATTTTCTTCTTTTTCTTTTCTTTTTCTCTTTCTTTCTTTCTTTCTTTCTTTCTTTCTTTCTTTCTTTCTTTCTTTCTTTCTCTCTCTCTCTCTTTTTTTAAAGACAGTGACACGCAGCCGAGCATGGTGGCCCACGCCTTTAATCCCAGCACCTGGGAGGCAGAGGCAGGCGGATTTCTGAGTTTGAGGCCAGCCTGGTCTACCGAGTGAGTTCCAGGACAGCCAGGACTACACAGAAAAACCCTGTCTCGAAAAACAAACAAACAAACAAACAAACAGAAGTGACACGCTCTCACTGTGGTCTTGTCTGGCCTGGAACTTGCCTTGTAGACCAGACTGGCTTGACTTTACAAGGATCCACTTGCCTCTTTCTCCTGAGTGCTGGAATTAAGGGAGTGTACCACCAAGACTGGCTGGTATACCTCCCTGCACCCCTGCCCAGAGTTTCTCTGTGTAACCCTGGCTGTCCCGCAACTCATTCTGTAGACCAGGCCGGCCTTGAACTCCTAGAGATCTGCCTGCCTCTGCCTCCCAAGTGCTGGGATTAAAGGTGTGCACCACTGACATTGGAATGGTGCTCCAGTTTTTTTTTTTTAAGATTTGTTTGTTTGTTTGTTTATTTAATGAGTGCACTGTAGCTGTTTTCAGACACACCAGAAGAGGGCATCAGAAGCCATTACAGATGGTTGTGAGCCACCAATGTAGTTGCTGGGAATTGAACTCAGGACCTCTGGAAGAGCAGTACTGAGCTTTTAACCACTGAGCCATCTCTCCAGCCCAGTGCTCCTTTTTTTTAAATTTTTTTATTTTTTTTATTTTTTTATGTGGGTGTTGGAGATTCACGTACATCTGCATGCTATGTGCATTCCTGGTCCACTTGGAAACCAGAAGGACTTGGATCTCCTGGAAATGGAGTTACAGATGATTAGGTCTGCCATGTTAATGCTGGGAATCTAACCTGGGTCATCTGGGAGTAACTGCTGAGCCAACTCTCCAGCTGAAACGAACAGCAATTTTTATAATCAAACTTTCCGTCAGGTATGGCACCCTACATAATTTTAATCTCTGGAAGGGGAGGCAGGCAGATCTCTGAGTTGGAGTCCAGCCTGGTCTACTTGTGAGTTTCATACCAGCTGGGGGATACAAAGACTCTGGGGATACAAAGACTCTGCCTCAAAAACAACGAAACAGAAAGCAAACCCTGTAACAGAGTTCAGAGACACTAATTTGTTACTTGCTGAGGAATGGCAGTTGGGAACTAAGAATTTACTTGTCTTCTGTATCTAACACACTATATTTCTATCAGAACAGAAAGCTATGTGTGTAATGGAAGGCATTACAATTTGTAACATGTGGAGTTGCAGATCTGACCCAAGCTGTTTGGGCAGTGTGGGTGGGCACCGTGTGTCAGAATGTCTGTTGTGATCCAAACCTAGACTGCAGTGAAGCCACGCTGTGCCAGACAGGCGAACACTGGCGGAACACCTTGCAATTGTTGCAAGTCTGATTTTAAATTAATATTTTCTTGTTTTGTTCAACTTCCATAACCATCTATGACTGAGTCAGGAGGGGCCATGATCTGACTTTGAGAAGTTCTAAGCCAGGATCTGTGTTCTCTTCAAGGTGACTTATTTTTAAGTGAAAAATGGGATTCCATGACAGTGTTTCAATGCAAAAGGTGCACATTCCTGCTGCTTTGGCCGTTAGGGATTTTCTTTATCGGATTTCAGCCAGCAATGAGGAGCACAGAGCCCTGTGACTGAACTTCCAGGGCAGAGAAGTTGCTGGGGTCTGACTCTTGCCATTTTTATCTCCCTGTGTGTGATATAGAAAAAAAAATCAAATAAATAATATTGGACCCTCTGTCATTAGCTTGGTCCTTTTCTCTAGTAGGTCTCAGGAGGGACTTGAGAGCATTCTCTTCTTTCACTCGGTTCCTGCCCACGACTGGTGTTAGTCAGCTCTTCACAACTGTGGTCAATATGGACGAAACTGACTTATAAAGAGAAGTGGTTGGGACTCTTGCTTTGGGTTTATCTCAGGCAGCATGTCACAGCAGGAGTAGATAGTGGTACTAAGCCACTTACAGAATTCCCCAGAATCCTTTCCAGGGACATAGTTCCTGGAACCGAAAAGCTTCTAAGAGTTCCTGCCTCTTAAAGGTCCCACCCCCTCCATCTCAGGAACTCTGCCTGGGAAGCAAGCCTTAACACATGGGCCTTCAAAGAGTGCTTAACATTCAAATCATAGTAAGAACTTGCCTGCACCTGTTGTATTTTCAAGTTAGTTTTGCTGGGCAAAGAGTTATTAGCATATCCTCCATTACTGACTATTTTTAAAACATTACTTCATTTTCTTGTGGCATAAAGCATTGCTAAATAATATTTGAATATTTATTTATTTATTCTGCCTAGACACATGAAGGATTTTCCCCCTTCCCCCTGAAGATTTGGAAATTTTATTAGACAGTGTCTCAATGTCTGATTGTTTGGGATTGTTATTTCAGGCATATTGTTCTCTCTCTCTCTCTCTCTCTCTCTCTCTCTTTCTCTTTTAACATGGTCTCGTTGTGTAGCTCTGACTTTCCTAGAACTCACAGTGATCCACCTGCTTCTGCTTCCCAAGTGCTGAGGAAAGAGACCTGTGCTAGCACGCCCAGCTTTTTATGCTATGATCTTTTCAATAACTTTTCTGTCGACTTAAAACCTTTGACCTCTTTGTATGAAGGCATTATCTTGAGGTGGGGCTGATTCTGTCTTCTGTGTCTTCACGTCTAGAATGACCTTTTTAAGTGTATTTCTCATCTTTTCCTGAGTTCCGTGCGTTTTTCACAGGGCTGTCTAATTCTGACGTGCATTGCTCTTCTGTGACTTTGCATGATTTTACATCATTTTGAAATAGTTCCCTTCTGTTCTGAGACTGTTTCTCTGGTGTGGTTTTCCTGTTGGTGGGAATGCTGGTTTTTGTTCCTTGTTTTCGTTTTCTTTTTTTTCTTTTCTTTTTCCTCTTTCTCTTTCTTTCTTTCCTTCTCTCTTTCTTTCTTTCTCTCTCTCTTTCTTTCTTTCTTTCTTTCTTTCTTTCTTTCTTTTCTTTCTTTTCTTTTCTTTTCCCCCTTGATTTAACTTCTTATGAGATTTGGCCTCTAGATTTTCCCACGGTTTGCTTTTTGTTTTTTTGTTTGTTTGGTTGGTTTTTGTTTTGTTTTTTTCGAGACAGGGTTTCTCTGTGTAGCCCTGGCTGTCCTGGAACTCACTCTGTAGACCAGGCTGGCCTCGAACTCAAAAATCTGCCTGCCTCTGCCTCCCAGAGTGCTGGGATTACAGGCCTGCGCCACCACTGCCCGGCTTTCCCCCTCCTTTTTGATTGTTCTGATCCCACTCATTTTCATGTGGGATTTGGAGAGATTAATAAACTCTGCAGGCATAGTCTTCCCCGCAAGGTGTAGTGCATTTATTTGCAAGGCGGGAGGAGGCTATGACAGCATTTTCCTATATATTTGGAGTTGACCTTGAACTCCCGTTTCGTTTTTTTTTTTTTTTTTGTTTGTTTGTTTTTTGTTTTTTTCGAGACAGGGTTTCTCTGTATAACCCTGGCTGTCCTGGAACTCACTCTGTAGACCAGGCTGGCTTTGAACTCAGAAATCGCTTGCCTCTGCCTCCCAGAGTGCTGGGATTACAGGCGTGCGCCATCACCGCCCCGGCTTGAACTCCTGTTTCGAAATGGGAGGTCCTGTTTCAGATTGCAGCACCACGGGCACGCACTACTGCACTCAGCCTCAGATCAGTTGGTCTGATCGCAAGCTGCTTATGGAGCCATAGGCAAGCCGAGATCGTAAATGCCTGAGAGCTAATTGCTTCTGCGTCAGTTCCCAGGCTTCCAGTTCCGCTTCTCCCATTCAGTTCCTGCAGGCTTAACCTCTGCCCCTTGTACCTGGCTCAGGAGAGGGCTGCACGTGGTGCGCTTCCCACCCCTGGTGTTTGCTGCCCCACTCCGGGTGTGGGATGGGAGTGGAGTGGGGGTGGAGGCATTTCTTCCTAAGGCAGGTTCTGGAGAACAAGAGGAAGCTATTACTGACTCCACCACCTAAGAAAAGCAGATGAGGCTGGGTTGTGAAATGGCCTGCTGTGAGCCTGCACTGCCACCTGCTGGCCACATGTTTAGTTACATAGCAGAGAGGTCGCAGTCCCCCCCCTCGGAGTGGATTCTTTAACCTAGTCTTTTATCCCCAAAGGCATATTTGTTAATATAATGATGATAAAATAATAGTAAAGAAAGAATTTCTCCACTGTTTAGGTGGTTACACCTTTGTTTTTGATTTTAATGAGCAGGGTCTCTCTACATAGCTCTGGCTGTCCTGGAACTTGGCTATGTAGATCAGACAGTCCACGAACTCACAGAGATCCATTTGCTTCTGTCTTCTGAGTGCCGGCCATTTAAGGGCGTGTTCCACCACGCCTAGCCACACCTTTTCTTTTTAGAAAACGTAAATAATGTGTGTTTTTTCTTATAGGACCTTTGGAAGAGCAGTCAGTGCTCTTAACTTCTGAGCCCTCTCTTTAGTCCATTATGTTTGTTTTTTAAAAATTAATCCAGGTGTGGGGCGTGGGGAGGAAGTATGGGGTGTGGAAGAGTCGGAGGGTGGACAGGGTGGTTAGGGGAATAAAATATGAAGTGCAAAAATAAATTAATTAATTAAAAAAAAGAAAATACACAAAATAGGCATACCGTAAATGAATGAGGAAAAATGTCCCTTCCTACATGTGAAGTCTCAGGTTCTTTCCTGGATTTCATCCATCTTCCAGAAATAAAAGAGATTCAATCATATTAAAAAATTAATCAATTAACCAATTAATTAATTATACTTATATATATATATGTTTAATATCTATTAATGTCTTATATAAATATATATTTCATAAATAAATTTAATTAACAGAGCAAGTAATTAACTAATTACTTTAGAGGTGGGGGAGTGTGTGGCGGTCAGAAGACAACTGTAGGAGATTGTACTTTTCCTCTATCATGTGTGTTCTCAGGATAGAACTCAGGTTATCAGGGTTGGTGACAAACACGCTCACTGAACCATCTCAACGTCCCCAGCTTGTATTTGGTACAGACTCTTCTCTCAGTGGTCCGGGGTTTACCATATACGCTAGCCGGCTGGCCAGCTAGCCCCGAGGACCTGTTAGCCTCTGCTTTCCAAGGCCGGTGATCATAAGTGCATGCCGTGTTACACAGCTCTTAGAGAGAGCGTCTGGGGGATTGGACACAGGTCTCCATACCCGTACGGCAAGTACTTGAACGACAGAGCTATCCCCGTGCGATGCTAACATCCTTTTGACTATGAGGTAGAACCTTCCAGAATGGGCCAGCCTAGCAGATCACTAGCTTCCTTTGTCCCCAGAGCTGAAAGTGTCACCAGATAGCATCTGATGACGCTGAGGTCCTGGCTTTGCAAGGGCTTACCTACCCAAGGGCTCCACCTGCCTGTGGGAGAAATCCCTTCACCTAGGGCCTCCTTTTGTTCTGTAACTATAAAAAATATCATGAAATCATTTCCACATTGGAACATTGTTGGGGATAACCTGAACCTGGGTTCCCGGGCCATATTCAGTCATTTTGGGCTCAAGAACAAACTCTCTCTTGTTTCCCTTGATGTGCAAGTCAGGCTATATGTCACCACTTCTAAATGCTGATAAAATGGATGTCCTTCAGAGCCCTGCAGAGGAATGCAGACCTGCTGACACCTTGGTTTTTGTCCCAGAGACATGTAAGACCAGGAGTTTACCATGTCTAGACATTGATCATCTGATAATGTCTTTGTGTGTGGTCACAAGTTACAAGGTAGGAAATGCCAGGTCGCATGTACGTAGTAAGACATTTTACACGTGTTGCAAGGTCTCCTTTGTCCTTTTATTTATTTCATGGTGATTTTCTGAGTACCTACTATGTTCCAGGGATGTGCTCACTGTGGGGTAACAGGGGTGAACGTGGCTCTTCCGTTACTGAATTTAAGGTCACTGTACTCCAAGAGGTCAAGAATAGCCAAATTAATAATAAAAAGAGTAAAATGTGGCCACACCGGGAAGAGACAGAGATCCAGTGACCTTCTCGAGTCTACGTTCAGGGTCCTAAATCGAAATTAAAATTTAAATAGAAGGCCAAGGGCATGCACATCTAAGCAGTCGGAGCCCAGGAGTGGCCACGCCCACCACTGACCGTCTGTGTCTGGACGTCACTTTGACAAGTCTGTTTGTGGGAGACAAGTTCTCTCTCTGGATGGCCCCCTTTCCTTCTTCCACCATGACATTCCTAGTGAAGTTCCCATTTCTCTGGGGTCTGTTGTGTCAGTATCTGACTGTTATATTCTATCAGACTGGTTAGACCGCGTTCACAGTGGCGGGCAGTGGGGCAGCAGAACATTAGCAGTCACAAGCACACACCTACCCACAGCGCTGTAATGGAAGTGGGGCCAGGGAGCTGTGAGGGTGTGGAGTCCAGCCCGCCAGGCCTCAGGCTCCAGACCTGAGGAGCAGTCGCTCTTTCCTCTTGCTCAAATGTCACACAGATTTAGTGTTTCCGTACTAGGGGTTGGGGTTCAAAGACCGTTACAGGCGAGAGGGCAGAAGCGGGGCTACCTTCCTGACCTCTGGGGGTTCTCTCTGATGGACCTTGCCTTGAGCTCTCCTGTCGTATTCGGAGGTTCTCAAAACTTCCTAGCGCACCTCCAGTGTGAAGGCGTGGAAGTGTGATACCTTTGGAAACACTAGCCTAGGGGCTCAGAAACTCCCCGTGTCTGCAGACTTGGGCATCCTCTCCAGCTAGCGGTGGGTGGGATCACATCCTCTCCGCCCAGTCCTTTCCCCTCCCCCACTTTTTTTTTTTTTTTTAACAGTTTCTTGTTATGTATCCCAGGCTGGCCTTGAATCTGCAGACTTGGAGGGGTTTTTGATGGCTCTTAGGGGACACTGAGTGATTCACACCGAAGACCCACAGTGCTGGTTTGGATGCAGATCAGGTTCAGTGGATCCACCCCTGGAGACATATGCTTGCCCCTGTGGCATGCTTAGGAGCTGCTGTTGGATCAGGTTTGGGGAGGTCAAGTTCCTGTCCCGTTCTGTATGGTTCAGCTCAGGCTGAATCCGACAGAACGGATAACAGGGAGTGAATTTGGTAGAGATCACAGTGTATTCTGTCCATACGGTCTCCTTTGCCCTGATGACTCTCATGACGCTGGCCAGGTTCGTGCTTTATGTGTTTTTTGTTTAATCAATCAATCAATCAATCAATCAATCAATCAATCAACCAATTAATCAATCAACCAATCAATCAACCAATCATTAATTTTGATATGGTTTCTCTGTGTAACAGCCCTGGGTGTCCTGGAACTCATTCTGTAAACCAGGCTGGCCTTGAACTCACAGTGATCTGCCTGCCTCTCCCTGGGATTATGTGCATTTCTTAAGTAGTTGCCTGATGTGGAAATTGTACAAGAGAGTTGGGGGGTGGTGGCAAATGGCTTAGTGGGCGAAGTGCTTCGTGTGCACTCGTGATGGCCTGAGTTCGTCCAGAACACATATAAAAGCATGATGTGGTACCTACCCTGTGTGTGACCACTCTCTCAGCACTCCTCCTGGCAGATGGGAGGAGGAGACAGGAGGATGACCCTGACTGCACCAAGGCCAAACAGCCTGGAGATACTGTGTCAGGTGTCACAGAAGTGACAAGGGAAACTCTGCCTCAGCAAGTCAGAAGGTGGTAACTCTCTTTAGAAGGTTGTCTGACCTCTACATGTGTGTTATTGCACATGTATGTTCCTCCCCCACTGCACACTGCACACTACAAAATACATACGCATGCATATTGCATGTACACACTATTCACACCGCACATACACACACACTGCATACATATGCACACACACTATACACTACACACATACACACACACTGCATGCACACACTATTCACACTGCACATACACACACATACACGCAATATACACACTGCATACACATGTATATACATACTGCACACACATAGCATTTTGGCAAAAATTTTTTTTAGAACTTTTTATGTGTTTGTATGTGTGTATTTTTCTCTGTGGGTCTGCTGTGTATGTGTGTGTGTGTGTGTGTGTTTGGTACATGTCTGTGTTTTTCTCTATGTGTGTCGTGTATGCCTCTGTGAGTGTATGTGTGTGTGTGTTTTATGCCTCTGTGTGTGTGGTGTATGTCTTGTGTGTGTGGTATATGTTTGTGTGTTTCTGTGTGTGGTGTATGCCTATGTGTATATGTCTCTGTATGTATGTGCTTGGTACATGCCTATGTGTGTGCATGTGTGTGGTGTATATCTGTGTGTGTGTGTCTATGTGTGTCTGGTATATGGTCTGTAAGCATGTGTATGTGCAGATACTTGTGCTCACGAAAGCATACAGAGAAGCCATAACATAAAAAGGAAGTCCAGTGTTCTGTTCTTTCACCTTTGGCTTTATTTCCTTGAGACACAGCGTCCACTGATCACCAAGCCAGGTTGGCAGCTCTCCATCCAACCCACAGCACTGGGCTGCAGGCACACGTGTGGCCGTGTCTGGGCTTTTAACATGCGCATCCTGGGGATTCGAACTCTTGTCTTTATGCCTGTGCAGCAAGTGCTCTTACCTGATGAGCTACCCCTCCCCCTTCAGAACTTCAGGCTTTTTTAGTATTAGTAGATGTGACATCAGTGAGCAGTGAAGTGAACACGGGTGGGTACCACAGGGGCAGTGTCTGCGTCTGGCACTTTGTGAGACTCGGACACGGAGGACGCTGGCTGTGGCCCTGTCTAAAGGAATGGAAATTTGGAAGCAGCCCAAGTGTCAACATCAGAGGCTTGGAAAAATAAATTGTGGTACAGATGGGAGCTGTCAGCAGGCTGACAGCTTCTTTAGTTAAAATGAACGGCCTCAACGCATCGAGATGCAAAGAGCTGAAAAATCACACGGAATCGGGAAGCAAGCGTTTTAGGAATTTATACATGTGTGAGAAGAAATGAGCAGGACAGAGGGAGATGCGCACTGCTTTCATTTATCAATGAACGCATCAATGCCTCATTGATTAAGTCTTTGTCATCTCTCAGATCTCAGTTTAATGCCTGGCTTCTATGGGGGACCCTTCCCTGACCCCCGGGGTTTACATATCTTCCCTTAAGGCTCCTTGGCACTGTTGTGTGGTTCTTTAGTTAAGGCCCATCTTGTCCACAAATTTCATTTATCCAGAGACTCTGGCCACTCTCTTCAAAAAAGCATGGCCCGGTGCCTGTCACTTCCTGGATGTCCATTCTGAGTAGCTGAGTCTTTGATCTCAGGATTCTTCTTTGTAAAAAAGGGTAAGGACTCTTTTTTATGTTTTTACAATTGAAATGGTGTGTGTGTGTGTGTGTGTGTGTGTGTGTGTGTGTAGGGGTATATGTGTGTATGTAAGTAAGTGCAGGGTTATGTGTGTATGTTTGTATGTGCAAGTGTGTGTGTATGTATGTATGTATGTATGTATGTATGTGCAGAGGTATATGTGTGTATATATGTATCAGCAGGGATGTGTGTGTATGTGTGCAGGTGTGTGTGTATGTATGTGCAGGGATGTGTGTGTATGTGCAGGTATGTGTATGTGTTCAAGTGTGTGTATGTATGTGCAGGTGTGTATGTGTACATATGTGCAGGTGTGTGTGTGTATCTAGGTGTAGGGGTGTTTGTATATGTGCAGGGATGTGTGTGTATATATGCGGGTGTATATGTATGTGCAGGTGTGTGTATGTATGTGCAGGGGTATATGTATGTATGTATGTATATGCAAAGGTGTGTAAATGTATGTGCCAGGTGTGTGTGTGTATGTGCAGGTGTGTGTGTGTGTATGTGCAGGGATGTGTATGTATATATGCAGGTATGTGCATATATGGGAAGGTGCGTATGTATGTATGTTCAGGGGTGAGTGTATGTATATGCAGGGATGTGTGTGTGTATGTATGTGCAGGTGTGTGTGTATGTATGTACAGGGGTGTGTGTGTATGTATGTGCAGGGTGTGTGTGTGTGTATGTATGTGCAGGTGTACATGCCTATGGAGGCTGGCGGTCAGTCTTGGCTCTTGTTTCTCAGCAAATGTCTACCTTGTGTTCTGAGACAGGATCTCTCACTGGAGTTCATTAAATGGGTGAGGCTGCCAGGCCAGCAAGCCCCAAGGGTCCGCCTGTCTCTGCATCCCCAGAGCTGCTCCCAAGCTCATGCCACCATGCCTGGTGTCTTAAATACTACTGCTACTGCTGCTGCTGCTGCTGCTGCTACTACTACTACTACTACTACTACTACTACTACTACTACTATTATTATATTGTTATAATTGGGACAGAGTCTCACTATTTAGCCATGTCTGGCCCGGAACTCACTATGTAGATCAGGTTGGTATTGAACTCACAGAGATCCACTTGTCTCTGTCTCTCTAAGGCTGGGATTAAAGAATGGGTCACTCACTATAAATGGTGGTTGGTTTTAAATGTGAGCTCTGGGGTTTAAGTTCAGTTCCTTATACCATCTCTTCAGCCCTCAGTGAGTCTTTAGACAGTGGTTAGAATTAGTAAACAAACAAACAAAAACAAAACCCCAGATGAACACAACCTATTAAAGAGGTTGGTATTAGGGCATCAATTTATTTATTTATTTATTTATTTATTTGTTTAGAATTACTTTATTAGGTTTTTAAAATGTGTATGAATGTTTTTGCTGTGTGTATGTCTGTGCACCATGTGTGTGCCTTGTGTCCTTGAAGGTAAGAAGAGCCTGTCGGATCCCCTGGGACTGGGGTTACAGACAGTTGTGAACTGCCACATAGATGCTAAGAATTAAACCTGTGCTATCTGCATAAGCAGCCAGAGCTCTTAACTGCTGACCAGTTCCAGGGTATCCATTTGTTTGCTGAGCGTGTTAATGTACTTGTACAAGAAACACCGTGTGACCAGGAGGTGGTGCTGTGGTCATTTGCACGGGAGGTTTTTTACCCATTCAACCACACCGAGCTTTCTTCTTAAGTCTGCAGGTTCCCAAGTGGCCGGTCTGCCTCTGCCCTGTCCTCTCAGGGACAGCAGCCTTGAAACTGTCCTCTGAGTTGTGGCAGCTACGCCCACAGGACTGGGTGACCCAGCGGGTAGGTCAGGGTTGGGAAAAAATGCGGAAGAGGGGAGGCAGGGTTCCAAGTACAGAACCAGGAGATGTCTTACCTAAGTGTGGGGTCTGACTACTTCCAGGCTGGGCTGTGGGTAAGTCCAGAGTTTTAGGGTGACCGTCCCGTGCCCACCCACACTAGCGTGAGCACCCTTCCTGTGCCACGCCACGGGCACTTATTTCTCAGAGTGTTTTCTGGGAAGAACTATTGTGGGCTTCGCTTTTTCACATCAGAAAGCTGACGGAGACAGATAAGAAGTTTGTAGGTTCAAAGCGGCGAGGCTGAATGAAGCGTGGGCTTTGGCGCTTCATTCAGGCAGTCACACCTTGGCTTTGTCACCTTCCTCCTTGGGTCAGCATTTAACTTTTCTGTCCCTCAGCATCCTCCTTATGGAGTAAGTAAGGCAGTGTTGACCTCCTTGAGTTTCCACGAGGAAGATATGGCCAACACTTGCACAGGAGGAGCCTGGGAAGTCTTAGCTGTGGTCGCGATGGTGTCGCCCTGGGGAAAGTTCTTTCCAGCCATGGTAGGATGTCTCTGAGAGTCAGGTGCTGTTGCTGCCCGACGGGAGGGTAGAAGACTCCGAGCTG
Source organism: Apodemus agrarius (assembly GCA_964023405.1). Taxonomy (NCBI): domain Eukaryota; kingdom Metazoa; phylum Chordata; class Mammalia; order Rodentia; family Muridae; genus Apodemus; species Apodemus agrarius. The sequence continues at coordinate 18,998,758 of OZ030008.1, forward strand.
AGTTTTCCTTTCTAAAACAGGAACGACTACAGGACTAATATGCACCTCCTGGTGTCCTTGCAGCTGTTTTACGATGTTTTGAGCGCTGGATAGGAAATTCATGTTTGTAAAATGTCACTTCCTGTCCTTGAGAAGAAGCAGATGGCCACATAAAACTAGGTGTCATCCTTGGATGTCATTTATTGGAGTCATTCTCCTGGGACCCTCTCTAGGACCCGAGGCTCCCCCGTCCATTAGGCTGGCCTGGCTGGCCAGCGAGGTCTAGGGATCTGCCTGTCTCTGCCTCTCCAGAGCCAGGATTACGAGTGCACGCCTCCACACCCAGCTTTGATGTGGGTGCTGGGGATCAAACTCAGGTTCTTATGCTCACTTCATTGACTTAGCTATTTCCCCCACCCCCACCCCTCCCTCACACTTCTTTTGTTTTCTGTCTTTGTGGCTGTGTATATTGTGTTCCTTGAGAGACAGACAGAGTGCCTCTCCCAGCATGGGGCTCCAGGAGCTATATCGCCCAGCAAGGAGCTATATCGCATCTTCTTCTTGCTCAGCATAGTTGGAAGGTTATGGCTCTGTGCATGTGTGGGTGGAGCCTCCTGAGGACCCAGACATCAGGAACGCCTGAGGGCTGTAAGGCATCCCACTGGTGATCAGAATCACCGTGGGGTCCACTCTCCTCTAGGGTCTTTCTTGCCCTGTTCCTTGTCCCTCCCATATCCGAAATGTTCCTGTTATGTCTGCTTCTGATATGGGCTGGCAGAGGACATGGAGCTGGGGGGCTGGGCTTGGTCATCAAGGTGTCGTTACACATGATTTTGGTTTTCCCATTTCTGCATTTACCTGGAACAAACTGGAGAGGAAGGCTTGGCCTCGGCTCAGGGTCTGAGGTTTGGGGAAGTTCGTAGACAGGTCCCTGCGGCAGAGGCATGCCCGCGGCCGACTACTGACATCTTGGAGGCTCAGGAAACAGAGCAGTCAGGCTGGAGTGAGGCTCAACTGTAAGACCTGGAAGCCCATCCCCCCAATAATCCATTTCCTGCCAGGGGAGGCCGCGGGGCAGTGAGAGGTGGCTGTCCAGGGACCTGGCTCACCGAGCTGGCACTGCAGCTCTGCTCACCGCCAACGGCTTCCCCCAAGGATCAGGGAGCCGTGAGCTTCCTGTCAGAGTCACCTCACGCTTCTTCCTGGGTGCTACATCACACAAGGGTCACAGACACGGCGACCCGTCTAGTCTAGTTCTTCCTTTTAGATGCATCATCATCTCCAAATAGGATGCAGGACGAGTGAACCATGGTCCTGGGGCTGGAGGTGTGGGAATCAATTGATGTGCTGGATGCACACCAGTCCTTTGGTTGTTCTGGAACTCACTCTGTAGACCAGGCTGGTCTCGAACTCGCGGAGATCCACCTGCCTCTGCCTCCCGAGTGCTGGGATGAAAGCTGTGTGCCACCACTGTCCAAATGAGCATCATTTCTCCTGGTACCCTTCCCTCCTCCCTCCTCCCTCCTCCCTCCTCCCTCCTCCCTCCTCCCTCCTCCCTCCTCCCGCACTTCATTAAACATTCCTAAATACGTATTCATCTTGTGGGTGTCTGTGGTGTGCATGTGGAGCTCAGAGGACACCTTGCAGGACTCAGTTTCTCTCCTACAATGTGGGTTTGGGGGATTGAGATCAGGTTATCAGTCTCGGCAACCACTGAGCCATCTTGCCGGCCCCAGCACTTAAGTTGAACAGCCCCTTTGGCGCTTTCTCTTCTATGGGAGAGACTAATTCCTGTGAATGAACTTGGGCTGCTTCAGGGTAAGTGAGCCAACAGACAGTGGGCAGAGAGCTGTGACGAGCAGGGTTCTGGGGACACTTGGGTACTCTCTGGGAGATGTTCCCTTGTCCTAGAGTGGGTGGCACTCTGGTGAGTGTCTGCATTTGTTTCTCCTCCCCACCCCAGCAGTAGCCCCTGGCCTTGAGTGATGGTGGGGTCGGGGAGGGGCAGAGAGTACATGGATAACAGCTGCTAGGCTACTTCTCATCTCCACCACATCTTGGCACAAGATTTTAGACAAGCTCCCAGTGGCTGTTTGCAGATCTGTATTCCAAAATGAAAAAAAAGCAGAAATAATCCCAGTGTGTGTGTGGGGGGGGGCAGTCACAAAACAAAAGGACAGCAAATACACCCTCTGTATCCTCCGTCTGCTTTGTGCCCCACCCCCACCCGCTTGCATTTGCTGGCATGGGGCCGCCTCTGCCACAGGTCCCTGCTGGACTTGGCTGCATACCACCATGGGACATTCGTAGGACACAAACCTGTCTGAACCTCAGCTTTGGCTGCTGCCAGCCCCGGAGTTCTGCCATCTGCCTAGAAGGAGCTATGGGGGCATGCGTGCGGGTTTTTAAATTTTTTTTTTATTATTATTATTTTTTTTGCAAGCAAGGTCTTCGGATGGTAATTTTATCACAGGCAGAAGACAGACACACTCACACGCCCCCAAATCACTAATGGGGCCTCCCTCTGAAGGTGCTTCTGCTCCTTGAGTGGTGATTACTCAGTACCCTGTGTAATTATTTAATCAACCCAACTAAGTCCTCAGCGCGAGGAGTGGAGCCGGGGTAGCTGACCAGACCCCTCCCCCACCCTCTCAGGAGCACAATCAGCTGCAGAGAGGGAGAGGGAATGAATACCCCCCCACCCCAACCCCCACCCCAGTTCTTCTTTCCTTTGTGCAAAGACTAGGCCACGTGGGAGGGAACAGTGGCCCCGGGGAGAGGGGGCCCGGGTCACCTTGGGACTCCCTCACTGAGAACACAGAGGGAGTGGTCTTCTGAGACTTTGAGGTCAGACACTGAGGACCAGAGACAGAAAGGCAGCAGGCAAGGGACTCACAGCAACTCAGCCTCTGCAGATCAATCTCTATCAATCCTCATCAATCCTCACGGGAGGATTTCCTTCCTCCCTTCTCCTTTTCCTTCCCCCCTTCCCTCCCTCCAGTTTCCCAGGGCCTAGGCACACACGCGTGCCTTCTGAGTGTCGAATGTGCAGTGAAAAGCTTGCTCTTCCCCTCTTCCCGCCCATACTCCCACCCTCCCCCTAGAGGTAAGCGCACCGGTCAGGCTGCAGACATCTCTAGAAGCTTCTCCTGTGCTCACACACTTAGCTGTGCCCCACCCCCACCCCCGGGGTGTTCTGCTCATGCAAACATCTCTAGCCAGTGGGTGGTCACGTTCGGGGACTGGTTTTATCCCTGAGACCATGAAGCAGTGTGTGGAGACATTTTGATCCCTGTGCTGACACCCCGTGGGTGGGGGCCAGGATACTGCTAAATACACTCTGACCCAGGTCAGCTCTCCTCGCACAGCGATCCTGCCTGAGAACCAGTAGTGTTCACTGAGGCTGAGAGGGCCAGGTCTAGAAAAGTCTTTGCTTGTTTCTCCTCCTCAGACATCATCGTTGTCAATATCGTCAATATCATTGTTATGATCATCCTCACCACCACCACCATCATCATCACCATCACTGCTATTACCACACCACCATCTTCACCACCGCCACCACCGGCAGGTTAATGGATATCCTGTTCATTCTCATTACCTCCACCTCTTCTTTTGACAACCTCCTCATCTGTGTATCTCTTCCTGTGGCTTTTGAATTGCTTCCAGGTGGAAGGAACAAATGGAAACTCCCATGTTCTTGTCCGGTTAGATATTGGGACCCCCACATAGTTACCGGGGTAAGTTATTGATTGAGTGATTTCCCGAGTCCTCATAAATTGCTTCTATGTGAAATGCCACACACTTAAATTCAATTTAAATAGCTACCGAATTGTGTTCTTATACAAGTGGCCCTCGGAGTTCCCCTACCACAAATGGAAGGAAAGGAAGATGCTAACTTGTTTTAATGCTATCCTGTCATGCTTTCTGGAGGGCTAGAGGGAATCTGACCATGATAGGTTGTGTTTTGTATGGTTATCCGCCTCTATGGGCCCTTAGAGGAGCATTTGGTTGGTAATTGAGAGAGGCTTCTGTCTCCAGCCCTCATTGTAGGCAGGGGAAGGAGGGGGCTTTACTGATATGAGCCTCCCAGTGAGGCTGGGTGGTGTGCCCACTGCTGTGGGTTGCCCTGGTGCTGTTTGTATTCTGATGTTAATTCTGCTTCTTAAAGAGGGGGCTGCCCCGTGAGGTGTGCTCCTGGTGATGTCATGTGAACCTTCTACCCATTTTAACTGGTTAAGTAGAGGCTAGAGCCTGTGATTGGGCAGTGGAAGGGAAATTTGGGGCTGGAGGGTTTAGAGAGTGGCGGGGGTGGGGGTTGGGGGGGTTGGGGGTGAAGAGTAGGGCCAAGTTAGGAGAAGATGGAGGAAGAGGAGGAGGAAGGAAGATGGAGCAGAACCGCATGGCCCGGAGAAGCAGCAAATAGTAAGAGATCTCATGACTGGGGATAGAGTAGTGTAGTGGTAAATCTGCCCAATCTGGGCGTGGAGCTGATAAATATTACAGTTGAGTTGTGTGCTTTTGCACGGGCTTATCGGGGTTGGAGATTTACTGTAGCAGTCTACCATCTTTGAGAGGTCACGTCCCCTCTGAGCCTTCACTTGGAAGGTTCGAGGCTCCGCAGGGGACCAGTTGCAGCAGCAGGAGACACGGCTGTGGGGAGAGATCCTGGGATCAGCAGAACACACTACCAGACCTGATCTCTTCAGAGGAAAGGCGGAGATCAGACAGCCATCCATCCACCTTTGCTCCTTCTCCACTCTCTCCAGAGCCTTGACACTCAGGTCTGAGAGCTTGTCCTTGCTTGTGTGTGAGTGAGGAGGCTTGTGTGGGAAGCAGCAGGCATGGCCAGGGCAGCCCTGCGGGCCATGTTTGACCTCCCCTCCCCCACACTGTCCACATTCGGAACCATTGGCCACGCAAGTGTAAATTAGTTAATAAATCATCCTGAGTGATAGACAGGGTGATAGACGCAGGTCTCACTTATCACTTTTTTATTAAGGAGAAATAAATCAACCCCACATTGTTGCTATAAACCTTTCAAACTGGTCAAACCCTGGCTGGTGGAAGCTGATTAACATGGCCACATGGAGGGACCATTTGTAGCTGATCATCGAGATCAATCCATCCCCGTCATGTCCTCTCTGTGGAGGAGGTGGCAGAAGACAGGGGCCGTCCCACCATGCACCACTTCTCTGTCCTTTTGATGCACGAGAGGAGTGGTCTGTGTGTACAGGAACCTCGGTGTCAGAGAACTGGGCCAAGAGCCAGCCAACTCTTGTCGTGCGACCCCCGGAGTCCTCAGCCCACCTCTGAGCTGTAGCTGTCTCCTCCTTAGCACAAGGGGCTACAGAGCTTGCTCAGTGCTTAAGAGCACTGGCTGCTTTTCCAGAGAACCTGGGTTCAATTCCTAGCACCCACATGACTTTAAATGCAGTTGTAGGGGAACCAATGCCCTCTTCCGGCCTCTGCAGGCATTGCATGCATGTGATGCACAGACATACAGAGGCAAAACACTCATACGTGTTTAAAAAAAAAAAAAAGTAAGCGACGTGTTCTCCTTAGTTGTTCTGAGTATCTTGGTGCCAAACTTCTTGGTTTCAGGACCCTCACCTCTTTTCATAAAGATGTATTTATTTATTTTATGTATATGCGTACACTGTAGCTGTCTTCCGACACACCAGCAGAGGGCAGCAGATCTCATTACAGATAGTTGTGAGCTATCATGTGGTTGCTGGGAATTGAACTCAGGACCTCTGGAAGAGCAGTCAGTTCTCTTAACCGCTGAGCCATCTCTCCAGCCACCTCCCCTCAGGACCCCTTTATGTACCTAAAAATTGCTGAAATCTCCTCAAGACGTTTGTTCACTGGGAGTCAGACCTACCAATATTCACTGTATTAAAACATTAAGCTGGAAATTTAAAAATCTACTTGTTTGTTTAAAATAATAGTCACAAATCTGTTTCAAGTGGATATAAACAATATTTTCAACTAAGACAGAGATAGGGGATGGGGTGGTGGCTCAGTCGCTAGAGCTTACCGAGCAAGCGTGAGACCCTGAGTTTGGACACTGCATTAAAAAAACAACGAAAACTACAGCAGCATGTGGCTCCAATCCCAGGACTGAGGGGGCAGAGACAGGAGGGTCCCTGGGCCAGTCTAGCTGAATTAGTAAACTCCAGGTTCTTGTCTCAGAAATTTTGTCTCAGAGAAAGAAGGTAGGGAGCACTGGTGTAGGCCCTCCGGCAGGCAGGCAGGCAGGCAGGCAGGCAGGCAGGCAGGCAGGCAGGCAGGCAGGCAGGCAGCTAGCTTCAGGAAAGCCTCCCTATAGACTCTCGAGCAAGAGGAACGGAAAGGTGACGTGCTGGGCTCCCTTTGCAGCACTATAAAGAGCAGCGCTGACCTCCTGACCTCCTGACCTCCTAGAGGATGCCTGCTGCTGAGAAAGGCTGAGCTGAAGCCACAGGCAGAAGAGAATGACACAGGGGATCTCTTGAAGGAGCTGGTCCCAGTCAGGTCTCTACCATGATCTGACCTCCTCTGAAGCCCACCCGCCCTCAGCGGAGGGGGTGTTAGGCCTTCCTCATGACCGCCCCTCCTATCTCCCCTCAGCCCCTGTGCTAGCACAGCCTTGGCATTGACTGATGCTTCTCTATCCCGGGCTCCCTCATCTCCCAGCGTCTGAATGGTTCCATGAGCTTTCCCAGCTGGGGACTAAGGGTGGTCGGGTCTTGGGTACGGGAGTCACAGCTGCTGTGTCTCTTCCCCCCTCCCCCCATCTTGTCCCTTCAGGCCCTGGTGTCCCGGAGGGGTTTGTCACAGGCACTCTTTCCTGGGTATAACACATTCCCGCCTGCATCCTTCTCACTTATTCAACTGTACATGATTGGCGCCTGCCTTCTGTTGGGAAGGGGCAACCTGTGGGGTGCTTCCCTAAGAAACATACCACGACTGAAGCTCTAGCCTTTTTGAGATGAGTCTTCCAAGACTCTGAAGCTCAGGGCTAGTGTTTACAGCCAGAACTCTTGGCTATGGCCTGCAGGAATCGAGCCCACCAGCTGCATCATCCTTGGGTGATCCTAGCCCCCCACACACACCCCCGCCTCTCCAGTGTCTTTTGCCCCAGGGACTTTGCATGTGTTGATTCTGAAGGTAAGAGTTTCAGCTCTTCCCTGAGTTAAGTACTCCCTCCTTCTGCTTGGCGGTTGCTAATAACCTCTTTGCTCTCTCCTGCTTCCCATCTAGGCTGTGGAGCACTGGTCTCTCAGGGTCTTCTTACAGCTACAAGTTTTTTTTTTTTTTTTTTCCCACTCGTATGCATTTAACAAACACGTTCTTGTGGAGTTTGCCCTGTACCATACATACGCCATGCCAAGTGTTATAGTATTGAGTCATCTAACTCTGCACACAAGCACGGGATAAACACTGTTAGACTCCGAGATATCACAAGGTCGCCCGGCTGTGAAGGGACTGGAGTAGGGCTTCTAACCCAAGAGGTCTGGCTCTTCTGTCTCCCCTCCCTCTCGAGGAGGCATCAAGTTATTTGATTAAACCCATTTCCCCAGACCACAGTGTGAACCTGTGGAGCTGGCTATGCTGATTTGTATCCTCAGGGTCAGGCTCAGTGTCTGACACACACTGGGTGCTTCACCGAGAGTTGCAGGAGGAACAAACAGTAGGCGACAGTCACAGACTGCTGTGGTACCTTCTGCTTGCAGAGTTCCGGGGCTTGATGCAGCTTGGTCCTTTCCCGGGAGGCATGGAGGGGTGTTTCCCAGGTCCTGGAGAATCTTCCTTCCGGTCTGCAGTCTTCCTTCTTCCAAAGCCTGGAGCCTTGGGCGTCTCTCCTGCCGTGGGTGCTTCTGCCAGCTGCTTCTTCCGCAGGGGCTGAAGGAAGTCTCTCCCCAGTGCCAAGCCCCACTGCTCCGAAGAAGCCATCCCTGAACGAATGACCTGCTAAGAGTGCAGTTTTCTCTCCCCTCTCTCCCGGACTTTGATTTGATCAGGCCAAATCTGAAATGATGTGTGAAAGTAATGATATTTGGTAATTAAATCTCTGGTGACGGCCACTGCAATTTGTGCTACATGCATTGTTCATAAGGAAAAAAAAAAACCGCATCAATTCATTTTCTGACCGGCTACTCCAGGGACTGGCAATTAGGGGGCCGCTCATCTCTCTCTCGTCGCCTCGCATATTAAAGAGCTATTGAAACGCAAAGAGAATTTGGGAGGGCTTTCCCCCCTCCCAACCTTCTAATAATGTTAGCTTAATTAGGGAGGTTCAATGATAAAGGGACAGTGTGTGATGATTGGAGCAGACTGTGGTGGAAAGGAGAGAGTGATCAGACAGGGAGGGAGGTGTGGGGGGAGATTTGGGGTTTGGGGCACCTGGTGGTGGATAAGGACAAAGGGCCCTGGACACCCCAGCAAAGTCCTGCTTCCTTCCATCTCTTGGGTCTTTTGTCTTTCCCTCCCTCCCTCCCTCCCTCCCTCCCTCCCTCCCTCCCTCCCTTCCTTCCTTCCTTCTTTCCCTTCTTCTTTCCCTCCCTTCCTCCCTCCATTTTCCTCTCCCTCCTTCCTGTCTTCTCTACCTTCTTTTCTTACAGTTGAATTTTGGAATTTGTTTTTTCGATTTGTCCCCCAGATGACGGCCCAGTTTCTCCATCTTTCCTCCCTCACCCTGAGTGGAACTGCCCACTCCCCACCTCCCTCAGCGGGTGTATCCTGTGAACTCACTTTCTCTCCAGACCGGGTAGTTGCTGCTGTTCGCTGTTCATTCACAGACACACCGCAGCCGGATCCTTTGTAGCGGCTGCGTCAGAGGGAGCAGTTTCGCTGCCCCGGTCAATGCTTTGTGTTCGACCCCTTCCTCCCACTGCCTCTGGTCACTACTGATCTCCCACTGGAGGTACAGTTGGAAGCAGGCTACACGGAGTCTCTTCAGATAGGCTTTGGGCTCAGTCCAATGTTTTCCCAGCTTCTGCTTCTGTTTGGACAAGTCCAGGAAGCCCCCAACCCTCATCTGCCACCCACCTGGTGATTGCTTTTGGATGGACTCACTCCCGGAGGGGAATGCATCGCAAAGGGGCAGGGACGCAGCTGGTCCTGGTTAGAAAAATGGGTCAGTGAGCAACTGAGGGGTCCAAGAGGATCCCAGGGCAAAACTAAAGGTGGCGGTGACTCAGCTGCCTCCGGCCGGGCTTCAGACTTTTCCGGACTAGGAGCGGTCTGGTGTGTCCACTTCCCTCACTGGGGAGTGTAGTGCAGCCCATTTTGCAGGAGGAACTGCCCTCAGAGGTCAGGCAGGTGCTTGAAATTCACAGAAGCGAAGAAGGCCCCGCTGGTCTGCTGTCCAGGTCTGTGTGATGGTCGCTAGGTCTGCGGGGACTTTTCTGTGGCAATGGAGATATTCTCTAGCCACGGTCACTAGAGCAGAGCCACAGCTGAGGTGGAACCAGAGGGCACGAGAAAACCTCATTTTAGCTGTAGTTTTGAAGGTTTCTGGAAGCACATTACTGACTTGTTCAGGATGTCTGTGTTGGTGGCCATCTGCACAGTCTTTGTGTGAGAAAGAATCATGCCTAAAGGGTCACTGGCCTTGAGATTTCTCATTTATTTATTTATTTTTATCGAAGTTATTAATTTTGTGTATGAGTGTCTCCCCTACACATATGTATGTGCACCACATATGTTCTAGGTGCCAGGAGCAGTCAGAAGAGGTCATCCGGTTCCCTGGAACTGGAGTGCCAGATGGTTGTGAACCATCTATGGGGGCTGGGAATCAAACCTGGGTCCTTTGCAAGAGTAACAAGTGCTCTTACCCATTAGGCCACTTCTCCAACTGCAACATTCTCATTTCTATTTAATATCTCACAATTCACTCATTTTTTCAACAGTTTTTTTTTTTTTAAAGAAAACGGTAACTTCTATATATCCACTAGACACCGTGGAACTGTAGTTTGTCTTTTAAAATGATGTCTCACTAAAATGATGTTACCCAGGCTGGCTTTGAACTTCTGGACTCAGCTGAGCCCCTGGAGTAGAAGGGACTAAACATGCGTGGTCTTTGCCTAGCTTTGAATTGCAAATTTATAGACCCTGTGGCCAGTGGCTACTGTTCTAGATGGATGCCAGACCTTTGGAGAGTTTGTGACAGAGTTCCGCCCCCCCCCCCCAACTTGTCAGCCCTTGGCCCAATGGTCTGCTCATATCTCATTTCCCTGGAAGGACCGGCGAAGGGGGAGGGTTCTGCTCTCACCCTTTGCCACACTCAAGGCCTTTTTCTACTTGTTGAGTAAACACCTCACACGGCGGGATCTTAACCGGCAGAGGCTGCCGCTTTATCCACTTTATGACAGATGAAAGGCTCATCGAGGCTAGTGGCATTTCTTAAGTCACACAGCTGGAAAACATGTGGCTGAAGTAGCTTGGCTTCCAATCCCCGCTGCCAGTGCACAGGGGCAGGCTCGGGTGGATTTCCCAGGCTCTATAGACCCCAAAGATCAAGTCTTACGTCTGTTTCTACAGGACACAGATTCAAATGCACGTCTTCTATTGCGAGGCAAAGGCAGTGCAGGTAAGCGGGGTGTGTGTGTGTGTGTGTGTGTGTGTGTGTGTGTGTGTGTAATAGAGGGCTGTTGTTAGTTTCTGTCCGACTCAGCGTCAGGGGGTAGTATGAGTCTACATAGGTTCAAAGTGATGGGGTGCTGGGGTGTTCATTTCTCAGTCACTGGAGCAGTGGCACATGGTGCCACGGGCTTACCACTGAAGTGGACAAAACCTGGGACAAAGAAAGCTCCCAGGCAAGAAACTGGCAGCTGGTGGCAGCCCTCCCCCAGGGGTGTTGTAGAAATCCCTCACACTTGGCTGAGTCGCTGGAGTCACTGGAGTCACTGGAAGCCAGGATCACCGGGAAGCAGTTCTCTTCTGCTGGTTTCCGAGTGTCTCTTAGGGACCATGACTGCCTTTTTTAGGGGGTTAGCCACGGCAGAGCAGATGGTGCCTGGGTGATGATCTTTGGAAACCCGGGATGGATTTGCAATTCAGAAAGGAGGGAGGCTGGGAGTCTTTGCATATGTATAAAGAAAGAAAGCTTTTCCTACAGCTGTACTGGTGTGAATGAGGTTTGGGGCATGCTTAAATTCACTTAGGGGCTCAGTTTTTTGGGGTGGGGAATCATTCCAGAGGTCTTTAACAATATCCTTCAGCATATAAACAATTTACGGATTATAAATTATTCAGCTTCCTTAAAGCAAGTCCCCTAATCATGGATCACAGGCGACTCTTAGCCTACTTTGAGTACTAGGTACTTTCGGGGAAAGTGGCTTTTTTGGTGTCTATTCAGCAATTCAAGTTTTTTGTTTTTGAAGATGTGACTTCCCCTTTCTGAATTCATGCTACAGCAAGACTTTTTTTTTTTTTTTTTAAGAAGATGGTTTTCCACCTTTAAACAAATGAGATTTAATTTTCTTCCTCTGCCATATCCCTTCCTAAGCTTTAGAGAAGCCAGGCTGACAAGACAGTTGTCCTGGCTTCTGAAGTCCGCCGCCCTGCATCTGGAAGTTGTTCTGTATTGATTAGGCACTGGCTCTCCATTAGCCCCTCTTTGTCTGTCTGGTGCTAACTGAGGCCCTCCCTGTAAGGTAGGATTTGCTACCTGATTTCATTACTAGGAGGTGGGCAGAGAGATTTCAGTGCAGCTAGCTCACAAGGTGTGGACGGTGGGCTGCTTAAGGATTAGATCATGCGTCTAGCCCGGCAAGGGTCAGTCCTTCTACATTACCTTTAGAGCCATGATCCTCAACCTACCTAATGCTGTGACCTTTTAATATAGTCTGTTATGTTGTGGTGATCTCCCAGCCATAAAATAATTTTAGTTGCTAAATCATAATTTTACTTTTGCTACTGTTATGAATTGTAATGTTGTGTGTGTGTGTGTGTGTGTGTGTGTGTGTGTGTTTTGAGATAGAGGGTTGTCAAAGGGGTGAGACCCACAGGTTGAGAACGGTTTCATTGGTCCAGATCAATGAAGCTGGAATCTTTGGGAATGGAGTAGAGAGGTGGATTTCCTTTCCTTTCCTTTCCTTTCCTTTCCTTTCCTTTCCTTTCCTTTCCTTTCCTTTCCTTTCCTTTCCTTTCCTTTCCTTTCCTTTCCTTTCCTTTTTTCTCTCCTCTCCTCTCCTTCCCTTTCCTTCCTTTCCCTTTCCTTCTCTCTCTCTCTCTCTCTCTCTCTCTCTCTCTCTCTCTCTCTCTCTCCTTCCTTCCTTCCTTCCTTCCTTCCTTCCTTCTTTCCTTTCCTTTCCTTCCTCCTCCCCCAAGACAGGGTTTCTCTGTATAGCCCTGGCTGTCCTGGAACTCACTCTGAAGACCAGGCTGGCCTCAAACTCAGAAATCTGCCTGCGTCTGCCTCCCAAGTGCTGGGACTAAAGGCGCACGCCACCACTGCCCGGCGAGAAGTGTATTTTCAAAGCCTTGCAGATTGGAATCAGGTGAAGCTCCTCATAGACAGGACCAGAGACCACAATGTTTGAAAGCACACAGCCTTTTTTGACACCTAACTTCAGGGCCACAGGAACTGACGTGGAGGGCAGAGCCAGGCAGGCTTAAGTTTGAATATTGAATCTGCTGAGGTTGGCTGTGACTCTGGGCTAGCTGTCACGTCCTGAGGAATCAGCCTTTGAATTATCACAACATAATTATAACTAACCAGATTTGCAAGGTTTTTTTTGGGATATTCGATGAGATACTCAGGTCCCCGGGGAGTGGCTATTCCTCATTATGGCCGCAGCACCCACCTCTTCCAGCCTCCTGCCAGGTGGTCCCTTTTTTTTTTTTTTATCTGCCTGGAAGCTAGCTGCTGACCTCAAGTCCCTGGGCTGGCCACTGCTTGGGGGAGCCACCCTCCTTGCTGATGCCCACAGCATGCTCAGTGGTGCCCATCTTCTCCCGAGGAGGATGGTATCGACATTTCAAAAACAGTTTAATTATTCTGCGGCTGCCTGGCTATTAGCTGCGACGAGAGAGCTCAGGGCTATTTTTCAGCATTAATTTTCCATTTGAAATGAATTCCTTTTGGTTACACTTTTTAAATGTTTCTTTTAATTAGACGCAATTACTTCAGAAGAATTGCTTTTATTCCTCAGCCTGAGATCCCAGCGATAAAGTCGCTATCTGGCCCCACCGAACGGCCGGGACGGCTCATTTAGTCTCTGCACTAAAGTATATTGAACTAGGAAATTATACAGCGAATCAACTATTAATTCCTTTTATGATCGCTCACTCTAACATCTTGAATGAGATCTTCGGGGGGAAATTTAGTCACAATAGGGATCATTGTCTCCCCCCCACCCCCACCCCGCACTCCCCGCCCTTCCCAGCCCTTGGCCCAGCAGGCTACCCTGGTGATGGTCAAGGCACAGGGGCAGGATTCCACGAGCTTCATGACTTTCCTGGGGGCTATGGGAGCAGGGGATAGATAGTACGGCGGAAGCTGCTTGGCTCATCTGAAGAAGTCCCTTTCAGACCGCAAGAAGAAGGAGACGGTGACTGTGCGGGAGACTGAAAGAGTATCTCTGCCTTTGAAGGTCAGTTCTGTGGTCTGGTCTTTCGTGGTGCAGTGCTGCAGGCGGCCTGGGAGCCAGTAGGTGGCGCTCTCCCACTGCGTTGGCAAATTTTGTTTGCTTGCGCTGGCGGAGGAAGCTTCGCAGTTACTGGGAGACTCCTTTCATCAGAGACCCTAGTTTAACAGACAGGGAAACTGAGGTACAAAGATGGGTGTGTAGTCACAAAAAAGGCTGAACCAGCTCTTTTGGTCCTTGGACCACGTCTCTGAATTTGACTCCTTGTATGGGATGTTGCTGGTGAAGGCTACAGCTCAGTTCACCTGGTGTTTTCTGCCACTCCTACACTCCCCGCGGTGTAGAGGAGGGGCTGGGCAGGATCACTTGGGATGGAAGGAGCCATCTAGGGATGGGGTAAGCCAGGGAAGGGCACCGTGCTGGTTGTGACTGAAAATGGATTACATGCATTGTGGGATTACTTTTCTGCGATCGCTGGAGGAGGACTTGGAGGGAACATTCACTTGAGATCCCAATGTGATAGGTAGATGTGTGCCTCAGTTTCCCCATCTGTATCTCTTAGGGTCTGTGACACCGCCCTCCCTCTCCCTCAGGTCTGGACACCCGTGCTGTGGGTTTGTCTTGACAGACTGTCCTGGCAGGACTGTGAGGAGCTTTTGCCTTTGGCCAGGTGAAAGTGGTCTCTGTCTGACAGGGCTCGTAGGGGTCAGAGTCACCTTAGGACATTTATGGCCTGGGGTAGTAACTACTGTCTGTGAGACTCCGCTGAGGACAGATTTTCAGGGGGCTCATTTGTTTCTGATGAGAAAAATAAAAGTACATTCCCCCCCCCCCCTATTTTCAAGGTTTATTTCTTCCGGATCTTTGAAGGAAATCAAAACATTTTCATGGGTCTCTGAAACATGATGGGCCCCGGGCACTGCTCCTTTGCCCTAAGAAGAGTCTGCACTGTTTTTGGAAGAAGTAAAACAAAACGAAACCAAAACCAGATTGGCCTTGGAGTCTGGGTCTCCCACTTTGAGCCGATGGAGGGAAGCCGTGAGGCGTTTGCTACCTCTCCGGCTCCAGCCTCTCCTGCTTCCTGGAAGCCAGGACAATGTCAACACTTACTGTGCCCAAGGCGGTTATGCAGTGATTTCTCTCTTTCTCTTTTTTTTAATTAGATATATTCTTTATTTACATTTCAAATGATTTCCCCTTTCCTGGATCCCCGCTCTCTGAAAGTCCCATAAGTCCTCTTCCCTCCCCCTGTTCCCCAATCCACCCCTTCCCATTTCCCTGTTCTGGTACTCCCCTACACTGCTGCCCTGAGCCTTTCCAGAATCAGGGGCCACTCCTTCCTTCTTCTTGGGCATCATTTGATATGTGAATTGTGTCTTGGGTATTAGTGCATATCATGAGTGTTCTTTTGAGACAGGATTACCTCACTTAGGACGATGTTCTCCAGCTCCATCCATTTGTCTAAGAATTTCATGAATTCATTGTTTTTAATGGCTGAATAGTACTCCATTGTCTATATATAGCACATTTTCTGTATCCATTCCTCTGTTGAGGGACATCTGGGTTCTTTCCAGCTTCTGGCTATTATAAATAGGGTTGCTATGAACATAGTGGAACATGTATCTTTATTACATGCTGGGGAATCCTCTGGGTATACGCCCAGGAGTGGTATAGCAGGGTCCTCCAGAAGAATCATTCCCAGTTTTCTGAGGAACCGCTAGACTGATTTCCAGAGTGGTAGTACCAGCTTGCAATCCCACCAGCAGGGGAGGAGTGTTCCTCTTTCTCCACATCCTCGCCAATACCTGTTTTCTCCTGAGTTTTTGATCTTAGCCATTCTGACTGGTATGAAGTGAAATCTCAGGGTTGTTTTGATTTGCATTTCCCTGATGACTAAGGATGTTGAACATTTCTTAAGGTATTTCTCAGCCATTCGATATTCCTCAGGTAAAAATTCTTTGTTTAGCTCTGTACCCATTTTTAAGGGGGTTATTTGGCTTTCTGGAGTCTACTTTCTTGACTTCTTTATATATCTTGGATATAAGCCCTCTGTTGGATAAAGTGTTGGTAAAGATCTTTTTCCAATGTGTTGGTTGCCATTTTGTTCTTTTGACAGTGTCCTTTGCCTTACAGAAACTTCGTAATTTTATGAGGTGCCATTTGTCAATTCTTGATCTTAGAGTGTAAGCTATTGGTGTTCTGTTGAGGAAAATTTCCCCTGTGTCCATGTCCTCAACGGTCTTCCCCAGTTTCTTTTCTATTAGTTTCAGTGTGTCTGGTTTTATGTGGAGGTTCTTCTTCTTCTTCTTCTTCTTCTTCTTCTTCTTCTTCTTCTTCTTCTTCTTCTTCTTCTTCTTCTTCTTCTTCTTGAGACAGGGTTTCTCTGTGTAGTCCTGGCTGTCCTGGAATTCACTCTGTAGACCAGGCTGGCCTTGAACTCAGAAATCCGCCTGCCTCTGCCTCCCAAGTGCTGGGATTACAGGCGTGCGCCACCACGCCTGGCTTATGTGGAGGTTCTTGATCCACTTGGACTTGAGCTTAGTATAAGGAGATAAGAATGGATCAATTTGCATTCTTTTGCATGTTGACCTCCAGTTGAACCAGCACCATTTGTTAAAAAGGCTAGCTTTTTTCTCACTGGATGGTTGTAGCTCCCTTGTCAAAGATCAAGTGACCATAATTCTGTGGGTTTATTTCTGGGTCTTCAATTCTATTCCATTGATCTACTTGCCTGTCACTGTACCAATACCATGCAGTTTTTAACACAATTGCTCTGTAGTACTGCTTGAGGTCGGGGATACTGATTCCCCCAGAAGTTCTATTACTGTTGAGTATAGTTTTAGCTATCCTGGGTTTTTTGTTATTCCAGATGAATTTGAGAATTGCTCTTTCTAAGTCTATGAAGAATTGAGTTGGGATTTTGATGGGGATTGCCTTGAATTTGTAGATTGCTTTTGGCAAGATGGCCATTTTTATTATATTAATCCTGCTAATCCAAGAGCATGGAAGATTTTTCCATCTTCTGAGGTCTTCTTTGATTTCTTCCTTCAAAGACTTGAAGTTCCTGTCATACAGATCTTTCACTTGTTTGGTTAGAGTCACACCAAGATACTTTATATTGTTTGTGGCTATTGTGAAGGGTGTCATTTCCCTAATTTCTTTCACAGCCTGTTTATCCTTTGAGTATAGGAAGGCTACTGATTTGCTTGAGTTAATTTTATATCCAGACACTTTCCTGAAGTTGTTTATTAGCTGTAGGAGTTCTCTGGTGGAGTTTTTTGGGTCGCTTAATTATACTATCATATCATCAGTAAATAGTGATAGTTTGATTTCTTCCTTTCCAATTTGTATCCGTTTGACCTCTTTTTGTTGTCTAATTGCTCTGACTAGAACTTCGAGTATTATATTGAATAAATATGGAGAGAGAAGGCAGCCTTGTCTAGTCCCTGATTTTAGTGGGATTGCTTCAAGTTTCTCTCTATTTAGTTTGATGTTGGCTACTGATTTGCTGTATATTGCTTTTATTATGTTTAGATATGGTCTTTGAATTCCTGTTTTGTTTTGTTTCTTTGTTTTTGGATTTTGTTTTTTTTTTTTTTTCCGAGACAGGGTTTCTCTGTATAGCCCTGGCTATCCTGGAACTCACTCTGTAGACCAGGCTGGCCTTGAACTCAGAAATCTGCCTGCCTCTGCCTCCCAGAGTGCTGGGATTACAGGCGTGCACCAACACTGCCCGGCTTGAATTCCTGTTATTTCCAAGACCTTTAACATGAAAAGATGCTGAATTTTATCAAATGCTTTTTCAGCATCTAATGAGATGACCATGTGGTTTTTTCTTCGAGTTTGTTAATGTAGTGGATTACATTGATGGATTTTCGTATATTGAGCCATCCCTGCATCCCTGGGATGAAGCCTACTTGATTGTGGTGAATGATCGGTTTGATTTGTCCTTGTATTCAATTGGCAAGAATTTTAATTGAGTGTTTTTGCATCGATATTCATAAGGGAAATTGGTCTAAGGTTCTCTTTTTTTGTTGGACCTTTGTGTGGTTTTGGTATCAGCGAAACTGTGGCTTCATAGAACGAGTTGGGTAATGTTCCTTCTGTTTCTATTTTGTGGAATAGTTTCGAGAGTATTGGCATTAAGTCTCCTTTGAATGTCTGATAGAATTCTGCACTAAAGCCATCTAGTCCTGTGCTTTTTTTGGTTGGGAGACTGTCAATGACCACTTCTATTTCTTTAGGGGTTATGGGACCATTTAGATGATCTATCTGATCCTGATTAAATTTTGGTAGTTGGTATCTGTCTAGGAAATAGTCCATTTCATCCAGATTTTCCAGGTGTTCAGTATAGCCTTTTATAGTAGGATATGATAATTTTTTGGATTTCCTCAGTTTCTGTTGTTATTTTACCCTTTTCATTTCTGATTTTGTTAATTTGGATACTGTTTCTGTGCCCTCTGGTTAGTCTGGCTAAAGGTTTATCTATCTTGTTGATTTTCTCAAAGAACCAGCTCCTGCTTTTGTTGATTCTTTGTATAGTTCTTTTTGATTCAACTTGGTTGATTTCAGCCCTGAGTTTCATGATTTCCTGCCTTCTACTCCTCTTGGGTGTATTAGCTTCTTTTTATTCTAAAGCTTTCAGGTGTTCTGTTAAACTGCTAGTGTATGCTGTCTCCAGATTCTTTTTGTAGGCACTCAGCTATGAGTTTTCCTCTTAGCACTGCTTTCATTGTGTCCCATAAATTTGGGTATGCTGTGCATTCATTTTCAATAAATTCTAAAAAGTCTTTGATTTCTTTCCTTATTTCTTCCTTGACCAAGGTATCATTGAGTAGAGCATTGTTCAGCTTCCATGTGTATGTGGCTTTTTGTTGTTTTTGTTGCTATTGAAGACCACCCTTATTTCATAGTGATATGATAGAAGGCATGGAATTAGTTTGATCATCTTATATCTGTTGAGGTCTGTTTTGTGACCAATTATATGATCAATTTTGGAGAAGGTACCATGAGGTGCTGAGAAGAAGGTATATTCTTTTGATTTAAGATGAAATGTTCTATAGATATCTATTAAATCCATTTGGTCCAAAACTTCTGTTAGTTTCTCTGTGACTTTGTTTAGTTTGTGTTTCCCTGATCTGTCCATTGAAGAGAGTGGAGTGTTTAAGTTCCCCACAATTATTGTGTGGGGTGTGATGTGTGCTTTAAGCTTTAGTAAGCTTTATGGGTATAAAGTGTCCTTCTGTATCTTTTTTGATGACTTTTGGTTGAAAGTCTATTTTATCGGATGTTAGAATGTCTATTCCAGCTTGTTTCCTGGGATAATTTGCTTGGAGAACTGTTTTCCAGCCTTTTACTCTTAGGTAGTGTTTGTCTTTGACACTGAGATGTGTTTCCTGTATGCAGCAAAATGTTGGGTCTTGTTTACGAATCCAGTCTGTTAGATTATGTCTTTTTATTGGGGAATTGAGTCTATTGATGTTAAGAGATATTAAGGAATAGTGATTGTTGCTTCCTGCTGTTTTTTGATGTAATTTTTATGTTTGTGTGGTTATCTTCTTTTGGGTTTGTTGAAAGAAGATTACTTTCTTGCTTTTTCTTGTATGTAGTTTCCCTCTTTTGTTGGTGTTTTCCATTCATTATCCTTTGAAGGGCTGGATTTGTGGAAAGATACTGTGTAAATTTGTTTTTGTCATGAAAATCCTTAGTTTCTCCATTTATGGTAATTGAGAGATTTGCTGGATATAGCAGTTTGGGTTGGCATTTGTGTTGCCTTAGGGTCTGCATGACATCTGCCCAGGCTCTTCTGGCTTTCATAGTCTCTGGTGAGAAATCTGGTGTAATTCTGATAGGTCTACCTTTATATGTTACTTGACCTTTTTCCCTTACTGCTTTTAATATTCTTTCTTTGTTTAGTACATTTGGTGTTTTAATTATTATGTGACGGGATGAATTTCTTTTCTGGTCAAATCTATTTGGAGTTCTGTAGGCGCCTTGTATGTTCATGGGCATCTCTTTCTTTAGGTTAGAGAAGTTTTCTTCTATAATTTTGTTGAAGACATTTACTGGCCCTTTAAGTTGGAAATCTTCACTCTATAGTCTATGCCTATAATCCAGGATCTCATGAATGGGACTCATCTCCTTCATTCAGAGGATAAAGAGATCAGAGTTCTCTATCAGGTGACAAGATGGCCTATGCCAGACCTGGGGACACTGACCCCTGACCTCCAGCCTCCAGAACGGAGAGACAGGTTTATCTTCTGGATGTGATATTTGATATTTGTTACAGCAGGCTGTACATTTCTTCTTCTGTTTGACCTTGATTCTGGCCAGGGTGCTCTGATCTGTGGGAGCCTTGGACTCAGGCCATGGCTGAGGGGAGCAGAACTTGTTTATGCTGAGGGAAGCCACGCATGGTGCTGTTGTATCAACTGACTGTTTTCTGAGGTTTGGGACTTTTAGCTCCACAATGGAGACTGGCAATCGGATAAACTATGCTTTGGTTACTCTAAACCCTCTGTGATTTGCTCACTGTTTCTGCTGAAGACACTGGTTGTTTATCGTCTCATCTTTGAAAAACACTGGACCCACCTTACACTTCCCAGAGACTTAACACAAGTGGTTAGTTCAGTTGCTTACCTGGGGTGATTTGATTGGTTGATTAAAACATCAGAAATAAGGATGAGCTGGCTTTGAAGTCACTTTTCTTTT
Organism: Apodemus agrarius; assembly: GCA_964023405.1. Lineage (NCBI taxonomy): Eukaryota > Metazoa > Chordata > Mammalia > Rodentia > Muridae > Apodemus > Apodemus agrarius. The sequence goes on from OZ030008.1 coordinate 19,019,025, forward strand.
AAAAATTTAGATTTGCACTCTCTTGAGCAGAAAGGATCCAAAGCTGTCCCAGCACTTCTAGCTCCATTTCAGTCTGAGAGGAAACCTGTGCCCATCTTTGCATTTTGAGAAGCAAACTGAGTCATACGATTTTCATAAAATGAAAGCCTATGATGTCTGTTGAGGGTGGTTGGTGCTTTCAACTACTTTTAAAAAGCCAGTTAAGAAGCAGACACTTAGAGAGGAGAGGACTGGGGTGTGAGGGAAAGCTAGTGATTAAAGGGAAGAATATTCTGGAAGTTTTCTACTCTTCTTTTCTTTTTTTAAAGATTTATTTGTTTATTATATGTAAGTACACTGTAGCTGTCTTTAGACACCCCACAAGAGGGCACCAGATCTCATTATGGATGGTTGTGAGCTACCATGTGGTTGCTGGGATTTGAACTCAGGACCTCCGGAAGAGCAGTCAGTGAGTGCTCTTAACCGTTGCGCCATCTCTCCAGCCCTCTACTCACTTTTCTTACTGCGGTGACAGGGTGCCCGTGGGAGGGACGAAGGGTTTGTTTTCACTTACAGTTCAGAGAGAACAGTCCATCACGGGAGGGGAGGCTTGTCGACTGTCTCAGCTTGGTTTATGGCAGTGGGGTCCTTTGGCAGTTGCTTCCAGCATGGCTCTGACCAGAAAGCAGAGATTGGGGCAGGAAGAGAGGGTGGTATCCACCCCCAAGGCCCACCCCTGAGTGCTGGACTTCCTCCTCCAAGGCTTTACCTCATGAGGCTTCCGCAATCTCCCCCAAACGAGCTGTCAGATGGAGACAAAGTTGTCAAACAACTGCACCCGAGAGGAGCATGTGCACCTGGGAACAGGAACAAGGCATAACACGGCCATCCAGGCACGATGGCGCCCACGGTACTGTCTGGAGAACGGGAGGGAGGGTGCGGGGGGGGGGGTCAGGATGAAGCTGCGAGCCCCGTTTCCCTGTCCTTCCCACTGAATAGGTAGACAAACTTCAGCAGCCTTTCCAACTCCCGTTTTCCTCGTTTTGTAAAAGAGGCAGCTGAGTGCTGGGTTGGCTCAAGCAGTCAATGCAATAGACTGCGCTTAGCACCGTCTCCGCCACATGGGATGGCTTGACAAATGGAAGTTAATTGTCTCTTTATGAAAAGATAACAGAAGTGATTAGAGTAGAAACCCAGAGGATTCAGAGGCTCAGTTAACACAATTCCTCAAGCCATTGCCTTCCGTTTGAGAAACCACTGGAGTCTCTTGGGTGGCTCCTTAAGATGCCAGGAGGCTGGGCCCCATCCCAGAGCTGAGTCAGTGGACCCGGGACCGAAGTCTTTCCCAGGTGATGCTGGTGCTGGAGGCTTGCTTCGTGCTGAGATTGGCAGTGACAAAGGGAACAGAGGCAGCCTGATTGAAGCACGCAGTCCATGAGATGGTGTGCAGGCACACAGGAACGTGTAAAAGCTGGCTTGGAGACGGGCAGAGCCTAGGGGCTCACTGGCCAGCCGGTGCAGCCAAGACCAGCGAGCACCAGGTTCCCCATCTCCAAAATAAGATGTGAAACAATGCCTGAAGTCCACGTGTGGGCTCACACTCATGCACACAGGTGAGCGCACCCAGACCCACACACCAGCGGGAGGATTTTATGATCTTTTATGGCTTCTACCCCTAACTAAAGGTGTGTGTGTGTGTGTGTGTGTGTGTGTGTGTGTGTGTGTAAGTGATGGGCAGAGGCTGTGGTCTATATCAACTACGGCATCAGCAGCAAAGTTGGAGAACAAGGATATTTAATCGACACATATGAGTACAAAGTTATATACTTTACCTGTGAACACTTATTTTTTTTTCAGACAGAGCCTCACAGTGTAATTCTGAGTGGCTGGAACACCCTATGTGGCTGGCCTCGATATCACAGACATCTGCTTGTCTCTGCTTCCTAGGTGCTGAAGTTAAAGCCATTGGTCAACCATGGATAGCCAAAGGTGATTTTTTTCCAGTTATTCCTCAATAGGACTTGAGGTTCTTATAGGGAAGGGCTCCAGAAGTCAGGAGATGGCTGGAGCCTACTGGCCTGACTTAGACATTTATTGATGGGAGTTAGCTATGCTATAGCACAGATATGTCATAGATGCTTTTCTTTCTTTCTTTCTCTCTCACTTTCTTTCTTTCTTTCTTTCTTTCTTTCTTTCTTTCTTTCTTTCTTTCTTTCTTTCTTTTTTGTTTTTTTTTGAGACAGAGTTTCTCTGTGTAGCTCCGGCTGTCCTGGAACTCACTCTGTACTCACTCTGTAGACCAGGATGGCCTCAAACTCAGAAATCTGCCTGCTTCTGCCTCCAAAGTGCTGGGATTAAAGGCGTGTACCACCACCGTCCGGCGATGCTTTTCTTTTTTGCAGAGGATGGAACCCAGGGCCCTATCCATACTAGACAATCACTCTATCTCCAGACCATGTCCTTAGCCCTGTCATGGGTCTGTGGCATGCATGGGCAGCCCAGAGAAAGTCTTCCTTCCAGGGTAATGCCAGTGGGTCCAATAACTGTGAAGAGTGTGGGAAAGGGGTCTTGAATGAGCAACCCTTTGACCTACCATTTACTTTCATTTTCTCACCTTGACCCTTGGACCTTGATTTCAGGTTCCCCTGAAAAACAGGGGAGGAGGGGGGTGTCAATTTATTCTACAGATGTCCATCCTGTCCCCTGTTCTTCTCAGCCAAGGGCGGAGAGGGGAGCCACGCTCCAGCTGGAGCTCCAAGAACATATGGGCCTTGAAAATCATAATAAGAGGGAGCCATCTTCTTCATTAATTGATTAATGTAATTAAAGAAAGATAAGTATGTCGATACCAAGCACATTAGAGTTAATTTGTACAGGCAATTAGCTGTGCTCCTTCCTTCATGCTTACTGCCTCAGAGGCTCTGGCGCACAGACACTTGGGGGTGTCAATCTTTTCCCCGGGGACCTTATTCTCGGGCTCTAAGAAGTGCACTAGGCTCTCCAGAGAGGGACTAGAGCAAAGCCCTATGACCTTGGGAGAAGAACTCAGGTGCTTCTCTGTTTCTTCTCAGCACAATGGAGGGAATGACTTTGATCTTTGTCAGAGAGGAGAGCACACAGGGAGGAGGTGTGTGAGCCAGGAGCCGTGTGTCCCCTCTTTCTTGTGTCCTTCTGGGGACATCTTTTTCAGGCTCTGGGCAAGCTGTGGGCTTGAGATGTTCTAGTAGGTTCTAAAGACGTCATGGGTCTTGCTCTTGCCTCATTTTCTTCTATCCCAACCTGTTCTCTACCTTCGCTTGGTCTCCTGGGTTTGTCTCCAAGCCTGTCCGTCTGTCTGTCTGTCTGTCTGTCTGTCTGCTTGTCTTCCACACATACATTGCTTCTGGATAGAGGTGCTTCTGGGGAAGCTGATCTTACAATCCAGGGTTCCAAGTGCTTGTGGTGAAATCTTCTTCAAGGTTTGGTCGCTCTAAAGACGACCCCTTCATTTCTCCTGT